>OX463314.1:10680543-12050543 GCA_949820665.1 Scrobipalpa costella
TGAACGGCCATTTCATTCGTAAGGACCCAATATTATGTGCAGTGGCATAAAAGACGCTTCGAATTTCTGCGAAATAAATCAAACCTCTATTAATTCATATTTCAAAGAAAAATAAGCACTAATATTAAGTTTTTCATATAAATCAAAATAGATCATTACACAAAAACACCTTATGCCCCGCACCTCACCCCCGCTGCCATCAGTGTGATGCTCGTTGTAGAGCGGGGCGAATTCAAGCTCGTGGGGGGTAAAAGTGCGCTCGCGCAGAATTTTCTTTCCTCATCAATTTCTGAACAACTTCACATTCATCCCTTACCAGCCGTGGCGAAAGGTTCTCTGACATCTCTGTGCATTCCTCTAAAATTAAATTAAAATAATTTGAAGTGTCAGTTAGTGCAGTAATTTTATTAAAAAAGTAGTTATGTGATTTTTAATTTTTATTATTTTAAAAAATATTAATCTTCCATGCTGGACTGGGAGCGAGAGAAAAACATAGAATGTGCCAGCTGCATTTCCTCCCGGGCATGCTGTAAAAACCAGCTGAGGGATCAGAGGGTTTCAGCATATTGCAATTTAGGCGATAGGCTGACAACCTGTCACTATGGCAATATGACTACAAATCTATCATATATAACCCTCAAAACCTTGTCAGACGTGGCGAAACGACCATTGTATAGGTCGTTTACGCTCTGCCTACCCCATTAGGGATAAAAGCGTGATTGTATGTATGTATGTATGTTAATTTCTCTGATTTTGTGAAAATGGGAAAGAACGTAAAGGTTTGTATTTTAATTATTTAAGTATCTTGGATGTAAATCTATTTATAAATAATTAGTTTGCGTGCTGTGTATTTTTTGCGTATATAAGTTTACTAAACGGGCTTATTATTTTGTAGATAGAAGATGGTCCAGTGAGGAAACGTGGAAGACCAGCAGGCAACAACAGGGTCCCGCTTTCTGAGGTTAGAATTCTGAGTATATTTGTTAAAATATTACTTGAATTTGATAAAAATCATTTAGCATCCAAAAATGAATAGTTGTTACTAAGTCAACGAAACTGAACAACTTTCAGCAGGAAATTATATCAGGTTTTTTTTTTTCATACAAATGCGCACTTTGTTGGGGATGTACTTTTTTCATACTCTGCAAATAAAACCGATGGAAGTTGTTCAGTTTTGTTTCTGGTGCGCCGTCCTCAAAGACCCCTAATTTAAACAATGATTATTTGCAGGCAGAACGAAAGGCTCGCAACGCTCAGTATGAGAGAGAAAGACGAGCTGAGAACGCTGAAGCTATGGCAGAGCTTGCAGAAGCTATGGGCATCGATCTCAATAAGGTCAGTATTGAATAAGATCTCCAAAATATACTATGAAATCAGAATTAATCTAGCTACAGTCAGCAAAGGCAATTGCTGGGCATAGCTTGAAATAGATGTATTTAATCTTTATTTTATCACGAAATTTCGTATATTTGGTGTAATGAGTTGTCCAAATGTACGATTTCCACAAGAAATTATTAATAACCTCCTGAAATAACTTCACTTTAAAAGTCAACTGTAATACCAATAATGTAATGTTTTTTATAGAAACCAACCAGCGAGCTCCTAGATAGAGTGATAAGCTATTTATCTCAAGAGAGACAAAGCACGGAATGTATAAAAAACATAAATAAAAAGGTGAAAATGCAAAGTAAGTAACAGAACATCTTTTCCTTTTTTTTTCGTGTGGGTTTCGATTTGATGAAACCTGGTATCAGAGATTTTTTTAACTGCTACATTTAGCTCAGTTCCTCTTTGACATAATTTTTTGTGTTACGACCACTATCAAAGACAGCGAAAGCGACCGACGGTTTTTCAAGCCCTCTGAAGCACGACGCAATTGTACTTGTATAATTCCTTTAATATTTATAATGAAAACTTTATCCTTTTATATGTCTCAAATTCATTTCTTTTTTGTTTCCAGTTCGGACTTTGGAACAAGGAATTAACTTAAATCCTGTTGAAGAAGAGGGAATGTCACCCCCTTTGCCTGTGGTTCTACCAGAACCAAATTTCGCGACACCAGGACTGCCTGTCTACGACTCAGAACCGTTGCCAGAGCCTTCGTCAGTAGATGCATTAACATCTGGTAAGCCATCCTCTGCTTAGATATTCGTCTTATATGATTTAGGTATTTCTGTTACAAATTTTTTTATCTTGCAAGTTTCGAGTACAAACCTACTTTTGTTTCCAGGCTATGGTGATTCTCCGATGTTCAGCCCTCCCGGTAATATTATGTTTGAAGCCTTGCCAATCACTGCACAAAATTCACCGACTGATGAATTGGTATGTTTATTTTAACACCTATTTTTTCGTCTTCCGCTATCTTTGCATACGAACTGCTGACACGTCATAGCTAGCTCCTATACTAAGATTCTTCTTTTTCTTAACGAGTGGATTCTTGAGTCGAAAGACTCGATGAACCCTGGTGTCTGTGTTTTCAAAACCGCCATTGTAGTAGCACAGCTATTAGGCCTTTGGAGTGGTTTGAGTAACGACTACTATCATAGACAGCCACCGTGACCGACGGCTTCACGTGCCCTCCGAAGCACGGAATCCTTTTTGTTTTCGGACATCAAGTGATTTCAAACCAAACTAGGGAAAACCTCACAAAGTGATAAATTAACAAATATCAACTTTGTGTTCCTCCCCTAGGAATCGAACATCGAATCTCTGACCATAAGACTACGGAGGCAGTACTATACATAGCTTGTTTATACAGAAACCATGTTATGACACTTATGACCAGTTCACCGCAAAATGATTATTGTCAGCTCTTATAAAATGTATTTTTTTGTGTACAACTTGTATGAGCTGCCAGTAATCACCTTATGGTAAACAGGGTATATATAGATCTTTGGTCCCATTAACTTGATCCCACTAATTCATACTTTTTGTAATTATACTAGAAAAGTCTTAAGATGAGAATCTAATTTGAATTGTTTACTTTCAGGTATTTGATTACGATTCGCTGTTTGAGTATTTAGAAAAGCACACGTAGATTAATAATTAAGTTAAACATTAAGTTGATTAGATTTAAGTTTGACTATTATACAATTATAAGGGTGTGAGATTGAAGTAAAACAATCGAATGTTCGTTCAATACTGATTTATTGATAGTATCGACGAGCTTATATAGGATTACGGGTAATAGGTATAGTATATAGATATAGATAGCTTTAGGGTAGCTTAGAGTACCTTACACCTCCCCAGGGGGAGTAAAAAAAAAAAAAAAGTTACAATAGCTTTTTTTTTTCTTTTTTTTTTTTTTGTTTACATACAGAACGTCTATACGTACGAGAATAAATGCGATTAAAATAAATCATATTACAATAGATTTTCTTTTAGTTTGATTAAATGCGGTTAAAATACACTTAAATAACTAATGCCGGCAATCCTAATTAATGTTATCCGGATGACATAAACAATCAATCATACGTGATTCATAATCATAACATATCATATTATATTAAGACATAACATTCATGAGCAATCATAACATGTAATCAATTTCATATTACATTTGGCGTTACTTTACAAAGACATGTAGTTGACAAAGCAACAAAGTTGGACTTTGATCAGTTCTTACAATACAGATACTGGGTCTTAAAATACAGGGTATTATTTTATTAGACATTGTTAGTTATAATTTTGATAACAAACTCATATTTTGGAAATAAGGCTTTGTTCTGTTTTTATGTACAATATCAGGTTTTCCGTTAATTTCTATTTCTACGTTAGGCGATAGGTCTCTTATCACTCTATAAGGTCCTAAATAAAGATCCGTAAGTTTATTGCCTGTTTCGTTCTTTACCAAAAGTTGGTCGTTAGGTTTATATTTTACTGGGTTTGTATAATTATCATAGTGCAATTTCCTCGCCAATTTGGAATTAATTAGATTTTTTCGAGCTTCGTTTAGGGATACTTGTAGGCGGTATTTGAGTTCTTTAGGATAACTATCAAAATTGTAAAGTGGTTCTACGGTTTTGGTAAGGTTCCCGGGTAAGTTACATTTTTTACCGAATACGAGTTCAAAAGGCGTGTACTTTGTTGAAGAATGCACTGATGTGTTGTAGGAGAAACACCAAAACGGTAGCCACGTGCTCCACGAGTCTGGCCGTCCTTCTGTGTGGATACGTAAATACGCACCTAGGCTCTTATGGGAGTTTTCGAGTGACCCGATGCTTTGGTGGTGATAAGCTGTGGAAGATAGTTTTTGTATGTTTAATAATTTACATACCTCTTTTAGTATTTCGGCCATGAACTCTGCACCCCTGTCTGTCGCGATGTCGCTGGGTATCCCGTACAAAAGTATGAAGTTGTTGACGAACGCTCGTGCTACTTCATCTGCTGTTTTTGTAATTAATGGAACTGCACATACATATTTTGTTAATTCACATTGTAGTGTAAGTATATAGTTATAGTTATTAATATCTCTGTCTAAAGGTCCCACCAAATCTAAGTATATTTTCTCAAATGCCGATTGTGCTGTGGTGGTGATGACCATGGGTTCTTTCACCTGTATTGTATACTTTTGTTTTTGGCACTTAGAACATTTTTTTACGTAATCTGAAACATCAAACCTCCATCCTCGGCCAAAAATAATATTTTTTGATATTATTTAGCATTCGTCTCTTGCCCGCGTGGCCACTGGTGGGCAAGAGATGAAAATCATTGAGAATAACTTTAATATCGTCTTTGTTACTTACTCGTATTACGTCTTTTAAAATACAAATTGTTAGACCATTCCAGTTTTTAGTTTTCTTAATTTCGCTCATAAGCTTTTCACAAAAACATGGTTATTTTGATTTTTTATAAAATATACAACATTTACATTTATTTTTTTACAAAACAATCTCAGCTCTCTCACAAATGCTGCTCGAGACAGTTGTGATTGAACAGCTGGATTTATGAATATAGTCTTTGAGTTATCGATATAGGTAAATATATAATTTTCGCAATCTACGTGATTCGAGTTTTTTAATTTATTGAAATTAGACTTATCAATGAATCTCAGCTCAACAGCATCCTTTGGTTTGATATGAGTTTCTACGATCTTTGGTTGATCAGGCCAAGTACCTGTAGGAACCATATCAACCGAAGGTGCGGGGTTTAGTTTCCGACATTGCGCGCGCGTCATTACAGATATACTTTCATGCAGTTGTTTTAGTTCCTGTATTGTGATACGAGATAATGCGTCTGCAGCCGCGTTATCCGTGCCACGTACATATTCAACAACAAAATCGTACTCTTCTAGCATTAATCTGAATTTTAATAAGCGACTTGAAGGGTCTTTTAGGCTAAATAAATAAACAAGTGGCTTGTGGTCTGTCATAACCTTAAATTTTTGTCCAAAAATATACGGTCTGTAATATTTTATAGCCCATACGACTGCCAATAACTCTTTTTCGATCGTTGGGTAGTTGCGTTCGGCTTTATTCAAACTTCGACTTGCGTATGCAACTGGACGCCCGTCAGAGTTTGATAAAACGGCTCCGATTGCATATCCTGACGCATCGGTATGGATAACAAACTGATTTTTCTTTGAAAAGTCTGGGTACTGGAGAATTGGCGGTGAGATCATACGTTCTTTTAATTTTTCGAAAGATTTTTGACATTCTTGACTCCAAATAAATTTTACATTTTTTCTACAAAGTTGATTTAAAGGATAGGCCTCATTAGCAAAATTTGGAATAAATCTGCGATAGTAATTCGCAAAAGCAACAAAACGTTTTACTTCGTCTGTGCTTTGCGGAGTCGGGTAATATTTTACAATTTCAATTTTTTGCGGATCTGGCAGAGCGCCTTCACCTGAAACGATATGACCCAAATATAAGATTTGTTTCTTTAGAAAGGTACATTTAGAGGGGTTTAATTTTAAATTGACTTTACGTAATCTTTCAAAAATATCTATTAAGTTTTTATTATGGTCTTCTAAATTTCTTCCCATTACTATTAGGTCATCAAAAATAGGAAAAATGTCTAGTGTATCTAGGATACACTAGACATTTTTCATATGTAAGACCCGTCATAGCGATGGTCATCATTCGAGAGAATGAACTGGGGCTCGTTTTGAGACCCATTGGCATGCGGGTCATTTGGTATTGATCAGAGTCTGAACAAAATGCTGTGTATTTTCTACTATCCTTTTGTAATTCCACATTATAAAACCCTTGATTTAAATCTAAGTGACTGAAATAAATGCAATTTGATAAGGAGTCTAATATTTCCGTGATGTTAGGGAGCGGAAATTTGTCATCTTGTATACAGTTGTTTAATTTTCTGTAGTCTATGACTAATCGCCATTTCTTTTTCCCACTTGAGTCTGACTTTTTCGGTACAAGAAGGATAGGGCTAGACCACTCGCTACTACATGGTTCTATGATGCCTTGTCGCAATAAATCATTAATTTGATTTTGTACTTCTGACTTTTGTGAGTGTGGTAGCCGATAAGGCTTAGTGTACACTGGTTGAATATTCGGTTTTAAATTAATAGAATGTTGGTAAATTTTTGTAGTTGTTAATTTATCTTCAGGAAGGTAAAACACATCGGAATATTTTGCACATAACTTTTCTATGGATATCTGTTCTTCTTTATTTAAGTATGTATTTAATTGCAATAGTGAAAACATTATTTTAACTCGGTCTGAATTTTTAGATGTTGAATTGAAATTGCAAATATCGTAATCGTTTGCATTGCGCAAGATTGGATTAATTTTTTCCAAATTCAAATCGCATTCAGTAGCATTAAGTATTTTTACAGGGAATTTCCCATCTTTTGGCTGAACTAAGGCGTTAGCAATGAAAACTCCATCTTGTAATTCAGATGAACAAATAACAATCGGTTCAGTAATTTCTGTTTGTATGTAATGTATAGACTCTGACCTTGCAGGTATACGAAAATGTTTTTTCTCTCTGTACAAGGGCAATTTAAAGCACAAATTATTATTCCACAATAATAGAGTATTATTTCGAAAGTTTATAATTGATTTGAATTTATCCATAAAATCTCGCCCAATTATACCACTTGTATTACAAGGCAGGGTACTAAAGACAACAAATTTGTGACTCAAAATTTGATTTCTATATCGTAATTTTATAAAGACATATCCAATCGACTGAACTTTGCCCCCAACTCTATTTACTGTGATGTTCTGTTTATGGATAGGAATATTTTGTTGCTGTACATGTTTATGTTTTATGGCTGAGATGCTCGCGCCGGTGTCAACTAACCAATTGTATGAATAATTATTTGTGCCTTTTAAATTTATACAACAATCACTTTTACCCGAACAAAGCGTTAAGTTAGTCTCGAAAAAACTCGTTCTGATTTTCAGGAATAAAATCAGTAAAAGTATGTATGTGCTGTCCACGAGGGTTAAACTTACCCCTGTTACTGGTAAATGTCCTTGAGGTCAGTCGCTCAGTACCTCGGTGACCTCTCCAGCCACGACCTGTGCCTCGTGACTGCCCGCGGTGGTAGCCTCTCGGTTGTCCATAGTGGTTGGCTCCTGTTTGTCCTTGATAATTACCTCTTGGCTGTATGTTACCTCGGCTAGCTGAAAATGAATATCCTCTACGTCCACGACCTCTGTAGTTCCTAGAATTAAATCCATAGTTATTATTATGTCTCATAGTCATGAAATCCACTGATGTTGAAGATGACGTCACGTCCTCGTCGATGGCAGCTTGTACAGCGTCCTTCAAGGAGCTGTAATTTCGGGCTGAAATAATTGTACTTAACCTACGATTTCTCAACCCGTCGGCAAAAAATTTGATCGCCTGTTTCTCATTAAGAGGTTTCAGAACAGCGTAACTTTGTGTTTTGCCTTCTGATTGAGATATCGTAAGATCCGTGAACATTTCAGTTAACTGTTTCCCATACTCGTTAATCGACAAATTATTTTGATGGAAAGTTTGGAGTCGTCGCTGAATAGCCGTAGCTGATTTTTTGGGTAAAAGCTGTAATTTCAAATCTGTCAATAACGCGTCAATATTAGGGTAGCTTGTAGAAAGCTTAAGTTTAGCGGCTTGCGAAAGTCTACTTTTAAGAACAAAGTTTATTAATTGTTTATGCGAGTCAGTATCGATCTCGTCTTTATAATATTCGATTCCGTCTATTAATTGTTTAATACTCTGCTCATCGTCGTTTGAAACTGGCAATAAACTTAGGGCAACTTTCAAGTCAAATTTAGCCATATTGTCTTCTTGTTTACACAAATCTAAAAATTTTTCGTAGAGCTCATCAAACTGACGGCATAAATTATTTATTTGTAACAATTCACTCTGAGACAACTTATCTTTACTTTCTTCTATTTCGTTTAATTGCAAATTATATCGCTTTACAATATTTTCTGTTTCCTCTAGTTTTTTATTAACAATATCACCTGTCCTTCTGATAGGTCCAATTTTACTTAAATATTCCTTTATTTTATGTAACTCTTTATATAATAATTCTATCTTCTTAGCCATAGCATATTTGTAAATTCATAAAATACAAGTTATCTACCTCTCTAATTTTTTATAGTAATCAGATCAATATTAGTTAATTGCTTAATCTAATAGCAAAATAAAATATAACTTTATTCTAATTACCGACGTAACGCTCCGTCAAATGAAAAAAAAAATACAGTCAATTTACTTTACCAAATTGGAAATCCGACCGAAATGTTCATTGTTTCCCGTAAGGCGTGGATCAAGATTTTGAATTACGCACACACTTTTTACGCACTTATTGAGCCGAATACACAATGCAACGCACACTTTTACGCATCACCTTTTTTTTTTTTTTTTTTCACTTCTTATTTTAGACGTAAATTACTGGTACTGTCTTTTTTTTTTTTTTATCACTGGAACAGTTCACGAGAAAACAAACGAAGTAGTAACAGACGACACTCGCTGGTACATACTGTCTTTTCTTTACCTATTGGAAACGATCTGGAAACGTCCACAGCACGACCGTGAAGCTAAACCGAAATGCCGAAATGCTCTGAGCTGCTAAATATACCTGAAAATAAAATTTCTGCCTGCCGTATTTCTGATCCAATATATGTTTATGTCATCCGTGTATTATGTATTTAATTGCCATTTTCCTTTTGTTCTCAAACCACTGATTCATCATCTCTCTCACGGCGGCGACGGCGATACAATGAGAAATCTCTCCTTAGAGTATTCCGATCTAACTCTTTAGTAATCCATTTAGAATGGCATTTCTTATAGATCTTGTAGGCGAAATAAATAAACACCAGCAGGATGATTAATGCTATCACCCCTAGAACCACATTCGTCATGCTGATATGGGCGTACAGCTGCTCTACTACGGCGTCGTTAGCCCCCCCAGCGGCGTTTTGGGCAATTATGACCTTTTCTTCGGGTTTTGATTGCGGTTTTCCCATCCTTGCTGTTTCTCACAAAAATCCGTTGATTGAAAGGCACAAAGATCGGTAGGTACGTCACTCGCGAAAGTTCTAGACGAAGTGTATGAACTCATCTTGAAGTAGGTATACTAATATGGGAAAGGAATCTGTAAACAACGTCCGCGAGGCAGACCATTGCACGGGAGCAGCAGGGTCGCCATATAAGGGTGTGAGATTGAAGTAAAACAATCGAATGTTCGTTCAATACTGATTTATTGATAGTATCGACGAGCTTATATAGGATTACGGGTAATAGGTATAGTATATAGATATAGATAGCTTTAGGGTAGCTTAGAGTACCTTACACAATTTAATTGTACCACCATATATACGTATAATCATTTCTTTATCCCTAATGGGGAAGGCAGAACGTACACGACCTAAACAAAGGTGACTTAATTTTAAAGGTTATTTTAGATAGATTTGTAGGTATATTGCTGTAGTGACAGATTGTCAACCCATCGCCTAAATTGCAATAAACAAAAACTGTCTGATCCCTTAGCTAAAGCAGCTGGCTTATTCTACGTTTTCCTCTCGCTCCCAGGCCAGAATAGAAGATTTTATTGTAAACATTTAAATAAATATACTAGTCAACTAAGTTGGTAATTTGATAATGCAATAATGATAATGAATTTTATAATGTGATCTTAGTTTTTAATGTAATTTCTTCTTTATAAAATTGTGTATATATTTTGTAGGTTTAGGTATTGGTGTCTACTAGTGGAAGGCACGTTAGGACGTTGTTCCCGGTGAATGTCGTTTAACATTGTAGACATTAGTCGTTAAGCCATGTCAGAGGCCAGTGCTACGCATAGGCGGCTTGAAAACTCTGACTTATTCTAGGATTAGGTCTGGTTTCCTTCTGGGTTGCGGAGGTCAGATGGCAGTCGCTCTGTGTAAAAACCAGCACCCTCGTTCCATCCCCTAGATTAGGTAGCACACCCCATAATATACAGGATAAAGCTAGGGATATTAGGTATTGGTAATGAAGATACCTTATTCATTATAAAATTGTACTTTAAGGGCGTTTGTGCACTCATCCACATTAGATTCGTATCTGAATTGGCCTTCCAAGTAATTGTATGACAGCTTGTCTACTCAACCATATACGTTTCATTTGATTCTTTTCCTGCTGCGAATTAGATACGAACCTAATATGGATGTGTACACATTACACAAACATTTTGTGCCTTGTTATGAATTTAAGTATACATAATAATGTTTGTAATCCATGGTACTTTAATGCTATTGGTACCTAATTACTTCATGATTCAATAAAATATAATTACGATACAATAACTCTTGTATTTTTTTAAGTATTCTTCTCACTTCTCAAAATATCTAAGTACCCATTTTAAATTAATATTTGATTTATAAAAGTCGTTCCACGTGTGACAAAGTTTTGAGGGTTATTTCATATAGATTTGTATATTGCTGTAGTGACAGGTTGTCAGCCCATCGCCAAAATTGCGATATACGGAAACCCTCAGATCCCTTAGCTGGTTTTAAAGCATACCCGGGAAGATATGCAGCTAGCACTGTCTTCGTTTTTCTCTCGCTCCCAATCCAGCATGGAAGAACAAATAGATATAACAAGATAATAAAAGTATTTCGTAAAACAGTCATAAAACATTTCTATCCTTCTGTCTACCGACTTAAACAACAATCTGCTGCAAAAGTAGTCCAGTAATAAATAAAATAACAATAGGACTATGATAGAACTAACCAATAATGGTAGTATTCTATCATAAGCTCGTTAGTAGAATTAGTAATAAAACAGCATTTGTTTACCTGAATAGGACAAAGGTCCTTGCACGTGGTGATTTTTCGAGACATAATAGTTTTTTTCTGGAAACTTGTTAAACACGTATTTTTAGTTTAGGATTGGCACTTGTTAAAGCCCATTGTCATTGTTTCTACGAAAGTAAGGTTTATTGATTACGCTTAAAACATCACGTCCGCACACATGGTACCAATGATAATAACGACTTCATTAAGATTTATATTACCTCCTACAAAAACAATTACGAGTATATAATAACGGGAAACAAATAAGACAATGTCTAATGTAAAAAAGCCAAATTAACTCATTTAGACCACTATAATTTATCATAGATATGGGATGGGGCGGTGAGCAGGCAACGCAAAACTAATAAATATCCGTTAATTAATAATTTATTTATAACATGTACGTACATCTTTCTTTCTTTCTTTCTTTCATAATCCACCGTCTTACACAAATTATAAACCTATATCACATATCCCTCACTCGCTCACTCATTACTACGTCACGCGCTACGTCATCAATTCCATTCCTATGTATAGATATTTAATCAAGTCTAATACCTATTCACACCGTTTTAACGACGGCTTGTCTGGGTATACTACATACTGCAAACATATAGGCTATCTTATAACTAGGTGCACATTAGTTTGAAAAATTAGTTCAAGAAATATTTCAATCTGTCTCATACCTCTGATACTACTCACTAAAAACTTACTACCAAGGACCTCCACGATGATCGGTCTAGCGCCTTCTGCATCCAGCAGCTTCCCGCGACCTTCACCAGATCGTCGGTCCACCTTGTGGGAGGCCTGCCTACGCTGCGTCTACCGTGCCAAGGCAGCCACTCCAGGACTTTCCTACCCCAGCGGGAGTCGGTCCTGCGAGCAATGTGCCCCGCCCACTGCCACTTAAGTTGAGCAACTCTTCGAGCTATGTTGGTGGCCTTGGTTCTCCTCCGGATCTCCTCGTTTCGGATTCGATCGCGGAGGGAAACTCCGAGCATAGCCCTTTCCATTGCCCTTTGAGTGACCTTGAGCCTTCTTATGAGGCCCATTGTGAGTGGCCACGTTTCGGTTCCGTAGGTCATCACTGGCAACACGCACTGGTCCCAGAATTTTGTCTTGAGACATTGCGGTAGTTGTTTGGATGAGAAGATGTTACGTAGCTTCCCGAACGCTGCCCAGCCGAGTTGGATTCGACGATCGACCTCCTTCTGAAAGTTGGACCTTTCCAACTGGACTTTTTGTCCCAGGTAGACATACTCGTCGACAACTTCCAGAGTAGAGCCTCCAACCGTCAGGGAAGTGGGTGCAACAAGGGAGTTTGACATGATCTTCGTCTTCTCCATGTTAATTTTAAGACCCACTTGTTGAGAGGCTCTATTGAGGTCATCGAGCATTGTACCGAGGTCCTCCAGGGTTTCAGCCACAATAACAATATCATCGGCAAAACGAAGGTGAGTCATATTCTCGCCATTGATATTAATGCCAAGATCCTTCCAGTCCAGAAGCTTGAAGACGTCTTCCAGTGCTGCGGTGAACAGATTTGGAGATATAACATCTCCCTGTCTCACTCCTCGCTGCAACTGGATAGGCTTCGACTTCTGGTCCTGAAGACGGACTGACATGGTGGCGTTTTCGTACAAAGACTTCAGCACTTCGATGTACCGGTAGTCGATTTGGCACCGCTGGAGTGACTGCAGTACGGCCCATGTTTCGATCGAATCGAAGGCTTTTTCGTAGTCCACAAACGCGAGGCAGAGTGGTTGGTTATACTCTTCGGTCTTCTGTATAACTTGCCCCAGTGTATGGATGTGGTCTACGGTGCTAAAACCTTTTCGGAAACCGGCTTGTTCGGGAGGCTGGAAATCGTCGAGCTTGCGTGCGAGACGGTTCGTAATGACTCTTGAGAACAGCTTGTAGATATGGCTCAGAAGCGTGATGGGTCTGTAGTTTCTCAGCAAGGACTTATCGCCCTTTTTGAAAAACAGCACCACCACGCCTCTGTGCCATGCCCGTGGCGTTTTGCCTTCGAGTATGACAGAGTTGAAGAGCTTCTGCAGTGCTTTTAACATCGGTTTACCACCGGCTTTTAGAAGCTCTGCCGTTACTCCATCATCACCCGGCGCCTTGTTGTTTTTAAGCTGTTTCAGAGCCATACTAATCTCGCACAAGCTGACGTCCGGAATATCTTCCGTGTAGTGTCGGGTTAATCTGGCTCTGGGGTCTGCAGCCAGATTATTAACAGACGATCGTGTGGTAGCGTATAACTGCCCATAGAACTTCTCGACCTCCTCCAGAAGCTCTGGTTTGGACGATACGATTCTGCCATCATCAGTCTTCAACTTCGCCAACTGGCTTTGGCCTATAGACAGATCTCTCGCGAACACTTTGGAGCATTTGTTGCGCTCGATTGCCTCTTTAATACGGTCGGTATTAAACTGGCGTATGTCACGAGTCAAAGATTTGGAGATCTGCCTGTTAAGCTGCCGATATCGCGAAGTGTCTTCCGACGACTGCAGAGCCATATCGCGTCGTTCCTCCATGAGCTTCAGGGTATGGTCAGAGATTTTTTTGGTTCCTTTTTTACGTTTGGCTTTAAAGAATTTAGAACCAACCGTAAGGACAGATTCCACGACCCTGTCGTTATAATCGTCCACTTCCAAGCACTCACCTAGGCAATCAAAGCGGTTTTTCAGTTCAAGCTGAAAACTGTCAGGGTTTTGGATTTGGGTAGGTGCCGGTCGGAGCGTAGACTTCATCAGACGTGACCTCTCGGTTTTGACATTTAGATTCAATGTGCCTCTCACCATTCGGTGATCGCTGCCCGTTTTGAACGAATTGATCACAGCGACATCATTGAATATCCGCTTTTTGTCTGTCATGATGAAGTCTATCTCATTTTTGGTGACACCATTGGGGCCCTTCCAGGTCCATTTTCGATGTGGCCGTTTCATGTAGAAAGAGTTCATCATAAAGAGTCCCTCCTTCTCCATGAAGTCGACCAGCATTTGACCTCGACCATTCCTCGTCCCAGTACCAAATGGCCCAATTCTCAGCTCGTCACCGCATCGTTTGCCCAGTTTAGCGTTGAAGTCCCCCATGACCACTGACTTGGCTACGTTGTAGTAATAGTAGAATATGGAGAGATTTTTTAAATTGAGCCCTATGGACATACACATCAACATGGATTTCAATAATATTGACATTATATTTAAACAATAAAATTAATAATAAATGCGTTTATCCTATTAAATAACATATAAAATAAAAAAAAGTAGTCTACAACTAAAAAGTGGGCCGTCCAGTGCCCGTCTAACAGTGACAAAAACATTCCATTACCAACTTTATTAGGCCGCTTTACCACTTTATTGTAGTTAAGAATAATAAAGCAGTTGTCTGTGTTGTCATTCATAGAAAGGAACACAAAATCGCACAAAATCTAAATTCCTATTTGTTTAAATCTAAGCTCATTTGTAAGCGTCATAACTCGTTCACAATGTAGTATTTTTTACCTGAGTCTAGGTGTGACAATGGTGGCTATGTGGGAACGGGTGTTTTATTTAATGTGTAAAATGTTGTATCTTCGATCGTGAAATAAATTATAATTTACTTTAAGTAAAACAAAATATAGGAAAAAAAATGTTGGAGTCGTTTGTTTTTTGGTTTGCTTGTAACATTTTTCCACAAGTATAACACAATAAATATTACTCAAAAAAATGAAACCTGAAAAATAAACGTTACTGTACAGGGTTGGCATGATTAAATCAATCACTAAATATGTTTTTCGGTAAAAAGTGACTGGGAGAATAATATTGAATCCAATCATATAAATATGTATATATATAAAGATAAACTCGCGATTTATATATAAATATACATGTACATGTGTGTATATATATATATATATGTATACAAAATATCTTAGCCTTGTGCATGTGCAGGCTTAAATCTTTCACTACATTCCAGATTATTAAAAAAAGCGGGAACTATTCCTTTATTCCTACATCCCGTTCAAAATTAAATATTCTGTAAGGTACTGCTTTCTTCTCTTGATAAATATATTAGCTTAGTAGGTACTTACACATTAAATTGTCGATATTCAATACTGTCAACTGTGAATGTAAGGCAATTTCATACGTAAGGACCCAATATTATGTGCAGTCGCATAAAAACGCGTCGAATTTCTAATAAATAAATCAAACTTCTATTAATTCTTATTGCAATGAAAAATAAGAACTAATATTTAGTTTTTCATATAAATCAAAATAGAACATTAGGCCCAGCGTAAATGACCTAAACAAAAGACGTTCCGCCACGTCTAAGAATATTTTGAGGGCTTTTAAAGATAGATTTATAGGTATATTGCTGCAGTGACAGGTTGTTATCCCATCCCCTAAATTACAATATTTATAAACACTCAGATCCCTTAGCTGGCTTTTACAGCATGCCCGGAGAAAATGCAGCAGACGCATTCTATGTTTTTCACTGCCTCCCGATTCAGAATGGAAGATTTAATTGTAAACACTGTAATTTAGTTTACTAGTCAACTTTGTTGCTCATTTGATAACAATAATGATAGTGACCTTTATAAATTGATCTTAGTTTTTTTTAATGTTTTTAATGTATTTCTTCTTGAAAAATTATGCTTGTATTTTCTAGGTTTAGGTTTTGGTATCTACTAGCGAATGGCACGTTAAGCCGTTGGTCCCGATAAATATCTTAGATGTTAGTGGTTGCATCATGTGCTAGGCATTGGCGACTTGAAGTCGTTAAGCCATTGCTAGGCATTTGCGGCTTGAAAACTCTGACTTAATCTAGAATTCAGTCTGGTTTCCTTTCTGGGTTGGGGGGGTCAGAAAGCAGTCGCTCTCTGTTAAACAAGTATCCTCGTTTAATCCCCTTGATTAGTAAGCAGACCACGAGAGATACGAGATAAGGCTAGGGAGATGAGGTATTGGTAAGGTAAATAACTTATTTGAAATTAAATTTTACATTAAGGGCGTTTGTACACTCATCCTAATTAGATTCGTATCTGAATTGGCCTTCCTAGTAATTGTATGACAGCTTGTACATTCATCCATATTATTATACGTTTTATATAGTTTTTTTCCTAATACGAATTGGATACAAATTTAATATGTATGAGTACACAAACGCCATATGACTTGAATACCTGTGTTATTTATTTAAATATACAAAATAATGTTTGTAATTCATAGTGCTATAATGCAATTAGTAATTCATTACATAATTAACGCAATAAAATATGATTACCATAAAATAACTTTTGTTTTTTATTTCTTCTCAAAATAATAAAATACCCATTTCAAATTCTTCTTTGATTTATACCTCAAATACAATTAGATTTATTTGCATACTAAAAACACTTGACAATTTAGTTCTATACAAAAGGAAGATTAATACTCGTTAGCTTCCAATATTCATCTAGTAATCTAAGTATTGTACATACATACATATAATCATGTCTTTATCCCTAGTGGGGTTGGCAGAGCGTACACGACCTAAACAAAGGTAGCTCCGCCACGCAATTACCATAAGTGTGCTGTGCGTTATGAAAACACCTAAACGATCGACGAAAAAGATGCATAAAAGTTCAGAATTGTTGGAGAAATTCTAGCAAATATACTCAGAGGATAACTTAGGTGGTGATAAGGCCTAAATTGCGACCCAATCAGAAAAAAAAACATATTTCACTAAAATCGCAGTGAATCGAAAAGCCGGTCCAACAGACTCAAGTACTTGTAATAATAATGGCCGTTGTTGGCCATAATTTTTTTTCCATTCTGTTACTACAACACTATGAATCGCTAATTTATAAGGTTCTTATTTATCTTTATATCTATAACTTAAGTCTTTTGGACCGAATTTTCGATTGATTGTGTTTCAAGTGAGTTATGATTTTTTTACTGATGGCGGCGCCACTTAGGTTCTATAAATTTCCAGTTAATACGCTCATTAACGAGTTAAGAGTTAAAACATTATTTTTAACATGTTAGTTTGTAAGTTTTTATCTATGACTGAGTTGGGTTGCTTTATTATCTTCAAATGAAGAAGCATTTTTAAATTCAATTTTGATAATAAAAACAAATGTTAATTTTAAGTCATTGTTTTATTTATAATTAACTAGGTATCGTTTCCATAAATTATTTAATAAAAGATATTGAAGGCGGAAAAGAAATTACTAGTACAGCGTGACTAAACCGTCGCAAATGCTACGGCGTAACCATAATGTAGCAAAGAAAGTACACTTTCTTTGCTACATTATGGTTACGTATGAAAGTAGTTCAGTGCTGTACACAGCACTGAACTACTTTCATACGTGGACTGTGGACGGTCATAATATTAAGTCAGTAGCATGGTTAGTAAGTTATGCTTTTTGTCATACGATAATGCATAATCTTCAATGGAACATGGAGTTCACGAATATGGACTTCTTACAAGCAATAATATTCATAGCAAATGCGTTCTCCTTCTGATCTGTCATGCGGGTATCGAGTCGATCGACCCGATACTAAAATGCGATTATTCTATTAAATAAAAAATGTAACAATAATAACGAGTTTAAAAATGAAAGTAGGCCGTGCAGTGGAAATTGACAAAAACATTTCAATTCAAATTTTATTAGGCCGCTTATTTTCAGGAGGACAATCACTTCTTTACCACTTTATTGTAGGTACGAAAAATAAAGCTGGCTGTGTTTTCATTCAAAGAAAGTAACACACAATCGGACAGACATGAGAAATTCTTATCTCCTTATCTCTAAGCTCAATAGTGAGCATCATAACTCGTTTACAATGAAGATTTTTTTTACCTGAGTCTAGGTGGGACAATGGTGACTCTATGTGGGTGCGGGTGTTTTATCTTCTTCTTCCTAGCCTTATCCCGTATCTCACGGGGTTGACTACCTTATCTAGGGGATTGAACAAGAGTACTGGTTTTTACACAGAGCGACTGTCATATGACCTCCGCAACCAAGAAGGGAAACCATACCCAATCCTAGATTAGGTCAGTTTTCAAGCCGCCTATGCTTAGCACTGGCCTCTGATATGGCTTAACGACTAATATCTACGGTATTAAACGATATTAACCGGGACCAACGGCTTAACGTGCCTTCCGAAGCACGGAAAAAGCACCGAATAAACGTACATATGAAATTCGAAAACCGAAAAACACATTGGTACGTGGTGGGATTCGAACCACGACCTCCCGCTCAGGAGGCAACGGCCCTATCCACTACACCATCGGGCCCTTTTATATGATGTGTAAAATGTTGTATACAATTAAATAAAGATTTTTTCCTTCAAAAAAAATTAAAATAGAGGAGTCCTTGGTTTTCGTTTTGCTTCCAACATTTATCCACCAATAAATACTACATGATTAATATTACTAGAAAGAATGAACCCCGAAGATTAAACTATACTATAGTACAGGGTTAGCATGATTAAATCGTTTTAATTTAAATCACGATTTAATTTAAATGACTTTTTCAATAAAAATCAATGATGAAAATTTAATCAGTCTCAATTTATATAGGCCAAATTGGTAAAATAATGAAAATTGTTTTTTTTAGCTTTCTAATTTGGTACAATTTTCAATTATTATTGTTATTTACTTAATGAACAAGAAATTACTATAAATAAAATATTTTATCCATTTTATTTTAAATCTGAACCCCCCATATCAATGTTATACTGTTTGTCAGCCGTATCAGTTCCCAGTTGGAAACATCTTTTACAAAGGAGCTGAAGAAGCTGTCGCCGAATCGCCATAACTAACGGTTCCTCTTCACTGAATATTATTTTCACAAAACGTGAAAAAATCGCGATTTCTTCTTTTATTTTCAAAAAACCTTGATTTTTTTCCAACCCTGCTATGCAGTATAGTTTATTGGCATAGTTTATTCCTACATACATACATACATAAATCACGCCTTTATCCCTTACGGGGTAGGCAGAGCGTTATACGCCTCGTAAAAGGCGGTTTCGCCGCGTCTGACAATAATTGAGGGTAATTTTAGATTGTAATGTGTATTGCCATAGTGACAGGTTCTCAGCCCATCGCCTAAATTACAATACACTGTAACCCTCGAGTCCCTTTTGCTGTCTTCTACAGCATGCCCGGGAGGAAGGGCAGCTGGAACATTCTATGTTTTTCTATCTCTCCCAGTCCAGCATGGAAGATAGTTTATTCCTCCAGGACAAAAATATCTTCGCCTTGTTCATGTCCAAGCTTGGATTTTTCTCTACAATCAGGGTTCTTAAATAATGCGGAAATGAATCCTATATACCATCATTCCGCTCAAAATTAAATATGCTGTAAATATTTCGCTACTATCAAAATTGAACGAATCGGTAATTAATTTTAAATTATAAACCTTCATTCCTTTTAAAATTAAATATCCTGTAAGATAAGACACTACTTTCTTCTTTGTAAATAGTATTAACTTAGTAGGTCCTTACACATGAAATTGTCGATATTCAATACTGTCAACTATGAATGAACGGCCATTTCATACATAAGGACCCAATATTATGTGCAGTGGCATAAAAGACGCTTCGAATTTCTGCGATATAAATCAAACCTCTATTAATTCTTATTTAAAGAAAAATAAGCACTAATATTAAGCTTTTCATATAAATCAAAATAGAACATTACACAAAAACACCTTATGCCCCGCACCTCACCCCCGCTGCCATTAGTGTGATGCTCGTTGTAGAGCGGGGCGAATTCAAGCTCGTGGGCGGTGAAAGTGCGCTCGCGCAGAACTTACTTTCCTCATCAATTTCTGAACAACTTCACATTCATCCCTTACCAGCCGTGGCGAAAGGTTCTCTGACATCTCTGTGCATTCCTATAAAATTAAATTAAAATAATTTGAAGTGTCAGTTAGTGCAGTAATTTTATTAAAAAAGTAGTTTTGTGATTTTGAATTTTTATTATTTAAAATAATATTAATTTCTCTGATTTTGTGAAAATGGGAAAGAACATAAAGGTTTGTATTTTAATTAATTAAGTATCTTGGATGTAAATCTATTTATAAATAATTAGTTTGAGTGATGTGTATTTTTTTTGCGTATATAAGTTTACTAAGTGGGCTTATTATTTTATAGATAGAAGATGGTTCAGTGAGGAAACGTGGAAGACCAGCAGGCAACAACAGGGTCCCGCTTTCTGAGGTTAGAATTCTGCCTATATTTGTTAAAATATTACTTGAATTTGATAAAAATCATTTAGCATCCAAAATCGAATAGTTGTTACTAAGTCAACAAAACTGAACAACTTTCAGCAGGAAATTATTTCAGGGTTTTTTTTTTTCATACAAATGCGCACTTTGTTGGGGATGTACTTTTTTCATACTCTGCAAATAAAACCGATGGAAGTTGTTCAGTTTTGTTTCTGGTACGCCGTCCTCAAGGACCCCTAATTTAAACAATGATTATTTGCAGGCAGAACGAAAGGCTCGCAACGCTCAGTATGAGAGAGAAAGACGAGCTGAGAACGCTGAAGCTATGGCAGAGCTTGCAGAAGCTATGGGCATCGATCTCAATAAGGTCAGTATTGAAAAAGATCTCCAAAATATACCATGAAATCAGAATTGATCTAGCTACAGTCAGCAAAGGCAATTGCTGGACATAGCTTGAAATAGATGTATTTAATCTTTATTTTACCACGAAATTTCTTATATTTGGTGTAATGAGTTGTCCAAATATATGATTTCCACAGGAAATTATTAATAACCTCCTGAAAGAACTTCACTTTAATATCAACTGTAATACCAATAATATAATGTTTCTTATAGGTACCAACCAGCGAGCTGCTAGATAGAGTGATAAGCTATTTATCTCAAGAGAGACAAAGCACGGAATGTATAAAAAACATAAATAAAAAGGTGAAAATGCAAAGTAAGTAACAGAACATCTTTTCCTTTTTTTGTCGTGTGGGTTTCGAGTAGATCGATTTAATGAAATCTGGTATCAGAGATTTTTTAACTACTACATTTAGCTCAGCTCCTCTTTGGCATGATTTTTTGTGTAATGAATACTATCAAAGACAGCGAAAGCGACCGACGGTTTTTCAAGCCCTCTGAAGCACGACGCAATTGTACTTGTATAATTCCTTTAATATTTTATAATGAAAACTTTAACCTTTTATATGTCTCAAATTCTTTTCTTTTTTGTTTCCAGTTCGGAATTTGGAACAACAAATTAACTCAAATGCTGTTGAAGAAGAGGGAATGTCACCCCCTTTGCCTGTGGTTCTAACAGAACCAAATTTTACGACACCAGGATTGCCTGTCTACGTCCCAGAACCTTTGCCAGAGCCTTCGTCAGTAGATGCATTAACATCTGGTAAGCCATCATCTGCTTATATATTCGTCTTATATGATTAAGGTATTTGCTTTTACTATTTTCTTTATCGTGCAAGTTTCGAATACAAACTTCTTTTGTTTTCAGGCTATGGTAATTCTCGGATGTACAGCCCTCCAGAAAATATCATGTTTGAAGCCTCGCCAATCACTGCACAGAATTCACCAACTGATGAATTGGTATGTTTATTTTAACAAATATTTTTTCGTCTTCCGATATCTTTGCATACGAACTGCTGACACGTCATATAACTCCTATACTAAGATTCTTCTTTTACTTAACGAGTGGATTCTCGAGTCGAATGACTCGATGAACCCTGGTGTCTGTGTTTTCGAAACCGCCATTGTAGTAGCACAGCTATTAGGCCTTTGGAGTGGTTTGAGTAACGACTACTATCAAAGAAAGCGACTGTGACCGACGGCTTAACGTGCCCTCCGAAGCACGGAATTCTTTTTCTTTTTAGGACAATCAAGTGATTTCAAACCAAACTAGGGAAAACCTCACAAAGTGATAAATTGACAAATATTAACTTTGTGTTCCTCCCCTAGAAACCGAACATCGAATCTCTGACCATAAGGCCACGGAGGCAGTACTATACTTAGCTTGTTTATACAGAAACCATGTTAGGACACTTATGACCAGTTCACCGTAAGATGATTATTGTCAGGTCTTATAAAATATCATTTTCTGTGTACAAATTGTATGAGCTGCCAGTAATCACCTTATGGTAAACAGGTTATAGATCTCTGTTCCCATTAAGTTGATCCCACTAATTCATACTTTATGTTATTTATTATACTAGAAAAGTATTAAGATCAGAATCTAATATGAAATGTTTACTTTCAGGTATTTGATTACGATTCGCTGTTTGAGTATTTAGAAAAGCACACGTAGTTTAATAATTAAGTTAAACATTAAGTTGATTCGATTTAAATTTGACTATTATGCAATTTAATTGTACCACCATATATACGTATAATCATTTTTTTATCCCTAATGGGGAAGGCAGAGCGTACACGACCTAAACAAAGGTGACTTTATTTTAAATGTTATTTAAGATAAATTTATAGGTATACTGGTGTAGTGACAGATTGTCAACCCATCGCCTAAATTGCAATATACAAAAAATCGTCTGATCCCTTAGCTAAAGCAGCTGGCTTATTCTATGTTTTCCTCTCGCTCCAAGGCCAGAATAGAAGATTTAATTGTAAACATGTAAATAAGTATACTAGTCAACTAAGTTGGTAATTTGTTAATGCAATAATGATAATGAATTTTATAATGTGATCTTAGTTTTTAATGTAATTTCTTATGTATAAAATTGTGCATGTATTTTGTAGGTTTAGCTATAGGTATGTACTAGTGGAAGGCACGTTAAGACGTTGGTCCCGGTTAATGTCGTTTAACATCGTAGACATTAGTCGTTAAGCCATGTTAGAGGCCAGTGCTACGCATTGGCGGCTTGAAAACTCTGACCTATTCTAGGATGAGGTCTGGTTTCCCTTCTGGGTTGCGGAGGTCAGATGGCAGTCGCTCTATGTAAAAACCAGCACCCTCGTTCAATTCCATAGATTAGGTAGCACACCCCGTAATATACAGGATAAAGCTAGGGATATTAGGTATTGGTAATGAAGATACCTTATTCATTATAAAATTGTACTTTAAGGGCGTTTGTGCACTCATCCACATTAGATTCGTATCTGAATTGGCCTTCCAAGTAATTGTATGACAGCTTGTCTACTCAACCATATACGTTTCATTTGATTCTTTTCCTGCTGCGAATTAGATACGAACCTAATATGGATGTGTACACTTTACACAAACATTTTATGCCTTGTTATGAATTTAAGTATACATAATATTGTTTGTAATCCATGGTACTTATATGATATTGGTACCTAATTACTTCAGGATTTAATAAAATATAATAACGATACAATAACTCTTGTATTTTTTTAAAATATTCTTCTCCCTTCTCAAAATATCTAAGTACCCATTTTAAATAAATCTTTGATTTATAAAAGACGTTCCACGTGTGTCAAAGTTTTGAGGGTTATTTCAGATAGATTTGTAGGTATATTGCTGTAGTGACAGGTTGTCAGCCCATCGCCAAAATTGCAATATACGGAATCCCTCAGATCCCTTAGCTGGTTTTAAAGCATACCCGGGAAGATATGCAGCTAGCACTGTCTTTGTTTTTCTCTCGCTCCCAATCCAGCATGGAAGAACAAATAGATATAACAAGATAATAAAAGTATTTCGTATAACAGTCATAAAACATTTCTATCCTTCTGTCTACCGACTAAAACAACAATCTGCTGCAAAAGTAGTCCAGTAATAAATAAAATAACAATAGGACTATGATAGAACTAACCAATAATGGTAGTATTCTATCATTAGCTCGTTAGTAGAATTAGTAATAAAACAGCATTTGTTTACCTGAATAGGACAAAGGTCCTTGCACGTGGTGATTTTTCGAGACATAATAGTTTTTTTCTGGAAACTTGTTAAACTCGTATTTTTAGTTTAGGATTGGCACTTCTTATAGCCCATTGTCATTGTTTCTACGAAAGTAAGGTTTATTGATTACGCTTAAAACATCACGTCCGCACACATGGTACCAATGATAATAACGATTTCATTAGATTTATATTACCTCCTACAAAAACAATTACGAGTATATAATAACGGGAAACAAATAAGACAATGTCTAATGTAAAAAAGCCAGATTAACTAATTTAGACCATTATAATTTATTATTGGATGGGGCGGTGAGCAGGCAACAATAACTAATAAATATCCGTTAATAATTAATTTCTATACAACATGTACATCTTTCTTTCTTCCTTTCATAATCCACCGTCTTACACAAATAATAAACCTATATCACATATCCCTCACTCGCTCACTCATTACTACGTCACGCGCTACGTCATCAATTCCATTCCTATGTATAGATATTTAATCAAGTCTAATACCTATTCACACCGTTTTAACGACGGCTTGTCTGGGTATACTACATACTGCAAACATATAGGCTATCTTATAACTAGGTGCACATTAGTTTGAAACATTAGTTCAAGAAATACTTGAATCTGTCTCATACCTCTGATATTACTCACTAACAACTTACTACGTAGCGACTACGTTGTCGTAGCACTTGCTACGACTTAGCTACGTTGTAGAAATAGTAAAATAGGGAAAGATTTTTTAAATTGAGCCCTATGGACATACACATCAACATGGATTTCAATAACATTTACTTCATATTTAAACAATAAAATTAATAATAAATGCTTTTATCATATCAAATAAAAAAATATAATAATAAAGGAATCTAAAACTAAAAGTGGGCATTCATCTATTCCTATTCAACATGGATTTCAGTAATATTTAACTCATATTTAAACAATAAAATAAATAATAAATGCGTTTATCCTATTAAATAATATATAAAAAAAAAGTAGTCTAAAACTAAAAAGTGGGCCGTCCAGTGCCCGTCTAACAGTGAAAAAACATTTCATTAACAACTTTATTAGGCCGCTTATATTCAGGAGGACAATCACTGCTTTACCACTTTATTGTAGTTAAGAATAATAAAGCAGTTGTCTGTGTTGTCATTCATAGAAAGGAACACAAAATCGCACAAAATCTAAATTCCTATCTGTTTAACTCTAAGCTCATTTGTAAGCGTCATAACTCGTTTACAATATAGTATTTTTTACTTGAGTCTAGGTGTGACAAGGGTGACTATGTGGGAACGGGTGTTTTATTTAAAATGTTGTAACTTCGATCGTGAAATAAATTATAATTTACTTTAAGTAAAATAAAATATAGGAAAAAAACGAAAATGTTGGAAATGTTTGTTTTTTGGTTTGTTTCTAACATTTATCCACAAGTATCACATAATAAATATTACTCAAAAGAATGAAACCCGAAAAATAAACGTTACTACAGCACAGGGTTGTCATGATTAAATCATTCACTAAATATGTTTTTCAGCAAAACGTGGCTGGGAGAATAATATTGAATCCAGTTTTGGCTTCTTTTACAGCCAAAAAATAAAAAGAAATCGTGATTAAGTATGATTTTTGCGATAATTCGCGATTTTATGTATATTTGCATATATGTGTTTGTTGCCAATGTTTTTAATGTTTTTCTTCTTGAAAAATGATGCATGTATTTTCTAGGTTTAGGTATTGGTATCTTCTAGCGAATGGCACGTTAAGCCGTTGGTCCCGATAAATATCGTAGATGTTAGTGGTTGCACCATGTGCTAGGCATTGGCGACTTGACGTCTTTAAGCCATTGCTAGGTATTGGCGGCTTGAAAACTCTGACCTAATCTAAAATTGAGTCTGGTTTCTTTTCTGGCTTGTGGGGGTCAAAAAGCAGTCGCTCTGTGTTAAACCAGTACCCTCGCTTAATCCCCTAGATAAGTAAGCAGACCCCCTGAGATACGAGATAAGGCTAGGGAGATGAGGTATTGGTAAGGTAAATAACTTATTTGTAATTAAATTTTACTTTAAGGGCGTTTGTACACTCATCCAAATTAGATTCGTATCTGAATTGGCCTTCCTAGTAATTGTATGACAGCTTGTACACTCATCCATATACGTTTTATATGGATTTTTCCCTGATACGAATTGGATACAAATCTAATATTTATGAGTACACAAACCCCTTATGACTTGAATACCTGTGTTATTTATTTAAATATACATACTAATGTTTGTAATTCATAGTGCTATAATGCAATTAGTAATTAATTACATATATGACGCAATAAAATATGATTACGATTAAATAACTTTTGTTTTTTGTTGGGTTGAGTTGGGTTGCTTTATTATCTTCAAATGAAGAAGCATTTTGAAATTCAATTTTGATTATAAAAACAAATATTAATGTTAAGTCATTGTTTTATTTATAATTAACCAGGTATCGTTTCCATAAATTATTAAATAAAAGATATTGAAGGCGGAAAAGAAATTACTAGTACAGCGTAACTAAACCGTCGCAAATGCTACGGCGTAACCATAATGTAGCAAAGAAAGTGGACAGCACTGAACTACTTTCATACGTGGACTGTGGACGGTCATAATGTTAAGTCAATAGCATGGTTAGTAAGTTATGCTGTTTGTCATACGATAATGCATAATCTTCAATGGAACATGGAATTCACGAATATGGACTTCTTACAAGCAATAAAATTAATAGCAAATGCGTTCTCCTTCTGATCTGTCATGCGGGTATCGAGTCGATCGACCTGATACTCAAATGCGTTTATTCTATTACAATGAAGTACTTTTTACCTGCGTCTAGGTGAGACAATGGTGACTCGTTCGGATTTCGGGGAGACGCCATCGAGGCAGGGCCTCCTGGGCGTTGTATCAAATCGCCGCCTGTGACGACAGGCGGGGCGTTGGGGCGCTTGATGCTTGGGGTCTAGTCCGGGTCGTCAAGAGGTTTTCACGCCGCGGCGAGATCGAGCCAGCCGGGTGATTCCCCATGGGGGGAGGCCCAGCTGGCGACCTCAAGCTCGCGGCGGCTTCACCGTCCAGGGGTCAGTCCGTGTGGTATGTTGTGGTGCCCACAGTCCTAACTACTCGACGGGGAGTAGTGGATGTGGGCAGCTTAGAAGCGGGCTAGGAAAGCCTCTCGCTTCTCTTCTGTGGAAAGCTACCCTGAGTAGCCGGCATTCTAGCCTCGGGGAGCCTCAGATCGTTGAGGCCCCTCTCGATAATACTGGTAGCGTCCGCTCCAGTGCGGAGCGCTACCAGGACCTCGGTTAGGATCCTGATTGCCTTCATCAGGATCTGGTCCCTTTCAGGGACGGCTGCTCTTAGGCTCTGTTGTCTTGGAGCCCGCTGACGCTTCGGAATCTCCCCCTGAGGAATATCCTGAGGGGTGCCGACTGCATTCAGTGTGCCCGTGGGTGGCTCTTTCTCGACCGGAGGAGGTGCCTTTCTGCGGTGTCTCCTCGGCTTCCGATTTCTCTTCGTCGTGGTGGCTCTATGTGGGTGCGAGTGTTTTATTTGATGTGTAAAATATATATCATATAAATATATTTATATGTATTAGTTTATTATAGTATGTTAATATGTGTATTAGTATTATTATACATCAATTTGTAATTAAAGTGGACTAACTGTATTTGTTCCCGTGAATTTCCCATCTTTTATCCCCATTAGGTTGGCTGGAAGAGATCTCTTATAGAGATAAGCTCGCCTGTTGTTTAATTTTTTAAGTTGAACTGTATTTTTAATTTTTTTAAAATAAAGAATATAATTAAATTATAATTATAAAATGTTGTATACAATTAAATTAAGATTTTTTCCTTCAAAAAAAAATAAAAATGTTGGATTTTCGAGTTGAGAGAGTTGGGTTTTCGTTTTGTGTCCAACATTTATCTACCAATATTACATGATTAATATTACTAGAAAGAATGAACCCTGAAGATTAAACTATACTATAGTACAGGGTTGGCATGATTAAATCGTTTTAATTTAAATCACGATTTAATTCAAATGACTCGTTCAATAAAAATCAATGATGAAAATTTAATCAGTCTCTTAATGTACATAGGACAAATTGGTTAAATAATGAAAATTGTTTTTTTTTAGCTTTCAAATTTGGTACAATTTTCAATTAGTATGTATTGTTATTTACTTAATGAACAAGAAATTATTATAAATAAAATATTTTATTTTTTATCCATTTAATTTTAAATCTGAACCCCCCATATCAATGTTGTACTGTTCGTCAGCCATATCAGTTCCCAGTTGGAAACATCCTTTACAAAGGAGCTGAAGAAGCTGTCGCCGAATCACCCTAACTGACGGTTCCTCTTCACTGAATATAATTTTCACAAAACGTGTCTGGTAGAATTGCTTGTTTGTGACTTTGTTAATTATTTCGATTCCTGGCTTATATTTAATACAGTTTAAGTTTTTTTTATAACCATAACACTGAGAAAAATAAATAAAAAAAATCGTGATTCAATATGCTTTTAATTTTTTTTTAAATCGTGATTTCCTCTTTTATTTTCTAAAAATCATGTTTTTTTTCCAACCCTGCTATGCAGTATAGTTTATAGGCATAGTTTATTCCTCCAGGACGAAAATATCTTCGCCTTGTGCATGTGCAGGCTTGTATCTTTCTCTACAATCAGGGTTCTTAAATAATGCGGAAATGAATCCTATATACCATCATTCCGCCCAAAATTAAATATGCTGTGAATATTTCGCTACTTTCAAAATTCTTGAACGAAGCGGTAATTAATTTTAAATAATAAACCTTCATTCCTTTTAGAATTAAATATGTTGTAAGATAAGACACTCCTTTCTTCTTTTGAAAATAGTATTAACTTAGTAGGTCCTAGAATAGTTGTTACTAAGTCAACGAAACTGAACAACTTTCAGCAGGAAATTATTTCAAGATTTTTTCCATGGGCATCGATCTCAATAAGGTCAGTATTGAAAAATATCTCCAAAATATACCATGAAACCAGAATTAATCTAGCTACAGTCAGCAAAGGCAAATGCTGGGCATAGATTGAAGTAGATGTATTTAATCTTTATTTTATCACGAAATTTCGTATATTTGGTGTAATGAGTTGTCCAAATATACGATTTTCACAGGAAATTATTTATAACCTCCTGAAATAACTTCACTTTTTAAGTCAACTGTAATACCAATAATGTAATATTTCTTTTAGGTACCAATCAGCGAGCTGCTAGACAGACTGGTAAGCTATTTATCTCAAGAGAGAGAAAGCACGGAATTTATTAAAAACATAAATAAAAAGGTGAAAATGCAAAGTAAGTAACAGAACTTCTTTTTCTTTTTTTACGTGTGGATTTCGAGTAGATCGATTTGATAAAACCGGGTATCAGAGATTTTTTAACTGCTACATTTAGCTCAGCTCCTCTTTGACATGATTTTTTGTGTAACGACTACTATCAAAACAGCGACGGTTTTTCAAGCCCTCTGAAGCACGACGCAATTGTACTTGTATAATTCCTTTAATATTTTATAATGAAAACTTTAACCTTCTATATGTCTCTAATTCTTTTCTTTTTTGTTTCCAGTTCAGACTTTGAAACAAATAATTTACTAAAATCCTGTTGAAGAAGAGGGAATGTCACCCCCTTTGCATGTGGTTCTACCAGAACCAAATTTCGCGACACCAGGATTGCCTGTCTACGTCCCAGAACCTTTGCCAGAGCCTTCGTCGGTAGATGCATTAACATCTGGTAAGCCATCATCTGCTTAGATATTCGTCTTATATGATTTAGGTATTTCTGTTACTATTTTTTTTATCTTGCAAATTTTGAGTACAAACCTACTTTTGTTTTCAGGCTATGGTGATTCTCGGATGTACAGCCCTCCCGATAATATTATGTTTGAAGCCTCGCCAATCACTGAACAGAATTCAACGACTGAAGAATTGGTATGTTTATTTTAACACCTATTTTTTCGTCTTCCGATATCTTTGAATACGAACTGCTGACACCTCATAGCTAGCTTCTATACTAAGATTCTTCTTTTTCTTAACGAGTGGATTCTCGAGTCGAACTACTCGATGAACCCTGGTGTCTTTGTTTTCAAAACCGCCATTGTAGTAGCACAGCTATGAGGCCTTTGGAGTGGTTTGAGTAACGACTACTATCAAAGACAGCGACCGTGACCGACGGCTTAACGTGCCCTCCGAAGCACGGAATCCTTTTTGTTTCGGACAATCAAGTGATTTCAAACTAAACTAGGGAAAACCTCACAAAGTGATAAATTGACAAATATCAACTTTGTGTTCCTCCCCTAGAAATCGAACATCGAATCTCTGACCATAAGACCACGGAGGCAGTACTATACTTAGCTTGTTTATACAGAAACCATGTTATGACACTTATGACCAGTTCACCGTAAGATGATTTTGTCAGGTCTTATAAAATGTCATTTTCTGTGTACAACTTGTATGAGCTGCCAGTAATCACCTTATGGTAAACCTTAACAAAAAATAAACAGTAAACAAGGGTAAGTCAGTGGTAAACAGGGTATAGATCTTTGGTGCCATTAACTTGATCCCACTAATTCATAATTTATGTTATTATACTAGAAAAGTATTAAGATCAAAATTTAATTTGAATTTTTTACTTTCAGGTACTTGATTACGATTCGCTGTTTGAGTATTTAGAAAAGCACACGTAGATTGATAATTAAGTTAAACATTAAGTCGATAAGATTTAAGTGTGACTATTATGCAATTTAATTGTACCACCATATATACGTATAATCATTTCTTTATCCCTAATGGGGAAGGCAGAGCGTACACGACCTAAACAAAGGTGACTTAATTTTAAAGGTTATTTAAGATAGATTTGTAGGTATATTGCTGTAGTGACAGATTGTCAACCCATCGCCTAAACTGCACTATACAAAAAACTGTCTGATCCCTAAGCTAAGATAGACTCGATACCCACTCGAAAGAAGAAGAAGCTAAAGCAGCTGGCTTGTTCTATGTTTTCCTCTCGCTCCCAGGCCAGAATAGAAGATTTAATTGTAAACAATATTAATAAGTATACTAGTCAACTAAGTTGGTAATTTGATAATGCAATAATGATAATGAATTTTATAATGTGATCTTAGTTTCTAATGTAAAATTCTGTATACAATTGTGCATGTATTTTGTAGGTTTAGGTATTGGTGTCTACTAGTGGAAGGCTCGTTAAGACGTCGGTCCCGGTGAATGTCGTTTAACATCGTAGACATTAGTCGTTAAGCCATGTCAGAGTCCAGTGCTACGCATTGGCGATTTGAAAACTCTGACCTATTTTAGGATTAGGTCTGGTTTTTCCTTTTGGGTTGCGGAGGTCAGATAGCAGTTGCTCTGTGTATAAACCAGCACCCTCGTTTAATCCTCTAGATGAGGTATCACACCCCGTAATATACAGGATAAAGCTAAGGATATTAGGTATTGGTAATGAAGATACTTTATTCATTATAAAATTGTTCTTTAAGGACGTTTGTTTACTCATCCACATTAGATTCGTATCTGAATTGGCCTTCAAAGTAATTGTATGACAGCTTGTCTACTCAACCATATACGTTTCATTTGATTCTTTTCCTGCTGTGAATTAGATAAAAACCTAATATGGATGTATACACATTACACAAACATTTAATGCCTTGTTATGAATTTAGGTATACATAAAAATGTTTGTAATCCATGGTACTTTAATGCTATTGGTACCTTATTACTTCCTGATTCAATAAAATATAATTACGATACCTCTTGTATTTTTTAAAAATATTCTTCTCACTTCTCAAAATATCTACGTACCCATTATAAATTAATCTTTGATTTATAAAAGTCGTTCAACGTGTGACAAAGTTTTGAGGGTTATTTCCGACAGATTTTTAGGTATATTGCTGTAGTAACAGGTTGTCAGCCCATCGCCAAAATTGCAATATACGGAAACCCTCAGATCCCTTAGCTGGTTTTAAAGCATACCCGGGAAGATATGCAGCTAGCGCTGTCTTCGTTTTTCTCTCGATCCCAATCCAGCATGAAAGAACAAATAGATGTAACAAGATAATAAAAGTATTTCGTAAAACAGTCATAAAACATTTCTATCCTTCTGTCTTCCGACTTATTCAACAATCTGCTGCAAAAGTAGTCCAGTAATAAATAAAATAACAATAGGACAATGATAGAACTAACCAATAATTGTAGTATTCTATCATAAGCTCGTTAGTAGAATTAGTAATAAAACAGCATTTTTTACCTGAATATGACAAAGGTCCTTGCACGTGGTGATTTTTCAAAACATAATAGTTTTTATACGTTAATTATTAATTTATTTATGACCTGTACATCTTTCTTTCTTTCATAATCCACCGTCTTACACAAATTATAAACCTATATCACATATCCCTCACTCGCTCACTCATTACTACGTGACGCGCTACGTCATCAATTCCATTCCTATGTATAGATATTTAATCAAGTCTAATACCTATTCACACCGTTTTAACGACGGCTTGTCTGGGTACACTACATACTGCAAACATATATATTATCCTATAATTACTTCAAGAAATACTTGAATCTGTCTCATACCTCTGATACTACTCGTTAACAACTTACAACGTAGCGACTACGTTGTCGTAGCACTTGCTAGGACTTAGCTTCGTTGTAGTAATAGTAGAATAGGCAGAGATTTTTTAAATTGAGCCCTATGGACACATCAACATGGATTTCAATAATATTTACTTCATATTTAAATAATACAATTAATAATAAATGCGTTTATCCTATCAAATAACATATAAAAAAATAATAAAGGAGTCTAAAACTAAAAGTGGGCCGTCCAGTGGCCGTCTAACAGTGACAAAAACATTCCATTACCAACTTTATTAGGCCGCTTATATTCAGGAGGACAATCACTGCTTTACCACTTTATTGTAGTTAAGAATAATAAAGCAGTTGTCTGTGTTGTCATTCATAGAAAGGAACACAAAATCGCACAAAATCTAAATTGCTATCTTTAACTCTAAGCTCATTAGTAAGCGTCATAACTCGTTTACAATATAGTATTTTTTACCTGAGTCTAGGTGTGACAATGGTTTTTGTGGGAACGGGTGTTTTATTTAATGTGTAAAATGTTGTTTCTTCGATCGTGAAATAAATTATAATTTACTTTAAGTAAAATAAAATATAGGAAAAAAAAAAATGTTGGAGTCGTTTGTTTTTTGGTGTGTTTCTAATATTTATCCACAAGTATTACATAATAAATATTACTTAAAACAATGAAACTCGAAAAATAAACATTATTACAGTACAGGGTTGGCTTTATTAAATATTTCACTAAATATGTTTTTCAGTAAAAAGTGGCTGGGAGAATAATATTGAATCCAGTTTAAGCTTCATTTACAGCTAAAAATTAAAAAGAAATCGTGATTAAGTATGTTTTTTTTTCAATTAATATATGTATTATATATGTATAAAATCGCGATTAATCGAAAAAAACATACTTAATCACGATTTCTATATATATATATATATATGTATTATCATATATATATTGAATTTCTCAGTGTTATGGTTATAAATGAAGCTTAAACTGTATTAAATATAAGCCAGGAATCTAAATAATTAACAAAGTCACAAACAAGCAATTCTCCCAGACACGTTTTGTGAAAATTATATTCAATGAAGAGGAACCGTCAATTAGGGCAATACGGCGACAGCTTCTTCAGCTCCTTTGTAAAGGATGTTTCCAACTAGGAACTGATATGGCTGACAAACAGTACAACATTAATATGCTGGGTTCAGATTTAAAATAAAATGGATAAAAATTTTTATTTATAATAATTTCTTGTTCATTAAGTAAATAACAATACATACTAATTGAAAATTGTACCAAATTAGAAAGCTGAAAAAACAATTTTCATTATTTTACCAATTTGGCCTACGTAAATTAAGAGTTTGATTAAATTTTCATCATTGATTTTTATTGAAGAAGTCATTTGAATTAAATCGTGATTTAAATTAAAACGATTTAATCATGCCAACCCTGTACTATAAGATTAGTTTAATCTTCAGGGTTCATTCTTTCTAGTAATATTAATCATGTAATATTGGTGGATAAATGTTGGAAACAAAACGAAAACCAAGGACTCCAACATTTTAATTTTTTTTTAAGGAAAAAATCTTTATTTAATTGTATACAACATTTTACGCATCAAATAAAACACCCGCACCCACATAGAGTCACCATTGTCCCACCTAGACGCAGGTAAAAAATACTTCATTGTAAACGAGTTATGATGCTCACTATTGAGCTTAGAGATAAGGAGATAAGAATTTCGCATGTCTGACCGATTGTGTGTTACTTACTTTGAATGAAAACACAGCCAGCTTTATTTTTCGTACTAAACTCCTACTAAAATCCTGTTGAAGAAGAGGGAATTTCACCCCCTTTGCCTGTGGTTCTACCAGAACCAAATTTCGCGACACCAGGACTGCCTGTCTACGTCCCAGAACCTTTTCCAGAGCCTTCGTCGGTAGATGCATTAACATCTGGTAAGCCATCATCTGCTTAGATATTCGTCTTATATGATTTAGGTATTTCTGTTACTATTTTTTTTATCTTGCAAATTTCGAGTACAAACCTACTTTTGTTTTCAGGCTATGGTGATTCTCGGATGTACAGCCCTCCCGATAATATTATGTTTGAAGCCTCGCCAATCACTGAACAGAATTCAACGACTGAAGAATTGGTATGTTTATTTTAACACCTATTTTTTCGTCTTCCGATATCTTTGAATACGAACTGCTGACACCTCATAGCTAGCTCCTATACTAAGATTCTTCTTTTTCTTAACGAGTGGATTCTCGAGTCGAACTACTCGATGAACCCTGGTGTCTGTGTTTTCAAAACCGCCATTGTAGTAGCCCAGCTATGAGGCCTTTGGAGTGGTTTGAGTAACGACTACTATCAAAGACAGCGACCGAGACCGACGGCTTAACGTGCCCTCCGAAGCACGGAATCCTTTTTGTTTCGGCCAATCAAGTGATTTCAAACTAAACTAGGGAAAACCTCACAAAGTGATAAATTGACAAATATCAACTTTGTGTTCCTCCCCTAGCAATCGAACATCGAATCTCTGACCATAAGACCACGGAGGCAGTACTATACTTAGCTTGTTTATACAGAAACCATGTTATGACACTTATGGCCAGTTCACCGTAAGATGATTTTTGTCAGGTCTTATAAAATGTCATTTTCTGTGTACAACTTGTATGAGCTGCCAGTAATCACCTTATGGTAAACCTTAACAAAAAATAAACAGTAAACAAGGGTAAATCAGTGGTAAACAGGGTATAGATCTTTGGTGCCATTAACTTGATCCCACTAATTCATAATTTATGTTATTATACTAGAAAAGTATTAAGATCAAGAATTTCTCAGTGTTATGGTTATAAATGAAGCTTAAACTGTATTAAATATAAGCCAGGAATCTAAATAATTAACAAAGTCACAAACAAGCAATTCTCCCAGACACGTTTTGTGAAAATTATATTCAGTGAAGAGGAACCGTCAGTTAGGGCCATACGGCGACAGCTTCTTCAGCTCCTTTGTAAAGGATGTTTCCAACTAGTAACTGATATGGCTGACAAACAGTACAACATTGATATGCTGGGTTCAGATTTAAAATAAAATGGATAAAATATTTTATTTATAATAATTTCTTGTTCATTAAGTAAATAACAATACATACTAATTGAAAATGGACCAAATTAGAAAGCTGAAAAAAACAATTTTCATTATTTTACCAATTTGTCCTACGTAAATTAAGAGTTTGATTAAATTTTCATCATTGATTTTTATTGAAGAAGTCATTTGAATTAAATCGTGATTTAAATTAAAACGATTTAATCATGCCAACCCTGTACTATAAGATTAGTTTAATCTTCGGGGTTCATTCTTTCTAGTAATATTAATCATGTAATATTGGTGGATAAATGTTGGAAACAAAACGAAAACCAAGGACTCAAACATTTTAATTTTTTTTTAAGGAAAAAATCTTTATTTAATTTTTTTTTTTTTATAAGTAAGCATTTTTAATAAGTCATACAGTCATTATTACATAAAATCATAAAACAAGGAGATCATCCAGCGCGTCTCCACGAGACATGGTCCCCAGCATACTGGCAGCATTTCCTCTTTGAATGGCCAAGCTGATTCGCTGGGCGAGGAAAGCGCCAGCTCTGCGATCGCCAGTGGTCTCGTTGAGACGCGCCGAAAGATCTGCAATAATCATTTTAGCTTCAGGGCCCCAAGGGCCCATCGTCTCAAACCCTATTGGAGCGAACATGTAACCACCGGAAATCTCTTCGTACTTTCGTACCTTTAATACTTCGGCCCCCGCGGCCGCGGCACCCGCCTGCGCACATGTAGATCTCAGATGAGAAGGGGCTAGTGTGTCCACACAGGTCACATCCCAGACCAGGCACCTACCCTGTTGCCAAGGAATGAGCGTCACGCCATCGGGTCTCTTGCCGTCTGAGCGGACTATTCCGTTTGGCTCTAACTTTACCGGAATGCCCGCCGAGACAAAATCCCGACGAATGACGTCATTCAAAGCCGCGTGGCGGGGAATGCGACCTGCACTCCTGCGACAGGACAACCCATGCCGACCACACCCATCCACCTCTGCACCACATCCACATTGGTGGGGATGGTTCGTCCTTAAGCCAAGTCTCAAACCGACCACCAAAGAAAGCGAGCAGCCATCGAGCAGCGTGCCGATGTTTGCCGACGGCAGAGCATTCAGCCACAGACCTGACTCCCTCTGAAACACCGCAAGAAGACGGGCGCGTTCCGCTGTATTTAAGCACGCTACTAACAAGTCTTGTTGGGTTTTCTTGCAGAGGGGTTCATCCCATTGCTTTTGGGAGTGCAGCAGAGTAGGGCTGTCACGGTTGCAAATATTTTTCCACTCAAGTACCGCTTCCGCCAAATGACTAACTTCGGCTTGCCCCAGCGTGGAATTAATGATGTTGCCAAAAAGTTTGCTGCAACCGCAAGCCGAAGCTAGAAAAGCAGGAAGCGATACTGAGCTCACACTGCGAATTCCGATGCCTCCGTAACGGACAGGAAGTGACGCTTGAGACCGCGCTTCAACTGTCAATTCACAATTCAGGATTTTGGACAATAAACCCGCAATCTGGTCATCCACGGCCGACAGTAAGCTCCTAAGCTTCCACAGGTGGCAGCAACGCAGGAAGTATGTGAATTGCGGTACGAAAAGGCAGTATTTTATTATGGTAAGAGCCACATGGGGATTTATTTTTAAAAGTCGCTCATAATTGTCGGAAAATTTTTGTATTTGTGCTGAGACAAAAGAAGGAATGGCATCGTCGAGAAGAGGGGCTCCTAACAAGTGCAACGAAGCGTCGGTTGCGATCTGGATATTGGGGGCGACCTCATTAAATTTATCCTTAATTTCAAGTCGGTCTTCAGCCGAGATGGAAGAATGGATGTGGAGCTCGCATTTAGAAAAATTTAACTCCAATCCAATCTCGGCGAACCCACTTATTAGGCTTTTCAGGTCCCCTAATACCACCTCTGGATTACCTCCCATGGTCCCATCATCCAGGTACCACACGTTGAACGTAGACCGCAGCGAGGAGATAATGTGGTGAATACCTAGACTGAATATAGCAGGTCCCAGTGGATCACCCTGTTGACAGCCAACAGCGGAATCTATCATATGCTTTTTATAAATCAGCCTTGACGGTCTACTGTAGCACTGCCAAAGATAGGGAAATATGGCAGGAATGTGCTCCTTCACTCGTGACAGTAGAGCTCCGCGATCAATGGAATTAAAAGCATTTTTGACGTCAACTTTAAGAAGCACTTGGCCTTCTCCGAAATTCAAAAAGGCGCGGGTGGCATGAACTGCCGCCTCACAACCGCCTTTTGAGCCGAATCCTACCTGAACCGGTTGAAACTTAGCCGTCAATGTCTGGCTAATAAAACGGCAAGAGATCTTGGAGACCAAACGTCTGAAAGTAGTACCTATGGCGATTGGTCTAATGCCGCCGTCTTTTTTCTTTAAAGCACAGAGACTAGCGCCATAAACAATATCTGTCAACTCTTCATTCATCTTTCCAGATAGCATTAAGTCCGCAAGAGAAGCCAAACTCGCCGCCAAGCCTCTGCCCACATCACCTGCCGAATGACACACTAGATCCTTTAAGTGTTGAGGAGACAGCCCATCAACTCCGCCACTAGAGCCATTTTTAAAAGACGGTAATAATGTCATCAGGCGAAACATGTGGCAGAGTACTGTCCTCTTGCGGAGGGTCGGGAAGATGGCTGGAAGTCTGGGGCGGAGGATGCTTTGCTCGAAGGGATTTTAGGGTCTCTTCGTTGTCTGGAGCGATAAGATCGCTAGAGAATAAAAGTTGGCTAGCACCCCTAATATCACCATCACTAACCTTTTCCTCGACTTTTTTGAATACTTTATGCGCATTGTTTTTACGTGGATCAGGGGGTTTAGGAGTTATATCACGTGAAGAGGCCAGCGGTTGTGAACAGTTGTTTTTTACTTTTTGAGTAAAACTTAATTTGGTGTTGTCGTTTTTGTTCACATGCAAAATACGGTATGAAAAACTAAGAAGTGCCTCCCAACTTTCCCTACTGTTTGAAGAAACTACCTTATCTATAACAGATTTAAGGGCAGACGCCACACTGGATCTCGCGCCACGGGGAATCCGTTTTATTATCGGCACACCATTTTTAAGTTCACCGAGTATTTCCCAGAATGGCTTTGAAGCGATGGGAACAGAGGGCCCGGTGGCAGCAGCGTGCGGTATGTGAGCGTCACTATTGGGAGCTAAATCTAGTGCAGCGGTCCCAGTCTTATGCATTTTGGAGATGTGTATGTTGAGTCCATGTTTGGACTTGAAAAAACGAGAGCAAAAGTCGCATTTCAACTTAGGGCCCTGCGAGAGAGCATTAGTTTGAGATTGGACATCCGAAGAAATTCCCACGGGAAACATGATCCTCCAATATAAACAAATTTAATCAAAAACAACTACAATCTTTGTTAGGTTGACACAATAAAAACAAAATAAATTAAATTGTAAAAAATAGAAACACAGACGCAAAATAAAATAAAATCACAGGTATAAATAAGGTCTTTGATTTTTCGACTAAAACATGTAAAAGATAGTAAATAACGAGGTAGCTACTTAAAATGGTAGTCCTGAATATAGTAAACATTCACGCCTCAAAGGCTTAATTATCATAATAAAATTTAAAATTATTTAATTTAAAATAGTAAAATTAATATGTCAATACCAATTTATTTAATTGTATACAACATTTTACGCATCAAATAAAACACCCGCACCCACATAGAGTCACCATTGTCCCACCTAGACGCAGGTAAAAAATACTTCATTGTAAACGAGTTATGATGCTCACTATTGAGCTTAGAGATAAAGAGATAAGAATTTCGCATGTCTGACCGATTGTGTGTTACTTACTTTGAATGAAAACACAGCCAGGTTTATTTTTCGTACTAAACTCCTACTAAAATCCTGTTGAAGAAGAGGGAATGTCACCCCCTTTGCCTGTGGTTCTACCAGAACCAAATTTCGCGACACCAGGACTGCCTGTCTACGTCCCAGAACCTTTGCCAGAGCCTTCGTCGGTAGATGCATTAACATCTGGTAAGCCATCATCTGCTTAGATATTCGTCTTATATGATTTAGGTATTTCTGTTACTATTTTTTTTATCTTGCAAATTTCGAGTACAAACCTACTTTTGTTTTCAGGCTATGGTGATTCTCGGATGTACAGCCCTCCCGATAATATTATGTTTGAAGCCTCGCCAATCACTGAACAGAATTCAACGACTGAAGAATTGGTATGTTTATTTTAACACCTATTTTTTCGTCTTCCGATATCTTTGAATACGAACTGCTGACACCTCATAGCTAGCTCCTATACTAAGATTCTTCTTTTTCTTAACGAGTGGATTCTCGAGTCGAACTACTCGATGAACCCTGGTGTCTGTGTTTTCAAAACCGCCATTGTAGTAGCACAGCTATGAGGCCTTTGGAGTGGTTTGAGTAACGACTACTATCAAAGACAGCGACCGTAACCGACGGCTTAACGTGCCCTCCGAAGCACGGAATCCTTTTTGTTTCGGACAATCAAGTGATTTCAAACTAAACTAGGGAAAACGTCACAAAGTGATAAATTGACAAATATCAACTTTGTGTTCCTCCCCTAGGAATCGAACATCGAATCTCTGACCATAAGACCACGGAGGCAGTACTATACTTAGCTTGTTTATACAGAAACCATGTTATGACACTTATGACCAGTTCACCGTAAGATGATTTTTGTCAGGTCTTATAAAATGTCATTTTCTGTGTACAAATTGTATGAGCTGCCAGTAATCACCTTATGGTAAACAGGGTATAGATCTTTGTTCCTATTAAGTTGATTCCACTAATTCATACTTTATGTTATTTATTATACTAGAAAAGTATTAAGATCAGAATCTAATTTAAAATGTTTACTTTCAGGTATTTGATTACGATTCGCTGTTTGAGTATTAAGAAAAGCACACGTAGTTTTATAATTAAGTTAAACATTAAGTTGATTCGATTTAAATTTGACTATTATGCAATTTAATTGTACCACCATATATACCTATAAACATTTTTTTATCCCTAATGGGGAAGGCAGAGCGTTCTAACTGGAAATTTATAGAACACTAAAAACACAATCTATCAACCAAAATCCGGTCCAAAAGACTTAAGTAATAGTTATAAAGATAAATAAGAACCTTCTAAATAAGTGATTCATAGTGTTTTAGTTACAGAATGGAAAAAAAGAATAATTGCCAATACCGGCTATTATTATTACAAGAACTTGAGTCTGTTAGACCGGCTTTTCGATTCACTGCGATTGGATTTTTTCCTGATACGAATTGGATACAAATCTAATATTTACGAGTGCCTTTTGACTTTAATGCCTGTGTTATGTATTTAAGTATACATAATAATGTTTGTAATTCATAGTGCTATAATGCAATTAGTAATTCATTATATAATAAACGCAATAAAATATGTTTAAGATACAAAAATTTCTTCTCAAAATAATAAAATACCCATTTTAAATTCTTCTTTGATTTATACCTCAAATACAAAACGATTTATTTGCATACTAAAAAACACTTGACAAATTAGTTCTATACCGAAGGTAGATTAATACTCGTTAGCTTCCAATATTCATCTAGTAATCTAAGTATTGTACATACACAAATCTAGAATTTTGGAATAGTAGAGTGTATTTTCACATTTAAGTTAGCATAAGTTTGCTGTGCGTTATGAAAACGCCTAAACGATCGACACAACAAGAAGAAGAAGCATGAAAGTGCAGAATTATAGGAGAAATTCTAGCAAATATACTCAGAGGATAACTTAGGTGGTGATAAGGCCTAAATGGCGACCCCATCAGTAAAAAAAAAACAATTCACTAAAATCGCAGTGAATCGAAAAGCTGGTCTAACAGACTCAAGTTCTTGTAATAATAATAGCCGGTGTTGGCAATTATTATTTTTTTCCATTCTGTAACTAAAACACTATGAATCACTTATTTAGAAGGTTCTTATTTATCTTTATAACTATTACTTAAGTCTTTTGGACCGGATTTTAGTTGATTGATTGTGATTTTAGTGTTCTATAAATTTCCAGTTAATACGCTCATTAACGACTTTAGAGTTAAAACATTATTTTTCACATGTAAGTTTTTAAGTTTCTTTCTATGACTGAGTTGGGTTGCTTTATTATCTTCAAATGAGGAAGCATTTTTAAATTCAATTTTAACAACAAATGTTAATTTAAAGTCATTGTTTTATTTATAATAAACTAGGTATCGTTTCCATAAATTATTAAATAAAAGATATTGAAGGCGGAAAAGTAATGACTAGTACAGCGTAACTAAACTGTCGCAAATGCTACGGCGTAACCATAATGTAGCAAAGAAATTGGACAGCACTGAACTACTTTCATACATGGACTGTGGACGGTCATAATATTAAGTCAGTAGCATGGTTAGTAAGTTATGCTGTTTGTCATACGATAATGCATAATCTTCAATGGAACATGGAGTTCACGAATATGGACTTCTTACAAGCAATAAAATTAATAGCAAATGTGTTCTCCTTTTGTTCTGTCATATGGATATCGAGTTGATCGACCTGATACTCAAATGCGTTTATTCTATTAAATAAAAAATGTAACAATAATAAGGAGTTTAAAAATGAAAGAAGGCCGTCCAGTGGAGAGTGACAAAAATATTTCAATACAAATTTTATTAGGCCGCTTATTTTCAGGAGGTTAATCACTTCTTTACCACTTTATTGTAGGTACGAAAAATAAAGCTGGCTGTGTTTTCAAAAGCAAGTAACACACAATCGGTCAGACATGCGAAATTCTTATCCCCTTATCTCTAAGCTCAATAGTGAGCATCATAACTCGTTTACAATGAAGTATTTTTTACCTGCGTCTAGGTGGGACAATGGTGACTCTATGTGGGTGCGGGTGTTTTATTTGATGTGTAAAATTTTGTATACAATTAAAAAAAGATTTTTTCCTTAAAAAAAAAATTAAATGTTGGAGTCCTTGGTTTTCGTTTTGTTTCCAACATTTATCCACCAATATTACATGATTAATATTACTAGAAAGAATGAACCCCGAAGATTAAACTAATCTTATAGTACAGGGTTGGCATGATTAAATCGTTTTAATTTAAATCACGATTTAATTCAAATGACTTCTTCAATAAAAATCAATGATGAAAATTTAATCAAACTCTTAATTTACGTAGGCCAAATTGGTAAAATAATGAAAATTGTTTTTTTTCAGCTTTCTAATTTGGAACAATTTTCAATTAGCATGTATTGTTATTTACTTAATGAACAAGAAATTATTATAAGTAAAATAATTTATCCATTTTATTTTAAATCTGAACCCAGCATATCAATGTTGTACTGTTTGTCAGCCATATCAGTTCCCAGTTGGAAACATCCTTTACAAAGGAGCTGAAGAAGCTGTCGCCGTATTGCCCTAACTGACGGTTCCTCTTCACTGAATATAATTTTCACAAAACGTGTCTGGGAGAATTGCTTGTTTGTGACTTTGTTAATTATTTAGATTCCTGGCTTATATTTAATACAGTTTAAGCTTCTTTTATAACCATAACACTGAGAAAATAAAATATAAATAAATTGATATTCAATATGGTTTTTGTTTTAAAAAAAATAGCGATTTCTTCTTTTATTTTCTAAAAATCTTGATTTTTTTCCAACCCTGCTATGCAGTATAGTTTATTGGCATAGTTTATTCCTCCAGGACAAAAATATCTTCCCCTTGTGCATGTGCAAGCTTTTATCTTTCTCTACATTCAGGGTTCTTAAATAATGCGGAAATGAATCCTATATACCATCATTCCGCTCAAAATTAAATATGCTGTGAATATTTCGCTACTATCAAAATTGAACGAAGCGGTAATTAATTTTAAATTATAAACCTTCATTCGTTTTAAAATTAAATATGCTGTATGATAAGACACTACTTTCTTCTTTTGAAAATAGTATTAACTTAGTAGGTCCTTACACATGAAATTGTCCATATTCAATACTGTCAACTATGAATGAACGGCCATTTCATACGTAAGGACCCAATATTATGTGCAGTGGCATAAAAGACGCTTCGAATTTCTGCGAAATAAATCAAACCTCTATTAATACTTATTTCAAAGAAAAATAAGCACTAATATCAAGCTTTTCATATAAATCAAAATAGAACATTACACAAAAACACGTCATGCCCCGCACCTCACCCCCGCTGCCATCAGTGTGATGCTCGTTGTAGAGCGGGGCGAATTCAAGCTCGTGGGCGGTGAAAGTGCGCTCGCGCAGAATTTACTTTCCTCATCAATTTCTGAACAACTTCACATTCATCCCTTACCAGCCGTGGCGGAAGGTTCTCTGACATCTCTGTGCATTCCTCTAAAATTTAATTATTATAATTTGAAGTGTCAGTCAGTGCAGTAATTTTATTAAAAAAGTTGTTTTGTGATTTATATTATTTAAAAAAATATTAATTTCTCTGATTTTGTGAAAATGGGAAAGGACATAAAGGTTTGTATTTTAATTAATTAAGTATCGTGGATGTAAATCTAATTATAAATAATTTGTTTGAGGGCTGTGTATTTTTTTGCGTATATAAGTTTACTAAGTGGGCTTATTTTTTTATAGTTACAAGATAGTCCAGTAAGGAAACGTGGAAGACCAGCAGGCAACAACAGGGTCCCGCTTTCTGAGGTTAGAATTCTGCCTATATTTGTTAAAATATTACTAGAATTTGATAAAAATCATTTAGCATCCAAAAACGAATAGTTGTTACTAAGTCAACAAAACTGAACAACTTTCAGCAGGAAATTATTTCAGGTTTTTTTTTTTCATACAAATGCGCACTTTGTTGGGGATGTACTTTTTTCATACTCTGCAAATAAAACCGATGGAAGTTGTTCAGTTTTGTTTCTGGTACACCGTCCTCAAGGACCCCTAATTTAAACAATGATTATTTGCAGGCAGAACGAAAGGCTCGCAACGCTCAGTATGAGAGAGAAAGACGAGCTGAGAACGCTGAAGCTATGGCAGAGCTTGCAGAAGCTATGGGCATCGATCTCAATAAGGTCAGTATTGAATAAGATCTCCAAAATATACCATGAAATCAGAATTAATCTAGCTATAGTCAGCAAAGGCAATTGCTGGGCATAACTTGAAATAGATGTATTTAATCTTTATTTTACCACGAAATTTCGTATATTTGGCGTCAAAATATACGATTTTCATAGGAAATTATTAATAATCTCCTGATATAACTTCACTTTAATAGTCAACTGTAATACAAATAATGTAATGTTTCTTATAGGTACCAACCAGCGAGCTCCTAGAAAGAGTGATAAGCTATATATCAGAAAAAAGAGAAAGCACGGAATGTATTAAAAACATTAATAAAAAGGTGAAAATGCAAAGTAAGTAACCGAACATCTTTTTCTTTTGTGTCGTGTGGGTTTCGAGTAGATCGATTTAATGAAATCTGGTATCAGAGATTTTTCAACTACTACATTTAGCTCAGTTCCTCTTTGACATGATTTTTTGTGTAACGATCTCTATCAAAGACAGCGCCCGCGACCGACGGTTTTTAAGCCATCTGAAGCACGACGCAATTGTACTTGTATAATTCCTTTAATATTTTATAATGAAAACTTTATCCTTTTATATGTCTCAAATTCTTTTCTTTTTTGTTTCCAGTTCGGAATTTGGAACAACAAATTAACTCAAATGCTGTTGAAGAAGAGGGAATGTCACCCCCTTTGCCTGTGGTTCTAACAGAACCAAATTTCACGACACCAGGATTGCCTGTCTACGTCCCAGAACCTTTGCCAGAGCCTTCGGCAGTAGATGCATTAACATCTGGTAAGCCATCATCTGCTTATATATTCGTCTTATATGATTAAAGTATTTTCTTTTACTATTTTCTTTATCGTGCAAGTTTCGAATACAAACTTCTTTTGTTTTCAGGCTATGGTAATTCTCGGATGTACAGCCCTCCAGAAAATATCATGTTTGAAGCCTCGCCAATCACTGCACAGAATTCACCAACTGATGAATTGGTATGTTTATTTTAACACCTATTTTTTCGTCTTCCGATATCTTTGCATACTAACTGCTGACACGTCATATAACTCCTATACTAAGATTCTTCTTTTACTTAACGAGTGGATTCTCGAGTCGAACGACTCGATGAACCTTGGTGTCTGTGTTTTCGAAACCGCCATTGTAGTAGCACAGCTATTAGCCCTTTAGAGTGGTTTGAGTAACGACTACTATCAAAGAAAGCGACTGTGACCGACGGCATAACGTGCCTTTCGAAGCACGGAATTCTTTTTCTTTTTCGGACAATCAAGTGATTTCAAACCAAACTAAGGAAAACCTCACAAAGGGGTAAATTGACAAATATTAACTTTGTGTTCCTCCCCTAGAAACCGAACATCGAATCTCTGACCATAAGACCACGGAGGCAGTACTATACTTAGCTTGTTTATACAGAATCCATGTTAGGACACTTATGACCAGTTCACCGTAAGATGATTATTGTCAGGTCTTATAAAATATCATTTTCTGTGTACAAATTGTATGAGCTGCCAGTAATCACCTTATGGTAAACAGGGTATAGATCTTTTTTCCTATTAAGTTGATTCCACTAATTCATACTTTATGTTATTTATTATACTAGAAAAGTATTAAGATCAGAATCTAATTTAAAATGTTTACTTTCAGGTATTTGATTACGATTCGCTGTTTGAGTATTTAGAAAGCACACGTAGTTTTATAATTAAGTTAAACATTAAGTTGATTCGATTTAAATTTGACTATTATGCAATTTAATTGTACCACCATATATACCTATAAACATTTTTTTATCCCTAATGGGGAAGGCAGAGCGTACACGACTTAAACAAAGGTGACTTTATTTAAAAGGTTATTTAAAATAAATTTATAGGTATACTGGTGTAGTGACAGATTGTCAACCCAGCGCCTAAATTGCAATATACAAAAAATCGTCTGATCCCTTAGCTAAAGCAGCTGGCTTATTCTATGTTTCCTCTCGCTCCGTGGCCAGAATAGAAGATTTAATTGTAAACATGTAAATAAGTATACTAGTCAACTAAGTTGGTAATTTGATAATGCAATAATGATAATGAATTTTATAATGTGATCTTAGTTTTTAATGTAATTTCTTATGTATAAAATTGTGCATGTATTTTGTAGGTTTAGGTATAGGTATGTACTAATGGAAGGCACGTTAAGACGTTGGTCCCGGTTAATGTCGTTTAACATCGTAGACATTAGTCGTTAAGCCATGTCAGAGGCCAGTGCTACGCATTGGCGGCTTGAAAACTCTGACCTATTCTAGGATGAGGTCTGATGTCCCTTCTGGGTTGCGGAGGTCAGATGGCAGTCGCTCTGTGTAAAAACCAGCACCCTCGTTCAATCCCGTAGATTAGGTAGCACACCCCGTAATATACAGGATAAAGTTAGGGATATTAGGTATTGGTAATGAAGATACCTTATCCATTATAAAATTGTACTTTAAGGGCGTTTGTGCACTCATCCACATTAGATTCGTATCTGAATTGGCCTTCCAAGTAATTGTATGACAGCTTGTCTACTCAACCATATACGTTTCATTTGATTCTTTTCCTTCTGCGAATTAGATACGAACCTAATATGGACGTGTACACTTTACACCAACATTTTATTCCTTGTTATGAATTAAAGTATACATAATATTGTTTGTAATCCATGGTTCTTAAATGATATTGGTACCTAATTACTTCAGAATTCAATAAAATATATTTACGATACAACAACTCTTGTATTTTTTTAAAATATTCTTCTCACTTCTGAACATATCTAAGTACCAATTATAAATTAATCTTTGATTCATAAAAGTCGTTCTACGTGTTACAAAGTTTTGAGGGTTATTTCACATAGATTTGTAGGTATATTGCTGTAGTGACAGGTTCAGCCCATCGCCAAAATTGCAATATATGGAAACCCTCAGATCCCTTTGCTGGTTTTAAAGCATACCCGGGAAGATATGCAGCTAGCACTTTCTTCGTTTTTCTCTGGCTCCCAATTTAGCATGAAAGAACAAATAGATATAACAAGATAATTAAAGTATTTCGTAAAACAGTCATAAAACATTTCTATTCTTCTGTCTACCGACTTAGACAACAATCTGCTGCAAAAGTAGTCCAGTAGTAAATGAAATAATAATAAGACTATGATAGAACTAACCAATAATGGTAGTTTTCTATCATAAGCTCGTTAGTAGAATTAGTAATAAAACAGCATTTTTTTACTTGAATAGGACAAGCCATAATAACTAATTTATAGCACTATAATTTATCATAGATATGGGTTGGGGCATTGAGCAGGCGACGAAAACTTATAAATATCCGTTAATAATTAATTTATATATATCATGTACATCTTTCTTTCTTTCTTTCATAATCCACCGTCTTACACAAATTATAAACCTATATCACATATCCCTCACTCGCTCACTCATTACTACGTCACGCGCTACGTCATTAATTCCATTCCTATGTATAGATATTTTATCAAGTCTAATACCTATTCACACCGTTTTAACGACGGCTTGTCTGGGTATACTACATACTGCAAACATATAGGCTATCCTATAACTAGGTGCACATTAGTTTGACAAATTAGTTTAAGAAATACTTAATCTGTCTCATACCTCTGATACTACTCACTAACAACTTGCTACGTAGTGACTACGTCGTAGCACTTGCTACGACTTAGCTACGTTGTAGTAATAGTAGAATAGGGAGAGATTTTTTAAATGAGCCCTATGGACACACTCATCAACATGGATTTCAATAATACTGACTTCATATTTAAACAATAAAATTAATAATAAATGCTCACATCATATCAAATAAAAAATGAATAGTAATAAAGGAGTTTAAAACTAAAAGTGGGCATTTATCTATTCCTATTCAACATGGATTTCAAATATATTTAATTCATATTTAAACAATAAAATTAATTATAAATGCGTTTATCCTATCAAATAACATATAAAAAAATAATAAAGGAGTCTAAAACTAAAAGTGGGCCGTCCAGTGCCCGTCTAACAGTAACAAAAACATTTCAATACCACCGTGTGAATGTCTTGTCGTAGGCCGCGAAGCGGCCGGCGGGGAGACGCCTTCGGGGCTAGGCTCCCTGGGCGTAGGATCTATCGACACCCGTTAAAACGGGCGTGGCGTGGGGTTGTGAGCCCATAGTGGGCGAAGAACGCCCATCTAGGGGCCGACGGAGTCAGAATCCGGTAGCAAAGACCGGTGACCGCCAGCGAGTCGGCCCACCGAGTGATTCCCTGTTCAGGGTGGCTCAGTGAGCGACTTCTAGCCAGGCAGTTGGTGAAACGTCCGGAAGAACCGGCGAGCTGACCCGAAAGTTGTCGAGATCGCTCAGCCGGTGAATGTCATAGTCGGGGAAGTCAAGTCCGGTGAGGGTCATAAGTTGGGAACCACCAGCAAGGTCGAGTCGTCAGTGTGACGACGCCCTCAAACCGGTGGCGTTGGTCAATCCGGATTGTCAGTTCCCTCGTCGATCTCCTCCACCACAGCGAACTCGCGAGGGAATGGTTTCTGGTCAGGGGGCGCGCGTGATACGGGGCCAGATTCCGGAGTTGCTCGAAATCTGACCGATCTGCGAGCGCGAACATCCTGGTCGAGAGCCTGGACACGAACTCATCCAGGGTCTCGACTTTTAGGTCTCTCCGAATGACTTCGTTGCGGACGAACATCGGCGCATCCGCAATGGAACGCAACGCCTTCGACTGCTGGGCCCGCAGTCTCCGGCAGTTGGTCTCAGAGAGTAAGGCGTACCATGCAGGCGCGGCGTACGTAAGACGGGTCCTCACGTACGCCTTATAGGCGCCGACCTTCATGCGCAACGGGAGCCTCGAGCAGAGAACGGGACGGAGCAAAGCAATGGCAGCCCTTTTTTGCCCAATCACGTTCGCCACATGCTTACTCATGGACAGGCTTCGGTCTATGGATACCCCCAGGTGTTTAGCCTGAGGTTGCCACCCGATTTCCTCCCCATGAAGCTTCAATTTCGGAGAATCCAGCCAACCACGCCCCACTATGATCGCCTGAGACTTCCCAACGTTTACGCTCAATCTCCACTTTGCCAGCCAGGCAGGGAGGGCTTCAAGAGATAGCTGCATTTTCCGAGCGGCATGACGCGTGTACATGGACACGATGAAAAATGCAGCATCATCGGCATAGAGGGCATATTTAAACAATAAAATGAATAATAAATGCGTTTACCCTATTAAATAACGCATACAAAAATAATAAAGTAGTCTAAAACTAAAAAGTGGGCCGTCCAGTGCCCGTCTAACAGTGACAAAACATTCCATTACCAACTTTATTAGGCCGCTTATATTCAGGAGGACAATCACTGCTTTACCACTTTATTGTAGTTAAGAATAATAAAGCAGTTGTCTGTGTTGTCATTCATAGAAAGGAACACAAAAGCGCACAAAATCCAAATTCCTATCTGTTTAACTCTAAGCTCATTAGTAAGCGTCATAACTCGTTTACAATGTAGTATTTTTTACTTGAGTCTAGGTGTGACACTGGTCTACCAGGCCAATCAGAAAGTATTGCGATAAATAGTTTTTATATATGGCAGACTGGCCGGTTAGAATCTTTTTTGAAAATATGATTACTTGTAAGTAAAAATATGTGTGTTCTATTTTCAAAATTTCCCTCCACATTTTTTGCGAGCCAATTCAAAGTATCGTGTCTTACTGAAAAATGGATCTGCGCCGGGAACATTTTAGAGCTATGATTTTTTACGATTTCAAGTGTCGCCTAAAACCGGATGAATCGTTCGATAGACTTCAAATGGCATTTATGGATGAAAGCCCCTCCAAGGCAACCGTGTATCGTTGGTATAACGAATTTAGGAGCGGTCGACCAACCTTGGGGGATGAAGAAAGAAGCGGTCGCCCTTTGACGGCTATTACGGAAGAAAACGTGCTAGCAGTGAAAAATTTAATCCAAGATAATAGGCGAATTAAATATCAGGAGATTCAGCACATATTAAAGATTGGATCGGGAAGCGTTCACGAGATTCTACATGGGCACCTTCGCGTGAGGAGGATAGTATCGCGCTGGGTGCCGCACTACCTCACCGACGCTCAGAAGCAGGCCCGGGTGGAATGGTGCCGTGATATGCTGAACAAATTTGAAGCAGGCTCGTCTCGGCGTGTTTACGACATCGTAACAGGTGATGAATCCTGGATTTATCAATACGATCCAGAAACCAAGCGCCAGTCGACAGTTTGGGTGTTTCAAAATGAACCAACGCCTACCAAAGTGAAGCGATCTCGAAGCGGGGGGAAGATTTTGATCGCCAGCTTTTTTAATTTGACTGGCCACTTGGCCTCAATTCCCTTACGAGATCAAAGAAGCATTAACGCCGAATGGTATACTACCAAATGTTTACCAGAAGTTTTTTCTGTTGTGAGCAACAAGCGACCAAACACAGGGCTCCGCGGACTACTGCTCCACCACGACAATGCGCCTGCACACACCGCGCTCAAAACGAGGGACTTCCTGGACAGCACACCAGTCAAACTCCTGGGTCACCCTCCTTACAGCACTGATCTAGCACCGTGTGACTTCTTTTTATTTCCAAAAATAAAAAATCAGCTCAAGGGGATACAATTTTCGTCGCCGGAAGATGCGCTGGCTGCGTTCGAGCAGGCTGTAAACGAGGTGTCTACGGCGGACTGGAAAAAGTGTTTTGAAAACTGGTTCAGACGCATGAATCTTTGTATAGAGGCTGATGGAGAGTACTTTGAAAAGATTTAATAAAAATATATGTACCTGTAGAACAATTTTTTTTAGTGTCGCAAAACTTTCTGAGTGTCCCACGTATGTGGGAACGGTTGTTTTATTTAATGTGAAAATGTTGTATCTTCGATCGTAAAATAAATTATAATTGACTTTAATTAAAATAATATATAAGAAAAAAAAAATGTTGGAGTCGTTTGTTTCTAACATTTTTCCACAAGTATCACATAATAAATATTACTCAAAAGAATGAAACCCGAAAAATAAACGTTACTACAGTACAGGGTTGGCATGATTAAATCATTCACTAAATATGTTTTTCAGTAAAAAGTGGCTGGGAGAATAATATTGAATCCAGTTTTAGCTTCTTTTACAGCCAAAAAATAAAATGAAATCGTGATTAAGTATGTTTTTTTTCAATAAATCGCGATTTTATTCATATACAATGTATATATATATAGCGGGAATTAATCCTTTATTCCTACATCCCGTTCAAAATGATGAAAATAAAAACATATGCTGTGAATTGTTCGCTACATAAGCTACATTAAAGATTTTTGTTCGAAGAGGTAAATATACCTTCATCCCGTTCAAAATTAAATATGCGTAAGTATACTGATTTCTCTTGATTAATCTATTAGCTTAGTAGGTCCTTACACATTAAATTGTCGATATTCAATACTGTCAACTATGAATGTAAGGCAAATTCATACGTAAGGACCAAATATTATGTGTAGTCACATAAAAAACGTTTCGAATTTCTGATAAATAAATCAAACCTCTATTAATTCTTATTGCAATGGAAAAAAAGCACTAATATTTAGTTTTTCGTATAAATCAAAATTGAACATTCGGCACAGCGTAAATGACCTAAACAAAGGACGTTCCGCCACGTATAAGAATATTTTGAGGGCTTTTTAATATAGAAAGGTATTTTGCTGTAGTGACAGGTTGTTACCTCATCGCCTAAATTTCAATATTCATAAACACTCAGGTCCCTTAACTGACTTTTGCAGCATGCCCGGGATGTTTTTCGCTGCCTCCCGATTCAGAATGGAAGATTTAATTGTAAACACTGTAATTTAGTATACTACTCAACTATGATGGTCAATTGACAGATAAATTTATCTTAGTTTTTTGTACTGTTTTTCATGCTTTTCTTCTTGAAAAATTATGCATGTATTTTGTAGGTTTAGGTATTGGTATCTACTAGCGAAGCGAATATATAGCGAATATAGCGATATATAGCGAAGCGTTAAGCCGTTGGTCCCGATAAATATCTTAGATGTTAGTGGTTGCATCATGTGCTAGGCATTGGCGACTTGAAGTCGTTAAGCAATTACTAGGCATTGGCGGCTTGAAAACTCTGACCTAATCTAGGTTTGGGTCTGGTTTCCTTTCTGATTTGTGGGGGTCAGAAAGCAGTCGCTCTGTGTTAAACTAGTATTCTTGTTTAATCCCCTAGATTAGTAAGCTTAAGTTAGTTTCTTCCATGCTGGCCTGGGAGCGAGAGAAAAACATAGAATGTGCCAGCTGCATTTCCTCCCGGGCATGCTGTAAAAACCAGCTACGGGATCTGAGGGTTTTAGTATATTGTAATTTAGGCGATGAGCTGACAACCTATCACTACAGCAATATACGTATAAATCTATCTTAAAAACCCTTAAAGCTTTGTCAGACGTAGCGAAACGACCTTTGTTTAGGTCGTTTACGCTCTGCCTACCCCATTAGGGATAAAGGCGTGATTATATGTATGTATGTATGTATTAGTAAGCAGACCCCGTGAGATACGGGATAAGGCTAGGGAGATGTGATATTGGTAAGGTAAATAACTTATTTGTAATAAAATTTTACTTTAAGGGCGTTTGTACACTCATCCAAATAAGATTCGTATCTGAATTGGCCTTCCTAGTAATTGTATGACAGCTTGTACACTCATCCATATACGTTTTATATGGATTTTTCTTCCTGATACGAATTGGATACAAATCTAATATATACATATTTTGTGTACTCATACGAGTACACAAACGCCTTATGACTTGAAAACCTGTGTTATTTATTTAAGTATACATAATAATGTTTGTAACTCATAGTGCTATAATGCAATTAGTAATTCATTACATAATTGACGCAATAAAATATGATTACCATAAAATTACTTTTGTTTTTTTATTTCTTCTAGCTTCTCAAAATATTAAAATACCCATTTTAAATTCTTCTTTGATTTATACCTCAAATACAAAACGATTTATTGGCATACTAAAGAACACTTGACAATTTAGTTTTATACCAAAGGTAGACTAATAGGCGTTAGATTCCAATATTCATCTAGTAATATAAGTATTGTACATACATACATATAATCACCTTTTGATCCGTAATGGGGTTGGCAGAGCGTACAAGACCTAAACAAGGGTAGTTCCGCCACGCAATTAGCATAAGTGTGCTGTGCGTTATGAAAACACCTAAACGATCGACACGACAAGAAGAAGATGCATAAAAGTTCAGAATTATAGGAGAAATTCTAGCAAATATACTCTGAGGATAACTTAGGTGGTGATAAGGCCTAAATGACGTCCCCATCAGTAAAAAAAACCATAATTCACTAAAATCGCAGTGAATTGAAAAGCCGGTCCAACAGACTCAAGTACTTGTAATAATAATTGCCGTTGTTGGCCATAATTTTATTTTTTTTATTCTGTTACTACAACACTATGAATCCCTAATTTATAAGGTTCTTATTTATCTTTATAACTATTACTTGAGTCTTTTGGACCGGATTTTAGATTGATTGTGTTATTAGTGAGTTATGATTTTTTTACTGATGGCGGCGCCACTTAGGTTCTATAAATTTCCAGTTAATACGCTCATCAACGAGTTAAGAGTTAAAACATTATTTTTCACATGTTAGTTTGTAAGTTTCTTTCTATGACTGAGTTGGGTTGCTTTATTATCTTCAAATGAAGAAGCATTTTTAAATTTAGTTTTGATAATAAAAACAAATATCAATTTTTAGTCATTGTTTTATTTATAATTAACTAAGTATCGTTTCCATAAATTATTAAATAAAAGATATTGAAGGCGGAAAAGAAAATACTAGTACAGCGTAACTAAACCGTTGCAAATGCTACGGCGTAACCATAATGTAGCAAATAAAGTGGACAGCACTGAACTACTTTCATACGTGGACTGTGGACGGTCATAATATTAAGTCAGTAGCATGGTTAGTAAGTTATGCTGTTTGTCATACGATAATGCATAATCTTCAATGGAACATGGAATTCACGAATATGGACTTCTTACAAGCAATAATATTAATAGCTAATGCGTTCTCCTTCTGATCTGTCATGCGGGTATCGAGTCGATCGACCCGATACTCAAATGCGTTTATTCTATTAAATAAACAATGTTACAATAATAACGAGTTTAAAAATGAAAGTAGGCCGTCCAGTGCAGAGTGACAAAAACATTTCAATACAAATTTTATTAGGCCGCTTATTTTCAGGAGGACAATCACTTCTTTACCACTTTATTGTAGGTACGAAAAATAAAGCTGGCTGTGTTTTCATTCAAAGAAAGTAACACACAATCTGACAGACATGCGAAATTCTTATCTCCTTATCTCTAAGCTCAATAGTGAGCATCATAACTCGTTTACAATGAAGTATTTTTTACCTGCGTCTAGGTGGGACAATGGTGACTCTATGTGGGTGCGGGTGTTTTATTTGGTGTGTAAAATGTTGTATACAATTAAATAAAGACTTTTTCCTTCAAAAATATTAAAAATGTTGGAGTCCTTGGTTTTCGTTTTGTTTCCAACATTTATCCACCAATATTACATGGTTAATATTACTAGAAAGAATGAACCCCGAAGATTAAACTATACTATAGTACAAGTTGGCATATTTAAATCGTTTAAATTTAAATCACGATTTAATTCAAATGACTTTTTCAATAAAAATCAATGACGAAAATTTAATCAGTCTCTTAATTTACATAGGCCAAATTGGTTAAATAATGAAAATTGTGTTTTTAGCTTTCTAATTTGGTACAATTTTCAATTAGTATGTATTGTTATTTACTTAATGAACAAGAAATTATTATAAATAAAATATTTAATTTTTTATCCATTTTATTTTAAATCTGAACCCCCCATTTCAATGTTGTACTGTTTGTTAGCCATATCAGTTCCCAGTTGGAAACAACCTTTACAAAGGAGCTGAAGAAGCTGTCGCCGAATCGCCCTAAATGACGGTTCCTCTTCACTGAATATAATTTTCACAAAACGTGTCTTGTTAATTATTTAGATTCCTGGCTTATATTTAATACAGTTTAAGCTTCTTTTATAACCATAACACTGAGAAAATGAAATAGAAATAAATCGTGATTCAATATGCTTTTTATTTTTAAAAAAATCGCGATTTTTTCTTTTATTTTCTAAAAATCTTGATTTTTTCCAACCCTGCTATGCAGTATAGTTTATTGGCATAGTTTATTCCTCCAGGACAAAAATATCTTCGCCTTGTGCATGTGCAGGCTTTAATCTTTCTCTACAATCAGGGTTCTTAAATAATGCGGAAATGAATCCTGAATACCATCATTCCGCTCAAAATTAAATATGCTGTGAATATTTCGCTACTTTCAAAATTCTTGAACGAAGCGGTAATAAATTTTAAATTATAAACCTTCATTCCTTTTAAAATTAAATATGCTGTAAGATAAGACACTACTTTCTTCTTTTGAAAATAGTATTAACTTAGTAGGTCCTTACACATGAAATTGTCGATATTCAATACTGTCAACTATGAATGAACGGCCATTTCATACGTCGTCATCATTTCCCTAGCCTTATCCCGTATCTCACGGGGTCGGCTTCTTAATCTAGGGGATTGAACGAGGGTACTGGTTTTTACACAGAGCGACTGCCATCTGACCTCCGCAACCCAGAAGGGAAACCAGACCCAATCCTAGATTAGGTCAGAGTTTTCAAGCCGCCAATGCTTAGCACTGGCCTCTGATATGGCTTAACGACTAATATCTACGGTATTAAACGATATTAACCGGGACCAACGGCTTAACGTGCCTTCCGAAGCACACACGTAAGGACCCAATATTATGTGCAGAAGCATAAAAGACGCTTCGAATTTCTGCGAAATCAATCAAACCTCTATTAATTCATATTTCAAAGAAAAAAAAGCACTAATATTAAGCTTTTCGTATAAATCAAAATAGCACATTACACAAAAACACCTTATGCCCCGCACCTCACCCCCGCTGTCATCAGTGTCATGCTCGTTGTAGAGCGGGGCGAATTCAAGCTCGTGAGCGGTGAAAGTGCGCTCGCGCAGAATTTACTTTCCTCATCAATTTCTGAACAACTTCACATTCATCCCTTACCAGCCGTGGCGAAAGGGTCTCTGACATCTCTGTGCATTCCTCTAAAATTAAATTAAAATAATTTTAAGTGTCAGTTAGTGCAGTAACTTTATTAAAAAAGTTTTTTTGTGATTTTTAATTTTTATTATTTAAAAAAATATTAATTTCTCTGATTTTGTGAAAATGGGAAAGAACATAAAGGTTTGTATTTTAATTAATTAAGTATCTTGGATGTAAATCTATTTATAAATAATTAGTTTGTGTGCTGTGTATTTTTTTTGCGTATATAAGTTTACTAAGTGGGCTTATTATTTTATAGATAGAAGATGGTCCAGTGAGGAAACGTGGAAGACCAGCAGGCAACAACAGGGTCCCGCTTTCTGAGGTTAGAATTCTGCCTATATTTGTTAAAATATTACTTGAATTTGATAAAAGTCATTTAGCATCCAAAAACGAATAGTTGTTACTAAGTCAACGAAACTGAACAATTTCCAGCAGGAAATTTTTTTTTTTTCATACAAATGCGCACTTTGTTGGTGATGTACTTTTTTAATACTCTGCAAATAAAACCGATGGAAGTTGTTCAGTTTTTCTCAAGGATCCCCGAATTTAAACAATGATTATTTGCAGGCAGAACGAAAGGCTCGCAACGCTCAGTATGAGAGAGAAAGACGAGCTGAGAACGCTGAAGCTATGGCAGAGCTTGCAGAAGCTATGGGCATCGATCTCAATAAGGTCAGTATTGAATAAGATCTCCAAAATATACCATGAAATGAGTATTAATCTAGCTACAGTCAGCAAAGGCAATTGCTGGGCATAGCCTGAAATAGATGTAATTAATCTTTATTTTATCACGAAATTTCGTATATTTGGTGTAAAGAGTTGTCCAAATATACGATTTCCACAGGAAATTATTAATAACCTCCTGAAATAACTTCACTTTAATTGCCAACTGTAATACCAATAATGTAATATTTCTTATAGGTTCCAACCAGCGAGCTGCTAGATAGAGTGATAAGCTATTTATCTCAAGAGAGACAAAGCACGAAATGTATAAAAAACATAAATAAAAAGATGAAAATGCAAAGTAAGTAACAGAACATCTTTTCCTTTTTTTGTCGTGTGGGTTTCGACTAGATCGATTTGATGAAACCTGGTATCAGAGATTATTTAACTGCTACATTTAGCTCAGTTCCTCTTTGACATGATTTTTTGTGTTACGACCACTATCAAAGACAGCGAAAGCGACCGACTGTTTTTCAAGCCCTCTGAAGCACGACGCAATTGTACTTGTATAATTCCTTTAATATTTTATAATGAAAACTTTATCCTTTTATATGTCTCAAATTCTTTTCTTTTTTGTTTCCAGTTCGGACTTTGGAACAAAGAATTAACTTAAATCCTGTTGAAGAAGAGGGAATGTCACACCCTTTGCCTGTGGTTCTACCAGAACCAAATTTCGACTCAGAACCGTTGCCAGAGCCTTCGTCAGTAGATGCATTAACATCTGGTAAGCCATCCTCTGCTTAGATATTCGTCTTATATGATTAGGTATTTCTGTTACTATTTTTTTTATCTTGCAAGTTTCGAGTACAAACCTACTTTTGTTTCCAGGCTATGGTGATTCTCCGATGTACAGCCCTCCCGGTAATATTATGTTTGAAGCCTTGCCAATCACTGCACAAAATTCAGCGACTGATGAATTGGTATGTTTATTTTAACACCTATTTTTTCGTCTTCCGATATCTTTGCATATGAACTGCTGACACGTCATAGCTAGCTCCTATATTTAGATTCTTCTTTTTCTTAACGAGTGGATTCTCGAGTCGAACGACTCGATGAACCCTGGTGTATGTGTTTTCAAAACCGCCATTGTAGTAGCACAGCTATTAGGCCTTTGGAGTGGTTTGAGTAACGACTACTATCAAAGACAGCGACCGTGACCGACGGCTTAACGTGCCCTCCGAAGCACGGAATCCTTTTTGTTTTCGGGCATCAAGTGATTTCAAACCAAACTAGGGAAAACCTCACAAAGTGATAAATTGACAAATATCAACTTCGTGTTCCTCCCCTAGGAATCGAACATCGAATCTCTGACCATAAGACCACGGAGGCAGTACTATACTTAGCTTGTTTATACAGAAACCATGTTATGACACTTATGACCAGTTCACCGCAAAATGATTATTGTCAGCTCTTATAAAATGTAATTTTTTGTGCACAACTTGTATGAGCTGCCAGTAATCACCTTATGGTAAACAGGGTATATATAGATCTTTGGTCACATTAACTTGATTCCACTAATTCATACTTTATGTTATTATACTAGAAAAGTCTTAAGATGAGAATCTAATTTGAATTGTTTACTTTCAGATATTTGATTACGATTCGCTGTTTGAGTATTTAGAAAAGCACACGTAGAATAATAATTAAGTTAAACATTAAGTTGATTAGATTTAAGTTTGACTATTATGCAATTTAATTGTACCACCATATATACGTATAATCATTTCTTTATCCCTAATGGGGAAGGCACAGCGTACACGACCTAAACAAAGGTGACTTAATTTTAAAGGTTATTTTAGATAGATTTGTAGGTATATTGCTGTAGTGACAGATTGTCAACCCATCGCCTAAATTGCAATAAACAAAAACCGTCTGATCCCTTAGCTAAAGCAGCTGGCTTATTCTATGTTTTCTTCTCGCTCCCAGGCCAGAATAGAAGATTTAATTGTAAACATGTAAATAAGTATACTAGTCAACTAAGTTGGTAATTTGTTAATGCAATAATGATAATGAATTTTATAATGTGATCTTAGTTTTTAATGTAATTTCTTCTGTATAAAATTGTGCATGTATTTTTTAGGTTTATCTATTGGTGTCTTCTAGTGAAAGGCACGTTGAGACGTTGGTCCCGGTGAATGTCGTTTAATATCGTATACATTAGTCGTTAAGCCATGTCAGAGGCCAGTGCTACGCATTGGCGGCTTGAAAACTCTGACCTATTCTAGGATTAGGTCTGGTTTCCTTCTGGGTTGCGGAGGTCAGATGGCAGTTGCTCTGTGTAAAAACCAGCACCCTCGTTCAATCCCCTAGATTAGGTAGCACACCCCGTAATATACAGGATAAAGCTAGGGGTATTAGGTATTGGTAATGAAGATACCTTATTCATTATAAAATTGTACTTTAAGGGCGTTTGTGCACTCATCCACATTAGATTCGTATCTGAATTGGCCTTCCAAGTAATTGTATGACAGCTTGTCTACTCAACCATATACGTTTCATTTGATTCTTTTCCTTCTGCGAATTAGATACGAACCTAATATAGATGTGTACACTTTACACAAACATTTTGTGCCTTGTTACGAATTTAAGTATCCATAATATTGTTTGTAATACATGGTACTTAAATGATATTGGTACCTTATTACTTCAGGATTCAATAAAATATAATTACGATACAATAACTCCTGTATTTTTTTAAGTATTCTTCTCACTTCTCAAAATATCTAAGTACCCATTTTAAATTAATCTTTGATTTATAAAAGTCGTTCCACGTGTGACAAAGTTTTGAGGGTTATGTCAGATAGATTTGTAGGTATTAGGATTGGGACTTCTTAAAGCCCATTGTCATTGTTTCTACGAAAGTAAGGTTTATTGATTACGCTTAAAACATCACGTCCGCACACATGGTACCAATGATAATAATGATTTCATTAAGATTTATATTACCGCCTACAAATAATAATAATAATAATAATAAATTTATTAAACCAAAGAGAAAAGTACAATTTGTTACAATCAGATATTGAATTTTAAATAATTTGCACATGACATTAAACCCTGCTTCTTAAACTAGGTCAACCTGTATCTTAAGAAGCAGTGTTCATCCAGTTACATTGTAGTTATAAAAAAATACACAAGTAGTGGTGCTCAGGTGATTTAGGGGTGATTAACTTTGATAGAACAAAGTTGAATACGTAAAAGATTATAAAAAAATAAGAATAATAATAATAAAAAAAATAACAATAAAAATTATATTTGACAATCAATAAAAGGATATGCTGTGTGTGTGTGTGTGTCAAAGACAATTATATGATAACGGGAAACAAATAAGACAATGTTTAATGTAAAAAAGCCAAATTAACTAATTTAGACCACTATAATTTATCATAGATATGGGATGGGGCGGTGAGCAGGCAACGCAAAACTAATAAATATCCGTTAATTATTAATTTATTTATAACATGTACTTACATCTTTCTTTCTTTCATAATCCACCGTCTTACACAAATTATAAACCTATATCACATATCCCTCACTCGCTCACTCATTACTACGTCACGCGCTACGTCATCAATTCCATTCCTATGTATTGATATTTAATCAAGTCTAATACCTATTCACACCGTTTTAACGACGGCTTGTCTGGGTATACAACATACTGCAAACATATAGGCTATCTTATAACTAGGTGCACATTAGTTTGAAACATTAGTTCAAGAAATACTTGAATCTGTCTCATACCTCTGATACTACTCACTAACAACTTACTACGTAGCGACTACGTTGTCGTAGCACTTGCTACGACTTAGCTACGTTGTAGTAATGGTAGAATAGGCAGAGATTTTTTAAATTGAGCCCTATGGACACATCAACATGGATTTCAATAATATTTACTTCATATTTAAACAATACAATTAATAATTAATGCGTTTATCCTATCAAATAACGTATAAAAAAATAATAAACGAGTTTAAAACTAATAGTGGGCCGTCCAGTGCCCGTCTAACATTGACAAAAACATTCCATTACCAACTTTATTAGGCCGCTTATATTCAGGAGGACAATCACTGCTTTACCACTTTATTGTAGTTAAGAATAATAAAGCAGTTGTCTGTGTTGTCATTCATAGAAAGGAACACAAAATCGCACAAAATCTAAATTCCTATCTTTAACTCTAAGCTCATTAGTAAGCGTCATAACTCGTTTACAATATAGTATTTTTTACTTGAGTCTAAGTGTGATAATGGTGACTTTGTGGGAACGGGTGTTTTATTTAATGTGTAAAATTTTGTATCTTAGATCGTGAAATAAATTATAATTTACTTTAAGTAAAATAAAATATAGGAAAAAAAAATATGTTGGAGTCGTTTGTTTTTTGGTTTGTTTCTAATATTTATCCACAAGTATTACACAATTAATATTACTTAAAAGAATGAAACTCGAAAAATTAACATTATTACAGTACAGGGTTGGCTTTATTAAATCATTCACTAAATATGTTTTTCAGTAAAAAGTGGCTGGGAGAATAATATTGAATCCAGTTTTATTGAAATAAACATACTTAATCACGATTTTTTTTCTTTTTGGCTGTAAAAGAAGCTAAAACTGGATTCAATATTATTCTCCCAGCCAAAGTGGCTATATATATATATATATATATTTATACGCTATGCATGTATTTTCTAGGTTTAGGTATTAGTATCTACTAGCAAATGGCACGTTAAGCCGTTGTTTCCAATAAATATCGTAGATGTTAGTGGTTGCACCATGTGCTAGGCATTGGCGACTTGAAGTCGTTAAGCCATTGCTAGGTATTGGCGGCTTGAAAACTCTGATCTAATCTAGACTTAAGTCTGGTTTCCTTTTTGTCATTCATAGAAAATTATATAATTATAGAATTTGGGTTGTGGGTGTCATAAAGCAGTCGCTCTGTATTAAACCAGTACCCTCGTTTAATCCCCTAGATTAGTAAGCAGACCCCGTAAGATTCGGGATCAGGCTCGGGAGATGAGGTATTGGTAAAGTAAATAACTTATTTGTAAATAAATTTTACTTTAAGGGCGTTTGTACACTCATCCAAATTAGATTCGTATCTGAATTGGCCTTCCTAGTATTTTTTTAGCTTGTACTCTCATCCATATACGTTTTATATGGATTTATTCCTAAAACGAATTGGATACAAATCTAATATTTACGAGTGCCTTTTGACTTTAGTGCCTGTGTTATGTATTTAAGTATACATAATAATGTTTGTAATTCATAGTGCTATAATGCAATTAGTAATTCATTATATAATTGACGCAATAAAATATAATTGCGATAAAATAATTTCTTCTCAAAATAATAAAATACCCATTTTAAATTCTTCTTTGATTTATACCTCAAATACAAAACGATTTATTTGCATACTAAAAAACACTTGACAATTTAGTTCTATACCAAAGGTAGTTAATACTCGTTAGCTTGCAATATTCATCTAGTAATCTAAGTATTGTACATACACAAATCTAAAATTTTGGAATAGTAGAGTGTATTTTCACATTGAAGTTAGCATAAGTTTGCTGTGCGTTATGAAAACGCCTAAAAGATCAACACGACAAGAAGAAGAAGCATAAAAGTGCAGAATTATAGGAGAAATTCTAGCAAATATACTCAGAGGATAACTTAGGTGGTGATAAGGCCTAAATGGCGACCCCATCAGTAAAAAAAAACATAATTCACTAAAATCGCAGTGAATCGAAAAGCCGGTCTAACAGACTCAAGTACTTATAATAATAATAGCCGTTGTTGGCCATTATTTTTTTGCATTCTGTTACTACAACACTATGAATCACTAATTTATAAGGTTCTTATTTATCTTTATAACTATAACTTAAGTCTGTTGGACCGGATTTTGGTTGATTGATTGTGTTTTTAGTGTTCTATAAATTTCCAGTTAATACGCTCATTAACGAGTTTAGAGTTAAAACATTATTTTTCACATGTTAGTTTGTAAGTTTCTTTCTATGACTGAGTTGGGTTGCTTTATTATCTTCAAATGAAGAAGCATTTTTAAATTCAATTTTAATAGCAAATGTTAATTTTAAGTCATTGTTTTATTTATAATAAACTAGGTATCGTTTCCATAAATTATTAAATAAAAGATATTGAAGGCGGAAAAGTAATGACTAGTACAGCGTAACTAAACCGTCGCAAATGCTACGGCGTAACCATAAAGTATCAAAGAAATTGGACAGCACTGAACTACTTTCATACGTGGACTGTGGACGGTCATAATATTAAGTCAGTAGCATGGTTAGTAAGTTATGCTGTTTGTCATACGATAATGCATAATCTTCAATGGAACATGGAGTTCACGAATATCGACTTCTTACAAGCAAGAAAATTAATATAGCAAATGTGTTCTCCTTTTGTTCTGTCATATGGATGTCGAGTCAATCGACCTGATACTCAAATGCGTTTATTCTATTAAATAAAAAATGTAACAATAATAACGAGTTTAAAAATGAAAGTAGGCCATCCAGTTTGTTTTTTTTTTGTTTTTTTAAATGTCTTTATTTATAAATAACACTTAATACAGTACATAAAATAGGAAAATAACAAATTATGCCTTATCATAACATAGGAACTTAATTTATCAGACTAAAGCGCCTACGAAAGTATAATTCATGAGTAATTAATTAATTTTAGAATAAATTATATTTTGATTTCATTTAGAGAATAATAAGGTGAAAGTAGTTTGTAAAATTGTGTTACAATTCTACTTGCAGCTAATGATAATACATTGCAAATAATAGGTAAAATACTCAGGGGTAAGACATGAATACAATGCAGTAATTCTAGTTTAACTATATCTACACATACTAGTAAGTTAAAACGTTAATTATTATTGTTATTATTGAAATTTAAATTGTACAATTATTAAAACATCGCAAGAATTAATTGATAAAATATAAATAAGCGGGTAATTTTCTAGTGTATAGAAAGACAGCGGACGGCAAACGCTCGCCAAACCGGTCGGCCTATTCAACCGCTCATAGGCGGCGGGAACAATACATAGTGCTGCGGTAGACGGTACGTACCATCTATCCATCGATATAGGGCAAGTCTTCTTATTTGGATTTTGCAATATTTGAAATTAAACTATTGTTATGTTGTTTGTTACTATTGTAAAATTTACTAGTTAGCTTAATAATGAACTCACGTATAGTTGGAAATTTTATTTCAATTCGAGTTTTTGAAGGTTGCATAAAAATTGTGTATTAAATGCAATTTTTAGAGCTTTGTTCTGGATTACTTGTAAGCGTTTATAATGACAGTCATGCGCACTACTCCAAACGGGACAAGCATACGTCAAGCAGGAACGAACCAGTGTACTATATATACGTAACTTGGTGGCTGGGCTTAATTTGCTACGTCTTTTAAGGATAAGACCGAGAGAACCCAAAGCCTGTGTTCCTTTAGTGACTAATTTGCCAACGTGACCTGACCAATTGACTTTATCATCCATCGTGACACCCAAGTAACGGACAGTCTTACTCCAAGAAATAACATGACCAGCAATTTTAAGACGTCTCTTCGGAGGTTTACGACGACGTGTAAACATGATGGCTTCAGTCTTGCTTTCATTTAGCTTCAGCTTCCATTTAGTGAAGTAAGCATGCAGGAGCTCGATCGATAGTTGAAGCCGTCCAACAATAAGGTCTTCATCTTCAGATGACGTAAATGAAGCCGTGTCATCAGCAAAACATGCCAGTTTTGTGTGATTTTGAATAGGTATGTCATTCAGGTAGAGGAGAAAAAGGTATGGTCCTAAAATGGATCCTTGAGGTACCCCGGCTGGAACAGTTTGGCACGAGGACTTAATATCAGCAATGTGCACAGCAAAACTGCGATCACTTAAGTATGATTTCAGTAACTTAACTAAGTTGAGCGGTGTGTCATTAACAACTAGTTTGTGTAGTAAGCCCTCGTGCCAAACCGTATCGAATACCTTTTCCAGATCTAATAGGAACACACCCGTCGAATTCTTCAAATTTAATTGATGTCCTACATGTTCTGACACTCTTGCTAATTGCTGCACAGTTGAGTGCGATTCTCGAAACCCAAATTGTTCTGGAATAAGAAGGTATTTAGTAGCCGTTCTTAACCGCGTATAATATTTTTTTCAAACAACTTGCCTAAGGTCGGTAATAGACTAATTGGTCTATAGCTCACGGGGTCGGTATTATCTTTACCAGGCTTTTTTAACGCTATAACTTTAGAAACTTTCCATGTCTTTGGGAAGTACCCCAAGAAAAGACATGCGTTAAATATTTTGGTAAGATATACAATTGCCTTTTGTGATAAATTTTTTAGAAGTAGATTTTGAATTACTTCCATGCTGGTCTGGGAGCGAGAGAAAAACATAGAATGTACCAGCTGCATTTCCTCCCGGGCATGCTGTAAAATCCAGCTAAGGGATCCGAGGGTTTCAGTATATTGTAATTTAGGCGATGGGCTGACAACCTGTCACTACAGCAATATACCTAGAATTCTATCTTAAATAACCCTCAAAACTTTGTCAGACGTGGCGGGACGACCTTTGATTGGGTCGTTTGCGCTCTGCCTACCCCCTTAGGGATAAAGGCGTGATTATATGTATGTATGTATGTAGATTTTGAATATTGTCTGTTCCTGGTGATTTTTTAGGTTTAAGAAGTCTAAGATGCTTACATATTTCGCGTGGGCGAGTAGGATGCCGAAGGGCAATAATAGAATGCTGATTGATTGTGTTAATAGAGCTAATTACATCGTTTTCAACATCTGGGCTGATCCACTCCGTAGTTAGACACATGTTAGTACGGAAGGTGTTCGCCAGGGCTTCACATTGATCGAGAGTGCTAGTCGCTGAGGTTCCATTTGATAGTTTAAGAGGAGGAATGGTTGTAGATTTGGGCCTCAATGTATTAGCGAGACGCCAAATGTCATTACTGGGATTATCAACTTTGGAGAGTTTATAGTCCCAAACTTTATCGTTGAACTTCTTAATGAGTGACTGTATGAGGTTTTGGTAATAGTTAATTATTGATCGCAAGCGCCTTTTGTGATCGCCAGGAGGCAAGTTTTGGTCCAAACGTCTTAGTTGATTTTTATAGCGTATTAGATTAATTACGTTTGTAGGGAGTTTATTAGGATTAACATTTCGAGAACATTTAGGTATGTTCTGATTTCGTGCTTCTATAATACAATTTTGAAGATCATCGACAGCAGTATCAACGTCCTGTTCAGTTTAATATGTTAGTGACGACAAAAAAAAAATTGTATCAAGTGAATTTCGATAACCTACCCAATCGGCTTTCTTAAAGTTAAAATAAAGAGCACACTTACGTAGAATATTGCCACCAATAGTGAAGAATAAAGGCAAGTGGTTCGATGATAGTGCAGGTATGGCTTGAACTTCACTCAACTTGTCAATATTCTTTGTAATGATGATATCAGGGTTTGTTGATTTGCGTCGTGAGCAATAATTTACCTGGCTTTGTGTTTCAGAAGCATAAACATTATAATATTTTTTTAACATATGATCAAATAATTTATTTCCCTGTGTATCAGTCTTACTGCTGTGCCAGTAATCATGGTTAGCATTTAGGTCACCCATGACAACTACATTTCTACCTAACCCTAACGCCACATCCAAATCATCAGCTAATAGGGGAAGGTTTGGCGATTGATATGCTGAGACAATTATATAGTTTAACCCAGACACCTTAAAACTTACAGCTATTGCTTCAAGATGTTTGGTGATAGGTACTGTGATCAAGTTATGCTCAATATTGTTTTTTACGAGGATAGCCACGCCTTGACCGCGACCGGACGTATGCTTATCTCGCCGGTAACAAGTAAACCCAGGGGTTGTAAGATATGCATTAGTGGAGATTTTTGTTTCACTTAGCCCAACTATATCGACAGACATGGTACTCACCAGGTGAAGGAGCTTTGTAATCTTTTTGCGTACGCCGTCTGTGTTCCAGGATATTAGTTTCAATCCATGTAATTTACACATACTTTCCAAGATGCGTAAGGACGAGAATAACTTTCTCTATGGTGGATGTACACGTCAGGAAATTGGTTTTAATCTTCTCAATTACCAAGAGGATGTCCAGCATTTCCTGTGTTGCACTATCAAAGGATGTATTTTGGTTTTTAGTTTCATCATCAGGAATTTGGGGTGTTAAGTTGGTTATTATTGCAGGTACCGGTGCGAAGAATCCCATTATGGGTTTATCGATATGTTTTAATGCAGGAAATTGCTCTGTATCCTGTGGTAGTGTATATTGCTTAGAATTCGGAGCCAGTAGAGGGCGACGCTCATTTATCTTCTTAAGCTGTGTTTTTTGCAGGTACTTAATTTTGGCACTACATTTACGGTAGTTGGCCGGATGTTCTTCCTGGCAGTTGCAACACCGTGCAGGTTCCTTTCGATCTTTCTTGGTACATTCAGATGAGGTATGTTCTCCTGTGTACTTCACGCATCTTGGGGGCATGTTGCAATTTCGAGCAGAGTGTCCAAATTCTTGGCATCGGAAACACTGTGTTCCATTAGTGAGATTTGGTTTGTATCTCTTAATCGTCACTACGCAATTAAGGCGATATTTAATTTTACGAAATTTCGCTAAATCAGATCCGCTGGCAAGTTGCACCAAGAAAGGCGGGCAGGCAGGGTTGTTAATTTTAGCAGATTTAAGTAACGTTATTGATTTTACTTGAAACCCAAGTTTGCTGAGTTTTTTTTTTTTTTTACATACAATGAAATAAAAACAGCATTACATTTCTTGAGGCAGGTCTTTTTCAACGTAGGCTGGCAAACCTTTAACTATGATTTTTGGAGTCTTCTCGTCTTTTCTTGAATACGTAAGGAAAGGAGCATCTTTCAACTTGAGTCCTTCTGATACTGCTTCTGATACTGCTTGGTGCGCTTCCGGAGTATAGCATATGACGGCAACTCTATTGTTTGATCGGTATTGTAAATGAAACCTATTTGTGAACTCAGATATTAGAGTTTTTATAGTCTCGTGAGTCCAGTCAGCTTTTATGGCTACGACAATTGGTGGAATGTGTCCGCTTTTCTTAACCGCTGTTATAGCTTCTTGCAGGTGATTTGCAGTACGATCTGTCTGGGTGTTATGGTTAGGTTCAGTTACTCCATCAATTGCAAGACCCGCGTACCGATTTTCCACTGGAATACCGGGAACCATCTCGCTTTGCAGGTTGTCTCTTATTGCAGTTTTCTTCGCATCGTGAGTATTATCAAGCATATCTTCAGCTGCTCTTTTGAGTTTGGAGTTTGCTGGACGCACAATATATTTATCCATTGTGTTTGACATTCTCCTTCCTTTTGATTATCGACTAAGTAATTTTATCGATACTCAAAAGTCAATATCTTCCCATCACTAAAGTACTCAAACGTCTGGTGGGGCGACAGAACTAGTAAGACGCGCGTGCACCCGAGGAGCGCCGAACGCCGATTGAAAGGCCGTCCAGTGGAGAGTGACAAAAACATTTCAATACAAATTTTATTAGGCCGCTTATTTTCAGGAGGACAATCACTTCTTTACCACTTTATTGTGGGCACGAAACATAAAGCTGGCTGTGTTTTCATTCAAAGAAAGTAACACACAATCGGACAGACATGCGAAATTCTTGTCTCCTTATCTGTAAGCTCAATAGTGAGCATCATAACTCGTTTACAATGAAGTATTTTTTACCTGAGTCTAGGTGGGACAATGGTGACTATATGTGGGTGCGGGTGTTTTATTTGATATGTAATTTTTTTAATACATTTAGGTACAGAATTTTTCATAAATAAAAAGAATAATATTGGAATCCTTGGATTTTATTTTGTTTCCATCATTTATCCACAAATATTACATAATTAATATTACTAGAAAGAATGAACCCCGAAAATTAAACTATACTACAGTACGGGGTTGGCATCGTTTAATCGTTTTAATTTAAATCACTATTTAATTCAATTACAAATACATCTATTATCCACATTTACAAACAGAAACTAGTTACACACATTCACAAACATTTAAAACCAAAAACATACAAAATCAGTACATTTACAAACATCATATACATAAGAAATACCTATTATTATAATACACAAAACAAAGTGGATTAATGGCGTGGGAACAGCGCATTGCTGATTTTAAGCCCACTCAAAGTCAGACGGCTACCAAGAACGAGAAAAAAACAAATAAAATATAAAACAGAAAGACAAAGAGTATAACAACAATAAGGTACATACGAGAGGTAATTTATTGTAATAAATATTGTTTTATGTTTTAGCTATCTAATAAATCTCTAGAAGGGTCGTGTCTGTTTAAATAAAATATAATAGCGGGATCTGCTAGCTTGCGCGCGGAATCATGTTTCCCATACAAAAACAAAGATCAGACAATGCCAAACACGCTTCGCGCGCGGATTAGCAGATCTCGCTCCTACGCGCGGAGAAGCATTTTCAGTATGTTCGACACTGCGTGTTTTCCATACAGACCGGGCGTACGAAGTTGCGGGCACAGCTAATAAAATATTTCATCCATTGTATTGTAAAACTAAACCCCGAATATCAATATTGTAATATTATCCAGCCATAGTTGTAAACATCCTTTACAAAGGAGCTAACGAAGCTGTCACCATATCGCTCTAACTGACGGTTCCTCTTCACAAAATATATTTTTCACAAAAAAGTGGCTGGGAGAATTGCTTGTTTGTGACCTAATTATTAAGATTCCCGGCTTATATTTAATCTAGTTTTAGCTCCTTTTATAACCAAAACATTGTCAAAATTAAATAAAAATAAATCGTGATTCATTACCTACGCTTTTTTTAAAAGATCGTGATTTCTTCGATATTTGTTAGCTCCGGTCCGCGCTATTTTGTTATTAGTAGATATCTTGTATTGTTCGAAACCTGTACGTGCGGCTAGCGCCTGCGCAAGCGCCACGGGCCAAGGGCCACGTGACTCTTAAGTCGCCGCGCCCGGCCGCTGCGCGGCAGGGCTAGCCAGTCAGACACTGATCGAGACGGCGAATGCACGCTGCTCCTTTTAGCGCTTTCCCGCGTTTTTCTATCGCGTCGCTTGTAATTCCTTGGTACAATTTCTTCTATTACGCTTTTGCTTTGCCATATAACATTGTGCATTAACTATATGTGACTACAAGTAAATAAACATTATTTAGTGAAAAGTGAAGCTGCATTTCGATTTGCTAACCGCTGCGGCAGAATCCTCGAGCTAAGGTACCTACCTCACTGCTACACACACCGCTTCGCTTTACCTGCTACAGTATAGTTTTTTGGTATAGTTTATTCCTCCAGGACAAAAATATCTTCACCTTGTGCATGTGCAGGCTTGGATCTTTCGAATTAAAATAATGTTTATTTGCAGGCAGAGCGAAAGGCTCGCAACGCTCAGTATGAGAGAGAAAGACGAGCTGAGAACGCTGAAGCTATGGCAGAGCTTGCAGAAGCTATGGGCATCGATCTCAATAAGGTCAGTATTGAAAAAGATCTCCAAAATATACCCTGAAATCAGAATTAATCTAGCTACAGTCAGCAAAGGCAATTGCTGGGCATAGCTTGAGATAGATGAAATTAATCTTTATTTTATCACGAAATTTCGTATATTTGGTGTAATGAGTCGTCCAAATATACGATTTAAATAGACTTTTTTTAATAACCTCCTGAAATAACTTCACATTTATAGCCAACTGTAATACCAATAATGTAATGTTTCTTTATAGGTACCAACCAGCGAGCTGCTAGATGGAGTGATAAGCTATTTATCAGAAGAGTGAGAAAGTACGGAATGTATAAAAAACATCAATAAAAAGGTGAAAATGCAAAGTAAGTAAAAGAACATCTTTTTCTTTTTTGCCGTGTGGTTTTCGAGAATATCATTTTTTAACTGCTACATTTAGCTCAGCTCCTCTTTGACATGATTTTTTGTGTAACGACCACTATCAAAGACAGCGCCCGCGACCGACGGTTTTTCAAGCCCTCTGAAGCACGACGCAATTGTACTTGTATAATTCCTTTTAAATTTTATAATGAAAACTTTAACCTTTTATATGTCTCTAATTATTTTTTTTTTTTTTGTTTCCTGTTCGGATTTTGGAAGAAAGACTCAGCTCAAATCCTGTTGAAGAAGAGGTAATGTCACTCCCCATGCCTGTGGTACTACCAGTACCAAATTTTGCAACACCAGGACTGCCTGGCTACTTCCCAGAACTTTCAACAGAGCCAGATGGTCAAGCTGCCTATTTGCCAGAGCCTTCGCCAGTACCAAATGTTGATGTTCCGTCGGCATCCAAGAACTTTACTGATGCATTAACATCTGGTAAGCCATCATCTGTTTAGGTATTCGTCTTATATGATTTAGGTATTTCTGTTACTAGATTACTTGCAAGTTTCGAATACAAACCTACTTTTTTCCAGGCTATGGTGCTTCTCCAATGTACAGCCCTCCCGACTATATTATGTTTGAAGCCTCGCCAATCACTAAACAGAATTCACCGACTGATGAAATGTTATGTTTTATTTTAATACCGTTTATTATGCAATTTAATTGAACCTCCACATATACGTATAATCATTCCTTTATCCCTAATGGGGTAGGCAGAGCGTACAGAACCTAAACAAAGGTGACCAAATTTTGAAGGTTATTTAAGATAGATTTGTAGGTTTAAAATTTAAAGCAATAGCTTTAGTGACAGATTGTCAACCCATGGCCTAAATTGCAATATACAGAAACCGTCTGATCCCTTAACTGGTTTGTACAGCATGCCCAGGAGGAAATGAAGCTGGCATATTCTCGCTCCCAGGCCAGAATTGAAGATTTAATTGTAAACACTGTAATTTAGTATACTAGTCAACTGAGTTGGTAATTTGATAATGCAATAATGATAATGAATTTTATAATCTGATCTTAGTTTTTAAAGTAATTTCTTTTGTATAAAATTGTGCATGTATTTTATATGTTTAGGTATTGGTATCTACTAGTGGAAGGCACGTTAAGACGTTGGTCCCGGTTAATGTCGTTTAACATCGTAGACATTAGTCGTTAAGCCATGTCAGAGGCCAGTGCTAGGCATTGACGGCTTGAAAACTTTGACCTAATCTAGGATTGGGTTTGGTTTCCCTTCTGGGTTGCGGAGGTCAAATGGCAGTCGCTCTGTGTAAAATCCAGCACCCTCGTTAAATCCTCCAAATTAGGTAGCACAACCCGTAAGATACGGGATAAAGCTACGGAGATGAGGTATTGGTAATGTAGATACCTTGTTCATTATAAAATTGTACTTAAAGGGCGTTTGTGCACTCATCCACATTAGATTCGTATCTGAATTGGCCTTCAAAGTAATTGTATGACAGCTTGTCTACTCAACCTTATACGTTTTATTTGATTCTTTTCCTGCTGCGAATTAGATACGAATCTAATATGGATGAGTACACATTACACAAACATCTTATGCCTTGTTATGTATTTAAGTATACATAATAATGTTTGTAATCCATGGTACTTTAATGCTATTGGTAATATAATTATGAGTACTTCATGATTCAATAAAATATAATTACGATACAATAACTATTGTATTTTTTTAAATGTTCTTTTAACTTCTCAAAATATCTTAGTACCCATTTTAAATTAATCTTTGATTTATAAAAGTCGTTGCACGTGTGACAAAGTTTTGAAGGTTATTTCAGATAGATTAGTAGGTATATTTCTGTAGTGACAGGTTGTCAGCCCATCGCTTAAATTGCAATATACGGAAACCCTCGGTTCCCTTACCTGGTTTTAAAGCATACCCGGGAAGAAATACAGCTAGCACTTTCTACGTTTTTCTCTCGCTCCCAATCCAGCATGGAAGAACAAATAGGTATAACAAGATAATAAAAGTATTTCGTAAATCAGTCAATACTGTAAACAACAATTTGCTGCAAAAGTAGTCCAGTAATAAATAAAATAACATTAGGACTATGATAGAACTAACCAATAATGGTAGTATTCTATCATAAGCTCGTTGTAGAATTAGTAATAAAACAGCATTTTTTTACCTGAATAGGACAAAGGTCCTTGCACGTGGTGATTTTTCGAGACATAAACCTTCAAGTATATTTTAGGTCTGTATTTACGTGTAAAATCGTATAGATTAGTTCTTATCGTGCGCTAAAAGATTTTTGTAAAATATAAATTCACACTATGCCAAAAAAGTTATCCTATAAAACTTAACCAAAATTAATCTAAAAATAAAAATAAAGCCCGAAAAACTAAACTGGTCCCCCAATGCGTCTCCACCAGACATGGTTCCCACATATTCTTCTGAGAGCCAGTACAACCACAGACTACAACATTCTGTTATGGTAGTACTTGCTTAATATTTCTCGTGAAAAAAAAATACAAGCTCGTAACTTGCACCCCTCACCACGTATCGGTGTCGCGAGCGTGCCTTTAACGATCCTACGTTAAGTCTCTCGATCGAGAAACAAGCCCTGTAGGTCTTTACCCACCTCGACTTTTACCCACTATAGAAAAACCTAGGTAAATATGTGATATGAGACCATTTTTAATCGTTTATACTTTTTATGGGTACAAGATATAGGTACTCATTTTAATACGTAACAACTGACAGAGTGTTTAACATTAGAAAAGAATACTAACATATTGATCATAGCACAAAAAAATATGTATGAGTAAAAACCTTCACTACATTCAAGATTCTTAAAAAAAAGCGGGAATTAATCCTACATTCCTACATCCCGCTCAAAATGAAATATAAATATGCTGTGAGTCTTTCGCTACATAAGATACATTCAAAATGTATGTATCTCCATCCCGTTCTAAACTAAATATGCTGTAAAATGCTGGTTACTTCTCTTGGTTATACTATTCTTCTTCTGTCGAGTGGGTATGGAAGTCTATCGACCCGTTGAACCCTGGTGTCAGAGTTTTTAAACCGCCTAGTAGCACAACTATCAGGCCTCTGACATGGTTAGAGTAACGACCACTATCAAAGACAGCGACCGGGACCGACGGCTTAACGTGCCCTCCGCAGCACGAAATCTTTTTTTTTTTTTTACAATCAGGTGATTCAGACTGCAATGTGGTAACCAAACTGGGGAAAAATCTACTTTGTGTTTCCCCCCTGGGAATCCTCCCGGATCAGGAGTCCATATTATACTATTATAGTTATACTTTTAACTTAGTAGGTCCTTACACAAATTGTCGATACTCAATACTGTCAACTAATGGAAAAACAGCAATTTCAATATGCAGTCGCATAGAAAATAATTCGAATTTCTTTCCAATAAGAGTTCTTAGAGCTTTGATTCATATTGCAATTAAAAGCAAACACTTATATTTAGTTTAAATATAAATCAAAATGAAACATTATTAAAAATACCCTTACGCCCCGCACCTCGCCCCCGCTGCCGTCCGTGCGATGCTCGTTGCAGGGCGGGGCGGTTTCAAGGTCGTGGGCGGTGAAAGTGCGCCCGCGCAGAGTATACTTTCCTCATCAATTTCTGAACAACTTATCGGGTTCGCCGCCTAGTCGTCTTATCTGTAGCGCAAACTACCCACATTAAATCGCGCTCGGGTCATCTTAGTTTTGTGGGGGTACTTTTGGTGATCCATAGTACCCTCACTTTTCGTGAACTCTGCCTACCCTCGGTTGTCGCGGGTGATTTCTACTCGTGCCCCCAACCCCAGCCTTCCACCAGCGGGAATCACTGGGAGGGTACGGTAGCTGTTGCCCGTCCCGGGGGCAGGCTACGCACCGCGCGGAACCAGGCTCCACACCCGTCGATGTCGGCATCGGCATAGCCATGTCCGTCACCCCCGCGAAGTCCGGCCGTAGGCGGCCCACCAATAAGGTGTACCAGCCTACGAGCCCCCGATCCACGCTGCAGCGCATCCTCGCGCTACGCCCATGGTCGCGTCCTCCGTCGACCACCACGACACCCGAAAGCGATGCCGGCGAGACCACCGCTGCGCCCTTTGCGGCCGCCCGTTCTCTGCCGCCACTTCCGCCCCTACCTCCGATGCCCGAACGACAGCAGCCCCAGCTAGACGCCGTCGCTGCCCAGTGCGCCGCCGCAAGGCACGCAGCCCTGGACGCCCTCAGGGAGAGTGCATCCGCCTTGTGCGCCAGTACGCAGAGCGACACGCGCGCTGAGAAGCGTCTATATTCCGCTACCTCCTCGTCATCGGGGACTCCGACGCCTCCGCATGGGGCACGCCCCGTCTCGATGCCCAGAAAGACGCCGCCTCTCTCCATGCCATAGCTAGACGACATGGAGACGTCACACCCGCAGCAGACCGTCTCCTACGCCGCTGCGGTAATGAAGACCCCGCCGTCGTCCCAACGCATGCCTCCTCTGCCGAAGATAGTAGTGCCTTCCGCCACTAACCTATGCATAGGAAAGAAGCTCCCTCCCATTGTGGTGGACCATCTCCCAGACTGGAGTTCCCAGCGGTCGGCGCCCCTCAGGGTACTCCTCAGGGGGAGATGCCGATGCACCAGCGGGTTCCAAGTCAAAAGAGCCAACCAGCAGCCGTCCCAGAAAGGGACAGGGTCCTAACAAAGGCAGTTAGAATCCTCACGGAAGTCCTTGTGGCAATCCGCATTGGGGAGGATGCCACCAGCGTGATCGAGAGGGGCCTGAAGGTTCTTTCCTCCATGACCAGCCAGCCGCCCGCTCTGGATGACCTCAGACCCCCACAGAAGGCTGCTCAGGGTGGTGCTACAATGCAGCGCTGACGCGGCCAATAATATACATGCCCACATCCACTACTCCACGTCGAGTAGTCAGGATCGTGGGCCAGACTGACCCCAGGACGGACAAGCCGCCGTGAGCTTCAGGTCGCATGGGGAATCCCCCGGCTGGCTTGATCTCGCCACGGCGTGAAAATCCTCCTGATGACCCGGATGTGACATCTAGCTACAAGCACCCCAACGACCTGCCTGTAATAACAGGCAGCGAATCGAGAGACCACGCTCGTAAGGCTCAGCCTCGATAGCGTCACCCCGCCGGCCGCTTCGCGGCAGACGTGAAGAAATCCGAAGCCGAACAACTTATCATTCAACCCGTAGCAGCCGTGACGGAAAGGTCTCTGACATCTCTGCGCATTTTGTTTGAAATTAAATAATTTGAAGTGTTATTTAGTGCAGTCATTTTGGATAAAAGTTGTTTAGTGATTTTAATTTTCATTATTTAAAAAAATATCAATTGCTCTGATTTTGTGAAAATGGGAAAGAACATTAAGGTTTGTAATTTAATAAATTATGTATTATACATGTAAATCTATTTATAAATAATTCTTTGAATGCTGTGTATTATTTTTATGTTCCTATTAGTTTACTAAGTGGCCTAATTATTTTGTAGATGGAAGATGGCCCAGTAAGGAAACGTGGAAGACCAGCAGGCAAAAACAGGGCCCCGCTTTCTCAGGTAAGAATTCTGCCTATATTTCTAAAATATTAATTGAATTTGATAAAAGCCAGTCACCATACCAGAAACCAAGGGGGGTTCTCCGTCAACGAAACTGAACAAATTACAGCAGTAAATAATTTCAGGAAATGTTTTTATTCTGTTCCATACAAATGCTGACTTTGAAGCAGATATATAAAACAGGTGATAGTTTTTGTTTCTGTTTTGTTTAAACAATAATTATTTGCAGGCAGAACGAAAGGTTCGCAACGCTCAGTATGAGAGGGAAAGACGAGCTGAGAACGCTGAAGAGCTCGCATAAGCTATGGGCGTTGAACTCAATAAGGTCACTATTGAAAAATTAATCTGAAATGTACAATGAAATTAGAATTAATCCAGCTACAGACAGCAAAGGCGATTGCTAAGCAGGGAAGCTTGAAATGCATTAAAATAAAAAAAATAAAAATCTTTATTTCAGGGTACAATCCCCATACCTTGTATAACATGACATTCATTTTAAAAATCTTATGTTTTCCTACCGCCACAATAGTATTGACCATAACTGGACGCAAATAAGCAATAACATGTCAACCCACAAATTTGAAAAATAGCTCTGTATAACATCCGTTTGGTAATCGGTTGAAGAACATTTAACAATAATGGTTTATGTCATATAACTTCTAATTCATAAAGATTTTTGATATTTTCGGATTGTGTCAATAAGCTATGCACGATAAATATTTTTGTCATAATAAGTTAAGTTCCTTGCACTACTCTGTTAGATTCTTAGCACCATCTGTTATTTTTCAACAGCAACTCAAGACGCTATTGCAAAACTGCTGTCACTATTGTTTTAGTTTTAAACTATCAGTGCACGTTACGAATTTAATTGATTTTATATGATAAACATTAGGTTTTACTACAAATTATGAGCGTATTACTACTTCATTAATATCGTACTAATACTGCATTAATATCATCGCGCAACACCATTTAATTTTGTTATGCAAGATAAGTGTTTTTACATGAATTATCAGTAACTTATATTTGAGAGGTTATATTTTTCCAATATTTTGAGTCATTAAGTATTAAATATGCAATTTTTGTTTATATAAAACAAAGAACATAATTTCTTTATGTTAAAGAATTATCATTTATAAAGTTTAGAATCAATAAACTTGATAATTTAATACAAAAGTCACTTAAATTACTTTTGCAAAATGTTGAATCAGTGGTAGCCACCCAAGTCTAGGAGAGTTATGTTGCTTAACACATTAATGCAAAAATATTTAAGTTATGATTAGATTTTAATTTTTGAATCATGTTCTATACTACAGAAAAATATACAACTTCAATAAACGTTTAACTTCTTCTTAGTGAGTGGATTCTAAAGTCGAATAACGACCCGATGAACCCTGGTGTCAGAGATTTCAAACCGCCTAGTACCACAACTATTAGGCCTCTGACATGGTTTGAGTAACGACGACCACTATCAAAGCCAGTGACCGGGACCAGCGGTTTTACGTGCCCTCCGTAGCATGGAATCCCTTTTATTTTCGGTCAATCAGGTGATTCAATCTGCAATATCCTAACCAAACTGAGGAAACTTATAAATTGACAAAGTGATTAATTGAAACAAAGCCATTAATTCGAATTATAACAATAAATAAATAAAAACAGCTTAATTTTTCAACAAGTAAAATTAAAATTAGTAAAGACAGTATTTATATTTAATTGCAGATGTCTGCAGGATAACGTAAACAAGCTAGAGAAATGGTGAATTTTGTGTAAGGAATAATAATAATAATAAGGAATGATAGTAAGCGAAACAAGATCTCAAATACTACACAGCCAAATCGGCAAAAAAAAACTCAACAGGATAAAATTTATTAAGCTCAAACAGACAAGCAGACATAATATCGATGCAATATATCTGGTCAAATCTAGTTTAATATTGAAGTCGAAACAACAGATCAATCTTCCAACACGGAGGGTTTTGATTTACCTGTCATAACAATTCTATCAATAATATAACCGATGAAGAACTTAATATGGCCATACAGTCAATTTCTGTTGATAACAGCTTTGGAATATCAGACACACTGTTTTTTTGTGAAGAATTAGTACCAATTTATAACAATGTTGAGGTTCAACAGTTGGATACTGGCAGTAGAAGTAAAAGTCCTGATACTAAAACTTTTTAGCATGTCAAAAAGAACCTAATATTCCAAAAATAATATAATTGTAGATGACAGTGTACCAGTGTATCAATAATTAAAACAGACTGAGGAAGAAAAATATATTACATATATATGTAGTGGATAGGGCCGCTGCCTCCTGAGCGGGAGGTCGTGGTTCGAATCCCACCACGTACCAATGTGTTTTTCGATTTACGAATTTCATATGAACGTTTATTCGGCGCTTTTTCCGTGCTTCGGAAGGCACGTTAAGCCGTTGGTCCCGGTTAATACCGTAGATATTAGTCGTTAAGCCATATCAGAGGCCAGTGCTAAGCATTGGCGGCTTGAAAACTCTGACCTAATCTAGGATTGGGTCTGGTTTCCCTTTTGGGTTGCGGAAGTCAGATGGCAGTCGCTCTGTGTAAAAACCAGTACCCTCGTTCAATCCCCTAGATTAGGAAGCCGACCCCGTGAGATACGGGATAAGGCTAGGGAGATGGGATGAGGAAGAAAAATATATTCAAAAAACCAAAGAAATTAAAATTAGTGCAAGTAAAAATTTACAAGATAAAATGCAATTAATTATACACTCAAAATCGATTGAAGAAGAAACCGTTATTGATAAATGCAAATATACAAAAGCAAGAAATAATGATGGATAATATCAATAAAAAAAATATCACAAACTAAATTTTTGATAATATTGAAGTCAGACCTATAGAAGAAGTAAATGCAATTGTACCAGAGCAAGAAAAAATGGCAGATAAGATAGATAATACAGATATCACAAGCAAAAAATTAGACAACATTGAAGTTGGACAGATAAAAGAAGTAAATGCAAATGTGCCATAGTAAGAAAAATGGTAGATAAGATAGATAATACAGATATCACAAGCAAAAATTTAAACAAAATTGAAGTAAGACCCATAGAAGAAAATATAAACATTTCAATAATACAGGATGTCGATATAACTGTGGATAAAAAAATATACTAGGAGAAGAAGAAACAGTTCATGGTTATAAGCAATATTTTTAGAGACGTAGATTTTTTTCTAGTCGAAGAAAAATCGGTAACTAAATTTTATAACACAAAAAGAAAACCAAGCATAGGTAGGGCGCAAAAAAATAAGTGCAGAATAGAGAAATTAGAAAGAAAAGAACTAATACGAACGAGGATTATGTTAGTGCTAAAGGTTAAGTATAAATAACATAGACTGAGGACAAATTTGAGACTGCCTCTTTATCTTACATTAAATAAAGTTTATTTTCTTTAAAAGTGTGTTTATTTTTTAAGAATAAACTAACGAAGTAACACATCAATTTAAAAATATTCAATAATGTTTTCAGTGTCATTAGTGTGCAAAATCTATTTCTCATTTTTCAATAATATTCTAAAGCACTTAATCTACTATCAAAAGAATTACCGTGACCTATCTGCTAATCAGCAATAACAATTTATGACACTTAAACCTTTTATAAAAAACAAATAAGGTAATTCAAATTTTGTTATACTAAATTTCTAGACGTTTCTCGTAGCTGTAACATTATTATGTTATTCTATAAATGCCAATTTGTAACCTACTAAAAATAAGTTGAATATAATCAAAAACATGACCGTTTATTAAAATATTTCCATTCAAAGTAATTAAAAATTGTTGTCATTTTTTACACAGATTTTTCTCAAAATGACAGCTGTGTGGGTTGACATGTTATTGCTTATTTGCGTCAGTTACTAACATATCAATTGTTGCACTTCGCTCGCTAAATAAGAACGGTTTATTTAAAATGTTTTATGTGTTGTGTATGATATGTATAAAATCCCTGATGATGCTGTAAGTTAGCGAAACCGGTAGGATAAATTTATATTAAGTGAAACAAGTACAAGTGTTTTTAATAACAACATTATAAATATGGAGTTTCACCAAGTGCCGACAATCGCAAGTATAAATTGTATATTCTCAGCAACTACGGCTGATTTGATTGTCAAATATTGAAGAACAAAGATAATGTTCGCAAAAACCAATGAACACCTATGGTTTAATACACAATGCAAGAGAAACAGAATTATACCTAAATATATCGAAAACAGCATAAAGTGCAACAATCAGAAAACCAATATTAGATGTCTCATAGAAAAGACAAAATTAAACATACTTAACGCAGAATTAAATCATTGTATTGCCAACGCAATAATTTAGCCTCCCACATTAAAGTAATAGGTACACATCGAACTAGCAAAGAGGCTAAACAATATTGAGCTAGACACGGTTCTAAGCAATACACACATTGAGGCAAAAACTTTTACAGCGACAATCCACAACACACATGTGAAAAAACTAACCAAGCTGAAAATCCACAAGGAGATATCATTCCAACGTAATACCCATGTTAAAAATGAAAAGTTTTACCCCAGGCTAATAAATACAACAAATGTTGCTTTCAGTAAAAATTAAACTGATCTTCTGGAAAAGGGCCTAAAGTACGCACCAAATCTACCCAACACAACCAAAGACTTGGATAACTTGGCAGTAGATTTGGAGGTTGCCGTGACGGCTAACAAGCACATATGTACTAAGACTTTAAGAGAGGACATCAAAAATTCATCTATAAACAGACATAAAAATACTGAAGCAAAAACGATAAAGAATATAAAAAAGAAAATTATAGATAAAGATCTGATAATAACCAAACCCGACAAAAGCAATACCGTAGTTGTCACTTCCCAACTGGAGTACAATGAAAAAGTCAATAAGTTTCTTTCGGGAAACTTTCGAGACCTTGAAAAAATACCCTACCTTGAAATACAATAAAACTGTAAGCGAGACAATACTATCGGCTAATAGCATCTTTACTGAAAAATATAGATTCCTGAAACCAATGAATCCTTCTGTACCTAGACTACAGGGGTACTACAAGTTGCATAAAGAGGACACACCTACTGAAGACACTGAAGCCCCAGCATATAATCTTGCCAAAAAGGCGAACCGAATTTTAAAGGAAATGTTCAGTGCAGAACTACAACATGTACGGTCAAGAAAAGCATTGATCTTATAAACAAAGTAAAAAGCCACACAATCCCAAAGGACGCCATCTTAGTATTATTCGATGTGAAAAACCATTTTCCGAGTATTCCAATTGATCAATGTAAAAGTGCGATAAGTGAATTGTTAATAGAGTCAAAATTAGAACCACAAAAAATAGTCGACTTGGAGGATACAATTTCGGTATACCTCGCACAAAACTATTTCACCTTCAATAACAACATATATAAACAGACAAAAGGACTCGCCATGGTTAGCCCTCTTTCCCCAATTTGTGCTGACATTATTATGAACATTTTTTAAAAGGACATCCTTAGACATAAAGGATATAAAGACAATATAATTTACTGCTACCGGTACGTTGATGATATCCTTTGTTTCTGGAATGGCCCTAAAAATAACATCCATAATTTTTTGACTTACATAAACTCTATTAACCCAAACATTTAATTTATTGCCGAAGTAGGTGGAAAAGAACTAATCTTCCTTGACTTAACAATTTCAATAATAGACAATATACATGACTTCCAAATCTATAGAAAACCGACATACAGTGACATCGTAATCCATAATGACTCTAAACACCCTATTAGTCATAAGCATGATGCCTTCCATTCTATGGTACATAGACTAGTATCTGTACCCATGACAACAATAAATTTCAAAAAAGAACTGAACACCAAAAAAAGCATTGCTAATAGTAATGGTTACGATACAAAAACTATAGAAAAGATATTAAAGAAAAAAGAGAAGTTAATTACCGCAAATTTGTTATTCAAGCATATAAAACCCCAAGAAACTGATAAAAAATGGGCTAGGATCCCATTTTTAGGAAATATTTCTGGGACACCTCAGGCTGGTAATAAAATAATAATAATAACAATAAACAAATTACTTCTCTGAGAAACTATTTCTTCCAAAAAGCAATTACATCCAATTTACATGACGCCATAGTAAAAAAATACAGGAAACTTACACCTCTAAATTTACAAGACAGGGCAATGCAGAAAAATGAAGGACAGATTAACAATCAATCAAAACTGAATGAGTGGGCCCAAAAATCCCTACATGGAAGATTTTACCGCGACCTGAACTCCCCCCACGTCGACAAAGAAGCGTCGAACGAATGGCTCAGACGCGGTGGGATCTTCCCTGAAACAGAAGGATTTATGCTCGCCATTCAGGATCAAGTCATAGAAACAAAGAACTATCAAAAACACATCATAAAGTTACCGAACATAATAAACCGTTGCCGACGATTCCATAGCGCCCCGGAAACCATTTAACACATTACAGTTAGTTGCCTGTAAAACAATCGTTCAAACTGACTATAAACATAGACATGATCAAGTCGCCAACATAGTTCCCCAGAAACTTGCCCTAAAATATAAACTTATAAAATCGCCTGCTATTTCCTATTACAAATATCAACCCGAAACAATCCTTGAAATTTCTACCCACAAATTATATTTTGATAAAGCAATACTTACTGATAAGACCACACACTTCGGTGACCATCTTGAGCTTCTTGGTATGAGCCTTACGTCCGACTTGAACTTTGGACGTTACATTGAGTCTCTGGCCACAACAGCTGCCAAAAAACTTGGTATCCTCTCGAAGGTGAGGCGATACTTCACACCGGGATAGCTATTGCAGTTGTACACAGCTCAAGTCCGATCGTGTATGGAGTACTGCTGCCACCTTTGGGACGGTTCAGCTAAATACCAGCTGGCTGCCTTAGACTCAATCGAGAAACGTGCTGACCTAATCTAGGATTGGGTCTGGTTTCCCTTTTGGGTTGCGGAAGTCAGATGGCAGTCGCTCTGTGTAAAAACCAGTACCCTCGTTCAATCCCCTAGATTAGGAAGCTGACCCCGTGAGATACGGGATAAGGCTAGGGAGATGGGATGAGGAAGAAAAATATATTCAAAAAACCAAAGAAATTAAAATTAGTGCAAGTAAAAATTTACAAGATAAAATGCAATTAATTATACACTCAAAATCGATTGAAGAAGAAACCGTTATTGATAAATGCAAATATACAAAAGCAAGAAATAATGATGGATAATATCAATAAAAAAAATATCACAAACTAAATTTTTGATAATATTGAAGTCAGACCTATAGAAGAAGTAAATGCAATTGTACCAGAGCAAGAAAAAATGGCAGATAAAATAGATAATACAGATATCACAAGCAAAAAATTAGACAACATTGAAGTTGGACAGATAAAAGAAGTAAATGCAAATGTGCCATAGTAAGAAAAATGGTAGATAAGATAGATAATACAGATATCACAAGCAAAAATTTAAACAAAATTGAAGTAAGACCCATAGAAGAAAATATAAACATTTCAATAATACAGGATGTCGATATAACTGTGGATAAAAAAATATACTAGGAGAAGAAGAAACAGTTCATGGTTATAAGCAATATTTTTAGAGACGTAGATTTTTTTCTAGTCGAAGAAAAATCGGTAACTAAATTTTATAACACAAAAAGAAAACCAAGCATAGGTAGGGCGCAAAAAAATAAGTGCAGAATAGAGAAATTAGAAAGAAAAGAACTAATACGAACGAGGATTATGTTAGTGCTAAAGGTTAAGTATAAATAACATAGACTGAGGACAAATTTGAGACTGCCTCTTTATCTTACATTAAATAAAGTTTATTTTCTTTAAAAGTGTGTTTATTTTTTAAGAATAAACTAACGAAGTAACACATCAATTTAAAAATATTCAATAATGTTTTCAGTGTCATTAGTGTGCAAAATCTATTTCTCATTTTTCAATAATATTCTAAAGCACTTAATCTACTATCAAAAGAATTACCGTGACCTATCTGCTAATCAGCAATAACAATTTATGACACTTAAACCTTTTATAAAAAACAAATAAGGTAATTCAAATTTTGTTATACTAAATTTCTAGACGTTTCTCGTAGCTGTAACATTATTATGTTATTCTATAAATGCCAATTTGTAACCTACTAAAAATAAGTTGAATATAATCAAAAACATGACCGTTTATTAAAATATTTCCATTCAAAGTAATTAAAAATTGTTGTCATTTTTTACACAGATTTTTCTCAAAATGACAGCTGTGTGGGTTGACATGTTATTGCTTATTTGCGTCAGTTACTAACATATCAATTGTTGCACTTCGCTCGCTAAATAAGAACGGTTTATTTAAAATGTTTTATGTGTTGTGTATGATATGTATAAAATCCCTGATGATGCTGTAAGTTAGCGAAACCGGTAGGATAAATTTATATTAAGTGAAACAAGTACAAGTGTTTTTAATAACAACATTATAAATATGGAGTTTCACCAAGTGCCGACAATCGCAAGTATAAATTGTATATTCTCAGCAACTACGGCTGATTTGATTGTCAAATATTGAAGAACAAAGATAATGTTCGCAAAAACCAATGAACACCTATGGTTTAATACACAATGCAAGAGAAACAGAATTATACCTAAATATATCGAAAACAGCATAAAGTGCAACAATCAGAAAACCAATATTAGATGTCTCATAGAAAAGACAAAATTAAACATACTTAACGCAGAATTAAATCATTGTATTGCCAACGCAATAATTTAGCCTCCCACATTAAAGTAATAGGTACACATCGAACTAGCAAAGAGGCTAAACAATATTGAGCTAAACACGGTTCTAAGCAATACACACATTGAGGCAAAAACTTTTACAGCGACAATCCACAACACACATGTGAAAAAACTAACCAAGCTGAAAATCCACAAGGAGATATCATTCCAACGTAATACCCATGTTAAAAATGAAAAGTTTTACCCCAGGCTAATAAATACAACAAATGTTGCTTTCAGTAAAAATTAAACTGATCTTCTGGAAAAGGGCCTAAAGTATGCACCAAATCTACCCAACACAACCAAAGACTTGGATAACTTGGCAGTAGATTTGGAGGTTGCCGTGACGGCTAACAAGCACATATGTACTAAGACTTTAAGAGAGGACATCAAAAATTCATCTATAAACAGACATAAAAATACTGAAGCAAAAACGATAAAGAATATAAAAAAGAAAATTATAGATAAAGATCTGATAATAACCAAACCCGACAAAAGCAATACCGTAGTTGTCACTTCCCAACTGGAGTACAATGAAAAAGTCAATAAGTTTCTTTCGGGAAACTTTCGAGACCTTGAAAAAATACCCTACCTTGAAATACAATAAAACTGTAAGCGAGACAATACTATCGGCTAATAGCATCTTTACTGAAAAATATAGATTCCTGAAACCAATGAATCCTTCTGTACCTAGACTACAGGGGTACTACAAGTTGCATAAAGAGGACACACCTACTGAAGACACTGAAGCCCCAGCATATAATCTTGCCAAAAAGGCGAACCGAATTTTAAAGGAAATGTTCAGTGCAGAACTACAACATGTTCGGTCAAGAAAAGCATTGATCTTATAAACAAAGTAAAAAGCCACACAATCCCAAAGGACGCCATCTTAGTATTATTCGATGTGAAAAACCATTTTCCGAGTATTCCAATTGATCAATGTAAAAGTGCGATAAGTGAATTGTTAATAGAGTCAAAATTAGAACCACAAAAAATAGTCGACTTGGAGGATACAATTTCGGTATACCTCGCACAAAACTATTTCACCTTCAATAACAACATATATAAACAGACAAAAGGACTCGCCATGGTTAGCCCTCTTTCCCCAATTTGTGCTGACATTATTATGAACATTTTTTAAAAGGACATCCTTAGACATAAAGGATATAAAGACAATATAATTTACTGCTACCGGTACGTTGATGATATCCTTTGTTTCTGGAATGGCCCTAAAAATAACATCCATAATTTTTTGACTTACATAAACTCTATTAACCCAAACATTTAATTTATTGCCGAAGTAGGTGGAAAAGAACTAATCTTCCTTGACTTAACAATTTCAATAATAGACAATATACATGACTTCCAAATCTATAGAAAACCGACATACAGTGACATCGTAATCCATAATGACTCTAAACACCCTATTAGTCATAAGCATGATGCCTTCCATTCTATGGTACATAGACTAGTATCTGTACCCATGACAACAATAAATTTCAAAAAAGAACTGAACACCAAAAAAAGCATTGCTAATAGTAATGGTTACGATACAAAAACTATAGAAAAGATATTAAAGAAAAAAGAGAAGTTAATTACCGCAAATTTGTTATTCAAGCATATAAAACCCCAAGAAACTGATAAAAAATGGGCTAGGATCCCATTTTTAGGAAATATTTCTGGGACACCTCAGGCTGGTAATAAAATAATAATAATAACAATAAACAAATTACTTCTCTGAGAAACTATTTCTTCCAAAAAGCAATTACATCCAATTTACATGACGCCATAGTAAAAAAATACAGGAAACTTACACCTCTAAATTTACAAGACAGGGCAATGCAGAAAAATGAAGGACAGATTAACAATCAATCAAAACTGAATGAGTGGGCCCAAAAATCCCTACATGGAAGATTTTACCGCGACCTGAACTCCCCCCACGTCGACAAAGAAGCGTCGAACGAATGGCTCAGACGCGGTGGGATCTTCCCTGAAACAGAAGGATTTATGCTCGCCATTCAGGATCAAGTCATAGAAACAAAGAACTATCAAAAACACATCATAAAGTTACCGAACATAATAAACCGTTGCCGACGATTCCATAGCGCCCCGGAAACCATTTAACACATTACAGTTAGTTGCCTGTAAAACAATCGTTCAAACTGACTATAAACATAGACATGATCAAGTCGCCAACATAGTTCCCCAGAAACTTGCCCTAAAATATAAACTTATAAAATCGCCTGCTATTTCCTATTACAAATATCAACCCGAAACAATCCTTGAAATTTCTACCCACAAATTATATTTTGATAAAGCAATACTTACTGATAAGACCACACACTTCGGTGACCATCTTGAGCTTCTTGGTATGAGCCTTACGTCCGACTTGAACTTTGGACGTTACATTGAGTCTCTGGCCACAACAGCTGCCAAAAAACTTGGTATCCTCTCGAAGGTGAGGCGATACTTCACACCGGGACAGCTATTGCAGTTGTACACATTTTTTTTTTTTTTTTTTTTGAATGGACCTGTTTGCAATATACTACAAAGTGTATATAATGCGTCACCGGGCTAAGGCGGGGAGTTGCTACACGCAATCTACACCCTTAATGAAATGGCAACTGCCTAAGGGCGCCCACTAGGGCTCGAACCTCGGCTTATGGCGTTGCCTGGGGACTCCTTATCGGAGAGAATCTGCCCGGTACGTGCCGGTAAATCCCAAAGTGGGGAGCAAAGGAGGGACCTCCGCGACCTCGCCGGCGGGGTGCGCGGTTGCTGGAAGAGCTTGTGCAGAGTGTGGCTCGACTAATATTGGCAGCATTAATCGCAAGGGTAATTTGGTCATCGCCGTCGGTAAGGACATGCCTAGGCCTTCGTTTGTAACGAGTCGCAGGTTGGGGAACGTAGTTAGAGGCGCTAACTACAAGAGGGTTAGGGTGGTGAGGGGCTTTGTCGAAGAAGCGTATGGCCGCTTGCTTCATGAACTCTTTGAGAGACGGAACATCGAGATCGATGTGAATGTCAGAATTGCGGAGGTACCAGGGGGCCCCGGTTGCCCTCCGCAAGAAGCTGTTTTGAACTACCTGGAGGGTGTTCAGATGAGTGGGGTAGGTGTGGCTGAAGGCCACACTGGCGTAGGTCATTATGGGTCGAACGCATGTAGTGTAAAGCCTCACCTTATTTCTAAGGGAGAGTTTACTGCGTTTGCGTATGATTGGGGTGAGCCGGCCCATGACAAATTTGGCGCGGTTTCGGACTCTCCTGATGTGCTTCGCAAAGTTAAGCTGGGAGTCAAGAGTAACCCCCAAGTACTTGGCGTCTTTGGACCATGGGATGGGTCGACCGTACAGCTTTACAGCTGGGAGGGTACGACGTATTACAGCTGGGAGGGTACGACGTAGTTACAGCTGGGAGGGTACGACGTAATTACAGCTGGGAGGGTACGACGTATGCAGTTGTACACAGCTCAAGTCCGATCGTGTATGGAGTACTGCTGCCACCTTTGGGACGGTTCAGCTAAATACCAGCTGGCTGCCTTAGACTCAATCGAGAAACGTGCTAAGAAGCTCATTGGAAACTCAGCACTGGTTGAGGCAAAACTACAGAACCTTGAGCACCGTCGCAGAGTGGCGTGCATGTCGGTATTTTACAGGATACATTTCGGGGAGTGCGCGTTAGCACTTCATGACCTTTTACCCCCCTCCCCTTTCCATCTCCGGAGCACGAGGCGTGGACAGGGGTTCCACCCTTATGTCGTGGATATACCACAAATTCGCACGAAGCGGTTCGCTTCCACATTCTTAATGCGAACGGCTAAGGAGTGGAACTCCCTGCCGGCGGATCTGTTTCCGGAACAATATAACCTGGGCCTTTTCAAGGCGAGAGTGAATAGGCACTACATAGGTGAGTATGCTTCAACATAGTCCGCATCGTCACTTTCCACCAGGTGAGATGGCGGACAAATGCTCGCCTATATATATTAAAAAAAAAAAACACTACAATAGACCCGACATCACGTTAATAGACAAAACAAACAAAACAGCAAATATTATAGACATCGCAGTACCCAACACACACAATCTACAATCAACTAAAGCCGAAAAATTGAGCCAGTATATTAATCTCAAAGATGAAATAATGCGCATGTGGAATCTTCAAAAAGTCACTATTGTACCGATAGTACTGTCCACAACCGGTGTCATACCAAAACAGCTACATCAATCACTCAGAACACTAGATATACCTAAATCAATTTATATCAGTATGCAGAAAGCCGTCATACTCAACACTTGTCGCATTGTGAGAAAATTCCTACAGGTCGATACAACAAACCCTATTGAACCCCAAACTCAAAGCGATGTTCACTTGGTTTAGGCCCGAACATTGCTAAAACCGGCACTCTGAGGCCGAGAAGGAAATATACTAAAAACAAAAATAATAATAATAAAATTTCTTATAAATGTGGAAGACTCCTTCAAGGTAAAATCCCGGCATTTTACACGCCAGCAACACTGAATAACTGTCTGACGCATAAATCCAATTCTGCCCCGTAGAACAGAAGAAGCGGTATATACGAATTAACATCAAAAAATACATCGGTCAGACTGGTAGGTCATTTGAAACCAGAACCAAGGAACACCTCAGAAGCTGGCGACTAAAAAGAATGACTCGACTTTTGCTCAACATTTAATATCAGAAAATCATAATTTTGACCCAACGATAAATTTCAATATATTACAATTAGGCGAAAAAGGACGTAAATTGAATAACCTAGTAGCACTTGAAATCAATAAAATTGCATATAACAATAGTGAATTAAACAAATCCCCATTATTATTTTATTTTAAGGACATCTAATTTTCTATGACATATTCTAATTCAACATACTAATTTTTGACATGCATTCTATTATTTTACCTAAATACAAATATTTTATTATTTTAATGTATTAAACTGACATTTATAATTATATATTCCTTGACATTTAATTAGTAATTCTAATATTTATATTATATTTGAATTACCTATTCGAGGTACAAACCTTTTTAAAAACTCCCCACTTAGGGGTAATTTCCCCACGGTAGGCATCCCAAAATCTTATGTTTTCCTACCGTCACAATAATATTGACTATAACTAACATATCAATTGTAGCACTTCGTTCGCTTTTTTGAACGGTTTATTTAAAATGTTTTATGTGTTGTGTATGATATGTATAAATGGTAGGATTAAAAAAAAATATTAGGTGAAACAAGTAGAAGTGTTTTTAATAACAACATTATTCATTTTACAGTTTACGTTTTGAAATATTATCCCCACTTTAATTAAATTCTTCTTTTTTTTCGTATGTTGTTGTCGTAAATAAATTTTCCAAATATAAGATTATCATGGGAAACCAGTAATAGCCTTCTGATACTACTTAACTTCTATAGTATACTGTAATACCAATAATGTAATGTTTCTTTCAGGTTCAAACCAGCGATCTGCTGCTGATGGAGTGATAAACTATTTATCACAAGAGAGAGAAAGCACGGAATCTATAAAAAAACTTATTGATATAAAAAGCTGAAGATGCAAAGTAAGTAACAGAACATCTTTTTATTTTTTGTCGTGTGGGTTTCGAGTCGATCGGTCTGATCAAACCTGGTGTCAGAATTTTTTTAATCGCCACATTTTTAGCACAGCTCCTGTCAAACTTTTTTATTTGTGTATTGAAAACTATCAAAGACATTGACCGTCACCGAAGGGTTAACATGCCCTCCGAAGCACGCCGCATTTGTACTAACGCGATTCCTTTACATTTTATAATAAAAATGTAATCTTTTGTATTTTTCTACTTCTTGTACTTTTTTGTTTTCAGTTGAATCTATAAAAAACATCAATAAAAAGCTGAAGATGTAAAGTAAGTAGCAGAACATCTTTTCCTTTTTTGTCGTTTGGGTTTCGAGTCAATTGGTCTGATCAAACCTGGTTTCAGTTTTTTTTTTTTCCACTATCAAAGACATTGACAAGCACCGAAGGGTTAACATGCCCTCCGCAGTACGCCGCAATTGTACCAATATGATTCCTTCACATTTTGTAATGATTTACATTAACCTTATATATTTTTCTAATTCTGTTATTTTTTTGTTTCCAGTTCAGACATTGGAGCATAGTCTAAGCTCAAACCATGTTAAAGAAACCATGTCACTCCCCATGCTTGTTGTTCTACCAGTACAAAATTTCGCAACACCAGGACTGCCTGGCTACTTCAAAGAACCTTTAAGAGTGCCAGACGTTCAAGCTGCCTATTTAACAGAGCTTTCACCAGAGCCAGATGTTCAAGCTGCATATTTGCCAGAGCTTTCACCAGTGCTAGAAGATCGAGCTGCCTATTTGCCAGAGCCTTCGCCAGTACCAGATGTTGATGTTCCGTTGGCGTCTATCGTCTTTACTGATGCATTAACATCTGGTAAGCCATCATCTGCTTAGGTATTCGTCTTAAATGATTTAGGAATTTCTGTTTCTAGATTTTATTTTTCTTGCAAGTTTTGAGTACAAACTTACTTTTTTTGCAGGCTATGGTGATTGTCATATGTACAGCCGTCCCGATAATATGATGTTTGAAGCCTCGCCAATAACTAAACAGAATTCAATGTCTGATGAAGTGGTATGTTTATTTTAACACTTATTTTTCCATCTCTTTACGTACGAGCAACTGACACGTGATTTCTCGCTCCTATTCTAAGGTGTTTATACAGAAACCATGTTATCATGTGCCCCGTTCACCGTAAGATAATTATTGACAGCTCTTATAAAATGTCATTTTCTATGTACAACTTGTATGAGTTGTCAGTAATCGTCTTATAGTAAATGGAGTATGGATCTTCGATCTAATTCCATGCTTAAAATTGTTTAATTACAAAAACTCTCAAAGATCAGAGTCTAATTTGATTTGTTTACTTTCAGGTACTTGATTACGATTTCCTCCTTGACTACTTCAAAACTAACACGTAGATTATTTAAGTTTAGATTTCAGTTGATTTGATTTAAGTGTGACTGTCATGAAATTTAATTTGACATACCAGGAGTAAGGGACATTTAATTTGACAAACTGATAGAGGTTGCTCAGTCAACGACACTGAACAATTTTCAGCAGGATTTTTTTCAGGAAGTCAAATAAAAAATTGGCTTTTCCTTACAAATTGTCTGATCATGGTGGTAATTTTGTATGGGAAGGTTAATTTTTGTTTTCATTTCCAGAAAGAATTCCTGGTGAGAGTTCTTTAGTTTCCTTGGCTGAGCAACCCCTATCTGTTTGCGGGACGCTGTCCCTTACACCTGGTGGTATAATCACGCAGCTGGCTTTTGCATCATGCCTGGGAGTAAATACAGCTGGCACATTCTATGTTTTTCTCTCCCTCCCAATGCAGAATGGAAAATTTTATTGTGAACACTGTAAATTAGTATATACTAGTCAACTTAGTTGGTAATTTAATGATGCAATAATGATAATGAAATTTATAATTTGATCTTTGTTTTTTGTAATGTGATTTCTTCTTGATAAATATAAAATTCAAATTCAAATTCAAATCCATTTTATTTCAGGCACAATATGTCCCATATTTTACAATACATACAGTTACAAAATAAATTAAATTCAATTAAAATTAGATTATATAAAGTCTTAAAGTAATAATAGAATAACAAATAAAATAAAATAAATTTAAATGTCAAAAAATCAAATATAATGATTAATCTATCAGTGAGTGAGGTACATAGCGCGTGGACTTAGGCATTTTACATATGTCCTTATTTTTCAAACAGCAACAAAAGAGTTTAGTATGTTGAAATGTTTTAGTAAATACAGCGTTGATGATTTCATTGTTACAATTCAAAACTCTTGTGTGAAAAGAGGTTTTAAGTTTACGAATTAAGGCAATGAAATCGTCAACCCTATGATCAGCAAACATGCAAGATGCACTACACCGCCAGCGTAGGTTTAGCATTAGCATAGTACGGAAGCCGTTATTATATTGAATAGGCATGGTATTTACAGCCTTCTGGGTGTAATTCCACCATAGTTGGCTGGTGTAGAATGCCTGACAGTATGACTGAAATATAGGGATATTTTCACCTAATTTGAATTGATAAAATTATGCATGTGTTTTGTAGGTTTATGTATTTTTTTTTATTTTTTTTTTAATATATATAGGCGAGCATTTGTCCGCCATCTCACCTGGTGGAAAGTGACGATGCGGACTATGTTGAAACATACTCACCTATGTAGTGCCTATTCACTCTCGCCTTGAAAAGGCCCAGGTTATATTGATCCGGAAACAGATCCGCCGGCAGGGAGTTCCACTCCTTAGCCGTTCGCATTAAGAATGTGGAAGCGAACCGCTTCGTGCGAATTTGTGGTATATCCACGACATAAGGGCGGAACCCCTGTCCACGCCTCGTGCTCCGGAGATGGAAAGGGGAGGGGGGTATAAGGTCATGAAGTGCTAACGCGCACTCCCCGAAATGTATCCTGTAAAATACCGACATGCACGCCACGCACGTATTGGTATCTTCTAGCGGAAGGCATGTTATGCCAATGGTCCCGTTTAATATCGTTTAACACCGTAGATATTAGTGGTTGCACCATGTGCTAGGCATTGGTGAATTGAAGTCGTTAAGCCATTGTGAGGCATTGGCGGCTTGAAAACTTTGACCTAATCTAGGATTGGGTCTGGTTTCCCTTCTGGGTTGTGGAGCTCAGCTAGCAGTCGCTCTGTGTAAAGACTAATAACCTCGTTTAATCCCCTACCTTATTCGTATTTTTTTTACAAATATTAAATATCTTTTGTGCACTCATCCACATTAGATTCGTATTTGAATATGCCTTCCTAGTAATTGTATGACAGCTTGTACACTCATCCATATACGTTTCGTAATGGTTTTTTTGCTGATACGAATTAGCTACGAATATAATATGGACGAGTACACAAACACCTTATGACTTAATACCTGTGTACGTACAAATACAAAGTACAAATACATTTATTATCCACATTTACAAACCGAAACTAGTTACAAACATTCACAAACATTTAAAACAAAAAACAATCAATATCCATCAGTACATTTTCAAACATAATACACACAAAACAAAGTGGATAAATGGTGTGGGCACAACGCATTGCTAATTTTAAGCCCACCCATACAGTCAGACGTATTTAAGTTTACATAATAATGTTTGTAATCCATGGTGGTACAATGCTATTGGTAATTATTTACATTATTGACGCATTAAAATATGATTACGATATAATAACTTTTGTTTCTTATTTTTTGTAGCTCCTCGAAATATTAAAAAAGCCATTTTAAATTCTTTTTTGATAACATCAAATGCATAAACATTTATTTGCATACTAAAAAACACATTATAATTTAGTTCAATACCAAAGGTAGACTTAGGCTCGTATTTATAAAGCAATCTCAAGATTGAGAGCAATATTAAGTATGGATTTGACAGGCCACATTGTACTAAAATGACGTTTCTGATACGAACTCTAACTAGCTGTCAGTCTCAAGTGCTGTTTATAATTACGGGCCATATAGTCTTAGATGCTTCTAATATTTATCTAGATATCTAAGAATAGTTAACTCACAAATCTTAAAGTTTTGAGTAGTAAAGTAAAAATTCTAATAACTTTAAATTAGCATAAGTATGCACAATTATTAGAAAAATTATAGTCAAATATACTCAGAGGATAACATTAAGTGGCGATAGGGACTAAGTGGCGCCCATCAGTAAAAAAAACATAGTTTACTAAAATCGCAGTGAATCGAAAAACCGGTCCAACAGACTCAAGTACTAGTACTAATAGTTGCCGTTGGTGGCCAATTTTTCTTCTTACAACACTATGAATCGCTAATTTATAAGGTTCGAGTTTATCTTCATAACTACTATATAAGACTTGAACTGAATTTTCAATTCATTATGTTTTTAGTGAGATATGATTGTTACTAATAGTGCGCTACTTAGCTTCAATAAATTACCTGTTAAGTGGATTCCTGGTGCACGACAGCACCATAATCAGTATAAAATCATTACTCAGTAAAATGGCAATTAATCGAAAGTCCGGTAGATCAAATTAAAAAATAGGTACTGAAGTTTATTTTAATCATCATAAATTAATAATTCAATGTTCACGGTAGTTGCAAATAGCAAAAATGCTAAATGTGGCCGTTTTTCGCAAATTTTCTGTCTGTAACTACATCGAACTATAAGTTGCAACTTTATGAAGTTCTAATTAACCTTTATTGCTTTAAACTCAATCTGATCTACTGGATTTTCGATTGATTGTGTTTTCAGTCAATTATGTTTTTTTTACTAATGACGGCGCCACTTAGCCCAGGGTAGCCCCTTAATACGCTCATTAAGGAGCTTAGAGATAATATATTATTATTCACATGTTAGTTTGTGAGTATCTTTCTATTCATTTGAGTTGCTAAATTATCTTCGAATGAAGTATAATTTAAAAATTCAGTTATGGTAGTTAAAAAATGGGTATTTTAGACATTGTTTTATTTATTTAATAGTTTATTGTACATATTAACACACACAGAATAATTACATGAGGAATTCAGATGACACAACAGGCACTGCTTATTTCTACAAAGAAATTTCTTATAGCAGACCTAATAAGAGAGTAAAAGAATTTATAACGTAATGGAGACAAGACGTGCACATTTAATTTTTTTTGTCAACATGAGTAGTACATAAATATAAATAATTTAACTAAACATATATCTACAACAAGGACAAGAATAAATAAATAATATATATAGTACTTATAAACATATACTTATCCTAAATAAGATAGATATCTATAATAAATAAATACAATACATATAAATACAATATAAAACTATATATCGACGGGTTCCGGGCTAATTGTATTAAGCGACACTCTGAGCGATATAGACTTTTATACATATTTGGAATCAGCGAATTTTTCTTCGTCATTTGCGCTGGGTTTGGTGACAATCAGAGCACTTTTTTGTCGCTTAATACATCCGCATTTTTTGGCGTATTCTGGACTGCTAATGTACGAAGCGACACAAAATATTGACAAATATCGGAACTGTGTACTTAAGCTCACTACCAAATACCAGACAGGCGTTTTAACTTTTTGTCCTGTAGCTACAATTTACAGGTAAATCACGTTAAAGCATTTATCCTGACTTTATAAATATATAGAAATGTCGCTTCATGCAATTAGCCTCTTTGTTAAATTCTTATCCAGTGTCGTTTAATATAATTAGCTTTATCTTGTAAATATACAAGCATGTCGTTAAATACATGTAGCCTTGTTGTCAAATTCATACCCTGTGCTGATTCATACATTTAGCTCTGTACATGAAATGTTAGATGTTGTAACTTCAACCAACTGTCTTGCAGTAGATAATGATATGTTGGTCGCATAAACTATTTAGGATTTCAACATCATTTAAAGATTATGGTTAAACCTATTTTTCTTATTTAATATTTGAATTGCAGTGTCGTTTCAGTTATAACAAAAGTAAATTTCTAGTGTTTCAAACAGTTTACCTTAAACGGAATAAGAATAGTAGACACATTAATACGTAGTCGTCGGACGACTCGCGGTCGAATCGAACGATCGTTTTAGTTACCGCAAATCGTGAGCAAGTTCGTACGCGTTTTAGTGTTTTGTGGGAGCAGCGCAGAGCATTTGTCGTCAATTTTGGATTTTATGGTGAGTTTATTACATTTAGTTTTTACATTTTGACAAAAAAAATATTATTAAGTAATTGGGAGTCATTAAACTTTACTTGTACGATGATATTAATAATTACTTACTGAAGAACTAAAACTCGGAAAGATCCGAAAGTCTTTTTATTAAATAGGTGCAAGTGAAAGTTTTTATGGATTATAGAGTAAATTTGCCGTATGATTCCGGTTACGAAAAGAATTACCCCATTTCTTTCCTGCGGGAGTCGTCTTCTTCTTCGAGTAGACGAACGGCCTAGATGTACACTGGTGTCAGACTTTTTTAATGGTAGACGTGGATGTGTAACGACCGCAATCTAAATAATCATAGGCAGCAACCGGGACTGATGGAATTATTTACGTGCCCTCCGAAACACGAAACCATCTTACTTACGGACGATCAGGTGGTTCAGCCTGCAATACCGTAACCAAAATGAGAACAAATTGGCTAAGTGATAAATTTACAAATACTGAACCAGGGAACTTTTTTCAGATTTCGTATGGGATTCCTCGTCGTGGAAAGAGACTGGTGACGAATCTTCTAGCGAAAGTGAACTTGATAATCAAACGAAAAGACAGAAGAAAAATAAGAAATAATCACAAGAGACAACAGTTGGTGAAGATGGTGCTTACACCGAAAAAAGAGACTGAATAAAAAAAACTTAATAACCAAATGAAAAATTCTGGCCAGCAATATACAAAAAAAGATGGATCTATCGTTCAAAAAAAGAGAGTACATGAAAACCCTTGCGTTGGAAAAAAATGTGGGAACCTCGTTTGACCTTCAAAAGGTATTGAATACCCCATATGGAAACGGAATGATGCTCTTTTATTCCAGAAAATATACATTTTTTAACTTGTGTTTTTACGAAAGTGTAACCCGGAATGGTTTTTGCTATGTTTGGGAAGAAACTGAAGTCAAATGAGGTGGTAAATTAAATAAATACCAATTACAATTACAATTTTAACAAAGATTTATTTTTATAATTTTGAATATTATTTTTTGTAAACTTCAATTTATTATTGTTATGTCATAGGAGATAAAAAATATTTTTGTTTTTGAAGAGAAACTAGGGATAGTATCTACATAATAATAGGTAAGAAAACTTCAAAACTTTTTTTTAACCAGAGATGTTTTTGATTTTGTATACTGAGAAAGTAAGAAAAAAAATAGAAGAAAATAAGTAAAGAAATGAAAACCAAAGAATTACACGTAAATATTTAATTATTTTTTTATGATTTTTTTTAAACTAAATTATAGATAAACCTTTTTTTGTAATTGAAGAGATTTCTTTTTGTTGTAAACAAAAATCTCAAAAAAGAAGTTCTTACTACACTTAAGTGTTAAAGTTGAGGAATGAATAAGAATGAGAATAATTATTTCAGGTAATAAGACTGTAGGTTATGTAATAAAAAGCCTATTTAACTTCTGATTCCTATACAATTGTGAAAAAAATTTTGTTACCTTGGTAAGCTAAGAAGTTACTGCTGTTCCTATGCGATTGTCATTTTAAATAAAAAAACTTATCTTTGAACAATTTATAAGTGTGTTTTATTTCACATTACATGATTATTAACAAGATAGGTAGGTACACCCTATGTATGTACCTTTTAATTTATAAATGTTTTAACCACCAATTGCTGAAAACTTCATTATTCAAGTATGATTAAAAACAATTCATTTAAAAAACACAGTCACATAAACTAATTAGCCGTACAATAATAAGTTTAAGATATGGTATTTAAATCAATTAGCTTAGGTTTTAAAATATGACAGCACTTAGCCTAGAGCCATTACTTGCATGCCTAGCCGGTTAAGTCATTTAGCTTGGAACCAGATATAATAAACCTAGGTGGTTTAGTCGTTTAAGCTGGAATAAGATACAATAATCATAGGCGGTTAAGTCATATAGCCTGGAACAAAAAAAAGTAAAATAGGCGTCATTTTGTATTAAGCGACAGCTATCTACGTTAAAAATAGGAATATTAGAAAAAAAAATGAATCCGATTATAGTGAATATTGTTATAAAAACAGTTACATATGTATTTTTTTTAAATAGTGCGAGTTAGTAAAGTTATTATTTTTTTTCAAAAAATTGAAACTTTAAACTGCTCTGGTGTAAAGTTTCAAAAATGTCGGTTAATACAAATAGCCCGGAACCCGTCGATATATAGATTATTTAGGAAAAGTCGATGGTTTTCAAGTCACTTTTTGAAGAAACAATGGACGGACTATCGCGGACAGTATGCGGAAGAGCGTTCCACAAGCTAGCTGCATGGACCGTAAAAGAATAAAAGTAGAAGTCGAAATAGTATAATAAATAAATAAGGAAGGATAAGCGAATGATGATGATGATGAAAGTATAATTTCATAATCATCATCATTATAATATCTGTGTAAAAACTAGTACCCTCGTCCAATCCCCTAGATTAGGTAGCCGACCCCGTGATATACGGGATAAGGCTAGGGAGATGATAAACGCTCACTTTGTAGGGCATTTTTATTTTCATACTTGGAAAATAAAACCGGTAAAAGTTGTTGTTTCTGTTTTGTTTCAACAATAATTATTTGCAAGCAGAGCGAAAGACTCGCAACGCTCAGTATGAGAGAGAAAGACGAGCTGAGAACGCTGAAGCTATGGCAGAGCTTGCAGAAGCTATGAGCATCGGTCCCAATAAGGTCAGTATCGAAAAGTTGATCCAAAAAGTACCATGAAATAAGAATTTGTCTAGGTACAGTTAGCAATGGCGATTGCTAGGCAGGGAAATACATTAAATTACAGTAAATGAATTGTACATATATATTCATACATATAGTATGATTTTCATGGGAAACCATTAATCTCCTTAAAAACTTCACTTCTATACTAAACTGTAATACTAATAATGTAATGTTTCTTACAGGTTCAAAACAGCGAGCTGCTGGATGGAGTGATAAAATATTTATCACAAGAGAGAGAAAGCACGGAATGTATAAAAAACATCAATAAAAAGGTGAAAATGCAAAGTAAGTAACAGAAAATCTTCTTATTTTTTGTCGTGTGGGTTTCGAGTAGATCGATTTGATGAAACCTGGTGCCAAATTTTTTTTAATCGCCACATTTAGCACAGCTCCTCTCAATTTTTTTTAACATTTATCAAAGACATTGACCGTCACCGAAGGGTTAACATGCCTTCCGAAGCACGCCACATTTTTACTAACACGATTCCTTTACATTTTATAATAAAGATGTAACCTTTAGATTTTTTTCTACTTCTTGTTCTTTTTTGTTTCCAGTTCGTCACTGGAGCAAAGTCTGAGCTCAAACTATGTTGAAGAAGAAAGAAAGTCACTCCCCATGCCTGTGGTTCTACCAGTACCTAATTTCGCAACACCAGGACTGCCTGGCTACTTCCCAGAACCTTCAACAGTGCGAGACGTTCAAGCTGCCTATTTACCAGAGCTAACACCAGAGCCAGATGTTCAAGCTGCATATTTTCCAGAGCTTTCACTAGATCGAGTGATAAACTATTTATCACAAGAGAGAGAATGCACGGAATCTATAAAAAACATCAATAAAAAGCTGAAGATGCAAAGTAACTATCATATCATCTTTTCCTTTTTGTCGTGTGAGTTTCGAGTCGATCGACCTGATGAAACCTGCTATCTGAGATTTTTAACCGCCATATATTTAGCACAGCTTCTCTGAAATGATTTTTGTGTAACGACCACTATCAAAAACAGCGAGCGCAAACGACGGTTTTACGTGCCCTCCAAAACACGACGCAAATGTACTAATATTATTCCTTTAACATTTAGTAATGTAAATGTAACTTTTCATATTTTTCTAATTCTGTTCTTTTTGTTTCTAGTTCGGACTTTGGAACAAAGACTCAGCTCAAATCCTGTTAAAGAAGAAATAATGTCACCCCCTTTGCCTGTGGTTCTATCAGTACCGAATTTCTCTACACCAGGACTGCCTGGCTACTTCCTAGAACCTTCAACAGTGCCAGATGTTCAAACTGCCTATTTGCCAGAGTCTTCACCAGAGCCCGATGTTCGAGCTTTCTATTTTCCAGAGCTTTCACCAGTGCCAGATGATCAAGCTATCTCTTTGGCATAGCCTTCACCAGTACAAGATGTTTATGTTCCGTCCATACTTTTCAGAACACCACCAGAGCTAAAGATTTTCAAGCTTTCACTAGATCGAGTGATAAACTATTTATCACAAAAGAGAGAAAGCACGGAATCTATAAAAAACATCAATAAAAAGCTGAAGACGCAGAGTAAGTAACAGAACATCTTTTCCTTTTTTGTCGTGTGAGTTTCTAGTCGATCAACCTGATGGAACCTGGTATCAGAGATTTTTAACCGCCATATATTTAGCACAGCTTCTCTGAAATGATTTTTGTGTAACGACCACTATCAAAGACAGCGAGCGCGACCGACGGTTTTACGTGCCCTCCAAAACACGACGCAAATGTACTAATATAATCCTTTAACATTTTTTAATGTAAATGTAACTTTTCATATTTTTCTAATTCTGTTCTTTTTGTTTCTAGTTCGGACTTTGGAACAAAAACTCAACTCAAATCCTGTTAAAGAAGAAATAATATCACTCCCTTTGCCTGTGGTTCTACCAGTACCAAATTTAACTACACCAGGACTACCTGGCTAGTTCCCAGAACCTTCAACAGTGCCAAATGTTCAAACTGCCTATTTGCCAGAGTGTTCACCAGAGCCCGATGTTCGAGGTGCCTATTTTCTAGAGCTTTCACAAGTGCCAGATGATCAAGCTGTCTATTTGCCAGAGCCTTCACCAGTACAAGATGTTTATGTTCCGTCGGCGTCTATGAACTTCACTGATGCATTAACATCTGCTAAGCCATCAAAAGCTTTGGTATTCGTTCCAGAGCCAGATTTTCAAACTGCCTATTTGCCAGAGCTTTCACCAGTGCCAGATGATCAAGCTGCTTATTTTCCAGAGCCTTCGCCAGTACAAGATGTTTATGTTCCGTCGGCGTCTATGAACTTCACTGATGCATTAACACCTGGTAAGCCCTCATTTAGCTAAAAGCATTGCCGAATTGAATAGAAAGCTAAAACAATCGATTAATATGTTTTTTCACTGGTTTGATGATAATAATCTACGACTTAATTCCACCAAAACCAGTGTCATACTTTTCATAAACACCACCACACAACTAAGGATTTTCAAGCTTTCACTAGATCGAATGATAAACTTTTTATCACAAGAGAGAGAAAGCACGGAATCTATAAAAAACATCAATAAAAAGCTGAAGACGCAGAGTAAGCAACAGAACATGTTTTCCTTTTTTGTCCTGTGAGTTTCGAGTCGATCAACCTGATGGAACCTGGTATCAGAGATTTTTAACCGCCATATAGTACACGCACAGCTTCTCTGAAATGATTTTTGTGTAACAACCACTATTAAAGACAGCGAGCGCGACCGACGGTTGTACGTGCCCTCCGAAGCACGACGCAAATGTACTAATATATCCCGCCGCGGACCCCTCCGTTTCTGAAGCGGAATCCATGTCCGTCGGCCCGTCTGATAGTTCAGACTCCGATGCGTTTACCGAAGTCGTCTCTAAAAAGAAACGCAAACGCAAAACCCCAGACTCCACCCCCCGGCAAAAGCGCAAAGCGCCTGCGTCACCGACCGGTGCTGGCACCTCTGCCAACACCGCCGTCAACTCCTCCATCCCCCCGCTTATGAAAGAGCGTACCCCCCCTTCCATCATTATCCGAGACAAGGCCAAGTGGTCTGCTGTCTCATCCGCTATGACGAACAAGATCCCGTTCTCAAAAGCGCAAGCCACCCCCGAAGGAATCCGCGTCACGGTTCCTTCCTCCACTGCCCATAGGGACTTAACCTCACTCCTCTCAAGGATGGGGGTTCCCTATCACACCTTCACGTTGGAGGAGGATAAACTTCTCCGCGTTGTCATTAGGGGAATGCCTAAGGAAATCTCCGAAGACGAGATCCTCAAGGACCTCAAGTCCAAGTCCCTCCCCATCGAACGTGTCCATCGCATACACTCCCGCCGTAACGGCAAAGTGAACGACATGGTACACATCACCCTGGAGAAATCCGAGGCCGGCAAGGCCATTTTCCAACTCCAGAAGCTATGCTTTCTCTCCGGCATTCGTGTCGAACCTCCCCGTAAATCCGGCTACCCAGGGCAATGCCATCGTTGCCAGTCCTACGGGCACTCTGCCCGCACCTGTCATGCCACCGAAAGGTGCGTGAAATGTCTAGAGCCCCACTCCTCCTCCGACTGTAAGCGGCCCAAAAAGGATGAAGTCAAACCTCAAGACCTCTCTCCCCCTAGTTGCGTCCTCTGCGAGGGCATTGGGCACCCAGCCAATTACCGCGGCTGCCCCAAAGCCCCCAAAGTCTCCAAAAAGGTTCTCGACCGCTTCCAAGCGAGATCCACTTACGCCGCCAAACTGTCAGCAGCCAAATCTTCTCCCTCTGTGGCGAAACCAGCCCCTAATTCAATCCCCCTTGGACCCCAGCACCTGGTGCTGCCAGCCCCCGTACTTTCCCCTCACAACCCGCCATGCCGGAGTTGATGGCTTCCCCACCAACTCCCCGTCTCCTCCCCAGCCCCCCCAAAACCTCCAACGGAAGCGACCACGCCGACTTGGCTAGTGCGCTTTCCGTTGTCTCCTCATTTGTGGACGTCATCAACCCCGACGAGGTGATTGCGTACGCAAATGAGCTCAGGCGCCATCAAGGCAATGTCTCTGCCATCCTTTTGATCTCAGCGAAATACGCTTCGCTGATTGCCGCCATCAAATCTTTTAAAGCCTATTAATGGATAGTCTAGGTAATTTGGATAACTCCAACAGACGTAGGATAAAGCCCAGGTCCCTCAAAATAGCCTATTTCAATGCCGATGGCATTCGAACCCAGCGTGACGAAGTCGCTTTGCTCTTAGAGCAACATCAGATAGATATCCTTCTAGTCCAGGAATCCTTCCTTAAGGACCACATGCGCTCTCCGCGCATAGCCCACTATCATCTGGTCCGAAATTACCGCACTTGGGGAAACAAAGGAGGCACTGCTATCTACTACAGACGTGCTCTGTATTGCACTCCTTTGGAACTCCCGCCTCTCTCCTTTATAGAGGCAACCGCATGTCGCATTGGCATGACGGGGCACCAACCTGTCACGTTGGTGTCAGCCTACTTATCCCCCAGTCCCGATAGGCCTCTCATCGAAGAAGACATTACCTCCCTGCTTGGTATCAGTAACTCTGTTATCATAGCAGGCGACCTCAATTCCAAGCACGAAGCTTGGAACAGCTCGCATTCCAACCCACGCGGTAACCTCCTTCTTCAACTCTCCGGGAACCTCAACTTTGACGTTGTGGCTCCCATGGAACCAACTCACTTCCCCACTATCGTAGGTCACCGTCCCGATGTCCTAGACTTAGCCCTTCTTCAGAACGTTAACCTTTGTGTACGTTCTATCGAAGTGGTCAAAGCCCTAAACTCCGACCATCGTCCCGTTGTGATGCAATTCCATCCTCGGACTAACATACCGGGACCCACTGGCCTCCCCGGTAAGACCAAGACCGTACTGAACTGGGTGAGGCTAGGTAAAGCCCTAGAAGCACCCAGCTCAATCTATCTTGACCAGATCCCCTCTTACCTGTCCACCGCTGCTGACATTGACTTAGCAGTCTCCTCTCTCACCAGTCACATCAAAAGCGTCGTAGACGCCTGTTCGAGGTCGCTTCCAGAGCCCGATGAAGGGCACTGGAAACTTCCAAACGAAATTGCTGACCTGGTGACTGAGAAGAATGCCGCTCTTCGAGCGTATGATAACTTCCCTTCGGAGGATAATCGAGTATTTTTACGCGCCTTACAAAGAGAAGTGAGGAAACGCGTATTCGAATATCGCAACTCCAAGTGGGACCAGTTCGTCTCGGAACTGGAACCAGACCACTTTGCCTTCTGGAAGCTATCCCGCTCTCTCAAATCAGACGAGACCTCTCTCATGCCCCCTCTGATAAGACCCGACGGGTCTCTAGCCTTTGACGATGACGAAAAGTCTGAATGTCTGGCTGACAGTCTCGAGGCTCAGTGCTCGCCCAGCACTCTTCCTTGCGACCCAGACCACCTTCAAACGGTCGACTCGGAGGTCGATCGTCCCTCCTCCCTACCACCCTCTGACCCTCCGCTCCCTCCTATTACGGAGCAGGAAGTCCGCACCGCCCTTAAGGCGCTCAAATCTAGGAAGGCTCCAGGACCTGACGGTATTACAAACCGTGTCCTCAAAATCCTCCCTGACCATCTCATTACCGTGATCACCCTCATCCTCAATTCCGCGATGACCAGCTGCACCTTTCCATCATCATGGAAGGAAGCCACAGTCATAGGCATCCACAAATCTAAAAAGCCTCGCGATCAGCCCTCCTCTTACCGGCCCATCAATCCCCTCGGCAAACTCTACGAGCGGTTGATTTATCGCCGCCTTAGAGATTACGCTGAAAACAGCAGCCTCATTCCCCCCGAGCAATTCGGTTTCCGTTCCCAACATTGTTGTGTTCGTCAGGTCCACCGTCTTGTGGAACATATCACGTCCAATTTTCATGAACGCAAACCCAAACCCACAGGAGCCGTCTTCCTTGATGTAGCGAAAGCATTCGACAAGGTCTGGCACAACGGTCTGGTGTACAAGCTATACCAGCTCGGTGTACCGGATCGTCTCGTACGTATCGTACGTGACTTTTTGACGAACCGCAGCTTCCGTTACAGAATCGAAGGCGCCCTGTCCACCCGTCGCCCCATTAGAGCCGGAGTCCCTCAGGGCTCTGTGCTATCCCCTCTCCTCTTCACCCTCTATACCAGCGACCTTCCCAGTACGCCCCAGACGCAGCTCGCTCTGTTCGCAGACGACACTGCGATCTATGCCTCCTGTTGCAGACCCCAATTACTTGGCAGATACCTCCAGCGCGCCCTAGACTCCGTCGGGAGCTGGTTCCGCAAATGGAGGTTTGAAGTCAATCCCGAGAAGAGCACCGCCGTGCACTTTACTCGTGCCAGATTACGTCGTACCCTCCCAGCTGTAAAGCTGTACGGTCGACCCATCCCATGGTCCAAAGAGGCCAAGTACTTGGGGGTTACTCTTGACTCCCAGCTTAACTTTGCGAAGCACATCAGGAGAGTCCGAAACCGCGCCAAATTTGTCATGGGCCGGCTCACCCCAATCATACGCAAACGCAGTAAACTCTTCCTTAGAAATAAGGTGAGGCTTTACACTACATGCGTTCGACCCATAATGATCTACGCCAGTGTGGCCTTCAGCCACACCTACCCCACTTATCTGAACACCCTCCAGGTAGTTCAAAACAGCTTCTTGCGGAGGGCAACCGGGGCCCCCTGGTACCTCCGCAATTCTGACATTCACATCGATCTCTATGTTCCGTCTCTCAAAGAGTTCATGAAGCAAGCGGCCATACACTTCTTCGACAAAGCCCCTCACCACCCTAACCCTCTTGTAGTTAGCGCCTCTAACTACGTTCCCCAACCTGCGACTCGTTACATACGAAGACCTAGGCATGTCCTTACCGACGGCGATGACCAAATTACCCTTGCGTTTAATGCTGCCAATATTAGTCGAGCCACACTCTGCACAAGCTCTTCCAGCAACCGCGCACCCCGCCGGCGGGGTCATGGAGGTCCCTCCTTTGCTCCCCACTTTGGGGTTTACCGGCACGTACCGGGCAGATTCTCTCCGATAAGGAGTTCCCAAGGCAACGCCATAAGCCGAGGTTCGAGCCCTAGTGGGCGCCCTTAGGCAGTTGCCATTTCATTAAGGGTGTAGATTGCGTGTAGCAACTCCCCGCCTTAGCCCGGTGACGCATTATATACACTTTGTAGTATTTTGCAAACAAGTCCATTCAACTAAAAAAAAAAAAAAATGTACTAATATACTTCCTTTAACATTTTATAATGTAAATGTAACTTTTCATATTTTTCTAATTCTGTTCTTATTGTTTCTAGTTCGGACTTTGGAACAAAGACTCAGCTCAAATCCTGTTAAAGAAGAAATAATGTCACCCCCTTTGCCTGTGGTTCTACCAGTACCAAATTTCACTACACCAGGTCTGCCTGGCTACTTCCCAGAACCTTCAACAGTGCAAGATGTTCAAACTCCCTATTTTCTAGAGTCTTCACCAGAGCCCGATGTTCAAGCTGCCTATTTTACAGAGCTTTCACCAGTGCCAGATGATCAAGCTGTCCATTTGCCAGAGCCTTCACCAGTACAAGATGTTTATGTTCCATCGGCGTCTATGAACTTCACTGCTGCATTAACATCTGGTAAACCATCAAATGCTTTGGTATTCGTTCTAGAGCCAGATGTTCAAACTGCCTATTCGTCAGAGCTTCCACCAGGGCCAGATGATCAAGCTGCTTATTTGCCAGAGCCTTCGCCAGTACAAGATGTTTCTGTTCCGTCGGCGTCTATGAACTTCACTGATGCATTAACATCTGGTAAGCCCTCATCTAGCTAAAAGCATTTCCGAATTGAATAGAAAGCTAAAGCAATCGATTGATATGTTTCTTCACTGGTTCAATGCTAATAATCTACGACTTAATTCCACCAAAACCCGTGTCATACTTTTCAAAAACACCACCAGATCTAAGGATTTTCAAGCTGTCACTAGATCGAGTGATAAACTATTTATCACAAGAGAGAGGAAGCACGGAATCTATAAAAAACAGCAATAAAAAGCTGAAGACGCAGAGTAAGTAACAGAACATCTTTTCCTTTTTGTCGTGTGAGTTTCGAGTCAATCGACCTGATGGAAGCTGGTATCAGAGATTTTTAACCGCCATATATTTAGCACAGCTTCTCTGAAATGATTTTTGTGTAACGATGACTATCAAAAACAGCAAGCGCGACCGACGGGTTTACGTGCCCTCCAAAACACGACGCAAACGTACTAATATAATCGTTTAACATTTTATAATGTAAATGTAACTTTTCATATTTTTCTAATTCTGTTCTTTTGTTTCTAGTTCGAACTTTGTAACAAAGACTCAGCTCAAATCCTGGTAAAGAAGAAATAATGTCACCTCCTTTGCCTGTGGTTCTACCAGTACGGAATTTCACAACACCAGGACTGCCTGGCTACTTCCCCGAACCTTCAACAGTGCCAGATGTTCAAACTGCCTATTTGCCAGAGTCTTCACCAGAGCCCAATGTTCAAGCTGCCTATTTTCTACAGCTTTCACCAGTGCCAGATGATCAAGCTGTCTATTTGCCAGAGTCTTCATCAGTACGAAAGATGTTTATGTTCCGTCGGCGTCTATGAACTTCACTAGTGCATTAACATCTGGTAAGCCATCATCTAGCTTAAAGCATTGCTGAATTGAATAGAAAGCTAAAACAATCGATTGATATGTTTCGTCACTGGTTCAATGATAATAATCTACGACTTATTTCTACCAAAACCAGTGTCATACTTTTCAAAAACAACACCAGAGCTAAGGATTTTCAATCTTTCACTAGATCGAGTGATAAACTATTTATCACAAGAGAGAGAAAGCACGGAATCTATAAAAAACATCAATAAAAAGCTGAAAATGCAGAGTAAGTAACAGAACATCTTTTCCCTTTTTGTCGTGTGAGTTTCGAATCGATCGACCTGATGGAACCTGGTATCAGAGATTTTTAACCGCCATATATTTAGCACAGCTTCTCTAAAATGATTTTTGTGTAACGACCACTATCAAAGACAGCGAGCGCGACCGAGGGTTTTACGTGTCCTCCGCAGCACGACACAAATGTACTAATATAATTCCTTTAACATTTTATAATGAAAATGTAACCTTTCATATTTTTCTAATTCTGTTCTTTTTGTTTCTAGTTCGGACTTTGGAACAAAGACTCAGCTCAAATCCTGTTAAAGAAGAAATAATGTCACAACCTTTGCCTGTGGTTCTACCAGTACCGAATTTCACTACACCAGGACTGCCTGGCTACTTCCCAGAACATTCAACAGTGCCAGATGTTCAAACTGCCTATTTGCCAGAATCTTCACCAGAGCCCGATGTTGAAGCTGCCTATTTTCTAGAGCGTTCACCAGTGCCAGATGATCAAGCTGTCTATTTGCCAGAGTCTTCATCAGTACGAAAGATGTTTATGTTCCGTCGGCGTCTATGAACTTCACTGATGCATTAACATCTGGTAAGCCATCAAATACTTTGGTATTCGTTCCAGAGCCAGATCTTCAAACTGCCTATTTGCCAGAGCATTCACCAGTGCCAGGTGATCAAGCTGCTTATTCCCAGAGCCTTCGCCTGTACAAGATGTTTATGTTCCGTTGGCGTCTATAAACTTCACTGATGCATTAACATCTGGTAAGCCATCATCTAGCTAAAAGCATTGCCGAATTGAAAAGAAAGCTAAAACAATCAATTGATATGTTTTTTCACTGGTTCAATGACAATAATCTACGACTTAATTCCACCAAAACCAGTGTCATACTTTTCAGAAACACCACCAGAGCTAAGGATTTTCAAGCTTTCACTAGATCGAGTGATAAACTATTTATCACAAGAGAGAGAAAGCACGGAATCTATAAAAAAAAACATCAATAAAAAGCTGAAGACGCAGAGTAAGTAACAGAACCTGTTTTCCTTTTTTGTCCTGTGAGTTTCAAGTCAATCAACCTGATGAAACCTGGTATCAGAGATTTTTAACCGCCATATATTTAGCACAGCTACTCTGAAATTATTTTTGCGTAACAACCACTATCAAAGACAGCGAGCTCGACCGACGGTTTTACGTGTCCTCCAAAACACGACGCAAATGTACTAATATAATCCTTTTACATTTTATAATGTAAATGTAACTTTTCATATTTTACTAATTCTGTTCTTTTTGTTTCTAGTTCGGACTTTGGAACAAAGACTCAGCTCAAATCCTATTAAAGAAGAAATAATGTCACCCCTTTTGCCTGTGATTCTACCAGTACCAAATTTCACTACACCAGGACTGCCTGGCTACTTCCCAGAACCTTCAACAGTGCCAGATGTTCAAACTGCCTTTTTGCCAGAGTCTTCACCAGAGCCCTATATTCAAGCTGCCTACTTTCCAGAGCTTTCCCCAGTGGCAGATGAAAAAGCTGCCTATTTGCCAGAGCCTTCACTAGTACAAGATGTTTATGTTTCGTCGGTGTCTATGAACTTCACTGATGCATTAAGATCTGGTAAGCCATCAAATGCTTTGGTATTCGTTCCAGAGCCAGATTTTCAAACTGTCTATTTGCCAGAGCTTTCACCAGTGCCAAATGATCAAGCTGCTTATTTCTAAAGCTTTCCCCAGTACAAGATGTTTATGTTTCGTCGGCGTCTATGAACTTCACTTATGCATTAACATCTGGTAAGCCATCATCTAGCTAAAAGCATTGCCGAATTGAATAGAAAGCTAAAACAATCGACTGATATGTTTCTTCACTGGTTACATGATAATAATCTACGACTTAGGTCCATCAAAACCAGTGCCATACTTTTCATAAACACCACCAGAGCTAAGGATTTTCAAGCTTTCACTAGATCGAGTGATAAACTATTAATCACAAGAGAGAGAAAGCACGGAATCTATAAAAAACATCAATAAAAAGCTGAAGATGCAGGGTAAGTAACAGAACATCTCTTCCCTTTTTGTCGTGTGAGTTTCAAGTCGATCGACCTGATGGAACCTGGTATCAGAGATTTTTAACCGCCATATATTTAGCACAACTTCTCTGAAATGATTTTTGTGTAACGACCACTATCTAAACAGCAAGCGCGACGGCAGTTTTACGTGTCCTCCAAAGCACGACGCAAACGTACTAATATAATCCTTTAACACTTTATAATGTAAATGTAACTTTTCATATTTTTCTAATTATGTTCTTTTTGTTTCTAGTTCGGACTTTGTAACAAAGACTCAGCTCAAATCCTGTTAAAGAAGAAATCATGTCACCCCCTTTGCCTGTCGTTCTACCAGTACCGAATTTCACTACACCAGGACTGCCTGGCTACTTCCCAGAACCTTCAACAGTGTCAGATGTTTAAACTGCCTATTTGCCAGAGTCTTCACCAGAGCCCGATGTTCAAGCTGCCTATTTTCTAGAGCGTTCACCAGTGCCAGATGATCAAGCTATCTATTTGCCAGAGTCTTCATCAGTACGAAAGATGTTTATGTTCCGTCGGCGTCTATGAACTTCACTGATGCATTAACATCTGGTAAGCCATCAAATACTTTGGTATTCGTTCCAGAGCCAGATCTTCAAACTGCCTATTTGCCAGAGCATTCACCAGTGCCAGGTGATCAAGCTGCTTATTCCCAGAGCCTTCGCCTGTACAAGATGTTTATGTTCCGTTGGCGTCTATAAACTTCACTGATACATTAACATCTGGTAAGCCATCATCTAGCTAAAAGCATTGCCGAATTGAATAGAAACCTAAAACAATCGATTGATATGTTTCTTCACTGGTTACATGATAATAATCTAAAACCTTATTCCACCAAAACCAGTGCCATACTTTTCATAAACACCACCAGAGCTAAGGATTTTCAAGCTTTCCCTAGATCGAGTGATAAACTATTTATCACAAGAGAGAGAAAGCACGGAATCTATAAAAAACATCAATAAAAAGCTGAGTCTTCATCAGTACGAAAGATGTTTATGTTCCGTCGGCGTCTATGAACTTCACTGATGCATTAACATCTGGTAAGCCATCAAATACCTTGGTATTCGTTCCAGAGCCAGATGTTCAAACTGCCTATTTGTCAGAGCTTACACCAGGGCCAGATGATCAAGCTGCTTATTTGCCAGAGCCTTCGTCAGTACAAGATGTTTCTGTTCCGTCGGCGTCTATGAACTTTACTGATGCATTAACATCTGATAAGCCCTCATCTAGCTAAAAGCATTGCCACATTGAATAGAAAGCTAAAGCAATCGATTGATATGTTTCTTCACTTGTTCAATGCTAATAATCTACGACTTAATTCCACCAAAACCCGTGTCATATTTTTCAAAAACACCACCAGATCTAAGGATTTTCAAGCTTTCACTAGAGCGAGTGATAAACTATTTATCACAAGAGAGAGAAAGCACGGAATCTTTAAAAATCATCAATAAAAAGCTGAAGACGCAGAGTAAGTAACAGAACATCTTTTCGTATTTGTCGTGTGAGTTTCAAGTCGATCGACCTGATGGAGCATGGTATCGGAGATTTTTAACCGCCATATATTTAGCACAGCTTCTCTGAAATGATTTTTGTTGAACGACCACTATCAAAGACAGCCGGCGCGACCGACGGTTGTACGTGCCCTCCGAAGCACGACACAAATGTACTAATATAATTCCTTTAACATTTTATAATGTAAATGTACTTTTTATATTTTTTCTAATTCTGTTCTTTTCGTTTTTAATTCGGCCTTTGTAACAAAGACTCAGCTCAAATCCTGTTAAAGAAGAAATATTGTCACCCCCTTTGCCTGTGGTTCAATCAGTACCGAATTTCTCTACACCAGGACAGCCTAGCTACTTCCTAGAACCTTCAACAGTGCCAAATGTTCAAACTGCCTATTTGCTAGAGTCTTCACCAGAGCCCGATGTTCAAGCTTTCTATTTTCCAGAGCTTTCACCAGTGCCAGATGATCAAGCTATCTCTTTGGCATAGCCTTCACCAGTACAAGATGTTTATGTTCCGTCGGCGTCTATGAACTTCACTGATGCATTAACATCTGGTAAGCCATCAGATGGTTTGGTATTCGTTCCAGAGCCAGATGTTCAAACTGCCTTTGTGCCATAGCTTTCACCAGTGTCAGATGATCAAGCTGCTTTTATGCCAGAGTTTTCGTCAGTACAAAATTTTTATGTTCCGTCGGCGTCTATGAACGTCACTGATGCATTAACATCTGGTTAAAAGCATTGCCGAATTCAATAGAAAGCTAAAACAATCGATTCATATGTTTCTTCACTGGTTTAATGATAATAATCTACGACTTAATTCCACCAAAACCAGTGTCATACTTTTAAAAAGCACCACCAGAGCTAAGGATAACCTGGATATTACAATAAACGGTGGCTTTAGTCGAAACCACTAAGTTCTTAGGGGCACAAATTGACTCCTTACTGAACTGGAAGGAGGAAGTTGACAAAATTATGGCTAAAATAAGTACAGCGTGTTATGCCTTAAGAAGTCTTAGAGATGTTACTGCTATCGACCACCTAAAATTAGTTTTTGTGCTTTTGACCGACCTTGTGAAGAACCTAGAACGTTATGAAAGTAAAGAACAGACGGCTGAACGACTCTTAACTAGAAGAAAAGATCTACAAAACTGCCTAAATCCCAAATTGAGTATAGTCAAGCATTGTGTCAATTATTAAGCCATTAAAATTTTCAATGCACTTCCTGATGAACTCAAAAGTGTTTATGACCTCAAGGCATTTAAATCCTTGTTAAAGATCTTCTTGTTGGTGAAATCTTTTTATTCAGTTTCCGACTATCTCAATAATTAATCTGGAATTATGACAATTTTTTTACTATCACGACTTTGCACGTAATAAAATAATAGATACCTTATGTTGTGGTACTTGTACTATAGTACTGGTGTACTATAATATTATGTGAAATTTTTATTTACATGTTTGTGTATGCTAATTTGAATATTTACGTTATGACATTTTAATTTTATGACAATTTAAGTGTTATTGTTCTTAACTGAATTCTTATTATAATTATAATTTTTTGTGTAGAAATATCCAACACGATGTATATTATTTAAGGATTAATAAACTTGAACTTGATCTGCTTAGATATTTGTCTTATATGATTTAGGTATTTCTGTTACTAAATTTTTTATCTTGCAAGTTTCGAGTACAAACCTACTTTTGTTACCAGGCTATGATTCTCAGATGTACAGCCATCCCGATAATATGATGTTTGATGCCTCACCAATCACTGAACAAAATTCACCGACTAATGAATTGGTATGTTTATTTTAACACCAAATTTTTCTTTTCCGATATCTTTACATACAAACTGCTGACACGTCATTGCTCGCTTGCTCCTCCTGCTCCTATATTAAGCTTCATCTTCTTCTTCTTCTTTTTAGCGAGTGGATTCTCGAGTCGAACGACCCGATGAAACCTGTTGTCTGTGTTTTCACAGCTATTACGTCTTTGGAATGGTTTGAGTAACGACTACTATGGTGGTATTTTTGGTACTTTTGTATGGGCAGGTCAATTTTTCGTTTTCATCTCCAGAAAGAAATTCCTGGTGAGTGTTCTTTAGTTTCCTTGGCTGAGCAACCCCTATCAGTTTGGGACGTTCGGGACGCTGTCCCTTACACCTGATATAATCACGCAGCATGCCCGGAAGTAAATGCAGCTGGCACATTCTATGTTTTTCCCAATCCAGAATGGAAGATTTAATTGTGAACACTGTAAATTAGTATATACTAGTCAACTAAGTTGTTAATTTAAAGATGCAATAATGATAATGAATTTTATAATTTGATCTTTGTTTTTTGTAATGTGATTTCTTCTTGATAAAATTATGCATGTGTTTTGTAGGTTTAGGTATTGGTATCTACTAGCGGAAGGCATGTTATGGCAATGGTCCCGTTTAACATACATACATACATAAAATCACGCCTTTATCCCTTACGGGGTAGGCAGAGCGTTAAACGCCTCGTAAAAGGCGCTTTCGCCACGTCTGACAAAAATTGAGGGCAATTTTAGATTATGTGTATTGCTAATGTGTAGTGACAGGTTGTCAGCCCATCGCCTAAATTACAATACACTGTAACCCTCGAGTCCCTTTTGCTGTCTTCTACAGCATGCCCGGGAGGAAGGGCAGCTGGAACATTCTATGTTTTTCTATCTCTCCCAGTCCAGCATGGAAGTAACACCGAAGATATTAGTGGTTGCACCATGTGCTAGGCATTGGTGACTTGAAGTCGTTAAGCCATTGTTAGGCATTGGCGGCTTGAAAACTCTGACCTAATCTAGGATTGGATCTGGTTTCCCTTCTGGGCTGTGGAGGTCAGATAGCAGTTGCTCTGTGTAAAGACCTGTAATACCTGTGTTGCGTACAAATTCAAAATATAAATACATTTAGTATCCACATTTACAATTAGGAACTAGTTACACACATTTACAAACATAATACACATATGAAATACCTATTATTATAATACACAAAACAAAGTGGATAATGGTGTGGGCACAGTGCATTCCTGATTTTAAGCCCACCCAAAGTCAGACTTATTTAAGTTTACATAATAATATCTGTAATCCATGGTGCTACATTGCTATTGGTAATTAATTACTTAATTGACGCATTAAAATATGATTACGATATAATAACTTTTGTTTCTTATTTTTTCTAGCTCCTCAAAATATTAAAAAACCCATTTAAAATTCTTCTTTGATAACATCAAATGAAAAAACATTTATTTGCATACTAAAAAACACATTATAATTTAGTTCAATACCAAAGGTAGACTAAGGCTCGTATTTATAATGCAATCTCAAGATTGAGAGCAATATTAAGTATGGAATTGACAGGCCACATTGTACTAAAATGACGTTTCTGATACGAACTTTAACTAGCTGTCAGTCTCAAGTGCTGTTTATAATAACGGGCCATATAATCTTAGCTGCGTCTAATATTTATCTAGTTTTTTTACTAATGACGGCGCCACTTAGCCCAGGGGAGCCCCTTAGTACGCTAATTAAGGAGCTTAGAGATAAGACATTATTATTCACTTGTTAGTTTGTGAGTATCTTTCTAGTCATTTGAGTTGCTAAATTATCTTCGAAATTCAATTATGGTAGTAAAAAAATGGGTATTTTTAGACATTGTTTTATTTATTTAATAGTTTATTGTACATATTAACACACACAGAAAAACTTCATGAGGAATTCAGAGCACACAACAGGCACTGCTTATTTCTACAAAAAAAAATCTTATAGCAGACCTAATAAGAGAGTAAAATAATTTAAAACGTAATGCAGATAAGACGTGCACATTTTTTTTTTGTCATGTGAGCAGTACATAAATATAAATAATTTAACTAAACATATATCTACAACAAGGACAAGAATAGATAAATAATATAGTACTTATAAACATATACTTATCCTAAATATGATAGATATCTATAATAAATAAATAAATAAATACACTGCATATAGATACATACAATATAAAAATATATATACTATGGATTACTTAGGCAAAGACAATGTTTTTCAAGTCTCATTTTGAAAACACAATGGACGGACTATCGCGGTCAGTATGCGGAAGAGCGTTCCACAAGCTAGCTGCATGGATCCTAATTATATTCTTTATAATTAGAAGTCGAATTTGTTCATATATATATAATAAATAAATAAGGAATAAGGATACGCGAATGATGATGATGATAAAAGTATAATTTCATCATTATAATATCTGTGTAAAATTTAGTAACCTCGTCCAATCCCCTAGATTAGGTAGCCGACCCCGTGATATACGGGATAAGGCTAGGGAGATGATAAACGCTCACTCTGTAGGGCATTTTTATTTTCATACTTGGAAAATAAAACCGGTAAAAGTTGTTGTTTCTGTTTTGTTTAAACAATAATTATTTGCAAGCAGAGCGAAAGACTCGCAACGCTCAGTATGAGAGAGAAAGACGAGCTGAGAACGCTGAAGCTATGGCAGAGCTTGCAGAAGCTATGGGCATCGATCTCAATAAGGTCAAATCGAAAAGTTGATCCAAAAAGCACCATGACATTAGAATTTGTCTACGTACAGTTAGCAATGGCGATTGCTAGGCAGGGAAATACATTAAATTGCAGTAAACGAATTCGATGGGTGCCTGGAACAAAGCCGCAATAGAAAAAACATAATTTTTCAGGAAAAAAGATTTAGTGAAAATCTTGAATAAGTACTAAGCTACGAGGCGTATTATAACGGTTTGAATATTAATCGATGTATTATTTTTTCTGGAGTAATTTATCAAGTAAAGAAACATCTAGTGCTTACGTAATTATTAATAAAACGATAAAAACCATAATGCCGTTTCATACACTTAAATTCGTTACCGCAAGAGTTCATTGTGGTTTTATTCCAGTAAAATTGCGAGGAAAGCAAACAGCAATAGCGTATTGCAACGTTCTGCGCAGTTCTGAAGTTTGTATCGCGAAAACAATAAAAGGGTTTTGCAGTGTTATTACATGAATTTTAAAATATAATTGAAAACTGTACTCGTGAATACTGTAAATAGTATGAATACAATATAGTTTCTGATCTAACTACTCTTTAACACACACATAGAAAACTCAAGCAAAAAAGCAAAGATGGCTTTAGTGCAATGCAGAAGAGCCGTCGGTAAGACATGGGGAATAAAGCCACATATAGTCCTATGGATCTATAAAGCTATAATTCTCCCCAGAAATAGTTACGGAGCAATAGTATGGTGGCATAGAGCCTCAATCATCAAGAATAAAACAGCGCTGGACCAGGTCCAACGCTTGGACGCACTGATGATCACTGGGGCCATGAGAACAACTCCCACAGCGGCCTTAAATATGATCCTGGGTCTATCCTATTGACCTACAGGTGAAGAAGGTAGCCTTAGAACAATGGTTTAGAATGAAGTCCTTTAAATCTTGGAAGGGTAACCATCTGGACAAAGGGCACGTCAAGATAGACTCGGTGATAGGACAAAATATCTCGATGATTCTTGCAAATAACGATTTGATACACATAGGTTCAAGAGATGAATGGAAAATCCACACAGACAACCCGATAACGATCTGTTACACTTACGGATCTAGGAAAGAAAACACCAAATTATCGGTGGCGGGCATTTACATAGAAAACTCGCCACGTCTGTATAGAACAATACCTTTAGGAAAATTCGCCAGCGTTTTCCAGGCTGAGGTGCAGGCCATCCTGGAGTGCGCCGGCGAGTTAGAAAATTTAGAACTGACACCAGAAGTCATAATCTATAGTGACAGTCAGGCAGCATTAAAAGCGTTGAACAAAACCTGTACAACCTCTGCATTAGTCAAGGAATGCAAACTGACTCTAAACAGATTATGTACCAAAACTAGTATCACAATTGCCTGGGTGCCAGGGCACCAAGACAACGAAGGAAACGAGATAGCAGACAAACTGGCCAGGACCGGGGCAGATGAAACCTTCATGGGCCCTGAACCATGTCTACCAATTCCAGGCCAAACAACAAAAGGCGTTATAAATATAAAAATTAAAAACGATAGTAACAGTAGATGGAATAACCTACAGTCATGTCGACAATCTAAGCTTTTCATAAAATGCCTAGATTTTAGAAAAACGCGTAGATTGCTACAACTTAGTAAAAAACATATCAGACTCTTGGTAGGGTTACTGACAGGACATTGCGGACTGAACAAACACCTACACACTATGAGATTAATAGATAACCCAAATTGCCTTGAGTGCGGACAGGAGGAAAGTAGTCTCCACTTCTTAGCCGAATGTCCTAGCTACTCACTGCCAAGATGGGAAAACTTAGGAACTGACAAACTAGAGACAAAGGACTTAGAAAACATTTCCTTACTTCTTCTTCTTCTATCGAGTCGACGGCAAGTCAAACCCCATCTCAAATTACTCTAGCCCAGTAGTTGGCAACTCTCACCGCATCTGCTGTGGCTTGCATCAATTGCTCTCTCGTACAGGTGGTAGGGCACATAGAGCACGATATTAGATGGGCCATGGTTTGTGGGTCAACTCCGCATTTGCACCGAAGGTCGGGGTCACGTGTAAATCCCCACCCGAAGCGGTTATCTTTGCTCCGGCCGACTTGAGTTCGGAGCCTATTTAAAGATTTCCAAGTCGGCCTCGCCAGATTGTGTCCAGGCGGGAGATTTTCCGACAGCGGCACAAAGGGCAAAGGCAAATAAGCTTTATCCTTCCATAACCGGCATCTAGCTTGTTGCGGGGCCTCTTCAGAAATTGGACTGACATACTTCATAAAGCTCTTGCGGCTTTTGAGCCTTTGAGGCACAAAACTGTAATTGTGCATCGGATGAAGTGGGTCTGTTTCCAGTTTTGCCCTCTCGGTGGAACTAGATACTGCTCTGCGAACATCTGGAGGCGCTATTCCTGCAAGTGGATACAGCATTTGTACCGGGGTCGGCTTAAGGCAGCCTGTAATAATACGGCACGTTTCATTGAGTGCTGTATTCACTTTCTTGGCATGAGCAGAGCGTTCCCACACGGGACACGCATATTCGCCCGCCGAATAGCAAAGCGCCAGACCAGTTGTCCGCAGAACCGTAGGTGAGGCACCCCATTTAGTAGTTGTCAGTTTTCGCAGAAGATTGTTACGAGCACATACCTTCTGCTTGACATTTTCACAGTTCTTCTTAAATGTGAGTGACCTGTCTAGTGTAACACCAAGATATCTCGGGTGGTCGCTGTGGGCAATCGGCACTCCTCGCCACGTGATATCCAGATGACGACCCGCTTCCCGGTTGCGAAGATGGAAGGCGCAAGACTGGGTTTTAAGCGGATTTGGCTTTAAGGCATTTCCTTCGTAGTACACGGATAATGCTTCGAGTGCGACTGAAAGGTTTTTCTCGGCTTCCTCAAAAGTTGCGCTACACGAAGTAAGGGCCAGGTCATCAGCATATAGGAAACGTGACGTGTTAGGGCTTAATGGCTGGTCGTTGGTGTAGATGTTAAAAAGTGTAGGCGCGAGAACACTACCTTGAGGTAGGCCATTTTTTTGGTTACGCCAACGACTCTTATCTTTTCCTTACTAGACATTCTGCACTTCTGCAGGGCCACTGGTAGATTCAAGGAGGTGACGCTGACCGAGCACCAGTGAACCCAGTGCTCCACCACTGGGAATTGGGTGAAATGGTTCCAACATCAGGAGCTGATCACCCGTCTGCGTGCAACGCAGCCGTCCCACCAAGAAGTAGAAGAAGTAGAATGCCCTCATGAGTATGACAAGGGACCACTTCCATAACATTGAACCACAATATCTTATTTCCCTCTGAGTCATGCATCCAGTTTCGTCCTTCAATGAGCTTTTTTATATCAACAAAGTCAGATTGAGCCATCTCGCCACTAACTTTGGCATTCATTGCAACAGCATAAATTTGTTCTGGCGTGTACAATTTTTTTTGTTTCTTTAGCTCACGCTCTATGCAAGCATGCATTGAATCACCCTCGTTGTGTCCGTGTCTGGTTTCAAAAATCGATGCGTGATTGTCATTCCATATTTTGAAGCTGCATATAAATGCAGTGCAAATATAAATCGATTTTTATTTTGCCCGGGACAACCGTCTGAATACAGTGAAATTTTGGAAACCGAGCGCTTATGTTCATTTTCAAAAAACTTTAATAAGCAACTCCCGACTTCAATAGCTCCTCGCTTCGCTATTTTCATGTGCCACATAAAACAGTATCCCAGCTTACGGCCTGCATCGAACACTGTAACCGAACCAGTAAAATTATAAACGGGATATTTTCTTTTGTAATAGAAAACCCCAACATCTGGCCTTGGAATGTAAAGAACCTTCTCAAGATCAAAATCTGCTATAGTCTCCAAGTCAGTAACGTTTTGTTTTTCAGCATCTTTTATCTCACGCACTCTTTCCTTATTCTTTATGTGTTCGTCATAGCGACTAAATATATTGTGTAAAGGTTTTGAGCGACTATCTTACAGTAATGGTGATCGTGAATCGGCATACATGTTTATTTCGGGGAACAAAGCTGTAATGCTTGTTACCTGTAGACCATTGAAAAAAACTTTTATCTTTGTACATAGCACCATTATTCCAGTAAACAAAATTCAAATTCTAAATAAGGAATATCGAGACAATACCCATAACGATTTTGCTAAATCAGCCAGTGTTCATTTAATATTCGTGAAAAAAATACACGAGGTGTATTCGGATCCATAGATTATGAAAATGGCATGATAGGAAAACTGCCACTATGGCTATTGTGGTTTTGTTCCAGGCACCCATCGAATTGTACATATATGTATGAATGTATGATTTTCATGGCAAACTATTAATAATCTCCTTAAAAACTTTACTTATATGCTTCTAAACTGTAATACTATAAATATAAAATTTCTTACAGGTTCAAACCAGCGAGCTGCTAGATGGAGTGATAAACTATTTATCACAAGAGAGAGAAAGCACGGAATGTATAAAAAACATCAATAAAAAGCTGAAGATGCAAAGTAAGTAACAGAACATCTTTTTATTTTTTGTCGTGTGGGTTTCGAGTCGATCGGTCTGATCAAACCTGGTGTCAGAATTTTTTTAACCGTTACATTTAGCACAGCTCCTCTCGAACTTTTTTATTTGTGTATTGACAACTATCAAAGACATTGACCGTCACCGAAGGGTTAACATGCCCTCCGAAGCACGCCGCATTTGTACTAAGACGATTCCTTTACATTTTATAATAAAGATGTAATATTTTATATTTTTCTACTTCTTGCTCTTTTTTGTTTCCTGTTCGGCCATTGGAGCAAAGTCTAAGCTCAAACTATGTTAAGGAAGAAAGAAAGTCACTCCCCATGTTTGTGGTTCTACCTGTACCTAATTTCGCAACACCAGGACTGCCTGGCTACTTCCCAGAACCTTCAACAGTGCAAGACGTTCAAGCTGCCTATTTGCCAGAGCCAGATGTTCAAGCTGCATATTTGCCTGAGCTTTCACTAGATCGAGTGATAAACTATTTATCACAAGAGAGAGAAAGCACGGAATCTATAAAAACTCAAAAATAGCTGAATATGCAGAGTAAGTAACAGATCATCTTTTCCTTTTTGTCGTGTGAGTTTCGAGTCGATCGACCTGATGAAACCTGCTATCTGAGATTTTTAACCGCCATATATTTAGCACAGCTTCTCTGAAATGATTTTTGTGTAACGACCACTATCAAAGACAGCGAGCGCGACCGAGGGTTTTACGTGTCCTCCGCAGCACGACACAAATGTACTAATATAATTCCTTTAACATTTTATAATGAAAATGTAACCTTTCATATTTTTCTAATTCTGTTCTTTTTGTTTCTAGTTCGGACTTTGGAACAAAGACTCAGCTCAAATCCTGTTAAAGAAGAAATAATGTCACACCCTTTGCCTGTGGTTCTACCAGTACCGAATTTCACTACACCAGGACTGCCTGGCTACTTCCCAGAACCTTCAACAGTGCCAGATGTTCAAACTGCCTATTTGCCAGAATCTTCACCAGAGCCCGATGTTGAAGCTGCCTATTTTCTAGAGCGTTCTCCAGTGCCAGATGATCAAGCTGTCTATTTGCCAGAGTCTTCATCAGTACGAAAGATGTTTATGTTCCGTCGGCGTCTATGAACTTCACCGATGCATTAACATCTGGTAAGCCATCAAATACTTTGGTATTCGTTCCAGAGCCAGATCTTCAAACTGTCTATTTGCCAGAGCTTTCACCAGTGCCAAATGATCAAGCTGCTGATTCCTAGAGCTTTCCCCAGTACAACAACATGTTTATGTTTCGTCGGCGTCTATGAACTTCACTGATGCATTAACATCTAGTAAGCCATCATCTAGCTAAAAGCATTGCCGAATTAAATAGAAAGCTAAAACAATCGATTGATATGTTTCTTCACTGGTTACATGATAATAATCTACGACTTAGGTCCACCAAAACCAGTGCCATACTTTTCATAAACACCACCAGATCTAAGGATTTTCAAGCTTTCACTAGATCGAGTGATAAACTATTTATCACAAGAGAGAGGAAGCACGGAATCTATAAAAAACATCAATAAAAAGCTGAAGATGCAGGGTAAGTAACAGAACATCTTTTCCCTTTATGTCGTGTTAGTCAAGTCGATCGACCTGATGGAACCTGGTATCGAAGTTTTTAAACCGCCATATATTTAGCACATCACCTATGGTGCACCGCCAGGTACAGGCGGCCTGCAACTCTCGCCAGTGGCTCCAAGTAGCTGCAGTGCTTGCAGCGGCCACATCCCGGTAAACCGCGTCGGCTCGCGGGCTAAACCTGGTCGAGGGGGACTTTTCTTCTTCGGCAGAAAAGTCTAATGCGGATGCCTCCCGCATAAACAGCACGAAGTCTGTCTCGGCGCAGAAGGCAACCCACGCTGATTAGCAACGGACCTTGGCAGATGCGGCGAGACAGCGAGGCATTGTGAAAGGCCGAGGGCGACGATAGAGGTCGAGAGCAATCGTCGGCCAGACACTGCATCCATCCCTTCTCCAGTCGTAGCGGTTCTCCGTTCCACTGGATCAAGAAGGGTAAGGACGAGAGAGTGCGTCTGTGTTTGCGCGTACACTTACGCACTTAAATATATCCTGCGCACTAGACCGCTTCCGAAAAATGGACTCCGAAGACGTCAAGTCCTGTGGCGATGGGCAGAGGTGGAGAGGTCCGGTTTGATGCAAGCCGGGCTTTGTCTGATGCCTGCACACAGGCGGCTCCGGGGGTGTGAGTACACGCCGTGGTCGTTTTTGCACTGCAATGGGGTGACAGTGTGAGCTCGGCAGCACCCGGGGTGACAAAGCAGCCCTTTTCAGGGAGGCTCTGCTTTCCCCGCTCAGCCGGGGGAGGGGCTAGAAAAGGTGCCCTAAAGAAATGCTCATCCCACCCAAAGAGGATGGTAGTAACCACGGCTGCCTCCGCATCTATTAATTCGTGGTCGACGTCGCAAAGAAAGAAATAAAAATATTCAAACATCTACTTTGACATTCGGCGCATGGAACGTGAGAACACTTCTAGACCGCGACTCTAATGCTTGTCCTGAGCGAAAAACTGCCATTTTATCCAGGGAACTTCGTCGCTATAATGTAGATGTAGCTGCACTAAGCGAAACACGTCTTGCTGACGAAGGTGAACTGGTAGAGCACGGCGGTGGTTATACTTTCTTCTGGAAAGGTACCGCTGCCTCAGAACCAAGAAGGTCAGGTGTCGGGTTTGCGATCAAAAACCAACTTGTGAAGTGTTTAGATGAATATCCTGTCCACATATCTGATCGCGTGACCACTTTGCGCCTTCACCTGCATAATGACAACTATCTTAATGTAATCAGTATATATGCACCAACGTTGGATAAATCTGATTACATTAAAGATCAGTTCTACGAGGAGTTGACTCAATGCCTCGATAGCATTCGTCCTAAAGAACAAATACTTCTACTGGGGGACTTCAATGCCAGAGTCGGTCGAGATCATGATGCTTGGCCCAGGGTCTTGGGTAAGCATGGGATTGGGAATATGAACAGCAATGGCCAACTCCTGCTCAGCCTATGTGCGCAATTCGAACTCGCGATCACAAACACATTGTTCAGACACCCCGCTAAGCATAAAACCACGTGGATGCACCCAAGATCCAAACACTGGCATCTTATCGACTATGCAATTGTTCGGCAAAAACAAGTTTCCGAAGTCCAAGATACGCGCGTCATGCGCGGTGCGCACTGTTGGACAGATCATAGACTTGTTGTCATTAAGTTGTGTCTTCGCTTATTTCCTCCTCGTAGATCGAAATGTATAAAACCTACGTCTCTGGACGTGGAGAAGCTCAACAGCGAAGAGATGAGAAATAAGTATGTTTCAGGCTTAGCAAGTACCCTACGGCGTGAACAGACTGGTGATATTGAAGCTGACTGGAAGATTCTGTCAACTCATGTCTTAGATACAGCTACGAATATCTTAGGTCGAAAAGTCCGGAGAAATGAAGACTGGTACGATGAGAATGACAGAGTATTGACAGAAGCTGTATCGGATCACCGCAAATTATTACGCGAAAACGGTGGAAAGCGAAATGGCGGAAACGCTGCTGTTGACATTAAACAAAGTGAACATGCTTTACGAAAACTATCTCGGGATACAAAAGACAACTGGTGGCAAAAAAAAGCTAAATCCATACAGTTTCTCGCAGACACAAACCAGCTTGGTGAGTTTTACAGTGAGGTTAGAAATCTGCTGGGAAGTACTATCCGAGCAAAGGTGCCTCTTAAGTCTCTTGATGGTGAGCATCTTATAAAAACTAAGTATAATGTGTTAAAGAGATGGGCAGAACATTTCAACAATCTGCTGAATGTAGATCGATCAGCTGATTTACCGCACATTAGACTGATGCCTCAACTCCCATTTGCTGAAGAATTAGACGAGCCACTAAAGCTGGATGAAGTGGTCCTTGCTATCAAACAGCAGCAAAACAAGCGTGCGGTTGGTATTGACTTAATACCGGGAGAACTACTTAAATACGGCGGGAAAGAGTTGTACTCGTCCTTATATGAACTTTTCGTTCGTATGTGGGATGAAGAACGGGTCCCAAATGACTTCAAAGTCTCACGCATCACCGCCCTTTACAAGAACAAGGGTGACCGTTCGGACTGCAACTCCTACCGTGGTATTTCGCTTCTGTCTGTCCCGGGAAAAGTCTTTGCCAGATTACTTTTAAACCGCCTTAGGACACTTTCTGAACAACTATTGCCGGAGACCCAGTTTGGCTTCCGACCTGACCGAGGAACCTGTGAAGCCATATTCTCAGTGCGTCAACTACAGGAAAAAAGTAGAGAACAAGGTCGTAAGTTGTACCTCTGCTTCGTTGACCTTGAGAAGGCCTTTGACAGTGTTCCTCGTGAAGCCCTTTGGCTTGTACTTACGAAAATGGGTTGCACAGAGAAATTTGTAAGGCTTCTCAGACTGCTGCATGACGACATGGAGTGTTGTGTGACAGTTGAGGGAGAGCAGTCGAGTTATTTTCCCGTCACCTGTGGGGTAAAACAAGGCTGTGTACTCGCACCTACACTCTTTGCCTTATACTTCGCTGTTGTAGTCGGGGAGGTTTTACAGGATTCTCTTGAAGGTGTCCGCATCCGCTTTCGAACAGACGGCAAACTTTTTAATCTCGCTAGATTTAAGGCAAGTACTAAAGTTTCGTACGCCATGATCAGTGAGATTATGTACGCTGACGATCTTTGTTTTTTAGCAGAATCCCCGGATGGCCTGCAAAAACTAATGTCTGATCTTCACCGATCTTGTTGTAATTTTGGCCTTAAGATCAGTGTCAAAAAGACGGAAGTGCTATCCTTGGACACTAATGGTCGTGAGGCATTATCTGTAACGATTGGTGATGACGTGCTTAAACAGGTCGACAAGTTCAGATATCTGGGAAGCACTATAACAGCTAAGTGTGACCTGGACTCAGAGATAAGCAGTAGGATAAGTGCAGCCGCGGCAGCATTCGGCAAACTCAACTCCAAGGTCTTCTGCTCACATGATCTGAAACTGACCACGAAGGTGTCAGTATACATGGCCATTGTGCTGCCAAATCTTCTCTATTCCGCTGAGACGTGGTGCTTGTACCGACACCATATTCGTACACTAGACCGTTTCCACCTGAAATGTCTAAGAAGTATTATGAAGATAAGTTGGTCTGACCGTGTACGTAACACTGAAGTGCTGCGACGAGCCAATGTTGGTGGCATTGAAGCTTACCTGATGCGGCGACAGCTTCGGTGGTGCGGACACGTGTCGCGGATGGTGGAGGATCGAGTGGCGAAACGCGTATTTTACTCAGAGCTCAAGGAGGGCAAGCGTAAGCAGGGCGGTCAACTCCTCAGATATAAAGACGTTCTGAAAAGACATTTGAAAAGATGCGAGATAGAGCCCTCGAAATGGGAGGACCTGGCAGCACAGCGACCAGAATGGAGACATATGGTCCAAACAAAAATTGTCAATTTCGAGAAGCGTCGTTTACTGGAGCTAGACGCTAAGCGTGACGAACTCAAAGCCCGACCACCAGCGGCCATAACTTATAATTATTTGAACGGTGTTCTTACATGCCCGCACTGTGCGCGAGAATTCACCGTAAAAATTGGCTATCTAAGCCACATAAGGGCGCATGAACGCCGAAACTAATACAGGAGTTGACAGCGGTCGCCATGACCGAAAACGGTCGGAGGGATTATTATTATATATTTAGCACAGCTTCTCTGAAATGATTTTTGTTGAACGACCACTATCAAAGACAGCGAGCGCGACCGAGGGTTTTACGTGTCCTCCGCAGCACGACGCAAATGTACTAATATAATTCATTTAACATTTTATAATGTAAATGTAACATTTCAGATTTTTCTAATTCTGTTTATTTTTTGTTTCTAGTACGAACTTTGGAACAAAGACTCAGCGTAAATCCTGTTAAAGAAGAAATAATGTCACACCCTTTGCCTGTGGTTCTACCAGTACCAAATTTCAATACACAAGGACTGCCTGGCTACTTCCCAGAACCTTCAACAGTGCCAGATGTTCAAACAGCCTATTTGCCAGAGTGTTCACCAGAGCCCAATATTCAAGCTGCCTATTTTCTAGAGCTTTCTCTAGTGCCAGATGATCAAGATGTCTATTTGCCATAGTCTTCACCAGTACAAGATGTTTCTGTTCCGTCGGCGTCTATGAACTTCACTGATGCATTAACATCTGGTAAGCCATCATCTAGCTAAAAGCATTGCCAAATTGAAAAGAAAGCTAAAACAATCGATTGATATGTTGCTTCACTGGTTCAATAATAATAATCTACGACTAAATTTCACCAAAACCCGTGTTATACTTTTCAAAAACACCACCAGATCTAAGGATTTTCAAGCTTTCACTAGATCGAGTGATAAACTATTTATCACAAGAGAGAGAAAGCACGTAATCTATAAAAAACATCAATAAAAAGCTGAAGACGCAGAGTAAGTAACAGAATAACTTTTCCTTTTTGTCGTGTGAGTTTCGAGGCGATCGACCAGATGGAACATGGTATCGGAGATTTTTACCCGCCATATATTTAGCACAGCTTCTCTGAAATGATTTTTTTTGAACGACCACTATCAAAGACAGCCAGCGCGACCGACGGGTTTACGTGCCCTCCAAAACACGACGCAAACGTACTAATATAATCGTTTAACATTTTATAATGTAAATGTAACTTTTCATATTTTTCTAATTCTGTTCTTTTGTTTCTAGTTCGGACTTTGTAACAAAGACTCAGCTCAAATCCTGGTAAAGAAGAAATAATGTCACCCCCTTTGCCTGTGGTTCAATCAGTACCGAATTTCTCTACACCAGGACAGCCTGGCTACTTCCCAGAACCTTCAACAGTGCCAGATGTTCAAACTGCCTATTTGACAGAGTCTTCACCAGAGCCCGATGTTCAAGCTTTCTATTTTCCAGAGCTTTCACCAGTGCCAGATGATCAAGCTATCTCTTTGGCATAGCCTTCACCAGTACAAGATGTTTATGTTCCGTCGGCGTCTATGAACTTCACTGATGCATTAACATCTGGTAAGCCATCAGATGCTTTGGTATTCGTTCCAGAGCCAGATGTTCAAACTGCCTATGTGCCAGAGCTTTCACCATTGTCAGATGATCAAGCTGCTTTTATGCCAGAGCTTTCGCCAGTACAAGATTTTTATGTTCCGTCGGCGTCTATGAACGTCACTGATGCATTAACATCTGTTTAAAAGCATTGCCGAATTCAATAGAAAGCTAAAACAATCGATTCATATGTTTCTTCACTGGTTCAATGATAATAATATACGACTTAATTCCACCAAAACCAGTGTCATACTTTTAAAAAGCATCACCAGAGCTAAGGATAACCTGGATATTACAATAAACGGTGGCTTTAGTCGAAACCACTAAGTTCTTAGGGGCACAAATTGACTCCTTACTGAACTGGAAGGAGGAAGTTGACAAAATTATGGCTAAAATAAGTACAGCGTGTTATGCCTTAAGAAGTCTTAGGTTTAAAGATATTTTATTCTCAAAAAAGACAAATGTCACTTACATGAGACAGAAATTAAAAATATTAGATCAGAAACATAATATTATTGTTAGTGTCGTTCGCATCGTGCAACTATACATAAAGCAAAACTAAAACAAAAAAAGAAGAATAGTAAACAAAAACATTCGAAATCACTTGCATAAACTGTAAAACATTTGCATTGTTTTAATTTTTATCCAAATTTACGATAGCTTTAATATGCTGAGTGAGTTTGCTTTTAAATTCGGCTAGTGATTTTATGTTTTTCGGCTAGTGATTTTTTGTCTTAGAGTTGTAACTGCTATCGACCACCTAAAATTAGTTTTTGTGCTTTTGACCGACCTCGTGAAGAACCTAGAACGCTATGAAAGTAAAGAACAGACGGCTGAACGACTCTTAACTAGAAGAAAAGATCTACAAAACTGCCTAAATCCCAAATTGAGTATAGCCAAGCATTGTGTCAATTATTAATCTATTAAAATTTTCAATGCACTTCCTGATGAACTCAAAAGTGTTTATGACCTCAAGGCATTTAAATCCTTGTTAAAGATCTTCTTGTTGGTGAAATCTTTTTATTCAGTTTCCGACTATCTCAATAATTAATCTGGAATTATGACTTTTTTTTTTACTTTCACGACTTTGCATGTAATATAATAATAGATACCTTATGTTGTGGTACTTGTACTATAGTACTGGTGTACTATAATATTATGTGAAATTTTAATTTACATGTTTGTATATGCTAATTTGACTATTTACGTTATGACATTTTAATTTTATGACAATTTAAGTGTTATTGTTCTTAACTGAATTCTTATTATAATTATAATTTTTTGTGTAGAAATATCCAACACGATGTATATTATTTAAGGATTAATAAACTTGAACTTGATCTGCTTAGATATTTGTCTTATATGATTTAGGTATTTCTGTTACTAAATTTTTTATCTTGCAAGTTTCGAGTACAAATCTACTTTTGTTACCAGGCTATGATTCTCAGATGTACAGCCATCCCGATAATATGATGTTTGATGCCTCACCAATCACTGAACAAAATTCACCGACTGATGAATTGGTATGTTTATTTTAACACCAAATTTTTCGTTTCCGATATCTTTACATACAAACTGCTGACACGTCATTGCTCGCTTGCTCCTCCTGCTCCTATATTGAGCTTCATCTTCTTCTTCTTCTTTTTAGCGAGTGGATTCTCGAGTCGAACGACCCGATGAAACCTGTTGTCTGTGTTTTCACAGCTATTACGTCTTTGGAATGGTTTGAGTAACGACTACTATGGTGGTATTTTTGGTACTTTTGTATGGGAAGGTCAATTTTTGTTTTCATCTCCAGAAAGAAATTCCTGGTGAGTGTTCTTTAGTTTCCTTGGCTGAGCAACCCCCTGGCTGTCCCTTACACCTGATATAATCACGCAGCATGCCCGGAAGTAAATGCAGCTGGCACATTCTATGTTTTTCTCTCCCTCCCAATCCAGAATGGAATATTTAATTGTAAACACTGTAAATTAGTATATACTAGTCAACTAAGTTGGTAATTTAATGATGCAATAATGATAATGAATTTTATAATTTGATCTTTGTTTTCTGTTATGTGATTTCGTCTTAATAAAATTATGCATGTGTTTTGTAGGTTTAGGTATTAGTATCTACTAGCGGAAGGCATGTTATGGCAATGGTCCCGTTTAACACCGTAGCTATGTGGTTGCACAATGTGCTAGGCATTGGTGAATTGAAGTCGTTAAGCCATTGTTAGGCATTGGCGGCTTGAAAACTCTGACCTAATCTAGGATTAGGTCTGGTTTCCTTCTGGGCTGTGGAGGTCAGATAGCAGTTGCTCTGTATAAAGACCTGTAATACCTGTCACGCGTCCGCGTCACGGTTCCTTCCTCCACTGCCCATAGGGACTTAACCTCACTCCTCTCAAGGATAGGGGTTCCCTATCACAACTTTACGTTGGAGGAGGATAAACTTCTCCGCGTTGTCATAAGGGGAATGCCTAAGGAAATCTCCGAAGACGAGATCCTCAAGGACCTCAAGTCCAAGTCCCTCCCCGTCGACGTGTCCATCGCATACACTCCCGCCGTAACGGCAAAGTTTACGACATGGTACACATCACCCTGGAGAAATCCGAGGCCGGCAAGGCCATTTTTCAACTCCAGAAGCTATGCTTTCTCTCCGGCATTCGTGTCGAACCTCCCCGTAAATCCGGCTACCCAGGGCAATGCCACCGTTGCCAGTCCTACGGGCACTCCGCCCGCACCTGTCATGCCACCGAAAGGTGCGTGAAATGTTTAGAGCCCCACTCCTCCTCCGACTGTAAGCGGCCCAAAAAGGATGAAGTCAAACCTCAAGACCTCTCTCCCCCTAGTTGCGTCCTCTGCGAGGGCATTGGGCACCCAGCCAATTACCGCGGCTGCCCCAAAGCCCCCAAAGTCTCCAAAAAGGTTCTCGACCGCTTCCAAGCGAGATCCACTTACGCCGCCAAACTGGCAGCAGCCAAATCTTCTCCCTCTGTGGCGAAACCAGCCCCTAATTCAATCCCCCCTTGGGCCCCAGCACCTGGTGCTGCCAGCCCCCGTACTTTCCCCTCACAACCAGCCATGCCGGAGTTGATGGCCTCCCCACCAACTCCCCGTCTCCTCCCCAGCCCCCCCAAAACCTCCAACGGAAGCGACCACGCCGACTTGGCTAGTGCGCTTTCCGTTGTCTCCTCGTTTGTGGACGTCATCAACCCCGACGAGGTGATTGCGTACGCAAATGAGCTCAGGCGCCATCAAGGCAATGTCTCTGCCATCCTTTTGATCTCAGCGAAATACGCTTCGCTGATTGCCGCCATCAAATCTTTTAAAGCCTATTAATGGATAGTCTAGGTAATTTGGATAACTCCAACAGACGTAGGATAAAGCCCAGGTCCCTCAAAATAGCCTTTTTCAATGCCGATGGCATTCGAACCCAGCGTGACGAAGTCGCTTTGTTCTTAGAGCAACATCAGATAGATATCCTTCTAGTCCAGGAATCCTTCCTCAAGGACCACATGTGCTCTCCGCGCATAGCCCACTATCATCTGGTCCGAAATGACCGCACTTGGGGAAACAAAGGAGGCACTGCTATCTACTACAGACGTGCTCTGTATTGCACTCCTTTGGAACTCCCCCCTCTCTCCTTTATAGAGGCAACTGCATGTCGCATTGGCATGACGGGGCACCAACCTGTCACGTTGGTGTCAGCCTACTTATCCCCCAGTCCCGATAGGCCTCTCATTGAGGAAGACAATACCTCCCTGCTTGGTATCAGTAACTCTGTTATCATAGCAGGCGACCTCAATTCCAAGCACGAAGCTTGGAACAGCTCGCATTCCAACCCACGCGGTAACCTCCTTCTTCAACTCTCCGGGAACCTCAACTTTGACGTTGTGGCTCCCATGGAACCAACTCACTTCCCCACTATCGTAGGTCACCGTCCCGATGTCCTAGACTTAGCCCTTCTTAAGAACGTTAACCTTTGTGTACGTTCTATCGAAGTGGTCAAAGCCCTAAACTCCGACCATCGTCCCGTTGTGATGCAATTCCATCCTCGGACTAACATACCGGGACCCACTGGGCTCCCCGGTAAGACCAAGACCGTACTGAACTGGGTGAGGCTAGGTAAAGCCCTAGAAGCACCCAGCTCAATCTATCTTGACCAGATCCCCTCTTACCTGTCCACCGCTGCTGACATTGACTTAGCAGTCTCCTTTCTCACCAGTCACATCAAAAGCATCGTAGACGCCTGTTCGAGGTCGCTTCCAGAGCCCGATGAAGGGCACTGGAAACTTCCAAACGAAATTGCTGACCTGGTGACTGAGAAGAATGCCGCTCTTCGAGCGTATGATAACTTCCCTTCGGAGGATAATCGAGTATTTTTACGCGCCTTACAAAGAGAAGTGAGGAAACGCGTATTCGAATATCGCAACTCCAAGTGGGATCAGTTAGTCTCGGAACTGGAACCAGACCACCTTGCCTTCTGGAAGCTATCCCGCTCTCTCAAATCAGACGAGACCTCTCTCATGCCCCCTCTGATCAGACCCGACGGGTCTCTAGCCTTTGACGATGACGAAAAGTCTGAATGTCTGGCTGACAGTCTCGAGGCTCAGTGCTCGCCCAGCACTCTTCCTTGCGACCCTGACCACCTTCAAACGGTCGACTCGGAGGTCGATCGTCTCTCCTCCCTACCACCCTCTGACCCTCCGCTCCCTCCCATTACGGAGCAGGAAGTCCGCACCGCCCTTAAGGCGCTCAAGTCTAGGAAGGCTCCAGGACCTGACGGTATTACAAACCGTGTCCTCAAAATCCTCCCTGACCATCTCATTACCGTGATCACCCTCATCCTCAATGCCGCGATGACCAGCTGCACCTTTCCATCATCATGGAAGGAAGCCACAGTCATAGGCATCCACAAATCTAAAAAGCCTCGCGATCAGCCCTCCTCTTACCGGCCCATCAGCCTTCTCAATCCCCTCGGCAAACTCTACGAGCGGTTGATTTATCGCCGCCTTAGAGATTACGCTGAAAACAGCAGCCTTATTCCCCCCGAGCAATGCGGTTTCCGTTCCCAACATTGTTGTGTTCGTCAGGTCCACCGTCTGGTGGAACATATCACGTCCAATTTTCATGAACGCAAACCCAAACCCACAGGAGCCGTCTTCCTTGATGTAGCGAAGGCATTCGACAAGGTCTGGCACAACGGTCTGGTGTACAAGCTATACCAGCTCGGTGTGCCGGATCGTCTCGTACGTATCGTACGTGACTTTTTGACGAACCGCAGCTTCCGTTACAGAATCGAAGGCGCCCTGTCCACCCCTCGCCCCATTAGAGCCGGAGTCCCTCAGGGCTCTGTGCTATCCCCTCTCCTCTTCACCCTCTATACCAGCGACCTTCCCAGTACGCCCCAGACGCAGCTCGCTCTGTTCGCAGACGACACTGCGATCTATGCCTCCTGTCGCAGACCCCAATTACTTGGCAGATACCTCCAGCGCGCCCTAGACTCCCTCGGGAGCTGGTTCCGCAAATAGAGGTTCGAGTCAATCCCGAGAAGAGCACCGCCGTGCACTTTACTCGTGCCAGATTACGTCGTACTCTCCCAGCTGTAAAGCTGTACGGTCGACCCATCCCATGGTCCAAAGACGCCAAGTACTTGGGGGTTACTCTTGACTCCCAGCTTAACTTTGCGAAGCACATCAGGAGAGTCCGAAACCGCACCAAATTTGTCATGGGCCGGCTCACTTCAATCATACGCAAACGCAGTAAACTCTCCCTTAGAAATAAGGTGAGGCTTTACACTACATGCGTTGGACCCATAATGACCTACGCCAGTGTGGCCTTCAGCCACACCTACCCCACTTATCTGAACACCCTCCAGGTAGTTCAAAACAGCTTCTTGCGGAGGGCAACCGGGGCCCCCTGGTACCTCCGCAATTCTGACATTCACATCGATCTCGATGTTCCGTCTCTCAAAGAGTTCATGAAGCAAGCGGCCATACGCTTCTTCGACAAAGCCCCTCACCACCCTAACGCTCTTGTAGTTAGCGCCTCTAACTACGTTCCCCAACCTGCGACTCGTTACAAACGAAGACCTAGGCATGCCCTTACCGACGGCGATGACCAAATTACCCTTGCGTTTAATGCTGCCAATATTAGTCGAGCCACACTCTGCACAAGCTCTTCCAGCAACCGCGCACCCCGCCGGCGGGGTCGCGGAGGTCCCCACTTTGCTGCCCACTTTGGAGTTTACCGGCACGTACCGGGCAGTTTTTCTCCGATAAGGAGTCCCCAAGGCAACGCCATAAGCCGAGGTTCGAGCCCTAGTGGGCGCCCTTAGGCAGTTGCCATTTCATTAAGGGTGTAGATTGCGTGTAGCAACTCCCCGCCTTAGCCCGGTGACGCATTATATACACTTTGTAGTATTTTGCAAACAGGTCCATTCAAAAAAAAAAAATGTAATACCTGTGTTGCGTACAAATTCAAAATACAAATACATTTAGTATCCACATTTACAAACAGGAACTAGTTACACACATTTACAAACATTTAAAACAAATAACAATCAAAATCAGTACATTTACAAACATAATACACATATGAAATACCTTTTATTATAATACACAAAACAAAGTGGATAAATGGTGTGGGTACAGCGCATTGCTGATTTTAAGCCAACCCAAAGTCAGACGTATTTAAGTTTACATAATAATGTTTGTAATCCATGGTGCTACAATGCTATTGGTAATTATTTACATTATTGACGTATTAAAATATGATTACGATATAACTTTTGTTTCTTATTTTTTCTAGCTCCTCAAAATATTAAAAAACCCATTTAAAATTCTTCTTTGATAACATCAAATGAAAAAACATTTATTTGCATACTAAAAAACACATTATAATTTAGTTCAATACCAAAGGTAGACTAAGGCTCGTATTTATAATGCAATCTCAAGATTGAGAGCAATATTAAGTATGGAATTGACAGGCCACATTGTACTAAAATGACGTTTCTGATACGAACTTTAACTAGCTGTCAGTCTCAAGTGCTGTTTATAATAACGGGCCATATAATCTTAGCTGCTTCTAATATTTTTCTAGTTTTTTTACTAATGACGGCGCCACTTAGCCCAGGGAAGCCCCTTAATACGCTAATTAAGGAGCTTAGAGATAAGACATTATTATTCACTTGTTAGTTTGTGAGTATCTTTCTAATCATTTGAGTTGCTAAATTATCTTCGAAATTCAATTATGGTAGTAAAAAAATGGGTATTTTTAGACATTGTTTTATTTATTTAATAGTTTATAGTACATATTAACACACACAGAAAAACTTCATGAGGAATTCAGAGCACACAACAGGCACTGCTTATTTCTACAAAAAAAAATCTTATAGCAGACCTAATAAGAGAGTAAAATAATTTAAAACGTAATGCAGATAAGACGTGCACATTTTTTTTTGTCATGTGAGCAGTACATAAATATAAATAATTTAACTAAACATATATCTACAACAAGGACAAGAATAGATAAATAATATAGTACTTATAAACATATACTTATCCTAAATATGATACATATCTATAATAAATAAATACACTGCATATAGATACATACAATATAAAAATATATATACTATGGATTACTTAGGCAAAGACAATGTTTTTCAAGTCTCATTTTGAAAACAGAATGGACGGACTATCGCGGTCAGTATGCGGAAGAGCGTTCCACAAGCTAGCTGCATGGATCGTAAAAGAATAAAATTAGAAGTCGAATTTGTTTATATATGTATAATAAATAAATAAGGAATAAGGATACGCGAATGATGATGATGATAAAAGTATAATTTCATAATCATCATCATTATAATATCTGTGTAAAATTTAGTAACCTCGTCCAATCCCCTAGATTAGGTAGCCGACCCCGTGATATACGGGATAAGGCTAGGGAGATGATAAACGCTCACTCTGTAGGGCATTTTTATTTTCATACTTGGAAAATAAAACCGGTAAAAGTTGTTGTTTCTGTTTTGTTTCAACAATAATTATTTGCAAGTAGAGCGAAAGAATCGCAACGCTCAGTATGAGAGAGAAAGACGAGCTGAGAACGCTGAAGCTATGGAAGAGCTTGCAGAAGCTATGAGCATCGGTCTCAATAAGGTCAGTATCGAAAAGTTGATCCAAAAAGTACCATGAAATAAGAATTTGTCTAGGTACAGTTAGCAATGGCGATTGCTAGGCAGGGAAATACATTAAATTGCAGTAATTGAATTGTACATATATATTCATACATATAGTATGATTTTCATGGGAAACCATTAATAATCTCCTAAAAAACTTCACTTCTATACTAAACTGTACTACTAATAATGTAATGTTTCTTACAGGTTCAAAACAGCGAGCTGCTGGATGGAGTGATAAAATATTTATCACAAGAGAGAGAAAGCACGAAATGTATAAAAAACATCAATAAAAAGGTGAAAATGCAAAGTAAGTAACAGAAAATCTTCTTATTTTTTGTCGTGTGGGTTTCAAGTAGATCGATTTGATGAAACCTGGTGCCAATTTTTTTTTAATCGCCACATTTAACACAGCTCCTCTCAATTTTTTTTAACATTTATCAAAGACATTGACCGTCACCGAAGGGTTAACATGCCTTCCGAAGCACGCCACATTTTTACTAACACGATTCCTTTACATTTTATTATAAAGATGTAACCTTTAGATTTTTTTCTACTTCTTGTTCTTTTTTGTTTCCAGTTCGTACATTGGAGCAAAGTCTGAGCTCAAACTATATTAAAGAAGAAAGAAAGTCACTCCCCATGGCTGTGGTTCTACCAGTACCTAATTTCGCAACACCAGGACTGCCTGGCTACTTCCCAGAACCTTCAACAGTGCGAGACGTTCAAGCTGCCTATTTACCAGAGCTAACACCAGAGCCAGATGTTCAAGCTGCATATTTTCCAGAGCTTTCACTAGATCGAGTGATAAACTACCACAAGAGAGAGAAAGCACGGAATCTATAAAAAACATCAATAAAAAGCTGAAGATGCAAAGTAACTATCATATCATCTTTTCCTTTTTGTCGTGTGAGTTTCGAGTCGATCGACCTGATGGAGCCTGCTTTCAGAGATTTTTAACCGCCATATATTTAGCACAGCTTCTCTGAAATAATTTTTGTGTAACGACCACTATCAAAAACAGCGAGCGCAAACGACGGTTTTACGTGCCCTCCAAAACACGACGCAAATGTACTAATATTATTCCTTTAACATTTTGTAATGTAAATGTAACTTTTCATATTTTTCTAATTCTGTTCTTTTTGTTTCTAGTTCGGACTTTGGAACAAAGACTCAGCTCAAATCCTGTTAAAGAAGAAATAATGTCACCTCCTTTGCCTGTGGTTCTATCAGTACCGAATTTCTCTACACCAGGACTGCCTGGCTTCTTCCTAGAACCTTCAACAGTGCCAGATGTTCAAACTGCCTATTTGCCAGAGTCTTCACCAGAGCCCGATGTTCGAGCTTTCTATTTTCCAGAGCTTTCACCAGTGCCAGATGATCAAGCTATCTCTTTGGCATAGCCTTCACCAGTACAAGATGTTTATGTTCCGTCCATACTTTTCAGAACACCACCAGAGCTAAAGATTTTCAAGCTTTCACTAGATCGAGTGATAAACTATTTATCACAAAAGAGAGAAAGCACGGAATCTATAAAAAACATCAATAAAAAGCTGAAGACGCAGAGTAAGTAACAGAACATCTTTTCCTTTTTTGTCGTGTGAGTTTCGAGTCGATCAACCTGATGGAACCTGGTATCAGAGATTTTTAACCGCCATATATTTAGCACAGCTTCTCTGAAATGATTTTTGTGTAACGACCACTATCAAAGACAGCGAGCGCGACCGACGGTTTTACGTGCCCTCCAAAACACGACGCAAATGTACTAATATAATCCTTTAACATTTTTTAATGTCAATGTAACTTTTCATATTTTTCTAATTCTGTTCTTTTTGTTTCTAGTTCGGACTTTGGAACAAAAACTCAGCTCAAATCCTGTTAAAGAAGAAATAATATCACCCCCTTTGCCTGTGGTTCTACCAGTACCAAATTTAACTACACCAGGACTACCTGGCTAGTTCCCAGAACCTTCAACAGTGCCAGATGTTCAAACTGCCAATTTGCCAGAGTGTTCACCAGAGCCCGATGTTCGAGGTGCCTATTTTCTAGTGCTTTCACAAGTGCCAGATGATCAAGCTGTCTATTTGCCAGAGCCTTCACCAGTACAAGATGTTTATGTTCCGTCGGCGTCTATGAACTTCACTGATGCATTAACATCTGCTAAGCCATCAAAAGCTTTGGTATTCGTTCCAGAGCCAGATTTTCAAACTGCCTATTTGTCAGAGCTTTCACCAGTGCCAGATGATCAAGCTGCTTATTTTCCAGAGCCTTCGCCAGTACAAGATGTTTATGTTCCGTCGGCGTCTATGAACTTCACTGATGCATTAACACCTGGTAAGCCCTCATTTAGCTAAAAGCATTGCCGAATTGAATAGAAAGCTAAAACAATCGATTAATATGTTTCTTCACTGGTTTGATGATAATAATCTACGACTTAATTCCACCAAAACCAGTGTCATACTTTTCATAAACACCACCACACAACTAAGGATTTTCAAGCTTTCACTAGATCGAATGATAAACTTTTTATCACAAGAGAGAGAAAGCACGGAATCTATAAAAAACATCAATAAAAAGCTGAAGACGCAGAGTAAGCAACAGAATATGTTTTCCTTTTTTGTCGTGTGAGTTTCGAGTCGATCAACCTGATGGAACCTGGTATCAGAGATTTTTAACCGCCATATAATACACGCACAGCTTCTCTGAAATGATTTTTGTGTAACAACCACTATCAAAGACAGCGAGCGTGACCGACGGTTGTACGTGCCCTCCGAAGCACGACGCAAATGTACTAATATATCCCGCCGCGGACCCCTCCGTTTCTGAAGCGGAATCCATGTCCGTCGGCCCGTCTGATAGTTCAGACTCCGATGCGTTTACCGAAGTCGTCTCTAAAAAGAAACGCAAACGCAAAACCCCAGACTCCACCCCCCGGCAAAAGCGCAAAGCGCCTGCGTCACCGACCGGTGCTGGCACCTCTGCCAACACCGCCGTCAACTCCTCCATCCCCCCACTTATGAAAGAGCGTACCCCCCCTCCCATCATTATCCGAGACAAGGCCAAGTGGTCTGCTGTCTCATCCGCTATGACGAACAAGATCCCGTTCTCAAAAGCGCAAGCCACCCCCGAAGGAATCCGCGTCACGGTTCCTTCCTCCACTGCCCATAGGGACTTAACCTCACTCCTCTCAAGGATGGGGGTTCCCTATCACACCTTCACGTTGGAGGAGGATAAACTTCTCCGCGTTGTCATAAGGGGAATGCCTAAGGAAATCTCCGAAGACGAGATCCTCAAGGACCTCAAGTCCAAGTCCCTCCCCGTCGAAGGTGTCCATCGCATACACTCCCGCCGTAACGGCAAAGTGAACGACATGGTACACATCACCCTGGAGAAATCCGAGGCCGGCAAGGCCATTTTCCAACTCCAGAAGCTATGCTTTCTCTCCGGCATTCGTGTCGAACCTCCCCGTAAATCCGGCTACCCAGGGCAATGCCATCGTTGCCAGTCCTACGGGCACTCTGCCCGCACCTGTCATGCCACCGAAAGGTGCGTGAAATGTCTAGAGCCCCACTCTTCCTCCGACTGTAAGCAGCCCAAAAAGGATGAAGTCAAATCTCAAGACCTCTCTCCCCCTAGTTGCGTCCTCTGCGAGGGCATTGGGCACCCAGCCAATTACCGCGGCTGCCCCAAAGCCCCCAAAGTCTCCAAAAAGGTTCTCGACCGCTTCCAAGCGAGATCCACTTACGCCGCCAAACTGTCAGCAGCCAAATCTTCTCCCTCTGTGGCGAAACTAGCCCCTAATTCAAACCCCCCTTGGGCCCCAGCACCTGGTGCTGCCAGCCCCCGTACTTTCCCCTCACAACCCGCCATGCCGGAGTTGATGGCTTCCCCACCAACTCCCCGTCTCCTCCCCAGCCCCCCCAAAACCTCCAACGGAAGCGACCACGCCGACTTGGCTAGTGCGCTTTCCGTTGTCTCCTCATTTGTGGACGTCATCAACCCCGACGAGGTGATTGCGTACGCAAATGAGCTCAGGCGCCATCAAGGCAATGTCTCTGCCATCCTTATGATCTCAGCGAAATACGCTTCGCTGATTGCCGCCATCAAATCTTTTAAAGCCTATTAATGGATAGTCTAGGTAATTTGGATAACTCCAACAGACGTAGGATAAAGGCCAGGTCCCTCAAAATAGCCTTTTTCAATGCCGATGGCATTCGAACCCAGCGTGACGAAGTCGCTTTGCTCTTAGAGCAACATCAGATAGATATCCTTCTAGTCCAGGAATCCTTCCTTAAGGACCACATGCGCTCTCCGCGCATAGCCCACTATCATCTGGTCCGAAATGACCGCACTTGGGGAAACAAAGGAGGCACTGCTATCTACTACAGACGTGCTCTGTATTGCACTCCTTTGGAACTCCCGCCTCTCTCCTTTATAGAGGCAACCACATGTCGCATTGGCATGACGGGGCACCAACCTGTCACGTTGGTGTCAGCCTACTTATCCCCCAGTCCCGATAGGCCTCTCATCGAGGAAGACATTACCTCCCTGCTTGGTATCAGTAACTCTGTTATCATAGCAGGCGACCTCAATTCCAAGCACGAAGCTTGGAACAGCTCGTATTCCAACCCACGCGGTAACCTCCTTCTTCAACTCTCCGGGAACCTCAACTTTGACGTTGTGGCTCCCATGGAACCAACTCACTTCCCCACTATCGTAGGTCACCGTCTTGATGTCCTAGACTTAGCCCTTCTTCAGAACGTTAACCTTTGTGTACGTTCTATCGAAGTGGTCAAAGCCCTAAACTCCGACCATCGTCCCGTTGTGATGCAATTCCATCCTCGGACTAACATACCGGGACCAACTGGGCTCCCCGGTAAGACCAAGACCGTACTGAACTGGGTGAGGCTAGGTAAAGCCCTAGAAGCACCCAGCTCAATCTATCTTGACCAGATCCCCTCTTACCTGTCCACCGCTGCTGACATTGACTTAGCAGTCTCCTCTCTCACCAGTCACATCAAAAGCGTCGTAGACGCCTGTTCGAGGTCGCTTCCAGAGCCCGATGAAGGGCACTGGAAACTTCCAAACGAAATTGCTGACCTGGTGACTGAGAAGAATGCCGCTCTTCGAGCGTATGATAACTTCCCTTCGGAGGATAATCGAGTATTTTTACGCGCCTTACAAAGAGAAGTGAGGAAACGCGTATTCGAATATCGCAACTCCAAGTGGGACCAGTTCGTCTCGGAACTGGAACCAGACCACCTTGCCTTCTGGAAGCTATCCCGCTCTCTCAAATCAGACGAGACCTCTCTCATGCCCCCTCTGATAAGACCCGACGGGTCTCTAGCCTTTGACGATGACGAAAAGTCTGAATGTCTGGCTGACAGTCTCGAGGCTCAGTGCTCGCCCAGCACTCTTCCTTGCGACCCTGACCACCTTCAAACGGTCGACTCGGAGGTCGATCGTCTCTCCTCCCTACCACCCTCTGACCCTCCGCTCCCTCCTATTACGGAGCAGGAAGTCCGCACCGCCCTTAAGGCGCCAAGTCTAGGAAGGCTCCAGGACCTGACGGTATTACAAACCGTGTCCTCAAAATCCTCCCTGACCATCTCATTACCGTGATCACCCTCATCCTCAATGCCGCGATGACCAGCTGCACCTTTCCATCATCATGGAAGGAAGCCACAGTCATAGGCATCCACAAATCTAAAAAGCCTCGCGATCAGCCCTCCTCTTACCGGCCCATCAGCCTTCTCAATCCCCTCGGCAAACTCTACGAGCGGTTGATTTATCGCCGCCTTAGAGATTACGCTGAAAACAGCAGCCTCATTCCCCCCGAGCAATTCGGTTTCCGTTCCCAACATTGTTGTGTTCGTCAGGTCCACCGTCTTGTGGAACATATCACGTCCAATTTTCATGAACGCAAACCCAAACCCACAGGAGCCGTCTGCCTTGATGTAGCGAAGGCATTCGACAAGGTCTGGCACAACGGTCTGGTGTACAAGCTATACCAGCTCGGTGTGCCGGATCGTCTCGTACGTATCGTACGTGACTTTTTGACGAACCGCAGCTTCCGTTACAGAATCGAAGGCGCCCTGTCCACCCCTCGCCCCATTAGAGCCGGAGTCCCTCAGGGCTCTGTGCTATCCCCTCTCCTCTTCACCCTCTATACCAGCGACCTTCCCAGTACGCCCCAGACGCAGCTCGCTCTGTTCGCAGACGACACTGCGATCTATGCCTCCTGTCGCAGACCCCAATTACTTGGCAGATACCTCCAGCGCGCCCTAGACTCCGTCGGGAGCTGGTTCCGCAAATGGAGGTTTGAAGTCAATCCCGAGAAGAGCACCGCCGTGCACTTTACTCGTGCCAGATTACGTCGTACCCTCCCAGCTGTAAAGCTGTACGGTCGACCCATCCCATGGTCCAAAGACGCCAAGTACTTGGGGGTTACTCTTGACTCCCAGCTTAACTTTGCGAAGCACATCAGGAGAGTCCGAAACCGCGCCAAATTTGTCATGGGCCGGCTCACCCCAATCATACGCAAACGCAGTAAACTCTCCCTTAGAAATAAGGTGAGGCTTTACACTACATGCGTTCGACCCATAATGATCTACGCCAGTGTGGCCTTCAGCCACACCTACCCCACTTATCTGAACACCCTCCAGGTAGTTCAAAACAGCTTCTTGCGGAGGGCAACCGGGGCCCCCTGGTACCTCCGCAATTCTGACATTCACATCGATCTCTATGTTCCGTCTCTCAAAGAGTTCATGAAGTAAGCGGCCATACGCTTCTTCGACAAAGCCCCTCACCCTCCTAACCCTCTTATAGTTAGCGCCTCTAACTACGTTCCCCAACCTGCGACTCGTTACATACGAAGACCTAGGCATGTCCTTACCGACGGCGATGACCAACTTACCCTTGCGTTTAATGCTGCCAATATTAGTCGAGCCACACTCTGCACAAGCTCTTCCAGCAACCGCGCACCCCGCCAGCGGGGTCGCGGAGGTCCCTCCTTTGCTCCCCACTTTGGGGTTTACCGGCACGTACCGGGCAGATTCTCTCCGATAAGGAGTACCCAAGGCAACGCCATAAGCCGAGGTTCGAGCCCTAGTGGGCGCCTAGTATTTTGCAAACAAGTCCATTCAACTAAAAAAAAAAAAAAATGTACTAATATACTTCCTATAACATTTTATAATGTAAATGTAACTTTTCATATTTTTCTAATTCTGTTCTTTTTGTTTCTAGTTCGGACTTTGGAACAAAGACTCAGCTCAAATCCTGTTAAAGAAGAAATAATGTCACCCCCTTTGCCTGTGGTTTTACCAGTACCAAATTTAACTACACCAGGTCTGCCTGGCTACTTCCCAGAACCTTCAACAGTGCAAGATGTTCAAACTCCCTATTTTCTAGAGTCTTCACCAGAGCCCGATGTTCAAGCTGCCTATTTTACAGAGCTTTCACCAGTGCCAGATGATCAAGCTGTCTATTTGCCAGAGCCTTCACCAGTACGAAAGATGTTTATGTTCCGTCGGCGTCTATGAACTTCACTAGTGCATTAACATCTGGTAAGCCATCATCTAGCTTAAAGCATTGCTGAATTGAATAGAAAGCTAAAACAATCGATTGATATGTTTCGTCACTGGTTCAATGATAATAATCTACGACTTATTTCTACCAAAACCAGTGTCATACTTTTCAAAAACAACACCAGAGCTAAGGATTTTCAATCTTTCACTAGATTGAGTGATAAACTATTTATCACAAGAGAGAGAAAGCACGGAATCTATAAAAAACATCAATAAAAGGCTGAAGATGCAGAGTAAGTAACAGAACATCTTTTCCTTTTTGTCGTGTGAGTTTCTAGTCGATCGACCTGATGGAACCTGGTATCAGAGATTTTTAACCGCCATATATTTAGCACAGCTTCTCTGAAATGATTTTTGTGTAACGACGACTATCAAAAACAGCAAGCGCGACCGACGGGTTTACGTACCCTCCAAAACACGACGCAAACGTACTAATATAATCGTTTAACATTTTATAATGTAAATGTAACTTTTCATATTTTTCTAATTCTGTTCTTTTGTTTCTAGTTCGGACTTTGTAACAAAGACTCAGCTCAAATCCTGGTAAAGAAGAAATAATGTCACCTCCTTTGCCTGTTACCTTCTACCAGTACCGAATTTCACTACACCAGGACTGCCTGGCTACTTCCCCGAACCTTCAACAGTGCCAGATGTTCAAACTGCCTATTTACCAGAGTCTTCACCAGAGCCCAATGTTCAAGCTGCCTATTTTCTAAAGCTTTCTTCAGTGCCAGATGATCATGTTCCGTCGGCGTCTATGAACTTCACTGATGCATTAACATCTGGTAAGCCATCAAAAGCTTTGGTGTTCGTTCCAGAGCCAGATTTTCAAACTGCCTATTTTCCAGAGCTTTCACCAGTGCCAGATGATCAAGCTGCTTATTTTCCAGAGCCTTCGCCAGTACAAGATGTTTATGTTCCGTCGGCGTCTATGAACTTCACTGATGCATTAACACCTGGTAAGCCCTCATTTAGCTAAAAGCATTGCCGAATTGAATAAAAAGCTAAAACAATCGATTAATATGTTTCTTCACTGGTTTAATGATAAAAATCTACGACTTAATTCCACCAAAACCAGTGTCATACTTTTCATAAACACTACCAGAACTAAGGATTTTCAAGCTTACACTAGATCGAATGATAAACTTTTTATCACAAGAGAGAGAAAGCACGGAATCTATAAAAAACATCAATAAAAAGCTGAAGACGCAGAGTAAGTAACAGAACATGTTTTCCTTTTTGTCCTGTGAGTTTCGAGTCGATCAACCTGATGGAACCTGGTATCAGAGATTTTTAACCGCCATATAATACACGCACAGCTTCTCTGAAATTATTTTTGTGTAACAACCACTATCAAAGACAGCGAGCGCGACCGACGGTTGTACGTGCCCTCCGAAGCACGACGCAAATGTACTAATATACTTCCTTTAACATTTTATAATGTAAATGTAACTTTTCATATTTTTCTAATTCTGTTCTTTTGTTTCTAGTTCGGACTTTGTAACAAAGACTCAGCTCAAATCCTGGTAAAGATGAAATAATGTCACCTCCTTTGCCTGTGGTTCAATCAGTACCGAATTTCTGTACACCAGGACTGCCTGGCTACTTCCTAACACCTTCAACAGTGCCAAATGTTCAAACTGCCTATTTGCTAGAGTCTTCACCAGACCCCGATGTTCAAGCTTTCTATTTTCCAGAGCTTTCACCAATGCAAGATCTCTTTGGCATAGCCTTCACCAGTACAAGATGTTTATGTTCCGTCGGCGTCTATGAACTTCACTGATGCATTAACATCTGGTAAGCCATCAGATGCTTTGGTATTCGTTCCAGAGCCAGATTTTCAAACTGCCTATGTGCCAGAGCTTTCACCAGTGTCAGATGATCAAGCTGCTTTTATGCCAGAGCTTTCGCCAGTACAAGATTTTTATGTTCCGTCGGCGTCTATGAACGTCACTGATGCACTAACGTCTGGTTAAAAGCATTGCCGAATTCAATAGAAAGCTAAAACAATCGATTCATATGTTTCTTCACTGGTTCAATGATAATAATCTACGACTTAATTCCACCATAAACAGTGTCATACTTTTAAAAAACACCACCAGAGCTAAGGATAACCTGGATATTACAATAAACGGTGACAAAGTGGCTGTAGTCGAAACCACTAAGTTCTTAGGGGCACAAATTGACTCCTTACTAAACTGGAAGGAGGAAGTTGACAAAATTATGGCTAAAATAAGTACAGCGTGTTATGCCTTAAGAAGTCTTAGAGATGTAACTGCTATCGACCACCTAAAATTAGTTTTTGTGCTTTTGACCGACCTCGTGAAGAACCTAGAACGCTATGAAAGTAAAGAACAGACGGCTGAACGACTCTTAACTTGAAGAAAAGATCTACAAAACTGCCTAAATCCCAAATTGAGTATAGCCAAGCATTGTGTCAATTATTAAGCCATTAAAATTTTCAATGCACTTCCTGATGAACTCAAAAGTGTTTATGAACTCAAGGCATTTAAATCCTTGTTAAAGATCTTCTTGTTGGTGAAATATTTTTATTCAGTTTCCGACTATCTCAATAATTAATCTGGAATTATGACATTTTTTATACTATCACGACTTTGCACGTAATATAATAATAGATACCTTATGTTGTGGTACTTGTACTATAGTACTGGTGTACTATATTTGTGTATGCTAATTTGAATATTTACGTTAGGACATTTTAATTTTATGACAATTTAAGTGTTATTGTTCTTAACTGAATTCTTATTATAATTATAATATTTTTTGTGTAGAAATATCCAACACGATGTATATTATTTAAGGATTAATAAACTTGAACTTGATCTGCTTAGATATTCGTCTTATATGATTTAGGTATTTCTGTTACTAAATTTTTTATCTTGCAAGTTTCGAGTACAAACCTACTTTTGTTACCAGGCTATGATTCTCAGATGTACAGCCATCCCGATAATATGATGTTTGATGCCTCACTAATCACTGAACAAAATTCACCGACTGATGAATTGGTATGTTTATTTTAACACAAAATTTTTCGTTTCCGATATCTTTACATACAAACTGCTGACACGTCATTGCTCGCTTGCTCCTCCTGCTCCTATATTAAGCTTCATTTTCTTCTTCTTCTTTTTAGCAAGTGGATTCTCGAGTCAAACGACCCGATGAAACCTGTTGTCTGTGTTTTCACAGCTATTACGTCTTTGGAATGGTTTGAGTAACGACTACTATGGTGGTATTTTTGGTACTTTTGTATGGGAAGGTCAATTTTTGTTTTTATCTCCGGAAAGAAATTCCTGGTGAGTGTTCTTTAGTTTCCTTGGCGCTGTCCTTTACACCTGATATAATCACGCAGCATGCCCGGAAGTAAATGCAGCTGGCACATTCTATGTTTTTCTCTCCCTCCCAATCCAGAATGGAAGATTTAATTGTAAACACTGTAAATTAGTATATACTATTCAACTAAGTTGGTAATTTAATGATGCAATAATGATAATGAATTTTATAATTTGATCTTTGTTTTTTTGTAATGTGATTTCTTCTTGATAAAATTATGCATGTGTTTTGTAGGTTTAGGTATTGGTATCTACTAGCGGAAGGCATGTTATGCCAATGGTCCCGTTTAACACCGTAGATATTAGTGGTTGCACCATGTGCTAGGCATTGGTGACTTGAAGTCGTTAAGCCATTGTTAGGCATTGGCGGCTTGAAAACTCTGACCTAATCTAGGATTGGATCTGGTTTCCCTTCTGGGCTGTGGAGGTCAGATAGCAGTTGCACTGTGTAAAGTAATACCTGTGTTGCGTACAAATTCAAAATATAAATACATTTTGTATCCACATTTACAATTAGGAACTAGTTACACACATTTACAAACAGTTAAAACAAAAAACAATCAAGATCAGTACATTTACAAACATAATACGCATATGAAATACCTATTATTATTATACACAAAACAAAGTGGATAATGGTGTGGGCACAGTGCATTCCTGATTTTAAGCCCACCCAAAGTCAGACTTATTTAAGTTTACATAATAATATCTGTAATCCATGGTGGTACATTGCTATTGGTAATTAATTAGTTAATTGACGCATTTAAATATGATTACGATATAATAACTTTTGTTTCTTATTTTTTCTAGCTCCTCAAAATATTAAAAAACCCATTTAAAATTCTTCTTTGATAACATCAAATGAAAAAACATTTATTTGCATACTAAAAAACACATTATAATTTAGTTCAATACCAAAGGTAGACCAAGGCTCGTATTTATAAAGCAATCTCAAGATCGAGAGCAATATTAAGTATGTCACATTATACTAAAATGACGTTTCTGATACGAACTTTAACTAGATGTCAGTCTCAAGTGCTGTTTATAATAACGGGCCATATAATCTTAGCTGCTTCTAATATTTATCTAGTTTTTTTACTAATGACGGCGCCACTTAGCCCAGGGGAGCCCCTTATTACGATAATTAAGAAGCTTAGAGATAAGACATTATTATTCACTTGTTAGTTTGTGAGTATCTTTCTAGTCATTTGAGTTGCTAAATTATCTTCGAAATTCAATTATGGTAGTAAAAAAATGGGTATTTTTAGACATAGTTTTATTTATTTAATAGTTTATTGTACATATTAACACACACAGAAAAATTTCATGAGGAATTCAGAGCACACAACAGGCACTGCTTATTTCTACAAAAAAAAATCTTATAGCAGACCTTATAAGAGAGTAAAATAATTTAAAACGTAAAGCAGATATTAACACACACAGAAAATGCATGTTCCGTCGACGTCTATGAACTTCACTGATGCATTTACATCTGGTAAGCCATCAAAAGCTTTGGTATTCGTTCCAGAGCCAGATTTTCAAACTGCCTATTTGCCAGAGCTTTCACCAGTGCCAGATAATCAAGCTGCTTATTTGCCAGAGCCTTCGCCTATACAAGATATTTATGTTCCGTCGGCGTCTACGAACTTCACTGATGCATTAATATCTGGTAAGCCATCATCTAACTAAAAGCATTGCCGAATTGAATAGAAAGCTAAAACAATCGATTGATATGATTTTTCACCGGTTCAATGACAATAATCTACGACTTAACTCAACCAAAACCAGTGTCATACTTTTCAGAAACACCACCAGAGCTAAAGATTTTCATGCTTTCACTAGATCGAGTGACAAACTATTTATCACAAGAGAGAGAAAGTACAGAATCTACAAAAAACATCAATAAAAAGCTGAAGATGCAGAGTAAGTAACAGAACATCTTTTCCCTTTTTGTCCTGTGTGTTAAGAGTCGATCAACCTGATGGAACCTGCTATCAGAGATTTTTAACCGCCATATATTTAGCACAGCTTCTCTGAAATGATTTTTGTGTAACGACCACTATCAAAGACAGCGAGCGCGACCGACGGTTGTACGTGCCCTCCGAAGCACGACGCAAATGTACTAATATACTTCCTTTAACATTTTATAATGTAAATGTAACTTTTCATATTTTTCTAATTCTGTTCTTTTGTTTCTAATTCGGACTTTGTAACAATGACTCAGCTCAAATCCTGGTAAAGAAGAAATAATGTCACCTCCTTTGCCTGTGGTTCTACCAGTACCGAATTTCACTACACCAGGACTGCCTGGCTACTTCCCCGAACCTTCAACAGTGCCAGATGTTCAAACTGCCTATTTGCCAGAGTCTTCACCAGAGCCCAATTTTCAAGCTGCCTATTTTCTAGAGCTTTCACCAGTGCCAGATGATCAAGCTGTCTATTTGCCAGAGTCTTCATCAGTACGAAAAATGTTTATGTTCCGTCGGCGTCTATGAACTTCACTGGTGCATTAACATCTGGTAAGCCATCATCTAGCTTTAAGCATTGCTGAATTGAATAGAAAGCTAAAACAATCGATTGATATGTTTCGTCACTGGTTCAATGATAATAATCTACGACTTAATTCTACCAAAACCAGTTTCATACTTTTCAAAAACACCACCAACGCTAAGGATTTTCAATCTTTCACTAGATCGAGTGATAAACTATTTATCACAAGAGAGAGAAAGCACGGAATCTATAAAAAACATCAATAAAAATCTGAAGACGCAGAGTAAGTAACAGAACATCTTTTCCCTTTTTGTCGTGTGAGTTTTAAGTCGATCGACCTGATGGAACATGGTATCGGAGATTTTTAACCGCCATATATTTAGCACAGCTTCTCTGAAATGATTTTTGTTGAACGACCACTATCAAAGACAGCCAGCGCGACCGAGGGTTTTACGTGTCCTCCGCAGCACGACACAAATGTACTAATATAATTCCTTTAACATTTTATAATTTAAATGTAACTATTTATATTTTTTCTAATTCTGTTCTTTTCATTTTTAGTTCGGACTTTGTAACAAAGACTCAGCTCAAATCCTGTTAAAGAAGAAATAATGTCACCTCCTTTGCCTGTGGTTCTATCAGTACCGGATTTCTCTACACCAGGACTGCCTGGCTACTTCCTAGAACCTTCAACAGTGCCAGATGTTCAAACTGCCTATTTGCCAGAGTCTTCACCAGAGCCCGATGTTCAAGCTTTCTATTTTCCAGAGCTTTCACCAGTGCCAGATGATCAAGCTATCTCTTTGGCATAGCCTTCACCAGTACAAGATGTTTATGTTCCGTCGGCGTCTATGAACTTCACTGATGCATTAACATCTGGTAAGCCATCAGATGCTTTGGTATTCGTTCCAGAGCCAGATGTTCAAACTGCCTATGTGCCAGAGCTTTCACCAGTGTCAGATGATCAAGCTGCTTTTATGCCAGAGCTTTTGCCAGTACAAGATTTTTATGTTCCGTCGGCACAAATTGACTCCTTACTGAACTGGAAGGAAGAAGTTGACAAAATTATGGCTAAAATAAGTACAGCGTGTTATGCCTTAAGAAGTCTTAGAGATGTAACTGCTATCGACCATCTAAAATTAGTTTTTGTGCTTTTGACCGACCTCGTGAAGAACCTAGAACGCTATGAAAGTAAAGAACAGACAACCGAACCACTCTTAACTAGAAGAAAAGATCTACAAAACTGCTTAAATCCCAAATTACGTATAGCCAAGCATTGTGTCAATTATCAAGCCATTAAAATTTTCAATGCACTTCCGAATGAACTCAAAAGTGTTTATGACCTCAAGGCATTTAAATCCTTGTTAAAGATCTTCTTGTTGGTGAAATCTTTTTATATAGTTTCCGACTATCTCAATAATTAATCTGGAATTATGACAATTTTTTGAGAGCCCGATGGTGTAGTGGATAGGGCCGCTGCCTCCTGAGCGGGAGGCCGTGGTTCAAATCCCTCCACGTACCAATGTGTTTTTCGGTTTTCTAATTTCATATGTACGTTTATTCGGCGCTTTTTCCGTGCTTCGGAAGGCACGCTAAGCCGTTGGTCCCGGTTAATATCGTTTAATACCGTAGATATTAGTCGTTAACCCATATCAGAGGCCATTGCTAAGCATTGGCGGCTTGAAAACTCTGACCTAATCTAGGATTGGGTCTGGTTTCCCTTCTGGGTTGCGGAGGTCAGATGGCAGTCGCTCTGTGTAAAAACCAGTACCCTCGTTCAATCCCCTGGATTAGGTAGCCGACCCCGTAAGATACGGGATAAGGTTAGGAAGATGATGATGACGATTTTTTTACTATCACGACTTTGCATGTAATATAATAATAGATACCTTATGTTGTGGTACTTGTACTGAAATTTTAATTGACATGTTTGTGTATGCTTATTTGAATTTGAATATTTACGTTATGATATTTTAATTTTATAACAATTTAAGTGTTTTTGTTCTTAACTGAATTCTTATTATAATTATAATATTTTTTGTGTAGAAATATCCAACACGATGTATATTATTTAAGGATTAATAAACTTGAACTTGATCTGCTTAGGTATTCGTCTTATATAATTTAGGTGTTTCTGTTACTAGATTTTTTTTCTTGCAAGTTTTTTAGTACAAACTTACTTTTTTTTCAGGCTATGGTGATTCTCAGATGTACAGCCATCTCGATAATATGATGTTTGATGCCTCACCAATCACTGAACAGAATTCACCGACTGATGAATTGGTATGTTTATTTTAACACAAAATTTTTCGTTTCCGATATCTTTACATACAAACTGCTGACACGTCATTGCTCGCTTGCTCCTCCTGCTCCTATATTAAGCTTCATTTTCTTCTTCTTCTTTTTAGCAAGTGGATTCTCGAGTCGAACGACCCGATGAAACCTGTTGTGTGTGTTTTCACAGCTATTACGTCTTTGGAATGGTTTGAGTAACGACTACTATGGTGGTATTTTTGGTACTTTTGTATGGGAAGCTCAATTTTTGTTTTTATCTCCGGAAAGAAATTCCTGGTGAGTGTTCTTTAGTTTCCTTGGCTGAGCAACCCCTACCAGTTTGCGGGACGCTGTCCCTTACACCTGATCTAATCACGCAGCTGGCTTTTGCAGCATGCCCGGAAGTAAATGCAGCTGGCACATTCTATGTTTTTCTCTCCCTCCCAATCCAGAATGGAAGATTTGATTGTGAACACTGTAAATTAGTATATACTAGTCAACTAAGTTGGTAATTTAATGATGCAATAATGATAATGAATTTTATAATTTGATCTTTGTTTTCTGTAATGTGATTTCTTCTTGATAAAATTATGCATGTGTTTTGTAGGTTTAGGTATTGGTATCTACTAGCGGAAGGCATGTTATGGCTATGGTCCCGTTTAACACCGTAGATATTAGTGGTTGCACAATGTGCTAGGCATTGGTGACTTGAAGTCGTTAAGCCATTGTTAGGCATTGGCGGCTTGAAAACTCTAACCTAATCTAGGATTGGATCTGGTTTCCCTTCTGGGCTGTGGAGGTCAGATAGCAGATACTCTGTGTAAAGGCCTGTAATACCTGTGTTGCGTACAAATTCAAAATATAAATACATTTACATACATACATAAGATCACGCCTTTATCCCTAATGGGGTAGGCAGAGCGCAAACGACTCAATCAATGGTCGCTACCCCACGTCTGACAATGTTTTGAGGGTTATTTAGATATATTTGAATGTATATTGCTGTAGTGACGGGTTGTCAGCCCATCGCCGAAATTGCAATATACGAAAACCCTCGAAAAAATACATTTAGTATCCACATTTACAATTAGGAACTAGTTACACACATTTACAAACAGTTAAAACAAAAAACAATCAAAATCAGTACATTTACAAACATAATACACATATGAAATACCTATTATTATAATACACAAAACAAAGTGGATAATGGTGTGGGCACAGTGCATTCCTGATTTTAAGCCCACCCAAAGTCAGACTTATTTAAGTTTACATAATAATATCTGTAATCCATGGTGCTACAATGTTATTGGTAATTAATTACTTAATTGACGCATTAAAATATGATAACGATATAATGACTTTTGATTCTTATTTTTTCTAGCTCCTCAAAATATTAAAAAGCCCATTTTAAATTCTTCCTTGAAAACATCAAATGCATAAACATTTATTTGCATACTAAAAAACACATTATAATTTAGTTCAATACCAAAGGTAGACCAAGGCTCGTATTTATAAAGCAATCTCAAGATTTAGAGCAATATTAAGTATGGAATTGTCAGGCCACATTGTACTAAAACGATGTTTCTGATACGAACTCTAACTAGCTGACAGTCTCAAGTACTGTTTATAATAACGGGCCATATAATCTTAGCTGCTTCTAATATTTATCTAGTTATCTAAGTATAGTTAACTCACATACATACATTTATACATATTATCCCGCCTTTCTCCCTACTTGGGTAGGTAGAGCGTAAACGACCTACACAAAGGTTAACTCACAAATATTAAAATTCTGAGTAGTAAAGTTAACTTTCTAAAAACGTTGAATTAGCATAAGTATGCACAATTATTGGAAAAATTGTAATCAAATATACGCAGAGGATAACATTAAGTGGCGATAGGGACTAAGTGGCGCCCATCAGTAAAAAAATGCATAGTTTACTAAAATCGCAGTGAATCGAAAAACCGGTCCAACAGATTCAAGTAATAATAATAATAATTGCCGTATGTGGCCTTCATTCGCAATTTTTCTTCTTACAACACTATGAATCTCTAATTTATAAGGTTCGAATTTATCTTCATAACTACTACTTGAGTCTTTTGAACTGGATTTTCAATTCATTGTGTTTTTAGTGAGTTATGAATTATGATTGTTATTAATGGTGCGCTACTTAGCTTATATAAATTACCTGTTAAGGGGATCCCTGGTGCACGACAGCGCCATAATCAGTATAAAATCATTACTCACTAAAATGGCAATTAATCCAAAATCCGATAGATCAAATGAAAATATAGGTACTGAAGTTTATTTAAATCATTATAAATTAATAATTCAATAATGACGGTAGTTACAAAAGTGCTAAATGTGGCCGTTTGTCGCAATTTTTCGATCTGCAACTACAACAAACTATAAGTTGCATTTTTATGAAATTCTAATTAACCTTTATTGCTTTAAACTCAATCTGATATACTGGATTTTCGATTGATTGTGTTTTCAGTGAATTATGTTTTTTTACTAATGACGGCGGCGCCCTAGAAAGCCCCTTAATACACTCATTAAGGAGCTTAGAGATAAGAAATTATTTCACTTTCACTTGTTAGTTTGTGAGTATCTTTCTAGTCATTTGAGTTGCTAAATTATCTTCGATGAAGAAGAATTTTAAAATTCAATTATGGTAGTAAAAAAATGGGTATTTTTAGACATTGTTTTATTTATTTAATAGTTTATTGTACATATTAACACACACAGAAAAAAAACATGAGGAATTCAGAGCACACAACAGGCACTGCTTATTTCTACAAAGAAATTTCTTATAGCAGACCTAATAAGAGAGTAAAAGAATTTAAAACATAATGCAGATAAGACGTGCACATTTTTTTTTGTCATATGAGCAGTACATAAATATAAATAATTTAACTAAACATGTATCTACAACAAGGACAAGAATAGGTAAATAATATAGTACTTATAAACACATACTTATCCTAAATATGATAGATATCTATAATAAATAAATACACTGCATAATAAATAAATATACTATGGATTACTTAGGAAATGACAATGTTTTTCAAGTCTCATTTTGAAAACAGAATGGACTGACTATCGCGGTCAATATGCGGAAGAGCGTTCCACAAGCTAGCTGCATGGACCGTAAAAGAATAAAAGTAGAAGTCGAATTTGTTTATATATGTATAATAAATAAATAAGGAATAAGGATACGCGAATGATGATGATGATAAAAGTATAATTCCATAATCATCATCATTATAATATCTGTGTAAAAACTAGTACCCTCGTCCAATCCCCTAGATTAGGTAGCCGACCCCGTGATATACGGGATAAGGCTAGGGAGATGATAAACGCTCACTTTGTAGGGCATTTTTATTTTCATACTTGGAAAATAAAACCGGTAAAAGTTGTTGTTTCTGTTTTGTTTCAACAATAATTATTTGCAAGCAGAGCGAAAGACTCGCAACGCTCAGTATGAGAGAGAAAGACGAGCTGAGAACGCTGAAGCTATGGCAGAGCTTGCAGAAGCTATGGGCATCGGTCCCAATAAGGTCAGTATCGAAAAGTTGATCCAAAAAAGTACCATGAAATAAGAATTTGTCTAGGTACAGTTAGCAATGGCGATTGCTAGGCAGGGAAATACATTAAATTACAGTAAATGAATTGTACATATATATTCATACATATAGTATGATTTTCATGGGAAACCATTAATCTCCTTAAAAACTTCACTTCTATACTAAACTGTAATACTAATAATGTAATGTTTCTTACAGGTTCAAAACAGCGAGCTGCTGGATGGAGTGATAAAATACTTATCACAAGAGAGAGAAAGCACGGAATGTATAAAAAACATCAATAAAAAGGTGAAAATGCAAAGTAAGTAACAGAAAATCTTCTTATATTTTGTCGTGTGGGTTTCGAGTAGATCGATTTGATGAAACCTGGTGCCAAATTTTTTTTAATCGCCACATTCAGCACAGCTCCTTTCAAACTTTTTAACAACTATCAAAGACATTGACCGTCACCGAAGGGTGTTAACCCTTGCCTTCCGAAGCACGCCACATTTTTACTAACACGATTCCTTTACATTTTATAATAAAGATGTAACCTTTAGATTTTTTTCTACTTCTTGTTCTTTTTTGTTTGTTAAAGAAGAAAGAAAATCACTTCCCATGCCTGTGGTTCTACCAGTACCTAATTTCGCAACACCAGGACTGCCTGGCTACTTCCCAGAACCTTCAACAGTGCGAGACGTTCAAGCTGCCTATTTGCCAGAGCTAACACCAGAGCCAGATGTTCAAGCTGCATATTTTCCAGAGCTTTCACTAGATCGAGTGATAAACTATTTATCACAAGAGAGAGAAAGCACGGAATCTATAAAAAACATCAATAATAAGCTGAAGATGCAAAGTAACTATCATATCATCTTTTCCTTTTTGTCGTGTGAGTTTCGAGTCGATCGACCTGATGGAGCCTGCTTTCAGAGATTTTTAACCGCCATATATTTAGCACAACTTCTCTGAAATGATTTTTGTGTAACGACCACTATCAAAAACAGCGAGCGCAACCGACAGTTTTACGTGCCCTCCAAAACACGACGCAAATGTACTAATATTATTCCTTTAACATTTTATAATGTAAATGTAACCTTTCATATTTTTCTAATTCTGTTCTTTTTGTTTCTAGTTCGGACTTTGGAACAAAGACTCAGCTCAAATCCTGTTAAAGAAGAAATTATGTCACCCCCTTTGCCTGTGGTTCTATCAGTACCGAATTTCTCTACACCAGGACTGCCTAGCTACTTCCTAGAACCTTCAACAGTGCCAGATGTTCAAACTGCCTATTTGCCAGAGTCTTCACCAGAGCCCGATGTTCGAGCTTTCTATTTTCAATGATCAAGCTATCTCTTTGGCATAGCCTTCACCAGTACAAGATGTTTATGTTCCGTCCATACTTTTCATAAACACCACCACACAACTAAGGATTTTCAAGCTTTCACTAGATCGAATGATAAACTTTTTATCACAAGAGAGAAAAAGCACGGAATCTATAAAAAACATCAATAAAAAGCTGAAGACGCAGAGTAAGCAACATAACATGTTTTCCTTTTTTGGCCTGTGAGTTTCGAGTCGATCAACCTAATGGAACCTGGTATCAGATATTTTTAACCGCCATATTGTACACGCACAGCTTCTCTGAAATGATTTTTGTGTAACAACCACTATCAAAGACAGCGAGCGTGACCGACGGTTGTACGTGCCCTCCGAAGCACGACGCAAATGTACTAATATATCCCGCCGCGGACCCCTCCGTTTCTGAAGCGGAATCCATGTCCGTCGACCCGTCTGATAGTTCAGACTCCGATGCGTTTACCGAAGTCGTCTCTAAAAAGAAACGCAAACGCAAAACCCCAGACTCCACCCCCCGGCAAAAGCGCAAAGCGCCTGCCTCACCGACCGGTGCTGGCACCTCTGCCAACACCGCCGTCAACTCCTCCATCCCCCCGCTTATGAAAGAGCGTACCCCCCCTCCCATCATTATCCGAGACAAGGCCAAGTGGTCTGCTGTCTCATCCGCTATGACGAACAAGATCCCGTTCTCAAAAGCGCAAGCCACCCCCGAAGGAATCCGCGTCACGGTTCCTTCCTCCACTGCCCATAGGGACTTAACCTCACTCCTCTCAAGGATGGGGGTTCCCTATCATACCTTCATGTTGGAAGAGGATAAACTTCTCCGCGTTGTCATTAGGGGAATGCCTAAGGAAATCTCCGAAGACGAGATCCTCAAGGACCTCAAGTCCAAGTCCCTCCCCGTCGAACGTGTCCATCGCATACACTCCCGCCGTACGGGAAAGTGTACGACATGGTACACATCACCCTGGAGAAATCCGAGGCCGGCAAGGCCATTTTCCAACTCCAGAAGCTATGCTTTCTCTCCGGCATTCGTGTCGAACCTCCCCGTAAATCCGGCTACCCAGGGCAATGCCATCGTTGCCAGTCCTACGGGCACTCTGCCCGCACCTGTCATGCCACCGAAAGGTGCGTGAAATGTCTAGAGCCCCACTCCTCCTCCGACTGTAAGCGGCCCAAAAAGAATGAAGTCAAACCTCAAGACCTCTCTCCCCCTAGTTGCGTCCTCTGCGAGGGCATTGGGCACCCAGCCAATTACCGCGGCTGCCCCAAAGCCCCCAAAGTCTCCAAAAAGGTTCTCGACCGCTTCCAAGCGAGATCCACTTACGCCGCCAAACTGGCAGCAGCCAAATCTTCTCCCTCTGTGGCGAAACCAGCCCCTAATTCAATCCCCCCTTGGGCCCCAGCACCTGGTGCTGCCAGCCCCCGTACTTTCCCCTTACAACCCACCATGCCGGAGTTGATGGCTTCCCCACCAACTCCCCGTCTCCTCCCCAGCCCCCCCAAAACCTCCAACGGAAGCGACCACGCCGACTTGGCTAGTGCGCTTTCCGTTGTCTCCTCATTTGTGGACGTCATCAACCCCGACGAGGTGATTGCGTACGCAAATGAGCTCAGGCGCCATCAAGGCAATGTCTCTGCCATCCTTATGATCTCAGCGAAATACGCTTCGCTGATTGCCGCCATCAAATCTTTTAAAGCCTATTAATGGATAGTCTAGGTAATTTGGATAACTCCAACAGACGTAGGATAAAGCCCAGGTCCCTCAAAATAGCCTTTTTCAATGGCGATGGCATTCGAACCCAGCGTGACGAAGTCGCTTTGCTCTTAAAGCAACATTAGATAGATATCCTTCTAGTCCAGGAATCCTTCCTTAAGGACCACATGCGCTCTCCGCGCATAGCCCACTATCATCTGGTCCGAAATGACCGCACTTGGGGAAACAAAGGAGGCACTGCTATCTACTACAGACGTGCTCTGTATTGCACTCCTTTGGAACTCCCCCCTCTCTCCTTTATAGAGGCAACCGCATGTCGCATTGGCATGACGGGGCACCAACCTGTCACGTTGGTGTCAGCCTACTTATCCCCCAGTCCCGATAGGCCTCTCATCGAGGAAGACGAGAGGACTATCGGGACTGGGGGATAAGTAAGATTACCTCCCTGCTTGGTATCAGTAACTCTGTTATCATAGCAGGCGACCTCAATTCCAAGCACGAAGCTTGGAACAGCTCGCATTCCAACCCACGCGGTAACCTCCTTCTTCAACTCTCCGGGAACCTCAACTTTGACGTTGTGGCTCCCATGGAACCAACTCACTTCCCCACTATCGTAGGTCACCGTCCCGATGTCCTAGACTTAGCCCTTCTTAAGAACGTTAACCTTTGTGTACGTTCTATCGAAGTGGTCAAAGCCCTAAACTCCGACCATCGTCCCGTTGTGATGCAATTCCATCCTCGGACTAACATACCGGGACCCACTGGCCTCCCCGGTAAGACCAAGACCGTACTGAACTGGGTGAGGCTAGGTAAAGCCCTAGAAGCACCCAGCTCAATCTATCTTGACCAGATCCCCTCTTACCTGTCCACCGCTGCTGACATTGACTTAGCAGTCTCCTCTCTCACCAGTCACATCAAAAGCGTCGTAGACGCCTGTTCGAGGTCGCTTCCAGAGCCCGATGAAGGGCACTGGAAACTTCCAAACGAAATTGCTGACCTGGTGACTGAGAAGAATGTCGCTCTTCAAGCGTATGATAACTTCCCTTCGGAGGATAATCGAGTATTTTTACGCGCCTTACAAAGAGAAGTGAGGAAACGCGTATTCGAATATCGCAACTCCAAGTGGGACCAGTTCGTCTCGGAACTTCGGAACTGGAACCAGACCACCTTGCCTTCTGGAAGCTATCCCGCTCTCTCAAATCAGACGAGACCTCTCTCATGCCCCCTCTGATAAGACCCGACGGGTCTCTAGCCTTTGACGATGACGAAAAGTCTGAATGTCTGGCTGACAGTCTCGAGGCTCAGTGCTCGCCCAGCACTCTTCCTTGCGACCCTGACCACCTTCAAACGGTCGACTCGGAGGTCGATCGTCTCTCCTCCCTACCACCCTCTGACCCTCCGCTCCCTCCTATTACGGAGCAGGAAGTCCGCACCGCCCTTAAGGTGCTCAAGTCTAGGAAGGCTCCAGGACCTGACGGTATTACAAACCGTGTCCTCAAAATCCTCCCTGACCATCTCATTACCGTGATCACCCTCATCCTCAATGCCGCGATGACCAGCTGCACCTTTCCATCATCATGGAAGGAAGCCACAGTCATAGGCATCCACAAATCTAAAAAGCCTCGCGATCAGCCCTCTTCTTACCGGCCCATCAGCCTTCTCAATCCCCTCGGCAAACTCTACGAGCGGTTGATTTATCGCCGCCTTAGAGATTACGCTGAAAACAGCAGCCTCATTCCCCCCGAGCAATTCGGTTTCCGTTCCCAACATTGTTGTGTTCGTCAGGTCCACCGTCTTGTGGAACATATCACGTCCAATTTTCATGAATGCAAACCCAAACCCACAGGAGCCGTCTTCCTTGATGTAGCGAAGGCATTCGACAAGGTCTGGCACAACGGTCTGGTGTACAAGCTATACCAGCTCGGTGTGCCGGATCGTCTTGTACGTATCGTACGTGACTTTTTGACGAACCGCAGCTTCCGTTACAAAATCGAAGGCGCCCTGTCCACCCCTCGCCCCATTAGAGCCGGAGTCCCTCAGGGCTCTGTGCTATCCCCTCTCCTCTTCACCCTCTATACCAGCGACCTTCCCAGTACGCCCAAGACGCAGCTCGCTCTGTTCGCAGACGACACTGCGATCTATGCCTCCTGTCGCAGACACCAATTACTTGGCAGATACCTCCAGCGCGCCCTAGACTCCGTCGGGAGCTGGTTCCGCAAATGGAGGTTTGAAGTCAATCCCGAGAAGAGCACCGCCGTGCACTTTACTCGTGCCAGATTACGTCGTACCCTCCCAGCTGTAAAGCTGTACGGTCGACCCATCCAATGGTCCAAAGACGCCAAGTACTTGGGGGTTACTCTTGACTCCCAGCTTAACTTTGCGAAGCACATCAGGAGAGTCCGAAACCGCGCCAAATTTGTCATGGGCCGGCTCACCCCAATCATACGCAAAACGCAGTAAACTCTCCCTTAGAAATAAGGTGAGGCTTTACACTACATGCGTTCGACCCATAATGATCTACGCCAGTGTGGCCTTCAGCCACACCTACCCCACTTATCTGAACACCCTCCAGGTGTGTAGTGTAGCAACTCCCCGCCTTAGCCCGGTGACGCATTATATACACTTTGTAGTATTTTGCAAACAAGTCCATTCAACTAAAAAAAAAAAAAAAAAATGTACTAATATACTTCCTTTAACATTTTATAATGTAAATGTAACTTTTTATATTTTTCTAATTCTGTTCTTTTTGTTTCTAGTTCGGACTTTGGAACAAAGACTCAGCTCAAATCCTGTTAAAGAAGAAATAATGTCACCCCCTTTGCCTGTGGTTCTACCAGTACCAAATTTCACTACACCAGGTCTGCCTGGCTACTTCCCAGAACCTTCAACAGTGCAAGATGTTCAAACTCCCTATTTTCTAGAGTCTTCACCAGAGCCCGATGTTCAAGCTGCCTATTTTACAGAGCTTTTACCAGTGCCAGATGATCAAGCTGTCTATTTGCCAGAGCCTTCACCAGTACAAGATGTTTATGTTCCGTCGGCGTCTATGAACTTCACTGATGCATTAACATCTGGTAAGCCATCAAATGCTTTGGTATTCGTTCTAGAGCCAGATGTTCAAACTGCCTATTCGTCAGAGCTTCCACCAGGGCCAGATGATCAAGCTGCTTATTTGCCAGAGCCTTCGCCAGTACAAGATGTTTCTGTTCCGTCGGCGTCTATGAACTTCACTGATGCATTAACATCTGGTAAGCCCTCATCTAGCTAAAAGCATTGCCGAATTGAATAGAAAGCTAAAGCAATCGATTGATATGTTTCTTCACTGGTTCAATGCTAATACTCAACGACTTAATTCCACCAAAACCCGTGTCATACTTGTCAAAAACACCACCAGATCTAAGGATTTTCAAGCTGTCACTAGATCGAGTGATAAACTATTTATCACAAGAGAGAGGAAGCACGGAATCTATAAAAAACATCAATAAAAAGCTGAAGACGCAGAGTAAGTAACAGAACATCTTTTCCTTTTCGTCGTGTGAGTTTCGAGTCAATCGACCTGATGGAAGCTGGTATCAGAGATTTTTAACCGCCATATATTTAGCACAGCTTCTCTGAAATGATTTTTGTGTAACAACCACTATCAAAGACAGCGAGCGCGACCGACGGTTGTACGTGCCCTCCGAAGCACGACGCAAATGTACTAATATACTTCCTTTAACATTTTATAATGTAAATGTAACTTTTCATATTTTTCTAATTCTGTTCTTTTGTTTCTAGTTCGGACTTTGTAACAAAGACTCAGCTCAAATCCTGGTAAAGAAGAACTAATGTCACCTCCTTTGCCTGTTACCTTCTACCAGTACCGAATTTCACTACACCAGGACTGCCTGGCTACTTCCCCGAACCTTCAACAGTACCAGATGTTCAAACTGCCTATTTGCCAGAGTCTTCACCAGAGCCCAATGTTCAAGCTGCCTATTTTCTAAAGCTTTCACCAGTGCCAGATGATCATGTTCCGTCGGCGTCTATGAACTTCACTGATGCATTAACATCTGGTAAGCCATCAAAAGCTTTGGTATTCGTTCCAGAGCCAGATTTTCAAACCGCCTATTTGCCAGAGCTTTCACCAGTGCCAGATGATCAAGCTGCTTATTTTCCAGAGCCTTCGCCAGTACAAGATGTTTATGTTCCGTCGGCGTCTATGAACTTCACCGATGCATTAACACCTGGTAAGCCCTCATTTAGCTAAAAGCATTGCCGAATTGAATAGAAAACTAAAACAATCGATTAATATGTTTCTTCACTGGTTTAATGATAATAATCTACGACTTAATTCCACCAAAACCAGTGTCATACTTTACATAAACACCACCAGAACTAAGTATTTTCAAGCTTTCACTAGATCGAATAATAAACTTTTTATCACAAGAGAGAGAAAGCACGGAATCTATAAAAAACATCAATAAAAAGCCGAAGACGCAGAGTAAGTAACAGAACATGTTTTCCTTTTTGTCCTGTGAGTTTCGAGTCGATCAACCTGATGGAACCTGGTATCAGAGATTTTTAACCGCCATATAATACACGCACAGCTTCTCTGAAATGATTTTTGTGTAACAACCACTATCAAAGACAGCGAGCGCGACCGACGGTTGTACGTGCCCTCCGAAGCACGACGCAAATGTACTAATATACTTCCTTTAACATTTTATAATGTAAATGTAACTTTTCATATTTTTCTAATTCTGTTCTTTTTGTTTCTAGTTCGGACTTTGGAACAAAGACTCAGCTCACATCCTGTTAAAGAAGAAATAATGTCACCCCCTTTGCCTGTGGTTCTACCAGTACCAAATTTCACTACACCAGGTCTGCCTGGCTACTTCCCAGAACCTTCAACAGTGCAAGATGTTCAAACTCCCTATTTTCTAGAGTCATCACCAGAGCCCGATGTTCAAGCTGCCTATTTTACAGAGCTTTCACCAGTGCCAGATGATCAAGCTGTCTATTTGCCAGAGCCTTCTCCAGTACAAGATGTTTATGTTCCGTCGGCGTCTATGAACTTCACTGATGCATTAACATCTGGTAAGCCATCAAATGCTTTGGTATTCGTTCTAGAGCCAGATGTTCAAACTGCCTATTCGTCAGAGCTTCCACCAGGGCCAGATGATCAAGCTGCTTATTTGCCAGAGCCTTCGCCAGTACAAGATGTTTCTGTTCCGTCGGCGTCTATGAACTTCACTGATGCATTAACATCTGGTAAGCTCTCCTCTAGCTAAAAGCGTTGCCGAATTGAATAGAAAGCTAAAGCAATCGATTGATATGTTTCTTCACTGGTTCAATGCTAATAATCTACGACTTAATTCCACCAAAACCCGTGTCATACTTTTCAAAAACACCACCAGATCTAAGGGTTTTCAAGCTGTCACTAGATCGAGTGATAAACTATTTATCACAAGAGAGAGAAAGCACGGAATCTATAAAAAACATCAATAAAAAGCTGAAGATGCAGAGTAAGTAACAGAACATCTTTTCCTTTTCGTCGTGTGAGTTTCGAGTCAATCGACCTGATGGAAGCTGGTATCAGAGATTTTTAACCGCCATATATTTAGCACAGCTTCTCTGAAAAGATTTTTGTGTAACGACGACTATCAAAAACAGCAAGCGCGACCGACGGGTTTAGGTGCCCTCCAAAACACGACGCAAACGTACTAATATAATCGTTTAACATTTTATAATGTAAATGTAACTTTTCATATTTTTCTAATTCTGTTCTTTTGTTTCTAGTTCGGCCTTTGTAACAAAGACTCAACTCAAATCCTGGTAAATAAGAAATAATGTCACCTCCTTTGCCTGTGGTTCTACCAGTACCGAATTTCACTACACCAGGACTGCCTGGCTACTTCCCCGAACCTTCAACAGTGCCAGATGTTCAAACTGCCTATTTGCCAGAGTCTTCACCAGAGCCCAATGTTCAAGCTGCCTATTTTCTAGAGCTTTCACCAGTGCCAGATGATCAAGCTGTCTATTTGCCAGAGTCTTCATCAGTACGAAAGATGTTTATGTTCCGTCGGCGTCTATGAACTTCACTGATGCATTAACATCTGGTAAGCCATCAAATACCTTGGTATTCGTTCCAGAGCCAGATGTTCAAACTGCCTATTTGTCAGAGCTTACACCAGGGCCAGATGATCAAGCTGCTTATTTGCCAGAGCCTTCGTCAGTACAAGATGTTTCTGTTCCGTCGGCGTCTATGAACTTCACTGATGCAATAACATCTGGTAAGCCCTCATCTAGCTAAAAGCATTGCCACATTGAATAGAAAGCTAAAGCAATCGATTGATATGTTTCTTCACTTGTTCAATGCTAATAATCTACGACTTAATTCCACCAAAACCAGTGTCATACTTTTCAAAAACACCACCAGATCTAAGGGATTTTCAAGCTTTCACTAGATCGAGTGATAAACTATTTATCACGAGAGAGAGAAAGCACGGAATCTATAAAAATCATCAATAAAAAGCTGAAGACGCCGAGTAAGTAACAGAACATCTTTTCCTTTTTGTCGTGTGAGTTTCGAGTCGATCGACCTGATGGAACCTAGTATCAGAGATTTTTAACCGCCATATATTTAGCACAGCTTCTCTTAAATGATTTTTGTGTAACAACCACTATCAAAAACAGCAAGCGCGACCGACGGGTTTGCGTGCCCTCCAAAACACGACGCAAACGTACTAATATAATCCTTTAACATTTTATAATGTAAATGTAAATTTTCAAATTTTTCTAATTCTGTTCTTTTTGTTTCTAGTTCGGACTTTGTAACAAAGACTCAGCTCAAATCCTGGTAAAGAAGAAATAATGTCACCCCCTTTGCCTGTGGTTCTACCAGTACCGAATTTCACTACACCAGGGCTGCCTGGCTACTTCCCAGAACCTTCAACAGTGCCAGATGTTCAAACTGCCTATTACTTCCATGTTGGCCTGGGAGCGAGAGAAAAACATAGATTGTGCCAGCTGCATTTCCTCCCGGGCATGCTGTAAAAACCAGCTAAGGGATCCTAGGGTTTCAGTATATTGTAATTTAGGCGATGGGCTGACAACCTGTCACTACAGCAATATACTTACAAATCTATCTTAAAAAACCCTCAAAACTTTGTCAAACGTGGCGGAACGACCTTTGTTTGGGTCGTTTACGCTCTGCCTACCCCATTAGGGATAAAGGCGTGATTATGTGTGTGTGTGTTTGTGTATGCTAATTTGAATATTTACGTTATGACATTTTAATTTTATGACAATTTAAGTGTTATTGTTCTTAACTGAATTCTTATTATAATTATAATATTTTTTGTGTAGAAATATCCAACACGATGTATATTATTTAAGGATTAATAAACTTGAACTTGATCTGCTTAGATATTCGTCTTATATGATTTAGGTATTTCTGTTACTAAATTTTTTATCTTGCAAGTTTCGAGTACAAACCTACTTTTGTTACCAGGCTATGATAAATTTTCAAATTTTTCTAATTCTGTTCTTTTTGTTTCTAGTTCGGACTTTGTAACAAAGACTCAGCTCGAATCCTGTTAAAGAAGAAATAATGTCACCCCCTTTGCCTATGGTTCAATCAGTACCGAATTTCTCTACACCAGGACTGCCTGGCTACTTCCTAGAACCTTCAACAGTGCCAAATGTTCAAACTGCCTATTTGCTAGAGTCTACACCAGAGCCCGATGTTCAAGCTTTCTATTTTCCAGAGCTTTCACCAGTGCCAGATGATCAAGCTATCTCTTTGGCATAGCCTTCACCAGTACAAGATGTTTATGTTCCGTCGGCGTCTATGAACTTCACTGATGCATTAACATCTGGTAAGCCATCAGATGCTTTGGTATTCGTTCCAGAGCCATATGTTCCAACTGCCTATGTGCCAGAGCTTTCACCAGTGTCAGATGATCAAGCTGCTTTTATGCCAGAGCTTTCGCCAGTACAAGATTTTTATGTTCCGTCGGCGTCTATGAACGTCACTGATGCATTAACATCTGGTTAAAAGCATTGCCGAATTCAATAGAAAGCTAAAACAATCGATTCATATGTTTCTTCACTGGTTCAATGATAATAATCTACGACTTAATTCCACCAAAACCAGTGTCATACTTTTAAAAAGCACCACCAGAGCTAAGGATAACCTGGATATTACAATAAACGGTGGCTTTAGTCGAAACCGCTAAGTTCTTAGGGGCACAAATTGACTCCTTACTGAACTGGAAGGAGGAAGTTGACAAAATTATGGCTAAAATAAGTACAGCGTGTTATGCCTTAAGAAGTCTTAGAGATGTAACTGCTATCGACCACCTTAAATTAGTTTTGTGCTTTTGACCGACCTCGTGAAGAACCTAGAACGCTATGAAAGTAAAGAACAGACGGCTGAACGACTCTTAACTAGAAGAAAAGATCTTCAAAACTGCCTAAATCCCAAATTACGTATAGCCAAGCATTGTGTCAATTATTAAGCCATTAAAATTTTCAATGCACTTCCTGATGAACTCAAAAGTGTTTATGACCTCAAGGCATTTAAATCCTTGTTAAAGATCTTCTTGTTGGTGAAATCTTTTTATTCAGTTTCCGACTATCTCAATAATTAATCTGGAATTATGACAATTTTTTTACTATCATGACTTTGCACGTAATAAAATAATAGATACCTTATGTTGTGGTACTTGTACTGTACTATAGTACTGGTGTACTATAATATTATGTGAAATATTAATTTACATGTTTGTGTATGCTAATTTGACTATTTACGTTATGACATTTTAATTTTATGACAATTTAAGTGTTATTGTTCTTAACTGAATTCTTATTATAATTATAATATTTTTTGTGTAGAAATATCCAACACGATGTATATTATTTAAGGATTAATAAACTTGAACTTGATCTGCTTAGATATTTATTTTGTCTTATATGATTTAGGTATTTCTGTTACTAAATTTTTTATCTTGCAAGTTTCGAGTACAAATCTACTTTTGTTACCAGGCTATGATTCTCAGATGTACAGCCATCCCGATAATATGATGTTTGATGCCTCACCAATCACTGAACAAAATTCACCGACTGATGAATTGGTATGTTTATTTTAACACCAAATTTTTCTTTTCCGATATCTTTACATACAACTGCTGACACGTCATTGCTCGCTTGCTCCTCCTGCTCCTATATTAAGCTTCATCATCTTCTTCTTCTTTTTAGCGAGTGGATTCTCGAGTCGAACGACCCGATGAAACCTGTTGTCTGTGTTTTCACAGCTATTACGTCTTTGGAATGGTTTGAGTAACGACTACTATGGTGGTATTTTTGGTACTTTTGTATGGGCAGGTCAATTTTTGTTTTCATCTCCAGAAAGAAATTCCTGGTGAGTGTTCTTTAGTTTCCTTGGCTGATCAACCCCTATCAGTTTTGGACGTTCGGGACGCTGTCCCTTACACCTGATATAATCACGCAGCATGCCCGGAAGTAAATGCAGCTGGCACATTCTATGTTTTTCTCTCCCTCCCAATCCAGAATGGAAGATTTAATTGTGAACACTGTAAATTAGTAGGTATATACTAGTCAACTAAGTTGGTAATTTAATGATGCAATAATGATAATGAATTTTATAATTTGATCTTTGTTTTTTGTAATGTGATTTCTTCTTGATAAAATTATGCATGTGTTTTGTAGGTTTAGGTATTGGTATCTACTAGCGGAAGGCATGTTATGGCAATGGTCCCGTTTAACACCGTAGATATTAGTGGTTGCACCATGTGCTAGGCATTGGTGACTTGAAGTCGTTAAGCCATTGTTAGGCATTGGCGGCTTGAAAACTCTGACCTAATCTAGGATTGGATCTGGTTTCCCTTCTGGGCTGTGGAGGTGAGATAGCAGTTGCTCTGTGTAAAGACCTGTTATTCAAATTCAAAATATAAATACATTTAGTATCCACATTTACAATTAGGAACTAGTTACACACATTTACAAACAGTTAAAACAAAAAACAATCAAAATCAGTACATTTACAAACATTATACACATATGAAATACCTATTATTATAATACACAAAACAAAGTGGATAATGGGCACAGTGCATTCCTGATTTTAAGCCCACCCATAGTCAGACTTATTTAAGTTTACATAATAATATCTGTAATCCATGGTGCTACATTGCTATTGGTAATTAATTACTTAATTGACGAATTAAAATATGATTACGATATAATAACTTTTGTTTCTTATTTTTTCTAGCTCCTCAAAATATTAAAAAACCCATTTAAAATTCTTCTTTGATAACATCAAATGAAAAAACATTTATTTGCATACTAAAAACACATTATAATTTAGTTCAATACCAAAGGTAGACTAAGGCTCGTATTTATAAAGCAATCTCAAGATTGAGAGCAATATTAAGTATGGAATTGACAGGCCACATTGTACTAAAATGACGTTTCTGATACGAACTTTAACTAGCTGTCAGTCTCAAGTGCTGTTTATAATAACGGGCCATATAATCTTAGCTGCTTCTAATATTTATCTAGTTTTTTTACTAATGACGGCGCCACTTAGCCCAGGGGAGCCCCTTAATACGCTAATTAAGGAGCTTAGAGATAAGACATTATTATTCACTTGTTAGTTTGTGAGTATCTTTCTAGTCATTTGAGTTGCTAAATTATCTTCGAAATTAAATTATGGTAGTAAAAAAATGGGTATTTTTAGACATTGTTTTATTTATTTAATAGTTTATTGTACATATTAACACACACAGAAAAAATTCATGAGGAATTCAGAGCACACAACAGGCACTGCTTATTTCTACAAAAAAAATCTTATAGCAGACCTAATAAGAGAGTAAAATTATTTAAAACGTAATGCAGTTAAGACGTGCACAGTTTTTTTTGTCATGTGAGCAGTACATAAATATAAATAATTTAACTAAACATATATCTACAACAAGGACAAGAATAGATAAATAATATAGTAATTACAAACATATACTTATCCTAAATATGATAGATATCTATAATAAATAAATACACTGCATATAGATACATACAATATAAAAATATATATACTATGGATTACTTAGGCAAAGACAATGTTTTTCAAGTCTCATTTTGAAAACACAATGGACGGACTATCGCGGTCAGTATGCGGAAGAGCGTTCCACAAGCTAGCTGCATGGATCGTAAAAGAATAAAATTAGAAGTCGAATTTGTTTATATATGTATAATAAATAAATAAGGAATAAGGATACGCGAATGATGATGATGATAATTATTATTCTTTATTTTTCATTCGGCAACCCTGGCTCGCAATTTGCGTGCCAGTTCTAAATTGACGCTTAACCTGCCGTGTCACAAAACTGACTTCTACGCAAAGTCTTTCACAGTGCGAGCGATCAAGCTGTGGAATGAATTGCCCGAAGACATTCGACGTGCACCGTCTCTTGAAACCTTTAAGAGCCGACTTAAAAAACATTACTTGAAAGAAATGACTATCTGATCATTATTTATCCTTCACTTTTATCCTGTGCTGTTGCTGTCATTTCCTTCGTCTAGATCTGGCTGTAGTTTGCATTATCCTATCTTCCATTAGTTTATGTATTAGTTTATTGTATATTATGTATTAGTTTACTTTACAATATCTATGTAGTAGCTTGTAACTAGTTTATGTATTATATGTAATGTATTTAGGATACATATTTTACTAGATTTGCAATATCCCGCTTACCGCTACGCATTTTTCTTTGACCCAAAGGTTGCCTGGAAGAAATTGCTACCTTAGCAATAAGGCCGCCTATGTTGTACTTGTTTTTTGTTGTTATCTGTTGTGTTGTATCATTTGTGTTCTTACGTGCAATAAAGTATTTTTATGTTATGTTATGTTATAAAAGTATAATTTCATAATCATCATCATTATAATATCTGTGTTAAAACTAATACCTTCGTCCAATCCCCTAGATTAGGTAGCCGACCCCGTGATGTACGGGATAAGGCTATTGAGATGACAAACGCTCACTTTGTAGGGCATTTATTCATTTTCATACTCGGAAAATAAAACCAGTGAAAGTTGTTGTTTCTGTATTGTTTAAACAATAATTATTTGCAAGCAGAGCGAAAGACTCGTAACACTCAGTATGAGAGAGAAAGACGAGCTGAGAACGCTGAAGCTATGGCAGAGCTTGCAGAAGCTATGGGCATCGATCTCAATAAGGTTAGTATCGAAAAGATGATCCAAAAAGTACCATGAAATTAGAATTTGTCTAGGTACAGTTAGCAATGACGATTGCTAGGCAGGGAAATACATTAAATTATACTATATATTTTCACGAAATTTCGTATATTGTTGCAGTAAATGAATTGTACATATATGTATGATTTTCATGGGAAACCATTAATAATCTCCTTAAAAACTTCACTTCTATGCTAAACTGTAATACTAATAATATAATTTTATTACAGGTTCAAACCTGCGAGCTGCTAGATGGAGTGTTAAACTATTTATCACAGGAGAGAAGAAGCACGGAATGTATAAAAAACATCAATAAAAAGCGGAAGATGCAAAGTAAGTAACAGAACATCTTTTTTTTCTTTAAATTCTTTTTTTTGTCGTGTGGGTATCGAGTTGATCGGTCTGATCAAACCTAGTGTCAGTATTTTTTTAACCGCCACATTTAGCACAGCTCCTCTCGAACTTTTTCATTTGTGTATTGACAACTATCAAATACATTGACCGTCACCGGAGGGTTAACATGCCCTCCGAAGTACGCCGCATTTGTACTAAGACGATTCCTTTACATTTTATAATAAACATGTAATCTTTTGTATTTTTCTACTTCTTGCTCTTTTTTGTTTCCAGTTCGTACATTGGAGCAAAGTCTAAGCTCAAACTATGTTACGGAACAAAGAAAGTCACTCCCCATGCCTGTGGTTCTACCAGTACCTAATTTCGCAACACCAGGACTACCTGGCTACTTCCCAGAATCTTCAACAGTGCGAGACGTTCAAGCTGCCTATTTGCCAGAGCCAGATGTTCAAGCTGCATTTTTGCCTGATCTTACACTAGATCGAGTGATAAACTATTTATCACAAGAGAGAGAAAGCACGGAATCTATAAAAAACATCAAAAATAGCTGAAGATGCAGAGTAAGTAACAGATCACCTTTTCCTTTTTGTCGTGTGAGTTTCGAGTCGATCGACCTGATGAAACCTGCTATCTGAGATTTCTAACCGCCATATATTTAGCACAGCTTCTCTGAAATGATTTTTGTGTAACGACCACTATCAAAAACAGCGAGCGCGACCGACGGTTTTACGTGCCCTCCAAAACACGACGCAAATTTACTAATATTATTCCATTTAACATTGTATGATGTAAATGTAAGCTTTAATATTTTTCTAATTCTGTTCTTTTTGTTTCTAGTTCGGACTTTGGAACAAAGACTCAGCTCAAATCCTGTTAAAGAAGAAATAATGTCACAAAAATAATGTTCCTTCCATGCTGGACTGGGAGAGATAGAAAAACATAGCATGTTCCAGCTGCCCTTCCTCCCGGGCATGCTGTAGAAGTCAGCAAAAGGGACTCGAGGGTTACAGTGTATTGTAATTTAGGCGATGGGCTGACAACCTGTCACTATAGCAAAACACTTTTCAATCTAAAATTGCCCTCAATTTTTGTCAGACGTGGCGAAAGCGCCTTTTACGAGGCGTTTATCGCTCTGCCTACCCCGTAAGGGATAAAGGCGTGATTTTATGTATGTATGTATGTAATGTCACCCCCTTTGCCTGTTGTTCTACCAGTACTAAATTTCACTACACCAGGACTGCCTGGCTACTTCCCAGAACCTTCAACAGTGCCAGATGTTCAAACTGCCTATTTGCCAGAGTCTTCACCAGAGCCCGATGTTCAAACTGCCTATTTACCAGAGCTTTCACCAGTGCCAGATGATCAAGCTGCTTATTTGCCAGAGCCTTCGCCAGTACAAGATGTTTATGTTCCGTCAGCGTCTATGAACTTCACTAATGCATTAACATCTGGTCAGCCATCATCTAGCTAAAAGCATTGCTGAATTGAATAGAAAGCTAAAACAATCGATTGATATATTTCTTCACTGGTTCAATGATAATAATCTAAAACTTAATTCCACCAAAACCAGTGTCATACATATACATACATAATATACATAATAATCACGCCATTATCCCTTACGGGGTAGGCAGAGCGTTAAACGCCTCGTAAAAGGCGCTTTCGCCACGTCTGACAAAAATTGAGGGCAATTTTAGATTGTAATGTATATAGCTATAGTGACAGGTTGTCAGCCCATCACCTAAATTACAATACACTGTAACCCTCGAGTCCCTTTTGCTGACTTCTACAGCATGCCCGGGAGGAAGGGCAGCTGGAACATTCTATGTTTTATTATCTCTTTCAGTCCAGCATGGAAGAAAGTGTCATACTTTTCAAAAACACCACCAGAGCTAAGGATTTTCAAGCTTTCACTAGATCGAGTGATAAACTATTTATCACAAGAGAGAGAAAGCACGGAATCTATAAAAACATCAATAAAAAGCTGAAAATGCAGAGTAAGTAACAGAACATCTTTTCCCTTTTTGTCGTGTGAGTTTCGAGTCGATCGACCTGATGGAACCTGGTATCAGAGATTTTTATCCGCCATATATTTAGCACAGCTTCTATAAAATGATTTTTGTGTAACGACCACTATCAAAGACAGCGAGCGCGACCGAGGGTTTTACGTGTCCTCCGCAGCTAAACACAAATGTACTAATATAATTCCTTTAACATTTTATATTGAAAATGTAACCTTTCATATTTTTCTAATTCTGTTCTTTTTGTTTCTAGTTCGGACTTTGGAACAAAGACTCAGATCAAATCCTGTTAAAGAAGAAATAATGTCACACCCTTTGCCTGTGGTTCTACCAGTACCGAATTTCACTACAGCAGGACTGCCTGGCTACTTCCCAGAACCTTCAACAGTGCCAGATGTTCAAACTGCCTATTTGCCAGAATCTTCACCAGAGCCCGATGTTGAAGCTGCCTATTTTCTAGAGCGTTCACCAGTGCCAGATGATCAAGCTGTCTATTTGCCAGAGTCTTTATCAGTACGAAAGATGTTTATGTTCCGTCGGCGTCTATGAACTTCACTGATGCATTAACATCTGGTAAGCCATCATCTAGCTAAAAGAATTGCCGAATTAAAAAGAAAGCTAAAGCAATCGATTGATATGTTTTTTCACTCGTTCAATGACAATAATCTACGACTTAATTCAACCAAAACCAGTGTCATACTTTTCAGAAACACCACCAAAGCTAAAGATTTTCAAGCTTTCACTAGATCGAGTGATAAACTATTTATCACAAGAGAGAGAAAGCACGGAATCTATAAAAAACATCAATAAAAATCTGAAGACGCAGAGTAAGTAACAGAACATCTTTTCCTTTTTTGTCCTGTGAGTTTCGAGTCGATTAACATGATGGAACGTGGTATCAGAGATTTTTAACCGCCATATATTTAGCACAGCTTCTCTGAAACGACTTTTGTGTAACGACCACTATCAAAGACAGCGAGCGCGACCGACGGTTTTACGTGCCCTCCAAAACACGACGGAAATGTACTAATATAATCCTTTAACATTTTATAATGTAAATGTAACTTTTCATATTTTTCTAATTCTGTTCTTTTTGTTTCTAGTTCGGACTTTGGAACAAAAACTCAGCTCAAATCCTGTTAAAGAAGAAATAATGTCACCCCCTTTGCCTGTGGTTCTACCAGTACCAAATTTCAATACACCAGGACTACCTGGCTAGTTCCCAGAACCTTCAACAGTGCCAGATTTTCAAACTGCCTATTTGCCAGAGTGTTCACCAGAGCCCGATGTTCGAGGTGCCTATTTTCTAGAGCTTTCACCAGTGCCAGATGATCAAGCTGTCTATTTGCCAGAGCCTTCACCAGTACAAGATGTTTATGTTCCGTCGGCGTCTATGAACTTCACTGATGAATTAACATCTGGTAAGCCATCAAATGCTTTAGTATTAGTTTTAGAGCCAGATGTTCAAACTGCCTATTTACCAGAGCTTTCACCAGTGCCAGATGATGAAGCTGCTTATTTGCCAGAGCCTTCGCCAGTACAAGATGTTTATGTTCCGTCGGCGTCTATTCTTCTTCTGTCGAGTGGGTATCGAGTCTATGGACCCGATGAACCCTGGTGACAGAGTTTTAAACCGCCTAGTAGCACAACTATCAGGCCTCTGACATGGTTTTGTGTAACGACCACTATCAAAGACAGCGACCGGGACCGACGGCTTAACGTGCCCTCCGAAGCACGAAATCTTTTTCTTTTCAGACAATCAGGTGATTCAGTTTTCAATGTCCTACCCAAACTGGGGAAAAATTCACAAAGTGATAAATTCTCAATATCAACTTTGTGTTTTACCCCCTGATAATCGAACCCAGGACCTCCGGATCGGGAGCCCATGGCACTAGCCACTAGACCACGGAGGCAGTAAAGTTAGTCGGCGTCTATGAACTTCACTGATGTATTAAAATCTGGTAAGCCATCATCTAGCTAAAAGCATTGCAGAATTGAATAGAAAGCTAAAACAATCGATTGATATGTTTCGTCACTGGTTCAATGATAATAATCCAGGACTAAATTCCACCAAAACCAGTGTCATACTTTTCAAAAACACCACCAGAGCTAAGGACTTTCAAGCTTTCACTAGATCGAGTGATAAACTATTTATCACAAGAGAGAGAAAGCACGGAATCTTTAAAAACCATCAATAAAAAGCTGAAGATGCAGAGTAAGTAACAGAACATCTTTTCCCTTTTTGTCGTGTGAGTTTCGAATCGATCGACCTGATGGAACCTGCTATCTGAGATTTTTAACCGCCATATATTTAGCACAGCTTCTCTAAAATGATTTTTGTGTAACGACCACTATCAAAGACAGCGAGCGCGACCGAGGGTTTTACGTGTCCTCCGCAGCACGACGCAAATGTACTAATATAATTCATTTAACATTTTATAATGTAAATGTAACATTTCATATTTTTCTAATTCTGTTCTTTTTGTTTCTAGTTCGAACTTTGGAACAAAGACTCAGCTCAAATCCTGTTAAAGAAGAAATAATGTCACACCCTTTGCCTGTGGTTCTACCAGTACCAAATTTCAATACACCAGGACTGCCTGGCTACTTCCCAGAACCTTCAACAGTGCCAGATGTTCAAACTGCCTATTTGCCAGAGTGTTCACCAGAGCCCAATATTCAAGTTGCCTATTTTCAAGAGCTTTCACCAGTACAAGATGTTCATGTTCCGTCGGCGTCTATGAACTTCACTGATGCATTAACATCTGGTAAGCCATCAAAAGCTTTGGTATTCGTTCCAGAGCCAGATTTTCAAACTGCCTATTTGCCAGAGCTTTCTTCAGTGCCAGATAATCAAGCTGCTTATTTGCCAGAGCCTTCGCCTGTACAAGATATTTATGTTCCGTCGGCGTCTACGAACTTCACTGGTGCATTAATATCTGGTAAGCCATCATCTAACTAAAAGCATTGCCGAATTGAAAAGAAAGCTAAAACAATCGATTGATATGATTTTTCACCGGTTCTATGACAATAATCTACGACTTAACTCAACCAAAACCAGTGTCATACTTTTCAGAAACACCACCAGAGCTAAAGATTTTCATGCTTTCACTAGATCGAGTGATAAACTATTTATCACAAGAGAGAGAAAGTACAGAATCTACAAAAAACATCAATAAAAAGCTGAAGACGCAGAGTAAGTAACAGAACATCTTTTCCCTTTTTGTCGTGTGAGTTTCGAGTCGATCGACCTGATGGAACCTGGTATCAGAGATTTTTAACCGCCATATATTTAGCTTAGCTTCTCTGAAATGATTTTTGTGTAACGACCACTATCAAAGACAGCGAGCGCGACCGACGGTTGTACGTGCCCTCCGAAGCACGACGCAAATGTACTTATATACTTCCTTTAACATTTTATAATGTAAATGTAACTTTTCATATTTTTCTAATTCTGTTCTTTTGTTTCTAATTCGGACTTTGTAACAAAGACTCAGCTCAAACCCCTGGTAAAGAAGAAATAATGTCACCTCCTTTGCCTGTGGTTATACCAGTACCGAATTTCACTACACCAGGACTGCCTGGCTACTTCCCAGAACCTTCAACAGTGCCAGATGTTCAAACTGCCTATTTGCCAGAGTCTTCACCAGAGCCCAATGTTCAAGCTGCCTTTTTTCTAGAGCTTTCACCAGTGCCAGATGATCAAGCTGTCTATTTGCCAGAGTATTCATCAGTACGAAAGATGTTTATGTTCCGTCGGCGTCTATGAACGTCACTGATGCATTAACATCTGGTTAAAAGCATTGCCGAATTCAATAGAAAGCTAAAACAATCTATTCATATGTTTCTTCACTGGTTCAATGATAATAATCTACGACTTAATTCCACCAAAACCAGTGTCATACTTTTAACAAGCACCACCAGAGCTAAGGATAACCTGGATATTACAATAAACGGTGGCTTTAGTCGAAACCACTAAGTTCTTAGGGGCACAAATTGACTCCTTACTGAACTGGAAGGAGGAAGTTGACAAAATTATGGCTAAAATAAGTACAGCGTGTTATGCCCTAAGAGATGTAATTGCTATCGACCACCTAAAATTAGTTTTTGTGCTTTTGAAAGACCTCGTGAAGAACCTAGAACGCTATGAAAGTAAAGAACAGACGGCTGAACGACTCTTAACTAGAAGAAAAGATCTACAAAACTGCCTAAATCCCAAATTGAGTATAGCCAAGCATTGTGTCAATTATTAAGCCATTAAAATTTTCAATGCACTTCCTGATGAACTCAAAAGTGTTTATGACCTCAAGGCATTTAAATCCTTGTTAAAGATCTTCTTGTTGGTGAAATCTTTTTATTCAGTTTCCGACTATCTCAATAATTAATCTGGAATTATGACAATTTTTTTACTATCACGACTTTGCACGTAATAAAATAATAGATACCTTATGTTGTGGTACTTGTACTATAGTACTGGTGTACTATAATATTATGTGAAATTTTAATTTACATGTTTGTGTATGCTAATTTGAATATTTACGTTATGACATTTTAATTTTATGACAATTTAAGTGTTATTGTTCTTAACTGAATTCTTATTATAATTATAATATTTTTTGTGTAGAAATATCCAACACGGTGTATATTATTTAAGGATTAATAAACTTGAACTTGATCTGCTTAGATATTCGTCTTATATGATTTAGGTATTTCTGTTTCTAAATTTTTTATCTTGCAAGTTTCGAGTACAAACCTACTTTTGTTACCAGGCTATGATTCTCAGATGTACAGCCATCCCGATAATATGATGTTTGATGCCTCACCAATCACTGAACAAAATTCACCGACTGATGAATTGGTATGTTTATTTTAACACCAAATTTTTCGTTTCCGATATCTTTACATACAAACTGCTGACACGTCATTGCTCGCTTGCTCCTCCTGCTCCTATATTAAGCTTCATCTTCTTCTTCTTTTTAGCGAGTGGATTCTCGAGTCGAACGACCCGATGAAACCTGTTGTCTGTGTTTTCACAGCTATTACGTCTTTGGAATGGTTTGAGTAACGACTACTATGGTGGTATTTTTGGTACTTTTGTATGGGAAGGTCAATTTTTGTTTTCATCTCCAGAAAGAAATTCCTGGTGAGTGTTCTTTAGTTTCCTTGGCTGAGCAACCCCTACCAGTTTTCGGGACGCTGTCCCTTACACCTGATATAATCACGCAGCTGGCTTTTGCAGCATGCCCGGAAGTAAATGCAGCTGGCACATTCTATGTTTTTCTCTCCCTCCCAATTCAGAATGGAAGATTTAATTGTGAACACTGTAAATTAGTATATACTAGTCAACTAAGTTGGTAATTTAATGATGCAATAATGAATTTTATAATTTGATCTTTGTTTTTTGTAATGTGATTTCTTCTTGATAAAATTATGCATGTGTTTTGTAGGTTTAGGTATTGGTATCTACTAGCGGAAGGCATGTTATGGCAATGGTCCCGTTTAACACCGAAGATATTAGTGGTTGCACCATGTGCTAGGCATTGGTGACTTGAAGTCGTTAAGCCATTGTTAGGCATTGGTGGCTTGAAAACTCTGACCTAATCTAGGATTGGATTTAGTTTCCCTTCTGGGCTGTGGAGGTCAGATAGCAGTTGCTCTGTGTAAAGACCTGTAATATCTGTGTTGCGTACAAATTCAAAATATAAATACATTTAGTATCCACATTTACAATTAGGAACTAGTTACACACATTTACAAACAGTTAAAACAAAAAACAATCAAAATCAGTACATTTACAAACATAATACACATATGAAATACCTATTATTATAATACACAAAACAAAGTGAATAATGGTGTGGGCACAGTGCATTCCTGATTTTAAGCCCACCCAAAGTCAGACTTATTTAAGTTTACATAATAATATCTGTAATCCATGGTGCTTCATTGCTATTGGTAATTAATTACTTAATTGACGCATTTAAATATGATTATGATATAATAACTTTTGTTTCTTATTTTTTCTAGCTCCTCAAAATATTTAAAAACCCATTTAAAATTCTTCTTTGATAACATCAAATGAAAAAACATTTATTTGCATACTAAAAAACACATTATAATTTAGTTCAATACCAAAGGTAGACTAAGGCTCGTATTTATAAAGCAATCTCAAGATTGAGAGCAATATTAAGTTTGGAATTAACAGGCCACATTGTACTAAAATGACGTTTCTGATACGAACTTTAACTAGCTGTCAGTCTCAAGTGCTGTTTATAATAACGGGCCATATAATCTTAGCTGCTTCTAATATTTATCTAGTTTTTTTACTAATGACGGCGCCACTTAGCCCAGGGGAGCCCCTTAATACGCTAATTAAGGAGCTTAGAGATAAGACATTATTATTCACTTGTTAGTTTGTGAGTATCTTTCTAGTCATTTGAGTTGCTAAATTATCTTCGAAATTCAATTATGGTAGTAAAAAAATGGGTATTTTTAGACATTGTTTTATTTATTTAATAGTTTATTGTACATATTAACACACACAAAAAAATTCATGAGGAATTCAGAGCACACAACAGGCACTGCTTATTTCTACAAAAAAAAATCTTATAGCAGACCTAATAAGAGAGTAAAATAATTTAAAACGTAATGCAGATAAGTCGAGCACATTTTTTTTGTCATGTGAGCAGTACATAAATATAAATAATTTAACTAAACATATATCTACAACAAGGCCAAGAATAGATAAATAATATAGTACTTATAAACATATACTTATCCTAAATATGATAGATATCTATAATAAATAAATAAGTAAATACACTGCATATAGATACATACAATATAAAAATATATATACAATGGATTACTTAGGTAAAGACAATGATTTCAAGTCTCATTTTGAAAACACAATGGACGGACTATCGCGGTCAGTATGCGGAAGAGCGTTCCACAAGCTAGCTGCATGGATCGTAAAAGAATAAAATTAGAAGTCGAATTTGTTTATATATGTATAATAAATAAATAAGGAATAAGGATACGCGAATGATGATGATGATAAAAGTATAATTTCATAATCATCATCATTATAATATCTGTGTAAAAATTAGTATCCTCGTCCAATCCCCTAGATTAGGTAGCCAACCCCGTGATATACGGGATAAGGCTAGGGAGATGATAAACGCTCACTTTGTAGGGCATTTTTATTTTCATACTTGGAAAATAAAACCGGTGAAAGTTGTTGTTTCTGTTTTGTTTCAACAATAATTATTTGCAAGCAGAGCGAAAGACTCGCAACGCTCAGTATGAGAGAGAAAGACGAGCTGAGAACGCTGAAGCTATGGCAGAGCTTGCAGAAGCTATGGGCATCGATCTCAGTAAGGTTAGTATCGAAAAGATGATCCAAAAAGTACCACGAAATTAGAATTTGTCTAGGTACAGTTAGCAATGACGATTGCTAGGCAGGGAAATACATTAAATTATACTATTTTTTTCACGAAATTTCGTATATTGTTGCAGTAAATGAATTGTACATATATGTATGATTATCATGGGAAACCATTAATAATCTCCTTAAAAACTTCACTTCTATGCTAAACTGTAATACTAATAATATAATATTTTTTACAGGTTCAAACCTGCGAGCTGCTAGATGGAGTGTTAAACTATTTATCACAGGAGAGAGGAAGCACGGAATGTATAAAAAACATCAATAAAAAGCTGAAGATGCAAAGTAAGTAACAGAACATCTTTTTATTTTTTGTCGTGTGGGTTTCGAGTCGATCGGTCTGATCAAACCTGGTGTCAGAATTTTTTTAACAGTTACATTTAGCACAGCTCCTCTCGAACTTTTTTATTTGTGTATTGACAACTATCAAAGACATTGACCGTCACCGAAGGGTTAACATGCCCTCCGAAGCACGCCGCATTTGTACTAAGACGATTCCTTTACATTTTATAATAAAGATGTAATATTTTATATTTTTCTACTTCTTGCTCTTTTTTGTTTCCAGTTCTTACATTGGATCAAAGTCTAAGCTCAAACTAAGTTAAGGAAGAAAGAAAGTTACTCCCCATGCCTGTGGTTCTACCTGTACCTAATTTCGCAACACCAGGACTGCCTGGCTACTTCCCAGAACCTTCAACAGTGCGAGACGTTCAAGCTGCCTATTTGCCAGAGCCAGATGTTCAAGCTGCATATTTGCCTGAACTTTCACTAGATCGAGTGATAAACTATTTATCACAAGAGAGAGAAAGCACGGAATCTATAAAAAACATCAAAAATATCTGAAGATGCAGAGTAAGTAACAGATCATCTTTTCCTTTTTATCGAGTGAGTTTCGAGTCGATCGACCTGATGAAACCTACCTATCATCTAGCTAAAAGCATTGCTGAATTGAATAGAAAGCTAAAACAATCAATTGATATGTTTCTTCACTGGTTCAATGATAATAATCATAAACTTAATTCCACCAAAACCAGTGTCATACTTTTCAAAAACACCACCAGAGCTAAGGATTTTCAAGCTTTCACTAGATCGAGTGATAAACTATTTATCACAAGAGAGAGAAAGCACGGAATCTATAAAAAACATCAATAAAAAGCTGAAAATGCAGAGTAAGTAACAGAACATCTTTTCTCTTTTTGTCGTGTGAGTTTCGAATCGATCGACCTGATGGAACCTGGTATCAGAGATTTGCGACCGAGGGTTTTACGTGTCCTCCGCAGCACGACAAAAATGTACTAATATAATTCCTTTAACATTTTATAATGAAAATGTAACCTTTCATATTTTTCTAATTCTGTTCTTTTTGTTTCTAGTTCGGACTTTGGAACAAAGACTCAGCTCAAATCCTGTTAAAGAAGAAATAATGTCACAACCTTTGCCTGTGGTTCTACCAGTACCGACTTTCACTACACCAGGACTGCCTGGCTACTTCCCAGAACATTCAACAGTGCCAGATGTTCAAACTGCCTATTTGCCAGAATCTTCACCAGAGCCCGATGTTGAAGCTGCCTATTTTCTAGAGCGTTCACCAGTGCCAGATGATCAAGCTGTCTATTTGCCAGAGTCTTCATCAGTACGAAAGATGTTTATGTTCCGTCGGCGTCTATGAACTTCACTAATGCATTAACATCTGGTAAGCCATCAAATACTTTGGTATTCGTTCCAGAGCCAGATCTTCAAACTGCCTATTTGCCAGAGCATTCACCAGTGCCAGGTGATCAAGCTGCTTATTCCCAGAGCCTTCGCCTGTACAAGATGTTTATGTTCCGTTGGCGTCTATAAACTTCACTGATGCATTAACATCTGGTAAGCCATCATCTAGCTAAAAGCATTGCCGAATTGAAAAGAAAGCTAAAACAATCAATTGATATGTTTTTTCACTGGTTCAATGACAATAATCTACGACTTAATTCCACCAAAACCAGTGTCATACGTTTTAGAAACACCACCAGAGCTAAAGATTTCCAAGCTTTCACTAGATCGAGTGATAAACTATTTATCACAAGAGAGAGAAAGCACGGAATCTATAAAAAAAAAACATCAATAAAAAGCTGAAGACGCAGAGTAAGTAACAGAACCTGTTTTCCTTTTTTGTCCTGTGAGTTTCGAGTCAATCAACCTGATGAAACTTGGTATCAGAGATTTTTAACCGCCATATATTTAGCACAGCTACTCTGAAATTATTTTTGCGTAACAACCACTATCAAAGACAGCGAGCTCGACCGACGGTTTTACGTGTCCTCCAAAACACGACGCAAATGTACTAATATAATCCTTTTACATTTTATAATGTAAATGTAACTTCATATTTTTCTAATTCTGTTCTTTTTGTTTCTAGTTCGGACTTTGGAACAAAGACTCAGCTCAAATCCTATTAGGGAAGAAATAATGTCACCCCTTTTGCCTGTGATTCTACCAGTACCAAATTTCACTACACCAGGACTGCCTGGCTACTTCCCAGAACCTTCAACAGTGCCAGATGTTCAAACTGCCTTTTTGCCAGAGTCTTCACCAGAGCCCGATATTCAAGCTGCCTACTTTCCAGAGCTTTCCCCAGTGGCAGATGATTAAGCTGCCTATTTGCCAGAGCCTTCACTAGTACAAGATGTTTATGTTTCGTCGGTGTCTATGAACTTCACTGATGCATTAAGATCTGGTAAGCCATCATCTAGCTGAAAGCATTGCTGAATTGAATAGAAAGCTAAAACAATCGATTGATATGTTTCGTCACTGGTTCAATGATAATAATCTATGACTTAATTCTACCAAAACCAGTGTCATAGTTTTCAAAAACAACACCAGAGCTAAGGATTTTTAATCTTTCACTAGATCGAGTGATAAACTATTTATCACAAGAGAGAGAAAGCACGGAATCTATAAAAAACATCAATAAAAAGCTGAAGATGCAGAGTAAGTAACAGAACATCTTTTCCCTTTTTGTCGTGTGAGTTTTAAGTCGATCGACCTGATGGAACCTGGTATCAGAGATTTTTAACCGCCATATATTTAGCACAGTTTCTCTGAAATGATTTTTGTGTAACGACCACTATCAAAGACAGCGAGCGCGACCGACGGTTGTTCGTGCCCAACGAAGCACGACACAAATGTACTAATATAATTCCTTTAACATTTTATAATGTAAATGTAACTTTTTATATTTTCTCTAATTCTGTTCTTTTCGTTTTTAATTCGGACTTTGTAACAAAGACTCAGCTCAAATCCTGTTAAAGAAGAAATAATGTCACCCCCTTTGCCTGTGGTTCAATCAGTACCGAATTTCTCTACACCAGGACTGCCTGGCTATTTCCTAGAACCTTCAACAGTGCCAAATGTTCAAACTGCCTATTTGCTAGAGTCTTCACCAGAGCCCGATGAACAAGCTTTCTATTTTCCAGAGCTTTCACCAGTGCCAGATGATCAAGCTATCTCTTTGGCATAGACTTCACCAGTACAAGATGTTTATGTTCCGTCGGCGTCTATGAACTTCACTGATGCATTAACATCTGGTAAGCCATCAGATGCTTTGGTATTCGTTCCAGAGCCAGATGTTCAAACTGCCTATGTGCCAGAGCTTTCACCAGTGTCAGATGATCAAGCTGCTTTTATGCCAGAGCTTTCGCCAGTACAAGATTTTTATGTTCCGTCGGCGTCTATGAACGTCACTGATGCATTAACATCTGGTTAAAAGCATTGCCGAATTCAATAGAAAGCTAAAACAATGGATTCACATGTTTCTTCACTGTTTCAATGATAGTAATCTACGACTTAATTCCACCAAAACCAGTGTCATACTTTTAAAAAGCACCACCAGAGCTAAGGATAACCTGGATATTACAATAAACGGTGGCTTTAGTCGAAACCACTAAGTTCTTAGGGGCACAAATTGACTCCTTACTGAACTGGAAGGAGGAAGTTGACAAAATTATGGCTAAAATAAGTACAGCGTGTTATGCCTTAAGAAGTCTTAGAGATGTAACTGCTATCGACCACCTAAAAATAGTTTTTGTGCTTTTGACCGACCTCGTGAAGAACCTAGAACGCTATGAAAGTAAAGAACAGACGGCTGAACGACTCTAAACTAGAAGAAAAGATCTACAAAACTGCCTAAATCCCAAATTGAGTATAGCCAAGCATTGTGTCAATTATTAATCCATCAAAATTTTCAATGCACTTCCTGATGAACTCAAAAGTGTTTATGAACTCAAGGCATTTAAATCCTTGTTAAAGATCTTCTTTTTGGTGAAATCTTTTTATTCAGTTTCCGACTATCTCAATAATTAATCTGGAATTATGACAATTTTTTTACTATCACGACTTTGCACGTAATATAATAATAGATACCTTATGTTGTGGTACTTGTACTATAGTACTGGTGTACTATAATATTATGTGAAATTTTAATTTACATGTTTGTGTATGCTAATTTGACTATTTCCGTTATGACATTTTAATTTTATGACAATTTAAGTGTTATTGTTCTTAACTGAATTCTTATTATAATTATAATATTTTTTGTGTAGAAATATCCAACACGATGTAAATTATTTAAGGATTAATAAACTTGAACTTGATCTGCTTAGGTATTCGTCTTATATGATTTAGGTATTTCTGTTACAAAAAATTTTATCTTGCAAGTTTCGAATACAAACCTACTTTTGTTACCAGGCTATGATTCTCAGATGTACAGCCATCCCGATAATATGATGTTTGATGCCTCACCAATCACTGAATAAAATTCACCGACTAATGAATTGGTATGTTTATTTTAACACCAAATTTTTCGTTTCCGATATCTATACATACAAACTGCTGACACGTCATTGCTCGCTTGCTCCTCCTGCTCCTATATTAAGCTTCTTCTTCTTCTTCTTCTTTTTAGGGAGTGGATTCTCGAGTCGAACGACCCGATGAAACCTGTTGTCTATGTTTTCACAGCTATTACGTCTTTGGAATGGTTTGAGTAACGGCTACTATGGTGGTATTTTTGGTACTTTTGTATGGGAAGGTCAATTTTTGTTTTCATCTCCAGAAATAAATTCCTGGTGAGTGTTCTTTAGTTTCCTTAGCTGAGCAACCCCTATCAGTTTGGGACGTTCGGGACGCTGTCCCTTACACCTGATATAATCACGCAGTATGCCCGGAAGTAAATGCAGCTGGCACATTCTATGTTTTTCTCTCCCTCCCAATCCAGAATGGAAGATTTAATTGTGAACACTGTAAATTAGTATATACTAGTCAACTAAGTTGGTAATTTAATGATGCAATAATGATAATGAATTTTATAATTTGATCTTTGTTTTTTGTAATGTGATTTCTTCTTGATAAAATTATGCATTTGTTTTGTAGGTTTAGGTATTGGTATCTACTAGCGGAAGGCATGTTATGGCAATGGTCCCGTTTAACACCGTAGATATTAGTGGTTGCACCATGTGCTAGGCATTGGTGACTTGAAGTCGTTAAGCCATTGTTAGGCATTGGCGGATTGAAAACTCTGACCTAATCTAGGATTGGATCTGGTTTCCCTTCTGGGCTGTGGAGGTCAGATAGCAGTCGCTCTGTGTAAAGACCTGTAATACCTGTGTTGCGTACAAATTCAAAATATAAATACATTTAGTATCCACATTTACAATTAGGAACTAGTTACACACATTTACAAACAGTTAAAACAAAAAACAATCAAAATCAGTACATTTACAAACATAATACACATATGAAATACCTATTATTATAATACACAAAACAAAGTGGATAATGGTGTGGGCACAGTGCATTCATGATTTTAAGCCCACCCAAAGGCAGACTTATTTAAGTTTACATAATAATATCTGTAATCCATGGTGCTACATTGCTATTGGAAATAAATTACTTAATTGACGCATTTAAATATGATTACGATATAATAACTTTTGTTTCTTATTTTTTCTAGCTCCTCAAAATATTAAAAAACCCATTTAAAATTCTTCTTTGATAACATCAAATGAAAAAACATTTATTTGCATACTAAAAAACACATTATAATTTAGTTCAATACCAAAGGTAGACTAAGGCTCGTATTTATAAAGCAATCTCAAGATTGAGAGCAATATTAAGTAGGGAATTGACAGGCCACATTGTACTAAAATTACGTTTCTGATACGAACTTTAACTATCTGTCAGACTCAAGTGCTGATTATAATAACGGGCCATATAATCTTAGCTGCTTCTAATATTTATCTAAATTTTTTACTAATGACGGCGCCACTTAGCCCAGGGGAGCCCCTTAATACGGTAATTAAGGAGCTTAGAGATAAGACATTATTATTCACTTGTTAGTCTGTGAGTATCTTACTAGTCATTTGAGTTGCTAAATTATCTTCGAAATTCAATTATGGTAGTAAAAAAATGGGTATTTTTAGACATTGTTTTATTTATTTAATAGTTTATTGTACATATTAACACACACAGAAAAATTTCATGAGGAATTCAGAGCACACAACAGGCACTGCTTATTTCTACAAAAAAAAATCTTATAGCAGACCTAATAAGAGAGTAAAATAATTTAAAACGTAATGCAGATAAGACGTGCACATTTATTTATTTTTGTCAACATGAGCAGTACATAAATATAAATAATTTAGCTAAATATATACCTTCAACAAAGACAAGAATAAAATAGTACTTATAAACATATACTTATCCTAAATATAATAGATATCTATAATAAATAAATACACTGCATATAGATACATACAATATAAAAATATATATACTATGGATTACTTAGGCAAAGACAATGTTTTTCAAGTCTCATTTTGAAAACACAATGGACGGACTATCGCGGTCAGTATGCGGAAGAGCGTTCCACAAGAATAAAATTAGAAGTCGAATTTGTTTATATATGTATAATAAATAAATAAGGAATAAGGATACGCGAATGATGATGATGATAAAAGTATAATTTCATAATCATCATCATTATAATATCTGTGTTAAAACTAGTACCTTCGTCCAATCCCCTAGATTAGGTAGCCGACCCCGTGATATAGGGGATAAGGCTAGGGAGATGACAAACTCTCACTCTGTAGGGCATTTATTATTTTCATACTCGGAAAATAAAACCGGTAAAAGTTGTTGTTTCTGTTTTGTTTCAACAATAATTATTTGCAAGCAGAGCGAAAGACTCGCAACGCTCAGTATGAGAGAGAAAGACGAATTGAGAACGCTGAAGCTATGGCAGAGCTTGCAGAAGCTATGGGCATCGATCTCAATAAGGTTAGTATCAAAAAGATGATCCAAAAAGTACCATGAAATTATAATTTGTCTAGGTACAGTTAGCAATGACGATTGCTAGGCAGGGAAATACATTAAATTATACTATATATTTTCACGAAATTTCGTATATTGTTGCAGTAAATAAATTGTACATATATGTATGATTTTCATGGGAAACCATTAATAATCTCCTTAGAAACTTTACTTCTATGCTAAACTGTAATACAAATAATATAATATTTATTACAGGTTCAAACCTGCGAGCTGCTAGATGGAGTGTTAAACTATTTATCACAGGAGAGAGGAAGCACGGAATGTATAAAAAACATCAATAAAAAGCTGAAGATGCAAAGTAAGTAACAGAACATCTTTTTATTTTTTGTCGTGTGGGTTTCGAGTCGATCGGTCTGATCAAACCTGGTGTCAGATTTTTTTTAACCGTTACATTTAGCACAGCTCCTCTCGAACTTTTTTATTTGTGTATTGACAACTATCAAAGACATTGACCGTCACCGAAGGGTTAACATGCCCTCCGAAGCACGCCGCATTTGTACTAAGACGATTCCTTTACATTTTATAATAAACATGTAATCTTTTATTGTATTATATATGTATGTATATATGTATGTATTTTTCTACTTCTTGCTCTTTTTTGTTTCCAGTTCATACATTGGAGCAAAGTCTAAGCTCAAACTATGTTAAGGAAGAAAGAAAGTCACTCCCCATGCCTGTGGTTCTACCTGTACCTAATTTCGCAACACCAGGACTGCCTGGCTACTTCCCAGAACCTTCAACAGTGCGAGACGTTCAAGCTGCCTATTTGCCTGAGCCAGATGTTTAAGCTGCATATTTGCCTGAGCTTTCACTAGATCGAGTGATAAACTATTTATCACAAGAGAGAGAAATCACGGAATCTATAAAAAACATCAAAAATAGCTGAAGATGCAGAGTAAGTAACAGATCATCTTTTCCTTTTTGTCGTGTGAGTTTCGAGTCGATCGACCTGATGGAACCTGCTATCTGAGATTTTTAACCGCCATATATTTAGCACAGCTTCTCTGAAATGATTTTTGTGTACCGACCACTATCAAAAACAGCGAGCGCGACCGACGATTTTACGTGCCCTCCAAAACACGACGCAAATTTACTAATATTATTCCATTTAACATTGTATAATGTAAATGTAACCTTTCATATTTTTCTAATTCTGTTCTTTTTGTTTCTAGTTCGGACTTTGGAACAAAGACTCAGCTCAAATCCTGTTAAAGAAGAAATAATGTCACCCCCTTTGCCTGTGGTTCTACCAGTACTAAATTTCACTACACCAGGACTACCTGGCTACTTCCCAGAACCTTCAACAGTGCCAGATGTTCAAACTGCCTATTTGCCAGAGTCTTCACCAGAGCCCGATGTTCAAACTGCCTATTTACCAGAGCTTTCACCAGTGCCAAATGATCAAGCTGCTTATTCCTAGAGCTTTCCCCAGTACAAGATGTTTATGTTCCGTCAGCGTCTATGAACTTCACTAATGCATTAACATCTGGTCAGCCATCATCTAGCTAAAAGCATTGCTGAATTGAATAGAAAGCTAAAACAATCGATTGATATGTTTCTTCGCTGGTTCAATGATAATAATCTAAAACTTAATTCCACCAAAACCAGTGTCATACTTTTCATAAACACCACCAGAGCTAAGGATTTTCAAGCTCTCACTAGATCGAGTGATAAACTTTATCACAAGAGAGAGAAAGCACGGAATCTATAAAAAACATCAATAAAAAGCTGAAAATGCAGAGTAAGTAACAGAACATCTTTTCCCTTTTTGTCGTGTGAGTTTCGAATCGATCGACCTGATGGAACCTGGTATCAGAGATTTTTAACCGCCATATATTTAGCACAGCTTCTCTGAAATGATTTTTGTGTAACGACCACTCAAAAATCAAAGACAGCGAGCGCAACCGAGGGTTTTACGTGTCCTCCGCAGCACGATACAAATGAACTAATATAATTCCTTTAACATTTTGTAATGAAAATGTAACCTTTCATATTTTTCTAATTCTGTTCTTTTTGTTTCTAGTTCGGACTTTGGAACAAAGACTCAGCTCAAATCCTGTTAAAGAAGAAATAATGTCACACCCTTTGCCTGTGGTTCTACCAGTACCGAATTTCACTACACCAGGACTGCCTGGCTACTTCCCAGAACCTTCAACAGTGCCAGATGTTCAAACTGCCTATTTGCCAGAATCTTCACCAGAGCCCGATGTTGAAGCTGCCTATTTTCTAGAGCGTTCACCAGTGCCAGATGATCAAGCTGTCTATTTGCCAGAGTCTTTATCAGTACGAAAGATGTTTATGTTCCGTCTGCGTCTATGAACTTCACTGATGCATTAACATCTGGTAATCCATCAAATACTTTGGTATTCGTTCCAGAGCCAGATCTTCAAACTGCCTATTTGCCAGAGCATTCACCAGTGCCAGGTGATCAAGCTGCTTATTCCCAGAGCCTTCGCCTGTACAAGATGTTTATGTTCCGTTGGCGTCTATAAACTTCACTGATGCATTAACATCTGGTAAGCCATCATCTAGCTAAAAGCGTTGCCGAATTGAAAAGAAAGATATGTTTCTTCACTGGTTACATGATAATAATCTACGACTTAGTTCCACCAAAACCAACGTCATACTTTTCAGAAACACCACCAAAGCTAAAGATTTTCAAGCTTTCACTAGATCGAGTGATAAACTATTTATCACAAGAGAGAGAAAGCACGGAATCTATAAAAAAAAACATCAATAAAAAGCTGAAGACGCAGAGTAAGTAACAGAACCTGTTTTCCTTTTTTGTCCTGTGAGTTTCGAGTCAATCAACCTGATGGAACGGTCGGTGTTTATGAACTTCACTGATGCATTAAGATCTGGTCATCCATCAAATGCTTTGGTATTCGTTCCAGAGCCAGATTTTCAAACTGTCTATTTGCCAGAGCTTTCACCAGTGCCAAATGATCAAGCTGCTTATTCCTAGAGCTTTCCCCAGTACAAGATGTTTATGTTTCGTCGGCGTCTATGAACTTCACTGATGCATTAACATCTGGTTAAGCCATCATCTAGCTAAAAGCATTGCCGAATTGAATAGAAAGCTAAAACAATCGATTGATATGTTTCTTCACTGGTTACATGATAATAATCTACGACTTAGGTCCACCAAACCCAGTGCCATACTTTTCATAAACACCACCAGAGCTAAGGATTTTCAAGCTTTCACTAGATCGAGTGATAAACTATTTATCACAAGAGAGAGAAAGCACGGAATCTATAAAAAACATCAATAAAAAGCTGAAAATGCAGAGTAAGTAACAGAACATCTTTTCCCTTTTTGTCGTGTGAGTTTCGAATCGATCGACCTGATGGAACCTGGTATCAGAGATTTTTAACCGCCATATATTTAGCACAGCTTCTCTGAAATGATTTTTGTGTAACGACCACTGTCAAAGACAGCGAGCGCGACCGAGGGTTTTACATGTCCTCCGCAGCACGACACAAATGTACTTATATAATTCCTTTAACATTTTATAATGAAAATGTAACCTTTCATATTTTTCTAATACTGTTCTTTTTGTTTCTAGTTCGGACTTTGTAACAAAGACTCAGCTCAAATCCTGGTAAAGAAGAAATAATGTCACCTCCTTTGCCTGTGGTTCTACCAGTACCGAATTTCACTACACCAGGACTGCCTGGCTACTTCCCAGAACCTTCAACAGTACCAGATGTTCAAACTGCCTATTTGCCAGAGTCTTCACCAGAGCCCAATGTTCAAGCTGCCTATTTTCTAGAGCTTTCACCAGTGCCAGATGATCAAGCTGTCTATTTGCCAGAGTCTTCATCAGTACGAAAGATGTTTATGTTCCGTCGGCGTCTATGAACTTCACTGGTGCGTTAACATCTGGTAAGCCATCATCTAGCTTAAAGCATTGCTAAATTGAATAGAAAGCTAAAACAATCGATTGATATGTTTCGTCACTGGTTCAATGATAATAACCTAGGACTAAATTCTACCAAAACCAGTGTCATACTTTTCAAAAACAACACCAGAGCTAAGGATTTTCAATCATTCACTAGATCGAGTGATAAACTATTTATCACAAGAGAGAGAAAGCACGGAATCTATAAAAAACATCAATAAAAAGCTGAAGATGCAGAGTAAGTAACAGAACATCTTTTCCCTTTTTGTCGTGTGAGTTTCAAGTCGATCGGCCTGATGGAACATGGTATCGGAGATTTTTAACCGCCATATATTTAGCACAGCTTCTCTGAAATGATTTTTGTTGAACGACCACTATCAAAGACAGCCAGCGCGACCGATGGTTGTACGTGCCCTCCGAAGCACGACACAAATGTACTAATATAATTCCTTTAACATTTTATAATGTAAATGTAACTTTTTATATTTTTTCTAATTCTGTTCTTTTCGTTTTTAATTCGGACTCTGTAACAAAGACTCAGCTCAAATCCTGTGAAAGAAGAAATAATGTCACTCCCTTTGCCTGTGGTTCAATCAGTACCGAATTTCTCTACACCAGGACTGCCTGGCTACTTCCTAGAACCTTCAACAGTGCCAAATGTTCAAACTACCTATTTGCTAGAGTCTTCACCAGAGCCCGATGTTCAAGCTTTCTTTTTTCCAGAGCTTTCACCAGTGCCAGATGATCAAGCTATCTCTTTGGCATAGCCTTCACCAGTACAAGATGTTTATAATATGATCATGTCTCAGCCTACAGAACTAAACTCAAATTTCTTCCCATTCGATTTCGTAGAAATTAACATCTTTTATCTTTTCTTTATTCTATTCTCTTCAATTCTATGTCTCCGCCTTATCTTAAAGAAAGATTCCCTTTCCACTCTGTTACTCTTAATCGCACACTTCGCCCTTCGCGCTACCACTCTCTTACTATCCCATCTCATTCTACCAATTTTTACTCTAATTCGTTTACAGTTCGTGCAGTAAGGCTTTGGAATCTATTGCCTGCGTCTGTAAGACAAGCTTTTTCATTAGATTCTTTTAAAAAACACATTATAGCTCACTATCTTTCTCTACCTTAACCGCTTGCACTTGCGTATTTCCCGGAATAATTTGGTTGTAACATTTTCTTTCATTAGTATTATATATATTTATATATGTATTATAGTATTTATGTATTTCTATGTAGGTATAATTAATTTATATGTATGACTATTTATTGTTATTAATTATATAAATACACCTAAGTAGCTTATTTACTTACCTATACAATATATTGCCTAAAATGTATACCAGCCCACTAGTTCAACTTTTTATTTTCCTGTACCCTAAGGTTGCCTGGAAGAAATTGCTGCATAGCAATAAGGCCGCCTATTTGTACTACTATTTGTTTCATTTAATTTTATGTTCTCTTGTGTCTTTTCTGTGCAATAAAGTATATTCTTATCTTATCTTATCTTATCTTTATGTTCCGTCGGCGTCTATGAACTTCACTGATGCATTAACATCTGGTAAGCCATCAGATGCTTTGATATTCGTTCCAGAGCCAGATGTTCAAACTGCCTATGTGCCAGAGCTTTCACCAGTGTCAGATGATTAAGCTGCTTTTATGCCAGAGCTTTCGCCAGTACAAGATTTTTATGTTCCATCGGCGTCTATGAACGTCACTGATGCATTAATATCTGGTTAAAAGCATTGCCGAATTCAATAGAAAGCTAAAACAATCGATTCATATGTTTCTTCACTGATTCAATGATAATAATCTACGACTTAATTCCACCAAAACCAGTGTCATACTTTTAAAAGGCACCACCAGAGCTAAGGATAACCTGGATATTACAATAAACGGTGGCTTTAGTCGAAACCACTAATTTCTTAGGGGCACAAATTGACTCCTTACTGAACTGGAAGGAGGAAGTTGACAAAATTATGGCTAAAATAAGTACAGCGTGTTATGCCTTAAGAAGTCTTAGAGATGTAACTGCTATCGACCACCTAAAATTAGTTTTTGTGCTTTTGACCGACCTCGTGAAGAACCTAGAACGCTATGAAAGTAAAGAACAGACGGCTGAACGACTCTTAACTAGAAGAAAAGATCTACAACAAAACTGCCTAAATCCCAAATTGAGTATAGCCAAGCATTGTGTCAATTATTAAGCCCTTAAAATTTTCAATGCACTTCCTGATGAACTCAAAAGTGTTTATGAACTCAAGGCATTTAAATCCTTGTTAAAGATCTTCTTGTTGGTGAAATCTTTTTTATTCAGTTTCCGACTATCTCAATAATTAATCTGGATTTATGACAATTTTTTTACTATTTATATGACTTTGCAACTATAAACTATAACTTTATAATATAATAATAGATACCTTATGTTGTGGTACTTGTACTATAGTACTGGTGTACTACTGTGAAATTTTAATTTACATGTTTGTGTATGCTAATTTGAATATTTACGTTATGACATTTTAATTTTATGACAATTTAAGTGTTATTGTTCTTAACTGAATTCTTATTATAATTATAATATTTTTTGTGTAGAAATATCCAACACGATGTATATTATTTAAGGATTAATAAACTTGAACTTGATCTACTTAGATATTCGTCTTATATGATTTAGGTATTTCTGTTACAAAAATTTTTATCTTGCAAGTTTCGAGTAAAACCTACTTTTGATACCAGGCTATGATTCTCAGATGTACAGCCATCCCGATAATATGATGTTTTATGCCTCACCAATCACTGAACAAAATTCACCGACTGATGAATTGGTATGTTTATTTTAACACCAAATTTTTCTTTTCCGATATCTTTACATACAAACTGCTGACACGTCATTGCTCGCTTGCTCCTCCTGCTCCTATATTAAGCTTCATCTTCTTCTTCTTCTTTTTAGGGAGTGGATTCTCGAGTCGAACGACCCGATGAAACCTGTTGTCTGTGTTTTCACAGCTATTACGTCTTTGGAATGGTTTGAGTAACGACTACTATGGTGGTATTTTTGGTATTTTTGTATGGGAAGGTCAATTTTTGTTTTCATCTCCAGAAAGAAATTCCTGGTGAGTGTTCTTTAGTTTCCTTGGCTGAGCAACCCCTATCAGTTTGGGACGTTCGGGACGCTGTCCCTTACACCTGATATAATCACGCAGCATGCCCAGAAGTAAATGCAGCTGGCACATTCTATGTTTTTCTCTTCCTCCCAATCCAGAATGGAAGATTTAATTGTGAACACTGTAAATTAGTATATACTAGTCAACTAAGTTGGTAATTTAATGATGCAATAATGATAATGAATTTTATAATTTGATCTTTGTTTTTTGTAATGTGATTTCTTCTTGATAAAATTATGCATGTGTTTTGTAGGTTTAGGTATTGGTATCTACTAGCGGAAGGCATGTTATGGCAATGGTCCCGTTTAACACCGTAGATATTAGTGGTTGCACCATGTGCTAGGCATTGGTGACTTGAAGTCGTTAAGCCATTGTTAGGCATTGGCGGCTTGAAAACTCTGACCTAATCTAGGATTGGATCTGGTTTCCCTTCTGGGCTGTGGAGGTCAGATAGCAGTTGCTCTGTGTAAAGACCTGTAATACCTGTGTTGCGTACAAATTCAAAATATAAATACATTTAGTATCCACATTTACAATTAGGAACTAGTTACACACATTTACAAACAGTTAAAACAAAAAACAATCAAAATCAGTACATTTACAAACATAATACACATATGAAATACCTATTATTATAATACACAAAACAAAGTGGATAATGGTGTGGGCACAGTGCATTCCTAATTTTAAGCCCACCCAAAGTCAGACTTATTTAAGTTTACATAATAATATCTGTAATCCATGGTGCCACATTGCTATTGGTAATTAATTACTTAATTGACGCATTTAAAGGAATATGATTACGATATAATAACTTTTGTTTCTTATTTTTTCTAGCTCCTCAAAATATTAAAAAACCCATTTAATATTCTTCTTTGATAACATCAAATGAAAAAACATTTATTTGCATACTAAAAAACACATTATAATTTAGTTCAATACCAAAGGTAGACTAAGGCTCGTATTTTTAAAGCAATCTCAAGATTGAGAGCAATTTTAGTATGGAATGGACAGGCCACATTGTACTAAAATGACGTTTCTGATACGAACTTTAACTAGCTGTCAGTGTCAAGTGCTGTTTATAATAACGGGCCATATAATCTTAGCTGCTTCTAATATTTATCTAGTTTTTTTACTAATGACGGCGCCTAAGTTAGCCCAGGGGAGCCCCTTAATACGCTAATTAAGGAGCTTAGAGATAAGACATTATTATTCACTTGTTAGTTTGTGAGTATCTTTCTAGTCATTTGAGTTGCTAAATTATCTTCGAAATTTAATTATGGTAGTAAAAAAATGGGTATTTTTAGACATTGTTTTATTTATTTAATAGTTTATTGTACATATTAACACACACAGAAAAATTTCATGAGGAATTCAGAGCACACAACAGGCACTGCTTATTTCTACAAAAAAAAATCTTATAGCAGACCTAATAAGAGAGTAAAATAATTTAAAACGTAATGCAGATAAGACGTGCACATTTTTTTTGTCATGTGAGTAGTACATAAATATAAATAATTTAACTAAACATATATCTACAACAAGGACAAGAATAGATAAATAATTTAGTACTTATTAACATATAGGTACTTATCCTAAATATGATAGATATCTATAATAAATAAATAAATAAATACACTGCATATAGATACATACAATATAAAAATATATATACTATGGATTACTTAGGCAAAGACAATGTTTTTCAAGTCTCATTTTGAAAACACAATGGACGGACTATCGCGGTCAGTATGCGGAAGAGCGTTCCACAAGCTAGCTGCATGGATCGTAAAAGAATAAAATTAGAAGTCGAATTTGTTTATATATGTATAATAAATAAATAAGGAATAAGGATACGCGAATGATGATGATGATAAAAGTATAATTTCATAATCATCATCATTATAATATCTGTGTTAAAACTAGTACCTTCGTCCAATCCCCTAGATTAGGTAGCCAACCCCGTGATATACGGGATAAGGCTATTGAGATGACAAACGCTCACTTTGTAGGGCATTTATTCATTTTCATACTCGGAAAATAAAACCAGTGAAAGTTGTTGTTTCTGTTTTGTTTCAACAATAATTATTTGCAAGCAGAGCGAAAGACTCGTAACGCTCAGTATGAGAGAGAAAGACGAGCTGAGAACGCTGAAGCTATGGCAGAGCTTGCAGAAGCTATGGGCATCGATCTCAATAAGGTTAGTATCGAAAAGATGATCCAAAAAGTACCATGAAATTAGAATTTGTCTAGGTACAGTTAGCAATGACGATTGCTAGGCAGGGAAATACATTAAATTATACTATATATTTTCACGAAATTTCGTATATTGTTGCAGTAAATGAATTGTACATATATGTATGATTTTCATGGGAAACCATTAATAATCTCCTTAAAAACTTCACTTCTATGCTAAACTGTAATACTAATAATATAATATTTATTACAGGTTCAAACCTGATGGAGTGTTAAACTATTTATCATAGTAGAGAGGTAGCACGTAATGTATAAAAAACATCAATAAAAAGCTGTAGATGCAAAGTAAGTAACAGAACATCTTTTTATTTTTTGTCCTGTGGGTAGTCGATCGGTCTGATCAAACCTGGTGTCAGAATTTTTTTAACCGTTACATTTAGCACAGCTCCTCTCGAACTTTTTTATTTGTGTATTGACAACTATCAAAGACATTGACCGTCACCGAAGGGTTAACATGCCCTCCGAAGCACGCCGCATTTGTACTAAGAAGATTCCTTTACATTTTATAATAAAGATGTAATATTTTATATTTTTCTACTTCTTGCTCTTTTTTGTTTCCTGTTCGTACATTGGAGCAAAGTCTAAGCTCAAACTATGTTAAGGAAGAAAGAAAGTTACTCCCCATGCCTGTGGTTCCTAATACATACCTGTACCTAATTTCGCAACACCAGGACTGCCTGGCTACTTCCCAGAACCTTCAACAGTGCCAGATGTTCAAACTGCCTATTTGCCAGAGTCTTCACTAGAGCCCGATGTTCAAACTGCCTATTTACCAGAGGTTTCACCAGTGCCAGATGATCAATCTGCTTATTTGCCAGAGCCGTCGCCAGTACAAGATGTTTATGTTCCGTCAGCGTCTATGAACTTCACTGATGCATTAACATCTGGTAAGCCATCATCTAGCTAAAAGCATTGCTGAATTGAAAAGAAAGCTAAAACAATCGATTGATATGTTTCTTCACTGGTTCAATGATAATAATCTAAAACTTAATTCCACCAAAACCAGTGTCATACTTTTCAAAAACACCACCAGAGCTAAGGATTTTCAAGCTTTCACTAGATCGAGTGATAAACTATTTATCACAAGAGAGAAAGCACGGAATCTATAAAAAACATCAATAAAAAGCTGAAAATGCAGAGTAAGTAACAGAACATCTTTTCTCTTTTTGTCGTGTGAGTTTCGAATCGATCGACCTGATGGAACCTGGTATCAGAGATTTTTAACCGCCATATATTTAGCACAGCTTCTCTGAAATGATTTTTGTGTAACGATCACTATCAAAGACAGCGAGCGCGACCGAGGGTTTTACGTGTCCTCCGCAGCACGACACAAATGTACTAATATAATTCCTTTAACATTTTATAATGAAAATGTAACCTTTCATATTTTTCTAATTCTGTTCTTTTTGTTTCTAGTTCGGACTTTGGAACAAAGACTCGGCTCAAATCCTGTTAAAGAAGAAATAATGTCACACCCTTTGCCTGTGGTTCTACCAGTACCGAATTTCACTACACCAGGACTGCCTGGCTACTTCCCAGAACCTTCAACAGTGCCAGATGTTCAAACTGCCTATTGGCCAGAATCTTCACCAAAGCCCGATGTTGAAGCTGCCTATTTTCTAGAGCGTTCTCCACTGCCAGATGATCAAGCTGTCTATTTGCCAGAGTCTTCATCAGTACGAAAGATGTTTATGTTCCGTCGGCGTCTATGAACTTCACTGATGCATTAACATCTGGTAAGCCATCAAATACTTTGGTATTCGTTCCAGAGCCAGATCTTCAAACTGCCTATTTGCCAGAGCATTCACCAGTGCCAGGTGATCAAGCTGCTTATTCCCAGAGCCTTCGCCTGTACAAGATGTTTATGTTCCGTTGGCGTCTATAAACTTCACAGATGCATTAACATCTGGTAAGCCATCATCTAGCTAAAAGCATTGCCGAATTGAAAAGAAAGCTAAAACAATCAATTGATATGTTTTTTCACTGTTTCAATGACAATAATCTACGACTTAATTCCACCAAAACCAGTGTCATACTTTTCAGAAACACCACCAGAGCTAAAGATTTTCAAGCTTTCACTAGACCGAGTGATAAACTATTTATCACAAGAGAGAGAAAGCACGGAATCTATAAAAAACATCAATAAAAAGCTGAAGATGCAGGGTAAGTAACAGAACATCTTTTCCCTTTTTGTCGTGTGAGTCAAGTCGATCGACCTGATGGAACCTGGTATCGAAGTTTTTAAACCGCCATATATTTAGCACAGCTTCTCTGAAATGATTTTTGCGTAACAACCACTATCAAAGACAGCGAGCGCGACCGACGGTTTTACGTGCCCTCCAAAACACGACGCAAATGTACTAATATAATCCTTTTACATTTTATAATGTAAATGTAACTTTTCATATTTTTCTAATTCTGTTCTTTTTGTTTCTAGTTCGGACTTTGGAACAAAGACTCAGCTCAAATCCTGTTAAAGAAGAAATAATGTCACCCCCTTTGCCTGTGGTTCTACCAGTACCAAATTTCACTACACCAGGACTGCCTGGCTACTTCCCAGAACCTTCAACAGTGCCAGATGTTCAAACTGCCTTTTTGCCAGAGTCTTCACCAGAGCCCGATATTCAAGCTGCCTTCTTTCCAGAGCTTTCCCCAGTGCCAGATGATTAAGCTGCCTATTTGCCAGAGCCTTCACTAGTACAAGATGTTTATGTTCCGTCGGTGTCTATGAACTTCACTGATGCATTAAGATCTGGTAAGCCATCAAATGCTTTGGTATTCGTTCCAGGGCCAGATTTTCAAACTGTCTATTTGCCAGAGCTTTCACCAGTGCCAAATGATCAAGCTGCTGATTCCTAGAGCTTTCCCCAGTACAAGATGTTTATGATTTGTCGGCGTCTATGAACTTCACTGATGCATTAACATCTGGTAAGCCATCATCTAGCTAAAAGCATTGCCGAATTAAATAGAAAGCTAAAACAATCGATTGATATGTTTCTTCACTGGTTACATGATAATAATCTACGACTTAGGTCCACCAAAACCAGTGCCATACTTTTCATAAACACCACCAGATCTAAGGATTTTCAAGCTTTCACTAGATCGAGTGTTAAACTATTTATCACAAGAGAGAGAAAGCACGGAATCTATAAAAAACATCAATAAAAAGCTGAAGATGCAGGGTAAGTAACAGAACATCTTTTCCCTTTTTGTCGTGTGAGTCAAGTCGATCGACCTGATGGAACCTGGTATCGAAGTTTTTAAACCGCCATATATTTAGCACAGCTTCTCTGAAATGATTTTTGCGTAACAACCACTATCAAAGACAGCGAGCGCGACCGACGGTTTTACGTGCCCTCCAAAACACGACGCAAATGTACTAATATAATCCTTTTACATTTTATAATGTAAATGTAACTTTTCATATTTTTCTAATTCTGTTCTTTTTGTTTCTAGTTCGGACTTTGGAACAAAGACTCAGCTCAAATCCTGTTAAAGAAGAAATAATGTCACCCCCTTTGCCTGTGGTTCTACAAGTACCAAATTTCACTACACCAGGACTGCCTGGCTACTTCCCAGAACCTTCAACAGTGCCAGATGTTCAAACTGCCTATTTGCCAGAGTCTTCACCAGAGCCCGATGTTCAAGCTTTCTATTTTCCAGAGCTTTCACCAGTGCCAGATGATCAAGATAGCCTTCACCAGTACAAGATGTTTATGTTCCGTCAGCGTCTATGAACTTCACTGATGCATTAAAATCTGGTAAGCCATCAGATGCTTTGGTATTCATTTCAGAGCCAGTTGTTCAAACTGCCTATGTGCCAGAGCTTTCACCAGTGCCAGGTGATCAAGCTGCTTTTTTGCCAGAGCTTTCGCCAGTACAAGATTTTTATGTTCCGTCGGCGTCTTTGAACTTCACTGATGCATTAACATCTGGTTAAAAGCATTGTCGAATTCAATAGAAAGCTAAAACAATCGATTGATATGTTTCTTCACTGGTTCAATGATAATAATCTACGACTTAATTCCACCAAAACCAGTGTCATACTTTTAAAAAACACCACCAGAGGATAGGGAAACGGATAGGGATAAGGATAACCTGGATATTACAATAAACGGTGACAAAGTGGCTTTAGTCGAAACCACTAAGTTCTTAGGGGCACAAATTTACTCCTTACTGAACTGGAAGGAGGAAGTTGACAAAATTGTGGCTAAAATAAGTACAGCGTGTTATGCCCTAAGAAGTCCTAGAGATGTAACTGCTATCGATCATCTAAAATTAGTGTATCATGCCCTGGTGGATTCAAAACTGAGATGTTCAATCAAGTTTTGGGGCAACGGCTATAATTACAATATAAATAAGGCATTTGTAATACAAAAAAGGGCCATTAGAACAGTAATGAGAATACCTCAATGGCAGTCTTGCCGAGAACACTTCAAAAAAATTAAAATTCTTACAGCAAAGACAAGGTCTTTGCATTTTTGTGCTTTTGACCGACCTCGTGAAGAACCTAGAACGCTATGAAAGTAAAGAACAGACAACCGAACCACTCTTAACTAGAAGAAAAGATCTACAAAACTGCTTAAATCCCAAATTACGTATAGCCAAGCATTGTGTCAATTATCAAGCCATTAAAATTTTCAATGCACTTCCGAATGAACTCAAGTGTTTATGACCTCAAGGAATTTAAATCCTTGTTAAAGATCTTCTTGTTGGTGAAATCTTTTTATTCAGTTTCCGACTATCTCAATAATTAATCTGGAATTATGACAAAATTTTTACTATCACGACTTTGCATGTAATATAATAATAGATAACTTATGTTGTGGTACTTGTACTATAGTACTGGTGTACTATAATACGTGGCGGAACGACCTTTGTTTGGGTCGTTTACGCTCTGCCTACCCCATTATTGATAAAGGCGTGATTATATGTATGTATGTATGTATGCTAATTTGAATTTGATTATTTACGTTATGACATTTTAATTTTATGACAATTTAAGTGTTATTGTTCCTAACTGAATTCTTATTATAATTATAATATTTTTTGTGTAGAAATATCCAACACGATGTATATTATTTGAGGATTAATAAACTTGAACTCGATCTGCTTATGTATTCGTCTTATATGATTTAGGTGTTTCTGTTACTAGATTTTTTTTCTCGCAAGTTTTTAGTACAAACTTACTTTTTTTTTCAGGCTATGGTGATTCTCAGATGTACAGCCATCCCGATAATATGATGTTTGATGCCTCACCAATCACTGAACAGAATTCACCGACTGATGAATTGGTATGTTTATTTTAATTCCGATATCTTTACATACGAACTGCTGACACGTCATTGAAGTTTCAGCTTTCGACAGCGTTTTGAAATCCACACTGGAGAAACTTCTCAATGTGCAGTTGTGCGACCAGCAGTGGCTGCAGGCCAGTTTGCCTGTCCGGCATGGAGGGCTGGGCATACGCCGTCTAAGGTAGTCGGGTCCGATCGCGTTCTTGGCCTCCTCTCATAGGGTTGTGGATCTCCTCACTCAGCCTTTCTCGCTCAGAGGATCTCTCTTGCAGTGCAGAGAGGAAACTCTGCCAGTGTCATCGGCACATTCGGGCGTGGAGCGTTACTGGGCGGTCTTTTTAATTAGTTTTAGTTGATAAGTTGTCGAAATTTTTTTTTTTATTATTATTATATTAGTTTTAAGATTGACATTTATAATAATTTGTAATAATTGTTATTTGACTTTATTTAGTATTTTGACATGTTTATTATCAAAGAAATTGTTTGTGATAAATAAATGAGTATACTAGTCCTTTAAGTTGGTAATTTGATAATGCAATAATGATAATGAAGTTTATAATTAAACTTCCTTGCTGGACTGGAAGCGAGAAAAACATAGAATGTGCCAGCTGCATTTCCTCCCGAGTATGCTGTAAAAACCAGTTAAGGGATCCAAGGGTTGCAGTATATTGCAATTTAGGCGATAGGCTGACAACCTGTCACTATGACAATATACCTACAAATATATCATAAATAACCCTCAAAACTTTGTCACGACGTGGCGAAACGACCTTTGTTTAGGTCGTTTACGCCCTGCCTACCCATTAGGGATAAACGCGTGATTATATGTACGTATGTTTGTAAGTTTATGATTTGATCTTAGTTTTAATGTTATTTCTTCTTGATAAAATTGTGCATGTATTTTGTAGGTTTAGATTTTGGTATCTACTGCCGGAGGGCACGTTAAGACGTTGGTCCCGGTTAATATATTTTAACACCGTATATATTAGTCGTTAAATCATGTCAGAGGCTAGGCTAGGAATTGGCGGCTTGAAAACCCTGACCTAACCTAGGATTGGGTCTGGTTTCCCTTTTGGTTTGCGGTGGTCAGATGGCAGTCGCTCTGTGTAAAAACTAGTACCCTCGTTCAATATCCTAGATTAGGTAACAGATCCCATAAAATACGGGATCAGGCTAGGGAGATGAGGTGTTGGTTTTACCTTAAGGGCGTTTGTGCACTCATCCACATTAGATTCGTATCTGAATTTGCCTTCCAAGTAATTGTATGACAGCTTGTCTACTCATCCATATACGTTTCATATGTTTGTTTCCCCGATACGATTTAGATACGAATCTAATATGGATTAGTGCACAAATGCCTTATGACTTAATATCTGTGTACATACATACATATAATCACGCCTTTATCCCTAACGGGGTAGGCAGAGGGTAAACGACCTAAACAAATGTCGTTTCGCCACGTCTGACAAGGTTTGAGGGTTATTTATGAAAAATTTGTATAAATATCTATTCTGATTTTTGTTAATATCTGTGGTATGTATTTAATTTAAGTTTACATAAAAATGTTTGTAATCCATGGTGCTACAATGCTATGGTTACTTAATTACTTAATTGCCGCAATAAAATATGATTACGATAATATATCTTTTGTTTTTTTATTAATATTCTTCTAGCTCCTCCAAATATCTAAGTACCCATTTTAAATTCTTCTTTGATTTATACATGAAATACATAACAATTTATTTGCATACTAAAAAACACTTTACAACTTACCAAAGGTAGACTAATACTCATTAGCTTCCAATATTCATCTAGTTATCTAAGTATTGTTAACATAAGTGTATTTTTTTTTTAGTAGTTCAGTATATTTTCTTAAAACTTTGAGATTAGCATAAGTGTGTCGAGTGGTTGGAAAAATTCCACACAAACGTGTATAATCCAGATAGGGTTAGGTTACTCGGAGGATAACTCAGGTAAAATACAACAATTACCAGTTAATACGCTAATTAACAAACTTAGAAACAAGACATTATCCTCTTCTTCTTATCGAGTGGATTCTCGAGTCGAACAACGACCCGAAGAACCCTGGCGTCAGAGTTTTCAAACTAAAAGTCTATTTTTAAACATTCTTTTACACGGTATAGTAAAAAAAAACTATTAAAAATAAGAAATTGCAGGCGAAAAAAATACTAGTACAGCGAAGCTAAACCGTAGCAAATGCTTCGGCGCAACCATTACGTAGCAAAGAAAGTGGATAGCACGGAACTACTTTTATATGTGGACAGTCATAATTTTAAGTGAATACCATGCGTATTAAGTTATGCTGTTTGTCGTATAATTGCAAAGAAATATCAAAAGAGAATGCATAAAAATCTTCAATGGAAGTACGAGTAACCTGGCTAGTTTTGACGAAAATAAAACATGTGACCGCCTTTAAATACGTAATAAAAAGAGTTATTAACTTTTTCCTTTTATTAATTAAACCCGGCATCTCGGAAATTATCAGTGTTTAAAAATTATTAAGCACTGATAATTATTAAATATTAATATATTAATTTTAAAATCTTGAGGTGGAGAGTTGTAATGATACCTCCTCTGACCATACACCTGTTATTTTGATCATGAGTGAAACTATAATAAAATGTCCAACAAAACCATACTTGTATAACAAACATACAGACTAGCACTCCTTCCAACAACACCTGAATGACAACATAAATCTTAAAGTGCGCCTTAAAAGTGCAGAAGATATTGACACTGCTACTGAGTATATCACCAAGACCATCCAAAGGGCGGCATGGCTTAGCACCCCACCTACTAAGGAAAGAGTAAGAGCTGAATCTAACCTGCCGCAAGTGGTAAAGCAGAAAGTGTTAGAAAAAAGAAGCCTGAGACGAGTATGGCATTGTAGTCGTCACCCCGCTGATAAAAGGGAATTCAACACAGCTGCAGCAGAACTTAAACAATTTCTAATCGATATCGAAAATGAAACACTACAGTTACACCTGCAAAACCTGTCACCGGCAGCTTCATCAACAGCTGAAAATTTACTTTGGGAAACAGCCAAGTCTCGTGACGAACCTCTGCTAGCTAAACACCCTCTTAAGTTGGAAAATGAAACTTGGGCTAAAACCGACGAAGAAAAGGTAGAAGCATATGGATTTTTCCTCCGAGACGTGTTCACGCCTAATGATGACCTTGGTGATGAAGATACAGACCAGGATGTAAGGATTTTTCTCGAAAGTGATTTCCAGCTCAGCCCTCCTATAAGATGTTGCACACCCGCTGAAGTGAGACAAATCATCAAGAACAGACTTGAAAAAAGCACCCGGCTATGATTTAATAACGGCAGAAATACTGAAAAATCTCCCTATAAAGGCTACAATTTTCATAACCTCACTCTATAACGCAATTCTAAGAACTTCGCATTACCCTAGCGCATGGAAAGTCTCCAAATTAACCATGGTCCCGAAACCTGGTAAGCCCCAATACCTGACATCGTCATACAGGCCTATTAGTCTGCTCCCAGTGATTTCAAAGATCGTCGAGAAAATAATTAAGATAAGGCTGAATGAACACCTAAAAATCTGTGAAACTATTCCAGACCACACAGTTCGGCTTCAGAACAAGCCCTGGAACGATCGAACAAGTCCATAGAGTATGTGAACATATAAGAAATGCTCTAGAAGCCAAAAACTACTGCTCAGGAGTATTTCTGGATGTGCAGCAGGCTTTTGACAAAGTCTGGCACAATGGCCTGCTGTATAAAATTAAAAAGCTTCTACCACACAACATGCATCTACTATTAAAATCATACCTTAAAAATCGCATCTTCTATGTCAAGATCAATGACTCTACTTCCAACTTCTATGAAATAAAAGCAGGAGTTCCACAGGGGTCTGTATTGGGTCCAGCTCTCTACCTCTTATTCACAGCTGATGTGCCAGAATCAGAGAACGTAATGACAGCCACATTCGCTGACGACACAGCAGTGCTTACATCCAACAAAGATCCTGCTTTAGCCTCAAGTATACTCCAAACACATCTGGACAAAGTTCACAAATGGATGAAATCCTGGCGCATCAAAGCTAGTGCTCCCAAATCAAACCACACATTCACTATGAAAAAAGAGGATTTCCCGCCTGTTAAACTGAACAAACTGGACAAAATGAACTACCACACAATGAAGTAGTAAAATACCTTAGTTTCCACCTGGATCGCAAGCAGACCTGGAAAACTCATATACAAAAAAAAACGTGACGAACTTAACTACACATTCAGAACACTAGATTGGCTCATTGGACGGAAATCTAAACTCTCCATAAAAAATAAAGTTTTGATCTATAAGCGTAGGTATCCTAAAACCTGTATGGACCTACGGCATTCAGCTCTGGGGAACGGCTAAATCATCAAATACTGAGATACTGCAAAGGTTCCAAAATGGAGTACTGAAGATGATAGTGGATGCTCCATGGTTCACGAGAATGGATGAAATCCACAACTATCTGAACATTCCAACTGTAAAAGAGGAAATAAACGCAATTACGAAGGCCTATAAGAGCAAAATAACTCACCACCAAAACAGACTTGCTCAACGTCTAAGCGAGCCATTGCAAACAAGACGTCTGAAACGTACACATACATATTTATATTTAACTACACATGAAGGAAGCCCGACAGTGGAAGGGCGCACCTAAAACGCCATCATAACCTTCAAAATAACTGCTTATGGTCTGATGACCGATCGCATGTTGGACAGATAATATAAAAAAATATATATATAATTTGTTGCGTAGTTTTAAAGATTTATGCATACATAGGGATATAGGGACAGATAAAGCGACTTTGTTTTGAAATTCTACCAAGAGTTACATTGGTACGAGACTTAGGTGTGTATATTTCTCAAGATTTTACCTTCCGGAACCATATAGAAGGAATATGTAAAAAAGTATTTAGAAAACTAGGATTTGTGCTTCGTCAAACGAAAGATCTTCAGAGTTTACCAGCAGTTAAATCATTATATAACGCATTAGTAAGAAGTCAGCTTGAAACTAGTAGTATCATTTGGAATCCCCACGAAATAAAATATGAGCTAATGATAGAAAAAATACAAAATAAATTTGTGAGACACATATACCTAAAACAATATGGGGTTTATCCATTTTTTTCCTCTAATGTATCCAACTCTTTTTATATTGGGAATGGTCGGATATTATAAACTTGAAGTCAGAAGAAATTTAGCGTTGGCAATATATATTTTTAAGGTATTAAGGGGGAAGTTGTGTAATGAGGAGGTGTTAAAGAGCATTGGCATAAGGATTCCAGACCCGCGACTGCGCAGAGCACCACGGGATGAGTTATTCATGTTACCGACATGTAGAACTAATATCCTCAAATTTGCTCCAGTGCCAACAGCTCTTCGGATATTTAATGAAGTGGCAAGAGATATTGATATATTCCAATGTTCATTGACTAAATTCATAGAGGTTACATTAAAATATTTATGTAATAGGAAATAAGTAGTAGGAGTAGTAATTTTATTATCAGTTTGTGAGTTTTTATTTAAATTTAAATGATGTTATTCAGTATAACTGATACACATGTCATACATGTTATATTTATTACGTAAGTAAGTTGTCTTATTAGAGTACGTAATATTATGATAGTAGCATTGTCGAATTGGGAATATTCCTGTAAGGATAATGTTTGTATATATTAATAAAATTAATAAATAAATAAATGTATGTTTTATACTATGTAGTGATAGTGATGGCTAAGGCACGTATTTTTTTACGTTTGCCTGCCTGTATTACGATATGAACTTTCTCAAATAAGGTTATAGTTTTCGTATGTGGCGAACCTTTTTTCGATACGCAGATGATATTCTCCTTGGAAGAAAACTTACAGATTTTTTTATCTGCGCATGTCACATGGAGTTTGATGCATGAAAAATGTGATTAAAAGATGTTTGTCATAATTATTATTAGTCATATTTATATAGTCAACTAATTTATACATTATTTATTTATAACAATATGTATTTATTTAAGTATTATTATACGTTTTTATTGTATTTTATGATAGTAGGGTTTGAATTGTACACGCCTTATCTGCCTCACTTATGCACTCTCACTACCGTAGGTCAGCTGGAAGAGATTTCTTTTTAGAGATAAGCTGTACCTGTTGTGCTATTGTTTTTTTTCCTGTCCTCTGTATGATCATGTGTGCAATAAATTGTTAAATAAATAAAATTAATTAATAAAAATATGTCTTAAGTTAAATTACATTGAGACTTAGATAAATGTTTTACCAATAATAATCATTCGTTATTACAATTTATATTTACAATTTAAATTAATTCGTAACTTTATAAATCATGTCAACTTACAAACTAGACTGAATTATTACGCTAATTGTTTATTCCTGGAAAGTAGTCAAGTAGGAAATCGTAATCAAGTACCTGAAAAGAAAGAAATACAATCAGATTATTTTAAAATAACATAAACATACAGGGTGTAAGGGACAGGGTTCCGCAGACTGATAGGGATTGCTGAGTGAACAAAACAGAACATCTTTCAGCGGGAAATTCTTTCCGGAGATGAAAAAAAATTACCTTCCCATACAAAATTACCACCTTAATCAAACAATTTGCATTGAAAAGCAAAACGTATTTTTTATTTCCTGTAAAATATTCCTGCTGATAGTGGTCAAGTTTCGTTGAATGAGCAACCCCTATCAGTTCACGGGACGCTGTCCCTTACTCTCCGTATGCTAGTATCAATCATATCGCATATCGGAGACTTACAAAAAAATTGCGTGTAACAAATCAAGCTAAGTTCATGAAATCGTTTTTGTCTATAAATAGTCAGAATCCACTTCCATTACTAATTGAGTAAGCATAAAAAAGTTTGTAAAGATTATCCAGAAACTAACTAGGTACTTACTAGTTCTATGAAGTCATTAGAAATAGATTAATCAAACATATTTTATTGAATGAAAAGCAGAACTTTAATTTACCTCTTCACTTGTCGGAGCCTGCCCTTCAGCTTTTACGGGCACTTCAGGCCAGGAGCTCGAACTTTCTTCACTATTAAGAAGCGGTTCAGGCAAGGAACATCCTCCTATATTGACAGGCGCTACTGGTCCGGCACCTCCTCCTATACTGACAGGAACTTCTGTCCAGGTACCTTCTTTGCTATTACCAGGTATGACTGACCAGGCATTTTCTTGCCTATTGCCAGGTATTTCTGACCAGGCACTTTCTTGTCTATTGCCAGGTATTTCTGACCAGGCACTTTCATGTCTATTAACAGGTATTCCTGACCAGGTACTTTTTTGCCTATTATCAGGTATTTCTGACCAGGTGCTTTCTTGCCCATTAATACGTATTTCTGACCTTTCAACTTCTTGCCTATTAACATGTGATTCTGACCAGGCAACTTCTTGCCTATTAACAGGTGTTTCTGATCTGGCTCCTTCATGTCTATTAACAGGTTTTTCTGGCCAGGAATCCTCTTCAGTTTTTACAGGTACTTCAGACCACCCACTACCTTGGGCTTCATACATTTCCTTGTCATCAACGCCTGCAAAAGTTTTACAGAGTCAATCAGTAGCAGTAAAATAAAAAATCGGTAAAATTCGGTAAAATATTGGATAAAATTGTTACAGATGAGCTGTCTCTAACTGTGCGTCGTCACATTATACCTAATCGACATGGTTTTTATAGAGGGCGTAGTGTGAAAACTAACTTACTGTCTTTCACCGAAGTAATTTTGGACGCTATGGACAAAAACTACTGTTGACGCCGTTTATACCGATTTCAAATCAAAGCTTTTGATAAAATTTGTTATAACACCTTACTTTTAAAGCTTTGGCGACTCGGTATACACGGCGATCTACTCCGTTGGATAAAATCTTATGTAGAGAAGTGATTCCAACCTGTAGGATCATGCGTGTATATTTCTGAATGTAAATTTATTCGTTCTGGTGTTCCACAGGGGTCCCATTTGGAACCACTATTGTTTATTTTATATTTAAACGATATCACACACATTATGTTAAATTCTAATCTATTACTGTATGCTGACGACACAAAAATATTTCGAATAATTCGTGATGTGGAGGACAGTGAAATTTTAAAACGCGAACTGAATGTTTTTGAGTCGTTTTGCATTAATAATAACTTATTTTTGAACCCAGACAAGTGTTTTGTGATAAGTTTTAACCGAAAATTAATAAAAATTAACTATAATTATAGACTTTGTGATAAGGTTTTGAATAGAGTAAATAATATCTGCGATTTAGGTGTTAAAATGGATTCAAAACTAACATTTGTTCCTCATATAGACGATATTATAAAGAAATAATTTAAGCAACTGTGTTTCATTCTGCGTGTAAGTAAACCTTTTTGGTAGTTATGTACGTACAAAACGCTGTACAATAGTTATGCTTATGTTCGTAGCCGGCTAGAATTTGCTTGTTTTGTTTGGCATCCATTTTATAATTTACATATTTGCAAGATTGAAAAGGTACAGAAAAAGTTTATAAAAACTGTTGACTATCGTACTGGTTACATTTATACTTATTATCAAATTTCATTGGGCGTAATGTTATGCCTCTGAGTTGTCGTCGTGATTACATTGACACCACCAATCTTGTACAAAATCATTAACGATTTTATAGATGCGCCTGCATTGCTGCATGTTATATCTCTTAGAGTGCCGCGAAGATGTGAAAGAGCTTGCCGTGATAGGCCCCTATTTTTCGTACTTAGAACTAATACTCGCTATGCTGATAACAGTTTCATAAGACGTGCCTGTAGGTTGTATAACGATAAATTAGGTGATGTTGACATTTTTGATAAATCCTTACATAACTTTAAGTCGGCAACCCTAAGTTACCTTTCTACACTTTGTGTTCAGTATAGTAATCAATCATATTTATAAGTAATCAGTAAGATATATGCCTTGTAAGGCGTTTAAACTTACACTTTATGTTAATATTTTTGTAAAACATATCGGAAAGTATAGGTCTGCAATTTAAAACATGCTTGTTAAAACTATGTTTAAGTGACTGTTTGTTTCGTATTCAATAAAATAAAATAAAAATAGTAGGTACATTGTACATCGAGGAATGAACGTGACGGATTCTCGATGAGGGTGCTTCAGACCTCAATATACACGAGTTGGGAATCGCACTTTCTTCCGAGTGATACATACTGCTTTATACTACACCTATGAGTAAAATAAGTTAAATAAATCAAAGAACAAATTGTAAATACAAAAAAAATTACGAAATAGGCACAAAATTTATCTAAGGCGAGGTAGGTATATCTTACTTACCAGATGCGGTTGCGGAGGTCAGATGGCAATCGCTCTGCATAAAAACCATTGCCCTCGTTCAAACTCCTAGATTAGGTAGCCGACCCCGTAAAATACGGGACAAGGCTAAGGGAGATGATGATCGTACTTACCAGATAATATTAAAGCACCCGCATAATTCATAGACTCCGACCTCAATTCTATATCTGGCACCGGTGGAGGAGGTTCAAACATTACATTTGTTGAGAAAGACAGTGGTTGCTGTTGCGCCTCGAAAAATCGTTGTTGTCTTTGCTTAGGGTGTTGTTGTTCAAATTGTTTAACTGTAAAATAAAACACCTTATTATAAAATTAATAGGCTGCTTGTCATGCATAAAACAACTTCTAAAAAGCACAAACATTTTAGCTCCTCTTCTGTTTTTACAGGTGATGATGATTGATGAAAATATTATGTATGTAACATACATCACGCCTGTATCCCTAATGGGGTAGGCAGAGCGTGAATAACCCAAACAAAGGTCGTTCCGCCACGTCTGACAAGTTTTGAGGGTTGTTTCAGATATAACTTGATATTGCTGTAGTGACAGGTTGTCAGCCCATCGCCTAAATTACAATATACCCTCGAATCCCTTAGCTGGTTATTACAGCATGCCCGGGGATGCAGCTGGCACATTCTAGGTTCTTCTGTCGCTCCCAGTCCAGCATGGAAGCTAAATATTCATAGTTTTACCAAAAACGGTGACAGGCTTATGGTTATGCCGGAACCTTAGAAGCAAAAATAAAATTGACCAATCCCAGTTTAGGTTAGTTCAAGTTAAAAAAAACATTTTTAGGTTTAAGTATACAATACTATAACATAATACCTGACCATATATTAAATTTGACAGAAAATCAATTAAAAGATACTATTTAAAACTCATTATGTCAGAAAGCCGATTATAAGTTAGATGACTGTTGAGCTGTTAGGTACAACATAACAAAAATCTTAACACCTAGGAAAATGTATATATGGCAATGTATAATGTACTTTGCAAAGCATATTAGGTTTAAAAATTCTTTATTCTCATAAAAGACAACGTCACTTACATGAGAACAGATATAAAACATAAAAATAATAGTCGTTCGCACTGCACTTTAACTGTTTTTTTTGTTGGTAATATAAATAAACATTGAGTTACTAAACTACCTCTCAATAACAAAATACATAATTATTTAGCTAATTAATAATATATGCTGAGCTAGTTTACTTTTAAATTGGTTAAAAGATTCAATGGATTTTATTTCCGAAGGTAGATTATTAAAAATCTGTGCACCGCCGTAAGTAAGCATGCCTTTGCCGTAGTTTGTTCGGACCCTTGGTAGAACAATAAAACTGGCTCGTCTCGTGCTGCGTTTAGACACGTTTTTGGTTTGGGTAAGTGCAATTGAAGTTTGAATAGATTTGTTGAGATTTTTTTTTACGAGAATGCAGATGTGATAGTTGTAAAGTTGTTCAGTGTTCATGAGTTTTGTTTCTTTAAATATAGTCGTGGTAGGTGTTAAGTAGGGATAATGAAATAACATTTTAATTATTCTATTTTGAATGACTTGTAGTCCGGATAATTTAGTTTTATTTGCGTTCCCCCATATCTCAATCAGGTAAATTAGGTGTGATTTTACTAAGGAGTTGTATATGGTCATGCTAACTTTTCTGGGCAGACAACGCACAATACCGCGCAACTTGAAACTTGGCTGAGGTTCAAATTTCAAAACAGCTGGTTATAACTTTATTACAAACATATGGTTGTTGATTCTTAATTTGAATTTCTTTTAAACTGTAAAGAAAAAACTGTTTATGGGCCGCAAAACACGTTGGAATCGTTTTGCGAATTTCATTGGCAACCCAGCCCAGAGATGTGGTAAAATTTTGTAAGTTATCGATAAAAGCCGTTCGTTTAACGTACAGAAAAGATAAAAAAAAAACTCGTTAGACCTATATTTTTGCTTAACATTATTTTAGATGATTATTTTTGTATAGTTAAGTTTTGTACATTAAAGCATACAGACAGCGGGAAGCGACTTTGTTTTATAATATTTAGTGGTTTGTGATAGGGATTAGTGATGATTAGTGAAGTGATAGAATGTGAAACAATGACCACTTACAGAACATGAGATATGTAAAATAGTAGTGTGTAAAACTTATAGTCCAGGCCAAAGTTTTATACATATCAGGAAGTCGCAGGCAAAGGTTAGTACAAAAATATTAGATTTTTTAGAAATTGTGCACTTTACGCTTAATGAATGTAAGACTTCCCGCTAAACGAATATCAATATCGATAAATTTAATAAAATGATCATGGAGCAACACTAGTGATATATCAAAATTATTTTGCATTTATTTCTACAATATCTTGAAAAAGATAGTGTTTATGACTTTCCGATGGTAAGAAATTCCCTCTTTATTCTAGGTACTTCTTTTATTATTTTTCAGACAAGTAATTATTGCGCATAAATGGCATTTTTCCAAAAAAAAAATACTACCAAGCGGCGAATTGTGCAAAAATTGGGCATACCTGAGGTAAGGTTTCAATTTCAAGCGCTTTGACAGATATAGGCGGGGAGCGCCTATTATTTATTTTATTTATTTAACAATTTATTTGTACACAGAAACATCATAAAAACAGGACATTCAAAACAAAGACACAACAGGTGCTGCTTATTTCTAAAAAGAAATTTCTTACAGCAGACCTGAAGTGAATTTTTTAATGGTACGCGGATAAAACGTGCACAAAAATTTTATACACCTACTAATAAAATAATACTACTGTAAAAAAAACTTATATAATGTAAATGTATTACATAACTGTAAACAAAATATAAATAAATACCTGCATTTATATACGTAATCAAAAATAAATAAATACGTAGGTATAGCTATTTATATATATACATATATATACATAATTATACCCTAAACACAGATTACTTTGACAGGGAAAGATGATGAATGATCTTTAACTCGTCTTTTGAATATGGCGATAGACGAGCTATCACGAACTGTCGTTGGAAGAGAGTTCCATAATCTGACAGTATGAACAGTAAAGGAATAGGAATAGAAATTGTCGGTTCGGTGGGAGGGGATGGAAAGAAGAGTCCTGACGCATGACGTTTGAACGACAGGGCTTATCCAAGGGACGTGAGAATGTAAAACGCAAACGGAGATAGGGAGGGAAGAAGGATTGTAGAGGACATTATAAAGGGTGCAAAGGATATGAGTATTCCTGCGGAGGCGGATTGGGATTTATTAGTGGCTCGCTTGTCAAACTCACATCGCCTTTCTATCAGGGAGCGCTAGCTTTTACTCTTCTGTGGTTACAAACCCTACTTTGGACAATAGGAAGGCCAGAAGTAAGAATAAGACAAAACGAAGGAAGGGGCGCAAAGTGCGAGTTTCACGTGCTTCTTCTTCATTGTGACATAGTTTTATTTTATCTTGTGACATAGATATAATTTTCTTTGTAATAGACTCGCTTGGAACTTTCTAAAAGTGTTCTTAGGAATCTATTTGGAAATAAATCATTTGACTTTGAGTTTGCTCGGTTTTGGAATAGGGAAGTAGTTTTTCTTTGTTCGATCTTACATATTAATTGTCCTTTCGAACATAGTCACATCATAGCGTATGGCAATCCCTGTTTGGATCAAATGTCTACATCCAGATTTTTCAGTCAGCTTTCTGCGTCAGCGCTGAAGTTGTGCAGCTCGGCGATGCCTCCGGGAAAACAGCGAAGTGGACATTCATTCACAACGTGGGAAAGAGTTTGGTCAGGTGCTCCACAGTCGCAATTCGGTGACTCCCTTGAACCCCATTTGTTAAGGTGGTGATTTGTTCTCCCGTGGTTGGTTCTGAACCGGTTTAACCGGGTCCACGCCTTTCTGCTGGCATTAAAACCGGGTTGTTTTTTTGTAGGGTCAGTGACTAGACTCGCATTGTCCCCTTGAATAAGCCCCATTCCGATTGCCACGCCTCATTTACGGACATGGTGGTTTAAAGGAACGCAGTACGTACATTTTGTACACCTGTATTATTTTACGAATACTCACTTTGCCATTCCAAGTTATTGTTGACAGCCTTTAGTGAGCCGACGCTTTCCCTGTCCTTTTGGATAAAGTTTATCACCGCTTCTAGTATTTCGCTGTCTGGTATCTAAAATACATACCGGTTGTAATAGACAGCGACCCGCAAACTGATAGGGGTTACTCATACTCAGTCAACGAAACTGAATAACTTTCACCAGGAAATTCTTTCAGGAGATAAAAAGAATATTATATTGACCTTTCCATACAAAATAACCATCTCGATCATTTTGTATGGACGTAAAAAAATATTTTCACTTCAAGAAAAAAATCCTGCTGGTAGTTGTTTACTTTCGTTGACTGACTAACTTCTATTACCTAGTTTGAAGGACGCTATTTACAATTAATAAAGCCTACTAGATACTCGCTTGCACAAGCTGTAGAAACGGGCAGTCCGCAATAAATTCTACCTTAATTTCAAGCACTAAGTAACCTTGAACCGGCTCGCCCAGCGGCACTGAGTGCGCCCAGAGGACTTAACTTAGCTCATATTGTAGTACTATTATATATTCTGTGCTCATATACAGGGCGTAATTGAAAGCCTACCAGAAACGGATATGACTACGTTGCTCAGTCAACGAAACTGAACAACTTTCATTTACCAGGAGATAGATACTTTAAACTTCCATGCTGGCCTGGGATCGAGAGAAAAACATAGAATGTTCCAGCTGTATTTCCTCCCGGGCATGCTGTAAAAACTAGCTAAGAGATCCGAGGGTATCAGTATATTGTAATTTAGGCGATAGGCTGACAACTTATCACTACAGAAATTTACCTACAAATAATCATTGAAAACTTTGTCAGACGTGGCGGAACGATCTTTGTTTAGGTCGTATACGCTCTGCCTACCCCATTAGGGATAAAGGCGTGATTATATGTATGTATGTAAGTAGGTACTTTCAGAAAATACAAATAGTTTCTTTTGATGTTCCATGCAACTGTCTGATCGAGGTGTTCATTTTGTATGGGAAAGATATGTATTTTTTATGGGTAAAAGTTGATCAGTTCCGTTGACTAAGCAACCCCTATTAGTTCCTGTTACGCTGCCCCTTACATCGTATCTCGTACGTCTCCACAGAGGCGCACGAGGATAAAACTATTACCACTACTGCCTACCCTATAAGTATAAATGATTCTTACTTTAGCGTCTACGCCCATGATAGCCGCCAATTCCGCCATAGCTTCAGAGTTTTCCATTCGTCTTTCCTTCTCGTACTGTGCATTGCGAGCTCGTCTCTCATCCTGTCAAGAAATATCAGAATTTGTTAACAAAAAAACGAACAAAGAAAGTATCCCTAGTAATATTTAGTATATAGGTAAATGAAGTTTTACCACAGAGAGAGGGGTTCTGTTTTTTCCTGAAGGCCTTCCCCGTTTCCTTTTTGCTCCATTCCCCGTCTACAAAATAATAAAAATATATACATTTACTTATTAATACTTACTTATTTTAACATATATACATAAAATCACGCCTTTATCCCTAATAGAGTAGGCAGAGCGCAAACGACCTAAACAAAGGTCGTTCCGCCACGTTTGACAAAGTTTTGAGGGTTATTTAAGATAGATTTGTAGGTAGTATCAGGTTGTCAGCCCATCGCCTAAATCACAATATACCGAAACCCTCGGATCCCTTAGCTGGTTTTTACAGCATGCTCGGGAGGAAATGCAGCTGGTGCATTCTATATTTTTCTCTCGATCCCAGGCCAGCATGGAAGTTTAAAGTATCTATCTCCTGGTAAATGAAAGTTGTTCAGTTTCGTTGACTGAGCAACATAGTCATATCCGTTTCTGGTACGCTTTCAATTACACCTGTATATGAGCACAGAATATGTAATAGTACTACAATATGAGCTAAGTTAAGTCCTCTGGGCGCACTCAGTGCCGCTGGGCGAGCCGGTTCAAGGTTACTTAGTGCTTGAAATTAAGGTAGAATTTATTGCGGACTGCCCGTTTCTACAAGCGAGTATGTAGTAGGGTTTATTAATTGTATATAGCGTCGTTCAAACTAGGCAATAGAAGTTAGGCCGGCATGGAACAAATATTTATTTTAACAGTTTTTTTTAACCAGCAATACAACAACAGCGCAGCCTCTACGTAGCAAGTGCAACGAAAGCGCAGCTGATCCGTAGTAAGTACGACCGACCTCGCTAAAAAGCGCAATAAACACAGTCATGATGAAAAAAACAAGTAAATTGTCCCCAATTGGGAATCGAACCCACGAAAACGGTATAAGTTCACTCGCCACGGAAGCGATATAAGCAAAGCAGACCTATATAGTAATACTAGCGACCCGCCCCGGCTTCGCACGGAAATTATCAGTGTTTCTCTACTATATTATGCATGTATTATACATATTAACCTTCCTCTTGAATAATTTAATCCATTAAAAGAAACCGCATCAAAATCCGTTGCGTAGTTTTAAAGATTTATGCATACATAGGGATATAGGGACAGAGAAAAAGACTTTGTTTCATACTATGTAGTGAAGAAACCATGGACTATTAATACTTACCATTTATTAAACGGCTGGCTGCTGTATTGTATAGGTAAATCAACCGATTTTTGTCTTATCTAAAAAAAAGGTGTCAAAATATCGTTCGTGGCAGGACACTGGTAGTAAATAACGGTTAAAGTTAAATCACGACTTTTTACGACGTATTATGGTGGGTAATCTTCATTTGTAGAATTGTTTTTTTTTTATTTTGAGCAGCTTTGGCACAATTTTAAATGATTTTTTTTATATTCTCACGTAATTTTAACTTTTTTGATCAATTTGTCGTAATAATACCGAGCCTGATGATTACGAACTAACGACAGTATGACAACGAATGACTGACAAATATTGACCAAATAATTTCAAAATACCGTATATTCCGTGATATTTCTAACTATTAGTGAATAGTTGCTATATCGACGGTGTCCCCTATTTGAAATGAGATTAATCTATTATAATAATCTAACTTCTCCAACTTTCTTCCATGCTGGCCTGGGAGCGAGAGAAAAACATAGAATGTGCCAGCTGCATTTCCTCCTGGGCATGCTGTAAAAACCAGCTAAGGGATCCGAGGGTTTCAGTATATTGTAATTTAGGCGATGGGCTGACAACCTGTCACTAAGCAATATACCTTCAAATCTATCTTAAATAACCCTCAAAGCTTTGTCAGACGTGGCGAAACGACCTTCGTTTAGGTCGTTTACGCTCTGCGTACCCCATTAGGGATAAAGGCGTGACTATATGTATGTATGTATGTAACTTCTCCAACTCAACTTTTATCACTTGCTCGAATCATAATTTTAAAAATGTCTACCAATTGAGGTCAGTTTTTGAGGTTAGTAAATGAAAGACAAAATTAACGAGTATTGTAATATTATTTTATTATCTATTTAGTCTTCAAGAACAAACAAAGTATCAAGTCACAATTATGTTCTAAACTTAGACACAAAAAGGAACCATCTATTTTAGGTAAAAACGTTGCACATAAAAAAAAACTTAAGTACAATAACTTCTATCTTAAGCCAGTTTAATCAAACGTAACTTAGTTGAAAACAGTTTTAACGGAATGTTGGTAGAAAATAACATAAGAAAAGAACATTGTTGTTCAAGAAGACTGACTTATGCCTAACATTGAAGTGAATGTTCTTACAATCAAACATCGACGAAGTTTTAATCCGAAGTTTGTGCAGGCTGATTCGAATCTTTAAAATACGAAGTATTCTAACAACATGCAACAGAGGGAGAAAATACTTTAAAAAAAAGATAAGCAGGTATTTCAAAAACTAAACAATTTCTCCTAAAAATATACTAAGGTTTCCTATACAAAACAGAGCGCTCATTCATACATGGATGTAATTCTGGTATTATAGACAATTATTTTTATGAGAAAAGTTGTTCAGTTTACTGAGATATTCTCCTCTTCCAGTCTTGTACTTTTCCGTCTCTGTCACATATTACAGACTTAGATGAAATAGCCAACAAAATATACATGATCCGTATTATAAAAGATTCAATTCAGCACAGGTGATAGTTCACGCCTAGATATTAGCACGTTTGCATTTCAATCTTGCTGCTTATTTGTATTCGATATTTAAAGTAATTCTTATCTCCGTACTGTTTTATAGTTTGACCTCTAATAATAATATCGATCTTGTAAGATGCAAATATTTTTTATGAAGCATACAACATTTAATGAAAAACTGTTCACAAAATTCTTTCAACAGTTGGGAAACAATATTATCTAACATTTAAACTACATTTCTATTTACCCCAGACGGTTTTTGAGCCGCTATTTTAAAAATTTCTACTTTACATTAGGATACAAGATTTACTACTTTAAAATTTTACACGATTTCAGAATAAAATATTACAAAAATAGTATTCAGAAATCTTAAGAATGAATATAAGCGCAGTTAAAGGATTTTCTAATAAAATAATCACATCTGACGTAAAAAGTACTGCATTTATATCCATTTCCAAGATTATTTAATGCAAAGTTTATGGCGAAATTAATGACGTAACAAGTAATTGTTTGCATCTAAATGCATAAAGTAATAAAAACCCTTGGCTACAACTCAAAATCACGAAATACAGCATTTTTTTTTTTAATAAACTCACCAGAATAAAAACAAATTATTATTTACAATAATGTTTTTTTCTGTGTCGTAACCTTTTTATTTAGATTAAATATTGCACATAATTGTTACGCCATGGTTCACCACAGAATCAACAAGGCATAAAAAATACATCTGAACAATACGAATAATGATTGTAAAGAAAATTCAATGTAAGACATCAATTAAATCTAGTTTTATTTATTATTAAAACCTTATCTAATACAGGACAGTTAGCTCTAACTTAGCGACCACTAATAAAATATGTACACTATAAAATTTTGCGCTGGAAAACCAATTAGTTTCGAAAATATTTTGGTGTTAATTTGAAAAGTTAATAAAAAAAAATCACAATTGATAGAGAATCTCCTCTTTTTTTGGAAGTTGGTTAAAAAGTGATAAAAAAAATTTGTTATGTACTACTCCCGTACATCTTAAATTTTCCACATTTCAAAAGCAGTACATGACTGAAATTGTTAAAAATTCAGTTTGGTTTACTGCATTCTGTTCATTTGGTTTATTTCTTATTTTCCAAAATATATAAAAGATCGAATACATATTTTATTGCAATTAAAGATTTTCTGTTTAAATTGTATGTAAAGCTTTCAAAATAAGATCCACACATAAAAATTTACACAACCTACAGATTAGGTTCAAAACACCACATGTCACTAATTAGTATAAAAAAATACTGCATGTAAGGGACCGTTGCTCAGTCCAGAATGTAATCTTCTCTTTTACTTTTTAATTAATAATTACAAAGAATGAGATAAAATATTTAAAACTGCAACGTCAATGAGAAGTAAAAGATCCAAAAAGAAATATACAGGTACAGTTTTTTAAAGGCTGCGCAAAACATTATTTTTCATGGACAGGTGTTAAGGCAAAAACAACTTACAACAGTTCCACAATTTGGACTTTCAGTGACAGTAGTATATGCAACAGAGTTCTTAACTAACATTGACACTGTTAATTTTGAGTTTCTTAACCCGTCGCGTGGTGCCCTCTCCGTCCGAGCTGTCGGTGTCATGTGAACTGCCTTCGGACTTGATGCCCAGTCCTAGCTCGTGGGCATCCATGAAGTTGCCAGTTGCTCGAGCTTTTTCTAATGCTCGAACTAGAAAAGAAAATTTGGTAATAAATAATACAGTTTCAAAAATATATTTTCTAAATTACTTCTCATGAAATAGAGAAGAATAAGTAATACTATTTTATTTTATTAGGGTAAGGAATACGACGCTGAGATCCCGTACAAAAATCGTAGACGTAGGTCAGAAGGCAGCTTTCCTTAAGTGGGATTGGGCTGGACATATCGCTAGGATGCCGGACGCACTTTCGGCAAAACGAACTACACATTGGGTCGCTCTTATCGCGAGACGGGCACGAGGTCGTCCCAGAAAAAGATGGCGAGACGAGCTAGACGCACACACCCGAAACTGGTTAGAAGAGGCTCAAGACGGAGAAATGGAAGAAGGGGAGGGAGGCCTTTGCCCTGCAGTGGGACACCTCAGGCTGTTAATAATAATAATTATTAGCATAAATTGGAGTTTCTAGCCTAGACATAGCTCATTCATTCTTTCACAGGTATTTCATACTAAAAAAATTAAAATTTCATAAAAAAAAAATGGCATACACTATATTTCCAACTCAGTTTTAGAATAAAGGTAAACAAATTTTCATGTCTTTTTCTTCAAAGACACATTTCAAAAATAATTTATATGTGTTGGCAAATTAGTTAAACCACTAAAGTTACAGTAAACAGTTAAAACTTATTTTAGAACAAGATCTTCGATTAAAAGACATGAGACTTTGTTTACCTTTATTCTAAAACTGAGTTAGAAATACTATAGTCATCTTGAACTCCACTCTTTAAATAACGTATATGTTACATATTGAATTACTACAACCACAGTGTAGTGACTGTGCAATATTGTCACTATACAAATCTATCTTAAATAACCTTTAAAACTTTGTCATATGTGGCAGAACAATCTTTGTTTGGGTCGTTTATGCTCTGCTTACCTCGTTAGGGAAGGGGGCGTGATTATATGTATGTATGATTATGAATGTGCCGTGTGGTTTCCGGCTAGCTAGAATAGAACCACCCCGTTTCTTCCTAGGGAGTCGTAAAAGGCGACTAAGGGATTAAAACCCAGATCTGCCAAGGCAGGTCTATATCATCCAGGAAAAGGAAAATTCCGATATTATACCCGGATGGAGTCTCCGTTAGGCGCTTACGCAACTGACTCCTGCAACCGAACTGGCTCCGCACGTATCGGCTTGCCGCTCCTGCGGACTAAGTCAGCTAGGTCGAGAGGGTGGCGCAGGTCCTGGGCAACCCTGCGTTTCCTTAATTGCGTCCCAGGCGATGCAGTGTCTGTGGAGAGGACACTTCACCCGCGACAGCTACGCTGCGCGGACACCAACACGGGGAGTGGCAGTGACCGGTTATAAGTCCGCACAGATGGGTGTAAGTGCGGGTGCCAGGGGTCACTTCCGTCAGTGGGAGGGTCCATCGTAGACCCACTGATCAGTTACCGCCCGCTCCAAGTTGGGCAGCCCCCAATCAATTAGGTACTGATCCGCCCCGGTGCTGGTTTGCTTTTTAGGGTGTGGAGAGCACTGGCCAAAACTAGACGATCGGCGCCGTTACGTTCAACACCTGCGTATAAATGGCATAAAAAATATAAACAACCATCACGCTTGTCCATGCGAATTGCGACATGGAATGTCCGTACTATGAGGACAGGTCTCCCTGACACCTGCGGAGGCTCCTCTATTGACGCACAAGATCTGCGCAAAACTGCCGTTATTGACGCGGAACTCAACAGACTGAACATTGCTGTATGTGCTTTGCAAGAGACAAGACTTCCTGACGAGGGTTCTTTGCGTGAGGCTCATTACACCTTCTACTGGAAAGGAAAGGACAGTAGCGCTGTGCGTGAACATGGCGTAGGCTTCGCAATCCGTAACGACCTCTTGACATCCATAGAGACTCCTTGCGGCATCTCGGAACGCATTATGTTGCTGCGATTAAATACTTTTTGTGGATACGTCACATTAGTTTCTGCTTACGCTCCAACATTATCTTCTATTGATGAAGCCAAGAATCAGTTCTATGACCAGCTTGACCAATCACTGCATGGGCTAAAAACATCTGACCGATTATATATTCTGGGAGATTTTAACGCTAGGGTCGGCCAGGACAACGTTGCTTGGCCTGATTGTATCGGTAACCAAGGTATAGGGAAGTTAAATGAAAACGGTCAGCGGCTGTTGGAATTTTGCTCTCGCGGTTGCGAGGTATTGAGACGAAGAAGTCTTGATTCAGTCTGATTTATTGTATGAAATGATAGCTATTTTATATTGATATTAATTAATACACACAACTATAGAATTATTTATGTATTACATGCGTGTAAGTTGCAAACTCAGCATGTCACGCAGTATTGTCAATTATATGTAGTAAGCAAGTCGACGACCTGCGCGGCATGCTGATTAAGATGGTTCGAGTTGGCTCGAACATGCTCCCACTTTTAAAAGACAGAAGAAACAGGATGTGTTGACAAGGCTGCTTGCTTGTATCTTGATATTTGTAGTGTTGCGAAGTCCTCATTTCTCGAACTGTAGATGTTGCTGGTTGCCAGGAAGTCATCGTGTTGTTGTGGGTCATCAGGGTTAAAAATCCGTAGACCGCCGCTACTGTATCAGTAGCTATAGATGTCTGTATGTGTTCCAATCGTCAGACGTCCTCCCGCCCGTCGGGTTGTGTTGGAATGGAGTGTTGGTCGTAAGGGTCGTAAATCCTTAGACAAGTTGCTGATAGTGATAGGAGTCTGGAACGCCCCGTGATAAGTGGTCGAAGACGGGCACTCATCGCTATGTCCCATGATAAATGCTGCTGCTTGCTGCTGTAGAGTACTGGCCCTTGCTTGTCGCTCAGTCTCATGATAAGTCGGGAAAAGGACACTTGCTTAGTCCTTCCCTAATGCTGTTGGGAACGGGTACGTTTGTGATCCAGCCCCATGTCAAATTCTGATGCTGATGTCGGGAACAGGATGCATGTGATCCAGCCCCATGTCACTGGTGATGCTACTGTCGGGAACAGGACGCTCGTGGTCCAGCCCCATGTTAAATGCTGATGCTGCTGTCGGGAACAAGACGCTCGTGGTCCAGCCTCATGTCAATGCTGATGCTGCTGTCGGGAACAGGATGCATGTGATCCAGCCCCATGTCAATGCTGATGCTGCTGTCGGGAACAGGATGCTTGTAATCCAGCCTCATGTCAATGCTGATGCTGCTGTCGGGAACAGGATGCATGTGATCCAGCCCCATGTCAATGCTGATGCTGCTGTCGGGAACAGGATGCTTGTAATCCAGCCCCATGTCAAATGCTGATGCTGCTGTCGGGAACAGGACGCTTGTTTGTCCAGCCCCATGTCAATGCTGATGCTGCTGTCGGGAACAGGATGCTTGTAATCCAGCCCCATGTCAAATGCTGATGCTGCTGTCGGGAACAGGACGCTTGTTTGTCCAGCCCCATGTCAATGCTGATGCTGCTGGCGGGAACAGGACGCTTGTTTGTCCAGCCCCATGTCAAATGCTGATGCTGCTGTCGGGAACAGGACGCTTGTTTGTCCAGCCCCATGTCAATGCTGATGCTGCTGTCGGGAACAGGACACTTGTTTGCCCAGCCCCATGTCTATGCTGATGCTGCTGTCGGTAACAGGACGCTTGTTTGTCCAGCCCCATGTCAATGCTGGCGGGAACAGGACGCTTGTTTGTCCAGCCCCATGTCAATGCTGGCGGGAACAGGACGCTTGTTTGTCCAGTCCCATGTCAATGCTGGCGGGAACAGGACGCTTATATGTCCAGCCCCATGTCAATGCTAGCGGGAACAGGACGCTTGTTTGTCCAGCCCCATGTCAATGCTAGCGGGAACAGGACGCTTGTTTGTCCAGCCCCATGTCAATGCTAGCGGGAACAGGACGCTTGTTTGTCCAGCCCCATGTCAATGCTAGCGGGAACAGGATGCTTGTTTTATAGTTCCCTTGTAGTGCTCCGTCCGCGCAGGTCCCAGTGTTTGCTGATAGCTCGTGGTAGGCGCGCTGGTGTGATGTTGGCGGTGTTCAAGATACCGGTGAATCCCGCTTGTGGGAGGCCGGCACTTAATCCGCATCCGGCTCGAAGGACCAAAATGTACAAGACAAAGCCATTGCTGGCAAAGCCTGCACATGATGGAACCTGGCGGACGGGTTTTGAGGGCGCTCGCGGATGCGAGGTATTGAGACGAAGAGTTCTTGATTCAGTCTGATTTATTGTAAAAGATAATGCTATTTTATATGCAAGTTATGTTAAACACACAGTGAAAGGTTTATTTATGTATTACATGCGTGTAAGTTGCAAGCTCAGCACGTCACGCAGTATTGTCAATAATATGTAGTAAGCAAGTCGACGACCTGCGCGGCATGCTGAGTAAGATGTTTCGAGTTGGCTCGAACATGCTCCCACTTTTAAAAGAGAGAAGAAACCAGGCGTCCTGTTCCCGCTAGCATTGACATGGGGCTGGACAAACAAGCGTCCTGTTCCCGCTAGCATTGACATGGGGCTGGACAAACAAGCGTCCTGTTCCCGCCAACATCAGCATTATCATGGGGCTGGACCGCAAGCGTCGTGTTCCCGCCAGCATTGACATGTAGCTGTACATACAAGCGTCCTGATCTCGCCAGCATAGACACGGGGCTGGACAAACAAGCGTCCTGTTCCCGCTAGCATTGACATGGGGCTGGACAAACAAGCGTCCTGTTCCCGCTAGCATTGACATGGGGCTGGACATACAAGCGTCCTGTTCCCGCCAGCATTGACATGGGGCTGGACAAACAAGCGTCCTGTTCCCACTAGCATTGACATGGGGCTGGACAAACAAGCGTCCTGTTCCACGACCTACACTCCATTCCATTACAACACAACCCGACGGGCGGAAGGACGTATGACGATTGGAACAACTACAGCGCCACGACATCTACAGCTACAGCTACTAGTCAATGGATTTACAACCCTGACGAGCCGCAACAAATTTAGGACTTCCTAGCAACAAGATGACAGCAACTACAACCACAGCATGAGAGATGAAGCCTTCGCAACACTACAAATATCAAGATAGTAGCAGCCTTGTCAACTCATCCTGGTTTCTTCTCTCTTTTAAAAGTGGGAGCATGTTCGAGCCAACTCGAAACATCTTACTCAGCATGCCGCGCAGGTCGTCGACTTGCTTACTACATATTATTGACAATACTGCGTGACGTGCTGAGCTTGCAACTTACACGCATGTAATACATAAATAAACCTTTCACTGTGTGTTTAACATAACTTGCATATAAAATAGCATTATCTTTTACAATAAATCAGACTGAATCAAGAGCTCTTCGTCTCAATACCTCGCAACCGCGAGCGCCCTCACAAACCGTCCGCTAGGTTCCATCATGTGCAGGCTTTGCCAGCAATGGCTTTGTCTCGTACATTTTGGTCTTTCGAGCCGGATGCGGATCAAGTGCCGGCCTCCCACAAGCGTGACTCACCGGTATCTTGAACACCGCCAACATCACACCAGCGCGCCTACCACGAGCTATCAGCAAATTGGGACCTGCGCGGACGGAGCACTACAAGGGTACTAGAAAACAAGCATCCTGTTCCCGCTAGCATTGACATGGGGCTGGACAAACAAGCGTCCTGTTCCCGCTAGCATTGACATGGGGCTGGACAAACAAGCGTCCTGTTCCCGCTAGCATTGACATGGGGCTGGACATACAAGCGTCCTGTTCCCGCCAGCATTGACATGGGGCTGGACAAACAAGCGTCCTGTTCCCACTAGCATTGACATGGGGCTGGACAAACAAGCGTCCTGTTCCCGCTAGCATTGACATGGGGCTGGACAAACAAGCGTCCTGTTCCCGCTAGCATTGACATGGGGCTGGACAAACAAGCGTCCTGTTCCCGCTAGCATTGACATGGGGCTGGACAAACAAGCGTCCTGTTCCCGCCAACATCAGCATTATCATGGGGCTGGACCGCAAGCGTCGTGTTCCCGCCAGCATTGACATGTAGCTGTACATACAAGCGTCCTGATCTCGCCAGCATAGACACGGGGCTGGACAAACAAGTGTCCTGTTCCCGCCAGCATTGACATGGGGCTGGACAAACAAGTGTCCTGTTCCCGCCAGCATTGACATGGGGCTGGACAAACAAGCGTCCTGTTCCCGACAGCAGCATCAGCATTGACATGGGGCTGGACAAACAAGCGTCCTGTTCCCGACAGCAGCATCAGCATTAACATGGGGCTGGACAAACAAGCGTCCTGTTCCCGACAGCAGCATCAGCATTAACATGTGTTTGGACAAACAAGCGTCCTGTTCCCGACAGCAGCATCAGCATTGACATGGGGCTGGACAAACAAGCGTCCTATTCCCGACAGCAGCATCAGCATTAACATGGGGCTGGACAAACAAGCGTCCTGTTCCCGACAGCAGCATCAGCATTGACATGGGGCTGGACAAACAAGCGTCCTGTTCCCGACAGCAGCATCAGCATTAACATGGGGCTGGACAAACAAGCGTCCTGTTCCCGACAGCAGCATCAGCATTAACATGGGGCTGGACAAACTGGTTCATGACAGCATTTATATAGGGAAGGACTAAGCAAGTGTCCTTTTTCCGACTTATCATGAGACTGAGCGACAAGCAAGTGCCAGTACTCTACAGCAGCAAGCAGCAGCATTTATCATGGGACATAGCGATGAGTGCCCGTCTTCGACCACTCATCACGGGACGTTCCAGACTCCTAACACTATCAGCAACTTGTCTAAGGATTTACGACCCTTACGACCTACACTCCATTACAACACAACCCGACGGGCGGGAGGACGTCTGACGATCGGAACAACTACAGCGGCACGATGACCCACAACACGATGACTTCCTCGCAACCAGCAACATCTACAGTTCGAGAGATTAGGACTTCGCAACACTACAAATATCAAGATACAAGCAAGCAGCCTTGTTAACACATCCTGTTTCTTCTGTCTTTTAAAAGTGGGAGCATGTTCGAGCCAACTCGAACCATCTTAATCAGCATGTCACGCAGTATTGTCAATTATATGTAGTAAGCAAGTCGACGACCTGCGCGGCATGCTGATTAAGATGGTTCGAGTTGGCTCGAACACACCTGCTGTGTGTTACCAATACCTACTTCAAAGGCAAAGCATCTTGCAAAGTGTCTTGGAAACATCCACGTTCTGGTCATTGGCATCAGCTGGACCTCATCTTTACTAAAAAGAAAAACCTCCGCGAGACCCTGCACACGCGAACATTTCACAGCGCTGATTGCGACACAGACCATTCCCTGGTGGTATCACATGTTGCTATTACTCACAAAAAGATCCACTCATCTAGTCCTCCCGGTAGGAAAAAGATTGATCTTCCCAAAACCAAGATTGATGAGATGGTCAGCAAGTTTGAGGAGCTAGTACGCCACGAAACTGCCACTTGGGATGTTGACGCTCCTATAGAGACAGAATGGGACAATGTAAAAAAACTGTTGACTACAGTAGCTGGTACAGCTTTCGGCCATCAGAAAGCCAAGAACCAGGACTGGTTCGCTGAAAATCTCGAGCATATAACACCTCTGTTCGAATCTAAATGTCAAGCTGCACTAAGACACCGTCTAAACCCTACCCTAAAGACGCGCAACGATCTAGCAAGTGCAAAGGCTGCACTTCATCGCACATCCCGGTACTTTGCGAATGCATACTGGACTGAGATGTGTCAGAGCATTCAATCATGTGCAAATGTGGGAAATTTTGGCGGTGTCTATGCTGGTATTAAGAGGGTTCTTGGCCCTATACCCAAAAAAACAGCCCCCCTAAAAGAGGCAGATGGCACGGTTATAACTGATAGCCAACGCCAACTGCAACGATGGGTAGAACATTACATCGGTCTCTACTCAGAACCAGTGAACATAATGCCAGAAGCTGCGGATCGCATGCCGAAACTTGCTACCTGGACTGAGTTGGACGACCCTCCTACCGTAGGGGAATACCACAAGGCTGTTAAACAGCTTAAACTTGGAAAAAGTCCTGGGAATGACGGTACCCACGCCGAAATCATTAAGCTCAAGTGCATTTCTCCCATCCTGCACCATTTGCTCAGTAAATGTTGGGAAGCGGGATATATACCACAAGGTATGCGCGACGATAACATTGTTACCTTATACAAAGGCAAAGGTGACCGCGGTGACTGTAACTGTTACCGTGGGATATCCCTTTTAAGTATAGTGGGTAAACTGTTTGCTAGATTAGTCCTGTTAAGACTCCAGAAACTAGCTGACCGTATCTATCCCGAATCTCAGTGTGGATTCCGCGCCCAACGTTCCACTACTGACATGATCTTTACACTTCGTCAGTTGCAAGAAAAGTGTAGAGAGCAGAAAACACCTCTGTTTGTGGCGTTCGTTGACCTGAACAAGGCCTTCGACAACGTGAGCAGAGAAGGACTTTTTACTGCACTAGAATATATCGGTTGCCCATCAAAACTTCTAAGTCTCGTAAAATCCTTCCATGATGACATGAAAGGAGCAGTTGTGTTTGACGGTAATATATCTGAGCCGTTTGAAATGCGAAGAGGTGTTCGCCAAGGCTGTGTGTTGGCACCTACCCTGTTTGGTATTTTCTTTTCATTACTTTTTAATGTAGCTTTTGGTAATGACCAACAGGGTATCCACCTCCACACGAGGGTTGACGGGAAGCTATACAACATTTCGCTTCTCAAGTCTAAGCGCTACTGCGAAGACTTATTCGTCGATAGCCTTTTGTTCGCCGACGATGCAGCCTTTGTCGCCAATTCTGACCGCGAGCTTCAAGACATAGTTGCCAAATTTTCCCATGCGTGCACTCTGTTCTCAATGTCCATTAACGCCAAAAAAACCGTAGTGATGGCTCAGGGCGCAGCAGCACCTACTACTATTTTGCTTGGTGGCGATCCCTTGAGTGTAGTCGACAAGTTTTGCTACTTAGGGTCAACTGTGTCGAACAATCTCACGCTGGATGCTGAGATCGATACACGTATCGGCAAAGCGGCCACCATGTTCGGTAAGCTCAGTACAAGAGTATGGTATAATAAACACCTAACAGTCAAGACCAAGATGATTGTGTACCAAACTTGCGTTTTGAGCATACTCTTGTACGAAGCTGAAACCTGGACATCGTACGCAAAACAGGAACGTCGACTCAATACATTTTATATGCGCTGCGTTAGGAATATCTTGCGTATCACTTGGCAGGACAGAGTTACAAATGAGCGGGTTCTGAAAATGGCACAGCTGCCTAGCTTCACAGCCTTGCTTAAGCAGAGACGACTGCGGTGGCTAGGGCATGTGCACCGGATGGAGCCTTCTCGTCTGCCGAGACGTGTTCTGCTCGGCGCTGTAGCAAACGCTAAGAGAGGGGTAGGGACACCCATGCTGCGTTTCAAAGATTGCGCCAAGCGAGACATGGCCGCTTTTGACATCCAAGGCGAAAGATGGGAGGAGCTCGCTGAAGATAGGGACAAGTGGCGAAAGCGTGTGTTAGATGGGCGTAAAGTCCATGATGACGCCTGGTTGGCTGGTCTCGCTGACAAAAGACAAAAACGACATCTAAATACACAGCAATCAGTCACCAATATTACCACCTTCAAATGCAGAGCATGTGGGAAAATTTGCCGCTCCCGTATTGGTTTATATAGCCACGAAAAATCTTGCCTCAGACACTGACTAAATTGTCTGTCAAAGACGTATGAGGCCAATGATGATGATTATGAATAAAATAGCAGCCACTTACTCTGTGTTTCCAGTAAGCTGTTCTGCCTCTTCAGATCATCAATATCTTGTTGGTGGGAATTATTTTTCCGTCGCATGAACTGTATGTACTCCGCGGCTTTCTTCAAAATCTGCGCCCGGCTTGCCTGAAACATACAGTCAACAGTTAAGTAATGAATTGTCAATCTTCAATATAAGTGATTTAAGTAATTTACGAATCAAATAGACTCATAATTGAAAAGTTTACTATGAAATCACGATTTATGAAAGTTGACACTTCGCTTACTTTAGATGTTGACTGTACATTAAACATTTTCATTAAATATACTTTTATAGGTGGCAATTCTGCACGCACTATTCCTTAACTAATTCTTAGCTAGTGCTGTCACTTTCTTAACTTTGTCTTAAGAACGAGATAGCAAATAATCACATTTCTTTGACATTCCTAATATGGTGTAAGACTCTTAAAATTAGAACTGAGCATAGAGCGTGCTTCCTTATTTTACGTCAAATAAGCAGTCTAATGTCAGATTAGGAATTTTAAAGTCATGTGTTCATTTGCTATCTTGTTCTTATGTCAAAGTTAAGAAAGTGACAGCACAAGCTAAGAATAAGGATTATGTCGCGAGAATAGACAACATTATTATACATTATATTTTATAATTTATGCAATGATCAAGGCACATGGAAAAATAAATTAATACAAATAGACGAGGTGACCTTGACCTTGCAGCAGGCAAGTTTAGAAGCATAAAGCACAATAAAAATATTTCACACACCACTTTTTCCCCTTGCAAGGCCGGTACGGAGTCCCTCAGGGATGTAAAGCTGTCCTTTATGTGATCTCTTCGCTTCCTCTCCAGGGCATTGTGGTGAGCCCTTTTCTCCGCCTGCAATTTACGTTGTATGATAAAATTTACTGTGATAGATACTGAGTACATGGTAAATAGTATACAAATAACAACCCACTTTACATTATCATATTTCATAAAGATAACAACGAGTAGAGAGTGCAACTAGTAACAAATAGCCTCACATGGTGTTTTTGTAGTGTAGGCAATAAGCCAATCTAAATAAATACATTGTCTTACCTGGGAATAGTATCCGCTACCGCCAATGCTATTTCTAGCATGAGTGCGCGAATCCGAATCGTTTTCGGCCTGAAACCACACAAATAAACAACATTCTTAGCTAGTAACAAGTAAATAGGCCTGAGAAGGCGCATCCTAATGTCAAATCTGGGAAAACACCTACATCACTTTCGATGTCGATATCGCGATCGTCGTCGCTCATCGTACCCATCGAACAGTTGCTGCTATTGCCCGGAATTTTGAAGCTTATTAATTTCACTCGGTAAATAAAAATATTAGTGGTAATGCGATGAAATCGCAAGAAAATCGCACAATTCGCACAATAGATCAACGCGCGTGACAGAATTTGACAGCTGAATATGATACAGAATTTAAGAGTACATAATGACAAAGACAAAAGATGAGATGGAGTACATACACAAAAGAAAGATAGACAACAATGACACGTCTTTTAAAGTCAATCGACATACATTTTTGTTTTTAAATGTCTGTCTGCGTAATGTTTTGTTTATTTACAGCCACAACACAAACCACGTTAATCAATAAACTTTTTGAACTGTATAATTGTAAAATAATAACATAAACCATATTTCAATATTTTTATAAATAATAATTAAAAGAACTTCAAGTAGTGTAGGCGAGTTTTACCATCCGCTATTTTTAACATACGAATTTCCGAACGAAAGTTGAAGAAAAAAAAACCACCAAACGCGCGAATTTCAAGCCATTTCCCAACATTTTTCGTATCGTAGAAATTAATTAAAACTGTTTTCAATTCCCGAAAACTAGAAAATGGAAAGTTCCAACAAAACCTCAGCTTCTATTTCTGATGATATAGATGTAAATAATCCCGAATTTTATGCGAATGTACAAAATGAAACGGAATCGGACAAAGCCAAATTGAAAAAAACTCTTGAGATTGTTAGCAACTTGCGAAGTAAGTCGATTTTGTAGCTTAGTATTAAATATGAGATTTGCGTACTATTTTATTCTTTTATATGTGTGTACTAGCCCCAAGTAGACCCTATTTAATCAAAATGTGGATAATGATATTAATGATACATAACACACCAAAATCCATGTGTTTGTAGTTGGTTGGTACTTCAATACCTATCTAAGGAACGGTCTGGGCATGGTGAACATACATACATATAATCAAGCCTTTATCCCTAATGGGGTAGGCAGAGCATAAACTACCTAAACAACAGCCGCTTCTACCACGTCTTAGTCTGACAAAGTTTAGAGGGTTATTTAAGATAGATTTGTAGGTATATTGCGGGATGATGAAACTTGGTATGAACCAATATAGGTACCTTGGTCGTTTATGCTATGCCTATCCCATTAGGGATAAATACGTGACTATATGTATGTATGTAATAAAGTGACCATTATTTTATCGACAGTGGAAGCTGCGGAGCTGGAGGTGGAAACAGCCGCGCTGTACCACGCCGAGCTCTGGCACGCCATCGAAGAGCTGAAGGCCGTCACTGAAGAAAAGAAATAAATACTACATTCTTCGTTCAAATTCAAATGTTTATTCATGTACTTTAGATTTTAGTACCAGTTTTAACGGTATTCGTTATCTGCGATTGCGAAACCAAAACAGCAATAAAGCCGAATCTGTTAGAAACATAATAAACGATATTTTTACTGCAATATACACACAGTTTTCCTAATTAAATAAACTTTATTTATACTTTTTAACAAATACATAATAAATAATGAGTTAGGTATGCTCGACATTAACTGATAACCTAATGGATAATGTCAATATGTTTCCTCGTAAAGCAGTATAAATATAGTAAACAGAGCAGAATTTGTTAGTTTGTAAAGGTCTTGCGGCCATATTGGATCAGGAATATAATTGACTGAATTGAAAATGAAGACTTCAGCGTTATTGGTGGTTACGTTCCTTGCGTTGGCAGCTGGCAAGAACAAGGTCAATCATCCACCGCATTGCACTCAAGTAACAAAAGGTAAGGCTATTTTGTGTCGATGTTAAATTGTGTTTTGTGCTTTTTACACTTTCATCTCCTCTCAGAGGGCTTTAGGATCAAAAGGCTGGTGAGATATTGATGTCATTCAATTCAATGGTATTCATATTCGTTTATTTGTTTCATGTGGTTTACAAAGGTGTTACTAATAGATTTGTGCTCACATGACCCTGTTAGGGCACTGCAAAATGTACATTCTTAATAAACATACTCAAATTTTATAACAGAAAATAAATTATCTTAAATCACTATTATTATTTTTGTATTAATATACTACAAAACTTATACTTAGAAACATTATTACCTATATCTATTTTGCTACCAATTCGTAGTTGCAAAAATCATGACTTAACTAATATAAGTCTATACCTGTTACTTTCTGCCATTAGAGATGCAAAGCTTCCTGAGAATCATCCATAATAAGGCTATTCTTTCTGATCTACATAGCAATACAATCAGGTCTTGGATTTTTTAAAATAAATTCACAAAATTCCATTTATTTCAAGTACTTTCTTTTCAGACACCGACTACGCATCCAAATACAAGTTCGACTATCCATCTGTATACATCGTGCCTGGGCAGAAAGAGGCTTTCCAGCAGGTAAGATTAGTAGCTCTACCTAATCTAGGTTTATTTTGATCCATTTTATAAAAGTGATAATATCAATTCGGCGTACATTGCGTAGTTTACTTGCCAACAAGATACAAGAAAGATTGTCAGCTACGTAGTGTATATCGAATTGTCACTGTCAAATTGACATTTTTAATTTTATTAAATAGGCCCCTGGTTGTAGAAGCGTGTTCAAACCACTCGATGGTATAAGCACACTACAACTTAGCAAGTAGATTTAGTAGAGATCTGTTTTATTTACTGATAGACGTGTCCAACTTATACTCATGAATGGAATGATTATCAGTCGGCTAGGTATAAACTAAGCTATCGTATTGTTCAAGGTAAAGAGATATCATACATAAGTCATTTCTGAAGCCGTATTTTTGAACCACTTGAACTCAAATGCGCATACGAAAAGAGTAACATGCCAGTTTTATACAATTTACCACGCGAATCATTCATTCATCTTTCGTATCTGAATTCGATTCGAGTGATTGAGGCCTAATCCTGCTCCAGAAAATCTTTACTTAGCTGCAACCACAGCTCGGACACTCCTAACTACAATGTAATTTTGGTCATACATCGACAGACGGCATGTTATGAGCCCGATGGTGTAGTGGATAGGGCCGCTGCCTCCTGAGCGGGAGGTCGTGGTTCGAATCCCACCTCGTACCAATGTGATTTTCGATATCCGAATTTTCATTTGTACGTTTATTCGGCGTTTTTTCCGTGCTTCGGAAGGCACATTAAGCCGTTGGTCCCGGTTAATATCGTTTAATACCGTAGATATTAGTCGTTATGCCATGTCAGAGGCCAGTGCTAAGTATCAGCGGCTTGAAAACTCTGAACTAATCTAGGATTGGGTCTGGTTTCCCTTCTGGGTTGCGGAGGTCAGATGACAGGCGCTCTGTGTAAAAACCAGTACCCTCATTCAATCACCTAGATTCGGTAGCAGACCCCGAGCGATACGGGATAAGGCTAGGGAGATGATGATCGACAGACATCATGTTGCACTTGGCATGTGTTTGTGTGAGTGTTATAAGGGTTGGCAAATTTTGTTATACCGGTCATAATCATCACTTGTTTAATCTGGTTCTTGATTAAACTAACGTTTTAAAGTAGTTCACTGTAACTGAATAGTTAGAATAGGTTAGTTTGCATATTTTGTATGAACTTACTTACCGTCTCTCATCACTTAGGAATCTAAAAAAGTTCCTATTGAAGTCATATCTTGTGGTAGAAAGACATCCGTACACGGAACAGTACCTAACCATATTTGGAACACAAAACTTTATTATTTCCGTTACACTGGGAAACATACGCGTGCCATGCCTGCTAAGCGTACCCACAATGTGACCCACAACCCACAATGTGACCCACAATGTGACCCACAACCCACAATCTGGCGCGGAGTGTGGGGAGGTGAGTGTCCATTCTGTATGTAGTACTATTATATATTCTGTGCTGCAACCCTAATCGAATTCCGGTCTCTCTTCCCGTAAGTTTTGAGGTGTGTGTCCATTCTGTATGTAGTACTATTATATATTCTGTGCTGCAACCCTAATCGAATTCCGGTCTCTCTTCCCGTAAGTTTTACGTGTACCTACGTGGTTTATTATATTATACAACAACAATAAAATTAAATTTTGTTTCCAGCTGCACTGCACCAGCCCTCCAGCTGTAAACAAAGCCGTGACAGTGGTGTGTGACTGGGCAGCCCCCCCTCAGGTGCAGTTCACCATGTTGGATGACTTCGTGCACGTGGTGCGCCAGGTAAGGAACTCCATTAATCCAGCTGCACTGCATCAGCCCTCCAGCTGTGAACAAGGCCGTGACAGTGGTGTGTGACTGGGCAGCCCCCCCTCAGGTGCAGTTCACCATGTTGGATGACTTCGTGCACGTGGTGCGCCAGGTAAGGAACTCCATTAATCCAGCTGCACTGCATCAGCCCTCCAGCTGCACTGCATCAGCCCTCCAGCTGTTAACAAGGCCGTAATAATGGTGTGTGACTGGGCAGCCCCCCCTCAAGTGCAGTTCACCATGTTGGATGACTTTGTGCACGTGGTGCGCCAGGTAAGGAACTCTATTAATCCAGCTGTACTGCACCAGCCCTCCAGCTGTTAACAAGGCCATGACAGTGGAACACCATGTTGGATGACTTCGCGCACGTGATGTGTCAGGTATGATGATCCTTTTTACCCCTTATCAGGGACATAGGGCTCACAAAAGAGATTTCCATTTCTCACGATCTCCCAAGTCATTCCAGCTTGTTCAGTCTCTTTGTCCACTGAACGTCGCCAGGGTGTACGAGGTCGGCCGGGCCTTTTCTTGCCTGCGCCAGGTACGGAACTCTATCAATTCAGCGCAGCTGCGTCCATGATCTAGTAGTCAGAGCCACTGTTCCAGAGGTCCTAGGTTTGATTCTCAGGGTGGGAACGCAAAGTTGATATTTGTCAATTCAAGTCAGTTTGGTTACGACTGTACACGCTGAATCACCTGATTGTCTGGAAAAAAAATATTTCGTGCTTCTTAGGGCTTGTTAAGCCGTAGTCGGGTCAGTCGCTGTCTTTGATAGTAGTCGTTACACAAACCATGTCAGCTTAGGTCAGAGTACATAGGGTCGATCAACTCAAACCCACACGAAAAGAAGAAGGAACGAAGTTATTTGTAGCAATGTGTAGAATCAAGTGTAATACATAGAATGTGCGAGCTGCATCTCCTCCCGGGCATGTTGCAAAAAAGGGTTCAAGGGTTTCAGTGTATTGCAATTAAGGCGATGGGCTGATAACCTGTCACTACAGCAATATACAGATCTATCTTAAACACCCGTTGCGAAACGAAATTTGTTTGGGGCGTTGACGCTCTGGCTAAAAGGGATGCAGGCGTGGTAGTATGTTAAGGAATAAACTATTGATTATTTTCCAGGACCCCAGCAACCGCTTCGCCGGCAACGCCGTCATCACCACCTACCAGCTGTGCAACCACAACATCCCACGGCATCTTCTCAATAACACCGACATCCCACTACCTCAGGTCGAATAATTTCCTAATAACTGTCAGTTTCAACACGATAAACAAGTGTTATTCATAAGGAAAACTGATCGGTTTACTTTTTTGTAAGGAGGGTTAACTAACCCTCAATGTTTTCTTTCCTGATGAAGATCCTCGTATGGGATCAAAACGTCGAGGGCTAACCATCCTTTCAATAGAAGCCGATTAGTTTTTATCACGAACTGTCAGTTTGCTGTGAACTGAGGATAATAAATATTACCTACCGAATTCACGTTTTATTTACATAGAATGCACACCTCACTTCTTTTTCCAATTGTGCAATCTTTTGTATAAGTAAATAAAGATATTATGATTTTATTTGTTTTTTTGTGAACTGAACATAGAATTTACCAGCTGTGCAACTGCAACATCCCTCGGCATCTGCTCAATAACACCGACATTCCCCTACCTCAGGTCGAATAATTTCCAAACAAATAAATGTCAGTTTAACTGAGGATAATAAATGTTACCTACCGAATTCACGTTTTATTTTATGTCGTATAGAATGATTTGATAATTGGAATGTTCTCGAAAATCCTAGGGATTTTACGAAAACATACATACATACTCATGCCTTTATGCCTCATAATCATGCCTTTATCCCTAATGGGGTAGGCAGAGCGTAAACAACCTAAACAAAGGTCGTACCGCCACGTCTGACAAAGTTTTGAGGGTTATTTAAGATAGAATTCTAGGAATATTGCTGTAGTGACAGGTTGTCAGCCCATCGCATAAATTACAAAATACTGAAACAGCATGCCCGGGAGGAAATGCAGCTGGCACATTCTATGTTTTTCTTTCGCTCCCAGACCAGCATGGAAGTTTACGAAAACGCGGATAGTTAGACATAAGATTCGAATGATCAAATCATCCTAAAAAGTAGAATACAATCATCCTACATAGAATGCACACCCCACTTCTTTTTCAATCAATCAATCATATTGTGCAAACTTTTATAAAAGTAAATAAAGAAATGTTGTAGTCAGAAATTTCACCTGTTGCCGCTTCAGCTTGGAAGAGAATCGGCTGATTTAAGGTTTCTAATGAAGATTGCTCAAAGTACGGTGGATTGTCCTGAACTCCTCAGCATGATTGCGTTAAGAATTCCAACTCGATTAAGATTAAGAAAGCATGATTTACTTTTTGTACCTTCCAGTCATTCTCAATATAGAAAAAAAATATTCATACTCATACCACGTGTCACAAAGCTGTTCAATAAGTACAATGATGATTGCGAATTGATTTATTTAGTGGTAGTATCAGATCAATCAATACTTCCGTGCTGGACTGGGAGCGAGAGAAAAATATAGAATGTGCCAGCTGCATTTCCTCCCGGGCATGCTGTAAAAACCAGCTTAGGGATCCGAGGGTTTCTGTATATTGCAATTTAGGCGACAGGCTGACAACCTGTCACTACAGCAATATACCTACAAATCTATCTTAAACAACCCTCAAAACTCTGTCAGACGTGGCGGAACGACCTTTATTTAGGTCGTTTACGCTCTGCCTACCCCATTAGGGATAAAGGCGTGATTATATGTATGTATGTATGTATCAGATCAATGAAAAATGCGCTCGTTAAGGATTACTCAACAGAATCTTAAAGTATTAGTTTAGTGTAACTGTTTTTATATTTTTATGTGTTACTTTACCTATTCATTATTTTTAACTTAGACTAAGCAATTTTCTTTCTATATGTGAAAGCTTGTATTTGGCATGTATTTAATATACTTGAATAATTTGTTAATGTTGCTGTAAGCTCCCCAAATAAAATAAAATAAAATGTTGATTTGATTTTTTGTGAACTGAACGTAGACTTTACCAGTCGTATAAATTACCAGCTGTTTAAACACAACATCCCACCGCATCTGCTCAATAATACCGACAACCCCCTACCTCAGGTTGAATAATTTCCAAACAACTGTCAGTTTGCTGTGAACTGAGGATAATAAATGTTACCTACCGAATTCACGTTTTATTTATGTTGTATAAGGTGATTTGATAATTCGAATGAATTTTGCGAAAACGCGGATAATTAGACAATGGTGAAAACATTGTCAAATCTTATTGGAAAAAGTCAGAATTATTGCGAAGAAACTCGACTTTATTCAGTAAGATTTCATAATGGTTTTACCATTGTCTAATTATCCGCGTTTTCGTAAAATCCCTAGGGTTTTCGTGATGATTCGAATTATTCAATCATTCTACGACGTTTACGTAGAATGCACACCCCACTTCTTTTTCTAAGCATATTGTGCAAACTTTTGTAAAAGAAAAAAAATATATTTTGATTTTTATGTGAACTGAACATATTATTTACCATCATCTCCCATCTCGCTAGCCTTATCCCGTATTTCACAGGGCTGGCTACCTAATCCAGGTGATTGAACGAGGGTACTGGTTTTTACACAGAGCGACTGCCATCTGACCTCCGCAACCCAGAAGGGAAACCAGACCCAATCCTAGATTAGGTCAGAGTTTTGAAGCCGCCAATGCTTAGCATTGGCCTCTGACATGGCTTAACGACTAATATCTACGGTATTAAACGATATTAACCGGGTCCAACGGCTTAACGTACCTTCCGAAGCACGGAAAAAGCGCCGAATAAACGTACATATGAAATTCGAAAACCGAAAAACACATTGGTACGTTGGATTCGAACCACGACCTCAGAAGGCAGCGGGCGGGCCTATCCAATACACCATCGGGCTGTCCTATAATATTATTTATATTAATATGTCCTATATAATTTACCAGCCGTTTAAATTACTAGCTGTAAAACCACAACATCTGCTCAATAATACCGACATGTATTATATCCCTCTACCTCAGAATGTATAATTTTCTTCACTGTCACTACATAGTATTTAACGAAGTCGCTTTCTCTGTCCCTATGTACCTATGCATAAATCTTTAAGACTACGCAACGGATTTTATTGCGGTTTATTTTAATGGATAGATTGATGCAAGAGAAAGGTTTATATGTATTCTTCTTCTGTCGAGTGGGTATCGAGTCTATGGACCCGATGAACCCTGGTGTCAGAGTTTTTAAACCACCTATATGCATAGTGTAGTAGAGAAACATTGATAATTTCTGTGCGATGCCGGGGCGGGTCGCTAGTAGTAATAAAGAGTTATTACAGAAATTAAATCGACTTCATTTCATCATCTCATTTATACTGGAAAGTCATATATTTTTCTCCTATTTGCTTTAGTCTTTTCGGTCCTCAAATTCCCAGACGCCAGCAATTTATCCAAACGACTACAATGAACAACATTAACGACCGCTACACGATGTCTTTAAGGACAGACACTAGTATGGTTTAGGTGTTTTTTAGTTCAGATTATTGATGCGATGAATGGAACGATGAATGTCATGCGCGCCTGTCAAAGGCACCATACAAATTTCAAATGTCAAAATATTATGGAGAAATCGCAAGTTTGTTTTTAAGTGTATAGTTATTGTCTGCGTCTCGACTTTCCAAATTTACTCGACCATATATTGCCTTTATTGCGGCTTCACCTAATGTTTTTTTCGGTTAAATGTACCCTAAAGTGCGGCTTTTAATACAAATAAACTGAATCAATTCGGTAAACATTTTGAATAAAAATATTTCAGCTTCACTATCAAAAAAACTACTCGAAAAGATTTTTTGTTGAACGCATAAAAATTTCCTTTATTAATGGGCACTTAAACTGCAAAATAAGCGTGGCGAAATTTAGATATGAGCAGGTTGAGCGGCTAGGCAAATTTTCAGACGCTGTTCTAATAAATTACAAACATATAACCTTAAATATGCTAAAATTCTATGGCTACTACAGCGGTTTTACGAATACTTCTCACATTATTAGCGTGTCCTCAAAGTTATCCATTTAATCATCTGTTTATAGCTTATGAATTTGGTAAGCATAAACACTATCTTATACTTATTTTGAAATATAGTACAATCGTTTTTATTTGATAGTTACTAATTCAAAATACCAAATATGTTGCGGATCAAGGTGCTCATGTCGATGGAGAGCAGCTAGCATTTGATAAAGAAGGTTTTATAGAGCCACACACTACAATATATCACATGAATGTTTCGGTAAGACATTTTTTTATTTGAAAAGTACCTAAAAAGTCCGGCTGAACTATCCTAACAAAGCGGTGCTAGGCTCTGCAAGGGGCCGCCTGGCTAGCGACGTCTCTCGCCGGAGTCTGGCGCCAAACAGCATGCTGTTCCGTTGCTGCGTGAGATTGCCAGTGCCATAACAAGCTGTGTGAGCTCGCTCTATCGTCGACTGTCACGGTCATCCCTGACCTAGTGTGTCTAGTCTAGAGTCAAGAGCAAACCCATTTCCAATATATAAAAAAATGTCTTATACTTATTAGATATTTCATTCAATTTCTTTTTAGATAGTTAATAATAATAATCCCTCCGACCGTTTTTGGTCATGGCGACCGCTGTCAACTCCTGTATTAGTTTCGGCGTTCATGCGCCCTTATGTGGCTTACGTAGCCAATTTTTGCGGTGAATTCTCGCGCACAGTGCGGGCATGTTAGAACACTGTTCACTTATATACGAAACGAAACGTTGTAAACTGTTTTGTATTTTCAGCATCCCTTCAAAGATTACTTGGACGAAAGGTACACGTTCTTGAGAGTAAACTATTACAACGGCTTCTCTCCAGTAAAAGTACGTTATAACAGAGAAAATCAAATAGTAACGTTTATGATCAAGTTTCCATTGAAGCCAACTAACTACCAAGTAGTCGCTTTTGCGTTGCCTTTAAAAAGAGAAGTAAAACCTTTGACTGTTAGAGAAAAGAAGAAAGAATATTTCAGGGAAGGCGTCTCTTTGCTGAGAATCGCAAGTGCCAAATTGACCAGCTTTGTCAAAAGAATTTGGAATAAAATAAATATGACATGATATGCTGCTAAATGTATCACTACATAGTAAAAAACAAAGTCGCTTTCTCTGTCCCTATATCCCTATGTATGCATAGATCTTTAAAACTACGCAACGGATTTTGATGCGGTTTCTTTTATTGGATAGAGTGATTTGATAGGAAGGTTTATATGTATAATACATGCATGATATAGTGGAGAAACACGAATGATTTCCGTGCGAAGCCGGGGCGGGTCGCTAGTCTTTTATAATCCTATTAAGTAATAAAGAATACAAATATTTTGTTTAAATAGGCTAGGTATATTGTAAAAAAGGTATTGAAATAATGGGCTCGATTCTAGATTTGCCGGCTAAAACTAAAATTAAAATCTATTTGTCACTTTCAGACTAAAAGCATTGGAAAAGGACAGGAGATCTATTCTCTCCTGTTTTTCATTTATAGTCGGTGGTTTTATGCGTTATCTGTCATTTTTGTCCGCCGTCATAAAATATAGCGGATAAAATTGACAGAAACACTGGGAAAACGTGCAGAAGCGCGTCAAAATCTAGCGGGCGAAGTGTAAAACTATAGAGTGTAAATCGCATGTCTTTTTTCAATTTTATTAATTTGAAAGTGCCAGATAGATTTTAATTATAGCCGGTGCAATCTAGAATCGAGTCCATTAAATATTTTTATAAGCCAATCTCCCACTGCATGAAAGATATTTTTCCCTTCCTTCTATTTCTTTCGATCTAGTGTCAGTTCTCTCCATTCTGTAAGAATAAAAGAAGATTAAAAAAGAGAATAAAGGAATAGCCTGGGATCAATTTTAATCCGTTGTATGGGCATTAAACAAAAATTCTATATCAGCAATTTTTTATGTTTTAATAGTTAGCTATTTCAGTGTAAAATTAAATTTGCAGGGAATCGGCCATATTTTATGGCCGCATCAAATAATAATAATAATAATAAATTTATTTAATTTCCGTAGGAACACAGCAAAAATGTTATCAACCCTATTATTTTGCAACATTTCATCTCAATATTATTCCCGACCGTTCAAATATATAATCGTCCTATTTTTATTAATGAAACATATCTGTGTTTACAAAAATACTTCCGAATTGTTTGTTTAATTCGTAGCGTTTTGTTAAAAAAAGGTATCAATTTAATTTCAAGTGTCTAGTACTTCATATATTATTCTTAACATAATTGTGAAAGAATCGCCCTTAAATAAGTTAACTTATATAAAAAAAGAAAAAGTGCCAATAAAATCCGTGATAAAATAGTAGCAACAAAGTTTATTATGTGGACTTTCTGTTTAAGATATATTAAATAACATTATAAAAAAATCGCCCATATTAACTATATTATTTATAAAATTATGAATATTTAATCGACTATGGCGTGGGGGAGGTGCGCGGGCGCGGCGGATCGTAGCCGCACGCATGCAATGCAACATGTTTATTTGTTTACGCGGCTCTCTAATTACCTATGCCTTAACAACACAGAAAAAAATGAATTATTTTTTGTATGGATGAAATCATAAACTTGACATTTCCTTGCAAGATTCAAACGTATTCAAAATAAATCATAGCACAGCATATAAAGGGAATCTTGTCGTACATTTTTGTCATAGACAATCAACTGCGCTTTTTGCGCCTTTAGGAGCTACAGGCACTTTATTTTTTTGGTCAGCGGATGAGACCGTTTTTTTTGTAGACAACTGATGCAATTACAAATAACTTTTATGGATTTTATTTTTCCAAATATGCCTTATCTACACGAAAAAAATATGAATTATTTTTTGTATGGACGAAATCATAAACTTGTCATTTTCTTGCAAAATTCAAACGTATTCAAAATAAATCATAGCACAGCTTATAGAGGGACTCTTGTCGTACATTTTTGTCATAGACACTCTACTGCGCTTTTTGCGCCTTTAGGAGCTACAGGTACTTTAATTTAATATGTTTGGTATAATTCATTTTCAAGTATTTCATATGGATTTAAATAAATATTGTTAAGGATAGACAAATAATAATGTTTTCTTTACTGACAAGTAGAGTAAATCTTACTAATGTCTTATTCTTTAAAAAAAACCTTTTTAAATTATATACTTAATTAAAGCAGAAATCTCAAAACATGTACGTACAGGTAAATTTTTTTATGACTCAACTTGTTTGCAAACATTGTTTGGTAATGACTCAGTCTAATTACTCCATTACTTGGGATTTGGGATCTATTTTGTCATTTAGCGCTAGCGAATGCTTCGAAAACGCTAAATAAAAAAAAAAACATATAGATTGCAATTAAACTTTTCCCTTCGTACTTTTACGGACTTCGACAAGTCATATTCAAACTCAAATAAACTAAATATTGGTAATGTATTAACAATGGTGGAAATCTCTAAACCCCACGTGTTTGTACATGTAAATTATTGCGTGAGTCATCCGTATTGCAAGTATTTTTATGACTTATTGTCTAATTACCCCTACTACTTGAAGTAACATGAGGCTTGCGCGATCGGTTTTTGTTCATTACGCGTCTTGTGCTCGTAAAAACAACAACTTTTCATCAACTATCACCATATATTTTTAGTTTTATAATACTTATAATTATTTTTGTATTTTTTTACTAAAATGGCTACGTTTGTAACTAATTTAGATATTTTTAAATTTTTGTAAAAAAGTGGGTGCCTTAAAAATAGCGATTTATTGTTTCAAACCATTATTAAATATATTCCTAGTGAAATTTCAAAAGAAGAGTTCAGTATTATCAAAAAGTTTTGCCAAAATTACACGTCAAACCTAGCTAGAAGATGGGAAAAATCAAGTAGGAACAATCGCTTTAGTGAATCAACTACGAACAAAAGGTGGTTGGAGTCTAAAATTGTGTGGCCAACTTCTACTTCGGTGAATTTCCCTATGTTATTTGATCCAGAATATACCATAGAAGATGTTGAAGTAGAAGAAGAGCATAATTTATCATATGAAGAGGAAGCGGGTGCATCTACATCAGAAGCTGCTACAAATACCCCTAGCTCAAGAAATAAAAGACCATTTGAAGAATAATTAAATAAACAGAAGAAAAGACGTTCTTTGTCTCTTTTGGAGCATTCCGAAGAAGAACTGTTCTATGCCCTTGCAAAAAAACTGAAAGAAAACGGGCGCACCGTTTGTGCTAAAGTTATTAAGTGCCTCTCTGGTAAGCCAGAAAAATTTCAAGAAGTAAGTGACTTTTTATTCAAAGACTGTAATCAATCGATTCCCGAGGAAGAAACTTTAGCCCTTGTCACTGCATTAAGTTTATCAAAATGGCAGTATCTCACTTTGAGGTCTATTTTAAATACAAATGGCATAGCGGTTTTTCAATCTTACCATAAGTTACTGTTAAAGAAGAAAGAATGTTATCCAGCAAAGGAAGAAATTACCATATCAGAATCAGGAGCGAAAATTAAATTACAAGCAGTTTTAGATTTAACTGCTGAGAAGATTGTGAAAGTGACCGGTTCGAATATTAATAGTGGTGTTTTGAAGCTAGTGAGTAAATGGGGCTGTGATGGAGCTTCGTCACAAAGTTGTTATAAACAAAAACCAACTGGTGATATTTTTTCAGAATCTTCTGTATTTATGGTTAGTTTTGTACCACTTCGCCTTATGAGTGATGACGATGTCATAGTATGGGAAAATCCGCGCCCTTCGTCAACAAGCTATTGTAGACCGATCATGTTTGAATTCAAACAAGAAACAAAATAATATATTCAGCAAGTTGAAGCAACAATAGAAGAAGAAATTCAGAATCTTATACCAACGAAAATATTAAATGGCGAATTTGAAGTTTATCATGAGTTGCATATGACAATGATCGATGGCAAAGTATGCACAGCACTTTCTGAGACAGATTCTGCAGCCAATTGTAACATATGCTTAACAACTCCGAAAGACATGAACAACTTGAACCACGTTTTTTAACAAACCAGTGAACGATGATATGTACAAATATGGTTTATCTTCCCTTCACATGTGGATGCGATGCATGGAATGTATTTTGCATATATCTTACAACTTAGATTTAAAAAAAATGGGCCGCTCGAAGAGGTGAGAACAAACTGCTACGAAAAACAAGAAAAGAGTTGACGCAGAATGAGTTTTTTGTTGTAACTGGTTTGATGATTGATATCGTCAAACAAGGCTTTGGGATAACAAACGATGGCAATACAGCTCGGCGGTTTTTTAAAGATTACGAAAGGTCATCAGAGATAACGGGAGTCAACAGTGATTTAATAAAGAGATTTGCAGTAATTTTGCAGGCTATATCTTCTGGAAGAAATGTTGATATTGATAGATTTAGAATTTATTGCAGAGAAACAGCGGAACTTTATGTCAGGGATTACTCTTGGTACTACATGCCTTCAAGTGTACATAAACTTTTAGTGCATGGTGCAGACATTTGCCAGCACTTTTCTTTTATCCCAATTGGTATGATGTCCGAAGAAGCGTCAGAAGCAAGAAATAAAGACTTTCGTTCAATCAGAGAAAAGCATACGAGAAAGATAGGCAGAATTCAAACAAACGAAGACATTATACACCAGCTATTAATCAGCTCAGATCCGTACATTACGAACATCAGACCTAAGTTCACCAAAATTCAAAAACAGCAGAGGTTCGAAGAAACTGAAAATCTTCTCAAGGATGATTCGCCCAACGACCTTGGAATAGAAGTTACTGAAGAGGAAGAAGTATACGTTGACATTGAGAATAACCCCCCACAAGATCCGTTACAATGAATCACATTGTAATCAGGTATTAGTTAGTTTATTTAAGTTTTTAAGTTCATAGTTTATTTAGGTTTTTAATTTCAAAGTTATTTATTGTAAAAGGAATGTCTAGTACCGAGACATACCTTTATAGAATTAATGGTGTAACGGCGTTTAATATTAATTGATGTTCTGTATATAAAAAATAATAATAATAATAAATGTATGTAAACCTTATAGGTAATTCAAATTTTTTAAGAACGCCTTAATACATTACCTACCTACATAATCATATAAGTTTGTATTTTGACGGTCCTAAGCCCGTAAAAGTACGAAGGGAAAATTTGAATTGCAATCTATGTGCCTATTTATTATTTAGCGTTTTGAAAGTGTTTGCTAGCGCTGAATAACAAACAGAGCCCAAATTCCAAGTATAGAGGTAATTAGGCAATGAGTCATTACCAAACGATGTTTGTAAACTAGATGAGTCAAAATAATTTACCTGTACGTACCTGTTTTGAGATTACTACTTTAATTTGTTTCAGTAAATATAGGATTTTTCTGAATAAGACATAAGTAAGAGTTACTTTACTTGTCAATCTTGTCAATAAAGGAATCATTATTATTTGTCTATCCTTAACAATATTTATTTAAATCCATATGAAATACTTGAAAATGAATTATACCAAACATAAAAAATTAAAGTACCTGTAGCTCCCAAAGGCGCAAAAATCGCAGTTTAGTGTCTGACAAAAATGTACGACAAGAGTCTCTCTATTAGCTGTGCTATGATTTATGTTGAATACGTTTGAATCTTGAAAAAAAATATGACAATTTTATGATGACTTCCCTACAAAAAATAATTTATATTTTTTGTGTGTAGATAAGGCATATTTGAAAAAAACAAAATCCATAAAAGTTACTTGTAATTGCATCAGCTGTCTACAAAAAAATTCAGCCTCATCCGCTGACCAAAAAAAAATAAAGTGCCTGTAGCTCCTAAAGGCGCAAAAAGCGCAGTTGAGTGTCTATGACAATAATGTACAACAAGAGTCCCTCTATAAGCTGTGCTATGATTTATTTTGAATACGTTTGAATCTTGGAAGAAAATGACAAAATTATGATTTCTTTCATACAAAAAAATAATAATTATTTTTTATCTCTGTAGATACGGCATATTTGGAAAAAACTAAATCTATAGAAGTGCTTCGTAATTGCATCAGCTGTCTACAAAAAAAAAATCTGCCTGATCCGTTGACCGTTGATCCGAAAATTCTTAATGTCCCATTTTTTTTATTTTGGGACCAGTGTGCGGCGGGCGCGCGGCGCACGCTTTGTCGGCGCTCTTAAAGGGTTGCGGTTGCGTGGGACGACGCGACGGTTGGCGATGGTGTGTGTGAACGCACCTTAATTTTTTAGCTTTTGATAATTCGCAAAAAGTATACTTAAAAGTTAAACTAGTGGCGGATCTTCATATTATTAACATTGTTAGGGTCTGAAATAAAAAGTCTGTCGATATTTAAAACTGCTATAATTTTGCTGTTCTTGATAAGAATGAAAATTGAGTTGGCTATCTTCCTGAGTAAAAGTAGGGGTGATTTTTAATAAAATGGACATAAATATATATGTATTTACAAATCATAATTTAAAAAATCTTATATTTTTATTTTGTCTCGCGATATTTCGAGATAAACGGACAGAGAAGTTGTTTATATATTTTTTTCGTTCCTGTTATATATACTGGTGGATTTTGGTTCCGTTAGTTATACTTAGCCTAGACAAAAACATTTTTACAAAAGAATTACTTATACTACATTTGCTGTAAAATTTCATTACTTTTTGATGCATTTTTTTTTTCCATAACTTCCGGTCCATCTATATGGCGGATTCGAAAATATAGGTTTTTAGATTTACTCAAAATAGTCAATACAAAAAATTCAGGCTGATCGCGAATTATTTCCAAAAATTCAGGATTGTTCCTAGGCTAGAATCACATCTCGTCACCTCCTTCTGGGTCATCTAAGTCCCATGTTTTTTATTTGCTTGTATATTATTAAGCAGGTAAGAAACCATTTTAGGTAACTGCCTCCGTGGTCGAGCGATCTGAGCTATAGGCTCTCGTTCCGGAGGTCCCGGGTTCGATTCCCGGCGGAGGACTTTGTGTTGTTGTTTCTAGTTTGGTTAGGAGATTGCAAGCTGATCACTTGATTTTCCGAAAAGTAAAACAATCCATGCTGTCCAATGGGCATGTACCTAACTAGTCGGTCCTGCGCCTGATTTGTCTCTGGTCGTGTTAGTCAATCTGTCCCATCATAATAAGAGATTGAAGGAATAGAGAGTGCATCTATGTGTAGTGTAGCGCAAACACTTGAGCACTAGAGTCCTGCGCATTTATACTGCGCATTAATAGTATTTGTATGCTGTCATTATGATTTTATTTATTTATTTAACAATTTATTGTACACAAAAAAACATCATAAACACAGGACATAAAAAACAAAGACACAACAGGCACTGCTTATTTCTAAAAAGAAATTTCTTACAGCAGACCTACAGAAGTGATAATTTTAACGAAACGCGGATAAAACGTGCACAAAATTTAATACCTATCAATAAAATAATACTACTGTAAAATACTTATATATTTAACATTTTACATAAATATAAACAAGAAATAAATAAATACTTATAGCTATTTATATACATATTTGTATATACATAAATATATACCCTAAACACGGATTACTTTGACAGGGAAAGATAATGTTCCTTAACTCTGTTCATGTTCTATGATGGCAAATTATGGAGTACCTACTTATATAACATACATAACATCTGTAATTTAATTTTATACCCATAATCTATACATATAATAAATCTCTAGAAGGTTCGTGTCTGTACATTGAATATTCTTACAAAAAAATAATTGCAGCAGGCATTATTAACAATATGAAGATCAAACCGTTTTTTTTTTTGTCTGTCTGTCTGTATGTTACCACTTCACGCCAAAACTACTGAACCGATTTCGATGGGACTTTTTTTATTCAACTAAATGTTACCCGGGTTGATACTTAGGATACCTAAAATCACGCTACCTGACTTAGGGGGTAGGCAGGAAATTGAAATTTGGCTGTTTCTTAACCGATTTTTATGGAACTTTTTTTATTCGACTGAATTTTACTTAAACTCAAAGTTACGATACAAATAATCAAACCACCTTACTTAGGGGGTAGGCAGGAAATTGAGCTCTGATCGTTTTTAACCGATCTTAGGACTTTTTATTTGACTGAGTTTCTTTAATTACCTGGTGGCCAGCGTAAGTTAGAAATAATCACGCAAACCATTCTAAAATAGAGTAAGTACCACAGTTTGTATGGAAAACACGCAGTGTCGAACCTACTGAAAACGCTTCTACGCGCGTAGGAGCGGGATCTGCTAGTTCGCGCGTGATTTCGTGTTTTCCATACAAATACAAAGATCAGACAATGCGAAACACGCTTCCGCGCGCGGGTAAGCAGATCCCCCTCCTACGCGAGGAGAAGCGTTTTCAGTATGTTCGACACTGCGTGTTTTCCATACAAACCGGGCGAACGAAGTCGCGGGGACAGCTAGTTTACAAATAAAGATTGATTCTGATTCTGATTCATTTAGCCGATCTCTGGGAGTTTGGCCGCCGTCACCAAAATCGGTAGGAGAATTATAATGTTATATATTTATACCTGTATTTATTTATACCTACAAATCTATCTTAAATAACCCTCAAAACTTTGTCAGACGTGGCGGAACGGCGTTGTTTTAGGTTGTTAAAGCTCTGCCTATCCCATTAGGGATAAAAGCGTGATTATTATGTATGTATGTAGTAGACTCGTAAGTAATATTGTGTTTATGGTAGATACACGTAACAATATGAAAAAAAATCATATTATCGTAAATTTTATGGTGTTTTTTCGTTAAAAAGTAGTTAACAGGTAATAAATACGTGAAAAAGTATTTAAATGTACTTACATACCCCAAAGCTTACCACTGATTCGCTAAGCATCTAACAATGTATAAAAATATAATTCTGATGTTGATTACTTCTCTTGCATATTCAAATGCAGTGTTTAAGATGGCTTTAGAAATTGGTAAGTCTTTATATACACGATTTAACTGTTTAAAAAACGATCCAATGCTACAATATTTAGTAGAAAACCAATTTTGGTTAGGTCATATGGAAAATTATAATAAAACAATTGTACCGAACCCCCCTTTTTTTTCTGTTCATATTTAAGAAGAACTTTGATTAAATAAGCAACTCACGTTTCTATGGCCTTGAGTGATACGTCTACGTCTACGAAGTGAAAGAAAGTAACCCTGGTCCTTAAAAAGGTAAGACAATATCCAATGCATCGAACGTCAGAATAAAACATTTTGGCAATAAGCCTTCCTATTTCTACTAAGTAGAGGTTGATTACGTTCCTTCCTTTCTCAAACTACTTAACTAATTTCTCTGGAATAAATCTAAAGTTGAAACGGAACGTTAATTTTTAAGCCTTCAGATTCACATAAAACATCAAAAATATTTACTTACTTTTCAACCCTGTTAATCATAAATTCCTCTAAAAATGTTTCAGATTATTATAGCGGTAAAATCGTCAAATTTATGAATTGATTTACATAAGGCTAAGATATTTCTTTCGCGACAATCAAAAACTACTTCGTAACCCGTAGGGTTTAATATTCTATCTTCCAATCCTAAACTCAAAACTGTCATCGACAAATTTAAAAAGTAATTTTCTTAATTCGAATTGGCGGCATAGTTTTACAATGAAAAATACAAAATCCACTATAAAAAGGAAAAGCACGCGGCTAAAAGCTGCGCCAAGGTTCTACCAACAAGTTCTCAACTCCACAAGTTCGATCCCTTCCCAATTTAACAGGTAAGAACACTTCTGCAGTACTTTCCAAGTATCATAACTTCAGATCAAAACATGAACTTTTCCTTGCTACTATTTTGCTAAACTTGTTAGATTATGTATACTTACCACCATAATTTAAGTCTCTTATCTAACCTATCATTACCAATTCCAGGATAAACCCTGAAACTAGAAGATTTGCAGAAGATTCTGTCAACATAAGTTCCTCAACAAAACTGTTGTTACCAACACAAGAATTGCGGTTACTACTAGGATTCCTAGGTAAGTTTTGTTTGGCTAGTAATAGATACAATAGGTTCCAGTCAAAATTGCTATCACTAATGTTTTAAATACCTAAATCACTCCATAACATTCAACAGTAAAGATAACAAAACCAAATGACTTTCCTTTCAGTCCCAGCCGCTGCTGAGAAAGATCTTTCAGTTATGAAACCTACAAATAATGCAGTCAGCGCAATAACTCTCAGACTGGTCTGCGCTTAAGGACAAGCTTCTACGTCTGATCACAAGTTCTCATCAGGATTCCAACGGTAAAACATGATTTAATTTAGCTCATAGTTACTGAGTTAGTTTGAATGTTTATAACATAAATTCCTTTTCTAAAGTATCACCCTAAGCTCATTCTACTAGAATTTAAAGTATGTACCTTACCTAACTATGTGTTTTAATTTCAGTTGTTCCTGCATATTAATACAGAAAGAGGATATGAGCCTAAACACAACAACGGAAGAACACCTACTATGGAAACCAATTATTTGATAAAATTATTCCTATGTCATTCAATTTAATATTCGGCTTGGATTAAATTCTTTCATGGTTTTGGTTTATTATTTCCGGATTGTTTGAATAGAAAAATGTGTACCAGGAGTTGCTATTCTATAATTATTACTTTATTTACATTCGGAGTCAGAAGTGAGTTTGTGAACATACTACCAGTTCCAATGTAATTGAATATGCTATTGAATTAAGATACCGTCCTAGATTTTGGAGATAGTGTCACATACTAATGCTAAGAAACCTTTAGACATTTTTATTGTGGTTTTTAGAGGATCAGCTCCGGCCATACGCTGCATAGGTATTGATTTAGTTTGACTATGCCCTAATCTGCCAATCAATAATGAGGATGTTTTGTATTTTATTATAACCTCTAGCCCTACAACAGATCAGGTACCCTGTCTCCTTTCAACCATTGACTTTGGATAGAAGCCCACCACATATTTCCAATACTTTGCTTCTATACTAAATTTAAATTACCACCTTTATTTAATGTAATCAAAATTTCAACATTCTTTTTGCTATTCTAATTGAGAGGACTTTATAGTATAAATAAATATATATTTTATATCAAAAGCTACATAGAGTATTGTTCCTTAATACTCAGCATTGTTTCATATAGGTTTCTAACAATAAAGGTGTTGCAAACATGATTCTAAGAATAGCCAACTGTATTGGAAATCTCTTTTTTCTGAATTTAACTTAATAGTGAATTTATTTGGAACTTCCAAAATATAGGTAAAACTTGTCAGTCTATAGTCATGGACAAAATCTTAATCCAAAGCAACATTCTGTATTAATTTGTCACTCAGTTTGTCTTACTTTTCCAAACAATTCTTTCTCAGACTGAATTTATCAGGAAATAACAAATTTCATTATCAACATAGGTACAGTTTCCTTTCAAACAACCAGTTAAGAATATCATTTATCCCAACATTTGATACTATTTATTTATTATCACCAATTTCCCAATCATGACAATTTCACTGCCCGATAAATAATTTTATTAGATATCATTTGAACAATTAATGTAGATTCAGTTTGTCTTACTTTTCCAAACTATTCTTTCTCTGACTGAATTTATCAGGAAATAACAAATATCATTATCAACATAGGTACAGTTTCCTTTCAAACAACCAGTTAAGAATATCCTTTATCCCAACTATTGATACTATTTATTTGTTATCAACAATTTCCCAATCATGACAATCAATTATACTGCCAGATACATAATTTTTATTAGAAATCATTTGAACCATTAATGTAGTTACCCTTATTGTTTTGAGCGTTCTACTAGAATATTATATTTCATTCAATAAATGGCCAAACAACTGTTACATCTTTTCATCAGTCAGCACACCAATGTCAGATCAAAGTAATTGTTGATGTATTCCTATATATCAAAGGTTTATGATTAATATTCAATACAGGATAACTTTAACCAATTGTTTTCAATAAGTAATTCTTTTCTTACATAAATTTAGTTTCTTTTTTAAATTATTATCAACTTTAGAACCCTTCAACCAAATCTAGCCTCTATCTACTATAGGGTTCCTGAGAATTGAATTCACCAGTACCTACTCAAGGTACACTACTATGAATCACGTCTGACATGCTTCGAAAGCAGGTAGGGTAACAAAGTAGGTATTATAACTAACTTCAAAACTATTCCATTAAGTAATAGAATAGTTTTGAAGTTAATTTAATAGCAAATTTTACTTTAAGACTGTAAATAAATATATCCCTACAATCCTAATGAATCTATTAATAAGACCTGCCCCTACTTGATGCCTAAAATCCCTCCCTAGTAGATATAAAATCGAACTAAGTAATCCTATAGTCTAACTTTGTCTAATCCTAATTGTTTCTACTGTGAAGATGCAAAGCTAGGGAGATCCCGACATTTATTATTTAATTGTGAGGTGTGTAGTGTAATGTGGATGTTCTAGAAAGCCTGAGTTCAAACTTCTAGAACCCTATTTCTGCTAAATTGTACGTGATGAGGTTGTCACGATTTAGAGTGCCTATTACATCCTATACCCGTGTGGATGATTACCAGCTTGACGAAGATAAGAGATAAGCCGATAATCGAGTGTGTTGTGTGGGGGACAGATAGGAAATCCTTAACAAACAGTCGTAAGTCGTCCGTATCGGGGCTGGAGACGGAACAGTTCGCTAGAGGTGGTTCTAGGTACTCCTTACACCGTTTTGCTAAGTATCCCATACCTGGGCGCATAAAACTTGCGTTTGGGGCAAGCCGATCGTACGCACCAATACAATCTCCTAGGTTCTTTAGCCAAAATTCCTGGTCTGAGAAGTGGGTACGGAGAACAGGTATAATGACCAAAGCATGGTTCACACGAATACTGTCAAAAGAATCTCCCATTCAATATGACCCTAGCTCCAGACATGCACTCCGAAACACGCAAATGCAACAGCTGCAAGTGTGCGCCCGAAAGCACCTCCCCGGAATTATGACCATAAAGAATCTTCAATACAAAACGTAACTGAATTTAAAGTTAATCTTTCAAACTCAAAACAAATAAGACCCCAAATTTACCGAGTATAACGTGTGAACTGACGAACGATAATCGCGTAAAAAAGCTAAATTAACAAAGTAAAACGTATGAACTGATGAACGATTAACACGTAAAAGAAATAAAATTTACGAAGTAATACGTGTGAACTGACGCACGATTAACACATCAAAAGATCCCGAGCACTCGTCCGTTCCGCTTTAATACTATTTTTTCCAAGAATCTAGTCAATTTCCATTTTCAACCTTCCAACCAACAAGACAAAGTTCACTTCCAGTCTTCCTAAACTAAAACTGTCTAAATTTTACGATTCAAATCCGTATTTTGTTCATGTGGCCTACAGTCAATCCAATTTCATCCATATTAATAGTCCATAAGATTCAAGTTTGCAGCTGTCACAAATATTTCCTTGAAAAACTAATGAAATCCACTTTTCAAAAATTCATTTTACTAAAATTCGCTTAATCAAACCATTCACAGCCTTTTCACCATAGAAATAAAGTTCGATTTAAACTATCAACAGAATTTGTCCGCTATTCTCGTTTTTATTTCTGAAATTTGCCACCTTTAGTCCAATTTGATCCTTATAACAAAGACACACGTCTTAATTTTAAACCATAATGTCCATCTGTCCTCATTATTTCAAATCGGTTTTAAATTTCAATACATTCTCATTTTTCAGCAGCATTCGACAGCTTCAATTCAATTTAGACCTTATTTCTATGACGACACGGTCAAATTTACTATTATCAGTGGCAGCTGTCATGAAAATTTCTTGAAAAATTCTTGAAAAATCTCTAACTTTTCATTTTCTGTAACCTATTCTTATGGAGATAAGGGTCAGACCTTTCTACTATGAAAATAAAGATCATTTTCAAGGAACACCCGAACCGATTTATAAAATGAATCTTTTCGACCTGTGTAATGTCAACACAACGTCTACTCATTATGAATCATATGTCTCAAGAAATAATTCTCAGTTTTGCTTAGTTTCAATAACTATCTTCGTAATCGAACATTTTATGATCAGCTTTTGCTTGTTATTTTGACAATTGCAAAAGCAACAGTTAACCGCTATTTTCTGCTATTCATGAACACCTCCGCACAAATAAACGTCCACGCTGGCTACAAATTTAAACCACATCAAGTGCGGCTACAACCCAATTTCGCGCATTTCCAATGAAGTTTGTATTCTACCTATAAGTTCGTGTGTAAAATATCTTTTCGTTTACCATTCTTACCACCAACATAACTTTCTTTTCCTTACAGCTTTTTCCTATGAAGGTCGAATGATATCTGAATAATGAATCCGATTTTATCTGAAAATGCCTTTATAATAATAAAACTTGTTTGTTTACAATATGTATTTAATTACTCTCATAATGCAAACATATTTGTGGAACAACAATAGAACGAGGCCCTGAATCGTTACACAATGACACTATTGTTTTATCATAAAACCGAAAATTAATTGATCAAAACCCGGACTTCGACAAAATACTATTTTTTTATCAAAACCCGGACTTTGACAAAATCCTAGACATTTCTCTGGATTGAGCAGTATTTTGTCAAAGTCTTAGAGAAACGGGTTTGGACCAAAATCCTAGTTTTTTTTTTATCAAAACCCCCATTTCATCATAATCCTGTGACATGTTATCGTATTTAAACCTGTATTCCTCGGAAAAAGTTGTTCAGTTTCATGAGTAGATGCAAATCCTTTCGGGTGCATGTACCTATAATATCCCTAAGGTAGGTGCATAATAGAATACATTACAAATCATAAGTGTGGGTCATCACTACATAGTATAAAACAAAGTCGCTTTCTCTGTCCCTATATCCCTATGTATGCATAAATCTTTATAACTACGCAACGGATTTTTGATGCAGTTTCTTTTAATGGATAGAGTGATTCAAGAGGAAGGTTTATATGTATAATACATGCATAATATAGTAGAAAAACACTGATTATTTCCGTGCGAAGCCGGGGCGGGTCACTAGTATTTTCATAAATAGAAGGTCTTGTAATAAAATGGTTTTTAATTTTTAAGGTGTTCACGTTCCTGGCGAAGTATTGTTACTGGATCTTTCTGGAATCATTCCAGACAGTCAGTCTGTCTTTCGCATCAATGCCACTGTACGTATCATAAAGGGTTTGGCCGCATGTACAGTTACCTCTTCTTTTTTACCATTGCCCAGAAGCATTATTACTTACATACATACATACATAACGTCACGCCACTTTCCCGGAGGGGTAGGCAGAGATCACATCCTTCCATTTGCTACGATCCTTGCAAACTTCTTTCGCTTCATCTACATTCATCAATCTTTTCATGCACGCTCGTCGGTTTAGGGTACTCCTGACCTGACCTTTCCCTAGAACGTCCCCGATTTGATCGCGGTACGTTCGTCGAGGTCTTCCCCTTCCAACATTCCCACTCACACTCGCCATGTATATCTGTTTGGTTAATCTCTTTTCATCCATCCTCTCAACATGACCAAACCACCTCAGCATTCCTTTTTCTATACATGTCATTACTTTGTGAAAATTATTCAATTTCTTCGTTGTCTGAATAACCCGTTTAAGAAGCATAGAAATATAAAGTATTACATCTGGATAAGTTAAGCAATCCTAATACATACATACATTTAAGCACGCCGTTTTCTCTAATAGGGTAGGCAGAGCGTAAATGACCTAAATATAGGTCGTTCCGCCACGTCTGACAAAGTTTTGAGGGTTATTTTCGATAGATTTGTAAGTATATTGCTGTAGTGACAGGTTGTCAGTCCATCGCCTAAATTACAATATACTGAAACCCTCAGATTCCTTAGCTGGTTTTTACAGCATGCCCGGGAGGAAATGCAGCTGGCACATTCTATGTTTTTCTCTCGCTCCCAGGCCAGCATGGAAGTGTATGTGCATTATAAGTAATCAAACATAAATCTACAAAACATAACTTGTTTGTTTACTTCCATGCTGGACTGGGAGAGATAGAAAAACATAAAATGTTCCAGCCGCCCTTCCTCCCGGGCATGCTGTTGAAGTCAGCAAAAGGGACTTGTGGGTTACAGTGTATTGTAATTTAGACGATGGGCAATACATATTACAATCTAAAATTGCCCTTAATTTTTGTCAGACGTGGCGAAAGCGCCTTTTACGAGGCTTTAAATGCTCTGCCCCCGTAAGGGATAAAGGCGTGATTTATGTATGCATGTATAACTTGTTTGTACTTTCCTTTTCAGCACGGACACCCAGAATTCCAAAAAGAGTATTGTTATTTTAGAGTAACCTATAATAATGGGTTTTCTCCCGTGAAAGTTAGTTACAATAAGGTCACTCAAATGGTTAGATTTATGATAAAAATACCGTTGATGATGACTCAGTATACAATAGTCGGTTACGGTTTGCCCGAGGAGCCAACAACAACGGTTGCTGTGAACGGATCGGAAACCACCGTTAAAGCATTGAAAGATCAGAAAGCGCCCACCAAGGATGATAAGCAGACGACAGAAATGGTGCCCACAAAAGATAACGCGACCGTCAAGCCATAGTTGTCAACCCGTAGTATATCTGGTTGAGATTATCAAGTGCTAATGTCAATGTTCCAAATATAATAAAAAAAAACCTCTGTAAATGGGATTAATTTCTTTCCTACTACCTCCTTTACTTCCTATACCTAATAGCCTCCGTGGTCTAGTGGTCAAAGCCATGGACTTACCATCCGGAGGTCCTGGGTTCGATTCCCAAGGGGGAAGACAAAGTTGATATTTGTCCAGTTATCATTTTTTGTGAAGTTTTTCCCAGTTTGGTTAGGACATTGCAGGGTGAATCACCTGATAGTCCGAAAAGTAAACGGATTCCGTGCTTCGGAGGGCACGTTAAGCCGTCGGCCCTGTCGCTGCCTTTGATAGAGGTCGTTACTCAAACCAGTCAGAGGCCTAATACCTGTGCTACAAGATGGTTTAAAAACTCATGACACCAGGGTTATTTGGGTCGTTGTTCGACTCGAGAATCCACTTGCTAAGAAGAAGATGACTTCCTATACCGACCTAGCTGAAATCTAATATAATAAATATAAAGGAATAAAAAAATGTACTTAGATCATTCAGTGAGGCTAAGGTCCCATGATACTGATTAATAGTAGTCCAGTGATTGTACAGTCAACAACGTATTTTAGGGTAACAGGGTTGCTCCAAACCGATGGAGTTTTCTCATATGTTTATTTATATATTTAGATAAAATTTCCTATACTTGTACAGTTTAATAAACTGCACAACTATACGAAATCTCATGAAAAAACATTAACAATTATCCAAGAAAACTTTAACGGTTTAGAGCGGCCCTGTTACCCTAAAGGGGTTATTGATTGTAGCATGGTTTCACATAATTTTACCATTATCATGGTTCAGGAATTAAAGTTATAAATAAAAAAAAATATAAGCGGAAATGGTAATACAGAAACTGTTTGGAGGGTATAATATGATAAATTCTTGGTTTAGTTAAATCTGAGAGGTTATGTTTACATTTCGAAACTGTTAGGTTTTATACTGACTCGAAGGTCATTTTAAAACATAGAAGTAATTAATGTAAAGCAAGCCATTACGCCTGAAATATGTAGTGAATAATTAAAAACAAGATATTTTTTATGAAGTAAATTATACTTATTCTAATTGTAATTTGTGATTTAGAATTTATCTGAAGTATCTACATTATGGATTTGCCGCTTTTTCAGAGCATACGAATAATAAATAAAAAAAACAACAGTTAAAAAAGACTTTAAAAAATACTAGTATCAAATTTATCCAGGTCGTAGTATAGATTCAAATTCAAATTTAGTTGACCTTTATAATTAACTAGCTGTGCTACGAGCTTTACAGTGAAAGCACGGATGAGGAGGTCGAAAGGTCGTGGGATGTTTACGAAGCTGAACCCAACATACTATGCAGTGAGGTGGAGGACGCCATCAAGAAGCTCAAACACAAGGCAGTGGGTCCTGATGGCATATCAGCTGCCATGATCAAACATCTAGGCCCCGAAGGTGCCAAAACTCTCTACCATATTTGTAACAAGATCTGGTACACTGGTACTTGGCCGCAGGACTGGGCACAATCTGCAGTCATCCCCTTACACAAAAAGGGTTCCACTAAGAATTGCGAACATTATCGCACTATTTCCCTCATGCCTCACGCTAGTAAGGTCTTACTCCAGATTTTGAATAAGAGATTAGCCGCTTACATAGATAGACAGATTCCTCCGGAACAGTCAGGGTTTGTGCAAGGAAAAGGAACACGAGAGCAGATACTGAACGTACGCCTACTCATTGAAAAGTGTCGCGAATTCAACAAACCTTTCGTATTGTGCTTTATAGACTATGCCAAAGCATTTGACTGCGTAAGATGGAACTCCATGTTCAGGATGATGTCGGAAATGGGCGTGCCATCACACCTTATCTTCCTTGTCCAGAGGTTATACCTTGACGGGACGAGCTTTGTGAAATTGGATGAATCACAATCTGAAACATTCCGTACAGAAAGAGGGGTCCGTCAGGGATGCATACTTTCTCCGAAGCTGTTTAACCTCTACGGCGAGTATGTTATGAGGAAGGCGCTTGATGGCTGGGACGGCGGCGTTACGGTGGGCGGTACAAATATCACGAACCTAAGATATGCCGATGATACAACAATACTTGCAGCCAGCGAGTCGGAGATGGCTGTGATCTTGGAGCGAATAGAGAGAGTGAGCCTTGAATTTGGCCTGCACATAAACCGCTCTAAGGCCAAAGTCATGATAGTGGACAGAGCTCAAATTTTAAATCCATCACATGCGCTGAAGGATTATGAAAAAGTGGAGGAATTTAAATACTTAGGGTCGTTGATCTCTAACTCTGGTAACTGCGAGAAAGAAATCGGACGCCGTATCGGAATGGCTAAAAGTGCCATGACTAGCCTTGATAAAATCTGAAAAGACCGTAATATCCGCCGAATAACTAAGATGCGTTTGGTTCGTACGTTGGTTTTCTCTATCTTCCTGTACGGGGTGGAGACTTGGTGTCTCAGGAAGAAGGAACGCAACAAGATCCATGCCTTTGAAATGTGGTGTTGGAGAAAGCTGCTACGCATTCCTTGGACAGCCATGAGAACCAATGTATCCATCCTCGAAGAGCTGAAGGTAACCAAGCGCCTGCTGACTACGTGCCAGGAAAGGATCCGGAGTTTCTTTGGGCACATAATGCGACATACAGTCACGATCCTCAGCATTGAGGGAACGACCAGAAAGAAGAAGAAGAAGAAGCTGTGCCCGCGACTTCGTTCGCTCGGTTTGTATGGAAAACACGCAGTGTCGAACATACTGAAAACGCTTCTCCGCGCGTAGGTGCGTGATCTGCTAGCTCGCGGAAGCGTGTTTTCTATACAAAAACAAAGATCAGATATACGCTATCGATAAGATATAGATAGAAATACGCTTCCGCGCGCGGGTGAGCAGATCCCGCTCCTACACGCAGAGAAGCGTTTCAGTATGTTCGACACTGCGAGTTTTCCATACAAACCGGGCGTACGAAGTCGCGGGGCACAGCTAGTGATATGATAAATCTCTAGCAGGGTCGTGTCTGTATATTAAATATTTTTACGAAAAATAATTGCATTAGGCATTATTTTAGCGATACCAAGACCAAATCAACAATTTTTAGGATTTTTATCTTTCTGTCTGTCTGTATGTTACCACATCATAAAAAAAACTACTGGGCCCATTTTGATGGGAGTTTTTTATTCAACTGGGTGTTATTTGAGTTGCAATTTAGGATACAAATTATTTTTGATTGTTTTTAACCGATTTTGATGTATTGCCTAAACTCAAAGTAACGATACAAATAATCACGCCACCTGACTTAGGGGTAGGAAGGAAATTGAGTTATGATTGTTTTTTACTCGATTTTGAAGGGACTTTTTTATTGGACTGCGTGTTTTCCATACAAACCATTCCTAGGAAGTCGCGGACACAGCTAGTTGCATAAATCTACAGAATACTGTACAAATAGTATTTATTAAAATTATAATAATGAGCAATTAAGAAAAAACACGATTCTGTCATAAAAAGTTTGGGAGTACGATTAGATTTGGTTTGCAAAATAACGAGTAAAACTGAAATAACTGGACTTGATTAGTACTTATACCTAAATTTTTTACAGCACTTTAATAACTCCTGATTTGAACTCAAATTAAAAAATAATTACCAAAGCGATATCAAGACGTAACTCTAAATTCTAAGACTCTATATGAACTAAAATGGTAGGAACAAATGTTTTTGTAGTAACTCTATTAATGATACAAGTAAAAGCAGATAGTGACATTGTAACATATGAATTCGGTAAGTTATAATGCTCAAAATAAACGACATGCTGGACTGGGAGCGATAGATAAACATAGAATGAGCCAACTGCATATCTCTTCCCGTACATGCTGTAAAAACCAGCTTAGGGATCCGAGGGTTTCAGTATATTATAATTTAGGCGATGGGCTGACAACCTGTCACTACAGTAATATACCAGGCCACTCAGAAAGTATTGCGACAAATAGTTTTTATATATGGCAGACTGGCCGGTTAGAATCTTTTTTGAAAATATGATTACTTGTAAGTAAAAATATGTGTGTTCCATTTTCAAAATTTCCCTCCACATTTTTTGCGAGCCAATTCAAAGTATCGTGTCTTACTGAAAAATGGAACTGCGCCGGGAACATTTTAGAGCTATGATTTTTTACGATTTCAAGTGTCGCCTTAAACCGGATAAATCGTTCAATAGACTTCAAATGGCATTAATGGATGAAAGCCCCTCCAAGGCAACCGTGTATCGTTGGTATAACGAATTTAGGCGCGGTCCACCAACCTTGGGGGATGAAGAAAGAAGCGGTCGCCCTTTGACGGCTATTACGGAAGAAAACGTGCTAGCAGTGAAAAATTTAATCCAAGATAATAGGCGAATTACATATCAGGAGATTCAGCACATATTAAAGATTGGATCGGGAAGCGTTCACGAGATTCTACAAGGGCATCTTCGCGTGAGGAGGATAGTATCGCGCTGGGTGCCGCACTACCTCACCGACGCTCAGAAGCAGGCCCGGGTGGAATGGTGCCGTGATATGCTGAACAAATTTGAAGCAGGCTCGTCTCGGCGTGTTTACGACATCGTAACAGGTGATGAGTCCTGGATTTATCAATACGATCCAGAAACCAAGCGCTAGTCGACAGTTTGGGTGTTTCAAAATGAACCAACGCCTACCAAAGTGAAGCGATCTCAAAGCGGGGGGAAGATTTTGATCGCCAGCTTTTTTAATTTGACTGGCCACTTTGCCTCAATTCCCTTACAAGATCAAAGAAGCATTAACGCCGAATGGTATACTACCAAATGTTTACCAGAAGTTTTTTCTGTTATGAGCAACAAGCGACCAAACACAGGGCTCCGCGGACTACTGCTCCACCACGACAATGCGCCTGCACACACCGCGCTCAAAACGAGGGACTTCCTGGACAGCACACCAGTCAAACTCCTGGGTCACCCTCCTTACACCCCTGATCTAGCACCGTGTGACTTCTTTTTATTTCCAAAAATAAAAAATCAGCTCAAGGGGATACAATTTTCGTCGCCGGAAGATGCGCTGGCTGCGTTCGAGCAGGCTGTAAACGAGGTGTCTACGGCGGACTGGAAAAAGTGTTTTGAAAACTGGTTCAGACGCATGAATCTTTGTATAGAGGCTGGTGGAGAGTACTTTGAAAAGATTTAATAAAAATATATGTACCTGTAGAACAATTTTTTTTAGTGTCGCAAAACTTTCTGAGTGTCCCACGTATCTTAAACAAACCTCAAAACTTGTCAGACGTGGCGAAACAACCTTTAGCGTGATGGTATGCATGTATAACGATACTTTTAAACGACATTTTTTTTATTGAATAAATACGCTAATCTCGTACTAGTCAAATCAGCAACTTTTATGAAATGACAAAAATGCTTTTTTGTATGAAAATAGTGGGTTATAACGTCAATACTCGCTAGTAAATAATAAATACTCAAATCAATAAGTTTTATATTTTTAACTCAATTATTAAATCAAAATGTGCATTTTTTTAATGATGAATTGCCCAGCATTGGGGTGATGTAGGCTAGATAAGATAAGATAAGGAGAATGAGATCCACAGTATTTTAGCCATATCAGTTTTAAGCTTTATGCTTTATGCTTCGTATTGTTTTTTTTTAGCCCCACAGTCAACATGCCTATTAGCCAAACAAAGCATTCTTCGCTGACTCGATTTTATATTCTTCAAATAATTGGTACTTACATTTAGATTCTTCTTCTCAGTGGATTCTCGAGTGGAATAACGACCCGAAGAACCCTGGTGTCAGATTTAAAAAGCCTCTATAACATTGCTTTCAAATTGTTCCATTCAAAAATATATTTGTTTCTTATGCTTCTAATGTAGGAAACCATGCTGAAGGAGAAGAGCTAGTATATACATATGAAAAAGCAATTCCAAACGTATTACCAATGTTCAGATTAAATATTACGGTAAGGATTTGAAAATTGACAGAATATATCTAAGTTTTCCTAAAAGAAACAGATACTTTCCTCCGTGGTCTAGTATTCTGAGCTGCCGAGTGAGGTCGAGGTCGTGGCTTCGATTCCCGTGGAGGTTACACAATGTTCGATTCCCGGCGGGGACAACAACTTTGTTGTCTCTTGTTTTAAGGACATTTTAGGCTGATCGCCTGATTTTATTAGTAAGATGATCCATGCTGTTGTAAATAGTCGGTCCTGATTTCTCTCTGGTCGTGTCAGTCAATCTGACCCATCAGTATTTGAATAAAGAGTGCACTTGTGTGTGTAGCGCAAGCACTTGGGCACTAAAAACAAATCCCGCGCAGTTGGCCGGTCTCTGGGAGATCAGCCTCCTCGAGAAGGAACCCAATGGAAGGAGTAAAACGTCTTCATACAAACATTCATATGCAACGGTAGCTGCTTACTACACTCGTAGCAAGTGCAGTCAAGGTCTGTAAAAGCATTTTTTAAATAGAAATGGGTTTGCTCTTGACTCTAGACTCTAAACAACACACAAACACAGAGTCGACGATGGAGGGAGCTCACCCAGAAGATACCTGTTATGGCACTGGCAATCTCACGCATCAACGGAACACAGCATGCTGTTTGGTGCCGGACTCCGGTGAGAGGGTGGTTGTAAGCCAGTCTGCTCCTTGCGGACCCTACCACCGTTTAAAATACACCTACTATCCTCATACAAGACAGATGGATACGAGTTATTATTCTATTCTGTATTAATCTATCGTCCATGCTGGCCTGGGAGCGAGAGAAAAACATAGAATGTACCAGCTGCATTTTTTCCCGGGCATGCTGTAAAAACCAGCTAAGGGATCCGAGGGTTTCTGTATAGTGCAATTTAGGCGATGGGCCGACAACCTATTACTACACCAATATACCGCTACTGAATCTTAATTTGAAATTGTAATGTATTAAAATGGCCGAACGATAATAATAATAATAACCAATATACCTACAAATCTATATTAAATAACCCTCAAAACTTTATCACACGTGGCGGATCGACCTTTGTTAAAGTCGTTTACGCTCTGCCTACCCCATTAGGGATAAAGGCGCGATTATATGTATGTATGTATTAATCGTAAAAATGTAAAATCCGCTACGCCGTAGAAATAGCTACGCTTTAGCTACGCAATAATCAATGCTAGTTTTCTTCTGTCGTGTGGGTTTCGAGTCGATCAACCCAAAGGTGTCAGAGTTTACAAACCGCCTAGTAGCTTAGCTATTAAGCCTCTGACAAGGTTTGATTTACGACCACTATCAAAGACAGCGACCGGGACCGACGGCTTAACGTGCCCTCTTTTCGGACAATCAGGTGATTCAGTCTGCAATGTCCTAATCCAACTGGGAAAAACTTACATAGTGATAAATTGACAAATATCAACTTTGTGTCCCCAGCCTGGGAATCGAACCCAGGACCTCCGGGAGCCCATGGCTCAGATAACTACACCACGTAGGTAACGAGCCAAGGTTGTTTGATGACTAAGATCAACGATTCCTGTAGGAACAAAGATGTATCATTGTATTCAACATACGTTTAATCTCCTAAACAAGATGAGTCTACAAGTGCTGAGCTTTTGTCAGCCTAGCTTGTTTGGATCGGAACGGAATCCAACTAATAATGTCGAATCTTTCTAATAATGTTGAATAATTTGTAATTAAAATAAGGTTAAACACTGCCTCCCACTTAGGTAAAGTTAGTTTCTAGTAAGGTTCCGGCTGAACATCAGCGTTTCAGTCTTAGACTGGAGCATATGCTGAGTCGGACACTTTTTCGATATCGACTGTAACGTTTAGGTTGTAACTAAAATTTAAGATCTTGTCTGTATATTAGTATCGAATAAAGGGTTTCTATTCTATTCTATTTTTCCAGCACAACAATAGAGGCTACAAAAATGACTACTCATATGTGAATTTCAACATACCCAACAGCATGAAAGATAAGATGATGGTGGGTTACGATCCCTTCATCAAGGTGTTGACCATCAAACCGCTGGTATCATCGTTATTCATAAATAACCAAGTTACCCTCAACCTATTTGCTTACTCCGTACCACTAAACTACACTCCACGCAAAGATATCGAAAGGGCTAGAAGCCTTCAGAAAGAGATTGAGAAATACAAAATGTACTTGATTGCTATTTAAAGACTATACTGTTCTGTGGCATACCTTCTGCAAAAAGGGAACTTTTTTCTGTTTAGGTATTGTGTGAAACGTGTGTGAGTCTTGTATACGGCGGTTTTCATTGTTTAAGTTTTAAGTATAGTGCATATCACAGTTGGTAAGTTAGTTCTTCCATGCTAAGTTAGTGCTTCAATCAGCTAAGGAATCCGAGGGTTTCAGTATATTGTAATTTAGGCGATAGGCTGACAACCTGTTACTACAGCAATATACTTTCAAATCTATCTTAAATAACCCTCAAAACTTTGTCAGACGTGGCGAATCGACCTTAGTATAGATCGTTTACGCTCTTCTTACCCCATTAGGAATAAAGTTGTGATTATATGTACATATGTATGTATTGTAAGATGAACAGTGTAAACGGTTATTTCAGTGGGTGGGCTTCCAAGTTCAAGTTGCCTTTCAAGTCAACCCTACGAACTTACCAACTTGAATACAATTGCTGTACTTATGCACTGTACTGACAACTTGACAAACATGTATAGGAAGGTTGTCTGAAACTCGTAAAAATTAAATCAATTTTAAGATTTTAAGTTTTGTGGTTCGGATAAAAGTTGAGCAATATAGTGAAGGTGTCAAGGACTAGAGACTCTACTTATCTAAAAGATATTTGTTGTTCTCTAACAAGATAAGAACTACGGGTTTGTTATTATTTATGTATTAAAAAAAACTTACAACAATAAACGCACTAATAATAATATTTTATACAAAATCTTTATTTTCACTATTGGCGACTAACAATAGTTAAGTCGTCAATTGTAAAAAAATCAAAATAATAAAGTAAATTTACGATTTTTGAGGGTCTAAATATTTAAATGCTTATATCACTTTTTTGCTTATGGTACTGTAGCTATAGCGGGGCGAGGATGGGCGGGCGGTGACGGTTCAGGGCGTCAGGGCGCGCGCATGTGGATGTCGTCGTGGCGCTCGCGCTCAGCGTCGCGGTGGTCGCCGGAGACGCGCGCGCCGGCCGACGGGCCCGCCTCGTCGTGCTCGCGCTTGCCGCCCGCGTGCGCCGCCGACGGAGCCGACTGCACCAGCCGCCCCATCAGACTCGCGCTCTTGTCCTTGCGTGGTCGCGTCCACTCGTGCGACAGCACGCGATCCAGCGTCAGTCGCAGCGTAATATCCGGCTCCAGGATGTGACGGACAATCGACTTCGCCGCAGCCGACACCGAGTCACGGATCCTCGACCGGAATACCCAATTGCGTGACATTTGGTCCTTCAGCAGCTTCCGCAAGTTCGAATCATCAAACGGCATCGACGCGTTCAGCATGATGAAAAGTATGATGCCCAGAGACCAGACGTCGGCGAGTTTAGGGTTGTAAGGGGTCCCGCTCACTACCTCCGGGGCTGCATAGGCAGCGGACCCACAATACGTCTGGCTGAGCACGCGACGATTTTCGCCGTCGGTGCAGAACCTCGCGAACCCAAAGTCGGCTAGCTTCACATTGAACCGCCTCGATAGCAGTATATTCTCACATTTCAGATCACGATGTGCTATATTCTTGCTGTGCAGGTACTGCAGCCCGCTGGCCATTTGTCGAAACCACAGTTTGGCCTGGTTCTCTGGCACAACTCCATTGCGTTTTATAAAATCCAGTAAATCTCCATTATCCGCATATCGCATGAATATAAACACTCTCGGACCGCGTTGTAGGATGCTGTGCACTTGTATGATGTGCGGGTTTTCGATCTTTGTCAGAATATCAAGTTCGCGAGGGAAAAACTTTTCTAAAAAATCTCGCGGCGCTTTCTCTTTGTCGAAGATCTTGCACGCGAGGTGCATACGCTTGGGACTGGACGCATCGCAGTACTCGGCGAGGTGGACGGTGGCGTAGGATCCCTGTCCGATTTTCTTGCCGATGAGATAGCCCCGTTGTTCCAAGGCATTCACCTCGGAGCTTCGAGGGCTGAGGCGCTCAGCCATTGAGCTCTATCGACTTTATCCTAACCCGTTTAGGATACATTGGACATCTCACTGCTCACAATATGCCCAAGGTTCAGTGCCTCTCCTGTCAAATTGTTTGTCCTTAGCTTGATTATAGTTTTCCACTCACCTCTCATGTAAGAGAGTAAAACGATAATATAAATAAAAATCGTTTATAGCACGCACAAGATTTTGGCAAAATATTACGACATCACAAAGAATTTGGATATAAAAAACGCTTCCACTAGTAAGAAATCTTCCAAAAAGACGTATCTGCTACATTTATGAAGTTTTTGCTTTTGTTTTTGATGTATTAAAAAATACTTTTTTATAAATTGCCTGTATTACAGCAAAGCAAAGAGACCCTATTATAACATCTTGAGGTTTGCGCATAAGGTTTGCTCTAAAAGATTTTCTCTCGAGGACCCTTATTAGACATTCGTTGCTTTAGAAGTATTCTACAAAATCATCTCTCTATTAACATCTAGTATGTATGCGGTCGTTGATTCTCTGTCTACCCAGTAAGGGATACAGGCGCGACCATTTGTATGTAGGTGTGTGTAACTCGGAAAGTGCATGTTTTGGGGGAGGGGCTTTGTCTGTGTGGTGAGTCTTATAGCTTAGATCAGCTTGCATTTTTATATCCTAACTGGATTGGTTACAACATGTTAACAACAATACCACCATCGCCGGGACTCGAACCCAATCCTATTCGGCCGAAGCCACCTAGCAGCCCTAACGGTGACGAGGGGATAGTGCACAGATTAGACAGTATATATGTCCTATAGTGGACTGTCACAATTCACAGTCAATTTCTGAACGAAATGTATTTCGTCAGATAGCGTTCATGTAGCTGCATCTCTTGCGATTTTTTTGTCGTGCCTATTTTTTACGTCTACACATCCACTTCTGTACAATAAATTTGTTATTAATTTTGTTTTTATGGCGGTGTTGTATTATCAGTGATGTTTTCATTTTATATTGCTACATAAACAACATAACTGTGTGTCAAAGTTTTTCGAGAGAAAATTATATTTTGTTTGTGTATTTTGTTGTATTTAGTTCGTAAAAAAGGCTTTCAAGATGATGAACCAATATTTAAAAGAACTAGAGCAAGTGAGTATATCGCTAAACTATTCTTTACAATGTTTATGTCGTGTTATACTTCAATTCGAAACGCCCCATTTTTCTCCTGGTAATATTTGTAGGATCCTTTCGACCCTGACGAATTTGTGGAGAGGATGGTACGCCGTAGCATGCAGGAGTCCCGGCTAGAGGATGACCAGTTTGATCCTGAAATGATTCATGACATATTCACGCAAGCAATTCAAGATTTGAAGGTATGGAAAGCAGACTATATTTTAGGCATAGCATGATCTTTAGTCACTTATTCCCATTTCTAATGTTGGAATTTGTTATTATAGGTGCTCCAAGAGCGGCAAGAGAGGAAATGTACTCGGCTAGAGCAAGCTGTCCAAGAAGAGGAGAAACTTTATGGTGCTAAACTTGCAGAGATTATGGATCAACACACTGTATGATATTTTTAATATCATAATGTGAAAAAGTTTATAGTACAATGAATACTACACTAAATTTGAGAACTATTTCACTATTAGAAAATTGCATTACCTAAAATATATATAATAATAGGCTACTTTTTGTCACTTGGTAATCATCTGCTTATGTATCCATATCTGGTGAAGTGAAACTGGATTGGGTATTTCCAACTCAGTTTTAGAATAAAGGTAAACAAGGTTTAATGTCTTTTTATTCAAAAACACATTCCAAAAACAAATTATATGTGTTGGCAAATTAGTTAAATTACTAAGTAATATTCATTATGTTGTCATATCTAATAGCTAAAACTTATTTAGAAACAAGATCTTTCAATTAAAAGATATAAAACTTTGTTTACCTTAATTCTAAAACTGATTTAGAAATACTATAGCTAAAAATTGAAAAGAGTCTTTGTTTTTAATTTAAAATACTGTTTGTAATTCATACATTTTTGTACCCAGCACTGTGTGAACGTGTTCAGCTCACTAGATGAGCGCATGTCCCGCTGTGGTGGCCGAGCCCTTGATGTAGGGGAGAAGCTCGGGGCTGCCCGGGCCCCGAGGGCCAGAGCAGCTGCAGCTCGGGACTTGCTGTCACATCTAGCCCAGTTTCTTAGTCCAGGACCTGTTATTACTGATCTCTTCAATGATCCAAACAGGGTATTGTATAAAGAATCTTATTTATTTATCCCACTGCACAATAAGTGTTTAAATATATCCCACATTTAAACACTTAATTCTACTTTGTAAATTTTACTAATGATATACTTAGAAAGTATAATATAATTTTTCAGTGCATGAATACACATATCTTAATTGTATCTTTGAAGCCTTAGTACAAGCACAATACCAAGTTTCTTAAATATTTTTTTAAATTTGCAGCTAAATGAAGCAGCTGATGTAATCCAAAAACTTCACACAATCGCCCAAGAGCTGCCCCCTGACAAGTTTGAAGTAGCCAAGAAGAAGATTGAGGCAAAGTATGACGAGATTGAAAGAAACTTGATTGATGAGTTTGTGAGGGCTCAGACTCAGGGGAACTTGAACAAAATGAAGGATATTGCCAATCTGATGACCAACTTCAAGAGCTACTCGCAATGTGTTGATGCTTTCATTGAGACTTCTCAAATGGTATGTATTATTTTCATATTATACATACATACATATATATAATCACGCCTTTATCCCTAATGGGGTAGGCAGAGCGTAAACGACCCAAAAGTTTTGAAGGCTATTTAAGATAGATTTGTAGGTAAATTTCTGAAGTGACAGGTTGTCAGCCCATCGCCTAAATTATAATATACTGAAGCCCTCGGATGCCTTAGCTGGTTTTTACAGCATGCCTGGGAGGAAAAGCAGCTGGCACATTCTATGTTTTTCTCTAACTCCCAGGCCAGCATGGAAGGGATTAAGGATTTTCATATTGTAGGAGGGTATAAATTTATAATAAGCAAAATGTAAGAAAAAAACCAAAGATATCACTTTACCTATATAGGGATCACTTACAATTCCAATAAATAAACTATCTGCCATTAAATTTGATTATTCTAATCATTCAGTGTGCCCCCATTTTTAGGAACATTGGGCTGCTATCAAATTGTGTGTATGTATGACTGAAGTTAAGTTAAACTTCCATGTATTTATTGCTCTCATGTACTATATATAGTATACTCTTCATAATTGTAAATAGTATTGTTACTAATGCATTTCGATTTTAAACATGATGATGTATTTAGATATTGTACGCATAGATATATTTGTATATATAATTAGTAGGGGACTGTACATAATTAAATGTTTTGATTACAAACATCAAGTAATGAATCGCACAGTGTGCGGTTAAACCCGATCGGGCTTAGGTTACACTGTTTTATGTAAAATTAACTTGCATTTTGTAGTAATACCTCAATAAATATATAATAATAAATAACTAAATGTTTTTAGAGTAAAGTTTATGTCGTATTTACAAAGCGATCTAAAGATTGAGAGCAAGGGAGTGTGGATTTGACAGTTTGCTTTGTACTGAAAACAAAAACTTTGGCAAAACTTAGTGTCGGAGGCCAAGATTCACTTTGGGTTCGCTGAGCCAGCGAAGTAAGTAAGTACTTTGTACTGAAATTACGTTTCTGATACAAACTCAAACTTGCTGTCAGTCTCAAGAGCGGATTATAAATACGGGACCTAGATTTTTTTTTTATAATTTATCTTACTTTTAATTATGATATTCCCAGAACACTCTCCTTGGCAAGGATATATTCTCAGCGGTGTTGCCTCTCTGCAAGAAGAGCTACAGTGTGATCAGTGCGGTGTTCCCCAACCCTGACCAGGTCATGAGCAAGTTTGTGCTCAACATCTTCCATCTCAAGCTGCAGAAGTACATCCAGACTAAATTGGCTGACAAAAATGATGTTGAAAAGTATTTGAGGAATCTGTATGATATGTATACCAAGTAAGTATTTTTTATACATACATACATACATATAATCACGCCTTTATCCCTAATGGGGTAGGCAGAGCGTAAACGACCTAAACAAAGGTCGTTCCGCCACGTCTGATATAGTTTTGAGGGTTATTCCGAGATGGATTTGTAAGTATATCGCTGTAGTGACAGGTTGTCAGCCCATCGCCTAAATTGCAATATACTGAAACCCTCAGATCCCTTAGCTGGTTCTTACAGCATGCCCGGGAGGAAATGCAGCTGGCACATTCTATGTTTTTCTCTCGCTCCCAGTCCAGCTTGGAAGTAAGTAGCTTCGTTTTCAACTATTAATAAATGCAGCCTTTGGCCTTTGAACATGGACTCTATATTATATGTATTTTTTATAACTTTTCTAATAGATTTGTGCACTGACTGTGCTATTTTATTTCTGAAAATATTAGAAATAACAAATCAAATATTCGACCGCTGACGGGATTTGAACCCGCATCTTTGGAAAACCGACCCAAAAACTAAAACTTTCGGTATTGCACTTTTTCTCAAAATCTGACTACCTTATATATCTTTAGTACCTACAGTTCGAAGGTAGAAAAAACTGAATATATATGGGACATAGTAATGCATGCATATGTCCCATCTATTCACAGTTTTTTCTACCTTCGGTGGTAATCTTTTTGTACATACTCAAAAGCAAAGAAAGCCCTGACTCCTGCTATGAAAGATTACACGAAACATACCCCCGCGGGGCACAGAAGGGAAGGGAAATGTTTGTGAGACCCTTCCCCTCTACCCCGCAGGGTAGAGTGGGATGTTTTGGTGCGCTGGAGTCACGGCTTAGCGCGACGTTGATGCAAATTGCAAAAGTCAACTAATTTACCAATAGCGCGCCTCGCACTTACCCCTTCTTCTTAGTCCCGTAACCCTGGTGTCAGAGTTTACAAACCGCCTAGTAGCACAACTATCAGGCCTCTGACATGGTTTTGTGTAACGACCACTATCAAAGACAGCGACCGGGACTGACGGATTAACGTGCCCTCCGAAGCACGGAATCTTTTTCTTTTCGGACAATCAGGTGATTCAGCCTGCAATGTCCTAACTAAACTGGGGAAAAAATCACAAAGTGATAAATTCTCAAATATCAACTTTGTGTTTCCCCCCTGGGAATCGAACCCAGGACCTCCGGATCAGGAGTCCATGGCACTAACCACTAGACCACGGAGGCAGTTACCTAAACTTACCCCTGAAGTAGGTCCAAAAATTTGCCCCCATTTATGGCTTATTGTTATTTAATTGTTGTCCTTATTTCATTACTACAGTACCCAAAGAGTATGCGACGAACTGGTCTCAGCTGGCCTAGTGTCAGCAGAAGCGAACAGTTCTATAGGCGACCTCCGCCGCGACGCCCTAGTGTCAGGGGCCCTAGCCGGGGCCAATGACGGATACGCTTCTTTGGAGATCAGGAGGCTAAAGGCAGTGCTAGCTACGGCACTGAATAGTTATTATAGCGAGAAGCAACATGTCAAGAAGCAGATTCAAGGTGGCGGGTGAGTTTTATTTAAACTACTATAGCAATCAAACATTGCCTGGTGCTAAAGAGTTTGTGACGAACTGGTCTCAGCTGGCTAGTCTGCCTCAGTCAGCTAAAGCGAAAAGTTCTATCGGCGTTTGTAGTTTAAGGTGACTGTAGAAGCTAAGTGGCGCCCCCATCAGTAAAAATATCTTAACTCACTTAAAACATAATCGGGTCCAGCAGACTGCATTTTATAACTTTGACTCTTCAAATAATGTCTCCTAGTGTTGCATTCAATTTACTTTTACTTTTGTGCAATACAATTTTTTAAAAGTAGGTGAGTATTTTTGACAAAGTTTTATATTTCTAGCTTCCAAGAGCTCCGCCGAGACCTGCAGGCTGTAATAGGCACTCGCGCCAACATCAACATCGCCCAGATCGAGAACTACGGCGGGGAGACATTCCTCAGCGAGCAGCTGGTGCAGAGGCTGCTGCAGGACGCCAGCACCTCGTTCCTCCGCTGCAAGACGGTGAGCAGTCTAACCAGTCTAACGAGAACTATAGCGGGAGACATTCCTCAGCGAGCAGCTGGTGCAGAGGCTGCTGCAAGACGCCAGCACCTCGTTCCTCCGCTGCAAGACGGTGAGCAGTCTAACCAGTCTAACGAGAACTATAGTGGGAGACATTCCTCAGCGAGCAGCTGGTGCAGAGGCTGCTGCAAGACGCCAGCACCTCGTTCCTTCGCTGCAAGACGGTGAGCAGTCTAACCAGTCTAACGAGAACTATACCGGGAGACATTCCTCAGCGAGCAGCTGGTGCAGAGACTGCTGCAAGACGCCAGCACCTCGTTCCTCCGCTGCAAGACGGTGAGCAGTCTAACCAGTCTAATGAGAACTATAGCGGGAGACATTCCTCAGCGAGCAGCTGGTGCAGAGGCTGCTGCAGGACGCCAGCACCTCGTTCCTCCGCTGCAAGACGGTGAGCAGTCTAACCAGTCTAATGAGAACTATAGCGGGAGACATTCCTCAGCGAGCAGCTGGTGCAGAGGCTGCTGCAGACGCCAGCACCTCGATCCTCCGCTGCAAGACGGTGAGCAGTCTAACCAGTCTAATGAGAACTATAGCGGGAGACATTCCTCAGCGAGCAGCTGGTGCAGAGGCTGCTGCAGGACGCCAGCACCTCGTTCCTCCGCTGCAAGACGGTGAGCAGTCTAACCAGTCTAATGAGAACTATAGCGGGAGACATTCCTCAGCGAGCAGCTGGTGCAGAGGCTGCTGCAGGACGCCAGCACCTCGTTCCTCCGCTGCAAGACGGTGAGCAGTCTAACCAGTCTAATGAGAACTATAGCGGGAGACATTCCTCAGCGAGCAGCTGGTGCAGAGGCTGCTGCAGACGCCAGCACCTCGTTCCTCCGCTGCAAGACGGTGAGCAGTCTAACCAGTCTAATGAGAACTATAGCGGGAGACATTCCTCAGCGAGCAGCTGGTGCAGAGGCTGCTGCAGAACGCCAGCACCTCGTTCCTCCGCTGCAAGACGGTGAGCAGTCTAACCAGTCTAATGAGAACTATAGCGGGAGACATTCCTCAGCGAGCAGCTGGTGCAGAGGCTGCTGCAGGACGCCAGCACCTCGTTCCTCCGCTGCAAGACGGTGAGCAGTCTAACCAGTCTAATGAGAACTATAGCGGGAGACATTCCTCAGCGAGCAGCTGGTGCAGAGGCTGCTGCAGGACGCCAGCACCTCGTTCCTCCGCTGCAAGACGGTGAGCAGTCTAACCAGTCTAATGAGAACTATAGCGGGAGACATTCCTCAGCGAGCAGCTGGTGCAGAGGCTGCTGCAGGACGCCAGCACCTCGTTCCTCCGCTGCAAGACGGTGAGCAGTCTAACCAGTCTAATGAGAACTATAGCGGGAGACATTCCTCAGCGAGCAGCTGGTGCAGAGGCTGCTGCAGGACGCCAGCACCTCGTTCCTCCGCTGCAAGACGGTGAGCAGTCTAACCAGTCTAATGAAAACTATAGCGGGAGACATTCCTCAGCGAGCAGCTGGTGCAGAGGCTGCTGCAGACGCCAGCACCTCGTTCCTCCGCTGCAAGACGGTGAGCAGTCTAACCAGTCTAATGAGAACTATAGCGGGAGACATTCCTCAGCGAGCAGCTGGTGCAGAGGCTGCTGCAGACGCCAGCACCTCGTTCCTCCGCTGCAAGACGGTGAGCAGTCTAACCAGTCTAATGAGAACTATAGCGGGAGACATTCCTCAGCGAGCAGCTGGTGCAGAGGCTGCTGCAGACGCCAGCACCTCGTTCCTCCGCTGCAAGACGGTGAGCAGCCTAACTAGTCTAATGAGAACTATAGCGGGAGACATTCCTCAGCGAGCAGCTGGTGCAGAGGCTGCTGCAGACGCCAGCACCTCGTTCCTCCGCTGCAAGACGGTGAGCAGCCTAACTAGTCTAACAATACAATACAAATATTCTTTTTACTTCTCATGCTCGAAAAAGTACTACTTTATGCAGAATCTAGGCGACATAAAGTTGAACTTTATTCACAAGGGCAAAAAAGTAGCTTTTTAAATGTATCTATACTGAGGCAGTGACCATTTAGACCATGCAGCCAAACATAATAAATTGTGCACGGATAAAACTTGCTAATTTATAATATATCCTTCCCTATTTGCATTTTTGGTTTATAATAAGATAATACGAAAAAGTAACTAAATATCAAGACATATTCATCACAAAAAAAAAAACAATATTCCAAAATAATTTAAGAGTAGGCTGTATATATTTTATTCTTTGCCCGAAAATCATGCACAAAAATTAAAAAAAGTAAAGTAGCGGGAAAGAAGCTGTGAAATTTTACTTTGAATTTTAATTAAATAAATGTTAGTATGTTATGTTACTGTTTTATTTTCTCGCAATCGAAGTGAAAAGCAGAGTTTATAACTCGTGCACAAATCATTTTTATCCTCGACTTCTTCATCTGCCCTCGCCCTGCGGGCTCGGGCATATAACGATCTCGGATAATAATGACTTGCTTTATGCACTCGGCTTAAAATCTACTATTATTGCACATAAACAACACATTGTACAGGAACAAACATTACAAAACAAACAGAGTACAATTGTGTAATATAATGTTCCTGCCGCCTAATTAGGCGGCCTGATTGCTAGGGTAGCAATTTTTGCCTGGCAATCTTTGGGTAAAGGAGTAGTTTCATCATATTATGAGATCATATTAACAAGAACTATGGCGGCGATCAATTATGTGATAGGCGTAAAACGCCAAATAAAAGGCGTTTTACAAATATTGAGGACAATTTCAGATTGAAATGTAGATTGATATAGATAAGATACATACATACATACATACATATAATCACGCCATTATCCCTAATGGGGTAGGCAGAGCGTACACGACCTAAACAAAGGTAGTTCCGCGCCACGTCTGACAAAGTTTTGAGGGTTGTTTAAGATAGATTTGTAGGTATATTGCTGTAGTGACAGGTTGTCAGCCTGTCGAGAAAATTGCAATATACAGAAACCCTCTGATCCCTTAGCTGGTTTTTACAGCATGCCCGGGAGGAAATGCAGCTGGCACATTCAATGTTTTTGTCTCGCTCCCAGTCCAGCATGGAAGTATAAGATAAGATAATCATTTATTTGCAAGAATACAGATTAATAAGGTCTTAAAAATAACAAAGTACAGTGTATTCAGCCTACATGCAGGCGTGCAAATATGACTCTAAGAATTACATTTACAAATTAAACAAATTAAAAATAATTAATACATTGGTCCGTTGAAGTCAAATAATAACATATAAAATAGTTATTGAAATAAGTAGTAATTAAAATAAAATAGTTTGAAATTAAATTAACAAGTTGTCAACCCACCGCCCAAATCACAATACCTTGTAACCCTCGAATCCGTTCGCTGACTTCTTCAGCATGCTCGGGAGGAGAAATAGCTAGCACATTGCTCCCAGCATTTTTAAAATTTTGTGTTCTATTTCCAGCTGTGCACAGCGAACGAGCTAGCAAATACTACAGTGACACTACTAGAAGTGGTGATTCAGCATTTGCTGGTTGAGCATGTGGACTACGCGCTGGACCTGGGCCTGCAGTCCATACCCATCGCTGAGAGCAAGTCGCCGCCACAGGTAACAACAACAACAAACATATATATCTCCCTAGCCTTATCCCGTAATCTCACGGGGTCGGCTACCTAATCTAGGTGATTGAACGAGGGTACTGGTTTTTACACAGAGCGACTGCCATCTGACCTCCGCAACCCAGAAGGGAAACCAGACCTAATCCTAGATTAGGTCAGAGTTTTCAAGCCGCCAATGCTTAGCACCGGCCTCTGATATGGCTTAACGACTAATATCTATGGTATTAAACGATATTAACCAGAACCAACGGCTTAACGTGCCTTCCGAAGCACGGAAAAAGCGCCGAATAAACGTACATATGAAATTCGAAAATCGAAAAACACATTGGTACGTGGTGGGATTCGAACCACGACCTCCCGCTCAGGAGGCAGCGGCCCTATCCACTACACCATCGGGCTCCTTCACACAACAACAAACATATACGTACATGAAGTCACGCATTTATCCCTTACAGGGTAAGCAAATCGTAAGACGCCTTGTTAAAAGCGCCTATACACCATGACTGACAAAAAAATTGGGAATTTATAGATTGTAATGTGTATTGCTATAGTGACAGGTTGTCAGTTCATCGCCTAAATTACAATATACCTACTGAAACCCTCGGATCCCTTAGTTGGTTTTTAAAGCTTGCCTAGGTAGAATTTCAGCTGGCACATTCTATTGTTTTTCTCTCGCTCTCAGGCCAGCATGGAAGAAAAGCAAAGCTATCTACAAATCTATCTAAAGTAACCCTTAAATCTTGGTCTTACGTGGCGGAACGGAACTCTGCCTTCCCCATTAGGGATAAGGGCGTGATTATATATGTATTTTGCAGCTTTGAGGGCATAGGAGCCAGTGAATTAACTTGTACATAATACATATGGCATTTTGCTGTTCCACTAGTTTTCTTCCGTGCTGGCCTGGGAGCGAGAGAAAAACATAGAATTTGCCAGCTGCATTTCCTCCCGGGCATGCTGTAAAAACCAGCTAAGAGATCCGAGGGTTTCTGTATATTGCAATTTAGGCGACAGGCTGACAACCTGTCACTACAGCAATATACCTACAAATCTATCTTAAATAAACTTAAAATTCTTCCATGCTGGACTGGGAGCGAGAGAAAAACGTAGAACGTGCCAGCTGCATTTCCTCCCGGGCATGCTGTAAAAGTCAGCTAAGGGATCCGAGGATTTCAGTATATTGTAATTTAGGCGATGGGCTGACAACCTGTCACTACAGCAATGTACCTACAAATATATCTTAAATAACCCTCAAAACTTTGTCAGACGTGGCGGAACGACCTTTGTTTAGGTTGTTTACGCTCTACCTACCCCATTAGGGATAAAGGCGTGATTATATGTATGTATGTATCTATCTTAAACAACCCTCAAAACTTTGTCAGACGTGGCGAAACGACCTTTGTTTAGGTCTTTTACGCTCTGCCTACCCCATTAGGGATAAAGGCGTGATTATATGTATGTATGTTTATGTCTGTTGCAGCTTTGGGGGCACAGGAGCCAGTGAATTAACTTATACATATGGTATTTTGCTGTTCCACTAGTTTTAGTGCGTCTATAAAATAATAAAATTTAATTTCTTATTAGAAAAGGTTGCAAATTCAATCTTGGTCTCATTTTCAGATTCACTTTTTCGACACCGTCGAGCAAGCCAATAAAATAGTTAAACTGTTTGAAGACCACTTCCAAGAATCAGTATTGCCTTGCATAAGGTAAGGACGGACATCGTAATAGTAAAAGATTGTATATAGAAACATTCTTCCATGCTGGACTGGGAGCGAGAGAAAAACATAGAATGTGCCAGCTGCATTTCCTCCCGGGCATGCTGTAAAAACCAGCTAAGGGATCTGAGGGTTTCAGTATATTGCAATTTAGGCGATGGGCTGACAACCTGTCACTACAGCAATATACGTACAAAATACAAATCCATCTTGAATAACCCTCAAACTTTGTCAGACGTGGCGGAACGACCTTTGTTTAGGTCGTTTACGCTCTGCCTACCCCATAAGGGATAAAGGCGTGATTATATGTATGTATGTATATAGAATGTAGGTGACGTAACGACTCCCAGAAAACTAATTTAGACAAAGCTTGCTCCTGAACGTCTGGATCTACTTCCATGCTGGACTGGGAGCGATAGAAAAACATAGAATGTGCCAGCTGCATCTACTCCCGGACATGCTGTAAAATCCAGCTAAGGTATTCGAGAGTTTTAGTATATTGTAAATTAGGCGATGGGCAACCTGTCACTACAGCAATATACAGATCTATCTTAAACAACCCTCAAAAACTTGTCAGACGGTGCGACACGTCCTTTGCTTGCGTCGTTGACTCTCTCCCGACCCCATTAGTGATACAGGCGTGATGACATGTGTATGTGTTTGTTGCTCCTGAACCATAAATAACTGGATAATATAATCCATCTTAACTTTCTCTTGTATCGGACTCCTGACCATCGAGGATTATCTTTCTTGGTCAATTACTTACCACCTCCTTTCAGCTCTACATCGAAACAAAGCGAATGCGTGAACAGGAAGGCGGCCATCTTGGAACAGCTGGAGAACAAGCTGGACGCCGGGCTCGAGCGAGCCATCTCCGCCATCGTGGGCTGGGTCAAGATACACCTGCAGACCGAGCAGAAGAAGACGGACTTCAAACCTGAGGGAGACATCGATACTCTCGCGTCTCCGGTGAGTCATATAAACAAGCTGTGACAAGATGGCGGCCATCTTGGAACAGCTGGAGAACAAACTGGACGCCGGGCTGGAGCGAGCCATCTCCGCCATCGTGAGTCATATCGCGAGTAAAGCTAGCGCAAGACTCCACGCTATTGAAAAAAGTAAAGCTAGCGCGAGTCATCACGCTATTGAAAAAAGAATATCAACTTATATCTTGAGCGAAGCGAGCGCGAGACATCACGGTATTGAAAAAATAATATCAATTGATATCGCGAGCAAAGCAAACGCGACACATCACGCTATTGAAAAAAGAAAATCAACTGATATTGCGAGCGTAGCGAGCGCAAAGTTTCATGCCATTGACAGAAGTGTATTAATTCATATCACGAGCAAAGAGAGCGCGAAACTTCATGTTATTGCTCGAGGGATATTCTCATATCGCTAGCGAAGCGAGCACGGCATTAAATGTTACTAACAATGTTATATGACAAGAGTTTCACTACTATATTAACTAATGTACAATATACCAATTTGTTGCGTAGGCGTGTTCAGCGGTAGTATCGTACCTGGACACCGTAATGAACAAGATCTACGCCGGGCTAGAGGGAGACAACCTCAACGCCGTGCACCTGGAACTGGCCGTGAGGTTACATCGCGTCATCTACGAACACCTGCAAAACTTCCAGTTTAATTCTGCAGGTGAGTGAGTCCAGGCAGATTTGTAGAACCTGGAATTTCCTATACAGCTATGACCTCAAAGCTAAGCTACTATTTAAAACGGCACGGTGGAAAGATAACCTAACCTAACCTAGATACATCATCAACATCATTTAATCAGAAACACACACACACACACACACACACACACGATCACATTCATAGTCCCTACTAGGATTCCCTGTATCGGGGTGCCATGTACATACACAGAAACCTCCACAAAGAATACCCAGATCTAGAAACAGACATTTAAATTCATCATTCAAATGTCTGCCCGGCCGGGAATGGAACCTGTAACCCTCTGCATAGCAGGCAGATGCACTGCCAACTATGCTATACGGGTCATTGTTACAAACAGTTACAACTGTGTGCTATTCTTGAATTTATACATACAGGCAGTAAAAAAAAAATTCCCGATGGTTTAGTGGATAGGGCCGCTGCCTCCTGAGCGGGAGGTCGTGGTTCGAATCCCACCACGTACCAATGTGTTTTTCGGTTTTCGAATTTCATATGTACGTTTATTCGGTGCTTTTTCCGTGCTTCGGAAGGCACGTTAAGCCGTTGGTCCCGGTTAATATCGTTTCATACCGTAGATATTAGTCGTTCAGCTATGACAGAGGCCAATGCTAAGCATTGGCGGCTCGAAAAACTCTGACCTAATCTAGGATTGGGTCTGGTTTCCCTTCTGGGTTGCGGAGGTCAGATGGCAGTCGCTCTGTGTAAAAACAGTACCCTCGTTCAATCCCCTAGATTAGGTAGCCGACCCCGTGAGATACGGGATAAGGCTAGGGAGATGATGAGGCAGTAAAAAAAAATGCTAGCCAAATGAATTGTTTACTCCCGGTATGTTACTACATTAGTATGTAATTGGTTTCCCCAGGCGCGATGATAGCCATATGCGACGTGAAGGAGTACCGCGGGCGGGTGTGCGGGCGGGGGTCCCGGGCCGCCCCCGCGCCCGCGCACGCGCTGTTCGACGCACTGCACGCGCTCTGCAACCTGCTGCTCGTCAAGCCGGAGAACCTGCACCAGGTGTGCGAGGGAGAGACGCTGGTGAGCACTCATGTTATCCTTTTTTCCTTAACTGTCCATTAAACCGCTTCCCTGAGAGACGCTGGTGAGCATACTCATCTTATCCTTTTTTCCTTAACTGTCCATTAAACCGCTTCCCTGAGAGACGCTGGTGAGCATACTCATCTTATCCTGTTTTCCTTAACTGTCCATTAAACCGCTTCCCTGAGAGACGCTGGTGAGCATACTCATCTTATCCTTTTTATCCTCAACTGTCCATTAAACCGCTTCCCTGAGAGACGCTGGTGAGCATACTCATCTTATCCTTTTTATCCTCAACTGTCCATTAAACCGCTTCCCTGAGAGACGCTGGTGAGCATACTCATCTTATCCTTTTTATCCTCAACTGTCCATTAAACCGCTTCCCTGACGGCACGAGTGAATTTTGTTAGCTTTTTCTTTATAAGTGAACTGTGAGTATTTTAAGGTCGAAGTAAAACTTTAAATAAACTGTTAAGACTGGCATTTATAATACTTCACAATAATTCAACACATCTATTCGCTGCAGACAATATTTGAAGACAAAAGAACATCTATATTTTTATTATAAACCTTATGAACTATGTGCTGCAATGCAAAGAGGTTGCATGCAACAAATTTCACAGCCTGGCCCCAGCGGTAGAGTGAATGAAGAAACTAGACATAGAAAATAAGATCCGGTGCACGCCATACGCTATGATGATGTTTTTTTTTAAATTATTTAGAGAGAGAGACACGCACTTTGACGCAATTAAATTAGCATATAACACGTAACGAGCGAAGCGAGTGTGTCATTTCACGGAAAGAATTGATACGTAACGCGAGTGACGTCACATTTTATTTCACTGAAATATTTGAAGAAACATACATACATACATATAATCACGCCTTTATCTCTAATGAGGTAGGCAGAGCGTAAACGACCTAAATAAAGGTCGTTGCGCCACGTCTGACAAAGTTTTGAGGGTTATTTAAGATAGATTTGTAGGTATATTGCTGTAGTGATAGGTTGTCAGCCCATCGCTTAAATTACAATATACTGAAACCCTCAGATCCCTTAGCTGGTTTTTACAGCATTCCCGGGAGGAAATGCAGCTGGCACATTCTATGTTTTCCTCTTGCTCCCAGGCCAGCATGGAAGATATGTTTGAAGAAATGTTCCAAATTACTCAAAAATTAAAAGAATAAGTGCCTACTCTCCTTAAATACAAATGAACTGTTCTTTCTTTCTTCTTATACAACTTGTACCAGAAAGGGTATATGCACCCGGAATTATATGAACCAGTCCATCAAACTGAATAACTTTCCCAAATGAACATAGGTCGAAATATATATTTAAAAAAATACTTTCCTTACTACACGCGTAATCAGCTGATGCATTCTGTATGGAAGGTATTTTTTTTCGTATTTAGACCTATATTCTTTAGGGAAAGTTGTTCAGTTTTATGGGTAGATTCACACCTTTCTCGATGCATATATACCCTTTCTGCTACACGTTGTATATAGCAACATTGGCTCATTATTGTTATTTTGTTACCAACTTATTGTAGCTGTTAGCTTCCCTAACAAAATAAAATAAATGAATAAATAAATAAAATTAATACCCGTTCGACATAGATCTCCTGATTATGTTTTCCAAAAAGTTCCCGTTTTCTGAACAGCTCTAGCCTGTCTGTTTTCCTTATTTATATTATAGTTTATTGGAGAATTTTAAAAGAAAGAGTTATAGAAACATCCTTCATCATTTCCCTAGCCTTATCCCGTATCTCACGGGGTCGGATACCTTATCTAGGGGATTGAACGAGGGTACTGGTTTTAACACAGAGCAACTGCCATCTGTCCTCCGCAACCCAGACGGGAAACCAGACCCAATCCTAGATTAGGTCAGATTTTTCAAGCCGCCAATGCTTAGCACTGGTGCTTAACAACGATATTAACCGGGAGCAACGGCTTAACGTGCCTTTCGAAGCACGGAAAAAGAGCCGAATAAACGTACATATGAAAATTCGAAAACCGGAAAACACATTGGTACGTGGCGGGATCCGAACTACGAACTCCCGCTCAGGAAGCAGTGGCCCTATCCACTACACCATCGGGCTCTCTATATAGTTACAGAAAAAATGAAAATATGTTTTTTTTCTTTCTTTGCACGACAGAGTGAATCGGTCTGAATGCATGGATAGTTCGTAATTAGTTATTTGTAAATATACACCGGACGATAGCTCCCTGACTCAAAGGATGTTTTAACCAAAACTAACAACTAGACACAAGAGTGCGTGTGACCGAGGTGTCCTATGTTTGGAACACACGTCCGCTATGCACTATTTTACAAAGCAACATCTTGAGATATATATACGTACGTACATACCACGCCCTTGCGGGGTAAGCAGCGCGTCGACTGCTTACTAAAATCCGTTCGCTATGGTTCTTTCAGATAGCATCGTCTCCCTAGAGTTTCCGCATCTCACGAGGTTGGCTACCTAATCTAGGGGATTGAACGAGGGTACTGATTTTTACACAGAGCGACTGTCGTCTGACCTCCGCAACCCAAAAGGGAAACCAGACCCAATCCTATATTAAGTCAAAGTTTTCAAGCCGCCAATGCTTAGCACTGGCCTCTGACATGGTTTACGACTAATATCTACGATATTAACCGGGACCTCCCAAAACACGCAAAAAGCACCGAATATACGTACGTATGAAATTCGAAAACTGAAAACACATTGGTACGTGGTGGGATTCGAACCAAGACCTCCCGTTTAGGAGACAGCGGGCCTATCCACTACACCATTGGGTTCTTTCTGATAGCAATGGCGTCAATGTGTACGTGTTTTCCCATGCTGGACTGGGACCGACATAAAACAGAATATGCCAGCAAAGCCAGCAGCTCTTTTCCCCGGGCATATAGTAAAAGTCAGTAGAGGGATTCGAAGGTTATGAGGTATTTTAAATCAGGCGACAGATTAAGATGAGTCTTTCGACATCCCGCACAGCAATTAACTCGCACGGCCGTGCGAAATGGTGACAATCAATTTTATTAATTTTACTGTACCCCATCTCGCACGGTCATAAAATCTAAAGTTTTTTTGTACAGGCAGATGTAAAAATCTTATTGCAGAATTAAATATATTTAGATATTACGGAAAAAAGTATATGTATAAAAATATAAAAAGTATATATCAACATGTAATAAAGTATATTCCGCTACGCTCAAAATTTGAAATATAATACCTTGAAATTTCTGCTGTATCTGTGGACACCATTAGTGTAGGCCGATCCACAGCTAGCTTTATTAAATTAAATAATAAAACGTTACTTATTTTAGAAATAAATTATAATAATATTGAGTTCAAAAGGTTTTGCATCTGACTGTAAGACCGTGCGAGTTGGAGAATAGTAAAGTAATTAAAATTCTTCCATGCTGGACTGGGAGTGATAGAAAAACATAGAATGTGCCAGCTGCATCACTTCCAGAGCAGAGTAAAAACCAGCTAATGGATTCGAGGGTTATAGTATATTACAATTTTAGGCGATGGGCTGACAACCTGTCACTATAGCAATATACGTCATGATCATCTGTAATAACCCTCAAAACTTGTCAGACGTGGCGGAACGACCTTTGCTTAGGTCGTTTACGCTCTGCCTACCCCATTAGAGATAAAGGCGTGATTATATTATATGTATGTAATTAAAATTAAATGTCACCATCCCGCACGGCCGTGCGAGTTAATAGTCGTGCGAGATAACGAACGACTTACTAAGATAACTGGACGAGTTTTACAAATATTTTTTACCTTACCGATTTAATTTTAAAAGTATATCGAAATAATGCCTAAATTAATAATGGAGAAACACATAACTACGATAAATGCGTATGTTAATATAAATACTTACAGCTGTTGCGCAAGGTTTATGTAACTAGGTGAAAAATACGTCAATAATTTTCGGTGGAGCAAATTCTACAATAATTTGTTGTCAAGACATGTAGATTGTAGAACGTAGAAGAAATTATTACTACATACATACATACATATAATCACGCCTTTATCCCAAACAGGGTAGCAGAGCGTACACGACCTAAACAAAGGTCGTACCGCCACGTCTGACAAAGTTTTGAGGGTTATTTAAGATAGATTTGTAGGTATATTGCTGTAGTGAAAGGACGTCAGCCCATCTTCTACATTACAATACACTGAAAACGTCGGATCTCTTAGCTGGTTTTTACAGCATGCCCGGGAGGAAATGCAGCTGGCACATTGTTTCTTTTCCTCTCGCTCCTAGTACAGAATACCTGTCACTGCAGTAATATACCTACAAATCTATCTTAAGTAATCCTCAAAAACTTTGTCACACGTGGCGGAACGATCTTTGTTAAAGTCGTTTACGCTCTGCCTACCCCATTAGGGATAAAGGCGCGATTATATGTATGTATGAAATAAAAATAGCATTATGAGTGATAAAAAATCCTCAAAAAAACTACCTCACTTTGTTTATTAGCCTAACAGCCTTGTTTAATGTCACAATAGTTTGCCCTCTTTTCTTCCATGCTGGACTGGGAGCGAAAGAAAGACATAGAATGTGCCAGCTGCATTTCCTCCCGGGCATGCTGTAAAAACCAGCTAAGGGATCCGAGGGATTCCGTATATTGTAATTTAGGCGATGGGCTGACAACCTGTCACTACAGCAATATACCTACAGATCTATCTTGGATGACCCTCTAAACTTTGTCAGACGTGGCGGAACGACCTTTGTTTAGATCGTTTACGCTCTGCCTAACCCATTAGGGATAAAGGCGTGATTATATGTATGTATGTAGTTTGCCCTCTTGTGGCGCTTAATCGATTTGACCTATATTGATGTGATGATGATTAGATGAATGTTTCGTTACTGTGAGATTCACATGTGACATGACACCAATTCCAAATACTGTTTTTCTGTATGTTTTCATAAAGTCACTCCTTTATCCCTAACAAAGCGAAACCCCGTTTTCACCAACGTCTGACAGATATTGAAGGAAATTTTAGATTGAAATGTGAAAAGCTGCAGATAGTGACAGGTTTTCAGCCCATCTCCTAAATCGCCATACACTAACTCACAAATCCGTTTGCTGGTCTTTACAGCACGCCCGGGAGGAGCGCCCGAAACATAGAATATGCCCGCTGGCATATTCTATGTTTGAAATCTGTTTTATTTAGTTATTAAATAAACGTAAATTATAATACTTATATTATAATATATACCTACAAATCTATCTTAAATAACACTCAAAACTTTGTGAGACGTGTCGAAACGAGCTTTGTTTAGGTCGTTTACGCTCGCACTGCTACCCCATTAGGGATAAAGGCCTGACTATATGTATGTCATCATCATCATCTCCCTAGTCTTATCCCGTATCTTACGGGGTCGGCTACCTAATCCAGGGGATTGAACGAGGGTACTGGTTTTTACACAGAGCGACTGCCATCTGACCTCCGCAATCTAGAAGGAAAACCAGACCCAATCCTAGATTGGGGCAGAGTTTTCAAGCCGCCAATGCTTAGTACTGGCCTCTGATATGGCTTAACGAGTAATATCTACGGTATTAAATGATATTAACCAGGACGAACGGCTTAACGTGCCTTCCGAAACACAGAAAAAGCGCCGAATAAACGTACATATGAAATTCGAAAAGCGAAAAACACATTGGTACGTGGTGGGATTTGAACCATGACCTCCCGCTCAGGAGGCAGCGGCCCTATCCACTGCACCATCGGGCTCTTGTATATATGTATGGCGTGACTATATGTATGTATTGTCATGTTATTGATTTTAAATAATTGTTCGCAGGCGGAGCTGGACCACTCAATCCTTCTCAACTTCATCCAACTACGATCAGACTACAAGTCCAACAAACTGGCCGGATTCCTCAAAGGACTCGCGTAACGTCACAGCGCTGCGCAGTGTGCACCCACCTTTATTTATATTACGATGTTTTACTGCACGAATAAATAGTTATTGTTGCTCTGTCTGTATATAGGTATGCGAAGTATTTTTACATAGTATTAAAGTATATTTATATAAAATCAATATTATCTTTTTGTAATTCTTTTTAAAATGACCGCCACAGAGAAGATAATCTTCCACCCTATGAAAAGTAGTTAAAGTAAAACTGTTTTGTATTAAGAACAGATGAAAAATACCTGACTAAGAAATATGTAAATATTTGCCCACGCTTATCTGGGCTACTCTCGTAGAATGACCCTATTAGTCGGAGTTTCGCAACGAGCCTCAAATATCGTCGGATCGGCGATATGTTTCTAGTCTAGTGGAAATAATTTCGGAGCGCGTATCACGTTGTATAATGCTTGCACAGCGCGTTATCAGCGGTATCTATACGACTCCACTACGTCCATTCATGAGCGTCCCCCTCGGGCGGGGGGGTGAGGCGGCCGGTGTGTGAATGAACGCTTGCGTGTGTGCGTGCGACGCGGGCGCACCTACGCCTGTGTCGGAGTCTTGTACCGTCCCGCAGTAACCAGTAACGAACGAACCGGCCGGCGGATACGTCTCGCCCGCCGCGCGCGCCTACCTCCAAGTGTTATACTCACAAGTTCTGTGCTACCCTAAAATAATACTAACTTCACTAAGTGCTGTGCCTATTCCGTTAATCTGGATAATATAGTCAAAATCGAGAGGTAAGTTTGTATCCAAAATGTTCCCGTGTTTATTTTCATTCGAGCCCCGACGCCTACGCTCCAGCTATGTCGCGATTCGAACGACGAATTTACATGTTATAAGTTTATAAGTTCATTCATTCTTTGGGCCCTATTTATATATACGTACGTGTGATGTGAATGGGTGATTAGGGCGTCTTATTGTAATCTGCATGAAGTTGATTCATTGATCGTCGGTTGATATAAAGTTGGTAGTTTAAACATAGTGTTTCGTTTTGAAATAGGTTGGATGGTTGGGTTTTTGTGCGTTATCTAGGTGAGGCTTGGTTGCAGCGCGGTCGAGCCGTGGCCGCTTTTCAAGTGGTGTTTTTTTTAATCCCGGCGCTACCTGAGAGAGACCGAGTGACTTGATCCCACTAATGGTATCGCGCAGTGTTGCCAAGTCTTTAAATCGCCGAAAAGTAAATTTCAAGTCGCCCAATGTGAAGTAGCCTACGATCGAATAAATAATTTACAAATAGTCTAAATAGCTACTATTTTAAATGCTTGAGACCTATCCCTTATTACTATATTTAGTAGGGATGTTATTTAAATATTTTTTATTTCTTCCATGCTGGACTGGGAGCGAAAGAAAAACATAGAATGTGCTAGCTGCGTTTCCTCCCGGGCATGCTGTAAAACCAGCTAAGGGATCGGAGGGTTTCAGTATATAGCAATTTAGGCGATGGGCTGACCACCTGTCATTACAGCAATATACCAACAAATCTATCCTAAATATCCCTCAAAACTTTGTTAGACGTGGCGGAACGAAATTTGTTTAGGTGGTTTACGCTCTGCCTATCCCATTAGGGATAAAGGCGTGATTATATGTATGTATGTATGTTATTTAAATAATTTGGTTCGATCTCAAAATCTTGAGTCAAAGACGGTGGGTGGATGGTAGAAATGTCCAATGATTATTAAGAAACCCCTTGTGTTTCGGCCCATTTCGTTCGTATTCTTACCCAATATGATGAAAATAGATTTTTGAAATAGCCTAATATTTTTTTCGAGATACCCTAAATTGCGACCAGTCGCAAATCGCAATTTTTGGTCGCCACATCACCCTCCGAGATAGCTTGAATGGCGATAAATCGCCGCACTTGGCAGTACTGGAACCGCGGACCATACAAGTATCACCAGACCGCACCTTACAAGTCATGTACAAGTCGCAGGTCTATTATTGGGATGAAACTGTACTTGACAGGTTCGCTGCAACAAGTTTTGCGACGACTCGGCATCACCTGATTTTTGTTGCTACAGAGGTGATTTAATCCTTGGTACAACAGATAGTAGAACGAAGTACACAATTTTATGTGCAATACCTTATTTTAGTGATAAGATGCTTGTCTGAATGGCGATGCTTAAAAAAAGTTCGAAATAGGTATTGTTATAGGTTTTAATTTATTGCAAGGTTCTATTCTTTGTCATTACTAAATTTAAACACGAATAATTCTCAAGAAGCATCCCCAATGATTATCGTTATTTTAGGTCATTTTATATTTTTATCTGGCTTTCTCGTCTCTTCACTACAACATACATACATACATAAAATCACGCCTTTATCCCTTACGGGGTAGGCAGAGCGTAAAACGCCTCCTAAAAGGCGCTTTCGCCACGTCTGACATAAATTGGGGGCAATTTTAGATTGTAATGTGTATTGCTGTAGTGACAGGTTGTCAGCCCATCGCCTAAATTACAATACACTGTAACCCTCGAATCCCTTTTGCTGACTTATACAGCATGCCCGGGAGGAAGGGCAACTGGAACATTCTATGTTTTTCTTTCTCTCTCAGTCCAGTATGGAAAATCTTCACTACAAAAGTTTACAAAATAAAAACATGGAGTAAGTAGGTTTCCTTTTACACCAAATCTAATCTACAGTTTCGAGCCAGAGGTGGCCTGACCTTACTTAATTAATTAGTAACAATAAGGAAGCTTTGCAACAATATTCCATTACAACATCGTATGCAACAATTTACAATTGCGTATCAATCAAATCGTGCAGAAAGCGGCAATAATTCAATAGTCTGAACCTTCGCCGGGCAAGGTGACGATAACACCAGGGAACAGCATCAATCAAAATCTTTACGAGCATGTTTATCGAATGCAGCTAAAGCATGGCGCATACGCATATAAGAGTGTACATACATACATACATAAATCACGCCTTTATCCCTTACGGGGTAGGCAGAGCGTTTAACGCCTCGTAAAAGGCGCTTTCGCCACGTCTGACAAAAATTGAGGGCAATTTTAGATTGTAACATACATGTTATACATGTTGCTTTAGTGACAGGTTGTCAGCCCATCGCCTAAATTACAATACACTGTAAACCTCGAGTCCCTTTTGCTGACTTCAACAACATGCCCGGGAGGAAGGGCAGCTGGAACATTCTATGTTTTTCTATCTCTCCCAGTCCAGTATATAAGAGTGTGTATAGGTTTATTGGAAACAAAAGAATGTTAAGAGGTAGATTGAGGAAGTTTCTGTGCAGGACGTGAGAAAGGATTTTGAAAGCTGGAATCTTAGATGTCTTAACTGAAATCTTCAACTGATCAAACTTGTAATTAAAAGTTACAACTTAAAGCCATGGCATAAGCATAGACGAGTAAGTATGTATAGATGTATTGGAAACAAAATAATGATTAGAGGTAGATTGAGGAAGAATTCTGTTCGCAAAGAGCTTGAGAAAGGGTTTTGTATATTGGAATTTTAGATGTCTTTTAACTATGCCAGAAATCTTTAACTTTTCCAACTCGCTCCAACAGAGGACTACAATATTACAATAAAAAAAAAACAAATTTAAAAAAAGGTTTGATTCACATTTTGCATCATCATTATTTAATATCACTTTTATGGTTGTTTGTTAATAACATATTTTCCATCTATTTTAATATGAGTATGGATTGTCCATAATACCGTACCCTCATATTATTTTTTTCGTGAGCTTAATGCATAAAATAAGAACTACATTTCAAACCACGCTGCTGCACCTTTTTTGCAAGAGACCAAATAAGCAGATGGTTAAGTTAAGGAGACGAGCCGCACCGTAGCGACGCCTAAAACACCTGCTTGTGGCCTGAGATTTTTGAGATTTTAAATGAAATGTGTGTAACATTAAAATATGCACGGTTTTCTGTTATGTTTATATACTGATAAGATTTTTCAAGATTAGAAAATTAAGTCAACATTCATTTCCGGTTTCTAAGCCTCTCTTTCCTATTATAAAGTTGTCTGATTACATCTATAAGCCTCAGAACAAAATATAACTATGAGGCAAACTTTTTCAATTCCCAACAAATTATTCTAGACGGAAATGTCGGAAGCAGGAATTTTGACTAGAACTTTGTTTAGACTGGTTAGGAGGTATACACACAAAAACTCGTGACCCCTCTAAGGTCCGCCCGAGAAGGTCCCTTCTTTGGTTATTTGCTTACATTTCGAAATCGGTGCATCGTACGAAGTTTTGTTGTACTCATAATGTAACCTTATAAAATCACCCACAACTTTGTCTTTTAATTTTTTTGTCTATCTCGAATAGTTGCCTAGATATGCGGCCCCTTTGGCGGACCTCAGAGGGGTCAGGACTTTTAGGCCGTATAACTCGTAACTACTCCAAACAAAGTTCTGAAGTCAAAATTCCTGCTTCAGGTATACGTTTTTTTTATCTCACTCTCTTCACAATTACAGTCTAAAGTGGAATTAAACATACATCATAATACTAGTCGCACAATAACATCATACACTATACTAGAGTAGTAAGTTGAAGTCATCATCATCATCTCCCTAGCCTTATCCCGTATCTCACGGGGTCGGCTTCCTAATCTAGGGGATTGAACGAGGGTACTAACGAGTAGTAAGTTGAAGTATAGAAAACTAATTATTAAGACTTATTAAAAATAATGGGCAAGGTGCTGCTTTAATCTTGTAGCACTGTAAAATATCTATATAATATATCCATTGTAATAATCTTCCATGCTGGCCTGGGAGCGAGAGAAAAACATAGAATGTGCCAGCTGCATTTCCTCCCGGGCATGCTGTAAAAACCAGCTAAGGGATCCGAGGGTTTCTGTATATTGTAATTTAGGCGATGGGCTGACAACCTGTCACTACAGCAATATACTTACAAATCTATCTTAAATAACCCTCAAAACGTTGTCAGACGTGGCGGAACGACCTTTGTTTGGGTCGTTTACGCTCTGCCTACCCCATTAGGGATAAGGGCGTGATTATATGTATGTATGTACTGTAAAATATTCGTAGGTCAGAATCATATCATAATAAACAAGTAGGTACCTTACCTAATAGTTCGTTGAATTTGCACTTTATGCCCATGAGTCATCTTTGTCACATCTTTAATGACGTGATTCGGAGAGCGATTGAAGTCATCGTATATCTTGGCATCGCTTACCGCCAAAGAAAACATCAGTAATGCTTAGCGGCAAAGAATTTAATTGTTTTTAGATCGTAAATATAAATACAGGTCTGAGCTAATTGTCGAGAGATTTTTAATGGCTTGTGACCAGTATTCCACCGGAGTCCAGTCTAAGCTGCTTGCTGTGTTCCGTCAGTGTGTGGGAATGTCAGTGCCAACGAAGTATCCAGTAGCCAAAAGTTTCTGGGTGAATTCGCTCCATCTTCTACTGAAGATATCTGGCCACACGACTGATAGTATAATTCGTGTGGCCAGACATCTCATCTAACAAAACCAGAAAAAAAACACATACCTACGACGTTTCATAATCAAGAAAATGTCTGGTTGATCAAGGCTACGAGCGATCATGGTCGTACCGAATGGGGGGTTAGTTTTCTCCTATTTTTTTTTTACTATCTACCTTTATTCATCTGAATACTGATTCATCCCGCCTCTGGGCCCAAAACCTGGGTATGCCCATGGGAACGATAGAACAACAGATAGAAATTTGGAATTGCGTTAGGTCGCAGGTTTAAATCCTGCACGAGCCGAATTATCCAGTTTTTTAGTGTATATTTTAGAAGACACACACAAAATGCTTATGTTCACTACCGAGTTATCGAACCAACTACCGTTGACTTTAAAGCCTATGGCAACTAAAGACTATTGAGCTAGGTAATAAAAAAATGTATAACGTAATATTGCATAAATTAGCGTAACTAATATCATGTAGGTAGGTAACGTTATCGTTATCAGTAATAGGTAAGTGTCAGCTGATAACAAGCGCCCTTGTTATTGTTTTGAAGCGACATCACCTCTCGTTTTAATATTCGTTTGCAGGTATTCCCGACATTATTGACATAGCATGTATGAAGCTTAAATTGACAGAGCATGTTATAGTTTAAAAGTATTACACTAGTAGACTTATTTATTAGCTGTTGACCTAAATATTAATATAGTCTTACTAATTTAATCTTGAAGTTAAGAAAACTATAATTTTGATAACGGTCAGTTTTATCAAGACACAGAATTCCTCTACCATTTCTATAAATAAGATTTATAGTTGCTCACTTAATACAGAAAGTATGATTATACATCATGATATGACTTTTTCAATGACTTTTCCTTAAAATAAAAGAAACTTATTAGTCAAGCATGTAGCAAGAGAAAAACATAAAATGTACCAGCTGCATTTCCTCCCGGGCATGCTGTAAAAACCAGTTAAGGGATCCGAGGGTTTCTGTATATTTCAATTTAGGCGATGGGCTGACATTTGACAACCTGTCACTACAGCAGTATACCTACAAAACTATCTTAAATAACCCTTAAAACTTTGTCAAAAGTGGCGGAACGACCTTTATTTAGATTGTTTACACTCTGCCTACCCCATTAGGAATAAAGGCGTGAATATAATATGTATGTATGTATTTTAAGAATTTATTACGCGTTTTAAAAAAAGAACCATGGATCAATATTATCGCATCTAACTACTGCTATGAGAAGCGTCAATTGAATTATTTCCCGTGACACTCTACACTGAAAGGTGCCTATAATCTTAAGCTTATATTTTTAAAATATTTCGGTAGCTACAACAGCACCTATAGGTCATTCAGATGAACCTGAGCCCATACGAACCGCTGTACAATGAATTATATAAACTTATTCCTTATAAAAACATTCTCACAATTGTTTCGGATTTTTATACTTTTCGCCGGCACAATACCAGCCCAATCTCGGGAGAAACAAGATCTTATCACGATGTCGTAAAATAATACCGTTCTCATTATCTCCTTATGTCAACATACATTTAAAACTTCTACAGGTGTGCTAAGTATATTATAGGTAACTAGCGACCCGCTCCGGCTTCGCACGGAAATTATCAGTGTTTCTCTGCTATATTATGCATGTATTATACATATAAACCTTCTTCTTGAATCACTCTATCCATTAAAAGAAAACGCATCAAAATCCGTTGCGTAGTTTTAAAGATTTATGCATACATAGGGATATAGGGACAGAGAAAGCGACTATGTTTTATACTATGTAGTGAAGTATTGAAAGGACAATAATTTAAATAATCTTCTAAGTAGTAATTTCCAGCAGTTATTTTGAGACCATAGTTAGGTGTTATATTATAATACAGGGCATTATTTTTATTATATTAGAGTATAAGACCAGTATTTGTCTTTTATTTCTCCTGAAAATTTAAAAGTAGAGAATTGAATTCGATCTGTAATACAAATATTGCAATCAGACTGATTTGCATGCAATTATTATATTAATTTATCAAGTAATTTGATATTTTGCATAAATACGTATATAGACATTTTAAAAGATGATTCAAGCAATTGTGTAGGTAAGATATTTATCTATATTTTCCACGATGTCTCGAACTCTACATTCCTATATTTAAGCTACATACATACATACACACTTTATCCCTAACGGGGTAGACAGAACGTAAACGACCTAAACAAACGTCGTTCCGCCACGTTTGACAAAGTTTTGAGGGTTTTTAAGATAGATTTGTAGGTATAATGCTGTAGTGACAGGTTATCAGCCCGAGGCTTTCAGTATATTGTAATTTAGGCGATGGGCTGATAACCTGTCACTACAGCATTATGTCTTATTATTCCTGCACAAGCATCATATGCCCCTAGCGTCTATTTTCAGTCATATTATACAGTCAAGTAATTTCAATCATATATTACTTCATGCTGGCCTGGGAGCGAGAGAAAAATATAGAATGTGCCAGCTACATTTCCTCCCGGGCATGCTGTAAAAACCAGGTAAGGGATCCGAGGTTCCAGTATATTGTAATTTAGGCGATGGGCTTACAACCTGTCACTACTGCAATATACCTACAAATGTATCTTGAATAACCCTCAAAACTTTGTCAGACGTGGCGGAACGACTTCTGTTTAAGTCGTTTACGCTCTGCTTACCCCATTAGGGATACAGGCGTGATTATATGTATGTATTTATACAGTCAATCTGCCCGTGGGCAGTTTTCGATTACTTCTCAGCTATAAACCAGTAATAGGTTTATTTATTGTAAACGTGTTGAAGTAAACGACATGCTAGCTAAGTTGCAATACTTGAGGACTCTAGTTACTCGAACGAAATTCCTTTATCAGCTAGTATGACATGGTAAACCTCTCATTGGGCAAATTAACCCAAGAAATGACTCTCTCTTCATCCAATTTGGCTTTTCTTAAAAACCATATCGGATAAAACTTAAATAATTCGTATCCGTATCCGATCCGTAGCGAGTAACCTGAAGAGTAACTATTCTTGGTATTTTGGCATGTTAGACCCAATGTTACTTCCATGCTGGACTGGGAGCGAGGAAAAAACATAGAATGTGCCAGCTGCATTTCCTCCCGGGCATGCTGTAAAAGCCAGCTATGGGATCCGAGGGTTTCTGTATATTGCAATTTAGGCGATGGGCTGACAACCTGTCACTACAACAATATACCTACAAATCTATCTAAATAACCCTCAAAACATTGTCAGACGTGGCGGAACAACCTTTGTTTAGGTCGTTTACGCTCTGCCTACCCCATTAAGGATGAAGGCGTGATTATATGTATGTAGACCCAATGACTATGAGGCGGTTTAAAAATTTTAAACCAGCTCATTCGGGCGGTTGTCCGACTTGTTCGTCGATTCGACTCGATATCCGAAGACACTCTAGATCTCGCGATAGACGTAGAGGAGAAACTATTGGCGCTCGAGAATATAAAAAAAAGATGGATGACTCTACCGGCAAGAAGAAAACAAATAGCAAATTTATACATAGTAATAGTCCTCCCACCGATTTTCGATGATGGCGGCCAATCTCGCGGAGATCAGCCAACTGCGCATGACTTGTTTTTAGTGCCCAAGTGTTTGCGCTACACACAGGTGCACTCTCTATACTTTCAATTTCTTATTCTGATGGGACAGATTGACTGACACGACCAGAGAGAAATAAGGCGCAGGACCGACTATTTACATGCCCATCCGACAGCATGGATCATCTTACTTTTCGGACAATCAGGTGATCAGCCTGCAATGTCCTAACCAAACTAGAAACAACAACACAAAGTCATTGTCCTCCGCCGGGAATCGAACCCGGGACCTCCGGGTTAAGAGCCCATGGCTCAGACCGCTAGACCACGGAGGCAGTTAATTAATTTATACATACACATGTGGAATATGGCCAAATACGCCGCAATGCGCCACTATCAGGTATCAGACACCGGTGTCTTATCTACCTTTGAAGGCCAGATCTCAGTTTCAAACAGGCGTCCCCGCTTTATACATATACTACTTAATTTATTATACACACAGTTATATACGTAGTTACTGGTACTGTAAGAGCCGGCCACTCACTTCGATTATGTCTTTCGTATGTTAAAGACATCAATATATAAATATGTTTTACATTTTGCTTTTTTACTAATAGTAGATTGGCGCTCCAGCCGTAGGACGCCACTGTACCTTCGTATAATACTCGCACATATGAAACCCTAACCAGTGGACAACCTACTCAGTCTTCCTATTCCCACCCAGAAACTTATTCTTTATTTTAATTAGTTTCGGTAACAAATTACTATATTCTGTAATATCAAAAGATAGCTGCGACAGGTGAGGCCATTCCGAAGGAAAACTAAAGAAAATTTATCAGAATCTACAGTAATTGCATCTGTTACCCTTACAGCTACCTTCCTAAATTTCTTTGAGTAAGTATAAGGCATTAAACTTATTTAATAATTCATCTTTGAGGATTGTCAAAATATGATCAAAATTAAAACTGCACTCTTCAAATTATTATTCCGTAGCCTGCAGCGTTGAAAGAGCGACTGTAAACAAAAAAAAACTGACGATCGACATCTGACGGGGTAACACTATAACACAGCTGAGGTTGGTGCACTATCGGGTGCAGGCGGGGGTGAGGGCGGGCTGCGGGGGTGCGTGTGCGCATGTGTGCGTGCGTGTGTCTTGCGCATGAGTGTGTGTGCGTGTAGGGTGCAAGACACCTTGCACGCAACGGGACCAGCGGAGCAGGTAAAGACAGCCTGCTGACATGATTCGGGACGGAACTCACTTTCTTGGCGAATATGGATTTTGAGAGCGTGGTGCGGCACAAAGGAATAATAGAATCGATGGGTTGTTTCCGTTTTGAACCGCGTTTTAAAGAATTTGAGTTAATATTTCGAATCCACTTTTACGTACCTACCTAATTTGCCCTCTGTTCAATATTTGTTGGTACAAGAACGTTGGAACTCCTTATCCGAAAGACAATCACGATATAGATACTTAAGTATTAGGTAAGAAACTTACGAAAACGAATTCAAACCGCTCCTTTGAGGAATTATTAAAACTTATTCTTAAAAGTAAAATATTCGACACATTTAAAGCTTAGCAGTTCCAAGAAGCAAGAGTTCTCATGGTGTAATTTTAGTTGAAATCTAATCTGGTGCGTGCATCATAAATCTTAGACATTTTTTGCAGAGAGATCATTTTGCTCCTTCAAAACTCATGGCAGATGTTCTTTATAACCCAACACAAGTTATTCTAAACGAATGAGTTGGTTTAAATAAAGTAGAAAATAATTTATATTATGGGCAAATCTACCTGTAAACTTATCTAAACACAAATTACTTAGGTACTTTAAATTTAGGTGCCTATAGGGTAATCTCACCATAGAACAGATATTAGATTAGATGGTAATTCATGATTGTTCTGTAATTCTAAAGACCGAACTATATTTCAAAAACGTAAGTTAACATATTATTTGAGCAACAACTTTAACCGCCTCTACATTTCAAACCAACTTTTCTTACAAGCCCTATCTAAAATAATCTCGACTAGTCATCCTTGGCTCTACATTCTGAATTAAAAATAAGCTTCCCAATAAAACCAAAACCGCCAATACAGTTATAATCTGCATCACACAAAACGAAATCAACTTCATTTCTCATGCATCCCGAGCGCAAGCGCATATCGCAACTATGCGCTCATCGGGTATGCCAATGCGCGTACCGCTCGCTCCATACGCGGATCTCTGGCACAGTAACCACCGCACTAAATATAGTTCAAAATAAAACAACTGTCGTTTGCCCTTCATTCCCACATGCCCTGCAACACTTTCCTACTTTATTCCAATAGAAATAATGTCTCTTTCGGCTTGTGACGCGTGGGAAGTGTAATTGGCCGCCTCGACTGCGCCCGCGCACCAGAATTTTTAATTATGAATTAATTAGTGGCGATCAACAACAAACTTGCCTAATCCTGGTTAGGCAGTGCAAGTGTCACACTCTTGTTAAATTGGGAGAAATAGAACAGTGCATGTACTTACATTCATAGGTCGCAGATTCAAATCCGGCTTAAAGGACCTAATGGTTGATTTAGATGGATTTTGGTCCTTTTATCATTAAAATCACAATTTGTGATATCAACAGTTTCCACCTTTATTCAGACATTCTCAAGCAGAGTGGTACCAATTCGTAGTTGCAAAAATCACGACTTAACGAATGTAAGTATATACTCGTACCTACCTGTCATTTTCTGTCATGAAAGAACAGAGAGTGACGCCAATAATTTTAATTTAGTGAGCTCTACGAATCAATAGAATTATTTTACATCTGTGTACTATTACGTATACCTATGTTTTGCCTTAAAATGCTCAAAATTATTCCATTCATCAAGCCATCTAAAATGTGCTTGTATATCAGTATGTAAAAATATACAAAACTGTAGCCATCTTCTTTATAAATAATTATACAATATACATAATGCATCGTGGCCATGTGTGGGGGTCGTCGACTCTGTCTCTGATAATAATAGTGAATTTATCATCGCATCCAGCTGTAGATATCCACTGACACAATTTATAAACAATAGGAGCTGAGCTGGTCTGCCATAAACACAAACGATCATTCTTAGGGAAGATCAAATCTTGAAAACTAATCTGACGCAACAACATATTCGATAGAGGCTGCAGGTATGGCTTGTATGATACAAATAAGAACACTTATCCGTAAAACTTCCTTACTTTGGAGGGCACGTGAAGCCGTGTCCATGTATCTGTCTTTGATAGTGGTCGCTAAACAAACCATGCCAGAGGCTTGTTAGCTGTTACAAATAGACGGTTTAAAAACTCTGACACCAGGGTCCATCGTGTTGTTCGTTGACTCGAGAAAAAACCCTGTCGGTAAAAAGATGATCCATAAAACATTAAATCCTAGATAACAAGAAATTCTTTGCGCTAGAAAATAAATCAAAAATTCAACCGCTTGATTTGTTCAGAAATAGAATAACGCTGTGAGTGCAAAAAACTATTAGAAAAATCTTTTTTTCAAGCAAACGAAACAAAATTTATATCTCGGGCTTCTTGCGAATGTGTGTAAAACCACTAATGGCTATAATATGCTAATGGATAGGTAACACTATTAGAAAGAATGTAATATTAATACTAGTGGCATTCCTATCGTGTGGTGTAAAGTTCCGAGTGGGTGTCAACTGACTGCCGCGTCGTCGCAAGCGCAGGCCAAGGCTTAGATCTACGACGAATTGAATAGCGAGCAGGCTAAGCATTGACAACTATCGACGAGTTGGATTGTAACGTTGAAGAACTTGAATAAATCCCGGCTGAGCTGAACCAATTCAAATCCAAACAGGGAATTTAATCAACACATGCCTGAAGGAGTCTCTTATAGACGTTTAAGCTTTAGATTCTTGATCATCATTGTATTTGATTGGATCACGAACTTTTTTGATTCCCATTAACGTCTTCCTCTATAGAGTAGGTAGGTTCACTGGTTCACATTGTAGTTGTTGAATGAATGAACGACCCTATGAACAAACAATAGCTCTAGGCTTTTGCCATGGTCATAATTGGTAATTTTGGTAGTAGACCTTCTGAAGATCCTTGATATATTTAGGCCCGTATCGTTAAACAGTACTTGAGACTGACAGTTTGAGTTCGTTTCAGAAATGTCATTTTAGTACAATGTAACATGTCAAATCCATACTTAATATTGATCTCAATCTTGACAACGCTTTATAAATACGAGCCTTAAATTACCGATTTTATTCGAATTCAAACGGAGATCCAGATGTGCAATTAACTAATTAATTCCAAGAAACCAGCTTTAATTAATTATCCGAATCAGAATGCTTTTTCTTTTTTCATAAGCTTCCATCGGTCGCCAGGAAACATGCTACAAATTCTCTGAAATCTGTTTGAAGCTTAGAAAATCTTTTCATTCATAGCTTAAGCTAGCGTACTTTGTCCGTCAGTTCACACATTAGTCACAGAGTTATGAATGACCAGGGGAGATGAGGAGTGGGGAGTGGGTGTAGGTGCTAAATATAGCCACGCAGCAACAGGTGGCCCACCCTTCCGACAGTCCTGCACCCACGCAAGCAAGGGAACTTAGTCTTGGGGCCAATCACTGCATAGCTTAGCTTTGTTCATTAAAGAAGAACAGTTACTTTGCATTAGTTGAGAATTTTTAGGCATTCCAAAATGTTATTTGAAGAGTATTTTTAAAAAGTTACAACACCTTTACGCAATGCGAGTAGGTAATGAAATGAATCGGTCGGCCAAGTAAAGATAATTCTTAGTATAGACAACAAGTGACTTCATATTACATGTACAGACTATCAGACACGCTGTCTATCCATTGGCTGAGCCGTAGATATCTACTGATTCATATATCTGATAAATACATACTTTATAGTGTGAAAAGTTTGAAAGAATTTATTTAATTTGAAGAATTCTATGTAAGTGACTAAATAGTAGAAGGAAAGTGAAAAGTCTAACGTAATTTCGCATGTCTAACACGTTCGAATTTACAACTCTAATGAAAGTAATTGACTTACTAATTTATTCGCATTGAAATTATCCAAATTCGTAGGTAATGTTTTTTGATGAATCGAGTTTAGTTGGAAAGCCCATACTTTCGTTAAACCTCTCGCTAAATCTATTTATTCTTGAATCCTGACCTGTGCAATAAATATTCCATTTGGCTCATCTCCCGCTCTATACTTGTAGAGATACAAAGTAAGAGTACAAAGTGAAATCTGAGAAAATACGGACCTATTTTCAGTTATATCACGTCCTATCAGATAATCTCTTTATTCTAGAATGTAAGATATTTCTACGATTTTATTTATTTGTAGTTTTACTCCGAATCTGGCATATAACTCGTACAAAGTAGGTCCACTAACAATAACTCCACTGTTTCTAATCTTTTATTAGCAAACTCAGTAAAGTTAGTACTCACTTGGGGTTATGGTACCTGGTGGCATTTTTCTCGGAATCCTGACGACTGCGGTGTGTCTGGGCCCTGCAAGCTTGCAGTCCATTACTTTATAGAACTGCCTCCGTGGTGTAGTGGTCAGAGTCATAGCCTTACGATCCGGAGGTCCTGGGTTCATTCCCAGAGAGGAACACATAAGTTCATATTTGTCAATTTATCACTTTGTGAGGTTTTCCCCAGTTTGGTTAGGACATTGCAACCTAAATCACCTGATTATCTGAAAAGAAAGACACGGGGGCACGTTAAGCCGTCGGTCCCGGTCTCTGTCTTTGATAGTGATCGTTACTCGAACCACGCCAGAGACTTAAACTCTGACACCAGGGTTCATCGGGTCGTTTGACTCGAGAATCCACTCGCTAAGAAGAAGACTGTATAGAACTATAACGATAGAGATCATATTCTTCCATGGTTATACGTATTCAGTATATCTGTCTCGATTGTCGTGTGGGTTTTAAGTCGACCTGATGAACCCTGGTGTCAGAGTTTTAAAAGCACTAAAATGTTCATTAATGAATTTGATAACATATTTGGAAAGTTTGATTTTATGTCCCATGCCAAGGAAAATTTCGAAATTGGGTGGATTTACTCTTAATACTTTACAGTACCCTTGTACGTCGACTCGAGAAAACCTCTCAACAAGAAAAAGTAGCTAATATTGAGTACCATGTCACGCCTTTACCCTGTTAGGGATATAGGCGTGATTATATGTATGTATGTATGTCACACAAACTACACGAGCCATGTTAGAAGCCTATTAGCTGTGGTTATCTCGAGTCGACTTACAAGGGTACTGTAAACAGCAAATCCACCCAATTTCGAAATTTTCCTTGGCATGGGACATAAAATCAAACTTTCCAAATATGTTATCAAATTCATTAATGAATATTTTATCTTTGTATATGTATTTATAACCAGATGGTTGATAACGATGATTAAGATTACAAATACCAAGAAAAGATTTAGTTAATTTAATAATTTAGTCTACATTTTTATTCAAACGAAACACGTCATTTGCCCTAGCCGTTGTCTTCAGATCTTCTCCTTATACCCAGGCTGCTCCTCAGGGTTATGGGGCCAGAATGACGGCCTCTTTACGGGGTCCAACGCGATGTCAGGGTACATATCGTAGAAGACTTCCATCGTCATGTCTTCGAATCTAGGAAGAGCCTTGATCCTGTTCAGCTCCTTTGTAGCCCTGCAACAAATATGAGTGTCAGGATGTTGTGGAACGGTTTCTAATCACAATGTGAGTAGGTTATTTATTATTATTATGTACACAGTAAGTATATTCTTCGTAGTGTTATGCATTCAAAATACAGAGACACTATCAACGGGGGAAAACCTGGTTTTCTAATCCTAAACAAAACATTCGGTTCTGAGAGTTAACCAACGATTGTTAATAATAATATACTCGTAGTATTTTAAACAATATACTCAACCAGGTTACCTGATAAAGACACATTTGCAATGACAAATATATCAATTTATTACTCTCCTCAACTCAACGCAGCTCTATCGCAAATCAAGTAGTATTAAAATACTAACTCGTCAATATCCTTCTGCCGCTCAGTGACGTAGTTCTTCACCTCCCCGTCTAGCTTGCTCCACTGCGCGTCGATCTCTTTAATAAGCGTGTCAGCCAGATAGAGCATCTTGAACTGCTCGTTCTCCTTGTATTTATATACATACTCGTCAATATCCTTCTGCCACGCAGCGACGTCGTTCTTCACCTCTCCCTCCAGCTTGCTCCACTGCGCGTCGATCTCTTTAATAAGCGTGTCAGCCAGATAGAGCATCTTGAACTGCTCGTTCTCCTTGTATTTATATACTTACTCGTCAATATCCTTCTGCCGCTCAGTGACGTCGTTCTTCACCTCCCCACCCAGCTTGCTCCACTGCGCGTCGATCTCCTTAATGAGGGTGTCAGCCGGGTAGAGCATCTTCATCAGCTCGTTCTTCTTGTATTTATATACATACGCCTCAATATCCTTCTGCCGCTCAGCGACGTAGTTCTTCACCTCCCCGTCCAGCTTGCTCCACTGCGCGTCGATCTCCTTAATGAGGGTGTCAGCCAGGTAGAGCATCTTCATCAGCTCGTTCTTCTTGTATTTATATACATACTCGTCAATATCCTTCTGCCGCTCAGCGACGTAGTTCTTCACCTCCCCATCCAGCTTGCTCCACTGCGCGTCGATCTCTTTAGTGAGGGTGTCAGCTGGGTAGGGCACCTTGAACTGCTCGTATTCCTTCCTGAACTTGTCCACCAGCCCAGGGACAGGCACCGTCTTCTGGTACATCTCCCAGTCGACCTTCGGAGGCTCGGGAGGGTTTGCTAACACTCTGCGGTGGCAAAGTTTTAAATGAAATTTAATGTTTATTTTATTATGATGTAATTGAGGTTATTTTAACTGTCAAATTATATCTGTTGACATTACAAATACATAGCTTGAATGGGCGTTGTTAGCATCAATTTATGTAGTTCTCAAGTTGTGCGAGATAAAAAAAAAATCTTTTCATTCTACAGAAAACTTCCAAGACATGCTTCGGATTCATTAAACTAATTATTGAGATCTAAGCGATATGAAACCTAAGTGTCCTACCGGCGTAAGTAACCATCAGATTTTCCTTTGAATGCCAGAAATTTGACTTTCTGATCAGCTGGAACCAGCTTTTCCATATCCACCCACTGTATAGAAGATTTCACGAATCGCGCCATTGTACAAAGTTATGAATTGTGTAATTAACGCAAAATCACATTGCAGATTTTTTTTTACATTGACAAGTTATGATGACCACAGATGATGACACTACGTATAATCAATCAGGCCTAAAATCAGGCATCGGCAAATGTCATAAAATGCAATACCTACATGCCAAAAAAGTTCGGTAGGTATAAGGATACCAATGGATAAGGATCCATTCCCCAATCTATACGAAAACTTTACGGCCGAATTCAGTCAAAAGAAATGCTTTGATTGGCTTTCACTGGTCAATTCAGTGTCGATGCATAAATAACTCGATTACTTACCCCCACACGCGAGGGTGCGTGTCACTGTTGCCATGCCACTCGCCAAACCAGACACTGGATAGGAAGGCTGGCACAGAAGGCAAGCCTGTAGGTCGGGAACCTTATCCTTCAGATGTAATCGGTGGTGGTTAAGGAGTGAACCCTGTTGCTAGGGAACGAATAAGTAGGAAGAAAGATTTCTGTCTCTTTTGTCTGGATCGAAATCAAGGATCTCCATATTTTTGCTGTAGGATTTGAGATTCGCAAACAGATAAATTAGACTTGCGTAGGTAGGTACTCGATGTTCAGGGCAGAATCAGATTTTTGAATTGGATATTGGCATGATTACAGCCATGTCACTTATTATATGCCAGGATAACGAGTATAGACATAGTTTTTCACTTATTTATTTATTATGTTTGCATAAAAATAACTAAAATATTGCCTATTCAAAGAAAACTTAAACATAACCTAAAAAAAATTAAACGCATCTCCTTGCTTCCGATACTCCATATTCCACCGGTTATTTCCGCAGCTCTTTCCGTGATCCTCTGTCTGCAGCGTTTATCGTGCGTTATGGTTTTAGAGTTCATCCGTACCCTTCGGCGATGATAATAAGGAGCTGTTCGGAGAAAGTCTGATATTATCAACCTGAAAATTATCACAGGCACGCTATCTTACACAAGCCTGATTTGAGCTGATTTTTATCATAATTTGTACCCAACTTCGATCGAATTTTCAACATGTTTTCGAACAAGAAAGTTCATCGTATACACCAGTGGCGAAGGGTCCATACAAGCTGATTCCCATCGGCTCCCCTTTCAAAAATTTCACCTCCACCAAATCCGGAATTAGGTACGTCGAAAGTATAAAGTACCTACTTGAATGTTTTTTTCATGCTTTGCAGGCTTACCCTCGATAAAATTGCACCTCTCGCCACTGGTATACACATATATATTTGAATATTTTGAATTGTTTTCGAGACTCACAACTGAATTCTTGTAACATTATGAACAGTTATCTATGCTTTTAAAAATTTGCGTTTCCAAATAATAAAAATAATAAATTTTAATTCATAGAATTTGTTTACAGTTAGTAAAAATTTTTTATCTATCATAATATACGTATATATCTTATATATTATTTTGTTATGTATTAGTTTTTTCTATTATTGTTATATATGTATTAGTATTACTATAATTTATCAGATTTTCTAATTTTAGTTATTGTATCTGTTACCGTGTTTTTTCCTTCTTTCATCCCCACTAGGTTGGCTGGAAGAGATCTCTTATAGAGATAAGCTCGCCTGTTGTGTCCTAGTTTTAAGTTCAGCTGTATGTGTTAATTTTAAATACAATAAAGAATATATATATATATATTCAAATCCAAATAACTTATTATTTCATTTAATTATTTACTAGAAAAAAAGGTATGTAAACAATTAGCTACATAACTATAGATAGTACTTAACAACATAAGATCTGAAAATTAGTGTTTCGATACCTAAACTAAGACAATATTTACCTGTATCTTAGGTATCTAACACTAATAAAAGAATGTTGCGGTAATAAAAGTAAGAAATGCTTATAGATAGTAGATTTCTGCATATTTTCATAATCTAGATAAAATGTGATTAGATTAGCTAGTTACAATATGTTTCTAGTAAATTTTGATTATATCTGACGAATGATGAATATTTACCCTTAACTTGAAATGGGTTTATCCAACGATTTACCTTAATCAGTCATTCAAGTCAATCTTTCAAAGAAATTGTACTACGAATCCTGGATTGTGATTGAAAATAACAAGTTTCATTATTTTGTGTAGCTCTGAAAAAAAAACAATATTAATTAATAGTTTATTTCTCGCAACTGATATTCTCTAATCCCCACCCCTGCCCGTCTAAAGACGTAATTATTAACTCGTAACCCTCTGACACAGGAGTCAATATCTCACCCTCCGTCACCCCGTAACACCGAACCGAACAAATCGTCACACCGTGTCAATTACAAGACAATCATGTCTCATCGGGCCATATCCGCCGGATATGGTCCGGACACGACACGGTTCAGCTTCAGTCGCGCCGAAATCTGCTGACGACACGTTTATTGGATTAACTTGTAGAGAAGATGGGGATAAGGAGTGAGCATAAGGGCGTAGTTCTTCCATGATAATGGAAAGACAATATTGGCAGCATCGGTGGTGCAATGTAGTAAAAAAAACAACAAACGACGCTTTAATAATTATTATAATTTAGTACTTTAAAATAAATGCCAGTAGGTAAGTATTTAAGACTTCTTGAAATTAGATTAACACTCTATTTATTTATTTAACAATTTATTGTACACAAAAAAAAACATCATAAACACAGGACATTAAAAACAAAGACACAACAGGCACTGCTTATTTCTAAAAAGAAATTTCTTACAGCAGACCTACAGAAGTGATAATTTTAAAGATACGCGGATAAAACGTGCACAAAATTTAATAAATATCCATAAGATAATACTACTGTAAAATAATTATATAATTTAAATCTTTTACATAAATATTAACAAGAAATAAATAAATACTTCCAATTATATACATAATCAAAAATAAATAAATACTTATAGCTATTTATATACAAATATATACTACTCTACGTACAAGACTATGGATACGTGGTAGATAAAAAGTTTTGTTTACATATTTTAAGCTACGTAAGAGGTAATATTCCGTAATAGACAACAGCAATTTTGTTTAATCTCGTACAAATATATTATTATATGCTTCCTCACAATTACTAAACAAACATGATACCAAGGTTATCTAAAATAAGATTAAAGCATTTTAGCACTTAGATACAAATACAAAATTTAATCACCAAAATCGAAAGTGTAATATAATAAATTACAGTACATATCTATTATAAACTTATTTGTTAATTCTTAACAAAATTAATACGATTATTTTAAGCAATTTTAATTCTTATTCTTTCTCCTACATTTTTTTTTCCTCTACGTTTTCCGTAGCTATTTCCTTATACGAAGAGCATCTTTGATTTCCATTATTATCCGCTGGCTATTTCGGAGCTGATCATTTCCACGTGAGGGCGCTTCCGGCGGATAAACTCTTTGAGCGTGCAACGTGTTAACTAATGTCAAGTCCTTTGATGAGGCATTAGAGAGGGAAAGGGTGGATTAACTACCTATATAATGAGTTTTCTGTTTGTTAAAAGTTAGATCCTTTATTTCGTTGATAGTTTTGAGGAGTTAAAAACGACCAAACTTTAATACAGTTATTTACCTTGTACAAATCTTTATTATGTTAAAATGAACCACATTTATAAAGTCTACACACAAACTTATCATTTTCATTTCATCTGAAGGCGGGGATAATAATTCCGAATTATATCTAAGGCCCGTATTTAAATTCAGTACTTGAGAATGACAGCTAGTTTGAGTTCGAATCGTAATGTAAATTCAGTACAAAATAACCTCTCAAATCCATACTTAATATTGCTCTCAATCTTGAGATAGCTTTATAAATACGGCCCTATGTTCCCTACACTTTGAGTAGGGTTTTGTCGGTTCCATGGTCCATGTAATAACTAAAAAACAACTGGCTCTACATTAGGCGATAGATGTTCATGACAAAACAAAAATTATAAAGAATACCTCTATAATTCAATCGATATCATCTTAGTCGGCAAGTCCCTGAAGGCTGGCCCATAAAATATTTACTCAAGATAATAATCAATGCAACAGGAGCCACCGGCCAACGCCATAAATAACCCCAAGTATCTGTACATCCAGTGAAACGAGCAAAAAAGAACACAAAGGCTCTATCTTCAAGTTTATTATTGCGAGAACAGGTTCCTATCCCGATCACTTTGACGGATTCACCTTTCGTCTCTCTCTTATTTATCAAGAGAGTAAAGGACGGTGTGAAGGCTGTCGAAGGCTATTATTTTGAAGAGGTTCTTGCGGTGAGAAGCCGTAGGAGCTGCGCGGGCGCAGCATGGTGCAGGGTGTAATAATAAAGCAATGACCATTAGGTCTATAACTAGACACTTTGTACGCAACGGACGCTACTAGAAGTATTAACGGTCGTCCTCGTCGAGGTCTTGAAAACTTGTATTGTTTATCGCTTTATTACCCGACCGTCAAGAAAGGGTTATGTTTTTCGCGCGTATCTTGCATTGTTTTTATTATGTATGTAATATAGGTATGTATGTATGTTTTTTTATAAATCTTTTTTATAATTCTCTAATATCCGAAACAGCAGGATGGATTTAGAAAATTATTGTTCTACTGGTCTCAAGTACCCGCGTGTTCTTAGATAGGTGTTATTTTTCAATTTTCAAAACGGCGGATTTTAGGCGCTAATTTTGTAAGTTTCTAATTTATATTTTTTTACTGAACCTATCGAGTGAGGTATCTAAATAAAGGTAATTAAAGGAAGATTACTTAAAATATATAGCATGATTTATTTTATAAAGCTTAAATTTAGAACAATTAATGCTCTAATACATTCTTTTATAGGTACTACAGTCGGGTTGCTTGAATAATTTTTTTAAAATACTTGTTTTGCTGAGCATTTGCAAGCCTGTTTTAGCAATTATCTTAAATGTGCGATTCTCGCCTACAGTTAAATTATTTTGTATATTTGGTTACACGTGTTCACATCACACTTGTGTTGATTTTGTTTCAATAGATAATAATATTATCTTACAATGTAATTTATCATGCATTGATTCTTTCGTTTATGAGCCGTTTTATTTTAATAACTAGTTACAATGCAGAAATCAACACGTAACATACTTAATATAGATTGTGGCAATCATATTGTTTGCTGATTCTGATCAGAATACTTAGGTACATATTCATACTAGTTCTACTGTAGTACTCGTAGGTGAAACTATATGAAAGAAAAAGTAGTTGAAGCGACCATTACGTATGGTGGTGGTGGCCCGATGGTGTAGTGGATAGGACCGCTGCCTTCTGAACAGGAGGTCGTGGTTCGAATCCCACTACCACCGTTTTCGGTTTGCGAATTACATATGTACGTTTATTCGGCGGTTTCTCCGTGCTTCGGAAAGCACGTAAAGCCGTTGCTCCCGGTTAATATCGTTTACCGTAGATATTAGTCGTGAAACCATGTCAGAGGCCAAGCATTGGCGGCTTGAAAACTCTGACCTAATCTAGGATTGGGTCTGGTTTCCCTTCTGGGTTGCGTAGGTCAGATGGCAGTTGTTCTGTGTAAAGCCGACCCCGTGAGATACGGGATATGGCTAGGGAGATGATGATGATCATGAAATTTAGCAGATTTTTATTTTAGATATTTCAATATCCGATCTCTTTTCAACTTGTTTTTATTTTTTGTTCCAGCCCCAGCAGTATGAAGCTGGAATGGGGCGAAAGCGAGGACTACGGTCTGGAGGAGGCGGGCTTCTACGAGGGTCAGCCGCCTGGCCCTCCGCCGAGGAAACACGTGTCCTTCAGTCTGCGCCTTGACCTGGTCAGTATACATACTATATCTACGTTTGGAATAAAATTCGGCTATGGCAGGATTTGAACCTGCAACCTTGGAATACCGTTCCATAGCTCTACCAACTGAGCCACCCGAAATCTTAACCAACGAAACCGGCGAATTTCTTGACCTCTTGTTTCTCAAAACAAGTGTGAATGTCGTGAGAGAAAATGCTAGATATATAAGAATGGAACTGTAAAAATTACAATACAAATCTCAAAACATAATATAGGTATATCAAAAACAATTTATCGAAACCTATAGAGCCTGCCTCGCAGTCTGTCCCATAAAATATAACCAGTAGCATAAAGATTTCCACACAGAAAGCTTGAACAATACATCAAACAATTTAATAACAGCATAGGCTTAAATGTCGATAACAGCTTGACAAACGACAGGAAATATAGCTGCACTAGGGCTGTAGGAGAAGCAGAAAGCAGTTGAATGTATATGTTAAGACGGTGGTATTAGAAAACCAACGCGACTGGTCTGGGAGGAGTGTGCAGGTTTCTCTGATTTCCATCCAGTTCAAGTCCAGTTGGCATCACGTAGGGCTTGGTAATGGGTCAGTTCCGTTGGATGAATGAAATACTGGTATGTGATAGGTATTAAAATAACAGTCACTAAAAGTCTACTAGACATCCCAGCCTTGTATGATTAGCAGGTGTTTGCCAAACATAGATTGGCTGTAGGAAAACACTAGGAAATCTGCTGTCCATTCCCTTAATTTATCCCTTAGTGATTTTTTATAATATCCTAGGGGCGTTCTGGTGACATATCTGACCTATTGCTAATGCAATGTTTGAGTAGCTAAATCGCTTTAAGTACATACATATAGTCACGCCTTTAGCCCAAATGGGGTAGGCAGAGCGTAAACTACCTAAACAAAGGTCATTCCGCCACGTCTAACAAAGTTTTGAGGGTCATTTAAGATAGATTTGTAGGTATATTGCTGTAGTGACAGGTTGTCAGCCTATCGCTTAAATTGCAATAAACTGAAACCCTCGGATCCCTTAGCTGATTTTTACAGCATGCTCGGGAGGAATTGCAGCTGGCACATTCTATGTTTTTCTCTCGCTCCCAGCCCAGCATGGAAGATTAAGTAAAGTTCTTGAATAAGCCTCAATATTTTTTATGACATAGATCACCAAGCTAAACAAACTGCTTGACTTTTCCTACTCATTTAATTGCAAAGATAAGATAGAGATTTTGTAAGATAAAATTAAAGTTAATCATCATAGCAAGACAAAACGTTTAGGCAAGTATTTGAAACAGCTGTGCCTCAATAGGTACCCATGATATTTAGTTTCTTCTTCTGTCGAGTGGGTATCGAGTCTATCGACCCGATGAACCCTGGTGCCATAGTTTTTAAACCGCCTTGTAGCACAACTATCAGGCCTCTGACAGGGTTTGAGTAACGACCACTATCAAAGACAGCGACCGGGACCGACGGCTTAACGTGCCCTTCGAAGCACGAAATCTTTTTCTTTTCGGACAAGCAGGTGATTCAGCCTGCAATGTCCTATCCAAACTGCGGAAAAATTCCCAAAGTGATAAATTCTCAAATATAAACTTTTGTGTTTCCCCCCTGGGAATCGAACCCAGGACCTCCGGATCGGGAGTCCATGGCACTAGCCACTAGACCACGGAGGCAGTTAACATGATATTTAGTTTGAAAGTGGATAATGACAACCCACTAGCGATTATCCTACTGGATGTACTAGTCTATTTCCATCGCCTGTCTGTAATTGGAGCTAATGATATGTCTGTCTTACAACTTACTAGTCCTGCATTGGCGTAGGCACTTGTTTCACTGAACTTGACTTTGAGAATGGTCTGTGCTTTCTGGAGCGCAGTTTTTTTTTTTATTATAGGATAAGATATATCCAGAAATACATTTCTTAGCATTGGAAATTCTTCCATGCTGGACTGGGAGCGAAAGAAAAAATTGAATGTGCCAGCTGCATTACCTCCCGGACAGGCTGTAAGAACCACCAAAGGGAACCGAGGGTTTCAGTATATTGCAATTTAGGCGGTGAGCTGACAACCTGTCACTACAGCAATATACCTGCGAATCTATCTTAAATAACCCTCAACACTTTGTCAGACGTGGCGGAACGGCCTTTGTATATGTTGTTTCCGCTCTGCCTACCCCATTAGGGTAAAAGGCGTGATTATATATATGTATGGAAATTCCTAGAATGGCTTTGAAATGTAGCGATAATCTAATTGGGTCTGCCTATTAAAAATATCAAAGTTTTAGAAATGAATCACAGTTTTGATGGACCTTGTACCTTCTAAAATTAAAATATCACCGTTGTGACAATACAGGGTGTAGCGTCATATTGTTGCCCCACAACCACCGCACCGGATGCGCGGTCACCCACGGACACCCGACCGAGCGTGATCAGCCTGCGTATCGTTACATCGCTCCTTTTTCAACTCACACCAACCCCTTCTATGCGTAGTTAAAATACAGTCGAACGCCTTCAACCCCCAACATTTCAAAGTTTGAGAGAACAGGCATCTTCTGGGTGAGCTCGCACCATCGTCGACTCAGTCGTTCCCGACCTAGACTGGAGTCAAGAGCAAATGCAATTAAAAAAAAACAGTCAAAACAAGTGTTGTTCGTGATTTAAAAAGCACCAACCTTGAGGTTTTTAATGAATGAGAACATTTCAATAAATGTTTTGTTTACATTAACGAAAACACAGAAATAATCACCAAGTTCACGATACAGACGAGGGTTGAGCGGCAACAATCAATCAGCAACACGCCGAGTATCGAAAACAAACTCAGTTCCTATTTCAAAGTTCCCGCTTTTTTATACTTTTTATTTTTAAACTTTAGTTTTTTATTCTATTCTCAAACTTGCCCGTGACACTGACGCCAGGTTACACTAATGAGTTTGGACATTAGCCGACGAGGGCTTAAAACTGGTGGGACTTTTTACGAATGGGTTAGGATGATACGTCGAGTTATTTTCCGCTAGATTGAATAGGAAGGGTGAAGCGTGGGTAATTGGAGTCAATCACTGAAGATAAATTTACTTTTAGAAAATGTTTATGTTGCCACAATAAGTATTTGATTTATTTTGGATTTGTCCTTACCCCAATCGAGATTTAATAAACAAAGGATGAAAATTTAAATTATCTACGAAACACGATTCTTCGATTAACAGCAATTAAATAACAAAAGTAGATAATAAACTACCTTTTTATGTGCCTCTCTCTCTGCCTGCCCCGTATATGATAGACCCGTAAAACAATAAAACATAGAATGTGCCAGCTGCATTTCGTCCCGGGCATGCTGTAAAATTCAGATTAATGATCCGATGGTTTCAGTATATTGCAATTTAGGCGATAGGCTGACAACCTGTCACACAGCAATATACCTACATTTTTTTTTTAATAACCCTCAAAACTGTGTCAGACAGGGCGGAACGACATTTGTTTAGGTCGTTTACCCTCTGCCTACCCTATTAGGGATAAAGGCGTGATTGTATGTAGGTAAGTATGTAATGATCGTAATTTATTCATCTTTCAATCACCTAAAAAAGCTGTGGATATTATTAAACCATTACTGCGCCCACTCTTTATCTCGCGCGTCGGTTAATAACGAAAAGGGTTAAAATATGAAGTCCCTCGTTGACAGTTATGAAGTTATGGCATTAACACCTTCATTCGTCGAGTTGTCGTAAAGAACTCGTCTTGATTTACGCGTGCGGCTGGAGAAAGGGGTTTCTTTGTTGCGCAGGAGTGGGTGGGAGGTTTGTGCCAGTCACAGGACTTATTTGAAAATAACGGGATGTCTTCCCGGAAAATTGGTAATTAAATCTAAATTATGCGGCCACTCGGGCACTGAAAACAAGATGGTGCTGAGATTAATATAATAATGATATTGAATAGAGCCGAGCATGTCATTGATTTTAAAGTATCATACATTATTTCTTGACTTTAGGACAACATTAGGAGATTACTATTAAAATATGAAATTACCCGTTGACAACGACAAAGTTACGTATAGCATTAGCACTTCATTCGTCGATTGTCGTAAAGAAGTCTTTTTTTGTCTTTATTTACGCGTACGATTGGAGAAAGGGGTCTCTTTGTTGCGCAGGAGTGCGAGGTTTACTTGACAGTCACAAAGCATTCATTTGAAAATGATGGAATGTCTTCCAGGAAAATTGATAACTAAAGTAAAGTTAAACTGTCACTCTGTGTTGCCATTCCACCTTTGTGGACAAAGCGCTTTTAGTCATCGTTCATAAAGCGCACAGCAAAATAGTGAAACTGCGTTAAATCGTAATATCTTGAAAGCGAGAGGGCTTCTTCTGGGAAAACTTTGCCTCCTTTACCAACCCAGTACAATATTTATTTGTAAAAATAACTTAGAGCTTCATATTAATTGATTTTATTTGTATTTCCGTGCATCCTTAATTGACTTTAAAAGATCAAACATGATAATTAATTATTTATTGGAATCGTAGCAAATGGAAGGATGTGATCTCTGCCTACCCCTCCGGGAAAGAGGCGTGACGTTATGTATTGGAATAAGACAACAAAAAATAATATTAGGGAAAGAAACTCTACCCGTGTAATAAATGAGTATATCAAATTAATCACACAATTCTGAGTAAAATGATCGCCCATAAGCTACCCTAAGAATTAGTGTACGTGCTGGTGCGTGTCTCATTAGGGCTAGGCGATATCCGGCGCCTAATTAAAGGACTAGCTGGCAACACTGACACCTAATTAAAAGGATAGCTGGCAACCCTCAAGAATGAAATAAACGTATTTTTCATTTCATGCCGCAATCACAGTGATATTTCTAAGTGTTAAATATACAATTTCATTCCTCTAAAAGATTATTTATTTTTCAAAAAGCAAAAAATACAACTATAAACTCTGTCAGACAGATAGATCCTGAAATAGGGAAGTGACGTCATAACAGTTTTTTTTTGCTTGAAAGACACTGAAGGATAAATATTTTTGTTTGTTTTATGGTTTGAAAGTCTTTTATTGTATTTTGTTTACAAATTAATAAATCCAGCCCTATATAATATACAATGTTCTTCATTAAAAAAAGGCTATCTGGCAACCCAGGGGAGGTGTGCCGGCACCATAAGGATATGACAGATTCACTGCGAATTTTCTTTGTGTAATTATGTTTTATTTTTAGTTCGTTAGGCGCTCGGACCGTTGATGATCATAGACCGTGACAGAGGGGACAAAATATTTCGAACTTAGTTTTAGAATAAAGTTAAACAAAGTTTCATATCCGACAATCGCAAGTATAAAGTTTCATATCTTTTAATCGAAGATCCTGCTTCTAAAATAAGTTTTAGCTATTAGATATGACAACATAATAAAATAGTAGTTTTAGTAATTTAACTAATTTGTTTTTATATGGAAATTTACCGGCACGATTTGGATACGAACCGAATACGGAGCAGTGTATAAACGCCCTAATTCTTAAAGTTCGAGTAGTAAGTTATGTCACCAACATTCAAGATGATACGAACGCCAAAATAACACATTGATACATTTAAAACATATAAGAAAACATTTCTTCCATGCTGGACTGGGAGCGAGAGAAAAACATAGCATGTGCCAGCTGCATTTCCTCCCGGACATGCTGTAAAAACCAGCTAAGGGATCTGAGAGTTTAAGTATATTGCAATTTAGGCGATGGGCTGACAACCTGTCACTACAGCAATATACCTACAAGTCCATCTTAAATAATCCTCCAAACTTTGTCAGTCGTGGTGGAACGGCCTTTGTCGTTTACTCTCTGCCTACCTCATTAGGGATAAATGCGTGACTATATGTATGTATGTAGAAAACACAAGAATCACATAAGAAAAGGTACCGTTAACTTACACAACATTTTCTTTTTCAATACTAATCATTCGTTTTAACCACGTGTTGGCACGTTTCGAAACATATACTACAATAGTTATAAAGTAGCAATTTTATGTACCAGCGAGTACCCCACAGCCACATTGGCGATATCAACACGTGTGTTTTCAAAATATACCGAGCCCTTTTAAGCTGTGATATTAAAAAAATGTTGTTCTATGCTTGGAAAACTTCTAAACATTGGTACTTTCAACGATGTCGGATCATAGAAGTAGGGTAAAGCAAAGTTAGAAGCATCTGGTTAGTCAAAGTTGTTAGGTACTTATACCCCTGACAGGAATTAAACATACCTGTCATAGAGACAGAATAAGAGAGAGACTTATGCATCACTACATAGTATAAAACAAAGTCGCTTTCTGTGTCCCTATATCCTTATGTATGCATAAATCTTTAAAACTACGCAACGAATTTTGATGCGGTTTCTTTTAATGGATAGAGTGTTTTAGAGGAAGGTTTATATGTATAATACATGCATAATATAGTAGAGAAACAATGATAATTTCCGTGCGAAGCCGGGGCGGGTCGCTAGTTACCCTTTTCTATGGTACCTCTATACCTACGATTTAGCTATACGATCTTATTCTTACTTTTTCTTTTAGGTATTAAGATTTATCTTGCAGTTAAAATCAAATAAGTAATCCCGATCCTTTAAGCTTCAATCGAACTGGAACCAAACCACATATTAAAAGAGTGTTTTAAATGCGATAAATAACTCTCCCCTTATTTTTTGCGGTAAATTAGAAGGCCCATTTGTTTAAATCGGGGGATTAAAAAAGTAGATAAATCTCTAGAGTTTAAAGAGAGTAGACACATGATAAACTGAGACAAGTTCCTGCCGCTGGAGATATTTTATTTCAATTTGTACTTATCCTGCCAAGTTACCCCTGCTTTTAAAATTAACCTTTATATTGCGAGATTTTCTATGTACGTGAGATTAGATTATTACTTAATACATGTTAATACCTATTTCTGGAAGCTTAAAGAAGCTTTTCCGTGAGAGTGTGATTTAGTTTAGAATTACTCTACGATTTGTGCAGCGTAGCCTTCTAAATAAAATTTTATTTATTTATTTTTAGTTTTTTTGGAAAACACAACAGGTAACAATCGATACATGAATGAGATAATTATACATTTTTAACTTAACTAGATTGATACCCTAAGCGTGTTTACACAGCATGATAAAATTGTTACAATACTAATAACATTTATTACAAAACAAAATACTAGGTAATACCTACTTATAAAACCCTTCATAGGACTAGGACTAGGAATACGAATTAGAAATAGACTATCAATAAATATTTCGATTGACAATAAATAGTTGACTAGATACTATTGAAAGACCCTCGGTGACCCTTCTCAATTGGATGTGCCTCGCGACACGATCCTAATCACAAAGTATATCAATATTACCCAATAAAAACGTCAAAATCAAATCATAGGACCCCTCGACAATCAGACTATCGGGGCTACTCGGGAATATGAGGCACTATTGTCAATTTGTCAGCTATCACAATATTATAGGAGATTTTTATTTGAATACTATTTCTTTGACACGTCATTTCGTGTTCATTTATTATTTAATTATGTTCTATGGGTTTAACAATGTCATCAGGTGTCATGGAAGTCATTTGTGAAAGACATAGTGGAAGACCTATCTCGAAAACATTATACGTACCTATTTAATACTTATGAGTACTAACCTAACACTTTCCACAATTTATACTTACTGAAGGTTAAAAGTCATAAAATAACAAAAGAAACACTTATAAATAAAGAAAAGAATGAACCTGAACTTGAGCCAGTAAATTCTTTACAGAAGACTTAACAAATAAGCGACTAATCTGAAACTAACGCATGCTCCCCAGATAATGATCCCCTATCTGCTGCTCGTGGATTTTTACGAGAAAGTCTTGTAAACACGAGTATTTCTGTCCCTTCGCCCCTTGTGCCCTGTGCCCTGATGTACACAAATGTCTTTGTCACGTGATTATTGGTACAATATTGGGGTCGCGACTCCGATCTTTTATTGCTCATTGGCGATTGACACCTCCGTTTCGTACCCGATTTTTCCTTCAACATTTTTTTATTTTAGACGTTAGTAGCTGAGACTTGGGCTGCATGCATTTAGAGAACAAAGTGTTTCCTTAGATTTAGGCCTAAGGAATTTTTATAAGTCATAAATTGAGGAGCAAATAGTACCCTAAAGTTACTATCGAAATTTCCGCCAAATGTGGCCGTTTTTAGGAATAATTTCGACAGTAACTGCCTTTACTTTTTGATCCTTAATTCATTACTTCTAAAAAATCCTTAGGTCTTAATGAAGTGACGCAGAAAAGTTTTGAAAATGTCTATATTTTGCGAGTTATTTTTATCGAGTGAGGGTGCCACCGCTCGCGTAGAGGCCTCTTAATAATTATATCATGTAGATCTGGAAATTTTTATATCTGGTGACATATCTCAATCAGAAGAAAACACTATAATTCTTCTTTATGCCGACTTATAAAGCCATGGGTAATATTCGTCAGAAATTGCTTCGTAATCGTAGAAATTACTGGTGTTTCCTGTATTTGTCTGGAGCGTCACCGGGCCGTGAAAAGGGGCTGAAGGCTGCTAATAAAGTTGCCTGCTGATGTGATTACGGGAGGGCACCGTGTCACTGGTGCGATGAGGGAAATGAGTAGAAACTGTGTTGGCAAGGAATGTTCCACATAATTATTTGATGCTATCTTTTTGCGGTGACTGGTTTTAGCAAATAATCCAAAAGGAATTTGGAATAGGGCGACTATTTTCACTAGTTTTTCAAACTGTAGCTTTATGAATTTTCGTAATTATAGCAGCAAATACTTGCACAATAAATATTGTAACACTAAAATTATATCAATTCAAGCTGGTCTGGTGGTCTGGGTATGGTGTTTAGTGTGATGATGTTTATTTGAGTGAAACCGGTTGGACCTGTGTGTGAAATGTATGCCTACTTGGATGCGAAACAGGTGATGTATTTTTTGTCAAATTTTACGCCGTTTTAAAATGACTCTACTACCCATCTAAACCTTGACTTACAATGTATTTTTTCGAATCAGATTTTTATTCCCATTGTTCCAGGCTGTACATAGATCACTGGCCATGCTCGAACGTGTCGCATCAATTGTTTCTGAATATCTTTAAGCAGTGCATGTACACTTTAGGAACGGAAGCGCGCGCGCATGTAGAATACTACAATCGATACTGGGTTCGATATTCTGTGATTAGGATATAAAGTCAGGTTCGGGAATAGAAACAAAGGCATACTGAAGTTTTTTTTACATTGCGTGATTCATTTCCGTTTTTGGTGGTATTGAAGGACAGACTGTGAATTTGTAATTGAAGTATTTCTGGACGGGTTTGCAACTTGCGATTGTTATTAAAAGAATAGTTACCGTTCAGAAATATCTGTATTATAGTGTAGAAATAAAAAAAAGACTATGACAAACTTATACTTTGTAGGTATATTGTATGAAGTGCCAGTTTTTTTTTTCAGCCCACAAGGAAATATATACCTAGCTAATTGTTTTTTTTCTGCAGTGTGATGAGGGTGGCGGCCTGGCTGATGGCATCAAGAGCGAGCCCGTGGAGGCGGAGGAGCCGCGCGCGATGCAGAAGGTGCCCTCGCTGTCCGACCTCAGCGACCCCGAGGCATCTTTAGGTAAGTCATCCGCAGGACATACGCCCCATTTCTCTTAAGTCAACCTTTTGGGTCTTATGCAAGTCTATTTCGAGGTCATTTTATAGGTACAACAGATTGGACGATGGGATGTTTTTTTATTCAAGGTCGTGGATCAGTTCAGCTTAATCTAGTCTAGTTTTAAGAATGCGATCAATGGGGTGTCTAACAGATCAACCACAGTACAGTGCCGTCCTACGGGTGGAGCGCTATTCTACTTTTAGTGAAAGAGTAAACTTTAAAATACATACATATAATCACGCTTTTATCCCTAATGGGGTAGGCAGAGCGTAAAACGACCTAAACAAAGATCGTTTCGCCACGTCTGTCAAAGTTTTGAGGGTTATTTAAGATATTTTTGTAGGTACAGGTTGTCAGTCCGTCGCCTAATAGGAAATATACTAAAATTCTCGGATCTCTTAGCTGATTTTTACAGCATACCCGGGAGGAAATGCATCTGGAACATTCGATGTTTTTTCCTCGCTCCCAGTCCAGCATGGAAGAAGAACTTTAAAATATATTCATATATTGAGGTCTTTACCATACGGAAGACATAATAGTAGTGAGTAGCCGCCTGTCTTCAGGCTCCAGTCAATAAAAAAAAAGCAAATATGGAATGGCAATAATTTCAGCCATTGCTACTAAAGAGGAAAGAGTATCCACTCTTAGGGTCGTAATTACAAAACGATCTCCAGACTGAGAGCAATCTTGAGTGTAGATTTGACAGTTCGTTTTGTACTGAAATGACATTTCTGATACGAACTCAAACTTGCTGTCAGTCTCAAGAGCTGCTTATAATTACGAGCCTTACAGTACCTAAACTAGGGCACTATTTCATTAATCTGCGCGTAAACCTGGCACGTTCAGGTATCGCAAGAGCTTGTTAAAAAAAACTATAAAAAAAATATAATCTGCACGTAGGAGTGAAATATGGCGAAGGTCGTCCATCCATCTGCGAGACCTGTAAATCACCAAAAGCCGGAACCTTGTCTCCGGCTCCGAGCCCGACACATTGCACAGGGCTGCCAGGTGTTTAAGACCAGCTGGATTGCCCAGAAAATTTATCAATATCCATATTTATCCATGCCTATTAAGACCAGTTTTTAAGCATAACTTAGTCTCGTATTTATGAAGCCGACTCAAACTTGAGAGCAATATTAAGTATGGATTTGACAAGTCATAATGTACCGAAATGACATTTCTGATACGAACTCCAAACTCCCTGTCAGTCTCAAGTGCTGATTATAAAAACGGGCCTTAGTGTCCCTACTATGCTCCAAGATCTCGCCTACGTCAAAATCTAAAAAAAACAAGTCTACAGAAAGTACGAGACATTTCATGATTTTAAGTAAGACGTTTACAAGAACCACTAGTGGCTAACTCCTGGATTTATCCTTTAGCCACCATTTACGACAACACGGGAAATATTCTTGATGATATTTCAACGCGGCAAAATACTGGCCATATCAGAAACAAAATCATTCAAAAAAACCTTAAACCATGACTGATTTTATTTTTTATTTTTAAGCTTGGCAACCCTACACTACTTGATACTTGCATAAGCCGTTTATCTTCGACCGAAGGGGCTTCCTCTGAAAAATGATAGGCAGCGGTTAGTAGACCATCAGCGTAATAGATTGTGGAAGGAAGGACGTAGTTTGTCATTCATTAGTCTTCGTATAGGTTATTCCGGTTATGAGAGCCCGATGGTGTAGTGGATAGCGCCGCTGCCTCCTGAGCGGTAGGTCGTGGTTCGGATCCCACCACGTCCAATGTGTTTTTCGGTTTTCGAATTTTATATGTACGTTTATTCGGCGCTTTTTCCGTGCTTCGGAAGGCACGTTAAGCCGTTGGTCCCGGTTAATATCGTTTAATACCGTAGATATTAGTCGTTAAGCCATATCAGAGGCCAATGCTAAGTATTGGCGGCTTGAAAACTCTGACCCTAATCTAGGATTGGGTCTGGTTTCCCTTCTGGGTTGCGGAGGTCAGATGGCAGTCGCTCTGTGTAAAAACCAGTACCCTCGTTCAATCCCCTAGATTAGGTAGCCTACCCCGTGAGATACGGGATAAGGCTAGGAAGATGAGGTTATTCCGGTTATGCTTTTGTCCAAGTAGCTATCTATCCAAATCAATAGGTAGGTATCGTTGGTGTTTGAACAAGTGTTTAGGTTTATATCTTCCATGCTGGACTGGGAGCGAGAGAAAAATATAGAATGTACCAGCTGCATTTCCTCCCGAGCATGCTGTAAAAACAAGCTAAGGGATCCGAGGGTTTCTGTATATTGCAATTTAGGCGATAGGCTGACAACCTGTCACTACAGCAATATGGCTACAAATCTGTCTTAAATAACCCTGAAAACTTTGTCAGACGTGGCGGATCGACCTTTGTTTAGGTTGTTTACGCTCGGCCTACCCCATTAGGGATAAAGGCGTGATTATATGTATGTATGTTGAGTTGTGAAAAGACAGTTTTCTGTACATTAATACCTACACATACACAGTATTGCACACTTAAACAAAGCGCAAACTTTACTTGCTTTTTAGTCACAACTCTCGATGAGAATTGCGAAATTCTGCGTACCTATTTAGAGTACAGTCATCTGCATTATAATGTGTATCTTAGAAGTCATAGTACTGTAATATGTTCTTCAATAAAGGCCGTCAATCATAGGCTACTACGGCAAACGATTTCTATGAAGCGTACCGTAAACTTGTTCGTCTTTAATAAAAGAACTACTCAAAATAGTTATAAGTAAATACATACATACATACATAAAATCACGCCTTTATCCCTTACGGGGTAGGCAGAGCGTAAATCGCCTCGTCATAGGCGCTTTCGCCACGTCTGACAAAAATTGAGGGCAAATTGTAGATTGTAATGATTTGTATTGCTGTAGTGACAGGTTGTCAGCCCATCGCCAAATTACAATACACTGTAACCCTCGAATCCCTTTTGCTGACTTCCACAGCATGCCCGGGAGGAAGGGCAGCTGTAACATTCTATGTTTTTCTATCTCTCCCAGTCCAGCATGGAAGTAAATATATAGGTAACGTTTTTTAACTTAATTATTCTGTAAATGACAGTTCTATAAAAACTTCAGTAGGGGTGGTGTCCAGAAATGACTGCATTGACTGAGGACTATAATCATAAAATAAGATGCATCATACTACATAAGTTATTTTATTGTATTGAACGTGTATCTATTGTTCCCCCGTTTTAAACGTATAAATCTAAAATGTACTCGTATGTAATTCATCGTTTTGTCCAGCATGGAAGAAGTAAATCCCGGTGTTTATAGCACAGATAACAAATAATTCGTCTTGTTGACAGCCTGCAAAGTTATGGCCGCGAATGATTAGCAAATAGGTGAACTCGAATAGGATAATGTGGCGCATCCTTGTTAGTTCCAGCTGTACTGCTCTAGCTGGAGTATAGCAGTATAGGGAGATCAGCCCCTGCGTAACACACTTCTGCAAATTGGTACATGAGTACCTATAGGTTTTATACTATATCAAACTTCTGTTTCATCCTTCCATACTGGACTGGGAGAGAAAGAAAAACATAGAATGTTCCAGTTGCCCTTCCTCCCCGGCATGCTGTAGAAGTCAGCAAAAGGGAAAAAAGGGATTCGAGGGTTACAGTGTATTCTCATTTAGGCGATGGGCTGACAACCTGTCACTACAGCAATACACATTACAATCTAAAATTGACCTTAATTTATGTCAGACGTGGCGAAAGCGCCTTTTAGGAGGCGTTTTACGTTCTGCCTACCCCGTATGGGATAAAGGCGTGATTTTATGTATGTATGTATGTATGTTTCAACCGTCGTCATCCTCATAAGTAGTTATAGATAAAATATTTGTGCATCTGTCACGTACCCACTATAGCTGTCTTTGCTACAATCGCTGTGTGTGTAACTTAGCCAAATTTTACAGTTCCTAATATCACCACCTGAACAGTTCTGGCCGTCGCGCTATACTAGTTCCTAATATCACCACCTGAACGGTTATGGCCGTCGCGCTATACTTGTTCCTAATATCACCACCTGAACGGTTATGGCTGTCGCGCTATACTTGTTCCTAATATCACCACCTGAACGGTCATGGCCGTCGCGCTATACTTGTTCCTAATATCACCACCTGAACGGTTATGGCCGTCGCGCTATACGTGTTTCTAATATCACCACCTGAACAGTTATGGCCGTCGCGCTATACTTGTTCCTAATATCACCACCTGAACGGTTATGGCCGTCGGGCTATACTTGTTCCTAATATCACCACCTGAACGGTTATGGCTGTCGCGCTATACTTGTTCCTAATATCACCACCTGAACGGTTATGGCCGTCGCGCTATACTTGTTCCTAATATCACCACCTGAACGGTTATGGCCGTCGCGCTATACGTGTTTCTAATATCACCACCTGAACAGTTATGGCCGTCGCGCTATACTTGTTCCTAATATCACCACCTGAACGGTTATGGCCGTCGCGCTATACGTGTTTCTAATATCACCACCTGAACAGTTATGGCCGTCGCGCTATACTTGTTCCTAATATCACCACCTGAACGGTTATGGCCGTCGGGCTATACTTGTTCCTAATATCACCACCTGAACGGTTATGGCCGTCGCGCTATACTTGTTAGTTCCAGCTCTACTGCTCCAGCTGGAGTGTAGGAATATAGGCGAGCTTTGCATTCCAGGAGGCCCTGCGTAACACACGTTTTCAAATAGGTTCGTGATTAGCTATAGGTTTTATACTATTTCTATTATATCAAACTTCTAAGCCACCATCCTCATTTATTATTAATTTAACAGTTTATTGTACACAATAAAATACCGGTAATTACCAATTTTATTGTAATTACCAAATTTATTGTAATTTGTAAACTTGTTTATGCCAGAAAACAAAGGTAAGATAAAACAGGACATTGCGTTTATTTTATTTTTTACTAGCGACCCGCCCCGGCTTCGCACGGAAATTTTCAGTGTTCTTCTACTATATTATGCATGTATTATACGTATAAACCTTCCTCTTGAATCACTCTATCCATTAAAAGAAACTGCATTAAAATCCGTTGCGTAGTTTTAAAGATTATGGCATACGTAGGAGGAATATAGGGACAGAGAAAGCGACTTTGTTTTATACTATGTAGTGATTTTATTTAAGAGCCTGTGGTGTCCCACTGCAGGGCAAAGGCCTCTCTCCCTTACTTCCGTTTAGTTTATAAAAGCAAAACATACACATCATATAAGTAGGCAGAGACCATCAACATTGTCCTTGTATGTAAATTACCCCACACTCTACTTAGGCGTCCCAAATGGCACCTAAACCCTGTGTGCGGGGGCATCGCCCCCGGGGCGAAGGCCCGGGTGGCTCCAGGCGTCAGGCAGGCGTCCGGGGTGGGCCGTGCGGGCCTATTGTCTTGTCCGAGAGTCTGCGCCTGCGACGACAGCGTCTACGCATGTCACGTGGGAACTTACGCTTGCTGTCTTATTTGGGATGGAAAATAAACATAGATGAACAGCGTTTTTCATATTACTAAAAGGTGTTACAGAAAACATACTATCCATAGCATATCAACATGAATAAAATCATATTCTACATACCTAGTACTACTTACTAAGTACTTCATGTCCATTCAATGTTTATTTTCCTCGTACATATTTTTCATTCATTATCATTATCGTTTTGTAAAAATATTACAACTGAAATAGTTTCATTTCGTTATCATTTTTACATCCTGTACAGAAAAATATGTACTGTGGAATTTTAAGGGTTATATTTTCAACAACGTTCTACTTACAGGAATTTCCGAAACCACTTCTTTTGTATTCGTTTAATTTCAAATTAATATTAATTACAATATTTATAATGTATGTACGTTCAGTAAGGTTATGAATTAACTTTGTATATTATGTTTGTAAATGAACTCGCAACAACAAATGAGCTTCGTGAAACATGAACCTAAATAGTGATGCACCCACGAATGCACACGTTTCGAGATTTTAGTCATTTAACTCAAGTGAACTGCTTATGTTTCGAGATGGATTAAAAAACTAATGTGAAATTAGTCGCAAATTGTGCGTGTAAATATAAATATTAGGTAAAATTTATTCAATTAATACCTACATTTATTCCAGTACTACTTGATACTTGGTTGATTTGATTTAGACGTTAAAAACTTAGTCAAAATAATACATACATATAGTCACGCCTTTATCCCTAATGGGGTAGGCAGAGCGTAAACGACCAAAACAAAGGTCGTCCCGCCACGTCTGACAAAGTTTTGAGGGTTATTTAAGATAGATTTTGTAGGTATATTGCTGTAGTGATAGGTTGTCAGCCGATCGCATAAATTGCAATATACTGAAACCCTTGGATCCCTTAGCTGATTTTTACAGCATGCCCGGGAGGAAATGCAGCTGGCACATTCTATGTTTTTCTCTCGCTCCCAGTCCAGCATGGCAAAATAATGACAATACATAAGCATTCAACATAGTTAGGTACATCCATATAAACAAGTTGGTACTTAAATTCTGTAGTAAGGTACGAGCATTTTTTTATTTATATTGTATCGGAACCTTTGCCAGACATTTCGATCGAGTTGCATCAATTTGTGGTCGCAAGCTAACTCTACTAGTATTTAGTCGCTTAATATTTCACATCCCTAAAGTTGAATGAATGTAATATGTATCGTTCTGGGCGACTAACGACCGTCCCGCTACATTTCTCGCAGTAATTATTCTCTCAAAGCACACTCGCCGATCATTCAGTCAGTACTGCGCCTGCGCCACCCTCAGAGACACACACAGACTTACTAACTCACACATTTTATTTAGGTACGCAAAATATTACTTATTGTTTAAAATAAGGTGGTTTGAAAACCTAGGTACAGGAAAACGAGAGTAGTTTAAAGACAGAGACTCTTATGATTATGATCATTGTTATGGATGCAGGACCTATAAAAATTATCTTAAAAGGAAATTCGAATACATTTCAAACGCAAAACAAAACTCAATAAGCAACAAGTATGTAATTATCTTAATATTTTGGTGACAGATAATTAGATCAAGGTTACATGTTAACGATTAGGTTCATTCAACACATCTTCTCATGAATGACTTCTGACTTGTTGACCTACATCTAACTTCAAGCATTTTTATACAGAAATATAAATAACAAAGTAGTTAGTTGCTTATTCAATTGATAAGGCTGTTAATTCCAGACTGCCTGTCTCGGCACAAACGGGCGTCAGTACATTCTTCCAGTAATTTATAAATAATAGCTTCATTATAAAAAAAAAAGTGTTATCGGACAATAATGTCCGTTATCATGTTCTATGAACGGGGACAAAGCGCGGGTGTTCGCTATGCGCGCTATCTACAATATGCGTGTGCGCAGCGATATGACTCACTACAGCACTGTGCTTCGACGCGCGCAGATTAATTTAAATTAGGTATATTCGTGTACCCACCGCAGTTCCACTTGCGTAGATTTTGTAGTTTTACATACATTAAATAATTTACATGTGCAAAAACTAACCAGTCTTATAAGAAACATTTTATATAGATTTTTAGATACAATAAGATACAATGGGTACATGGCTTAGTCTCTTAGTCTTTTTATGATTTAAAACGATGAATTACATACGAGTGCATTTTAGATTTATACGTTTAAAACGGGGAAACAATAGATACACGTTCAATACAATAAAATAACTTATGTAGTATGATGCATCTTATTTTATGATTATAGTCGTCAGTCAATTCAGTCATTTTTCACCACCCCTACTGAAGTTTTTATAGAACTGTCATTTACATAATAATTAAGTTAAAAAACGTTACCTATATATTTACTTCCATGCTGGACTGGGAGAGATAGAAAAACATAGAATGTTCCAGCTGCCCTTCCTCCTGGGCATGCTGTTGAAGTCAGCAAAAGGGACTTGAGGGTTACAGTGTATTGTAATTTAGGGGATGGGCTGACAACCTGTCAATATAGCAATACATATTACTATCTAAAATTGCCCTCACTTTTTGTCAGACGTGGCGTAAGCGCCTTTTACGAGGCGTTAAACGCTCTGCCTACCCCGTAAGGGATAAAGGCATGAGTTATGTATGTATGTATGTACCTATATATGAAGATTCTTTCTTATGCAAGCATTTTATTTTATGTAAGTATATTATTAAAGAAGAAGTTAATTTAAAATTATAAAGTATCTTAAACGTTTTACTTAAACGATTGAACATTGTACATGCAAATCCATTCAACATATTACACATTTTATAGTACAGATGCGTATGTTTAGTACATTTAACTACATTCATGCATGCATGAGACTGCTCATTCATATGCCGTTGACGAACGTGAGTCGGTATGAGTCTCTTACAAGTGTTTTTAGGATTTGAATCGATGAATTACATACGAGTACATTTCAGATATATACGTTTAAAACCACGGAACTTTAGTTCTGGTAGATTCACGTTTAACACAAGAAAATAACTTGTAATGCATCTTATTTTTACACAGTCAATCCATACAAAACTAGTTAAAAATGCGCGGGAATAAGTCCCTTGTCTCTTCCATGCTGGCCTGGGAGCGAGAGAAAAACATAGAATATGCCAGCTGCATTTCCTTCCGGGCATGCTGTAAAAACCAGCTAAGGGATCCGAGGGTTTCTGTATATTGCAATTCCGGCGATGGGCTGACCACCTGTCACACAGCAATATACCTACAAATCTATCTTAAATAACCCTCAAAACTGTCAGACGTGGCGGTCGTTTGTTGTTCAGGTCGTTTACGCACTGCCTACCCCATTAGGGATAAAGGCGTGATTATATATGAGTATGGTAAGAAGTAAACAAATAATATATTATAAAATATTTCACACTTTGCCTTCTAGCTAGATTCCTCATACATGTACAACATCCATCATCATCATCTCTACAGAATATTTTATCAGCTAATATTCATACATACATACATAAAATCACGCCTTTATCCCTTACGGGGTAGGCAGAGCGTAAAACGCCTCCTTAAAGGCGCTTTCGCCACGTCTGACATAAATTGAGGGCAATTTTAGATTGTAATGTGTATTGCTGTAGTGACAGGTTGTCAGCCCATCGCCCACTGTAACCCTCGAATCCCTTTTTCCCTTTTGCTGACTTCTACAGCATGCCCGGGAGGAAGGGCAACTGGAACATTCTATGTTTTTCTTTCTCTCCCAGTCCAGTATGGAAGATAATATTCAGAGTAAGATTTACTCATTTAAAAACACGTGGCTATGGTTATTATTCAACATCATATATTATTAAACTATTCACAATAATACACCTTTACTATGTGACCGCAGCCGTGACTATTCTCTATCTAAACAATTTACAATGTCATAGATCGTTGACACAAAGAAAATCAAATGAATGACATCACCGTCCTTTACTATTGTTACAACATTAGTACATACATACATATATTCACGCCTGTATCCCTAATGGGGTAGGCAGAGCGTTAACGACCTAAACAAAGGTGTCCCGCCACGTCTGACAAAGTTTTGAGGGTAATTTAAGATAGAATTCTAGGTATATTGCTGTAATGACAGGTTGTCAACCCATCGCCTAAATTACAATATACTGAAACCCTCGGATCCCTTAGCTGGATTTTACAGCATGCCCGGGAGGAAATGCAGCTGGCACATTCTATGTTTTTCTCTCGCTTCCAGACCAGCATGTACATGCATGCATAGCATGACAACATTAGTACTATACTTTATCTAGTATAAACAGTGTTAAAAGTTCACGTTAAGCGTAAACAATTTGAAAAAATCGTTTTTAAAAGATACATACATAAAATCACGCCTTTATCCCTTACGGGGTAGGCAGAGCGTATAAGGTGCTTTTGCCACGTCTGACAAAAATTTAGGGCAATTGTAATTTGTATTGCTATAGTGACAGGTTGTCATCCATCGCTTAAATTACAATGCACTGTAACCCTCGAGTCCCTTTTGCTGACTTCTACAGCATGCCCGGGAGGAAGGGCAGCTGACACATTCGATGTTTTTCTATCTCTCCCAGTCCAGCATGGAAGAAAAAAGCATTTTTAAAAGATAGTCCATTTATTTTAAAATATGTTATAAATGTGTCAATGTTTCAGTTTACTTCTATAATACGGGGTATAAGGGACAGCATCCCGCAAGTCAACGAAACTGAACAACTACCAGCAGGATTTTTGAAAAAGGCAATTAAAAATGATTGTGAGATTGAGTTGTTCATTTTGTATGGAAAGGTATTTTTTTTAGAATTTCCCGGTGAATGTTCTTCAGTTTCGTTGAGTGAGAAACCCCTATCAGTTTGCGGGACGCTGTCCCTTACACCCGGTATAAAGTAAACTGAAACATTATTATGCACCTATATCGCTCAGAATTTAGATGCTCAATTTATAAATTACTAGCGACCCGCCCCGGCTTCGCACGGAAATAATCAGTGTTTCTCTACTATATTATGCATGTATTATACATATAAACCTTCCTCTTGAATTACTCTATCCATTTAAAGAAACCGCATTAAAATTCGTTGCGTAGTTGTAAAGATTTATGCATACATAGGGATATAGGGACAGAGAAAGTGACTTTGTTTTATATTATGTAGTGATTTTATTACAGGTATATGAAATTATTGTTTTATTTTTATTGTTCCTTAGTGTTCAATAGTATCAGAGGCCAGTGCTAAGCATTGGCGGCTTGAAAACTCTGACCTAATCTAGGATTGGGTCTGGTTTCCCTTCTGGGTTGCGGAGGCCAGATGGCAGTCGCTCTGTGTAAAAACCAGTACTCTCATTCAATCCCCTAGATTAGGTAGCCGACCCCGTGAGATACGGGATAAGGCTAGGGAGATGATGATGAGTGTTCAACAAAAACAAAAATCCAAAGAACCGGTGACCTTAACACGAATAGCTGGCCAATATGTTCGAGTAATAATTTCGCTCCCTCATTTTGTTTTATTTTCCATAGACTAATGCGTTTGGCAATCTCCCAAGTTTTTATTTGTTGCTTTTAATGCGGTTTACACATCTTTTTAACGACACGAATTGGTGTTTTCTCAATGGGCCTATAAATTAGAGTGATTAATTTATTTCGGAGGTACTTTATTGCACTACATAAAACCAGTAGAACGCTCGAAAAAATTAAATACAACCGCCGCTGGTGAAATAATTGATTTGATTTTAATTAAACTTACATGGGACCACAATAAAAATAAATATATTAATATAATAGAAGAATAATCGCTAAACTTTTAAAGAACGCCCTTGTTTTATAAAGCTGGTAGAAAACAATTAGGAAAATAGTCTTCTGAAAAGAAGGCTCTATAAATACGTTAAACATCTAGAAAATCAGATTTTTTGGTAATCAGACTATCCGCCATCAGGCAAACCATATATTTACTTCTCATTTTAAATAAAATTGCCCCCAACAACAAGAAATTTAACTGGCTATAGATTGAGTTGCATAATAAATGTGTGCCAAGTCCAACGAGCGTTATCGATAAGAAACAAATTACATAGTTGGTATGGCATAACTGTAACCACAGCTTAGACTCACGTGTACAAGCCTATATCTAGATATAGGTACCTATACAACGTATAACAGAAAGGTATATGCACCCGAAAGGATATGAAACGAAGGAAAAAAAATAGACTTCCCATACCACACGAGCTATCAGCTGATGCATTTTGTATGGAAGGTCTTTATTTTTCCTATTTCGACCTATGTTTCTTTGGAAAAGTTGTTTAGTTTCATGGGCTGATTCATTCATTCCTTTCGGGTGCATATACCCTTTCTGTTACACGTTGTATTTTGATCACAAACAAACTAGACAACCTTTTGCTAGGAGAGATTGACACTAACTCTAAATAGGTCAGGTCTGTCTGACCCATGGACATATTTTCTTAAAGTTACTAGATAGATACTTATGTAGCTCTATATTTATTTCTTCTTAGAGTAGATACTTATGTAGCTCTCAATTTAGGCCATCCTACATATTTGACGTTACATGTAAACATTTAAAAATGTTGATGAAGCTAAATTTCAACCTCTTATCATCTGAATGTGCCAGCTGTATTTCCTCCCGGGCATGCTGTAAAAACCAGCTAAGGGATCCGAGGGTTTTAGTATATTGTAATTTAGGCGATGGGCTGACAACCTGCAGCAATATACGTACAAATCCATCTTAAATAACCCTCAAAACTTTGGCAGACGTGGCGGAACGACCTTTCTTTGGGTCGTTTACGCTCTGCCTACCTCATTAGGGATAAAGGCGTGATTATATGTATGTAAACATTTAAAAATGTTGATGAAGCTAAATTTCATCCTCTTATCATCTTAAAGTGCTTCTCATTACTCGAATCTGGAACCTCCCTTCACAATATGCCACAAAATAAAAAAAAACTGGCGTCCACTTGATCCAAAGGATGTTGCGGTGTCCACTTCCCCGGTATGTTTACCCATATACAGGATGTTGCCAAAACTACACACATTGCTCCGCGTTTCGATTCGAGTGCAACTATGTGGCTGGTGGCGCATGGCGGGGTGCTCGCATTTCACACAAGACATATTAATCGACCAGTTTATAAACACTCGGTATTACGTTAAATAGGTTGCGTGTGAATGATACGAATGTCATTCATTGTTTTTACATGACATTATACAAGTTAAGATGATAGAGTGCAACTACGAGTACTAAGGCCCGGCCCGTATTGGTAAACAGCACTTGAGTGTGACAGCCTCCGTGGTCTAGTGGCTAGTGCCATGGGCTCCCGATCCGGAGGTCCTGGGTTCGATTCCCAGGGGGTAAAACACAAAGTTGATATTTGAGAATTTATCACTTTGTGAATTTTTCCCCAGTTTGGGTAGGACATTGCAGGCTGAATCACCTGATAGTCCGAAAAGAAAATATTTCGTGCTTCGGAGGGCACGTTAAGCCGTCGGTCCCGGTCGCTGTCTTTGATAGTGGTCGTTACACAAAAACCATGTCAGAGGCCTGATCGTTGTGCTACTGGGCGGTTTAAAAACTCTGACAACAGGGTTCATCGGGTCCATAGACTCGATACCCACTCGACAGAAGAAGAAGTGTGACAGCTAGTTTCGTTCGTATCAGAAATGTCATTTCAGTACAAAACGACCTGTCAAATTCATACTTAATATTACTCCCAATCTTGAGATCGGTTTAAGAATACGAGCTTAAGTAGTTAGGATTGGGAATCTGTATTTTTAGAAAGCTTGATGTTGACTCTAAGGCCCGATCGGCCTAGTTCAGGGTTGGTTCGCTCGGTGGCGACGTATCGGACGTACTTAAGAGCTGAATGATTATCATGATATGATAATATTAATGGCCTTATACAGTTTACTCGCAAGAACTTGTTGATGAAGACATAACTAAGTCATAATGGCACTTAACCAGAAAATTTCAAGTTAAAGCATACTCCGTTGTTTGCTGTTCTCAAATAGCCATAACGTTTCTAGAGATTCCAAGAACGTGTGCGTCTGTTTCTCTTAGCCTGTTGAAATACTTGACTAAAATGCATTGTCTATCACGCCTTTATCCCTAATGGGGTAGGCAGATCGTAAACAATCCAAACAAAGGTCGTTCCGCTACGTCTGAAAAAGTTTGGAGGGTTATTTAAGATATATTTGTTGGTATATCGCTGTAATGACAGGTTGTCAGCCCATCGTCGCCTAAATTGCAATATGCAGAAAGCCTCGGTTCCTGTACTATTATTACAGGAATTAAAATTGTATTGTAACGCAATACCGTAGCGTGTTAAGCAGTTTTTTATGCTCGATCGAGTAGAAACACAGTGTCATGTGTCACCTGGTTTATAGAAAAGAGAGCATTTTAAACTTTATTATAAGTAAAGACGTCTTTCAATTGTATGCGTATAGTTGAGGTTTTTTTTCTCGTCATTAAGAGTCACATATGGGCAAGCACTTGTGTGTCAGATGGGCGCATAATCAATGATGACAGTTAATGTGAATTACACTTGATCACTACTTTGTTTATACCCACGGTTTTAACTGCATAAAGCCACAAAAAGTTATTTAATGACAAATAAAAGATCAAACAGACTTTGCATCAAAGGAACACCGCAGATTTTAAATTTTAACGGGTTACAAAGACGGTTTTAGGATTCAAAGTAGACTGTAGGGTATTATACATAGCAGTATTTTAGCTAGATCTTATTACAATATAACATAGTTATGAGTTATTATTCCGGGTATGCTGTAAATACCAGCTAAGGGATTCGAAGGTTTCTATATATTGCAATTTAGGCGATGGGCTGACAATCTGGCACTACAGCAATATACCTACAAATCTATCTTAAATAACCCGCAAAACTTTGTCAGACGTGGCGGAACGACCTTTGTTTAGGTTCTCCTTAGGGATAAGGGCGTGATTATATGTATGTTGTTATGAGTAGACTGATGAAAGTGATTCACAGTTGCAGAAACTGTTGATTGAGATATAAATAACTCGCAATTTCCCGCAGCAGCTGCGATAACAGCCACCACAACACTTGATTGACTGCTATAGATAGATAAGGTTTCACTTCACTTCAAATATTGAATCCTACAAAAGCATTCCTTACCGATAATTTTCAGCCATATGCAAGTGAGCGAATGCAAACTGCAACGCTCGCAAACTCGCGAACAAAGCTCAAAACTATTTCTGTCTAAGCCTGCCCCGATGTTGACACAAGAAAATTCTCATAAATGCCTACTGCTGGCTCCAAATGGCTTCAAATAACACGTGTTTACCCGCACACAGAGATACAATCCGTGTGCGTGTAGGTCGAAGACACACTGAGGCAATTCATTCATGACTCGGTTTGAATGGAGGCGAGCCCGCCGAGCGTGCAGCGCGGCGAAAGCTCTACAAGACTCATGCTCGCCTGGTACTCCGGCAGACTCGTTGGCCGACATGTTGGCCAGCTTGTCCGTCTCTAACACTGCCCACGTCGGCTAAATTGATTGCCCGGTTTAAAGGTCGGATTCCGAAATAGAATCCAAACACTGGTATTACAGATCACAAGCAAGTTGCGTAGTGATTGGCAATCAACGTCGATCAACGAACTGTTTTCAACCATTCATCTTGTTTCATTTATAGACTTAGTACGACTGAAATTCGATTATATGAAGGTGTTTGCATGCTAACATCACCAGTCGTACACTCTATCTGATTATTATGAAGCCAAATGTTTTATTACCCTCGTTATCGCTTTTAAATCTCTTTAAAATAAATTACCACAAATGCGGTTCGATTTTATTATGCCTATTCTGAAGTAAATAAGCATTATTTACCTATGAAATTATTAATTTTATATGGCTTACCATGAGAGCATCTCTTGGCATTCGCGGCGCGTCTCAATCAACTCTTGCGCATTGAAATGAGCTCGTCGTCACCTCTCTCTGCTACCGTATTTGCATACTAATACAAACACTATGCACGTGCGTCCAATATTATATGCATACGCAAGTAGGATAAAAAAGTAGTAAGATATAAATAATCTTGAGGTTTATAACCCAAGTGGATGGCTTACGAGAGGTTTATATATTGACGACAATTTTATACTTGCCGCGAACATAAAACAAGTCTTGACGACAGATTTACTGTTTTCATGAAACAAATTAGGTTTACGTAAGTACAACACCTACACTATTCGTTGTCCTCTCACGCTGTTGTGGGTAATTATTTTCTACTCTCGTCGTCTCCCCAGCCTTATCCCGTATCTTACTTTAACCTAATCCAGGGGATTGAACGAGGGTACTGGTTTTTACACAGAGCGACTGCCATCTGACCTCCGCAACCCAGAAGGGAAACCAGACCCAATCCTATATTAGGTCAGAGTTTTCAAGCCGCCAATGCTTAGCACTGGCCTCTGATATGGCTTAACGACTAATATCTACGGTATTAAACGATATTAACCGGGACCAACAGCTTAACGTGCCTTCCGAAGCACGGAAAAAGCGCCGAATAAACGTAGATATGAAATTCGAAAACCGAAAAACACATTGGTCGGATTGGAACCACGACCTCCCGCTCAGGAGGCAGCGGCCCTATCCACTACACCATCGGGCTTATTTTATACTCTGATGGACCTAAAATCCCTCATTCTTTGTTGAAATCCCAAAATATTTCAATTTATTAGTGTAATCCTTTCAGAAGGAACCTATAGAAAGGAACTAAAGTTCCTCTCTATCGTCACATCACGCACTTAGCCTCATTTCTTCAATAACTCATCTCCAATTTTCGACCAGCGACTATAGCGGTAAATCTCGGTGTTATTGTGTCCTGAAATATGATTTATTGGCGATAAATCCGCTGTCCGTGTGATGGCTGGTTGAAACTCTGCCAAGAACCAATCACCGCGAGCAGATGCTGGTGCGCCTACGCCTTTTGCCCACTATTTTGCATACAATCATTGTTCAGTTCAGTCGTTAAGTAAAACCGTGACTCAAGCGCACCAAAACATACCCCCGCGGGGCAGAGGGGAAGAGTTTCACAAACATTTCTCTTCCTCTCTCTTCCCCGCGGGGGTATGTTTCGTGTAATCTTTCAGAGCAGGAGTCAAGGTTTCATACAAATATTGTTTATGATTTATTCACTAGTTCTACGACTTATTCTTCATGATAATTGAATTGTTTCTCTTTTTTATTGCTGTTAATTTCTGCAAGTATAGCCAATTAATAACTCCAATGTCTCAGTTTAAGATTGTTTAGTATTTAACTAATCAAGAAATTGTAGCGATTAGCGATCATGAACTTATACAGTACATGTGTGTAACATTATAAAACTTTGACTCTCCAATTCAATTTTATTATATCTTTGATGTTACATATTTGTATAATAGTTATTTATATAATATTTTTACATGCGGTCAGCGGTCACACATAAAAATCGCACGTAACAAAAAAAATATTGCTCAAAAAACTGTAGCGTAGTGGTGCTACGAGAATACAGTCAGACAGTTTTATTTCTTTAATCAAATAGAAAGCTGTATAGTTTCTAAACAAAAAATCCATGAACTGGCAATACTGAGAAGTTGTTTGTTACCACATCGCTCTGGAGAAAACACGTAAAAATAAAGTTGTAAACAAAGGGTGCGCCTACGCAAACAATCAGCAGTCTGTTTCTTGTTTTAGAAACATGTAGCGCCACCTAGCGGCTACGGCGTATAACAGGTTCGTAGAGTTTCAGCGTAAGGCCGCAGAAGTTCTATCTCATTTCGTTAGGTGGCGCTATCTGCGCAGTTCATATAAATCGCGGTAGATGGCGACACAGTACAATTTTCGTAGTAAGTTGATAGACTTTTTGAATTTTCGTATGAGATTGCTGTTTGAGTTGAAGTTTCAGTTAAGATAGATAAAGGTGATGTATTTTTAAATAAGTAATATTTGTTCTGACCACGTTTAATAGGACTCATTTAAGAATGCATAGTTTTATTTTATGTTTATTTTCTTTCTATATATTTAAAACAAAACTACGTAAAGCAAGAAAATAAAATATGAATGAAATGTGTGCTTGACTAATTAATTAATTTATTACAATATATATTAAGTTATTTCATAAAATGATTTAAATTAATTAAAGAATATGCATTTAATAAAATAAAATGAATTTAATTAATGAGAGAGTCCATTAAATCTTGTTAAACTTTAAATAATTTCACCTGCTATTTCTAGTATTGCGTACCGTTGTTTACATGGATGTGACGTCACATCTGAGGGCGGGGGGCGCAGCAGAGCGGTGCGGGGTTGCGGGGTGGGGGGCGAGCGTGGGAACTGCGCGGCAGGTGCGCGCGCGCCGGCCACTGATCCTGACACACACACACCTACACGCACACACGGACACCGAGAAAGTTCCGCTTTTCCAGTAGCCTCTAGGATTATTTGACGCCGGCTCTCTGAGGCTTAGTTAGATTACCCTGATAACAAACCTCGGATTAAGCTGCTGTATTAAAACCTCGCAAAGCTTCTCATTCACGTAATGTTTTTTTATTTAATTAGTAATAATGTTTTGGGGCTATTTGAAAACGATCAAAACAATCTTCAAAATGTAGAATCATTTGCAAATAGTTATAAAATAGTTAAATTTATTTTTTAACCTATAGACCTCTTAATTTATCGTATCTCGCCCTCATTATCATGAAAAAAACTCTACATTAGTAAAAAAATATAGAAATTAAAATTTATTATTCTGCATACAGCTAAAAAACTTTTTTGTACCTAAATCGTTTAGCGTTAGCGACTAGGTTACGACATTTAGTAAAAAAGTAAAGAAAACGTACAGATTTTAATTTAACTATGGTAGATAACTATGTTAAAGTTCGTGTTTAAAAAAAAACCTGACGCTAAATAACTAAAATCAAATTATCTTCTCAAGAAAGTCGAGGTACTAATTCATTAAAAACGTTGAAAACCATTAAAAGCCTCGCTATTTTTAATGAACGACCTTTTAGAATTTAGACCTTTGTAGTAAATCAATTTAGGGGCACTTAATATTGCCTCGGGCAAGTTTGAAAAACGTCGTAATTAAAAACCTTAATAGAGTTAGGTGGGGACTAAGAGGTGAACTCGGTATAAAGGGTCTTAATTATTAAAAACATGGTTTTAACATTGCAAAATATGTTTTTGTGTTCAAACACAGCCATTCAAATCATTAAATTTTATTTTTATCCTACATATACACAAATTAACGCCGTTATCCCTTATGGGGTAGGCAGAGCGTAAACGACCTTAACAAAGGTCGTTCCGCCACATCTGATAAAGTTTTGAAGGTTATTTCAGAAGGATTTGTACTTATATTGCTATAGTGACAGGTTATCAGCCCATCGCCTAAATTGCAATGTACTGAAACCCTCGGATCCTTTAATTGAAATTTACAGCATACTCGGGAGGAAATACAGCTGGCAAATCAATGTTCGAGTTTTCTTCCATGCTGGCCTGGGAGCTAGAGAAAAACATAGAATGTACCAGCTGCATTTCCTCCCGGGCATGCTGTAAAAACCAGCTAAGGGATTTGAGGGTTACAGTGTATTGTAATTTAGGCGATGGGCTGACAACCTGTCACTATAGCAATACAAATTACAATCTAAAATTGCCCTAAATTAGACCATGCATGCATTCTGCAATGTCAGACGTGGCGGAAGCGCCTTTTACGATTCGTTTAAGGCTCTGCCTACTCCGTAAGAGAAAAAGGCGTGACTGTATGTATGTCTCATGAGTGACAGCGAGTTTGAGTTCGTATCAGAAATGTCATTTCAGTACAAACTGGCCTATCAAATCCATACTTAATATTAGTCTCAAGTTTGAGATCGAAATACGATTTAGACCCTTTATTAAAAACAGCGCAAAAATTAGATATGCCTCCCCGTTTTTCCCCTTTGAAGTGAGTAATAAAGTTCACCTGTTTTGGTGGCGAGTAGCGTAGCGGCCCACAGCGCAGCGGCTTCCAGTGAATAGTTACGCTAGTTTAAACAAGTTACTTGAGCTCTAGGAACACCATGTAAGTGGAATTTGTGAAGCTGAATTTGGGTCGAGTGAGTGTTGTAGAACATACGCTTAGATGGAATAAATAAATATCTCTATCGCACTAACACTGCTAAATATACATACAATACATATAATCAAGCCTTTATCCCTAATGGGGTAGGCAGAGCCTAAAATGCCTAAACAAATGTCATTCCGCCACGTCTGACGAAATTTTGAGCGTTATTTAAGATAGATTTCTAGGTATATTGCCGTAGTGACAGCCTATCGCCTTAATTGCAATATACAGAAACCCACGGATCCCTTACCTGGTTTTTACAGCATGCTCAGTTGGAAATGCAGCTGGCTCATTATATGTTTTTCTCCCAGTCCAGCATGGAAGGAACTGCTGAACATTTTAAGGTTAAACTTATATACTGCATGTATAGACCGTGAATACAATAACTATTTGTTTACTTTGTCAGACGAGGCGGAACGACCTTTGTTTAGGTCGTTTACGCTTTGCCTACCCCATTAGGGATAAAAACGTGATTATATGTATGTATGTTTGTATTTATTTACTTATGTACGTAGGCATATATTTTCTAAGATAGTACTCGTAAGCTGGTAACTAATTCCACAGTTTAACAAGAGCTAGCTAAATATATTGTTTTACGAAAAATATCGACTAAAATTAATAATTTGAATTCTGATTGCCGTTCTGATACCCCGTTCAACTTAACAAATCAAATATTGTACAAACAACACAATAAATCGGATACACGCCGTTACAATTGCAATTTGCTGGTTATTTATGGATCAACTCTGGCACGGTTATACAGCAAGATTGTTGTATAGTGGTAAACAGCCGCGGGCGGGGGGCGGGGGCGGTCGGGCAGAATTGATTCATAGTTAATGAAGAAAGTGTTAAATGCTGTGTAAGTCGCCATAGCTTTACTGGAGATGTGAGGCTGCGAATGATTATCAAAAGGAAATTTCAAAGATTCAAAAAGGACAACTGAATCAAAATTATAGGTTTCTTTTAGAAAAAATGCAATATTCAATCATGAAAGTAATTAATAATGCTACTTACTTACCTCGAAATAATATTATTCTATTATCCAGGATATCGGAATTAGTATCAACCAAAATTAACTAATTTCAGCGTGTCATGTACAGCAATATAAAAAAAATCATTATTTATTTATTTCTGAATTCGTAGAACTAGATTTCAGATAGAAACTGAGTATAAGTAAAAAAAACACATAAATTGCTCTCAATAACCTTTATTTATTTATCTCCCATCACGTATCTTGTATTTCAATAAGTATGAATCAAAAATACTCAATGAACTCCTCTACTTACCATTAACGATGCTTAATTGCAGCTTAGCTTATGAGCTGATTAGAAATGAGCAGTTTCTTGACTGGGAGAACTAATTTGTATTCGTGCTAGCTTCCTAATAGTAGCTTAGTAATTCTGAGTCGTTTACTTAACAGTTGCCGCTGCTCCTTGAATTCTATGAAATGTTTATATAACATGCGTTTGCTTTGTACATAATTAGTTATTTTTTGTAACATTGTAACTGGTTTATTTAGGCGAAAGTGAATAGGTGTATTTAGGCGAGCATGCTACAACTTCGTCTGTATCGATCGCATCAATGAGATACCAGGTGTAAGGGGCAGGATCCCACAAACTGATAGGGGTTGCTCATGCTCAGTCAACGATACTGAACAACTTCCACCAAGAAATTCTTTCAGGAAGAGAAAAGAAATGGCTTTTCCATACAAAATGTCCACCTCGATCAGAAAATTCACTTCCTGAAAAAAAAACCTGCTGATAGTCGTTCAGTGTCGTTGACTGAGCATCCCCTATCCCTTACACCTGTTATAATATATATCCTCAATTCTTATCTGTTTCAGATTGTAAACTGAAACTTTGAATTTCAGTTCATTCTTAGATGTAGATCTACTATATATATCTGTAAGTAGGTAAGCGCTCGCATTCTATTAGTTAAAAGAACAAAGACAGGAAGCGTGTTTCTTGATTGACCCCCGAACAATATCAAACTATCAAACAATGTGTCTTTGACGATTCGCCACGAATTTCCCTATTGTAGAACCTTAAATTGAGCCGTTAAATGAGAGGTCTCGCTAAAATTTCTTGCGAAATAAAGATAAAAAACTTAAAATAAATTCTTTCGCGCTCTGCCTACCCTATTAGGGATAAAGGCGTGATTATATGTATGAAATAATGAAAATAATGCGATATTTACGAAAATAAACTTTTAATCTAGGTGCAAAAATTATGTAGGTATAGGTAGGTTCTATGTAAATTTGTTTTACCTGAATTAAAATCACGGTCTTTTATCTGCTTTGATACTAACGAGGTACTCTTGGAATTTTTAGTCACCTTCAATCAAAAATCATGTAATTTTATTGACACGCTGTCCTTGGCAGCACTAACCTTAACATTTGATACCAAAAGCCATACAATTTCGAGTCTGGTAATGTGTGGGACAATGGTAATGAGGCGGCGACGGTGCGTAACTCGCGCTTTGCGTGCGCAAGAGCACTTTTGGGAACTGCGGTGTCGAAATACTTCCACGAGGGACGCTTTTCGGCGAAATTGTAGTTCTCTGATCTGATGACAGGTAGAAGAACGGGTTTTGACACTATTTAGGCTTGTATTTATAGTGCAATCTCAAGATTGAGAGCAATATTAAGTATGGATTTGACAGGCCAAAATGCACTAAAATGACATTTCTGATACGAGTTCAAGCTAGCGCTCGGTCTCAAGTGTTGTTTATCAATACGGGCCTAAATGTTGGTAGTAAATATCTTAGTAATTTCAAATTTTAAGAAAAAAATTACACATAACACGATCTCATTACACATTCGATACAAATCTATCATATTCGATTAAATAACCCTCAAAACTTTGTCAGACGTGGCGGAACGACCTTTGTTTAGGTTGTTTACGATCTTCCTACTCCATCAGGGATAAAGGCCTGATTATATGTATGTATGTACGATCCCATTGAGAGATCGCTTAAGCCAGACGATCCCATTGATTTACCAATTCGCTGCCATCATCCATAGTTATAGATAACATATTTAGTTCTTCTACTCTTTCTATCTACTCTTGGCTATGGATAGTTGGAATCTTAAATATCTATAACAAAGAGTAGATAGAAAGATTTTCAAGTGCTTTGCTCTCGTGATCTTAGCTTGTTTGGATCGGAACGGAATCCAACTCTTTAGGAGCAGCCGTTAGGCATAATCTCCGCAGAGTGATTCTTCCCTCATGGAGCCCTTTCCCACTTGTATCTTTGTCGAGATAATGCATTTGTCAAGAGTGATAGACTTTATGGCTAGATAGAAAGATATCAGTCCAAAAAATAATAATATCCATTATTCAAAATCAATAACTTCCATGCTGGCCTGGGAGCGAGAGAAAAACATAGAATGTGCCAGCTGCATTTCCTCCCGGGTATGCTGTAAAAACCAGCTAAGGGATCCGAGGATTCAGTGTATTGCAATTTAGGCGATGGGCTGACAACCTGTCACTACAGCAATATACCTACGAATATATCTTAAATAACCCTCAAAACTTTGTCAGACGTGGCGGAACGACCTTTGTTTTGGTCGTTTAAGCTCTGCCTACCCCATTAGGGATAAAGGCGTGATTATATGTATGTATGTATGTATTCAAAATCCTTACTAATATTATAAATTCTGAAGTAACTCTCTCTGTCTGTTTGTTTGTTGCTTTTTCACGCCTAAACGGCTGAGAGGGTTTCAATAGAATTTGGCTGGACGATAGATAGTATTCAGGAGACGGACATAGGCTATTTTTTACCGCGGGAAAATACCTCTTTCCTACGGGAGCCACGGGTGTAACTGCGGGGTGGAAAGCTAGTAATCCATAAAATTAAAAACCAAACGTCGCTTATTCCACAAATTATACTAGTTGCTACTATACTATCCGCATTTTCGTATTACGAGTTGTAACTCTGAGCGTTGCGTCCGCGCCGTTTCCAAGCCCTGTGATGTCCAAACACTTCTGCGAAAACTACGACGCTTCATAGAACTAGCTGCTTGAAAGCTTCAGCCAAAGGAAACCACTGAAACTCCTTTTATAGTAGACAAAGGTAACCCAGTAACGGTGTAGGCAGTTTGTAGAAATGCGTAACACATTACCGTAAGATACGCGGGTGTTCCTGGTATTGGGAATCTGTAGAAATGCTCCTAAATGAAACTAAAGGTGGTAGAAAAACTGTTACAACATTTTATTACTGTACAATTTTTCCTTGCTGGACTGGGAGACTTGGCGTCTTAAGCATAGTCTAAAGGTTAATAATGGGACCTAGAGCTTTAGATGACTAACACAGAAATGCACAATCTATATTTTTAATCACAATCCTTCCTTCAAGCTTCCTATCTCCACTATATTTTTACACATCAAGATTTAAGGCTCGTATTTATAAAACGATCTCAATATTGAGAACAATATTAAGTACGGATTTGACACACCATGTTGTACTGAAATGACATTTCTGATACAAACTTAAACAAGCTGTCAGTCTCAAGTGCTGTATATTATCAATACAAGTATAAAAGCCAAGTGGTGTTATCACTACATAGTATAAAACAAAGTCGCTTTCTCTGTCCCTATATCCCTAAGTATGCTTATATCTTTAAAACTACGCAATATATTTTGATGCGGTTTCTTTTAATGGATAGAGTGATTCAAGAGGAAGGTTTATATGTATAATACATGCATAGTATAGTAGAGAAACACTGATAATTTCCGTGCGAAGCCGGGGCGGGTCGCTAGTAATTTTATAATTACCAACTCAACAAAAACCCACAACCTAATGCACTATTACATATTCTGTGGTAAAGCTCAACTTGTCCCCAACCCGGCGATTACATAACATCGCCATTATGCAAATTGAACAATAACAGGTTGTATACAACCCATTACGTCCTATAAACGTTATTCAGGATAAACATTGGTCATTTACCAGAACTGTACGAATTAGAGCGAACAAAAATGAGGTTTATCACGAGGTGGCAAAGTTCGTAATAAGTGTAGGTGTTTGAATGCGGTTTACTGTATGGCAGGGTTTCTCAAACTAGGATACGCGAACCGGGGCCCACCATTTGACGGTAGGGGTTTCGCAAAAACATTTTATGTATTGAAAAATATCCAAACTTATGTCAAAATTATTCCTAAAATAGACTTAGTTTGTGGCAAAAGGCACACGCCACACACTCCCATTTTTCAATATTACTTTTTGACACTTTATTTATTTATTTAATTTCATTATAATATTTTCTTCCACATGGACATATTCTTTTCTTTTAGGGTTTAGGGGTTCGCGCTATCGTCAGGGTTCTTCAAGGGGTACGCGGGGTGCTAAGTTTGAGAATCACTGCTGTATGGGTATAGCAGGATAGACTCGATAATGTGGGAATGGTAGGAGAGGCATAACACCTGCTCGTGTGCCCTTGAACAACAAGTATAAGAAAGTTACTTATCGCACTTGTGTTTAGAGTTATAAGGCCCTGTGTTAATACTTTTTTTTTCTTTTTTTTTAGGGCAAATACTTTTATCTGTTCCTAATCTAGGATTGGGTCTGGTTTCCCTTCTGGGTTGCGGAGGTCAGATGGCAGTCGCTCTGTGTAAATACCAGTACCCTCGTTCAATCCCCTAGATTAGGTAGCCGACCCCGTGAGATACGGGATAAGGCTAGGGAGATGATGACTTTTATCTGTTGGATTCCGTCTGATACAGAGCGGCCAGTTGTGTTTGTGAGATTACTACTACCTTAAAAGCTCACTGCTACTTGGATTGGTGTCGTTTACTGTAGGATAGCTAGTAGCTACTCTAGGGCTCGTATTTACAAAGCGATCTCAAGATTGAGATCGATAATAAGTATGGATTTGACAGGCCATTTTGTACTCAAATCACATTTCAGGTACGAACTCAAACTCGCTCTCACTGTCAATTGCTGATTATAAATACTAAAAGAAAAACGGTCATCAATCACATTTTAGCTAGTTAAAGGAAAACAAGTGTATCTAAAATCCATAGAAATTGTATCTGACACAACTACCTACCAACTTTTTTTTTTTCGAGAATAAAGACCAGCCTCTTATGAAACATAAACTCCGTTTGACGAGATCTAAAGTGAAGTCGATTCGTCAGAGTCACACTGATCGCGAATTAGTGGCAGCTGGTGGTCGGCCCTTCAGCTCTCAAATTAAATCTCTGGACCAATTAATAAATCTCGTTTATTGTCAAGGGCCATTTATTTTGTGGATTGCTAAATTGTCTTTAATTAATTCTAATTGAGAGTCGTTGCGATGTTCGCGAGGAATGGCATTCGCCCGCATCGACTCCTGCGCAGACACGCCGCGCCGCGTCGGTCAATGCGGCCCCCATGATCACGACCACTTGTAATTTCACACACCAAACCACACTTTCATAAAGCATTAAATAAACAATTACAGTTTCTTTTTAATAGCAGAACAAAACAAATACGACGTATCCTGTTTGTTTGCATCGAAAATAAAATTTACATTAGGAAAAGCTTTAACACCGAATCGCTACATTTCCTCGTGTTTGTTTAGAGAGAGGTTAACGGAATTAGCTTTTTAAATGTGGCTATAAGTTTACATCCCGAGAAGTGTCTCGTAGGAGGCGATGTGTAACCGCAAAGAGGCGCTACTGCTCTACACGCGCGTGTAACGTTTCATTAGGTAGAAATCCGGTGTTTTTCCGGGGTTACAATGGCGGCGTTTCCGGCCAGGTTCCCGCCAAAACCGAAATAAACTGACCCAGTTGCGCGGGAGCACGTCCGGCTGCCCGCGCAGCGCTGCCTGCATTTCCGGATATGTTAGTTTGTAATTTTTTATGGTTTATGATTTTTCCATTTTTCTTCTGAAACTGGCATGATTATTTTTTTTGGCAGGCATAACTGATGTTGAAACAGAATTCGTACAAAGATATACATATCTAAATTACATAGGTAGATAATTCTTCTCATTTCCTTACAAATCTTATCTTCAATCTCCCCTCGAAAATGATCTCAAAACAAACTTGTTTCTGCTTTGTATCATGATTGTATCATCCATCAGCATATCAACTCATCGTTGCCAAATAACAAAAAATAACGAAGGGTTCGCGATGTATGGTCTCATACATATGTTGTGGTCTCATACAAAGTGGTGTATGGTCGTATGTGCAAAGGTGAAGCGGTCGTAAGGCGCGGGAGCTTGCTTAACCGCGGTTTTTGGAGCGGAAAGGGACGAGTTGCCTCATTCTGACCTTGTAGCTCCACATGTATATTACTGTATGTATGTGCGTATGGTAATCAAGATTCTTATGAAAATTTTGGAGTGTCATGGTTGTTTTTCAAAAAGGCAGAATTGAGAATAGAAGGCCAAATTAGAGTCAAAATTCACGCAATCTTATTTATTTTCTGGTGTGAACATAATTTCCATTGCCATTTCATATTTTCTAGTAAAATTGTTTGCCTATTGATTGGATGCCATTTTAAAAAGAAAATTCACCTATTGTTTTTTAATAATAAATTAATTTAATAATATAAGTTTAAGTAAATGGCAACTTTTTTGTTGATTTAACGAAGGTTTAGACGTCAAACTTGTACCATATATGAGAGTCTTCTTCAAGTGCGAAGATCGCTAAGTGTGATGTTCACATAATCGTTTCTTCTCGGTTCACTAAGCAAATAATGAATATAATGAATAATATCGTATCATAATCATAACATAACTAGACCTGCACAACAGCGCCCTCGTCCCTCTTCTCGAAAGGCGGAAGTAGCTGTTACCAAATTAATGTGACTCTAATTAAATAACAAGCTACCCTCCTTCTCTGTCGTCTACGATGAGATGTCAAAATATTATCATCTTGTTAGAAATATTCTTACGGCCGTATTTGTAATCAGCTCCCAAGAGTGACAGCAAGTTTGAATTGATATCAGAAATGTCATTTTAGTATAAACTGGCCTGTCAAATCCATACTTAATATTGCTCTCAACTTTGAGATCACTTCAAAAATACGAGCATAAGTCTGTATCAGGCGTCCTAAAGAAATACGAATTTGATGCGGTTTATTTGGTTTGACTAGACTTTGTTCGTTGACTCTACATAAAAAAAAAAGTTATCACAAATCATTTTCAACTGATATTGACAAGAATATTGGTTTAATTTTCTTAACTGGCAATATATTACCATTTTTTTTCCAAATTGAACTTAATATTGAAAGAAAGAGCTTTTCATCCGCTACCAATAGAAAAGCAAATTAGTTAAGTTGTTTTCTGTCTGATACTTCAATAACTTTATTTTTTGTAAATAAATCATACATCGTCTTTAAGGTTTTAAGAATGCCCCTGAGAGTACTTTGATAAGCAGTGGTGCTGTGGTATCACCATAGAGAGATAAGAAGCGTAAAGCACACTAACATTAAATTGGCACTTAAACACAGCGGTAAAGGAAAGAACCTCTTTTTGCCCCACTAATGAATGACACCACGTGTTTTGGGTCTAAAAACCCATGTTTATCAACCACAAAGACCATTATTGTCACTTGTTGGAACAAAATCGGTCTCACACGAGATAAGGAGGCGGTCCCTTTGGCGGTGCACTTCAAACGAGCGCACGCGTCTCCGAGACGCGTTCGAGGAACGCCGGTTCAGGGTTCGATTCCTAATCAGGCACCGATGTCGCCGGTTTCTTGGAAACTGACTGAGAAATCTACAAATTGCGCAATTTATAAGTTTTTCTAATAATTGACCTTTTGTCGCCTTTGATGGAAAAAATGCATTAATGTCAGGAACTTGGGTATCAATTTTACAACTACATTGTAACGTTTAGGAAAATGGTACATAAAAATCTCTTAAATATTAATTATATTAAGTATTTCAGCACTCTGAGAGCGGTTTTATTTCAAAAACTTGAAATCGGGTATACATACATCACTGCTGTTGTAGCCTGCAGCTACAAGTCAATTAGATGGATATTACCAAAATTTAAAAAATAATTCTCTCTTCCATGCTGGCCTGGGATCCGAGGTATTCAGTATATTGCAATTTAGGCGATGGGCTGAAAACCTGTCACTACAGCAATATACCTACAAATATTTCTTAAATAACCCTCAAAACTTTGTCAGACGTGGCAGAACTACCTTTGTTGAGGTTGTTTACGCTCTGCCTACCCCATTACGAATAAAGGCGTGATTATATGTATGTATGTAAAAAGTACTCAAAGATCTAGTTTAATATTTCTAATACGCAGCAGCGAAGTATCTCTGAGTAGCCGAATCGTTGGCAATTATCGCTTATCATTTGTTCGATCGCACGACCGAGACTTCGAATCGAAACTACCGACAAATTGATGCCTTTGATAGCTTCTTTCTTTTTATTTTTGCTTTTGAGTTTATTTGATTTAGAAATAATTTGGCTATCAAATAATTTATTTTGGACTAATGATTGAATTCAACTTGTCCCTTTCAAAATTCAAGATGATCTCAATCTCATAAATAATCTGCACATGGTATGGTATGATCATCAGAATTACAACAACGTACCTGCTACCATATAATTATATAACTTCATTATGTGTATTACTTTACTAAATGTACGTAAATTATCTGTCAATCAACAGAAGATTGTCAGTTACAAGAAAAACATTTAAATTAAAACATTTCCACCAATAACTAAACCTCTTCGGCTTAGTCCTCGTTCCAAATGTTAAACTTAATCCATGCAGTTTGTATAAAATCACTACATAGTATAAAACAAAGTCGCTTTCTCTGTCCCTATATCCCTATGTATGCATAAAACTTTAAAATTACGCACCGGATTTTGATGCGGTTTCTTTTAATGTATAGCGTGATTCAAGAGGAAGGTTTATATGTATAATACATACATAATATTGTGTAGAAACACTGATAATTTCCGTGCGAAGCCGGGGCGGGTCGCTAGTGTTTGTATAGAATTCAATTTAACATCCGACAAACCAAATGGACCTGTGAGTAATATGCAGTGACTGATAATAAATTCATACAGAATAAATTATTTCATTTAATCTAAAACGAAACCGGTCAGCTTCATTACGTAACAAAGGTAACTGGTGTGACTCATACAAACATACATATTTATCTTATGTTTTCGTAATGCTTTAATAAGGCTGTGTGCTATGGTGACAAACAAAGCTTTTTACTATATCTATAACGTATTTTAAGTTAGCGATACAATACAATACAACATACTTTATTGCTCTCACGAAAACACATACAATAGTAAGACCGACAACATAACAAAAGAAGACTACTAGGCGGTTTGAAAACTCTGACACCAGGGTTCATCGGGTCCTTCGACTCGAGGAACCACTCGCTAAGAAGAACATATGAATCATATTAATTACACCTTTATCCCTAATGGGGTAGGCAGAGAATAAACAACCTAAACAAAGGTCGTTCCGCCATGTATGACAAAGTTTTGAGGGTTATTTAAGATAGATTTGAATGTATATTGCTATAGTGACAGGTTGTCAGCCCATCGCCTAAATTGCAATATATAGAAACCCTCGGATCCCGTAGCTGGTTTTTACAGCATGCCCGGGAGGAAATGCAGCGGGCACATTCTATGTTTTTCTCTCGCTTCCAGTCCAGCTTGGAAGTGTCTATTATATATTAAACAGTTCATTTGATACGAGTATGATAAATATTATTATTATAACTGTTCAAAATACCACCATGGAAGATAAAGAAGCTACCTAAGAAGGCTTCTCATGTAAATTATTTTTTATTTACATAACATCGTAAATACGCTATTTGCCTACTAGTCAAATCAGCAACTTTTTATGAAATGTCAAAAACGCTTTTTTGTATGAAAATAGTGATTTATGACGTAACTCGCCAGTAAATATTGACTACTCGAATCAATAACTTCTATATTTTCAACTCGAAAGTGCATTTTTTTATATGATGAATGAGTTCTACAGTACTTTTAGCTATCCAGTCAACATGCCTATTAAATATCAATCCTAGCTAAATAACATGTCAAACTGAAAGACATCATGATATCATAATCATCAGCATCGTAATAAGCGACTACTTATATCAATAATAAGGCAACGTTCAAGCCAAGTAGTCAGATTGTAATCAAAGAAATTAAAGCGCTGTGCTTTCGTAACTCGCTCGCAAAACGTTTCTCTGCTTTCCGGTCGATAATTGCTTTAACTCCATTTCTTATTCCACCTTTAAGTGTTCGTAATAGACGGCTAATATGACGGAATTGAACCCCATTCATAATGATATACCTTCTAAATATCTAACTAACTACAACATTGCCTAAAGTCTGTGTCAAATAAGTAAATCATCACAGCAATTCAAATGCTTTTGATTACAAATACTTTGGGCTAAAAAATGGAAACTTTCTACCGCCCAATGTGAAGTTGGGACTTGCTGTGCTATTTTATGTACAAAACATGAATCAAAGAAAACAAATATTTTACCCTTTAAATTACATTCAACAAAGTTACGGTATGCAAAACAAAGTAGGTAGTAAAGATACCTAAGTAAATAGTTTCCAAAGAGAAAACTAATCTTTTAACTCGACATTTTGTAGTGTCCACATTTTCCCTTCAAATAGCTTATAAACAAGGCCTTAGAAAACGCATTTAATGTAAAATCACGTCATTGTACTGTATATTAAACACAGCTTTAACTAAGCTATAGTAAAAGTAGTCAGAGATTATCTGTGCAAGATTTGTGGCCGGACTAGGTTGGCTATGTTCCGACCAGTTTCAAAACAGCTTTTGTACAAAATAGCCCGTTTGATTTTCGACTTTAGTTTCATTAGACTGCCGTTTGGTTTTGAGTGTGCGCCGTGCGTCGTTGCGCGGTGTAGTGCGCGGTTTGAGATCTGGTTGCCAGTTCTTGGGCGGCAGGTGTTTCGTGGCCGCCTCCTCCGCTGCGCCGGCGCCGGGATCAACGATCTAGTCGAGATTTACTCAGCTATGCACCTGGACACTCCGGGGTAGCTCTAAGGCCAGATGCACATATCCAAATCTAATTGCCATCTCTTTATGCCTATTTAAAGAAATATGGAAAAATCAAAACAGTGACGATCAATTGATTATACTAACTGTAGATTCCTAATTAATGTTCATTCCATCTGTTCAAATATATTTACTTCTATGTTCTCCTCTTAACCTATACTTGATGAGTAGAGAACGCCGCGCCCGCCCGCCCTCCGTACTTTTCGCGCGATAATCAACATTCTATAAAAATATGCCTCGAAATTTTGACAGATGTGGCGGAATGACCTATGTTTTAGTAGTTTACGCTCTGTCTACCCCATTAGGGTTAAAGGCGTGATTATATGTATGTATCTTCCATGTTGGCCTGGGAAAGAGAGAAAAACATAGAATGTTCCAGCTGCATTTACTCCCGGGGACATGCTGTAAAAACCAGCTAAGGGATCCGAGGGTTTCAGTATATTGTAATTTAGCCGATGGGCTGAGAACCTGTCACTACAGCAATATACCGACAAATATATCTTAATATAAATAACCCTCAAAACTGTATCTGACGTGGCGGAACGACCTATGTCTTAGCCGTTTACGATCTGCCTACCCCATTAGGGCTACAGGCGTGATTATATGTATGCATATAAAAAAAATGCGTAGACATTAGAATACAATAAAAAACATAGCTACTCAAAATTCAAGTCATATAATCATTGCCAAATAAAGCAATTCTAAACATAACGTATGTGCATCTGTCTCAACTCTTGCGCACCAAATCAATGTAATGCCTAGCCCGCAGCAAATGACCTATGACTGCTTGATATTACCATCCATTGTACTTTACTGCCAATTGGTTACTTTAATGGCCAATTTGCTGAATAAAATATGGCAGTGGGAGAACATTCTGTGATCTGAGATATAGAAGTCGTTTTCTTTCAGGGATTATTAATAAGACTAACTATTTTGCACTTTCAAATCGAATAGGTGATAATATGTCAAAAAAAATTGTAGTCAATGAAATACCTAAATAATAATTTTGAATTTAATAAAATAATTCAATACATTTTTGGAGAATAAAACATAAAGAATTAGTTTCCATTGTCTTCAAGAACATATTCTAAGTATATATTATTCCATGCTGGCCTGGGAGCCGGAGAAAAACATAGAATGTGCCAGCTGCTTTTCCTCCCGGGCATGCTGTAAAAACCAGCTAAGGGATCCGAGGGTTTCGGTATATTGTAATTTAGGCGATGGGCTGACAACCTTTCACTACAGCAATATACCTACAAATCTATCTTAAATAACCCTCAAAACTTTGTCAGACGTGGCGAAACGACCTTTGTTTTGGACGTTTACGCTCTGCCTACCCCATTTGTGATAAAGGCGTGATTATATGTATGTATTAGGATGTTGACGCTCTGCCTAACCCTTGACTCTGATATAAACATTGCTACAGGCGCTGTTAGTCAGAATGCGCAGGCGCACCCAATTACACTACAATTAAAACGCGAGCAATAGTTTGTTAATAGCTCAGTTGTCGCTCGTTTCTAACTAGAAGAAATTTCAACAAGGGTGTTAATTTGCTACTTAAAGCGTTAACATGCTGCAAATACCTACCTAGTGAGACCCGACTACTTAAGTTGGAACAAAATATATGTACTTTTATAAAGTTCATGTATCTAAAAATATTGGAAATGGCTTAATAACCGGGAGTAAAGTCTCTAACAGGATAAGAAGGGCGAGGTGGTAATTTAAAAATATTTGTGGCTTCTAGTAGTTTAATTAATTAATAATATACAAATAGAAACTGTAAACAGAGATGCCTGGAGAGATGAAGGGGAGGATTTTGCCCAGCAGCGGGACAATTTAAAGGCTATATAAAAAAAAAATATTTTAATTATGACTGTCTTCACGAACTGCAGTTTCACTCGCGAAAAAATGAGTTCCTCGTGAGAAGCTGATAAGATATACCAGGTGTAAGGGACAGCGTCCCGCAAACTGATAGGGGTTGCTCAGTCAACGACTAAACAACTATCACCAGGAAATTCATTTAAAAAAATGGCTTTACCATACACATTGTCCGATCAAGGTGGTCATTTTGTATGGGAAAGTCGTTTTTTTTTTCGTTTCCTGTAATAAATTCCTGATGATAGTTGTTCAGTTTCGTTGACTGAGCAACCCCTATCAGTTTGCGGAACGCTGTCCCTTACACCCCGTATTTTTCCTAGGTGGCGCGACGACTCTACATTTTTCTTCTTAAAAGATAACGACCGGTCTTTATGTCTATGACATTAAAATACGTCTCGAAATTGACTTTAAAGTCCGAAACACTGTAAAACGTACATACATAGCGAGCAGAGTGTTAAATGCAGTGACGTCTGGCACTAAAAGGGTTAACATGCATCTCTCTGCGCGGGAGGACGTTATTCATCACCGCTGCGTAATGCGCCCCAGATTTATGCCCTCATACTCGACAACCAACTTAAAGCACACATCAATTTTATACGACACCTCACTCCGCTTTTTATTCACCACTTTACGACGACTCCTGTACTGTAGTGCCTCATTCATTAAAAACAAAAATAGAATCCCGACCGCCTCTAGACAAAAGGCCAAACTTATCTTTTTATTGCCCGATTCGTTGTTCTCTTATTGAGATCGCAGCATTATTAATAACCTTTAGATTACAATCGTGTTACAATGAGCGTGTAAAAAAGAGGTCATCATTTGTTCGTACAGTCGGACAGACGATTTAATGTAGATAGTGTAGGTAAAAAACGTAGTCGATACGGTAACGGTAGCTCAAAACATTGGTCACGTCTACACGCACACACATCTCAGACGCACACACACTACCACCGGCAATGAATGGGATGCTGCCACCGCCTATTACGATAGGGTTACCGATACTTAAAAATATGTTTTGGTTTGGTTATCGCATTTCACGATCAATCTAAAGTAGTTATATTTATGGTGCACAACGAATCTTCAAAGATCGTTCAGCTTACGAAGAGGTCATGTTGGTTTAACGGAAGTTAATGAATGTTGAAAGGTGATTTGCGTTGGCAGATTTATTGAACAATCAAAAATGTGAAAGTGGCGTCGAATGTATGTATAATTTGGTCTGTATACAGTCGGATGGCAGCCCTGTAAATAAAACAAGGTGGCTATTGCTTGCGTTCCCACGGCGTGCAAAACTGGTTCGGGCTGAGCGGAGATAAGCTGAAACTCACCACGAGGTAAATTAGTGGCTCGGTGACAGTTTCCTGTCTCGAACTCTCTCGTTTCCACACTACAACCGCGAATTTGTGAACTGACGACTGATTTCATTACTAACCACAACGTGTCAGTCTTTTTATAACACCTCAGGATTGACAAACAAGAAGCTAATTAATTATTTCGTCGCGGAAAAAACTGTGAATTGATGATCGAACTAATCAGATCAGGAAATTACATCAAGTTTCTGTAGCGAGAAGCTTCGATGCAGATCAATGGCATGGCATGAAATCTCATTGAATGGTTCTGTCGGGGCGCGGTTGCTCCAACGCAAGCAATCGTGCGGCTACTCCTCCTTTTGTTAACTAACCGATCATAGAGTTTATTAATATTGTATTCAACTGGTTCACCAACCAAACGCCGTGAGAAATTTTACACGCCATTTCATTGATCCAATCTCATTGAGACACGCAATGCTCTGGTATCTTTAATTGCTTACTTTGCCACTGAATAATATAGAACGTATGATTTGAAGTTATGGCGAACGTAGGATTAATAATGCGATTTGTAATAAAACTATGGCAGTAATAAAATTTAATTTCTAACTAAACATGGCATAGAAAATGGGTACACGGCTTCATCTATTTTATGGAGTCGCTTGATATTAACTTCCAAAGCACAAGACGTCATAAAATAGTCCTTATTCGAATGTATAAATCAAAACTAGGGAACATATGAGTTAATTAAGTTATCTATTAAAGCGCACGGTGGAGAAATCTTAAGCCTAACAAACAGGTAGAACTAGTCTAGACTTGTTTGAGTTTGACCCTAGACAGCTGCCGCAGGTCTTCTTTACACTAACTACATGATCAATAAAATAGTCAGATACCTTTGACTAACAAATATCTACGATTCTGTACAACTTTTCTTAGGACAGTGAATGTAATTGAAGCTACATGGTTCAATGAAGCAAGACTCTCGTAGCGATTCTTACGGTCCACTTAGCAGCCATTCAAGAAACAAGCACTCTGAGCGGCGCGGGCGCAGCCGCCAACATGTCATGATTCGTATCTACGTCTCTGACGTGTAAGGTACAGGCAGCAAATCACGCTTGACCGCGACTCTATGGTCTCTCTGTGATTGATATTAAGAGCCAAAGACGTCCAGTGGTCAAAGAATATGTGGCTAACTGTACGTCATGTACTTATGTGCTGGCCTGGTGATTATGCCCCATTTGGACTTGGATGATGACCGATCGTGACTTTCTGTGAGTTTAAAAACTAATGGGAGTTTTATATTTGTCAGGTTAAAACGCATAAAGGGGTCGCGTGTATCCATTAGTAGCATTTTGCGACGTAGGCTAGGTAGTCTGATTTTAAAGAAACGATAGAAATCTACTTAACATAATGCGTTCAATTTTGGTGTCTGCCCTCGAAGTCTAAATGAAACATATTACCAAAACCATTTTCAGTTTGTTTTTTCATGGCGTGCGCTGAAAATAACCCGTGTCGACATCTCATTAAGGCAGTGAGCGGTCTTTGAAAAATGTCTCATTTAACCCCGGCCCTTGCTCGGCCCTTAATAGTCGTAACCCTTTACTGCTACAAATAACTTGAGGAAGTGGGCGCCGCCGTCCAAAATCGGCTTTTTAAATTTTTTAATAGTTTTAATTAGGAAATAGTTTAATTTTTATGTTGCGGACGCGGCGCCCTGACAAGTATTCAAGTAGCACCAAATTAGCGTGAGAAACGATCTCTTGTATACGTGTAAACATTGAGGCTAATAAATTATTTTAGTAATAAAATTTTGAGTCGATCTTTCCCAAAGCGCCAAATTGGTGGCGATTGCGTAAAATAATAACCATAATAATAAATTTATGGGCACAATGAGTTTAAATGTCGACGGAATATTTCATTCATCTTTCTTTAGAGAAGGATCAAAACTATCAATCTTTTTACTGTTACTACATACATGCATATAATTACGCCTTTATCCCTAATGGGGTAGGCAGAGCGTAAATGACCTAAACAAAGGTCTTTCCGCCACGTCTGACAAAGTTTTGACGGTTATTTAAGATAAATTTGTAGGTATGTTGCTGTAGAGACAGGTTGTCAACCCATCGCCTAAAATTACAATATACTAAAACCCTCGGTTCCTTTAGCTGGATTTTACAGCATGCCCGGGAGGAAATGCAACTGGCACATTCTATGTTTTTTCTTTCGCTCCCAGTCCAGCATGGAAGAACGACCGTACTGTTACTGACAGCAATAAATCCTGTTAGCTCTACCCCAATCAAATAACAGTATGTTAAACAGATTACATTGTAACTGCTACATTTTTATACCAACTTACAATAGCAATATGAGCGCGCCATATGGAAAACATGTTCCGTTGTGCTTATTTCACATAAGGTGCGTTCGCAGAGGGTTTCAGCTCGACAAAGATAAGGTGTCAGGTTTCAACCTATCTGACATTCCCATTGGAAGCTGTCGGGTGACCACGCCTCTTCCTGTACCAACTGGAATACTAAACTTGTATCGGAATACCCTTTAAATATAACTTGTATCACCCTTTGAAGGGTACATATTTAGGGGATAATCGTATTATGACATTATAATAAAGTCACAGTTAATAACGTCATGAAGGGTTTTGATTCCACAATAGGACGAGTTATAATACATACAAACGTACATACATATAATCACGCCTTTATCCCTAATGGGGTAGGCAGAGCGTAAACGACCTGAAAAAAGGTCGTTCCGCCACGTCTGACAAAGTTTTGAGGGTTATTTATGATGGATTTGTTGGTTTATTGCTGTAGTGACAGATTGTTAGCCTATCGCCTAAATTGCAATATACTAAAACCCTTGGTCCCTCAGCTGATTTTTACAGCATGCCCGGGGGGGAAATGCAGCTGGTACATTCTATGTTTTTCTCCCGCTCCCAATCCAGCGTGGAAGAAGTTATAACGCTATTATTATGTATTATTTACTAAGTTGTATTTTTATTTTTTCAGGTAATGTACCAGTATTTTAAAAAGCGGAGATTCTACATAATGATAAGGTATTCGAAGCTACATTTTGTAATTCCTCTAGCATTTCTGTAGAGATAGTTGCGCATTTGGAGGTCAGTTGAACAGGGAAGTTTCGTATTTATTAAGTTTTATTACTACAATTTAAACCGTTAATGACTCTTATTACAAACAAAAGAAACAAGTATTTCGAGCTCTATCTGCGTAAGCGCAGCCAATGAATTGAAAGATCGTTCATGTACAGTACGCAGCATAAATATCAACACAAAATTATTTACGTTTTTTTTTTCTATAAACCAAGCATTGATTGATTACAATATTGACAGGAGAGTTTATTACGCAATCAAACACACGTCTACACATGTCAAAATATTCTATTAAACGGCTACTGTTTAATGAGAAATTCCAACCTGACATCGGAGATCAGACTATATTAACACAGAAATGATATCAATCATTCACATGACAAATTGAAACAATATTATTACAAAACACATGAAGTTGCAGCCCACATCAAAATCTAATACCTACGTACTAGAGGTCACATGTCATTAGCTATGTCATGAATCTAAAATTACCTATAGATTAAGTTTGAATAAACATTTTTATTTTTACATACATACGTATAATCATGACTTTATTTTTAATGGGTTAGGCAGAGCGTAAGCGACCCAAACTTAGGTCGTTCCGCCACGTCTGACAAAGTTTTGAGGGTTATTGAAGGAACGTGGGAAGTTTAAATATCTTCTTCTTAACTTATTTAGCCCACATCATCCCACTGCTGGGCAAAGGCCTCCCTCTTCTCCTTCCGAGCTGGATACATTTTCGAAGGACTGGCGCCTGGAGGCTCAAAATAGGGATAAGTTTAAATATAATTTACAAATAAAAAGATTCAGCCACAACGTAAATATATGTGCAGTCGTATTCCATATATCAACCCAGCTTGACCCAATTCGTCAAAACTCAGAGATACAGAAGATTTCCGAGAACTTCCTCGTACCATATGTTGAACCGTCCACAATTCATACGCGCGCACTAATTCTAGTTTTGAGAATTCAATCTGACTGATGCGTGATGTGGAACGTAGAACGAACGACCAGAACCGGTCGTTCGTTCATTCAATAACGGACTTTTGGTATACTGAGTGTGAAAGTCAAAAAGTTCAAGTACCTATAGCAAGATATTACAATACGATTACTTTGAAATAGGATGCTATTAAAAAAATATGACATTAAACATTATATCATCCGAAAAGTTGTAGTAGAGTTGAATTATCCACAAAAAAAATGCGTATTATTTTCAAATTATAATTTTAAAATATCAAACTAAGTAAAAACTACATGATCTGGTATCCAGGTCTACTAAATTTGTTTTAACCCTGTTTTTTTTTACAAATTTGACAATAAGTTGATATAATTTTTCAAAATGAATTAATTCATTTAACCATCTACTTTTTGGTCTCGTTGACATACTGAACATGTTTATGTAATATGGTGAAATATTCTCAAAAGACCCTGTATGATATCGGTCCGAGAGTGCACTCGGCCTAATAACTACACAGATGAAGAAAAAAAACAGTAACCCGAGTCGTATTACTCAACAACACTGTACCTACTTAAGATTTGAATAAGATTAATTGCAAATGGATTTATTTCGTAAATGATGCATAATTCGATGGTTAGAAAGAATCGAAGTCAAACTAGTGTCTTCAGATCACGTCATAACAATGAAATACTTACGTAGTTACAATAAATGTATTTGAATACGTTTCTTTTTAAATAATAGGAATAAAATATATGTCAATTTAAAAAGTACACTTTGTTGAGCAGTAAATTATCAAATAATTAAACTCGAGATTAGAGTAGGTACTAAGCCCTCATCATCCCTTAAGCCCTTTGTCATCTAAAAACAAAAATGCAGATTTGGCATAAGAGCAATGTTACTAATATATAAGCCATAAACAATTTCCTTTTTGGAGCTTTCACAAACAGCTTTGTTTAATTATAATATTTAGAATTACATTTTTTACTCCAATCTGTCATATTTATTTGTTCAACTTGCCAGTTGTCAAAGTTGTTCTTCTTGCTAACTTTCTATCTTAATTATTGACGAACTAGCAAATAATATATTTGACTCTACAAAATATTACATACCTTGAGCCAAACAAGCAGACAGGTGAGAGGGACATTTCATCAGCTCACCTATTTCCATTCACCTATATTTAAACTGCGGGTTAATTTTTGTGGTGCACAGCTCAAGTCGCGACGCGGTGAAAAATCACCTCGCGTCTTATGATTGATCATTTCTCGCAACTGCGCGCGCGCAGGGGAATGTGTTGATTTGTTGCGACTTGGCGGCGACACTTGGACGTGATGACGTTTTGTTTCGATAATTATATTGTTTTTTATTTATTAAAACCAATCAAACCAAGCCGTCAGGCCAGACCCACAGAAGGTTACCATCCCTCAAAAAGTGCAATTCTCAGATATTTGTATTTTTATTAACCAAGAGAAAATGAGAAATTACCGTTTCATCAATTTTATACGTTTCATATCTTTGGATATATACCTCATACATGGAGATAATTTTTCTTACATTTGTAACATTAAATCCCTTTCAAAATTTTGTCATAAACAAAGCGAGCTTTCAGGTGCGACACGCATTTTAAAAGCAATATGCATTCCATATTTTACATCCAATTGTATGACACTGTATGAATGTTGTTTATGTTGTTTGAACAGCCACTAATGGCTACTTGGGCTGAAAAGTTTGAAATCTGACTCATGATATGACAAGAGTTGATCGTTCAGCTAAAGGGAACGCTGCTGTAAACATTCACATCTTACCGTTTTCCTTCCTGACTCACTTCCGATCTCAAAAAATAACAAATTTAAATGGGATGAGAGCGCTTCAGAAATATGCCCAGTTGGAATGAACTCCCGCCCAAATAACCTCAAAATAGGAGTTTACAAAAAAGGGCGTGAAAATGTTTCTGCAGCATCCTATCACAAAGCGCAGTTAACGACTAGTTTTTTTTTAAAATCCATATTGAAATAATTATTTATATAAGTTTACGCGTTCTTCTTCTGTCGAGTGGGTATCGAGTTTATGGACCCGATGAACCCTGGTGTCAGAGTTTTTAAACTGCCTAGTAGCACAACTATCAGGCCTCTGACATGGTTTTGTGTAACGACCACTATCAAAGACAGCGACCGGGACCGACGGCTTAACGTGCCCTCCGAAGAACGAAATCTTTTTCTTTTCGGACAATCAGGTGATTCAGCCTGCAATGTCCTACCCAAACTGGGGAAAAAATCACAAAGTGATAAATTCTCAAATATCAACTTTGTGTTTCCCCCCTGGGAATCGAACCCAGGACCTCCGGATCGGGAGTCCATGGCACTAGCCACAAGACCACGGAGGCAGTTATTAGTTAGGCAGTTTACGCGTTAACCATATCCTTATAATTTATTATTTCATATTACATTTTACAAACTTTAGCCTTCATAAAAACACATGTCGGTATCTTATTCAAGTAGTTACAATCTGTCCCATTAAAACAGCATGATATCTCTATTTTTAAACAATTTTCTGTATTTATCACCATCTCATGCTAATCACAGCCTTGCGAAACTAGATCTATAAATTTATTGCTACAATATAGATAATTTAACAACCATATTAGTATTTGATATTCTTATGTGAACCGAATCGTGATAGCTTCACAAGAAACTAAAACCAGTGCCATAAAAAAATAACAATAAAACATGCAAATAAAAGAATGAGAAATGAAGAGCTTCCTCTAAACAAAATATCTTCCTTGTAACGCGATACAATAATCGCACCCCGGCTTCTCTCGTATCGAGTGACGACAAATCGCTCGTGCATAATCGCAAATGCGCTTTTTACCCACACCCATTCAGGATCCGGCTATATCCGGTGCGCAAACGCACCATATTGTCTGCTTATACACAAAAACATTGCTCATTATAGCAATAATAATCCCCCTATCAAGAAAAGACTTATTTATACCAGCGTAGAGTCCAAATTTGGGTACAGAATACAGGTTGTATTTCTAAGGTGCAATTTGTAAAAAAGGTGCGCTTTTGTGGCTGCAGACAGTGTGGCACCGCGTCCTTTTTGTTCGTGCGAAATACTCGAAATTCTGAAAGGGAACATCGATTGGTTCCGAGAAGTGGACCGGCCGGTCGATAGCATCGATACTCGGACGTCGGACGAACGCGGAGGTTGAACACTGGCGTCGAATCAGGAACAAGAACAACTTTACAAAAATAGTCCGTGCCTGTCATTTTCTATCATGAGTGAACAGAAAGGTACGACATGACAGTATAGATCATCATCATTCATTCATCATTTCAGCCTACATCTACCCACTGCTGAGTATATGCCTCTTCTTTTGATCGCCACCTACACCGGTCCTGTGCCTCTTGTACCCACTGTTTCCCCGCGATCGCCACTATATCATCGGTCCATCTGGCTGGTGGTCTGCCTACTGGACGGTTTGATGATAACGGCAGCCAGTCCGTTACCGCCTTGGTCCACCGTCCGTCGTCCCGAGGATCCAAGTGTCCTGCCCACCCCCACTTCAGTTTCGTGATTCGCTTCCCGACATCGACGACTCTAGTTCGGCGTCTTATCTCTTCATTCCGAACACGATCCTGAAGTTTGATGCCTAGCATGGAACGCTCCATGGCTCTTAATATAGATGGACTCGTTAAAATCTTGTCGGAGCTTATCGGATAGAATTTGCTTAAACATTTCAAAGGTGTGGATGATACCTACTGAAATGAATGCCCTGTTACATCATGACCGATACCGATAGTCATCAACTAAACATGATTTTAATAAATCCTTCAACTACTGTCCCTTTCTGCTCGCTCATGTTCAATTGTTCACTTATAGGTAATTTTATAAGATTTTGAGTTGAGTCGTGTCTTTACCGGATCGCGGCCGCTTCCTCGTGTTTCTCTCCGTTATTACCAATTACATACACACAACGTACTTGGCCGTACAGCGTCGTACAGTGTTGTAAATTGGTAATTCGGTTTCAATCAGCATCTCATTCTGTGCCGCCATTTGCAATGGAACTTGAAGCACCTCCGCTCCGTTCGATGAAGAAATTCTTGTCGTCGTTAGCTTTTCAACTGGTAAACAGACGTTGGGTTATTTTGTGACTTTGTATCTTTGTCCTTTACAAGATTTTAGTCCAAGACGTTCTGCAAGTTCCAATCAATGAAATGTGCCTAGTGTAGATACTAATGACGTCCTTTATGTAGTAGAGAATGCAAGCGCAAGCTTACTTATCTAATCAGCGGATGCGAGCTTTCATACAAGCTTCCTTTCAAGAACACCAACTATGTTGACTAAGTAGACGTAACCGCTTGTGTAAATCTGATCTATGGCAATCAGACCAGCCTTTTTCCGCTGCTAGAGACCAACGAGCGTGTCCACTTGATATTCGAGTAGAGCTAGAACCACTGCACTGATAGACAACGGTGACTCCATTCACCGATTACTAGATCTTCGCACCTCGTCGACCACAACGCATCCCATTCACGACCAGCGAGTAAATCAACCGAGAACCCACCACCTTATAAGGCCTAATTGCTGACGTTTCCACAAACGGAAAGCAACTTTCTGCTGTCGGATGAAAAACCACTTTCGTCCGCACGCGCCGCAAGTTACGGCTTTTTACGGCGTCTATTTCTGTGCGGGAAACGCGTCATTCAGTATCAGCGCATATGCATTTAGGTGCAGCCTCTAGTAGACTTTATGGTGAGGAGATAAGATGCGTTTTTGTGAAGAGCGAGTAAGGAGATAGGTTTGTTTGTGTCAGGTGTTTAGTTTTATGAATGAAGCTGGTCGTTTGAGCGGAAGCGGGCCGGGCCGGCGGGCCGCACTACGGCTTTCCCGCAGCTCCGGCCGGCCACCGGTCCGGCGGGCAGTTTCATTAATAATTAAAACGCAGCAGTGACGGAATGACCGGACGCCGGACGCGCGATGATTTCTAGCCGCGAGATGTAGCTGCGCAGACGCAAGCACTACTTCATACACCAGCGGTCTCACTGCGAGATGAAATGGAGCTTATTATCCACTATAACTTCAGGAATATAACTTCCTATTCAAATGAACGAGCATTACAAGGAGATTAAACTTTTCAAATCATATTTACTACTTAATCTTTGAAGGCTTGAGAACTTTGCTGGAATATTTTCAAATCCATGATCTTCCTTGATTTTACTTCCATGCTGACTTGGGAGCGAGAGAAAAACATATAATATTCCAGCAGCATTTCCTTCCGGGCATGCTGTAAAAAACAGCTAAGGGATCCGAGGGTTTCAGTATAATGTAAGTTAGGCGATGGGCTCATCATTATCGTATGGCGTTGCCACGCGATTGGCGATGGCTGACAGCAATATACATACAAATCTATCTTTAATAACCCTCAAATTTCCTTTCGAGCATGATGTAAAAATCAGCTAAGGGGTAGGAGGGATAGCATGATTTTCCTCCCGGACATGCCGTAAAAATCAGGTAAGGGATCCGAGGGTTTCAGTATATTGCAAATATACCCACAAATTTATCTTAAATAACCCTCAAAACTTTGACAGACGTGGCGGAACGACCTTTGTTTAGGTCGTTTACGCTCTGCCTACCCCATTAGGGGTAAAGGCGTGATTATATGTATGATGATCCTATTCTTCTGATTCAAGAAAGATACTTCTAACTATGAAGTAATTACATTATTTGACGGTCTTACTCAGCTCGTAGAAATCTCATTTGGTAGTGATCTGTCTTGGATACAAACGCATCATGTCTGACATAGGAGATGTATGAGTAGAAGATGATCCTACCCACATCAAAAGTCTCATTATTATTGTAATAAAATAGGTATAACTTCCATGCTGGTCTGGGAGCGAGAGAAAAACATAGAATGTGCCAGCTGCATTTCCTCCCGGGCATGCTGTAAAATCCAGCTAAGGGATTCGAGGGTTTCAGTATATTGTAATTTAGGCGATGGGCTGACAACCTGTCACTACAGCAATATATCTACAAATGTATCTTAAATAACTCTCAAAACTTTGTAATACGTGGCGGAAAGACCTTTGATGTGGTCTCTGCCTACCCCTCCGGGAAAGAGGCGTGATTATATGTATGTATGTATGTAAGACCTTTGATTAGGTCGTTTACGCTCTGCCTAACCCATTAGGGATAAAGGCGTGATTATATGTATGATGTTCCTATTCTTCTAACTATAAAGTAACTAGCGACCCGCTCCGGCTTCGCACGGAAATCATCAGTTTTCTCTACTATATTATGCATGTATTATACATATAATCCTTCCTCTTGAATCACTCTATTCATTAAAAGAAACCGCATCAAAATCCGTTGCGTAGTTTTAAAGATCTAAGCATACAAAGGGATATAGGGACAGAGAAAGCGACTTTGTTTTATACTATGTAGTGATTACATTATTTGACGGTCTTACTCAGCTCGTAGAAATCTCATTTGGTAGTGATCTGTCTTGGATACAAACGCATCATGTCTGACATAGGAGATGTATGAGTAGATGATGATCTTACCCACATCAAAAGTCTCGTTATTATTGTAATAAAATAGGTCCACCGGGTAATTTGGGAGCTGGTCGTAATGACCACCATTAAACAGTAGCCGCTCGTCTCACCCTGGATAATGCTGCAATCATTCTCATATAATATAGGGTCCTAACTTTTGAAGAACACGCTACAACAATGAACATGCTGCCGTCAAAGATGTTTTATGATGATTTTAAAATTAAAGATAAGTTGTGTTTAGTATGTTAAAAATTCTAAATAATGGTACCGATTCCTTGAGGACACAATAAACAAAACTTGACTAAAATTGTTCCGTCCCTTTCTGTTCTCTCATGATAGTAAACGACGGGTAAAGATTTTTGTCAGGATTTTGTAATTTTGTGCGCATACGCAGCACCTCCAATAGAGCCTGATGGTGTAGTGGATAGGGCCGCTGCCTCCTGAGCGGTCGTGGTTCGAATCCCACCACGTATCAATGTGTTTTTCGGTTTTCGAATTACGTACATCATCATCATATGTACGTTTATTCGGCGCTTTTTCCGTGCTTCGGAAGGCACGTTAAGCCGTTGGTCCCGGTTAATATCGTTTAATACCATAGATATTAGTCGTTAAGCCATGACAGAGGCCAGTGCTAAGCATTGGCGGCTTGAAAACTCTGACCTAATCTAGGATTGGGTCTGGTTTCCCTTCTGGGTTGCGGAGGTCAGATGGCAGTCGCTCTGTGTAAAAACCAGTACCCGCGTTCAATCCCCTAGGTTAGGTAGCCGACCCCGTGCGATACGGGATAAGGCTAAGGAGATGATGACGCAGCACCCCCAATAGGTAATTTTATATAGGAATAAAACAGGATGTAAAACAATATTAAGTTATATAAAAATATCATTAGGATTACAAATATGAAAAAATACATAAAATTAATTATAGCCAAGCTTCCCAGGAAATACTCCTAGGACTTAAAGCGCGGCGCAGCTCTTTTTCACTAGCTAAAACTAGAGATGCGGTAGCTAGATACTAACATCCGGCGGCAGCGGCTTCCGGTCTCACTAGAGACCCAACAACGGATAATTTATATCGATAATCTATACTTACCAATACATTTACAATAAGATAAGACTATTTTTAACATATACGGCTACTTACTTGTAGGTTTGACGGAGGCGTTATCCTCGACGTTTCGACCATATACGATGATCATTATCAGGCGCTAGGAGCAGACACCCACCGCGAACCGTAGTCGGAGATCACACCAGACGTGCGGTGGTGTCTTCTCTAAGCTCCCCTGATGATGACCATCGTATATGGTTGAAACGTCGTGGCTAATACCTTCGTCAAATCGACAAGTGTGTGCCGTATATTGTATAAACATGAATAATACTTGTTTATCGTTTAATTACAAAACAGATAAGACTATTCCGTTACAAGGACTTTTAATGATGCCGGATTAGATTTTTAGTACGGCATGAAAGTTGCACTGTTTCTACAATAAATAAAATACGCAGATAGTGTAAGAGACTATCTTTACAGGATATAAATAAACTAACTTCAAGGATTCAGCTTTACAGCAAAAAATAAATTCTGTAAATCCGTATGAGTGCCAACCCTAGAACACTTCTCAGATATCATATTTCTAGCCAATCACACGAATTCATACGAAGATAGACTGAAATTATGTAACTTCCGGTGCCCACATCTCACTCTACACGCTACTTAACTAATTGTTACGAGGTTCGAGTCCTTCCTTTAAACAGATTAGGCCAATCAACCCTAGCCTGGACTTCATGAGTGACAACCCTGTCAAATACGACATTATCACAAACAAATTCAATAAAAAGAATTTAAAATATTTATGGAGTAATCTTTCTCAGTAGGAATTTTCAATTGTGCTATTGAGAAGCGTTTTTATTTTTTATTGAATGATTTTGATATTCACTTTTTTTACTTGTTAGATTAGGTAAACTTTTTGGTTTTCTGTAATTCTGGTGCAGCAGAAAGAGGAAATACCATCCTCAACAAGGCGAAAGAGCACGTTAAGCCGTCGGTCCCGGTCGCTGTCTTTAATAGTGGTCGTTACTCAAGCCATGTCAGAGGCCTAATAGTTGTGCCACTAGCTGGTTTGAAAACTCTGATACCAGGGTTCATCGGGTTGTTCGACTCGAGAATCCGCTCGCTAAGAAGAAGAATGTGCATAGGAATATTTTTTCCTAAAATGCAATCGGTGACCAATCAAATTGTGTCAAATGTGTCTGTTAAATTTTTTAGAATGTTTTTGCTGTCAAAATCTAGTATCATTAAATATTGTAAGTGTATAATTTTTGTCCTGAAATATTGCATGTCCGATTGTGAATAATGAAATTTAAACATGTAGAGCTTCTGTGTTTAACAAATTTATGCTGATTAATATTTATTGTGGACGTGTTTGTCCGTATATCAAAGGCTGCTATTTACTCTTGCTCGTAAAATGATAATTGCTTCAGATGGACTGTAATCTCCCTTGAATCCTCTTTTAAAGACTCCATAAACTGAATGATAAAGTGGATTAGATCTCCTCTATTTTATTGGCAATTTAAACTTATAACGCGGCTCACCTGTACATTGCTTTAGAAAATATCATGCACTTTGAAACAGAACTCATTAGATAGTAAAAAAAAAAGCCAGTAATGAAAAAAGTTATGAGAAAGTTATTTTACGTTCTCTTTTTAAAACAGCGCAATAGAGCATACATATGCGTAAATGTTTTGTTAGGCTAAGCCTATTGATATCCTTTCTTTTTCATACATAATATAATCACGCCTTTATCCCTAATGGGGTAGGCAGAGCGTAAACGACCTAAACAAAGGTCGTTCTGCCACGTCTGACAATGTTTTGACGGTTATTTAAGATAGACTTGTAGGTAAATTTCTGTAATGACAGATTGTCAGCCCATCGCCTAAATTACAATATACTGAAACCCTCGGATCCCTTAGCTGGTTTTTACAGCATGCCCGGGAGGAAATGCAACTGGCACATTCTATGTTTTTCTCTCGCTCCCAGGCCAGCATGGAAGTTTTAATTTTCTTTGTCTATAAATAAATTACTCGTATTATCGTCTCTATGTTTGCCACCCCTACTGGTTACTGTAGACAGGACATCCTCCGCCCACGCGGTGCTAATTGTCCACTCTTTTTGTTCCAGTCGGCACTGGAGTGGCTAACTCGATTACAGCAATCAGAGTCGCCCTTTGGCCTCGCTACTCCCCACGAGTAGAGACGTCTAGCCACTTCATTCATAAATAGAATTACTGCAAATAAAGATTTGTGTTTACTTTGAGAATCTACAATGAAGGTCTTCAGATAATATACGGGGTGTAAGGGACAGTGTCCCGCACACTGATAGGGGTTGTTCAGTCATCATCATCTCCCTAGCCTTATCCCATATCTCACGGGGTCGGCTACCTAATCCAGGGGATTGAACGAGGGTACTGGTTTTTACACAGAGCGACTGCCATCTGACCTCCGCAACCTAGAAGGGAAACCAGACCCAATCCTAGATTAGGTCAGAGTTTTCAAGCCGCCAATGCTTAGCACTGGCCTCTGATATGGCTTAACGACTAATATCTACGGTATTAAACGATATTAACCGGGACCAACGGCTTAACGTGCCTTCCGAAGCACGGAAAAAGCGCCGAATAAACGTACATATGAAATTCGAAAACCGAAAAACACATTGGTACGTGGTGGGATTCGAACCACGACCTCCCGCTCAGGAGGCAGCGGCCCTATCCACTACACCATCGGGCTCTCAGGGGTTGTTCAGTCAACAACACTGAATAACTATCACCAGGAATACTTTTCAGGAAGTAAAAAGAAATGGTTTTTCATACAAATTGTCTGATCGAGGTAGTCATTTTGTATGGGACGGTCAATTTTTTTTCATCTCCTGAAGGAGTTTCTTGGTGGAAATGGTTCAGTATCGTTGACTGAGCAGCTCCTGTCATTTTGCGGGACGCTGTCCTTTACACCCGGTATGGAGGTCGACAGGGGAATAGGAACGATCTACATTCTCGATATATCCTAAAAGATTGTAGATCAATATTGTTATTTGCTCATTCTGTGTTCATACACACTGCTCGATTCTACATTTTGCTTTTTCATATTGCAATCTTTGGTGAAAAATTCTTAGTTTATATTATAGGACATTTCTATCAGCTGGTATAAAAATGTGTTATCTGAATCGGTAACATTTTCACCACCATATTTCAAACCTAACCTAACTTCCATGCTGGACTGGGAGCGAGACAAAAACATAGAATGCGCCAGCTGCATTTCCTCCTGGGCATGCTGTAAAAGTCAGCTAAGGGATCCGAGGGTTTCAGTATATTGTAATTTAGGCAATGGGCTGACAACCTGTCACTACAGCAATATACATACAAATCTAACTTAAATAACCCTCATAACTTTGTCAGACGTGGCGGGACGACCTTTGTTTTGGTTGTTTACGCTCTGCCTACCCCATTAGGGAAAAAAGCGTGACTATATGTATGTATGTATATTTCAAACCTGAGAATGCTGAGTATTTTCTAGAATTATGCTGGAACATGAGCTGTGATGTATAAGTTCTCATGTTCATATGTTTGTCGACTACATTCATCATCTGGACGTCCATCCAAACATTGACTTGAGCAGAACCAACATCGACTCCAAACAGAGCTACCAAAAACAATTACCAAACAACACCGCGGCCTGGCTAACCAAATGTTTGTTCACATTTCCACTCAATTAAATGCTTCGTTTCATTCATGTTTAATTATTATTCTACGAGCTAGCTTCACGAATGTAAACCTTGATGAGTTTGAAATAGAAGCGACAGTAGAGCGACACGTCAACCCGTCATACAACATTGTCGCGCTGAGCGGCACATTTATGAATGAAGTCACAGATCGGGCGACTTCCGGCTAACTGTAGAGATAGTACGACACTCTTCCTGGTTCCTGCTATGGTATCTTTAATTACACAGCCAGCATAAAACTGATCCGATCTTCGATGTACGAGCGAACCAATATCGATCCTAAAGTTTGCGCGATAGAGTGGATGTTTATTTACGCGATCAATCGATCAGAGCTCAGCTTTATCGCGATCGTTCGAAATATGAATATAGATGTTCTAAAACTGACCAAGAAGTAAACAAGGCAGTTTTTAGCTTGTTCCGATGTAATAGAGTGGAAAGTGGCGTGTCGTGTTCTCAGGTGGACGGTGGTCACATCCTGTGGAACTGGTTTTTCCCCGTGTTCCCGGCTGCTGGCTGCTGCCGGCGAGGCGGCGTTTCACCGTTACGCAATATATCGTAAATAATTAGCGGAAGGCGAGATTCCCGTGTCTTATGGAGATGCCGGCGACTCTGGTTTTTTAGCCGCCGCTTCCTGCCGGCGCCGCTCTTTACGTCCATTCATTCGACTTGAATGTAACGCTCTTAATGGAAAAGCAGTTTACAGTAGCAATATCCATTAGCGTTTAAGTCTTTATTACTTTACAAGTACTCATTTTGAAGCTTTAGTTTGATTGAAAACGGCCTCGTAAAAGCCTCGTTCGCTCCCTCTGATCTTATTACGCCCCTACATACCGCACAAGTTCAGTTTTATGATGCCTGCCGAATGTCCGATCATCAACACGTACCGCAAAAAGTACATTCTGCACCAATTTTCCCATTAAGTGGCATACGATAGATGCGCAGCGGCAGGAGCGCAGCTTTTATTGCATTTGAGTGTACGTGCGCGCGCGCTGCCGTTTTTACCAGCTCCTAATTGCTCGTATAACTTTTACCAAATTGCCCAATCTCGGCCGACTACACTCCTGTAAGAACTGTTTTTACATGCTAACTGATTTCGAACACTAACGACGACCATTCGACCGCATCTCGGTCGATTAAACCCCGATTTACTACAACATACGAGCTTTTACATAACCGCTTCTATATATTGTCCAACTTTCTCGACTCTATCTCGTTCGTCAACTAATTTTCTCACGAGATAAACTCGTGTACAATTCGGTCAATCGAAATAATGTATTCCGTTGATACAAAACCGCACCTACACATCAGGTTGTTACAAACGAGCGTTTTTTACTTTTTAGCCACGATCTTTGATGAAAGCAACAAAAACGGAGCTGCCAGGTAAGACTGGTCTGCACGAGCTTCCGTATTCATTCATAAATGTATAAAATGGCCGTACGAGTGTGTTATAAGCGTGGTACAGGGTACGCTGGTCGGCTGTGTTCTCACGATGGCGCTTGCGACCGACAAAAATATAAATTAATGTTGCAACGCGATCAGAACCGGTCGCGCTGACCTCCGAATCTCGATCGGAACATAATGATACTCGATCAGAGAGAGCATGTTAATCATCGGAAACTAAATCATAGGTAGTGTTTAGACAGGTTAATTACTGGAGTGGGTCACTGAACTCATAACCAACGTTTAATATCCTCAATGAGACTGTTCATCTAGCCAGCAGTTCGCAAACTAGCTATTATGTGGAATAATAAACCGTCCGTCAATTTGTCAGACTCCGCGGGAAACGAGACTAATGAACTAACTATATCTTATCAATTATGTTAATATAACATGAAAACTCACTAGGAGATCTGTTTGTTTCGTCGCAGAACTGGAAATTATAGCCAAATAATTAATTGATTAATCTTGAACTGTGAGAAACTTAGTGGCATCGACTCTCAAAATAACGTTTATGGTAATAAAATAAGTTTGTTTGATACATTTGTTGGGATAAATTGTCACTATTATTGATTTTATCCAATATCCATGAACGCTCTTAACAATATTGTTGCATGCATTATGTATTTGTTCTGTGGCTACAAAAAAAAAGGATTTTTTGCATACTGCTATGTCTCGTAAGGTTTGTACCTATGCCGAAATTGTCAACATCCATATAGTAGCCATATAGTAGCCCATACATAATTAGGCCACAGGTTACTTAAGAGCGCGGCGGGTGATAAGGCAGTCTGATGATGTAGCTTAAAGAACGTCAGATATGCCATGAAATCGTCTGCTTACTTCTTCTTAGCAAGTGGATTTTCGAATCGAACAACAACCCGAAGAACCCTGGTGTCAGAGTTTTCAAACCGCCTCGTAGCACAATTATTAGGCCTCTGACATGGTTTGAGTAACAGCCACTATCAAAGACAGCGAATGGGACTGATGGCTTAACGTGCCCTCCTAAGCACGGAATCCTATTACTTTTCGGACAATCAGGTGATTCAGTCTGCAATGTCCTAACCAAACTGGGGAAAACCTCACAAAGTGATACATTGACAAATATCAACTTTGCGTTCCCCACTGGGAATCGAACCCAGGACCTCCGGATCGTAAGCCCATGGCTATGACCACTTGACTACGGAGGCAGTTAATCGTCTGCTTACTGATTAACATCCAATACCTGTACAAAAATGCGTGTGCGCATGTGGATGCTCTTCAGTTGTTCATCCGTCGTCTCGTCGGTCGTCGGTGATCCTATCAACATCAACCGCTGATACCATCTCAGCGTTCCTACCATGACGTTATCACCCATTATCACCACTAAAATATGTCCAAATAAATACGTTGAATACTTATTCATTAATTAAGAGATTCAAGTTTATGTTAACTTATATTTATACAGGGTGTACGAGAATGAACCGAAACTAAAACGGGTTGTTTGGACAATAAAACTGAATAACTTTTACAAAGGAATCTTCTGGGAAATCAAAATTTAATTACTTCACCAATTTCCCCATAGAAAATGACCAGTTTTATCAAATAATTTGTATGAGGAATATTTTTTTCATTTAGTTTTTGGGAAACCGTCCCTGTATCGCACCCTGTATTTGAAAGATAGCTATAATTCAACTCGTATCTTCAGAGCTGCTGTACCATTATCGATAGAGATGGGAAATGAGGTTTTGTCACGACGGATGTCAACCGGATTGTAATCAGAACGCTGGTGGCATATAGTGTGAATGTTACGATTATTAGCTAATCCCCACAGAAGAACGGATGTCGCATCTTTATCATTACCTATCCTGCTGGCTGTATCTCTGATGAAATGATCATCTTCTTGAACATATATTCTTCCATGCTGGCCTGGGAGCGAAGGAAAAACATAGAATGTGCCAGATGCATTTCCTTCTGGGCATGCTGTAAAAACCAGTAACCGATCCGTGGGTTTCAGCATATTGTAATTTATGCGATGGGCTGACAACCTGTCCCTACAGCAATATACCTGCAAAACTATCTTAAATAAGCCTCAAAACTTTGTCAGACGTGGCGGAACGACCTTTGTTTAGTTAGTTTATGCTCTGCCTACCCCATTAGGGATAAAGGCGTGATTATATGTATGTATGTATGTTACTCAACAGTAACATACAAAGCACTGATTTTCAGCTCTTACCCTTTTCCTACACAATTTGAAAACATCAGTGTAGAGAGCATATAGAATTATGATAAGACAAAACATTAAATACATAATTTACAAGAAAAATCAGTAGATACAACCCCGACAATAGGCAAAAAGCCGCTCAAGGCGTAAAACAAAGGCAAAGAACATGAGTCAGCAGTTATCGAAGCGAAGATCTAAAGTAATGCCACAGGTACTGCTGGCCGAACATTGCACAAAAATACCTCCATTGTTACCGGCCAGCTATCGCATTCTTATTTAACGAGACTTGGATAACATTCAAGATGCGTTTTCCGAACAATAAGAAATAAAAAAATAAAAAGCAATGGTTTTGTATGTAGTCATTGAGTCATGCTAGCGTTTGTTTTTGTTGAACTCTTCAAATAGAGGTGGTAATTGTGGGTAGGTGATAAGGTATTCCCCATGAAGTATACGTTTTGCGAAGTTATTGCGAAAAAGACTGCAATTCTAGATTTTTGAGGACCTACTCTATGAGGAAAACCGAGCATGGATGAATAACACTCTCATCTATGCTGGTCTGGGAGCGAGAGAAAAACATAAAAAGTGCCAGCTGCATTTAGATTCAAAAACTAGCTAAGGGATCCGAGGGTTTCAGTATATTGTAATTTAGGTGATGGGCTGACAACCTGTCACTATGCAATATAACTACAAATTTATATTAAATAACCGTCAAAGCTTTGTCAGACGTGGCGGAACGACCTTTGTTTAGGTCGTTTACGCTCTGCCTACCCCATTAGGTATATAGGCGTGACTATATGTATGTATGTATAACACTGCTCATGGAACACAGATCAATACTTGTTGTGTTTTACTATCTTGTTTACATAATGTGTCTATACTTAATTACATAAACAATTTGTGGCTGAAGAATGATCAAACCTTATTACCTTTACATCCGTCTCCGCCTTAGTCCACTCTATTTCCATATTTATGATCATTGATGAAATCCTCATGAATGACCAACCCAGCCAATTGGCATGAGATTTGAATTACCATGTGCATCACCGATCCTCGATTGGCAGACCACAATGTCTCATCTGCAATCAGAGCGAGACAGAGCTTGAAATTCATTCATAGTTCAACTTTAGGGTTTGGTTACTTGTGACTCAAGTGAATCTACAAGCGTTTCTTGAGATTTGTGTTCATTGCGTTGCCTTTTTCCTGTTATGTTTTCATCTTAAATAAATGTCTTTTTCTAAAGTTCCTCTGGTCCTGATAGTGAGTGTCATTGGAGTTCAAACAACATTTATTATTTAAAAACATTTTTAAATGATAAAGATTTCCTTATACTAAGAGAAAAACATAGAATGTCTGGGTTTTCACTTTATGTCTTGCTCAATATTTACAGTAGAGTAAAAATAGAGAAACAGGGCATTTCTTCGTCGTAAAAGCTCAATGTACACCAAGTTCCTGTCGCTCTCATCTGATCGCCGTGTCTATCTATGGTTGTGTAGCAGTCGCTCCCTGCGCTGCGCAAGAGCACGCTCAATGGCCGTGTCATTCAGCGATGTGCGCTCAATGAGCCGGCAACGAGTATAGTCACGCCTGTATACCTTAAAGGAAGGCAGAGCTTCATCTGGTTATAAAATACCGTTTCAGCTCCGTCTGAAAATTACATACGGACATACATATAATCACGCCTTTATCCGTAATGGGAAAGGCGGAACGTAAACGACCTAAACAAAGGTCATTTCGCCACGTCTGAGTCTCAAAGTTTTAAGGGTTTTTAAGATCGATTTGTACGTAAATTGCTGTAGTGATAGGTTGTCAGCCAATCGCCTAAATTACAATATACCATAACCCTCAATTCCCTTAGCTGGTTTTCACTCCCAGGCCAGCATCGAAGTACATAGTTAATTTACTTCCCAATTAAAATTACAGGTAACGAGACTTTGTACAATCAGTTAATAATAAACCTAGTAATTATATCAACACTAGCTGTCATTACTCTATTACAGTGCACCAACATCGATAGTAACCGATAGTTAAGTATAAATACACAATTAACAGCATTAAGCGTTGTAATATTCACCCCACGGTTTAGTAGTTATGTATCTGTCTGTTGCGTTGAAGGTCCTGGGTTTGATTACCAATATAGGATAGATATTAGAATGATGGATTTGAATGTTCTGGGGCTGGTTGTGATTGTTTCTATGTACATATTTTTTTGGGCGATGCTTAGAGCCAGAGTGAATCCTTTTCGCTTCAGAATATCACACTGATATCTGGAATATCACTACATAGTATAAAACAAAGTCGCTTTCTCTGTCCCTATATCCCTATGTATGCATAAATCTTTAAAACTACGCAACGGATTTTGATGCGGTTTCTTTTAATGGATAGAGTGATTCAAGAGGAAGGTTTATATGTATAATACACGCATAATATAGTAGAGAAACACTGATAATTTCGTCGCTAGTTGCATAATAAACTGCCATCTCACTGCTTATTCCATTTAGTAAATCTATGTATGTGTCTTACTTAATAATGTCAAAGTTTACTTTAACATAAAACATAATATTATAAATAGTGTTATGTAAAAGTATAAACAATTATGTTTGAAGCAAGTTTGTCACTTGCGCCAGTGCCGATGTTGACTCTATGGAGAGCTCAAACAGATCGGCTAAATGTTGACAACATTTCCAACACATCTTGTATTTGCAATGTTGAAAACAAAAACAATGTTTGTTTTACTAAATTATGCTTATATACAAAAGAACTGTTAATTTTCTAACACAAATTATATGTTGTAAATCACAAATCTCTACATTTCATATTTCATACTAACCAATAGACTAAATAATCTGAGATCTATCTAGTCATTATCTAAAATATTTTTAATAGCTACCGTTAAATTTTAAGAACTGACTTTCAAATTAACACTAACATTAAAGGCTCATTTTCACGTGGGATTAATAACCTTAATCCAGCGATTATCTGATAATCTTCCAATTTTAATTTTCTCTGGTATTTACGACCATTTTACAATAGTTTAATTTATTACAGTAACATATTAATGGGAACCTTAGCCATTTGTTTTTTGTCGCGTCCAGATCGAAGATAATAAACCGAAAGCTACTGGTTTTGACCATAATTTCTAAACACACTGAGCTTATCTATAGACATTTAAATTAATTTAAATAAACTTAACATTCTTATTCTTCGAACTATTCAATAATGAGGTTGTGATAGCAAATCTACAGTATATCTTCTATGTAATCTAAATGATCCTCAAATTTTCTCACACGACAACATCGCATCAAATTAAACAAAAAAGTGAGCAAAAAATATTATCATTAATTGAATCAATTTCACGGAGGCTCGCCGATCAATACTCGTGTTTGTCTGGTAAGCGTAGAGCTATGGCCTCATAGTTAGAGTATGGGGCTGACTATGGAGCTGCATGAAGTTCAGGGGTCATGTTTTGTTGGTGTGTCGAAGGCTGTCTGTCTTAGAGCAGTGGGTAGGCGTCGGTGGAGATAGCCCGATCCACCGTCACCCGGCGTGGCGCGACACAGCGCGGCGCGGCACGGCGCGACACCGCCGCGAGTCGCGATCGCGACGCTTCCGTTCCCGCGACCGACGCCGTGGGAACCGCTTTATTTTCATATTTAAATTCGACCCTCATTAAACTGGTTTCGTTCAAAATTCGCTGCCTTCTTTCGACGCCTTTTACTCAACTTTTTATGGTTCCGTTCGACATTTTACTGTTTGTGATCTTTTTTATCTCGGGTCTAGACTGCGCGGGACAATACGCGGCGCTGAATGTAGTGCCGTGATCCTTTTCATCGCAAACGGCACTGACAAATGAAATGTAATTTTATGGTTTTATTTTGTCATCATTATGAACATATCTGTTTGTGATGATGGGAAAATCTCTCACGAGCAATTAGCAGGAACGTCTCAGTCTCATAAAATAAAATGCTACTGAAGATCGCTATCAAACGCCGTAATTAAACAAAAATCTAAATGTTCCTTAGGAACTGTCCAGAGCTGATGTTAATTTAATTTGGGCAATATAAATTAATGAATGTTGGAAGAACTCGTTTTCGATCGGTGGCAGGTTTCGACAAAATAAACGAATTGTGAACCATTACATTTAATTAATGCAGGACGATTTATGAAGCTACGGCTGCATGTAATTTTTCTAATAATACAAGCTATCGTACTGTAATTTAATCTTTTTTGAATTATGGTTATAGTTTCTTTTGGTAATTATTAATTAAGTTAAATCTTGTTAATAATTAGACTCCGGTACCTTTCTGATATACGAGCACCATTTTTATTATTTATGAAGTAAATATAAAGATAATATTATACTTAACGAGTAATGGAGGAAAATTACATACTTTAAGAAATATGCTCTAGGAACTAAAAATATGCTTTTTGAGTTATAGCTGTGTTAATTTGATGGAACTGTCTTATAGGGCGCGAAGTGCTACCGAAACCAACAATTATACAAGATAATTACCCTGGGCATCTATTTAAATCGCAACCAAGGAAATAGACACTTCATTTTAAAATGATTTAAGGCGCCATACAAAAGATATAAACGCGTGCTTCCATTTTTAAAACAATAAATTATGCTTATTTCCTAAAAAGTTCCTCAAGCTTTAGGTTTGTTCTTGTTTATTTGTTCTTTGATCTTGTTCTTGGTTTATCAGAATAGTGCTAAAGCTACTTAATAGGCAATACTCGTTTTTGATTGGTTCTCGTGATTAATAAAGTAGGCGTCTCCCAATTACTCACGCAATGTCGAAACTGCTATTCGTAGAAACAGACAGATTTGTATGTTAAGTTGTATTCATTTTCAATAATATTGGTCATCATCTCCTAGCCTTATCTTATATCTCACGGGGTCGGCTTCCTAATCTAGGGGATGGAACGAGGGTACTGGTTTTTACACAGAGCGACTGCCATCTGACCTCCGCAACCCAGAAGCGAAATCAGACCCAATCCTGGATTAGGTCAGAGTTTTCAAGCCGCCAATGCTTAGCACTGGCCTCTGATATGGCTTGACGACTAATATCTACGGTATTAAACGATATTAACCGGGACCAACGGCTTAACGTACCTTCCGAAGCACGGAAAAAGCACCGAATAAACGTACATATGAAATTCGAAAACCGAAAAACACATTGGTACGTGGTGCGATTTGAACTACGACCTCCCGCTCCGGAGGCAGCGGCCCTTTCCACTACACCATCGAGCTCTCGGGTATAACGTGCATTTAAAGTACCTGTCACGAATATTTCTTGAGATTTTTTTGTTTAAATTTCATTTGTTTAAATTTACAACTTTTTGCTTTATCATAGCTTTGCTTTCTTATTCTATGATATATACCTATCTACTGCCTTCAAAAGGTACACCTTCTCTTACTATCAAAATCAATTTTCTTCCATTACCAAACTAAAACGCACCATAGCGTCTTAGTTTTAAAGTCGTTTTCATCATACTCAGGAAACCGGAAGAACGCGTTATGTCCTCTGCTACCTGTTGATGGAGACTTGCATTGTGAAGGAAGCGAGCAAATTGTTCTCGGAGCACGAATAATTTCGTCAGTGACGTAGTCTTTTGTCAGAAGAAGTGTTGTGACGTATGGTTTTGCACTGTTCTTGACCTCTGTTTATCTGTGTTTCTTGTCAGTTTTTGCTTTTACGATTTTACCAACAAACCCTTCTTTCTCTTCTAATACTAAAGTCTGTTTATTTACCTATATTTAGGCAATCAATCATAGGAGCTAAAACCAGTATTAAAAATCAACAAACACTTACCATTCTGTTTGCTTTTTACATGTGACTATTCCATAGCAACCAACACTGCCATCTCAACCATTTGTCTTATATTTTACGTTTATTTCATACATACATATAATCACGCCTTTATCCCTAATAGGCATAGCGTAAAGGACCTAAACAAAGGTAGTTCCGCCACGTCTGACAATGTTTCAAGGGTTATTAAAGATAGGTAGGGGAGATTTGTAGGTACATTGCTGTAGTGACAGGTTGTCAGCCTATCGCCTAAATTGCAATATACAGAAACCCTTGGATCACTTAGCTGGTTTTTACAGCATGTCCGGGAGGAAATGCAGCTGGTACACTCTATGTTTTTCTCTCGCTTCCAGTCCAGCATGGAAGACACGTTTATTACGTGCTAAAATATATCCGTTACATTAACTATAAAATAACAATATATCAACCGATATCAAAATGGCCGCCGTGTTTTAGTTGACTGTAAAAGTGTAAACAACTAAGTCAACTAACCTTTTAATCTCTCAGGAACATCAAAGACGCCGCTCTCAAAGGGTTCACACAAATGACAACATTTCAAGCTTTTAAACAACGATATTTTTGAATTAGCGTCCACTCAATTTTATATTTATATCCGCCATTTTTCATGCACAACCAGCGGCGCATACGCAAATGCAAGCCATTAATAAATTACAGAAACACACATGGACAGAGAATACTTCAAGTAAGTGTTTGTCGCCACAGCAGGCCCACGAATTGAATCAGTTTTCTTTATGAAATATTTTATCGACGTGGAAACTTTATGACGTATTCAGTGTGAACCTGCTAAATATTTCTTTAAATCTTAACGTTTTAGAAATTTTGTACTTTTCCTTTATTCTTTTGAAAGGTTAGGTAATCAACTTAACGAGTTTATAAAAATAAAACGGAAGTGCAGTATAGTACTGCACATTATAATTATTATTTGCACAGCCTACATACATACATACGTACATAAATTACGCCTTTATCCCTTATGGGGTAGGCAGAGCGTTTAACGCCTCGTAAAAGGCGCTTTCGCCACGTCTGACAAAAATTGAGGGCAATTTTAGATTGTAATATGTATTGCTTTAGTGACAGGTTGTCAGCCCATCGCCTTACTTACAATACACTGTAACCCTCGAGTCCCTTTTGCTGACTTCAACAGCATGCCCGGGAGGAAGGGCAGCTGGAACATTCTATGTTTTTCTATCTCTCCCAGTCCAGCATGGAAGGAAGACAATTATCTGATTCTCGAAAGGGCTAGCTGGAGAAACCTACACTTCACGTCACCACGTATGAAGCTCTTCAATGGGCATGTGTGCACTTCCTCCGTCGAGTGTCAGTTGTGTGTCTGTGTGAGGGGGTGTGCGGAGTGCGGTGTGAGGCGGGAGGGACGGAGGGGGGCTACTTCCCGCACAGCACCTGGCGTCGAGGTAACATGCTTCGACGGCTCCCATTGATATGTGGCGAGATGCAACTCGTAATGCTCTGATTTACCCTTTGTTTATGGCAATGTTGCACTGTGATCGTTTTTTAAACGCTACGCCAGGTTATGATTTTAAAGGTGGGCTTGCTGAAGCAAATTTATGGTTGGCGAATAATAATTGATGGTTTTCCGGTTAACTGCTACGGTTACGCAAAACCATAATACATAAATATATCAATTTTCACAATTGGCTTAATCATTTGCACTTCACTATTCTCCTAATACGTACAACCTGAAAACTTAGTTTCCATAATATTTAGCAGCGATGTTTATGAACAACGAAATTCCAATACAGCCTAAGCAATTCTAAACGCTCGATTTCAGGAATCGTTTGAACAATGCTGTTTCGGTTTGCGTCGGTGTTTGAAGGCATCCAAGCATCGCCGATGACAATACTGTTTGACCACATCCTCTGTTTGTCTTAGGGAAAGCAATTGTTGCATTATCTCTTATTTGTTTAACCGAAACTTTTGAAAGCAAGTCGCGTTTGAGGTCTTAAGACGACATTTCGAGTATTTTTTCGCAATTATATAGCTAAATAAGCGAGTGGTATGGAGGGCACGTTTGGCGTGTGACGTCATATCCGAAGTTAAATGTTGACTTGGTTGCGTAATAAGTTATGAACATCCTCAACGTATTAAATATTAAAAGTTATTCATACTCTATAGTTTAAACTCATTTAAAAGATGGCCTGCTCTACATCCTTTCCTACGTGCCGTCATATAATTAAATAACTTGGAAGGTTTTTTTAGTGCATTGTCAAACCTACACCTTACTAACCCTTAATTTCCCTGTTAATGGATACCACAAAAAAACCCTTTAGACTATGACTTGATTCCGCTTCTTGGAACCATTTATTTTTTTATGAATGGCGAATGGTCAAATGCTCCATGACCAGACCGTGGTCCGCAATCCTCAAGTGTCTGTTAGATATGTACAAAGACTAAAACTTCATTATTTCCGCTCCATGTGTTGGAGTTTTTTTTATGAATGAGTGTCTCATGGTCAAGTGGTCTATGATCTCAAATAGTCCGTCGTGTCTCGAGTCTGTTTGCGTTGGACAAAGGCCTGCGCGCGCGCACGTGGCGTCGTCAAACACGGCCAGTCGCTGTTGACACGGCCCGCTTGCGCCGCGCCCTGGCTGAGGCCCAAACCGAGCATTGTCCAACCGCACCTTACTTGCTAGACTACGACATACAACATTGCTTGAAACAAGAAAATTGTTATAAACCGAAATATCACTCACGATTTGGATCTACGACCAGACAAGGCGCCCAAATCTTGCTTTGTTGAAAAACACCTTGCTAGATATAGACACACACGCGGCTTGAAAACTCTGACCTAATCTAGGATTGGGTCTGGTTTCCCTTCTGGGTTGCGGAGGTCAGATGGCAGTCGCTCTGTGTAAAAACCAGTACCCTCGTTCAATCCCCTAGATTAGGAAGCCGACCCCGTGAGATACGGGATAAGACTAGGGAGATGATGAGATATAGACACACACGCTACGACATTGCTATCGAGTCGTATAGCGCACAACTTAACTAAATCTTGACTAAAATGATTGCCGTCTCTTTTTGTTCTCTCATGATAGAAAATGACAAGTATAAACTTATATTAGTTAAGTCGTGATTTTTGCAAAACCTATTGCTACCATTGCTTATAACAAGAAATTCTAGGAACCACATCTTGCTGGACACAAAAAATCTATGTTGAATTGAAACAAGAAAATTATTGAAACTAAAAATTTATCTTAGAAATTGACGCATTTTTGTACTGAACCCTACTCGCTACATACCTACCTATATGCACGTAATAAGAAGATATACTATATCGATATATCGCAGATATTAATGCTTAATTTAACCCTACACCAAAACACAATCTCCAAAAATAAAAATCCTCTCAATATTATGTACACACTTAAAGTTAGTATAAGAATTTCATACCCTTAAATTAGCTACGAATTTTGCTACGGCGTAGCAAGTTAATGTAAACAAAGACCTTTTCTTTTAAACGATATTGATTTGATTAGTTTGAATATAATAAGTACATTGTCTTAGGCCTTGTTAGTACTGCAAGCTTATAGTTGATTCCGTCATCAACTTTTATTGACTCTACCATAACTTGTGTAGGAACAATTTTCTTATATTTATTGTTCCTTGGCTTGAGTATTTGTGTTTGCATGTTTTATGGAGTCTCCTATTGTTGTCTACCTGAGTAAATCTATGAATGACGATAGACGGTTATCCATTGTGGTTGAACAAAAACTCAGGGCCCATGGAATACTCCCGGCCGTCGGATCACGGAGCGCAATATTTACTACGAGTCCCGTCCCTTTCACTTCCTCTACGGCGACAACCTGTGCGCGAGCGAGACGCCGCCACGCGAACCCACGAATCGGAGCGGGACGGAGCATTCATTCATAACCGAGTCCGCCATCCGGTCCGCGGGCTGATGAATCACTTCATCTCCTTCTAACGCGCAGTATCCTCTCGAGTGCGAGCAGGTGCCACCGGATGCAAAGTGCCGACTGAGCTTCGATCGGAAGCTCTCCAAAAAAACCTTACTCTCTCGGCCGGGCCTAATCTCATCCCGCGGGAACTAGTAACTCGTGAGAAGCGATAAGTGTATGCCGCGAGTGGAAATCGAAACTGCAAGTGTCGCGGTAAAGTTATTGTCGTTTAATAAGGGGACATTCGCAATTGGTTTTTCGTAAGCTCGTTGGTCGTGGTCGCGCGAGCTTCGCCCCTCCGTGCGCCCATTGAGCGCTGGTCGGGCGAGTAGTCGCGCGCCGGCCGCAGCGACGCACGCGCGCCACACGTTCACGACACGTCCCACACGGGCCGCACAGCCTCCGTGCTCTACACGACATATCCTCATCTGAAATGACCGGTCACGATCACGAGCGATCGCTGCTTCTTGACCGGGAGTGTTGCTCAGTAGTGATCCCTCTTATTGGTGCTTTTGAGTGAGTGTCGCCGGGAATGAACGCGATGTCGGCCTGGACGAGTTTACAATGGCCCAAATTGCATTAAATGGGTAATTGCTGTACGTCATTGAATAATGGATTTGGCTCATATACCGTCTATTACATTTTATCTGCGCTTATGACAGCGTGGGTTGGTGGATTTTGCGCTTGACTCCCGGTCCTACAGACCTACTCTTTGTTCAACGTTCCATTTAAATATTTAAATTCAACAATGCGTTTTTCTGACTCCATGAGATGCATACAAAACTATGTCACTGTCAAATATATCTGCTGGTTTTGTTTATTGTTATTTATAATGTTGCTTTTGTTCACGCCACTTGACTCTACCGTTTAATAGTGCGTCTTTGCATAGCATTTCCCAACAGTGGAAAATTTCAGTAAACTGGTGGGGATATGTTATGTACCTAAATTGTGAAACTCCGCTGCTATTTAGAAACTGTACATAAACTTAAATGTTTTACAATTCAATATCATAACTGCTTCATCTATTGAATCTGATATGGAATAATTTATTTCAGGTTAAGTTGTTCCCAATTTACGTAAATCAAACCATAAACGATCTTTAGATGTTAGTAGCTTTAGATGGCACATTGCGTTTTAATTTAACCAAACCTTTGGAATTCCTTTGTTTATGTACCTGTGTGATAAAAAAAACTGAGTCAAATGTAGAGCTACATACATATAATCATGCCTTATCCCTAATGGGGTAGCAAAGCATAAACGACCTAAACAAAGCCACGTATGACAACATTTTGAGGGTTATATAAGATAGATTTGTAGATATATTTATGTAGTGACAGGTTGTCAGCCCTTCGATTAAATTGCAATATCATGATACCGTCGTATCCCTTAGCTGGTTTTTACAGCATGCCCGGAAGGAAATGCAGCTGGCTCATTCTGTTTTTCACTCGCTCCCAGCCCAGCAGTAGAGCTACATTCGCAAACAAATTTCTTCACTCTTTTAGGTTACAATACCAGCTAGCCTTCATACCGTAAAGTTATTCATACTAGCAGATAGCTCTAGTTGCAGGCTGTCAGGTACGCGGCGCGCTTATCAGCAGCGTCGCCTGCGCGGGCGCAGCGTGGGAACGAAAAAAGCGCGTTAAACAATAGCGGACAGATAACACCAGCCAGACCCCATTTGGGACCAACTACTACTAATTATTGTTGCGTTTTCACTTTATTCTTACGAGTTTTTACAAGAACGTCTGCGTGACTCAGCTTAGCCAAGATTATGCGAGATAGCTACGGATTTCGGGAATTCCAATATTTAGGAAGCTTTGTCTTTTAATCTGTCATTTCAATTTTAATATTATTTAAAGTATGTACAAAAAATTATAGTAAATTAATATTAACATAGTAAATTAATATTAACGACAATACATAAAATTTTAGTATTCAGTCTGCTAGCTCAATATTTTATTAGGTACAGGATATTTTGCTTGAATGTTTCTTGTCATACCATGACTCACGAACAGTTTAGTTAAGACTTGTCGTAATCTCCTAGGATTTGGTAGATAAACCGGCTCAGTTTAAGTAGCTGCTACTGACTTGTTACTTTAATAGAGTCGTCTCAAATAATGAGGTAATCATTCCCCTTCCGGCTACCTCCCAAGCAAAAAATTACTTTCATTCATCACATCAGAGCTTAATTGAGCATGTCTGTCTTTCATTCATACACATAAATCGTTCATTTATATCTTGAATTTAACATACATACATACATATAATCACGCCTTTATCCCTTATGGGGTAGGCAGAGCGTAAACGACCGAAACAAAGGTCATTAGCCACGTCTGACAACGTTTTGAGGCTTATTTAAGATAGGTTTGTAGGTATATTGCTGTAGGGACAGGTTGTCAGCCTATCGCCTAACTTGCAATATACTGAAACCCTCGGATCCCTTAGCTGATTTTTACAGCTGGCACATTCTATGTTTTTCTCTCGCTCCCAGTCCAGCATGGGAATTCATCATATCAGAGCTTAATTGAGCATGTCTTTCATTCATACACATAAATTGTTCATTTGTAATCTTGAATTTAAAGTGGGTAGTTTTTTTATTTGTTTGTTGAATAATGTAAATGTAGAGTCCAAGGCTACGAGTGAGAGGGAATTGTCATTTACGTGATGTCCGTTGCAGTATGTTCGTATGATTTCACTTAAGACAATGGAAATAAAACGGCGATGTAAATCGTAGAAGTCGTTATCTGGTGGTGCGCCCTGTGGCTGCGCAGACGCACGCCCCACGCTCAGCGGATACAGGTGTTGCTGTTTATTTAGAAGCCATCTTGAAAATCCTTGCTGGTTCCGCTTTTTTAAAGGTTTTTTTAAGAAACCTTTCGATTTTGCAATTTGTGCGGCATTCGCGCAAAAAGTGACGCAACATCTGTCACTTGCACATCAGCGGTGCGCTACTTGAACTTAACTACTGCACTTAACATGTTGACATTAGTTGCGTTATTACAAAAAATAGCTGTAAAAATATATCTATTTTCGTCTTGACGCATAAACGTTTGCTTCAACATACCTATCCTTCGCTTTGCTTGACTGACTTTCGACCTCGGCTCTACGTTTTGTTTCTGTTACCAACATAGTCAGTAGACGAACTAACACGTTCTCGAACTAGCTGAATCACGCACCGTAGTTTATTTTAACGGGGGTTCATAGAAGTGCGATTCTGAAAGCAAACAGCTTCATGCTCCCCGGCCACGCATGCGCGGAGTTGCCCAATCACTGCCCAATATTAAGACCTACCTGGTCAAGTATCAATTTTACGCAATTTCTAGGTACTAAAATTATATTACCTATTATTATATTACCTATTATTATTTTTGATTTGTACCTAGCAATATTTGGTTAAGGATGGATGCTGATGATCCAAAAACGTAGCTATTAAAAAAATCAAGATAAGGAAAATGTTAACACAAAAATTATGTAAATTTTCCTATTAAGAATTTTAACACGTTGTCGATACAGACTTCGTAATTTTAATTATAATCTATTAGCCAGTCCATTTGAAAAGTAACAAATAAGGTGTAGCCTATTCGTTTATATTTCGGTGTGCTCGTAAAGGTAGAATTTTCGCGGCCAGCGAACCGAGACGAACTGACTCACTCCACGCCTCGACAGAGAACGCTAAACGGACTCTTTGCATACATTCAAATAATTTACCAACAGAGGCCTAATACCTTAGGCAATGTGCCATTCATTTTCCAGATGGGAAAAAGAACTATCTACATATCTAGATATGAATAAACTTAATATACAAAGTTATGTTTTGATATTAGGCATTTAGTGTTTAAAAAAAAACTCTAGAACTGTTACCGTCTTTTTAAAAATCCATCGAATTGATTAGTATTCAAATACTTTAGTCGTATTTTCACTTCAACTTAATATTCCAGACATTTCCCATTCAAATTGTCACCAACTGTACCTTTAGCTCTTCCGGCCATTTGCAATAAATCCGGTCAAAGATAGTCGGATTTATTTTTACAATAACATCCCATTTCAGGTTGATCGGTATATATATCTCGTTTACAAGCAACTAATAGTCCCAACACCGGCTGTCGTAGTCCGACCTAATTCCAAAGGTGATTGATGAAATGGATCTGAAAGAAATAGATGACCATCTAAACTTAACCGGATTTGAATCTTTCCGTTTATTTTCAGCGACAGAAAACTTTACGAGTTGTAATTAGGGACTTTAGCCAGCAGCAACATTGTGAAATCCAATATTTATGATGATGATAAAATAATGGCGTCAGGAAATTGCATTTAAGATAAAATCTGTTTTGGATTACCTACTGTAGGTATGCAACAGTAGCATTTAAACAAGTAATTCAAAAATGTAGTGTCGATTATTTTCTATACCCTTGCATTTAGCTACTCTTTTTGAAATTACAATATCGCAGCAAAGTCCATCACTAGCCCTGACGCTAATAAACATCATTTGTATGCAAACGAGGCTCGCCTTGGACAACTCATAATATTGCATTAGATTGGAATCGAATTCAATTCATATGAACGTGGTCCCGACCTCACATGTTACATAAACGACACTGAACTTAACCTTATGCTCCCTAATCTACATACAAAACATACTGAAAACGCATCCATTTGAATGTCTAATGAACTAAGGTTTATTTTTCCGAAACGTATTTCGCGCCGCATTTGAATTTTTATTACTCCGGAGTTAATTGTGTCGGAGCAATACGATCCACTCTCGTTAATTATAGATTAGGATATGTTTAATGTCATGCCAAATGTTTCGCACTAATTGATGAAAATGAGCAGTATCCTTAAGACATTAAAATTCTTGGCTGTCATAATTTATTTTTAAAATGTAACAAGAAAACTGTGAGGGAAATATGAAAATGTCTGACACGGTCGCCATTTTGTGTGGCGGTCGAATTCGGCGCAGTCTAGCGGTCTATTTATCCCGCCCTCTTGTATAAACAAACATTAAATATTTAAATATGGAACGCGCAGTTTTCCCCGGTGGATTTTTCTCGGTTGCCAGTGCGCAGGCGCGTGGGCGTTGGGAGGCGCTCAGCGCGGCGGCCGCCCTCTCGCCATGAGCACGCCTTACACTCTCAGATCATCTACTCAAGATCTCCACCAATTTTAAGACATTTTTTGTGGCAAAAATTATTTGGTTTGTCTTTGACATCACCATTTTATCAACATGACTCGTCCATGCTATCACGTTATTTTCTACTCATTGTAGCTCTGTTTTTCATCAGTAACTTTTTTATGCCTAAACCTTCATAACTCACCACCTGCTTAGCACTTTAATTCCCTTCAAGCTGTTTTGGCGTAACTCATTAACACGAAAAAAAAGTTTAAAAACTACCTGTCTATCTTAAGATGGATCGCTCTCCTTATCAGCAAATAATTTACCCTCAATAATGTTGATAAGACTTCAGAACCTGCAGTGGAGTAATGTTTCCTCTCCTCGTTAGTATGTAGATTTCCAATTGCATAAAAATGGGGCACTTGGTAGTTGGTACAGTCAGGCCAATAAGTCAGGCAGATCGATTTTTGCTGGTATATTTGGACATAACTCTAGAAATTCTCTTCTTAAAGAGATAATTTTACTAGTACCTTAATGTCTATGTTAAGTTGACCGACATTTTTCTGCTCGACTGTACCTTATTAGCGTTAATATGAAGTACGCTTGAATAGACTTTTTACTGACTTTTCCTAAAGAAGTAAAACCGCGGGACTGATTTTTTTATCGGCTAAACTAAGCAATCCGTATCACTTGCCCTGCAGCCTGACCAAATATGTTAAATACTGTCTATTGAGCAATTTCAATTGAACTAGTAATATAATTAGCTATTTAGTTATGTAAAGTTGTCTGAAGTTGAAATTGTAGTTGCTATTCATTTTGTTTTCTTAAGATTTTCAATTAATATTATTTATTATGAAAAAAGAATGTCATAAAAAGTTGCTGAAGGATTTTTCATTGAGAGTTTAGTTTGATTTCTGTATAATGTCTCCCTAATATCTTAGCTAATATCCGATTTTATTTTCAGTACGTCTAAAATTTGCTCTTGCTCACAAAGCAATAGCAGGGTTCTAGTCCTAATGAATATAGAGATACAGAGATGAAACCTTACCGGCAGAGTGAGTCGCGTGGACGCGTGCGGGGTCACGCGGCCCCTGCGCCGGCGCACCGCAAGTGATTTGACCTCCGACTCCTCAATTAAAACGTTTACCACTCAGAGTCCCGACTGGCCGGGTTTTAGTCACACATCGTTCCATTCATGACTATTGCGATAAGGTAGTAACGCCATAGAAACACAGAAATTCCAGATGCTTCTTTCAGAACATACTGTTAAAAAAAACGCATTTCTTCTGTGGCCGTTTGGAATACAAATCTAAATTAAAAATACTTTCCCATTTAAAAAACCTTTGAGCGGTTTGCTTACAGTGTTGACACTCGAGAGATGGGTAAACCGCATTATTTCGCGCATAGTTTATCTCACAAACTCGCTCTGGCCGCGCATCAACATGCGCAAGAGCGTCAACAAGCCGAATTGTTGCGGCTTGTTATCCAAGCAAAGACATTGTTCCACAGTGGTTCCACATTTGTATTGGTCCGTGGTATACCGCGTCAGAGGTTCGTGGAAGAGGCCATTGTCGCTCGTTTGTTGTCCGAAACGCGCAGAATCTCGCGAATGAGCCAACAATATGTTTGACGCGCGAGAAACCTGCGCCTGCGTCTGTTCACGTGCGTGGAATGATAAATTTGTTGATTTTGTTTTAGTCGACTCTTTTGAAACTATTGCACCATTGATTTTGATTTGATTGATTTTTATAGCATCTTGACATAAGGGATAGGGATAAAGGCGTGATTATATGTATGTATGTATGTACCTTGACATAATCATAACACAATATTGAAGTTATATTAATTTATCTTGGATCCAATACAATTTTAAAAATATGAATAAGTATAACATGTCTCTCATAGATATATATATAAATGACTAATTTGTTATGAAAGATCTTCTGCATCTTCTGTAGTCAAATATTCCCAATTCAAATCCAACGGCTAGCATAAAATTTTGAAGATTGAACATTTGTCTGTAGCATGCGGGTGGCATGGCGGTTATTAAGCCCCAATCTTTGTAGGGTGGTGTGACCTCTCTGACCGCAGTGGACCACAATGCTATTGACAAATGATGCCATGGACGCCATGTTTGAACAGGGAGATGGGCCCGCGGGCAACAATCACTGTTGCACGCTTCAAATTTGCTGGCAAGTTTAGAGAAACTTAATTTTCGATGCGCTTTACCCAAATAAAATTCTACTGATTTATCTCTGTTTCTATACTATTCCCATCTGATGAAAGCTTATTCTTATTCTTTTCGAGTCAATGGTTTTAATTTAATTTAAACTTCTAGATATGGTCCAATATTTTTGACGCAATTCATTCTGATTCTAAATGATAGAAACTATACCAAAGTTCCTATTTGATCAACCACACTAAACGGCTGCAAGTCAAAAAATAAATCCTCGATTTATCAGTGTAATCGAACTTGAATTGAAACAAATAAGACAGATTCAATAAGTGGCGTTGGGGTGACAGTCGGGCACCAAATTGGGCAACAAATCGGAGGAGACAATCAAGTTAGTTGACCCGACACTCTCGGACACCCAGTGATTAACCTCTAGACATGAGCAGGCCTTTAAATTGACCCTTTAAACCGATTAGCACATAGAAATTGTCTGTCTAGGAAATCATCTTCTCACCCATGATTCACCAAAAATTTAGAGAAGAATTACTAAAATGGGCATTGGCCTTAAGGGAATTATGTTTGATTTGATTATAAAGCATGAAACTTTTTTAATTTGATACTAAATTGTATTGGGATACATGTACCGGGTGTAAGGGATCGCGTCCCATAAACTGATAGGGGTTGTTCAGTTAACGAAACTGAACAACGCTCACCAGGATTTTTTTTAAGAGATTTAAAAATAAATACTTTCCCATTTAAAATAACCACCTCGATCAGACAATTTGTATGGAAAAGCAAATACATTTCTCACTTCCTGAAATAAAATCCTTTTGATAGTTGTTAAATTTTGTTGACTGAGCAACCCATATCAGTTTGCAGGACTCTGTCCCATACACCCGGTATATGTGGTGGCTAACGTGGTCATGTAGAATAAGTAGACATTTAATATCACCAGCACCACGTATGTAAAAGCAAGTGACCTAATACTGATCGCTGGACGTGATTCAACTATTGTCCTCCAATCTTGGAGGCACTTGGGCTTATTCAAAAGGCTTCAACTGTCACTTGGCGTAATGCAATAAAAAGCAGTTCGAGACCCTTAGAAATAGTCAGCTCTTTAGTGATTTCGAGTGGAAACAGCGTTTAAGTAGAAAATTTATTTGGAAATGTATATAGTCTTATTTATATATGAATCGTGGAAATCAAATGCTATATTTAAAACTAACTCCCTATTCTTTTTTACATTACGTTAGTATTAAACATGCAGGCAATAAACTCCAAAACTTGAAAAGCCCAGAAGTCAAAAATTTATAAAAGTCAAATGGTTCTTTTATAAAAGTCAAACATTTTATCTAACCTACGTCAACAGTTCCTAGTATTTTTTATACAAAATAAATAAACATCTTACAAAGCAGTAAGCTACATAATAACATCTAAGTAGTTATTGTTCTGTTTGTCTGTCCGTATCGCTGGCGAATAAATGTGATTTTTATTGAAGGCAATTCGTCGCCCCCATCACGGCTAAGTAACATAGATTGACATACATAAATAAATAATATTGCGTAGAAGAGATAATCTGCGTCGCAGTTACAGTTCTCCCGTCCCACATATTTTAATTTTCAACTAGTTTTATCTACATCATCGCATTATCTACATTTGATTTCCTCTACCCAAGGTTGCCTGGTAGAAATTGCTACCATAGCAATAAGGCCGCCTTCGTTGTACTTTAATTTTTATTTAATTTGTTCTAATTCCTGTTGTTTTTGTTTTATGTGCAATAAAGAATATATCTATCTATCTATCTAGTTTTGACTTCTGAAAGCTGGAATATTCTTTTTAGGATCATTTATTAAAGCATGTGAAAATTTTATTCAAAAATAATACATCTTAATTTTTTTTCCTTGGTTTTTTTATTGATCATTCTAATCTATCGTCGTATCTCATGTCAATAGGTGAAAAGTAGAGTTTCTCGCCCCTGTAGGCATACAGGGCATACAGACGGACAGACTGACAGATATGGCTAAATGAAATGCTAGTTGACTTCCATGCTGGCCTGGGAGCGAGAGAAAAACATAGATTGTGCCAGCTGCATTTCCTCCCGAGCATGCTGTAAAAACTAGCTAAGGGATCCGAGGGTTTAATATATCGTAATTTAGGCAATGGGCTCACAACCTGTGAGTACAGTAATATAACAAATCTATCTGGCGGAAAGACTTTTGTTTAGGTCGTTTACGCTCTGCCTTTAATTAGGGATAAAGGCGTGATTATATGTATGTATGTAGTTGACAACGGAACCCTAAAAAAGTTGATGATCTTGCTAAGTTACTTTTGAAGGTTAAATGGTAAGAACAGAATTTTGAAAATCGCCAATGGATCATATCTAGGATCACATATACTTACTCGCAAGATCTGTATGTATGTGGGCTACAATAGGGGCGTGGATCTCTTGTGTGCGATGATAGATGGTGACAGGCTTTGATCTTCTCTTTGATTCACAGTCTTTGATAAATCTACTTTATTAATGTTCCTTCCGTTCCATCAAAATCTTTTAGAAACTTTTGGCAACTGCATATCTCACAACTTCCCATGGTTTTCAACATGTCAGACATAAATTACTAGCAAAGCAAAACAATTAGATAAAAAACATTGATAATAATCTTTGAAACCCCAAAACACTTACACCCTTTAACAGTCGTGTGAAAGTATAAATATTAAAAAGGAGTGAACGGAATTTCATTAAATTGCGTTCACCACTAATCAGCCCTTACTCTTGACAAGCCCTTCGCCCTCCGGCCCTCAAGCCCTCTAACAGTTTATTAACAACGGAATTGAGATGTTTACTGGTACTTAACCCTTGAACTGCGGCAGAGCACTGTTCTATCAATTTGTAACGCTTAATCTTCGGTTATTACATTTCCTATTCATAACCTAATAGAGAGTGTAAACATTATTACCATAATTCAAACTCCCATGTGGGTATTAAAAGATACCGATAACTATCGATTAGCAGCCGTTACTAGTGCTTAAAATAATTATGGTTGAATATGCTATCATGTTAAATTGTATGCAGTTAAAACAAACAGTGTTTTAATTGCGCCACCGGTCACGCACACACGCATGGCAAAATATGAGGGTGGCGTAAACGGGGAGTGTGCAACAAGTGTCTTCAAGGCTTTGTAGTGTCAAAGATATTAGACTGGGTGTGTAAAAAAATTAAACTTGAAAGATTTAGCAAACCTCTGATGCTTAGCTTTTCCTTTAAGGAAGAAAGGGCTGATTATAGTAACATGTGTACGCAGAAGTGCAGGCACGATCGCTAACGACTTCTCGACCACTTAACCGTCGTAGTTTACGAAAGTTGGCGAAATGGCCCGTCACGGGTAAGTGGTGTGTGTGGGAACCACCCGCCCGCAGGCGTCGGGGTGGCGAGGGGTAGGTGGTGAGCGGGCGCGGGGCGGGGGTGGGAACCAGGGGTGGGAACGCCACCGGAAGCGCTGTGTCGGATCGTTCCGCTCGCACCTGTGGGAATGTAGACTACCACCAATTTGAATACTTTCCGTTCGACTTGGCGTAGCTCGCTGCTCGCCCGATAGCCTTACAAGAACCTTTTAAGAGCGTTACCTTGTTCCACACGCCTTGCTTATCTCTTAATTAGCAGTTAGCGTAACGTTAATTTATTGTCTTTGTCTGCTAACATACCTACGGTTGAGGCATTTTGTATACTTCGAGTACAATGACTTAAATTGTGATACTTAATATGCATAACCAACTTGTACAGATAGACAACATAGTTAGAAGTGTTTTGTAAACATTTCATGGAAATTAAAAACAACATCAGGAGTCAAAAGCAAAATCCATCAAATCTAAAACACTTCTATTCCCAAGCAGGTGGTGTTAAGAACAGTTTAACTAACCATGGACTGGAATAGAACAGAAATTCACTTTTCAACCGTGACGTGACAAAAACCGCTCCAAAATGAAAAACAGCGAAGAGTGTTTAGACTGAATCACTCAAACAGACTATAAAGAAACAGTGTGATATTTATTGATCTTATTTAAAAATATATTTAATATTAAGTTTAAAGTTAATTATATAAAAAGACAATAGACAGTGTAAATTGTAAATATAGAAAGCTAAGTGAGTGAGGACGAATCTCAAAGTGCTAACAAAAGTAGAGTCAGAATATATCGGGTATTCAAAAACCCGTAGAAGAACCAGAGACAGAAGAGAAGAAGAAGAGAAGTTCATAAAGGCGACGGCGGCCATCGCAGGCATGGGAATCAAAGTCATGATGAAAGCTTTCAGTAAGCCGAAAGGTGAGTAAACATAGGATAAGTAAAACATAAAACATAAAAACAGTGCTAAGAAAAACGTTAAGAATATTTGGTTAAAACTCTAAAAACAAAGGTAGAAATAAGTAACTGGCATTTTCTTCACAAGGTTAGTTTTATCATAATTTATTTCAAGAGAACTCGATCTCTGTTTTTTTTAAGGCATACAAATTCTGTAAAACAACTTGTTCGATTCCCTGGAAGTAAACGAGGTCATGAGCTTATGGAGTTCTCCGAATTGACTCCTAAGCACATAATCCAAAACAGTAGCAATAGTTCTAGAAACTCAAATATTGCAACACTCTTTTCTAAGTTTTGGAAGTAATGCATAATTTAATATTTTCACAAGGTCTTGTTAATAATAAGCGTCCTGAAAATACATCTTCTCTGTCTTAAACGATACAAATATTATAAAAACGAATGGGTTCGAATTTCAATAGTTTAATAGAAACTTTACCATATAGACAGATTTGGAAACTTGTGTTTCTAAGACATAGGAATCTTAGAAAACCAAAGTTCTAACTGGGGTAGATATTGTGAAAAACTCGAATACGATACATCATCCGTAGACAGACGCAACTGTCAGTTTCGCGTGCACTTGTCCCGAATATAAAACAAATTTAAATATTTACAAAAAAAAAACACAAAACAGCCAACAGCAACATTGTTTCGTATTTATAAAGCTATCTCAAGATTGAGAGCAATATTTAGTATGGATTTGACGGGTCATATTGTACTGAAATGACATTACTGATACGAACTCAAACTAGCTGTCAATTTCAAGTGCTGTTTATCAATACGGGCCAAAGGCTCGTATTTTTAAAGCGATTTCGAACTTGAGAGCAATATTAAGTATGGATTTGACAGGCCAGTTTGTACAGAAATGACATTTCTGATAAATATATATTACTTCCATGCTGGACCGGGAGCAAGAGAAAAACATAGAATAAGCCAGCATTTCCTCCCGGGCATTCTGTAAAAGTCAGCTAAGGGATCCGAGGGTTTCAGTGTATTGTAATTTAGGCGATGGGCTGACAACCTGTCACTAAAGCAATATACTTACAAATCTATCTTAAATAACCCTCAAAACTTTGTCAGAAGTGGCGGAACGACCTTCGTTTAGGTCGTTTATGCTCTGCCTACCCCATTAGGGATAAAGGCGTGACTATATGTATGTATTTCTGATAAAAATTCAAACTCGCTGTCACTATTGAGAGCTGATTACAAATACGGTCCTAAGTTCCTAAGGTAGAAGAAGCGAAGGTTGTAAATGAGGTATTGTGAAAAACCCGATAAGTGCGATTCATCATCCGTAGACTGAGGCAACTGTCGGTTTCGCGTGCACTTGTCCCGAATGTGAACCAGCGTGACCGACAACATATGAAAACGTACATTTGGCGATCGCCGAGCGTCTATCATTTGCAAATTATTATTTTGCTGTGACGACATCTGTGGGGAATCGAAATTGTCATTATGAAACATGGCTAATAAATAAGTATTTATTTATTAAACAGATTTTGCACACATGATCAATGATCATACAGAGGACACAAACATAAAAAACAATAGCACAACAGGTACAGCTTATCTCTAAAAATAAATCTCTTTCAGCTGACCTACGGTAGTGAGAGTGCATAAGTGAGGCAGATAAGGCGTGTACAATTATACGTAAAATCACATTAAGTAAGATTGAAGTACATTCTTTGGAATTCGGCATAAAGTAATTCATGAACCCACCAAAACACTAACAAAAGGTTGTGATAAAACTTACTGACTGAAACCAAACGATACAAATTTCCCCTCTTACATATGGCGTTGTGCTATAAAATTAGGTCAAGGGTCAAAACTTCACCCTTCACATAAAAGACTCAGCCTTTGTCTTATGAACTCGTCCCCTTCCGATGCCCAAAAAGTTGAAACCTGTAATACAGATCCTATTTCTTTTAATCTTCTTTTTGTCGTAGCACAGCTATAGGCAGATACATGATATAGGCCTCTGACATGGTTTTTGCGTAACGATGAATATCAATGACAGCGACCGGGACCAACAGCTTAACGTGTCCTCCGAATCACTGATTATTTTTCTTCCAGACAATCAGGTGATCCAGCCTGCATTGTTTTAAGCAAACTGGTAAAATTCTTACAAAATGGTAAATTTACAAATATCAACTTTGTGCCCCCCCTGGGAATTCAACCCTGAATCTCCGGATCGAAAACCTATGGCTAACAACACTAGGCAGTTTCGTTTAATGGTATCGCATGATGTCTGATGTTCTGATGGCACCGTTGCACAAACCGTCATTACGGTAATTATGAGCGACTCCGCTCTGCTGATCTTGAAAGTGAAGACCTTCGTGCGGCGATCTGGGAAACCAGCGATGTTTGTATACAAACCACTCGCTTGTAATGAGAAATATGGCTTGTGGTTGTGCTAGTTAGTTTTAACTGCCGGATTAATAGTTTCGATTGGAATTGTTGTTTGTCTATGAACATAACGTAGACTTTGACGTAGCTATTGAACATGACCAGCATACCACATAAATTATTGAGAGTTTCCGACAGTTCAGTTACTGGTCATTTAATAAGACTGTGTCAGCGTTCGATGACTCCTCCATACATCAAGCCCGGTAGCTACATCTTCTCAAGCGAACAATAACGTCAATGAGGCAACAAACAGCGAGTTTACAACTCACGCACCGAAAGTCATAAAAAGCTATGACAATTTACAGGCATAACAAAGACGGTGGCATCTATCTAGTACGGGCTAATAACGCGCGGGGGCGTCCATTCACGTCGCTGATTGGTCCATCCGGTGCGCGCTCAATGAGATGATGCGCGTGCGCCGCCGCCGCCTCTGTCATTGAGCAAAGGTCTCTCGCCTACATTCGAGATCTAAGCGATAGAGCGATAGACAATTTGTGTATTGAATATTGTTTTGTTTCTTCACGGCAGTTGCCAACTTCTAAGAGTCCATCTTGCTAGAGAGAACAAACTGTAGAGTTGGTCATTCATTCGTAACTACAAAGCACTTTTCAATAAACTAGGTGCAATATTAGCCATCATTGTTATCGATTCGTAGAGCACACAACTCAACTAAATATTGACTAAAATTATTGGCGTCCCTATCTGTTCTCTCATGACAGAAAATGACAGGTATAGACTTATATTAGTAAAGTCGTGATTTTTGCAACTACGAATTCGTACTACTGTAAACTTTTATGTCAGAAACGTACAATTATAATTACGAAGACATAACTTATATTATAAATAATAAGTATTCTATACATGATTACAAGTATGCTAAATGTTTCATTTGACTCATTTTCCGCTTGAATGACGGGAAGCCGTTTGAAAATAACATTTTACCGCATTATGCGTATGCGCAACCCTCCGCCATAGTTGAGTGGTTACAGTTCGAGGGGTAGCAAATGGACAATTTTACGAAAAGGCATTAAATAAATTGTATTCACACGGTAACCGTTAATGGGTTAGCTGCGTCATGCATAAATAAAATAAATACTTCAAGATCCCATAACTCTAGTTCCATTCTTGTTGTAGCGTCTCTCATCTATCCACCTGTCTTATTGTTTACTGATAAATGAATAGATTCTACAAGAACTTTAATGTAATAGCTCTAGTTCAAACAAAAACTGATGGTATACAAGGCACGCAAGTATTAACTCTTAACAAATAGCTCGTATGTTCATCACTCATCGTTATGAGCACCTTGCCACTACAGGCTGCGAATTTATTACTTTTCATAAGAAAAACCCGCGATAAGTGTTTAGAGTAATTATGTGTAATTATAAAAGGCGATTTGAATGCTGGCTGCGCACGCGCCGCTGACGTCACGCGACGTTCCAAGTTCAAACGGCGAACAATGGCGACGGTAAAAATGGCGCGAGCTTTTGTTCTGGGTCGCTATTGTGGTGGTCGTGTCATAGGCGAACTATACAGCAGGTTCAACCATTTTATGTTCATGCACATTTAAATATAAATAATCATTAATCATTTTATTACGTACTGCGCCGACCCCAAGTAAATGGGATAAGGGCAAGCGAATGATGATGATGATTTTATTACCATTAGCGAAAAAATATGAAGTTTCTGTTGGTTTTATATCTCTATCACGGGTAGTTAAAAATCATGTAAGTATTTTTTGAGACGATGAAAAAGCCTTCAAGACAAAGTAAATGAAAATCAACATATCCTGAACAAATAAAAACAAACTTTCCCTTTAATCTTAAAAATTAAATACGAACAACAAAAGACCTGCAACTTACATTCGGACGTACAAATTGTATGGTGCAGTAGAATTATTTTGTTTGCAACAGGTCGGTTCCCCTGTGTGCCACCTGTTACATGCGTCCATGGGGCCGTTACACAAAACAACAATTTACAAGCACGATTCGATGTTCATTGCGTGGGCTGTTCTCTTCTTCGAATACCAGGCTTACCGACTTCACAACTGCCTCCATGGTGTGGTGGTCTGAGCCATGAGCTCCTGATCTGGAGGTCTGGGGTTTGGTTCCCAGGAACACAAAGTTGATGTCTGTTAGTGTTTCACTTTGTGAGATATTCTCCAATTTCCTTAGAACAATGCACTGAATCACCTGATTATCTGCGAGAAAAAAGATTCCGTGCTTTGGAGGACACGTTATGCCATGTCTTTGATTATGGTCGTTACAAAAATCTTGTAAAAAGTCTGCTAAGAAGCTGTCCTATTAGGCCGTTTAAAACTCTGATACCAGGGTTCATCGGGTCGATGGACTCGAAACCTACTCAAACATAAGAAGACTAGATGCTTGCTGGCTTCGCAATGTATATCGAATTAAGGACCCCATGCGTGGAGTGTATGCAGGTTGCTAGCATTTTATAGGCTGTAAAGAGGCTATTGTTTGAGAAAGCGCAAATTAGCTTGAGTTTATGGGTGGAGAGATCATTTGGTAGTAATATTGGTATCTCTTTCGAATGTGTTGGAACGGAATTATAGCACAGATGAAATTAATTTGATGATGTTTGTTCTAGTTTAAATTCCAAAAGCAATGTAGATAGAGCTGTCGGGAAGTTAAGGGTCTGAAGTGTATCATATGCATAATAATACAGTTTGAATTTACCATCCTCCAAATCAGTGATATTCTTCTTGGGTCAATTACTTATGTATAAAATTACGCTACCTGACTCAATTTTATTGTAGAGTCACTTAATAATTCTTCTAAACTTGACACCCGAGAAAACCCCAAATTGTGATCCTAGGTTAATAATAAGCATATTACTGCCGGAGTATACCGAATAATTGACGAAGATGACCGAATGCAAATCTTTATCTTGAAGCAATTGTTTATGACTGCTTGGGATGTAGAGTCACTTTATTTTCCTTCTAAACCTTGACACCCAAGAAACCCCCAAATTGTGATTCTAGGTTGATAATAAGCATATTACTGCCGGAGTATACCGAATTGTGAATGGCGTAGATAACCGAGTGCACAAAGGACAGGAGATGCGCATGGGCAGCTCAGCCTTCGGACTTTCGGGCTAATTAGCCCGCGCTTTGTTTTCAGCTGAATCGCACATTGTTGTACCAAAATAAACGGAACTCAAATCTAGAATTGTTCTAAAGGTCATAATACGCTAATGAACAATAGAATAAGTGGTTAGGTATACATTTTTCATTCGGTCTATTACGAGTCATAGAATTGTTTACGTTAATTCCGATAGAGTCAACATCGATACAAAATGTCATACGCAATGACTCAGTAATTAATGTGCTAATTAAATAACACGATGGAAAAGTAATAGTACATTATTTCCCGCGTGTAATAATTTTCCGTTTATCTGCCTCGATCTCTCGGCGATTTACTGACATCATTCCCGTTTTTTCTGATCATCTTGAGAGCAAGGAGTGACAGCTGATGAGCTCGTATAATAATCGTAAGTCTTCCTGTAATGCCTCTCGATCAGACCCTCCCATCTCATTGTCAGATCCACTTATTAAACTTTCTTCGGTAGGATACGGTATTTCAACAGCTGATATTTTTTTCGCTGATTGAAACCTGAAATCAAATCCAGTGAAGAAAATGTATGGTGTGAATTCAAAAAAAGGTAATATTTTTTAGTCCATTGATAATTTGATGTCAAGTAACGACCATGAACGATAAAATCCAATTTAATAATTGCCATATTTTTAGCAATACATATTACAATCTAAAATTGTCCTCAATTTTTGTCAGACGTGGCGAAAGCGCCTTTTACGAGGCGCTAAACGCTCTGCCTACCCCGTAAGGGATAAAGGCGTGATTTATGTATGTATGTATGTATGCATATTTTTATGTTCCAACTTCAAAATCAGCACTACTCCGTACAACAATGTAAAGCAGTAGGCAGACCACGTTCCGAATTAGAGTTAGCTATACACTTCCTGGATACTTAGTAAACAAAGTAAAGACACCACCATAGTCACCGTATAATAACGGTATCATGGCGTCCAGCGCCCGCGCCGCCCGGAAGGCCCCCATCGGAAACCCTGCGACAATTAAACCCAAATCTCTCAGATTAATTACTATAATTACGGAAACGGAAGAGACGCCATGCTTTTTGCTCCATCTCGCGAAATGCCATTCTGAAAATGTCAGCTGCAGGTACACGTACATCCCTTGTGCTCTTTAAATTGTAATTCTTTAGTAAAAAAAAACAAGTATACTATATCATTAAGGCTTCGAAAGTAGGAATTTGAGATTAAATTAAATTCCTCATTACATTAAAGGTTTTTGTTTGGTCATTAATTGACATAGCAGTACTTGATTGCCTATCATTTACTATACCTTCAAATCGGTCACGAACTAAATATTAAGTGTTTGATAAAGTAATGATTTAAAAATATTAGATTATTAAGTACAATCATTGATTTTATAATACTCAATACCCGTAGGTACCTCTATTTCATTAAAATATCAGCCCTATTCAAAATGATATTTTTCCCGATAATTTCAGCGTTGAATATGTAGGTAAAAAATATGCAAATGAATGTCAAATAAATGGGACCGATTTGCAGCTCGAGATTTATGTAGGTAATCTTACTTAGAAAACTTCACACAGTCTTCTTTTTAGCGACTAGATTCTCGAGTCGAACGACCTGAACCCTGGTGTCAGAGGTTTCAAACCGCCTAGTAGCACAGCCATAAGGCCTCTGACGAGGTTTGAGTAACGACCACTATCAAGGACAGCGACCGGGACCGACGACTTAACGTACCCTCTAAAGCACGGAATCCTTTTTCTTTTCAGACAATCAGGTGATTCAGCCTGCAATGTCTTAACTAACCTGGGGAAAACTTCACAAAGTTATAAATTGACAAATATTAACTTTGTGTTCGAACCCAGGACCTCAGGATCGTAAACTCATTGCTCTGACCACTAGACCACGGAGGTAGTTCACACAGTTGGAAACATGCATTGGAAACGTTTTGCTTGCCATAATTATTAGCATTTAATCTCACAAGTATGCGTGACGCGGTGTGACTCTTACTCAACCTTGACTCAATGTATCATTACTTATTACTGCAGGTGCATATGGTGCATTCGCTGCATTTACTGCACTTTAATGCGATTATCTCACAATGGGAGTTCGATCGGGCCACTCGGGCAAAAAATCCGCTTATTAATGTCTTAATATTGGCCGACACAAAGGGACATTAAGGAGACATCGACTTCTTAATCAACCCTATCTACATGTTTATTCATACGGCGAAGAATCTACAAGTTTTAATTAACAGGCATATAATTTAAAAGATTGCATCATCTGCGAATATAGGGTTGCTAAATATTTATTAAGGCTGGGTCCTTTTAAGAAGTTTTAACAACTTGGTCATCAGGGTTCATAGAATCGTTTAAATTAACAGCCCTCTTCTTCACAACAGAAAAAGAAGGCTGAATTATTACCTAGTTAGGTACACTTTCGGTAAAGTCAAGTCCCATGTAATAAAATATTCTGATGTCATCACCTCTGATAGCCTCCTGTAATAGACACGAACACCAACTAATCTCTATCACATATTCTCCCACCTCCCTCTGTACGCGCATTGTACCTCGCTGTTGGCTGATTCACGCGCAGGTGCGTTTGCGCAGGGATATAGCGCGAGTAAATCACGACCAGCGCGCAATTAATGTGTCGGCCATCGCCCATCGGCCAGTGTAAGAGCAGCCGTCGATGTGACCAATTAATGAGAATCAGGATTAGGGGGAACGTAAGGATCAGGCTCTGGTATCGCCCTGCACCAGACGTTACTACTTCTTCTTCTCAGCAAGCGGATTCTCGAGTCGAACAACGACCCGAAGAACCCTGGTGTCAGACGTTACTACTGATAATAATATTTGATCGATAATAACGGGGTCCTTGTGTGATTGTTTAACAAGTCGCCTTAGATATGGATGCACCGTTGTTCTGAATCTTTTATCCTATTGATGTCGATTTTGGAGTGATTATTAACAAAATCTATAACTTTGTAACGGCTAAAAAGTGAGTAAATAAAAATAACACGTAGTGGTCTTGATAACATTTTCACACGCCTTGAAACATAATTTTCTTGATAATCCTACAAAAACAATGAATTTATAATACAAGACGCTATGCATCATTCAGAATGGCGCAGACCCGTTACAACGAGCTCTTATAAATCATCGAATTACGGAACCGATAGAAACCATACCGGCGATGGACGTACCAACTATAAAAACAGAAAGAAAAATTTAAATTATATCAGAACGAGGCTCAGCTAGAGCAGATGAGGGCGCTGTGCCGCGGCCACCGACCGTGGGAGAGGTGCACAAATCTCCGCATCTCAGAACTGGTCGGCAGGTGCGCAAGAGCAACACTCACACACGCCCGCCCACACTCACACCACCACACAGAACCAGACGCACTTATGAATGAAGCCTCCGTGCGCGCATCCGTGTACACGCACACGCGAGCACAGTAATCGCGCCTGTTTATCTCTGATTTATTTTATTCGAAGTCTTGATGCCTCAAAAGTCAGCTATTAATTTGTTCCCAGTGCCCGGTTTAAACACCGTAGATAAAGCAATTAATAGGGTGATAGGGATCTGGTTGATGAGACAGCCGTGCGAGTCTATTGATTACTGTTAGGGCTCACATCGACTACTCGGTCGGTGCTTTTAATATGTTAAAGATATTCAAACGAGCTTCTGATACGTCCGAAGCGGTGATTTAGTTGCATCACGTTCCACTGACCTCCGCGCAGAAAGATGAATGAAAGTTGGAGTAGTAGTCTTGTGGAGTGGTGGCATAGCTCCACGTAGAGTCAGGTATTCGGTAAGATAAGCACTAACTCGTTTCTGCTACCGTTAACCGGCGGTTAGAGAATACACCGCGTATATATGAGGCGCCACTGGATTTTTATGAACTGATTTAGCGGATGGCTCAAGCACTTCCTGTTAACGTGATTAACATCGCAATTTAGGCTAATTTAGATTGTCTAGACTAACAAGCACTTCCTATCACACACAAGATCCTCTATAATCTTGTCAATAGAACAAGGAAATGATGCTTTCAGCACTACAGTATCGCACAATCATCAACAGCTTCCCGAAAGTGAAAATTTGAGATGAATTTCATACACAAAATTGAGAATTACAAAATTCACATCTGACCTCAAAGTTTACTCAAACTTTTAATAAAATGACGTCAGTAAAATTTTTACTCTATATGCCGATGATATTAACGTAGCCCCATTTTTGTTCACAGACATTCCGTCGCAGGTGCCGCCGCTGACGCCCGGCACCAACAAGAAGATGGCCGAGGCGCTGAAGGCTACCTTCGCCTCCTGGGAGAAGGAGCAGCTGCGTCTCGGCGTGCCCAAAGGTGAGCCTTGTGTAGTTAGCAGTAAAGTTCCAAATACTTGCACGGATGTGAGCTGAAATGAAATACTTTTGAGTTTTATTTGAGCTACTACTGGTAACGTTCAGAATCTAGAACAGTGCGGAAGATGGCGCAACAGTGCGGTACACAGTCCCAAGGAATTATTCGTACCGATGATCACCAATATACATGGGGAAATTTAAGTGGGGCAAAAACACTAATGGTGAAACTGAGTAACCTTTCTCAAGGAACATAGGGCTAAATAAATATGTAGCTGAATGTACAAAAAAGTACTTAGAAATCATTACTATTAGAGGTTTAACAACAGTTAATTTAATTAAAAATCTAAACTATTAACGCAGCTTAGTCCATAAAGTTACCATTAGGTACACTACTATCGAATCATATAAAAGCAATTTACAGAAACACTTATCGTTATGAAGTGAAACCTATGTGGGGTCGGGACCTCTCGGCAGGTGCACTTTCAAGATTTATACAATGCTTAAGCCATTTTTCGTATATCAAGCAGTTTCTTTTATTGTTGCACAATATTTATTGGTGAAATAAAACTGCCATGGGCGATTTCAAATGACCCTATTGTATAAATTACCTTTAAACCAGAATACAGCTGTAAAACGCTGTTGAAGACCAAAATTGTAGAGCCTATTTCAAATTCAAAATATTTTGATTACTCACGCACTTAAAACAAAACACATTAAATAACAATCACAATAGTACGGTTTGAGAGTAAAAGGTGAGGGTGTAAGTATTTTTCTACCATGTTACTCAAAGCAACAGAGGAAGCACTGATTTTCAGCCCTTGCCCTTTCATACACCATTCAAAAACTTTTCTATTTACGTTACACTTCACGGCGGTTTTCATTAGACTCTATAGGTCAGAGGACGTTCTTCTTCTTCTTCTTCTGTCGAGTGGGAATCAACGTTGGAGCTAGCTTCCAAAAAGGAAGCCTGATTAAAAAATAAGAACGAGAAGGCGAAATCTTTCAAAAGATCCATCATTACTTATTAAAATAAAAGAAAAAGGATAGTAGTAACTGTACAATACCAGATATCAATAATTAAAAGCATTAAATCTTTAAACTTCAAATGTATGAATGCAATTATTCAATTTAATTTATTTATCATTAGCGACTGCTGGTTTTCATCTCGAACCCAATTCTTTACGATCGGAAGAAGAAACCATTAAATTGCAGCACCGCGTGTAGTCGAGCACGTCGGTCACAGATCACAAGAAAAGATGTTATTTAATTTGGTAGTAATAAAATAGCACTCGGATTAATATGCAGGGGTTTATATTTGACAGTTGGATCCTAAATCTTGGAGACTGCAGTTAGATTTTAGAACATAAAACGCAATGGTTCAAAATGAATTCTTATTTAATAGTAAGTATTTAGGTATACAAACGCATTTGCCAGTAGTAAGATAGCATTCGCAATAAAATGCTGTAGTCAGATTTTTAGAAATATGTTCGCAATAAAGTATTTCTCCATGTATAGTTTTTCGAAATGCTACCAAATGCATCCTTATAAAAAAACAGATGTAATTTAATTATTCATACATACTTGAATTTCTAACAGCTTCTTAACATTTCACGGTAGCAGAGAAAGTGATGAAGCACCCGATGGTGTAGTGGATAGGCCCGCTGTCTCCTGAGCGGGAGGTCGTGGTTCGAATCCCACCACGTACCAATGTGTTTTTCGGTTTTAGAATTTCATAGTACGTTTATTCGGTGCTTTTTCCGTGCTTCGGAAGGCACGCTAAGCCGTTGGTCCCGGTTAATATCGTTTAATACCGTAGATATTAGTCGTTAAGCCATATCAGAGGCCAGTGCTAAGCATTGGCGGCTTGAAAATTCTGACCTAATCTAGGATTGGGTCTGGTTTCCCTTCTGGGTTGCGGAGGTCAGAGTGCAGTCGCTCTGTTTAAAAACCAGTACCCTCGATCAATCCTCTAGATTAGAAAGCCGACCCGGTGAGATACGTGATAATGCTAGGGAGATGAGAGATAGTGAAGAAGCGACAAAAGAAAGCCGCACCCAGCATTTCATGCTTCTCGCGAAACAAAAAGTTTTTTTTCTACTGGACCGAATTTTGACTTTAACATACCTTCGAGTTTCTCATTCAACTTGCAGCTTGCAGGCCCGCAGCTTTAAAAGTAAAGTTCTCAAAAAACTTCACTGCAAGACTTGCACGGCTGTAAAACAGTACACATCCAATTTATTTTTATTTCACTGTACGATACGGCCAGCAAAAACTGCTGCTCGCTTCGGGTATAATACGGCTGATTTGCATATGGTAATACTACTGAATATACAGGGTGTAATTATACCATGCTAAGAGAGAAATGTAAGTAAAATCCCTCATGTGTATTCGTGACATTTGCCCAAGGAATGAGGATCGTCTTATGAAAAACTAGCGACCCGCCCCGGCTTCGCACGGAAATCATCAGTGTTTCTCTACTATATAATGCATGTATAATACATATAAACCTTCCTCTTGAATTACACTATCCATTAAAAGAAACCGCATCAAAATCCGTTGCGTAGTTTTAAAGATATAAGCATAAATAGGGATATAGGGACAGAGAAAGCGACCTTGTTTTATACTATTTAGTGATGTTACTCCCTGTAGCAAAAAGGATTGAATAAACAGAAATACTTATATGAGGGTGACTTGATTGAACCCAATACTCTTTATAACCACAATTGCTCATTTAGAGCAATAGCACGAATAGGTGGAGTCAGTTCAAATCTCCTTCGTCTGCAATTCTTGGTTTCTATTTACATTTGCATAGCTATTTTTTTTAACATACATATACAATCACGCCATTATCCCTAATGGGGTAGGCAGAGCATAAACGACCTAAATTAAGGTCGTTCCGTCACGTCTGACAAAAGTTTGAGGGCTATTTACCATAGATCTGCAGGTATACTGCTGTAGTCACAAGTTGTTAGCCCATCGCCTAAATTACAATATACTGAAACCCTCGGATCCCTTAGCTGGTTTTTACAGCATGACCGGGAGGCAATACAGCTGACACATTCTATGTTTTTCTCTTGCTCCCAGGCCAGCATGGAAGAAAAGATTTCAAGAGAAGTTTTTTTTTTAAAAACCTTTTTTATATTTGTGTAGTTTGTAAACATCCTGTATGCCTCAATACAAATAGTATTATTATATACAGCATGTATTCGCCGCACAACTACCCGCTTCTTTGTTAGCAGCAGAGTTTCCACGCTGCGTTATTGCATTTGTAGCGCGTAAATGATGATGTCAGAACGCGTTTAGTTCAAATTGTTCCGTAATAATGATACTTCCATGCTGGCCTGGGAGCGATAGAAAAACATAGAATGTGCCAGCTGCTTTTCCTCCCGGGCATGCTGTAAAAACCAGCTAAGGGGTCCGAGGGTTTCAGTATATTGCAATTTAGGCGATGGGCTGACAACCTGTCACTAGCGATACAGCAATATGCCTACAAATTTTAATGTCCCTCAAAACTTTGTCAGATGTGACTTTTGTTCAGGTCGTTTACGCTCTGCCTATCTCATTAGGGATAAAGGCGTGATTATATGTATGTATATATAACGATAATTAAAAACAAACAATCAGTGAGGACATGTCACGGAGCAAGACTGAATAGTACTTATTTGAAAATGCTAAAGCCCGTATTTTTACTAACACTTGAAAGCGAGTTTGAGTACGTATCAGAAATGTCATTTCAGTACAAAATGACCTGTCAAATCCATACTTAATATCGCTCTCAGTCTAGAGATCGCTTTATAAATACGAACCTTAGTTTCTAGTATTGCACGATGATCTAAGACATTTTTTGTTTGTGCGTCAAATTATTTTGACGTACGCAAAGTAATATTTCAGCACAGGGCTCATACATACAAACATATAATCACGATTTTATCCCAAATTAGAGTAGACAGAGCGTAAACGATCTAAGCGAAGGCACGGGAATAGAAGCAGCTAGTAAATTCTATATAATTATCATAATTGGGAAGTTAAAGTTGCTAATAAACTATTGACAAACAATATCAATACGTAGGAGTTATCCCTGTGTCATCAGTAGATTGGCAGGTGATGTGGCAGGTCGTCGTCCGTGGCCGGAAGCGCGTGCGTCTACGCGGCGTCTATTCGCGCTTCCGCCGCGAAACCGACCGACCTGCGCCCGCGCATCTAGTCCACTACATTATTATAATTTGATGCAAGACTAAAGTTCTCGATTAGTGTCATAAGTTTTTCCGGTGGCAATAAGATATTTTCCAACAGTAAAAAGTAGCTTGGTTAACAAACGTAGCATTCTTACTGTTTCTCTCTGCCTTGCTGCCAGATATGATAAAACATTTTTGACGATAGAAACATTTACCGATAATTTGCTATTCGCCTTACCATGTAGGTGAGAAACCACAATTATTGCCTTAAAAGAGAATGAAAACTTAGCTATAGACTTACATGCACTTACGAGAGTTCTGACTTTACATACATACATATAATCAAGCCTTTATCCGTAATGGGGTAGGCAGACCGTAAACGACCTAAACAAAGGTCGTACCGCTATGTCTGACAAAGTTTTGTAGGTATATTGCTGTAGTAACAGGTTGTCAGCTCATCGCCTAAATTGCAATATACTGAAACCCTCTTCCATTAGCTGGTTTTTACAGTATGCCTGGGACGAAAAGCAGCTGGCACATTCTATGTTTTTCTCTCGCTTCCAGTGCAGAATGGAAATTCTGACTTTATCTGCAGAGTTACCAACTCATCTAAATCCTACAAACAAGGAACATACTCGTACGTAAACAGAAACAGTTAATAACCACGTATCTGTACGTAGAAATCTATCATAAATTATACATAAAATACCTAAACCGTCCTCAGCTCCGTTTGTTATTCGCTATGACGTCGAGAAGAGCTATCTTCAGATCTATATTACATGTTGTGTTCAAGTCGGAGCTATTTATAATACTACGTGGTAGTTTTAACACGAACTGTAATAATTTAATAAGCCTTAGATACAAATATAACTATTCACACAGTACGTAGGCAGAGTTCTTGGTTAGATTTTTTTTTTAATAAGAAGGTTTTTTTATAGTCTTCTTAGCGTGTCGATGGAATACAAGAAATTACATCGTAGCGGCTCAGAATTCAGCCACTTGTATTGCGGATTGACTGTCGTCCTTTGAATCCGCTGGTATTTTATAGTGAAGCAGTTTTAAGCATAAGGTAAGAAGTAAATTTTATGAATTCTAGTAATTTTATAACGCAATTCAAACCAAATCAAATCAAATTATTTATTTGTGAAACACAGGTAGATACAAAGTCAATATTTTGAATATAGATTAAAGAGGGCTGTGATCAGACAGAAAACACAAAATTAATGAGAAATAATTAAAATCAATAGGTATGTCAAATTAATAGACGATATTTAAGCGATAGGCTGACAACCTGTCACTACAGCAATATACCTGCAAATCTATCCTAAACAACCCTCAAAACTTTGTCAGACGTGGCGGAACGACCTTTGTTTAGATCGTTTTCGCTCTGCCTACCCCATTAGGGATAAAGGCGTGATTATATGTATGTATGTATGTCAAATTAATAACATCTAAAGAACAATTTAGTAAAATCAATAAGTATGTCAATATATAAAATCAAATGAACAACATATTACGATACTACATACATGGAGCATCTCACCATGAGCATACAGACAGCCGACCAATCATCTACTTGGAAAGTCCTCAACACTATAGATAGTATCCTCAAGCAGGTAGTTGAACAACCTGCGTTTAAAATTACAAAAGTTAACACTTTCTGGAATTTCGATAGGTATTTTATTAAATATCTTGGCGGCCATTCTATACGTGCTTTTTTGGTGTAGTCTTGTTTTACAGGCGATCAAACGTAGTTGTTTACAGCGTCGTGCATGTGTCTCGTATGTATATAAATTTATATTTTTCCACACAAATATGGCTGACTCATAGATGTAGATGGATGGAAACGTTAGTAATTTTAGTTTTTTTAAAGTTATCTTTATAGCTATCTGTCCTTTTTAGATTGCATATTGCCCTTATACACCTCTTCTGACCTTTAAACACTTTATCAACATGACTAGCATTACCCCAAAAAAACCCCAAAAAACCCGCCTTAAGCACAAGGCAGATTCATAAATACCTTAAATACATACATACATACATCTCCCTAGCCTTATCCCATATCTTACGGGGTCGGCTACTTAATCCAGGGGATTGAACGAGGGTACTGGTTTTTACACAGAGCGACTGCCATCTGACCTCCGCAACCCAGAAGGGAAACCAGACCCATTCCTAGATTAGGTCAGAGTTTTCAAGCCGCCAATGCTTAGCACTGGCCTCTGATATGGCTTAACGACTAATATCTACGGTATTAAACGATATTAACCGGGACCAACGGCTTAACGTGCCTTCCGAAGCACGGAAAAAGCGCCGAATAATCGTACATATGAAATTCGAAAACCGAAAAACACATTGGTACGTGGTGGGATTCGAACCACGACCTCCCGCTCAGGAGGCAGCGGCCCTATCCACTACACCATCGGGCTCTTACATAAATACCTTAAATAACTTAGGCAAAATGGTATCCTTATTTATTCTCAACAATTTTTTAACTAATTGCTTAATAAATGTGCGCTTTAAGAAGCCTGCAATTAAATAAAACTATAAAAAATTAATTACTCGCTCACGCAGTACCAAGCGTATTTAATTTTATGGATTCCTTCAATAACTAATTTTAAGGTTATCCTTTGGGTACCGGTTAAACTCACGAAGTCTTAAACGTGGTTAATGTGGATTCTGGAAGTGACTAAGACTCGTATTTATAAAGCTATCTCAAGATTGAGAGTAATATTGTATGGATTTGACAGGTCGTTTTGTACTGAAATGTCATTTTTGACTCAAACTAGCTGTCAGCCTCAAGAGCTGTTTATAATTACGGGCTTATTATATTTTGTAAATTATAGCTTCAATGAATGATCTGTAGAGTACGACTTATTGATTTCCTGAAAGAAATTGTATAAGTATTATAGCTATTACCAGGGGGCTGAAGAACATTTATTAGTAGAGTCAGCCACGCTGTAATTGTGTTAACAATTTATACCAAGTCAAAAAACACATCTTTATGCCTACATAACCTTCAAAACTTTGTCAGACGTGGCGGAACTACCTTTGTTTAGGTCGTTTACGCTCTGCTTACCCCATTAGGGATAAAGGCGTGATTACATGTATGTATTTTGTGCCTTCATTGCCTACCCTCAATATCCCAAAAATAGTGGGCACTCGTAGTTTTATAACATCTAACTCTACGTATACCGGATGTAAGGGACAGCGTCTCGCAAACTGATAGGGGTTGCTCAGTCAACGACACTGAACAACTTCCACTAGGAAATTTTTTCAGGAAGTGAAAAAAAGAATTTTCCATACAAATTGTCTGATCGAGGTGGACATTTTGTATGGGAACGTAAATTTTTACCCGTATCAGTTTGTGGAACGCTGTCACACCCCGTATATTGTGGTTTCACTAGCAAAAATCGTCTTAAAGGGTAAAATGTCTACAGAAGCACAACGCATGTCATCTTGCCACACCGAAATTACGAGTAACTGGCCATATGTAGGCGGCTATAAATCAATAAAAATAAGTGGCCACTGTGGCCAGCAGAGCTGACGGCTACCGTGCTCCCTGAACCTGCCTTTGCCTGCTACCGTTAGTACGCGTCTCCATTCTCACATTTCGTATTTACGTTGAATTATGGAGTGGTTTCTACTTTAAGAGCCCGATGGTGTAGTGGATAGGGCCGCTGCCTCCTGAGCGTTTACCAATGTATTTTTCTATTTTCGAATTTTATATGTACGTTTAATCGGTGCTTTATCCGTGCTTCGGAAGGCACGTTAAGCCGTTGGTCCCGGTTAATATCGTTTAATACTGTAGATATTAGTCGTTACGCCATATCAGAGGCCAGTGCTAAGCATTGGCGGCTTGAAGCTCTGGCTGGAAGGCAAAGGGAAACCAGACCCCCCTTTCCCTTCTGGGTTGCGGAGGTCAGATGGCAGTCGCTCTGTGTAAAACCAGTACTCTCGTTCAATCCCCTAGATTTGGTAGCCGACCCTTTGAGATACGGGATAAGGCTAAGGAGATGATGATGATGATGGAGACTTCTACGTAGTCAAATTAATAAAAAATACCGGACGGGAAAATTACCTTGATCTATGGATTTTCGTCTGGCTGCAAGCGTAGTTTCGCGTCTTCATTGTCATTTACGTCAAACATATAGGGTGTAAGGGACAGCGTAAACTGACCCCGTAAACTGATAGGCGTTGCTCAGTTAACGACACTGAACAACTTCCACCACTAAATTCTTTCAGGAAGAGAAAAAAATGGCTTTTCCATACAAAATGATCACCTTGATCAGACAATTTGCATGGAAAAGCCATTATTATTTTCACATCCTGAAAAAAATTCTGCGGATCTGAATCCTGTTGGTTAGTGTCGTTGTCTGAGCAACTCCTACCAGTTTTTGGGACGCTGTCCCTTACACTCGGTATGATCAAATCAATAAAAGAAGTTGGACTCCGGTACCAAGACCGCTTGCATTTGCACTAAATATTTTCAGAAATTAGATATAAGGTAGACTGGTAGATAATGCTTTTGGCGTTAAGTCCGCCCATATAACATTTTTGCGCATAAAGTTAAATAAAAAAAAAAAGATACCTAATATTGTTTATATAACAATTTTGCTTGTTAAGTCTACATTAGAGAGCCACGAATAACCAAAATTATGTCCTAATATCGTATCGTGTCGTAACCTGTAAACACCTGCGCGTACAATCAGGTCGTCCCCTCAGCACGACTCAGGGCACCACGCGGCGAGTCCCCAAGGCGGCCGCCTCTACTAAAAGCTGCAATTAAACTAATTATTCATTATTACTCGCTCTCGGAAAAAGTGGACCGACCGACCGATGTAGCCACAGATGTAGATAGGCAGAGATACCGCAAGTTTAGCTATCGTGTCAGAATTCGTTCCCAGCATTTGTCTAGTCAACTATGCGGCGTGAACGCGTTGCCACGGCCCGCGCAGTCAATAAACGAATAATGGCACAATGGTGACTAAAATTATTGTTGCTTTTTATTTTTTCAAGATAGAAAATTACAGGAATCGATTTTCGGTCAAGATTTTGCGGTTTTGTGCGTAAAACCTATGATTTGGAATTGAGAGGTTGGAATATTAACGACCTGTAAAGATCTATTAAGGCTACCCCAATGCCTAACACCTCATAAGTTTGTAACAGAGACGTTTTCTTCCACAGGTCCTAACGTCATAGTAGATAGAATCAAAAGGGACCCGCTTGGTTGCGCACATATCGCGTAACTTGCGGTATCTATGTCTATCTACGTCTGTGGACCGACCGAACCAGCAATTTCTGCGTAACTCCATTTGTATCGATTTGGTTTTTCACAAAGTTGAGGCTGCGACTTTATTAGTTGCCTGGGATAGTTAGAGGCTGCTCGGCTTGCTTTATTTTAAACGTCGGCTGGTAAAGTCAAATTGAATTTCACTCGTGGTTACACATTTTCGCTACTAAGTTTACTCAGAAAGGAAAGTTAATTTTATTTTTCTTCTTATTTTTTTTTTCTGGTGTGTCACGCACGTGTGGTACTCTGTCCCTTAAACCCGGTATAACCTCGCCAAGACTCTAAATCAAAGGGCAATCAAAACCACTCCAACGAAATCAAAACCATATTTTTCATATCAAAACCAACTTATTCCAACCAATCAAAGACGATTTATGCGTTTTAGGCGCCAAGGTCACTCCGTTTCCTGTGTCCGGCGCGAGTCGTCCTCAACTCCTGCGCATGTGGCAAGCGAGTTCCGTTGTGGGGCAACACTGCGAGCGGTTCGCTGCCCCCAACTAATTGCTGCCTTGCTGTTGCATCGTCCGCTGCTGCTAGCTGCTACTGTGCACTTTACGACTGTGATAAACGCGCAATTGTATGATAAATGCGATGCGTTTATGAAGCACGATATAGGCTGCTAAGCTAAGATAAGATGGGCCGTAGCCCGTGACCGGTATAATTTCCATTGCAGTAGAGTAAAAATGGCAAATGATGATTGGATTTTATCATAATTTATGTTTCTTTTTTTTCTTCTTATGTATTCATGCCATGATATACTCATCGGTCATAGCTCGTTGGTGGATATTTCTCTACCCCCTATCTCTACCAGTTGGCTTGGCTTCCTTTGTTGAAGTTAAGAAGATAGTGGTAAAGCTAGACCGACACCACACGAGTAGGTCACACAAGATTGGTACTTATTGAATGTCTAAAATAAACTACTACAATCGTGCTGACCTACTTCTTCTTCCCCAGACCCTCGACAATGGAGCGAGGCGGCGGTGGCGGCGTGGCTGCGCTGGGCCGCGCGCGAGTTCTCGCTAGAGGGCGTGGCACTTCAACAGTTTGCGCGCGCGCAGGGCAAGGACATCTGCGCGATGGGCCGCGAGGAGTTCGTCGCGAGAGCACCCGCCTTCATGGGCGACATCCTGTGGGAGCATCTCGAGATCCTGCAGAAAGGTAACCAGAACCACTATTTTTCATTCTTTACAAAAACAAGATTGCCCCACTTTCCCTAATAATTTATCATTTGTGCTTCTGTTCCAAACTAATCAAAGATTATGTGCTCTAGATGTGGAGAAAGAGCGATCTCTCCTGGCGAACGTGCCCCCCAACATGTACGAGAGCAACGTCTGCCTGCCAGAGCTGACCGACTACAGCATCCCGCCGCCTGCGCATCACTACAACAACAACAATACTGGTGAGTCTAGAGTAAGATTTTCAGGACTTGCAGGGAAAACTTGGATTAACTTCAAACAAAGATCTAGAGGGGGGTTTTCGGGAAATGCAAGGAAGATTTGCAAAAAGGAAAACCATTTCTGCAAGGAGGTTTTTAGGAGATAAGGAGATTCGAGGAAGACTTTTGAGTCTGTGTGCGGTTACTTGGAGTTCCGACGCATCAGCGAGCGGCAATTATGGCATCTATTACTTATCACCATTAGATCGTGAATCCACGACGCTTTCTTCTAAAGAAACGATCATGCCAATAATGGCCAGTTTTCAGATATGTTACGTATTTGAGGACCTTGTCCTGATGATGAGCAAAATACTGAATAAAGTTTTGAAAGCATGCACGTGATTTCACACAGTTCCATGCGTACTGGGCACGCTGGCCAGCAACGGTTGCATTCTTGGAGTCTCACTGGCCACCGCAGCACGTGCAGAACCCTGGAACACGCCACCGACACGCTCCGGCGACGATGTACGACGATACACGATACTTGGACGATTATATAGTCTGTGGCGATACACGCCTCGACTAGACGAGTGTATCAATTACATATCGTAACTACAGATTTGAGCCGTAATTCAGGCAGCGTGTAAAATCAGATGTACCTACATTTTAACTATGGAAGGCCGTGTTGCTCTAAGAAGATCAGGGTTCAAGACTCTACGTGTCGATTGTCAAAGTTCATTCCTGCCACAATGCCGATATTTAAAATTATACTCTCTACTCAAAGTAAACTGAGAAATCTTTTTCTATGGTAAAGAAAACACAGTAACGGTGCTCCATCCACCATTATCTCGCAATAAAGATAAGTTATTCACTATCTATGAGCTCTGAGCGGTACATTTATACAGCTGTAAGCTCATTTAGCTGCTATTGCCGATAACCCGCCGATTACAACCAGTTGACATCGTAAAAACTACACGAGATTTATAGACGACGACATTTAGACCATTTTTAATAAACTGAGATTTGATTGCCCATAATTGGTGTGGATACCAGGAAATTTGGAAGAATTTGTATCGAAGATTTGGTAATAAATACAGATTTATGTTCAGTAGAAACTGACAACGGTACGGATTAGACTGGTCTTATAATTATAAACAATAATTAAAATATTATACAATAATATTGTGTGGGACCTAAACATTAAGATAGTAAAAACATTATGCAAATTTTGACAAATAATTATAAGATTAGGTGATTTCAAAATATTGCATCATGATTTCAGCTGATGATTCATGAAACGAAACGGACGAACATAAAATTTCAGTTAAAATCATGTTCCACGTCTATTATTAAATCACATTAATGAAACTCCTCATCATGAGGGTGGCACACGCTAGATAAAAGCTTATTTCCATTAGATATAAACGAATGCGTTTATTGCAGTGTAAATCATCGCAGCGGGATGTTTTGACTGAGCGGCGCGTGCGCAGGGCTCCTGAAATAATAAATTAGCCGCGCAGAAATAATAAATTACCGAAGAGACGCGGAGAACTCTTCGACATCGTTAACCCGGGTGGTCCTTTCACGCTTCACGTTTACCGACTAGACTCTACGTGACAAATAAACCAATCAAATGCGGGTTAAATCCCAGTAATCCAGTTGGCAGTAAATCGTTGGAGCCATTCGTGGCAGATGAAATAGAGCTTTGAATTATCACTCTCTACATTAATATCTGTAGAAATGCATAATAATCATTTTGCTACACCAATAATCATGTATAATATCTGAAAATAACGATTCCCTACTGAAAACTAATCATTATTATTGCGTGACTCTCATATTCTATTACCAAAACAATGCTCCGATGTAAGTACATACAAATTACCTCTTAGCTATAGTTTATGAAGAGCACACACTGTTTCCAGTCGGGCGCGCATGGCCGCATGGCGCAACACCGACCTTGGCGCAGTTTTTCCGCTCTCTTTCAGTCGATCCGAGGTCCGCGAATCTTGGCCCATCATTTGGGGCGCATCTTGGCAATTTTCATAACGTTTTCTTTTTTTTTTTGCTCGCGGCAATATGGCGTCGTTTTGACACTGCGCGAGTGTGGCGCGTTGGCGACGCTTTTCACGCTTCAGTTGCTTTTTACGGCGCTGCAATGGTCGTTTTGTCAGCGGAGCGATGTTCCATACGTAATGCATAATAATAATCATACTGACGTTGTCCTACTCTGCTGTACATACATACATACATAAAATCACGCCTTTATCCCTTACGGGGTAGGCAGAGCGTTAAACGCCTCGTAAAAGGCGCTTTCGCCGCGTCTGACAATAATTGAGGGTAATTTTAGATTGTAATGTGTATTGCCATAGTGACAAGTTGTCAGCCCATTGCCTAAATTACAATACACTGTAACCCTCGAGTCCCTTTTGCTGTCTTCTACAGCATGCCCGGGAGGAAGGGCAGCTGGAACATTCTATGTTTTTCTATCTCTCCCAGTCCAGCATGGAAGTAACTCTGCTGTCGTGTACTTATTCTTTATACTGACTTAATTTGATGTTTTTTTTATTACTATAATTAATGTTCACTTAACACTTTATTGGCCAATATTAAACGTCAAAAAAGAATACCTAGCTGTTGCCTAAAGTTTAGTGTAATATTGGGCAACAAGATGCAGTAGAGCATTAAACATTTGATGGCTATTCGCAATAAAATCGAACGATATATGATCGAATGATGATATTTAACTACTTAAAATAATAAATATAAAATTTTCAGGTATCTGTATAATTTGTTGGCAAATCCTAATGATAAAATTCAATAAAATTGTAATGACTAGGTAGTACTAACTAATTCTCTAAATAAATAAAATGCATTTTTCAATTGAAAACTTATTATGTTATTGTTGAATTCTTTGAAATATCTATTTTGCGGCTTGAGTATCTCTATCTTATTAATATTTGTAAAATTAGTCCAATATGATAAAGCCATCAAGTCTACCTAAACAGAAACAAAATAAGCAATTTAAAAGTACAATACACAGCCTATCTTCAGAAGAACGGCTTCAGTAGCCCCTTCCACTGTTGCGGTGGTGTAACCGCTCGACCTCAGTGGCCACTCTTCGGCACGGCTGGCCCATCACTCTGCACTATTGTCCAAACACATATTGTCTTTATACGAGTGCAAGCCGACGCACTGTGCGGCAAAGGCGGCCGCCCGTTTGAAAGTTCAGTGTCATTTCTATCCTTTCCTTTAGCTTCTCTTCCCTTTTTCGGTGGTAGTTTTGCAATTTGTATTTCCTCAATTTAAGTCACCTTTTTTTGTTTAAATTGTTTTTTGAATAAATTTGATTTATGGAAATAAGTTAAACTACTAACCGAATCTTTTCCTTTTATTAGGAAAATCGGCATAGTGGTCGTCGGGTGTTCTGAGTCTGTTACTCGTTGTGTGGTAGTTATTGTGTTGAGTGTTGAACCATGTGCCTGGATTCTGGATAACTATGTTCCTGCACCCGAGCTCCCGCGGCCGCGACGCCGCCGAGCTTGACCCGGTGATGGTGTGGCGCGGTGAGTCTCCATCTCCACACCCTGGATACACTGGCTTCACAGGTGCTTTGTTTTTAAAATATCTACTCATAGAATAATTAATAAGCGATTTCTCAAGACTTTGTATAGCAGTAAGAAAATAAAAGTGTTTTTCTTGGATGTTTGACATCCTATCGTCTAATTAAGTTCTAATAAGGTGCTTCTCAACCTTTCTGCTCCCTTGTTAGTTCGAACTAACATAGTTACTTATTATGTATCAGTACGCCGCGACACTCGTAAGGTGATTAGGCTGAACATAATTAGAAGCGAGACTCGAAGGCTGCCATATCGCCCTATGAGGTACAACACAGTACCGCACCGTACCGTATGACGGGCAATTTCAGCGTCCTCGGGGCAACTCGAGCGTGGCAAACTAATGCAACTGGGCCGACGCCACCGACGCGCCCAAGGTTATACAAAAACAACGTATATTCAATATTTTGCAACTGCACTCGTATTAATAAGGCGTGCGGCTGGTGCAACAGATCCGCGCTGTCGCAAGCCGCGATCGGCAAGCACATCCTCGCGTTGCGCACTCGCGCTAATAGCCGGACGTACGCCCCGAGCGCGCATGCGTCTCGGAACTGCTTGCAACACTCACGCGCACTGAAAATTTCATGGTCGCTCCGCGCCCGCGTACTCCCGCCCTAACGTCTGCTACAACACGTATGAATGGGGATATTTCTGAACAGGAAATGTAAATTCTATGGTGATTTGTGGAAGCTTACTCGACCGAGAAGATTGAGAAGCTGAATCTCACAAACACTCGTTTAAAATGTGCAGAAACTTGAGGTTATGAAACATAAAACATACCTTCTAATGCTAGTTCTAATAGCAAATAAGCTAGCTCGGTGACTAAGCGGCCGCCAATCATACTAATCTATTTCCATAAGCCGATATGGGCAGCTCATTGAAGCGACGCGCGCGCAGCTCCCGCGGTGATTTATCATTATCTGCTGGCCCCGCCCCAACACCACAGTTGATATCCTTACCCTACTATATGCGGTACTGGTAAACCAATACACGATACATACATATTCCAGTCGAGTATCCATTTCAACACCTGCGTATGTATCTAAGACCTATGTATTGAGTATGTTCAAATTCGGAATGATGACTCACGTAACAGCCTATTCATTATAGCAAAGTGGTACTGTGATAGAGAATAATAGCAAATAACGGCAGACCACCAGTTGATATCGTTAGCGCACTCAGCTGTCAATCGATCTCGAGTGTCGACAAGAAAAATATTGGGCTTTCTATAAGATATCAATAAAAAGATACGTGTCGCTTCGAGCAGCCACATCCGGCCGCCATTGTGCTTCAACTGGCGGGCTTCCGGTGCAACCCGATACACACTCCTGCGCACGTGCGGGACCTTTTCAAATTTCGAACCTCGAAGGACGCCAGAACGGGATAGAACTCTAAACCATTAGACAGGAGCAATAAAAAGCTGTCAAGACTCGAGACGCCAATGATTTGTATTTGATTTAACATACACTTCGCCTCTAATGACCCAGAACCAAATAGGGCAGACACAATAAAGAGCTTTCGAAGACAATGACGAATAAAAACTTATTCACCATTTTACGATCCATAGCACGTGCTCTACATTCGCTCTAGCTCTATAAAAAACCAATAGATTGCTGCATATATCACATTCAAGTATAGTTTCCGAACACATTTCAATTAAATTTAAAGATACTAAGATAAAATCGAATGCAGACATCTCAAATGCAAGTTATAGACAAGTCTAATAAACCGTAAAGAAATATTCATTGTTGAGTAACAAAAAACACAATACATACTCTGAAGGGACAGGTAAGATGTTGTAATACCAGCCCTTCGAGGGTTGGCAAGAAAAGAGCAAGGGGTGGTTCTTTGATATGTTTTTAGGGTGCTCGCGGGCCCTTGTCCTTCAATAAGCCCTTAATAAGGGCCCTTGCGCGGTCCATCAGCCCTTTTATCCATTCACCTAGTTCAGGTGTCCTTGATTCGCCTAAATCTGATTTGTTTATCAACCCTATTTCATCTATAATAAGGGTCAATCAAATGCCCTTTCAATGTAATGTAAGGGATTTTTATCGGTACTTTAGTGCCGTTTTAATTTCGTTCTCGTCAAAAGCATTGATAAAATTTCATGGCACATAAATGTTGTTAAATTTAATAACGTAATGATTATAAAGCGTAGATATTTTTTCATATGGTTGTATTTATTTATGGGCACTTCTGTGCTGATAAGTACCAACTACCTAATATACCGAATGTTTTAATATTACATGGTAACACTTTTTTTTACTAACCTAATCGTTTCTATTATTCAGGTTATCCTGAAGTTCTAATAATACGAAAATTTTAAATTCCTTTTTAATAACCTATTTTTAAAGAATCGCTTACGGAAATTCCCCGATACTTACATTGTTGGCACAATTGTATTGTATTGTTCTTGGTATTGAAACCCACTCTGTGGAAAGATAAGAACTTATCAACTATACTCATTTTAATTTCGAACATTGTGTTACATTACAAAGCTTCGGAACAAAGTTCAATTTGCTGAATTTCTGACCTCTTACTCACCATGGAAAAATAAGTATGTTTAGAATTCTTCCAGGCTGGACTGAGAGTAAGAGAAAAACATAGAGAGAAACATAGAAAATTTTAGGCGATGGGCTGACAACCTGTCACTATAGCAATATACATCATAATCAACTGTAATTACCATCAAAACTCGTCAGACGTGGCGGAACGATCTTTATTTAGGTCGTTTTCGCTTTGCCTACCCCATTAGGGATAAAAGCGCGATTATATGTATGTAGAATTTACTGAAGGCAGTTTTTGCCCTTTTGCGTAAAGTGCGTTCCCTTATCGGCGAATTTGACTCAGGTAAAATGTTGGCTTTGTCCAAAATGTTGAAATTCAAGTAGAGTTTGTACTTCACCATTTGCAGTAAATGCACGTGTTTATTACAACTACCTACCGTGGGAGTGGGAATAGACAGTGAAGGATTTCGCAGCTTTTTCTCATCCTTTGAACTCTGAATTGCAGAATCTGCAACCTTTTCTCGGATTCAATAAAAGTGTCGGGTTACGGCGGCGTGACTGCCGACAAAGCTGGCGGTGTGTTTGAAGTGCCGAATTCGATTAATTGCGTATTTGCGGCGGGGACGGGGCAAGAACAAATATTTGCCGAGTGTTCATTACCCGCTAAAGAGCGCTATTACCCCCGGTATTTAATTGTCCCGCTAAACCCCAGCCACATCGCCTCGCCGACTTGATTGCGCCTCGGTTGACAAATTGGATTAAGGTTTAATCAATTCCCTTTAATTTGCTCCTTTATGAGACCAAAATTGAAGCCAATCTTTTTTAAGTTTTTCTCGTTGCTATATTCGTTCATTCAATTTTAATTTCGGCGCTGTAACATTCAGATAACTCATTGAATACTTGAAATACAACAATAAAATTAAATCATTGCGAAATTATTTAAAACCTAATGATAAAAAAATATCATCTGCCCACGTGTTCAGAGCCCGAGCTTCAGTCAATGACCAAAACGTTTTTCAGTGCACGCTATCTTATCAAGCAGTACTGTAAATACGTGGGAGGGGGTGGGGGGTTTTATCAGCAACGCAACAGTGTATAGAGGGGGGTTTGCGGACTGAAGAGGGGTAGTAACGCGGGGGCGGCGGAAAGCGTGGGCGATTGTCCTTCGCAACACTGCCCCTGAGATATCTAGCTGTCACAATATGTCCCTTTTTGTGTTCCATTCATAACAACAATGTTTATTTGAATTTTACTGTGAAGTTTTTTATCTGTGGTAGTTTGTTTTGATGGCGATACTTAAATTTAAGGACAGATAAAATTAAAGATTGCTTTTAGTTTTTGCTTTGCGATAGTGTAGAGTTACTATTTGGGTTCATTAAATCTCTAAAATAACATATCTGGATAACGTTATTTTTATAGTAACATAATAAACACATATCTTTATTATATTTATTGTCTGCGAGGTCATATTCAAAGCAAGAATAATATGTCACAATCATAATTTTCCCAGAAATCGTTCCAAATTTAAACGTAAATAGATGTCGTGTATCGCGCGGCATCTCGTCATATGACGGAGGCCGGGAGGAATAAATTATTGGGCCCGGAAGTGACGTCACTCGCTCCAATTTAAACAGACCACTCACAATCCATCTAACTAGCAATGGATGCTCTTAAAGAAAACATATTTTCGTTCCGAATTCAAATGCACTTTTAAACGCAGTTGATTCCATTCTTCACCAAAAAACAAATGAGTATCGTCTAATGAACGTCAAAGTAACATATTGTATCCCGTATTGCACCGGAAACAAATTTTTAACCTTATAGCTGCCGTTGTAGAGAGCATAAAATTGAATTTCAAATGAGACTTGAATCAAATTTAGTGTAATCGAAGGCCGGATGTGTTGCGCCTTGATTAGCAAAGGATAGAAGTTAACAAAAAAGTTTATCGACTATCCAAAATTAAGTGAATATTAGGATACAAATTCCTTTTTCGATCGAAAACAAGATTGTTTAGCTTCTGCCTAAACACCTATGGAACTACAAACCAACTTATTTTTGTAACAAAAATACATACCTACGCAACAGTACTATTCTACGTAGTGCGTATTTAAAATTACATTATCCTAGCTTTGACACTTGGATTTAGTCTGCCACGGCCGCGCTCAAATTTATGTTCCGTTTTCAGCATTTTATCCAAAAAACTGTTTATCATGGACTTCCGTCGCCTGCCAGTACCGATACGCGCGCGCTACATTGTTTACACTTAATGTAATTCTACGCAGGGAACTCCTCGGTAAATAAAAAAATAAAAACGTTAAATTTAACATAACATAACATAAAAATACTTTATTGCACGTAAGAATACAAATCACTACTCTACAACACAACAGATAACAACAAAAAACAACTACAACATAGGCGGCCTTATTGCTAAGGTAGCAATTTAGAATTCTCATATAGAAAACTGTCTTCCATGCTGGCCCGGAAGCGAAAGAAAAACATAGAATGTGCCAGCTGCTTATCCTCCCGGGCATGCTGTAAAAACCAGCTAAGGGATTCGAGGGTATCTGTATATTGCAATTTAGGCGAAATTTAGGCGACAGGCTGACAACCTGTCACTAAAGCAATATACCTACAAATCTATGTCACCCTCAAAACTTTGTCAGACGTGGCGGAACGATCTTTGTTTAGGTAATTTACGCTCTGCCTACCCCATTACGGATAAAGGCGTCATTATATGTATGTATAATTCTCAGTTCTTCCACGGATGTCCTTAGCGAAAAAACACATTTGAATTTAGAATATTTAGTCCTAGAACTCTTTGTACCGATTCGCCGCTGTCGATCGCAAGCGCATTGGTATTACGCTTTTGACATGCGTAATTCGTTTCTCTAATGTAGCCGCGCTATTTGTATTCCTATTTTCTTTGTATTTGCATGACGAATGCAAATTACTCTTCAAGCTTGATTTGAAATCGTGCAATTGTATCCTTCATTTTTATAATCTTTATTTATAAGGGAAACGAGTTAGAGCCAATCATAGTCATCATCTTGTTTTATTACCCTTACCTTGCTATTTATTTCTTGTAGATTATGACCATTAAATTTCTTCCATGCTGGCCTGGGAGCGAGAGAAAAACATAGAATGTACCAGCTGCATTTCGTCCCGAACATGCTGTAAAAACCAGCTAAGGGATCCGAGGGTTTCCATATATTGTAATTTAGGCGAGCCCGTCACTTCAGTAATATACCTACAAATCTATCTTAAATAACCTTCAAAACTTTGTCAGACGTGGCGGAACGACCTTCGTTTAGGTCGTTTACACTCTGCCTACCCCATTAAGGATAAAGGCGTGATTATATGTATGTATGTAGATTATGACATTTTATCATTCTACCCTGTATTTAATCTGCAATAAGCTTCTTCATAGGCTGTACGGAACAGTTTTCCATTTCCTGGCTCTAATTCTACTGTGCTGTCGCGATGTGAACGGGGTAGACAGACAATATCCCGTCACTGTTTATTTCCCCGTTTGTTCTAATATGGAAAACCCATTTCCTTCACAATTTCCCTTCTTGGGAGAAGATTGGTACTCATCGAAGCTGCTATATTTATTACCTATAGATACGTATACTTACTTAACCGTTGATTTGTCGGCTAGTACCGTTGCCCTAGTTTTCGATTAGTATCGATCTTCTAATCTTCCATGCTGGACTGGGAGCGATTGAAAAACATAGAATGTGCTAGCTGCATTTCCTCCCGAGCATACTTTAAAAAACGATTGTGCAGCACCAAGACAAACCGATACTTAGTTTAATAGTGCTAAGCTGTATAAGTTTATGTTTGTCTGTATGTTATGAATAATAAATAAATAAATAATCAGCTAAGGGTTCCGAGGGTTTCAGTATATTGCAATTTAGACGATTGGTTGACAACCTGCCATTATACCTACAAATATATCATAAATAACCCTCAAAACTTTGTCAGACGTGGCGGAACGACCTTTGTTTAGGTCATTTACACTCTGCCTACCATATTAGGGATAAAGGCGTGACTATATTATGTATATTATTATCTTCTAATCCAAGGTGATTCCTTTGTTCTACTTTGAATGGACTAAGTGGCTCTTGTTTTATTTCTTGAATTGAGTACATACTTACTTTTAAAATTTGCATTGGTATTATTATCTTATCTAATAAACGAATTCAACTGTAGCTCAGCGAAGCTAATCTCAAGCCGATTATAATTCTCGATATCGTTATCCATATCACTGTATGAATATAAAACAATCTATTAATAGCTGTTTCATTCATCCTCGCTTATCATTAAGCTAGACGCTACCTGCGTTGCTATAAAAAAAAACGGCGTCGGGTCTGTGTCGCGTCGGAATTGCTTCCTCCGCACACAATGGCGCTCACATCCGGTAGAACACGTGCTCAGGTGGCTATTATCCCCCGTAAGATCCTGGTGCCTGGGTCCCTTTGTGACCCACACCCTTGTAACTTGACCCGGATTCGACCCGCCCTCCAGCTCGTGCCCTCCCACTGCAATCTCATCTTCAGACCCATCTGTTCCAATAGCTTCGGCTCTATTGTCAACATCCTGGAATTTGGATTTCGAATAATCTTCAAGTATTCCAGGTAAAGGACAGCGTCCCGCAAACTGAAAAAAAAGTTAGATTTTCCATACAAAATCCATTAGAAAAGCCATTTTTTTTTTCACTTCTTGAAAAAAAACCTGCTGATAGTTGTTCAGTATCGTTGACTGAGCAACCCCTATTTTTTGGGGGCGCTGTCCTTTACAGCCGGTATAAAACTGCCTCCGTGGTCTAGTGGCTAGTGGCCATGGACTCCTGATCCGGAGGTCCTGGGTTCGATTCCCATGGGGGAAACACAAAGTTGATATTTGAGAATTTATCACTTTGTGAATTTTTCCCCAGTTTGGTTAGGACATTGCAGGCTGAATCACCTGATTGTCCGAAAAGGAAAAAGATTTCTTGCTTCAGAGGGCACGTTAAGCCGTCGGTCCCGGTCGCTGTCTTTGATAGTGGTCGTTACTCAAACCATGTCAGAGGCCTGATAGTTGTGCTACTAGGCGGTTTAAAAACTCTGACACCAGGGTTCATCGGGTCGATACCCACTCGACAGAAGAAGAAGAAGATAACACTGCACGTTGCTATTTGGAGGTTATTAGTGTGAACTTTTAGACGCGAGTGTACTTACCTCGGTCATTTCGTGGCATTCTTTCGATTGTATAATCTATTGTTCTACAAATGCGTATTTAAAATTTAAAACTCGAGTCTCACACGGTCAGTATCACACAATAGGACGGGACGCCAAGGTCGCGTGCGTCATCGTGGCGATTATGTTAAAATTACCGCATACGTCACCATGAGAACCATGCTGGACTGGGAGAGATAGAAAAACATAGAATGTTCCAGCTGCCCTTCCTCCCGGGCATGCTGTAGAAGTCAGCAAAAGGGACTCGAGGGTTACAGTGTATCGTAATTTAGGCGATGGGCTGACAACCTGTCACTATAGCAATACACTTTTCAATCTAAAATTGCCCTCAATTTTTGTCAGACGTGGCGAAACCGCCTTTTACGAGGCGTTTATCGCTCTGCCTACCCCGTAAGGGATAAAGGCGTGATTTTATGTATTTATGTCACCATGAGAATCGGCAAACGCCACCATGGTGGACATCTTAGCGAGTGGATTCTAACGACCCGACGAACCCTGATGTCAGAGTTTTCAAACCACCTGCACAGCTATTGGACCATTTGATAAAAGTCCAAGTTTGTTAAAGGATTTACGTAAGAAATGACTTGTAGTATAAATAAGAATAAAAAATAAACAATTTAATTGACATGTAAATTTCGAACACAATATTTAATTGTATATGAATAAATAAATGAAAAATGAATGAATAATGATCTACTCTAGTTACGTTAAAAAAGTAACATCTCTCAACCATTGTTTGAAGTTTACTTCCATGCTGGACTGGGACTGAGAGAAAAACATAGAACGTGCCAGCTGCATTTCCTGTAATTGCTGTAGTGACCGGTTGTCAGCCCATCGTCTATATTGCAATATACTAAAACTCTCGGATCCCTTAGCTGGTTTTTACAGTATGCCCGAGAGGAAATACAGCTGGCACATTCTATGTTTTTCTCTCGCTCCCAGTCCAGCACTAAAACTACATGAACATTGTTATCCGGAAACGTAAGTATAAGATCTTAATAGGTACCTACTTAGTTCTATTTTTGGTTTAAACACCTGTTTCTTAAAATGTTTATCTTATCGTATCAAATATATTTTTGTCACACATTGCGTAAGTACTTATGACACAACACAAGAAACGAAACCAGATAATATAAGGATATAACCACTCATTATACTACAATTAAATCTTACATACACAATTTATCGCTCTTGAAATATCAAATTAACTATCTGTAAAAATTGTGCCATATTTTTTACAACTTCGAAAACAATGAGTTCTACGTTCAGAATTCACTAGCAATTTAAAATCTTGTAACGAAGTATTGTCTGTGGAAAAAATATCATCTACATAGAGCCAACTTGTGCACTTTTTTCAGGGATTTCCCAAGAACTTTGATTTAGACCAAAGATCCGTTTACAGCAGCATTGGAAATAAATAGCTATTGTTGTATTATTTACACCATTTGTGTGTTTTCCTTAATTGATAACGCAACAGGAAAAAGCTTTAACGGCTTGTTAAGAATGGTTCAGTTTATTTATTTCAATAAATAGGTAACATTGAGCGAGCTAATTGCTTCATTAACCAACATGTGGTCGTGTAAGTCTTGCCCCGGCTAATCAACGGCTTTTCCTGTTTGTCGTCTAAAATTACGAATTTTATGATAAGTCGTTAAAGATTGTAGGGGCTCGCTATTTTTCATGATACGAATAGGGGGTTAGCAAAAAAATCAACGGTCGCGCAACAGTTGGCTGGGAGCTCCGTAGCAGGTGGCGCGACAGGTCGGTGGAGCCGCGGCGGGCTTGGCAGTACCCGCAGTACCCGCGCGCGCTCGGCCCCGCTCGGCCGTCTCCGCCGCTTTCCACGACCGCACCGCCCTCTCGGCCTGCCTGGCCGACTGAAAGCTCGCACTCTCGCAGTCTGACACACGCCACGGACCGATCTGGTGCTACGACGGCAGCCGCGGAGTTAACTTGCGTCAACTAAAGCTCTGTGCACACGGACTTATTTTTGTGCTGAAAGATTTTACTCGTGACGTTCAGTTTTTGATTTTGCTGTTTTTAAGAACGTGAATTTTCAGTTAATATATAAGTGTTGACTAAATAAAGGATCAAACTAAAAATAACAACTTTCTGTAAACATTTTTTTATTATTTCTTTAAATTTATTCATGGTGGTGCAAGTGCGATGTGCGATTAAGTGTGTACCCTGAGCACGGGGGCCGGTCACCATGCTCCTGGTGGAAGCGCCACGCGAAGCCGCCTTGCCCCCGTGCGCGGCGCTAGACCCCATGTCAACACTCACTAAACTCCCCTTCATAGACTACAGTGCTAAGATCAGTCAAGAAAAGATCAACCAGGACTATAAGGCTAGCCAGGAGTACAGTGCGAAAGTGAACGAAGAACGAGTGAACTATGAGCAGGCGCTCGCGAGGCTGACATATGATCAGAATGTGTCCAGCAAGTTGCATTATGGGGACCAGCGGATAGCGTTCGATCCGGCTGTCGATGCACTATGTCCAGACACTTCCTACCTTTTACCTACAGGTAAAATATCTACCTTCAATGACTCTACATTATTTTAAGGAGAAAAATGATTTTTTTTTTGTTACGGATAAATTCAAAAATTCTTGACGGATTTTAAAAATTACTTGAACGCTAGAAAGCTAGAATAACGTAAACTACTTTTTATCGGCGAGAAGAATCTTGATCCCATGGGAAAATATCATTTAACGGCGATCAAGAACCTTTGTAGAGCCATCTACGTAGCGACTGAAAGCTGAAAAAAGAATTTAATACATCAATTTATTTACTTGCAAAATAATAACCGTATCGCGCGTGCATGCATATTCATGAAAAGATAACACAAGGTAAAGTTAATAATTTGTTGACAATATTCATGTTTTAATCCATAAATCCTCAATGTTTATTTTATTATAATTATAACTGGAGAGTGCTTATACAAGCACAAGGACACACCTTAGTGATAGGTATTGCTTTAAATAATTAGGTATAATTTTAATAGCAAAAAACATATTTTTCAATATGTATAAGTTTGGGATACTGCAACGAGATAGGTAAATCGTTATTTTTTAATTGCGCATTGTATTTAATTTAGCTAAATTAAGCTCTATAACTACATCTACACTGCGAGATATTTTTTTTCCCTTTTGTATTTTATTTAAGTATAAATAATTCCTACTAGTCCGTGGTAACCGTGAACTTGTTATCAAAATGCACACAAACTTCCTTCCTACTTCTTGAAGTAAAACCACACATATTATTATATTTCATACTCTCTCGCTTTATTAATAAATCTCATTCATTGAGAGGCGGCCGGAAGCACTTTCGCCGCCATGTTGGATCCGGCGCGCGCGCACCTCGCGAGCTTCCGCCGCATCGCCGTGACAAGCATATTGTACTCACGCGCATAAAAAGCTCCGTCGTTCCTTGACTGATATTTGCATACAATCTAGAAGAAGAAGAGACAACTTTGCTACTGCATTTAACAGTGCTTGATTTGAATATCGTTCTTTCAATAAAGCAGTATACAAGGCACGTTACAAGTTATTCATATTTTTTAATATATTGAACTATATTCTCGAAACGCCAATTAAAAAGACAATAAAAATCAGCAATTAATAACAGTCGTAAAAATCTTTAATTTTGAATAGCACCGCCCCGCCATAAATGATAGCATCGATATCAAAATTCATCTATCCAAAATATTTGCGTCATTGCAAAACCGTGCGAATCAACATCATTTTCTCATGTGGAACACGTATCAGCCACATGAATATTCATACAGCTCCGTCAGATATAATCAGTGTCGGACAGCAGCCGTGCTTGTCACGCGGTGACCAGTAATGGACAGCCACAGTCACAAATGGTCACCAGTTACCATCAGCCGACGGGTAACGGTGCGGGTCGGTAACCCTCGGTAATCGCTTCCTTCCTTTTAGGTCGGCAAATCTTACACTCGTGATCGTAATGACAATCAAAATAATCATCTACGCACTGCATAATCTTCGAATCAACATGATTCCAGCGTAGAACCTATCTATAAGTTGCCCTTATAGAGACACGAAGATCATTGACACTATAAAATATTTTTATTACAAAACAGTCAGCTTGAAGTGTCGGCAAGATACAATGAACAGGTTCTTGCGATCTGCTTTCGGCGATATTTATTGGTCGAAAATAAATTATACAAATTAGTCCATTTCGAAGCTTATTTTATTTTATAGTGTGACCCCGAGGACTGCTATGTCGTTTCCCACGATTAATCCATGTGTTAACATTTAACATAAGACAAATGGCCTCGAGGATCCTTTGAACTAGAGCGAGGAAAAATTGCTATGTTCTAAAATTGATTCCGCGCTGTGATCAAAGAATTAAATAAACATGATTATAAATTGATCTTTCTATCTTAGAGCTTTTAAAGTATCAATCTTTAAAGACCCCAAGGCAGAAAAAGGCGTCCAAAATGATTGTTTATCCATGTATTAGTAGGTATTATCTCGGTTATTCCTCAGTCGGTCTATCGACAAACAAGCGCTAGAAACACCTGTCTAACGCGCGCGCGCGCAGCTGTGCCGCAGATGACCTGCGCCTGAGCAACCCACAGAAATAGCTTCCAAAGCGAGGATCCATTTTATGGCAATTGAAATTCATTAAATTATTACCCTACGAAGAATGTTTTTTTTTTGTTTTAGTACATCTCTAACGCGACAATATGACCGCAAAAAATGTAGAATCCCAAAAGGCACCTTATTTTTTATAATAATCGAGTCAATCTGCGCTGTATACTATGTATCTCCGTGTAAAGAAGTACATAGGTAAAACGCCTTTTGTTCCATAATTTTACGTGCCTTTAGTTCAAATAGCTGTCTGTACATTTATCAGAGGCACTTGGTCATCTGTTAGTTCATCTCTCACATCTCAAACTGTGTCGATCTCCCAGTCCTTACGTCACTGGTAGTGACGACACCAGTTCATTCACAAGTAGTTAAAGCATGGCCGCTTCCGGTCGCGCAGGCGCACTCGCTGCACTTCTCAGAATATCGGATTTAGTCTTGCACAGATCTGCTCTGTTGGAAGAACTGATACAAAGGGTTTTTGATTATACAAGAAAGCATAGTTTATTTGCAGATAAAATATGACTAATACTATGAGCTTCAAAATCCTTTGCAAGAGCCATGTTTAGAATTGCGTATTGAGAGATACTTTTCACGTCACATATTCTGTCACACCACGCCAACATTGATGGTACCGACGTATCCGTCGCCGCCGTCATATCCTGCGTCCGTTCGTAGTATTTTGTAATACCTGCTGTTTGTATTGACACTGCTGAAGTCTGCCGACGATCTTCTCGAGCGTGTGACGCTACTTCTTCCGCTGTGACGTCACGGGCTGGGACCGGTGCTTCCGTCGTTGTAGCGCCGCAACTTCCTGCGGCTCTGGACTCACTTGTTCCTTAATGCCAAAAGCTTATGAAGTTATGACACACTGCGCTTTGGTTTTAACTAAAGATTTTTAAATGTTTTAAAGGTTTTTCCCTTTTAAGTTGATCCTCTTTGATATATTTTTGGGACATTCTTACTTTCACTTATCTTCGTCTTCACCTTTCCTAGAAGCCATAATTTATTACTGAACGATGTCATGCCAGAACAATGCATAATCCGCGTCACACCTTGCTGTTCGTCAATAATAATTATTAATTATAAATGCACCCTTATCTTTTCAATTTTCACTTCGCAGTAACCTAACACTTATCTTATTAGGGCCTCTTGTTCTAAGGTTTCTTTTTGCTGTATTTTTTTCTATATCCTTATTAATAGTCATCATTTAATTTAGTTTACTACTATTTTTATAATACATAAGAAAAACATTTCTGATAGAGCTGCTGTCTCTACTTATCCTAAAACTAGAATTACCGTGTTATTCTTTTCTTCACGCACTTCGAAATGCTAATTAAGCCAATAAAGAAATCCTAAAAGCCTAAACGGAAATGGTACAATAACAATCAGCTGATTGGTGACCCCGCGTTGGTATCAGGGTTTTACGCGCACCCCGGGGCGGCGGTTTTTGTAACGTTCGGCGCGCGCGCAGGTGGCGACGCACCTGCCATGCACCAGCGAGATAGACCTGGCATAAACCACCACGCGAATATTATGATTTTTGTTAGCTAAAAGTATGCTAATTTAAAAATTAAAGGGAATATTATGTGCATTAAAAACCTGCACCGCCACCATGCTCTTGATTTATAAAAAATATAATTCTGAAGGCAAATCAATTATGATTGTAAATGCATTCCACTTATAATTTGTATGACACATCTTTTTGAGGTTATAAAAATTTTCTCCATGAAATTTTACATATTTATTTTACTAACTCTTTTTAATTTACTTACTTCTCTGGCACATCGATCCGAAGTGGATCTTGGCCTCCGACATTAAAGTGGGTCATTCCATTTATTTTCCATAAATCTGTGTTACAATTTACGAAATCTAGATAAAAATTATGAATCTTTATTAATAAATATAGATTACTAATATTTTTTTTAGCAAAAAGCCATCACTGCGCTTTTCTCTATCATCAAAATGCAATATGCGGGAATGATTCTTTCATTAATGCAGTATTAATATCCGGTGCGCTGTCTTCTACTTCTTAGCTCTATGGTTTATTGAGTCTAGACAATTTAATAGCTTAACGATTGAACGCATTCAGCTTTTATTGTTCAACTATTGGTTCTCAGATGTCGCTTGTCGGTGGTGTGATGTTTTGATTGCCAGGGTATGTCTTATTTTACTATTTAACCGACTTCGGAACAAGATAATTCCATAATTTCACTCACTTTTATGCATTTTCTTAAATGATTTGTATTATTCTGCATGTAGTGATAGTTCCATTTAAATGGTGTCTATCTGATAATGATCTCCGGTTGAAAGGAAATACAGAACTCATTCACAATAACGTTTTCAAAATTTTGCAAATCGATCCAGTGTACGGGCCGCCATAACTACAACACACATACACATAATCACTCCTTTATCCCTAATGGGATACAATGGGAGACACAAAGCGTAAACTAGGTACCTAAACAAAGGTCGTCCCGCCACGGCTGACAAAGTTTCGAGGGTTATTTAAGATAGATTTGTAGTTGCTATATTATATATATATTCTATTTGTATTTGCTGTAGTGACAGGTTGTCAGCTCATCGCCTAAATTACAATACTTAAACCCTCGGATCCCTTAGCTGTTTTTTACAGCATGCCCGGGAGGAAATGCTGCTGGCACATTCTATGTTTTTCTCTTGCTCTCAGGCCAGCATGGAAGAACTAACTAAATACAACATATCTAAGCAATGCATACGGCTGAAGATTCTACTAAAATCGTTTCTTTTTATTCACAAATTAGCATCAGGTGCATTGAAATGTCGTCAAAGATTAATCGATGGTATTCTATCGCGGTCTCGTTTTTGTTGTGGTAAATCTGAATTAACATCTGCCGCGACATTTTGAATATAAATTAACACTGACATTATAGGTATATTCCACCGGATATTATTGCGAGCAGGGAATTATTTTTATATTAAAAACTGCGATATTTATTATGAATATTGCTGCATAGATCAAGTAAATAATTCGATAATCAGTAAACCCGGTTTATTGCCAATAAATACTGTGGTTCGGGTAATTTCACATGCGAGAACATCGAACTTTTTATTTTTAAACAAAATTGAGATCATGTGCTGTTATAACAAAGTTTGAATGTCACAATGGACAGACGCCATTTTGACAGGCCAGCTGATCTCCAGACTCAGGAAATATTGCGTTTATATTATCTGGAGTAAAATAGCCGGTTGACTGGCCTCTCCAACGACCCACGATCACTGCCAGAGAGGAAATCATCAACAACTTAAACTGCCCCGAATATCGCCGTAATCGCCTGACCTATTTACGATTCCGCCTCGAACACGATTATAAATATTTAACAGCATTTTAATAATAAAATAATCGCTGGTAGGAAGAGCGCACTTTACAAATACAAAGCACGGCGTCGCCTGGACAAAACTTAATAATAATATTCCACTTTTCCCGCCGAAAGATGTTCCAATTTTGAATTTTGATTTAAACGCGATCGCAGACAGCCATTTCCTCTGATACTCGAACACTGTCACGAAATACCACAAGTCTTTCGAGTGTTTACAGTTGCTGGCGATATTGCTTGTCACACGACAAATTATTCCCCGAAAAATATGTCACACCAGGATTATTTAATTTTTATTTAAAATACAATCATTGGTCAATCTTGCTTGACCTTAGTAATAATAATGTAGTTTTTCATAAAGCTGTTCGATATCAGTAAATGCCAATAAACTATAATGAAAAAAACCCAATGTTATAAATGACATTAAATTGTTATATTAGATTGTATATACATTAGAATCGTTTAATTAATTAGGAGCAATATTAGTGTGGAAATATTGCACCGGTCGACGGACATTTTGGCTGTCACCGCGACTCACCTGCGCTGCGATGCTTCTAATTTGAAAAATTCATATTTCGACTTCCGTTCCCAAATGGGAATTGGCGCGATGGTCGCCGGTCGCCGCGCCACGAATTATTATAGATTAAAATAATTTTACACGGCATAATGAGTCGTATGACATTTTACAAGAAACGTTGGTGCGAAATGATACGCTGTTTCCGACTCCAATCAAACTTTTAGAGAATTAACTGGATTTCCAGTTGTTGTTTTTCTGCTACATTTCTTGGCTCTCCAATTTTATTTACACAGAAAATAACAATCTCCGAACCGATCGTTAAAATTCAAGTTCTCTTCACACTGCCAGCCCGTCTCTGTCATATTCTAATAAGAATAATGAGCTTATGTTGCAAAAAATAAAAAACCCTTCGCTGTCATCGCCCGCCATATGGCGAGCTTAGCGCGTGCTCGGCCAAAAAAAAGAATTCCTTGGAACATTTCGCGGGTTCGAATTTCAAAAAAGTCGGACAGCGTCGCAGCTGCTGCGAGGTCTAAGGTTACTGTCGCATGTGCGTCGCGCTATGCATAACGAAGTCGCATTCTTGCCTATAAGACTGACTTTAATGTTATAGTTTTATTCTTAGTTCGCGTACTAAACTTGCTATCCAAAGAAAGTTCTCACGCAAAATACAAAATGTATGAAAAAGTTTGACTCTGCATCAAGATATCTTATTGAAATTATAGCTACACTTACAAAACCACAACGACAACATTACATCAACCATATCTAATTCGGCAGCTATTGTTAGCAATAAAAAACCTAATTTCTTGGCACCCATAAAAAACCCAAGACGCTGAGATTGAATCGGTAGCGTAGACAGTGCAGTCGATACGGCAAATCTTGCGCGCTCCAATGATCCGGCGAGAGGCGACCTCCGACCCGCGCGGGGCGTGGCCAAGCCTCATTGGCTGCCCCGCCCCGCGCTACGCCCCTCTCTCGCGAGTGTAGCGCCAATGGACACTTCAAATCGGCAATTCTTTACAGATTTTTAGCAAGGACCCGGATTATGATGTGGTAAATGTAGAGTTGATTTTGAGTTCTGGATTTCTTATGAGTATTGACGCTGTAGATTAAAGTTAGAGTCGTAGCAAGCGTTGCAAGGAAATAATTCTAAAACAGATTGTTGTTTTCATACGCTGTATTAATACTCTTCATAGTGCCTATTTAAAACTTATAATTTTAGCTAAAAATTTAACATAATAAAATAACTAACGTACCTATTTCCAAAACATGTCAATTTGAAAATAATGTAAAAATAAACATTTCGACAAAAAGAAATTATTTTAAAAGATACGAAAATTTTCCAGATGTTTCAGATAGTCTTAGTGTGAACGAACTTTTCGGTAGATATTTTATTTAAGTGCGTCACTGGAGGCGTTTCTCTCATATTTATCTCGCCAATCCGAAACGTCGCAGTTCTACAAACGTGTAGATAAACATTTATTTTTTGTTTCATCTCCCTCGACTGAAGGCCAAAAAAATATAAAATGGAATGACGAGTAGATATTCACAGATATTTTTAAAATATGTACATGGCTTTATTTAAGATAGAGCCACGCCTTCTTAACATCAGGATGCGACATTAACCTGAAAATCATCTCGCAAAGAAATTCCCGACATTTGTTGTGTTTTGTTGGAGCAAATTATTTCAGGCTTTCAATCTCATCATTGCTGAATTTGAATTGAAAGTATGTATAGATAGTACCTACCTATAAAACTGTTTTTATTAATCCCAATTCAATTTAGTAATTTAAAGTCTATTCAGTACAAATACCTAAATAATAATTTAAAAACACATTTCAACCTACTTTTATAAATAACTACACTTAACAAATTGTTCTCTCCACTCAAGTCAGTGAGCCAGGAAATTAAATCAACGACTTAATTTGATTATGGCCACCCCTTTTACTTATTAACGTCTGCCTAAAATATATTTTACTTCGTTGTTATTGATGAGTTCATAGTATTTTGTTAAAATAGTCCAAGATGTTTGACCAAGCTTTTATGTAAAGAATTTGATAACAAGTAAGTAATTAAACAATTTTGACATTACATGTTTTTAAAACAAAACAAATTAAACTTTTTTTTTAAAACAATTCAAATTACTTACCTACCTATACCTACCTGCATTTATAAAACAAATTTAGTGTCTTGTATATTTCAAATGTTTCGTAGATCTATATGAAACACAATAGTAATAGAATTCTAAACAAAGCGCTGTTAACCGTGCGTGTTGAGTGACTGCGCACCGCACCGCCACGCACCGCAGAGGTCGCGGGTTCGAACCCGGGAGAGCGCGCTACGTTATTTTTACAAGTTTTTACCCAAACTCGCTCACTTTTTACCGAATTTATTACCTCAGGGAATGGTAATTAGTCGCTTACGGCTCGTTAAAATACTTCCATTAGTTTGAATACGGATGGAGTGATTTGTTTTCATGTTTCACAAGCTTTGTTCTTTTTACGGAGGTATTTCACTGTTTTGCTATTTGTATTGAACTGTTCTAAGTTATGCGTTCTCTACTCATTAAATTAGTTGTTGCCACGTGAGTATTTATTGCACTTCCGTTCAGTAAAAAAAAATCAAATGCCATTTACTATGGGTATTGTTATTTAAAATACAGACTGATTACTGTGGTGCATTCATGATTACTTAATGTATCGCGATCGGTGATGAAATTATTTGCACTGGACTAAAAATATAACATTAAATATACATTAAATAATAACCTAAATATAGAACAATGATTACTGCAGAGCAGACCACAACAGCTACTAAACTACTCGCTTGACGACCACACTCAATTTTCCACCTTACTGGCTTATGACAGGGGTGATAATTGCGTGTATGTTTGAACCTGCGCGTGGGCAAGGTGTATTGCATGTCCAGCGCGCGACGGGCGACGGCTGACAGTCTGTCACGCACGACCGAAATGTCACGAGACGGTGTATCACTGCACTGAGGTTTACCATATTGCATTGTCTGTATCAATAATAATACGTATTTGTAACGGTCATATGTAATATCCTGGCTGGTTGCTACGTTCTCAATACGTAATGAAGAAAAATACAGCATTGAAAAATTGAGCAACTTTTGCGTTCGATTTCAGGTCAAAACTAAAAGGCGACTCAAAAATAATTGAATTTCCGGATTGAAGCGATGTTTGTAGCAAATATCCTTGTATCATTCTTTAAAGTTAAAAATCTTGACTACAAATCCTTTAAGTTGCATAGCCTTATCATCACTCTCTTGCCCTTATCCCATTTATCAGTGCCAACTCGTACGAGCTTAAGAAGAAAGACAACTTTTCAAACATATCTTTCTTTCTTCTTTATCGTAAGATGAAACCTCGAGACCACCAGCCAAGCACTCCCGAATCACGTGTCCTCATCAGCTCAGCACTCAGCCGAGCGAGCCAACGAGCCAACGGTCAGACAATGAACGCGTCTACTGACCCCACATACATACCTACAGTCATTACGTATAGTGCCATATAGTTGAACCGGGCGCTATTGTTAAATTGTTCAATCACAGTATTGCGTGATACTATAGTATTTCCAACTCAGTTTTAGAATAAAGTTAAACAAAATTTCATATCTTTTAATCGAATATCTTGTTTCTAAAATAAGTTTTAGCTATTAGACATGAAAACATAATGAAATAATAGTTTTAGTAACTTAACTAATTTGACAACACGTATAATTTATATTAGAAATGTGTTTTTCAATAAAAAGACATGAAACTTTGTTTACCTTTATTCTAAAACTGAGTTGGAAATACTATAGTTGCTACTGGTTTGTTAGGCCGTAAGATATGTATAGGTTGTAGATCTTGATCAGCTGTGATCAATAAAAAAATTCTATCCTTACCCATCTTATTTTCGTTGTTCATCTCTATTCATAAGGAAAAACACGATATCAATATAGGTATAGGTTCAGTTTAGAAACAACGTAGATTTTCCGAACGTCGTAACTCTACGCTCGCGTTAATGTCTTTTGTAGGCGATAAATAACTCTTATTGTAAAGATAAAAAAACGTAAAGTTCTATGTTTCTGGTAACGTTAGACGAGGTATTTTTCGTTGTTATAATATCACTATACTTGCCAGTCGCACTTCAACTCGTCTTCAAAGAACACAATCAGAACCCTTCCCATATCGAACTATGTTCGCATTATGCCCACAGACAGTTGGGAAAACCGCAAAACTTGTAGTCTATCTTCCACACTCCAGTATGGTATCAGGCGTGAGGGGTCAGCAAGGGGGCAGGGGGGGTCCGCCAGAACAAAGGGCGCTCCGTGAACCGCGACCGTCGCGCTTCGGTACCGGCGCCCGCGCACGCACTAACGTGTCCTGATTTTTTTCGACAGAGTGAATTTTTCGTCTGGCAGCTTTCGTGATTTGACTACAACAAAGAGATTTGAAATATAGCTTGCATTGTGAATGCGAAAACCCAAAAACGCGAAGAGAGCTTCATTTGGCATATTTTTTAAGATACTAATGACAGTTTATCTTGATATTTAATCATATTTATGCACACTTAAGTATATATTTTTCTGTGCTACGGCCGTTCGTCAGTTCTGTCTGATGCTCGTAGTCGTAATATGTAGAGCGGTAAGAAACATAAAAATTGTTGCTGAAATTGTATTACGCACTATGGCTCTCGTTATTCCACGTCCAGGACGAATTGACCAGGTCCTGGCTATTGGATGGACTGTCTCTTGATATTCAGCTTAATTCTGGGTGCTAAATGTAACTCAGTTTCGCTGATAACATTGAATTACATACATACATACATATAATCACGTCTTTATCCCTAATGGGGTACGCAAAGCGTAAACAGCCTAAACAAAGGTTGTTCCGCCACGTCTGACAAAGTTTTGAGGGTTATTTAAGATATATGTATTTGTAGGTATATTGCTGTAGTGACAGGATGTCAGCCGATAATATACTGAAACCCTTGGATCCCTTAGCTGGTTTTTACAGCATGCCCGGGAGGAAATGCAGCTGGCACATTCTATGTTTTTCTCTCGCTCCCAGGCCTGCATGGAAGAAATATTGTCTTGGTAATCTATTAGAACCGCTGGTGCATGAAAATTGACCTTCAATTTCCTTGTTTACAGGAGGCTACACGACAGGCGGCCCCCGAGAAACAAACGCGTACGGCTACACGGAGACGTCGGCTGGCGCGGCGGCCCCGACTGCGCCCGCGCAACCCGCCGCGTCCCCCCTCGACGAGTACTACCCGCCCGAGTACCCCCCCGCGCCGCCCCCCGCGCAGCCCTACCTCGACGAGTACTACCACCACGCGCACGCGCACACGCAGCCGCTGCTGACCCATCCAGAGCACAAGTACCAGCCGCATTCGTACAAACAGCCTTACCCCAGAGGTGAGTCATCTAAACCCCTCATCATCAGCCTCAACACTCCCCCCGCGCCGCCCAGAGGTTAGAGACGGTATAGACTCTTCATCAACATCATCTATCAGTCTACTGCAGACAAGGCCTTTACCTAGTTGCATCCAGTTCTTACCTACCAGCCAACAACCACAGGTTATCGCTCCATTTGACCTTAGACCCTTAAAAACTACTTATACTAAATCCTTGGGACTTAGCTTCGTTACAATTCACCCCCAATTTTAATAATATGAATAAGTATAATACGAGTATTCTTGCATGACGGAAAAAAGTTTCGCCGCGTCGACCCGATGATATTTATGATCCGAAACCCTTCTCGATGTTTTTCATAAATGGTCATCATACACAATCAAAAGTTAAGTATCTCTGCATTCTCTGCTTGTTATATCATAATCGGTATAATTTCCAACCAATCAAAGCAAGCAGGAAGCCGGTGACATCTTGATTCCCATGGGAGGAATGGGGGGAATGCAGAAATTCGCCCGGTACAGGTCTTAATTGGGTTTAATCGAACTGCATTGCTGACTAGTGGCCGCGAATGTCGATCGCCGCCATTGAGCTTTACTTCGTTTTTTTTTCAAACCAGCTTTTTCTTTGGTTTCCGCCTCTCATTCATTCTTTTTTTAGCGGCAGCCGGTGTGATTAAAAAACGTAGAATTTTTCTTTTCAAGGGAATATAAAGCTAGTTTCGGAGTATTGAAATTTCCGCGGACGATACGCACGTATGCCACTAAGGCTCGTATTTATAAAGCTATCTCAAGATTGAGAGTAGTATTAAGTATGGATTTGACAGGCCGATTTGTACTGGAATGATATTTCTGATAAGAACTCAAACTCGCTGTCATTCTCAAGAGCTGATTATAAATATGGGCCTAACTCTACCGACTCTCATTTTTTGCGTTATTATAATGTATTTACTAAATTTTCATTATTCTTCTTGCATCAAAGATTTTTACATTACGAAAATGAAAAAGAAAGAAGATATTTGTGGCGTCTACGACCACGTCTCCATTGAAATGAAACACACTGCTTCACCTCTCATTAAAAAGATCCCTGTAATGATAATCAACAAAGGCTCAGAGTGTTGAATTAATGAACGTATTCAGTTTCAACTCCTTACTCCAATCTTTCGACTGGTTATTAATTTCTGAGTGTCGAGTTTCTCATGAGACCGCGCTAATTGGTACCACTTAATTGCCGTTGTATTTTTGTCTGATGTCCAACGTTGTCTTTCAAAACTTGTCGAAACAAAATAACATCGTTGGTAACTCGTTTAAAATAATTAGTCTCGATTGTAAAGTGACAATAAAATCACAAATCTGTAACTAAATCAGATACGTTAAATCAACGGCTAATAAATCCAGATTTTAAGCCGAATGTTTGACGCTACACTGCAATGGCTACGATTCAAATTAATACTGCTGTTTTATCCCTATTTACTCTTGTGTTTAATAGTGCTGCTAGTTTCCTTCCATGCTGGACTGGGAGCGAGAAAAAAACATAGAATATGCCAGCTGTATTTCCTCCCGGACATGCTGTAAAAACCAGCTAAGGGATCTGAAGATTTCTGTATATTGTCAGTCAGGCGATAGGCTGACAACCTGCCACTTACAGCAATATACCTACAAAACTATCTTAGATAACCCTCAAAACTGTTTGGCTCATTTGCACTCTGCCTCCCCATTAGCGAAAAAGGCGTGGTTGTATGTTTAATAGTGTTATAATGTAATAGAAAACTGTTCTTCCTATTATCCTAACGTGTTTTTTTGTTCCCTGCAGCAGGCGCGGGCGGCAGGTACGGCGGCGAGTCGTACGGCGAGAGCTACGGCGCGGAGTACGGCGGCACCTGCGCCGACTGGGGCGAGTGGCCGAGCGAGCAGCACGCGCTCATCCCGCAGGACAAGCTCGCCTACCCCGCCTCCGGGCCCTGCTTCACCGGTACGTGCACCATCCCACTCCTCAGCGTTACAGTCGTACGGCGCGGAGTACGGCGGCACCTGCGCCGACTGGGGCGAGTGGCCGAGCGAGCAGCACGCGCTCATCCCGCAGGACAAGCTCGCCTACCCCGCCTCCGGGCCCTGCTTCACCGGTACGTGCACCATACCACATTCAGGCCATCAGGGCTCGTTATAGAAGACGCGAGGCGTTGCACAGCGCACCAGTCATCAACAAACGGCAAGCGTACGCCTCCGAAAAAATGCTCTAAGTCAAGCTATTACAGGAAGAGGTGGGGCTTCACTGAGGACGACAAGTGCGAGTGTGGCGCCATACAATCTATGTCACACTTATTGTCGTGCCCCATTTCTCCCGCCATCTGCACGCAGGAGGGCCTGTTTGACGCCAACCAAAAGGCTATTGGTGTGGCCACTTTCTGGGCATCAAGGATTTAAAGCCATTGACTCGAGAAGAAGAAGAAGCTATTACATCTTCGTAAACGAACCTTAATAATTGAAATAGGGTTCAGCGAGTTTTACGTCGATTTGGAAACCCATTTGATTATATCCCTCCGGCTTGTCAGAATGCAGTGTAAAATTAATAAAAATAGAAATAAACAAAATAATATTGCCCTTGATCATCCTTTCTTAGGTCAGAGTTTGTCTACCCAAATTATGATAAAGTTAATACTAAATTAGTTATAAGCGAGGGACAGGACAGCAAAATAGGAACATAGCTAGCTAAGGTCCTTTTTTATCGCACGATTACAATTTTTTTGTCTAAGGATAGTTTATTGTCATTGTGGTTGGTTTAGTGAAAATAAATATATATTTGTGTTGATAAAGTATTTAAATTGTGCACGTCTTATCTGCGTTGTATGCTATCACACTTATTAGATCTGCTGTAAGAAGTTTCTTTGTAGAAATAAGCAGTGCCTGTTGTGTCTTAATTCCTTATGAAATTGTTATGTGTACAATTAACTGTTAAATACATACATATAATCACGCCTTTATCCCTAATGGGGTAGGCAGAACGTAAACGACCCAAACAAAGGTCGTTCCGCTACGTCTGACAAAGTTTTGAGGGTTATTTAAGATGGATTTGTACGTATATTGCTGTAGTGACAGGTTGTCTGTTAAATAAATAAATTGAATCTACCGCATCCCATTTGGCCTACCTTGCTGCCCCCTACTCGTTGTAGAATGTGTTGTATATCGTAAAGCAACGTGTGCTCTATGTGTGCAGGTTCAGGCCCCATCCAGCTGTGGCAGTTTCTCCTCGAGCTGCTGACGGACAAGAGCTGCCAGGGGTTCATCTCCTGGACCGGAGACGGCTGGGAGTTCAAACTCACCGACCCGGATGAGGTAACTACAACATTTGCTATAGTAAATTTGTGACTTTGCAGAAATCCAAAACTTAATGTTGAAGATAGGCTTGTACTGCTCCGCATACGTATCCGTATCCGTGAAAAATATATGGAAGCTGTCAAACATTTTCGCGCCTATCCATACAATTTTTCACGTATACGAACGGAATACGGATCTCCGAACTTGACCCTAAATATGTAGTAACGGGAGATGTAGTAACGGGAGATTTTACGCGGACGGCCTGGCATAGCATCAACGAATTATAACAAGTAGTTTTCATTTCGAAAATATTCAATTATTTTTGAAAATATTCAGTGCAATTATTTACATAACAAACTATATTTGATCTAAGATAACAAGTTTTTATAACTGTTATTGCCCTGTCAGGAATTAAAAATACCTGTGATAGAGGTACCATAGAGAAGGGCTTATAGGAAGTGCATAAGTCCCTCTCTTATTCTGTCTCTATTTTTCTCTCTGACAGGTATTTTTGATTCCTGGTAGGGCTATATTTAACTTCGTCAAACTATAATGCTGCTGACAACTTGTCACTACAGCAATATACCTACAAATCTAACTTAATCAACCTGAAAAAAAAACTTTGTTGCACGTGGCGGAACAGCCTTTGTTTAGGTCGTTTACGCTCTGCCTACCCCATAAGGGATAAAGGCGTGATTATCTGTATGTATGTAAATTATAATGACTTTACCAAAAATAAAAATCTGCTTATCTACACGATAAGAAAAGACAATAAATCTTGAAGTTACATTCCTACCGTCTACGCGGCGTAGCGCTTGCTACGTCGTAGCAATACATCGATACGTCCAATAAATTCAATCACGCCATGTTTATTTTATGTTTCGCCAGACTTTGTCTTACATTTCTGTTTTTGTTCAGGTCGCTCGCCGCTGGGGCATTCGCAAGAACAAGCCTAAGATGAACTACGAGAAACTGTCGCGAGGTCTCCGCTACTACTACGACAAGAACATCATCCACAAGACGGCCGGCAAACGCTACGTCTACCGCTTCGTGTGCGACCTGCAGAGCTTGCTTGGGTTAGTATCGTATACTATACAATCTATGGCATTCCTCTTAGCGAGTGGATTCTTGAGTCGACGACCCGATGAACCCAGGTGTTCGTCTGCGACCTGCAGAGCTTGCTCGGGTTAGTACATACATACATAAAATCACGCCTTTATCCCTTACGGGGTAGGCAGAGCGTAAAACGCCTCCTAAAAGGCGCTTTCGCCACGTCTGACATAAATTGAGGGCAATTTTAGATTGTAATGTGTATTGCTGTAGTGACAGGTTGTCAGCCCATCGCCTAAATTACAATACACTGTAACCCTCGAATTCCTTTTGCTGACTTTTGCATCATGCCCGGGAGGAAGGGCAACTGGAACATTCTATGTTTTTCTTTCTCTCCCAGTCCAGTATGGAAGCTTCTCCCAGTCCAGTATGGAAGCTAGCTCGGGTTAGTATCTTATACTATACAATCTATGGCATTCTTCTTGGCGAGTGACTCTAACAGACTCTAACAGGTGTCAGAATTTTTAAACCGCCTAGTAGCACAGCTATAAGGCGTCTGACATGGTTTGAGTAACGAACACTATCAAAGACAGCGACCAGTGATTTAGCCTGCAATGTCCAAACCAAACTGGGGAAAACCTCAAAAAATGATAAATTGACAAATATCAACTTTGTCCCCCTGGGAATCGAACCCAGGACCTCCGAATCAGGCAGTTATGGCATTAACTGAAAATAAAAGAAAAATATATGGTAGTTTTTCATTAGTTTCTAATGAAACTCTATCCAAATGTGAATTGAACTTCCATTTGTTGAAAAGACAATCATGACAAGACTTGCGAGCTACCTTTTATTTATTTTTTCAAATATAATTTTGTACAAACCATAATAATATTCTGGTAAAAACGGCATAGTGAGAGAAAATTCACAAAAACGTATTTGTAGGTTATAATCTATAACTGCCTCCGTGGTCTAGTGGCTAGTGCCATGGACTCCTGATCCGGAGGTCCTGGGTTCGATTCCCAGGGGGGAATCACAAAGTTGATATTTGAGAATTTATCACTTTGTGAATTTTTCCCCAGTTTGGTTAGGACTTTGCAGGTTGAATCACCTGATTGTCCGAAAAAGAAAAAGATATCGTGCTTCGGAGGGCACGTTAAGCCGTCGGTCCCGGTCGCTGTCATTGATAGTGGTCGCTACTCAAACCATGTCAGAGGCCTGATAGTTGTGCTACTAGGCGGTTTAAAAACTCTGATACCAGGGTTCATCGGGTCGATAGACTCGATAACCACTCGACAGAAGAAGATCTAGGATTTCAGCATCTCAACACCATTCTTATTTCTCATGAATATGCTAATTTCCCTCTTGTCGTTTCCAGAATCTCACCCGAACAACTGCACGCAATGTACGAGCCCAAGATGGAGAAGAAGGACGACGACTGAACCTGACTCACTCTCGATCGCGACTCACTCGCAACTCACGCGATCGCCGCCCCAACGCAGACCATTAGTACCGCACTATTTGGCTAGCCGCCCTACATTCGCAACATACGTATTCAGTTATCTTAAGAGCTATTTTGGAACTGATTTTTTTATCATTACAGTCACAAATATCTTTTGTAGAGAGTTGTCTTGTCAATCAAAATGTTTTTGTCAAATGTATTTTTACCTCTGATTCTTTACTAATGAGTATACAAATCAATGGTGGCAAATTTTAGTCAGGTAGTCAACTTGCAATCTTCAGTGAATCACTAGATCTTCACTATTTGTCAATTACGTTTTAAAATTATTTAAAAATCGAGTCAATTTTATAAAAAATATATTTGTTAGATAGCAAAATCAGATTGTTTATCTAATGGTTCATTTGTACTATATTTTAACTTTGTTCTAGAGTTCTCTGTAGAAGACACCTTTTTTACGTCGGATTTGATCTCATACACAGCCACCAGTGGAACTAACACTAACCTTAACAAAAGTATTTCATTTCACGATCATATCTATTTATACACACACATTACGTAGCATGAAACCAACGGTGCCTTAGATTATATTCACTTCATGTTATTAAATAGGACAAATTCACTTTCGATTTCGTCTTTTAAATCGCCTACGTTAAAGGCACAACAAAAATGAAATTAAAAATTTAAAGTCACAGACCAATGTCATGTCAAAATTATTGAATTGACGAAAATAAAAAACTAGTGCTAAAATAGTAAAATTCAGCTATAATTTGTAATGGTAACTGTAAATATAAGTTAATTTTGTTACTTTATAAAAATAATTAGGTATTATATTAAAGTAGATATTAAGTGTTGTATGTTTGACTCGCAGATTGTTGCAATATGCGATTTAAATTATGCATAGATAGAACGCGAAGGACACGATACGATGTTTGAGTATTGAAATGCAGAAAGTCCAAAGATTTTAAAATCTAAACTCCCACCAATTGGTAAATAATGATGTTATAGAACTACCAAAGGGACTTCACTTTAAAAGATATACTTAACTTTCTACTTGTGGCCGTTCTTATACCGGGTGTAAGGGACAGCGCCCCGCAAACTGATAGGGGTTGCTCAGTCAAAGATACTGAACAACTTCCACCAAGAAATTCTTTCAGGAAATGAAAATAAAAATTTCCTTTTTCTCAATCAGACAATTTGTATGGAGTAGCCATTTTTTTTCATTTCCTGAAAGACTTTTCTGGTGGAAGTTGTTCAGAGTCGTTGACTGAGCAATCCCTATCAGTATCAGACGCTGTCCCTTACACCCCGTATTTATGATGAGATTCAAAAAAAATATTAAGATAGCCAAAAACGAAATCAGATCTTTTTTAAAGAATTGTTCAAGCAACGCCTGGTGACGCAACTTGTCGCTGATCTCGTGGTAAGGGATTGTAATGTCTTACTAGTTATGAAATTAATTAGTTGTATTATTTTCAATTTTTATAGCTCCTAGCGTACACCGAAGATAATTCGATAAGTTTTATTTAGTAAAGTATTTCTCCTCCATCAATACCATACTCTTATTATGTGCAATCCTGACAATAAATTTTGAACACACAATTTCTTTTACGATATAAATTATTCGCAATTTTTATTTGTAATTTTGTGTAAACTTTTTTGGAGACTTTTTCGTTTGTGTCTCGGTGCTTTCTGCGTAACATTTCCTTGAATCAAATTACTTGAAATCATACAATTGTCTTCCCTACCTTACCAAGATTTTCAGTAGGTCTAACTGGATGTTTAAAAATGAGGATTTTCTATGTACTTTTATACGATTTAGTTTTAGCATTGTACACGTACAGATAACATATCCCTGTGAGCCATTATTAAGTGAGACCTATTGTAGTTACGGCCAAATTTTGAATGTGTAAGTAAGTGTCGTTGTATGTATTGATGGAAGATATAAATTTAAATATATATATTTACGAAATTACTTGTTGTTTCCGTTACTCCAACCAAACAAAATTTTATTAAAAAGTATTACCTACCGCATACGAGTTCAAATATATTTTTGTGTATTGACTTTATTTACATAGAAAAAGTAAAAATTAAATGTCAAAACAACATAATTATTATGTTCAAGTCCATATAATATCGCGTACAAGTCTATATAGTATATTAAAAAAAACATACAAATGTATTATTTTCACTTCCTGAAATAATTTCTTGGTGAAAGTTGTTCAGTGTCGTTGAATGAGCAACCTCTATCAGTTTGTGGGACGCTGTCCCTTACACCCCGTATGGACTTGTACGCGGTAGTGTTAAAATGTGCGGAAAACACTCGAAGATCGATCATAGTTCTATTACTCAAATTCAATTGACAAACCGCAGTACGACTACAGTTTATAACAAACCTAAGAATAGTCCTGCTACGCCGTAGCAATGGCCGTAGCAAACCTAGCTATGAAAGAGAAGGACAGCTATACTATTCAGATTTAGAATAAAGATAAACAAAGTTTTGTCTTTTTATTCAAAAACACATTTCAAAAATAAATTATACGTGTTGGCAAATTAAATTAGTTAAATGACTAAAATTACTATTTCATTATGTGGTCATATCTAATAGCTAAAACTTATTTTAGAAACAAGATCTTCGATTAAAAGACATGAAACTTTGTTCACCTTTATTCTAAATCTGATATGGAAATAGTATAAATAATAATTCACTACGGTGCGAGGGCCAAATGTAACATTCTTTTTCTAAGGGCGGCAGTGGGTTCCAAATACGCTAGCGGCTAAAATACAACACATTACACACATACATATAATCACGCCTCGATTCATAATGGGGTAGGCAGAGCGTAAACGATCTAAACAAAGGTCGTTCCGCCACGTCTGACTAAGTTTTGAAGGTTATTTTAAAATTTGTAGGTTGTATACCTACAATACAAGATACTTTATTGCACAAAGAAACACAAATACATACAGCAGTAAAGTAAGGAACAAAACAGTACAATATAGGCGGCCTCTTTGCTAAAGCTGCAATTTCTACCAGGCAACCTCATAATGGACTGGGTTTAAGTTGGATTCACCTTCAAACCATAACAACGACTCCAATCTGCGATACAATCAACGGCGGGGGGGGGGGGGGTCATGGGTGTCAGGACCCCTCTGAGCTGGTTCCAGGACTTAGGTGGACTGTAAATGTGGTGAATATAAATAGGCTGCCTCACTCCGTGCGTGATAGTGCTTATCTGGATGTCTCAAGAGAAGATGGCAATATGTACTTGTACCTGTATATCTACAAGTTATTATGTGTTATGTTTCTCAAGTGTACAATAAAGAATAAATATTTTTGAGTACAGTACTTTACTTACGTACATTAATAAAATAGCTACTTTTTACTTGTATCTATTGTTATCAAAATTTAATTATGCTTAATTAAATTAAGCTGGATCCGCCCCTGGATAAAATTCAGGTCTCTGTTGGTAGGTAATTACGATTACCAAAAATACCTTGTTGTGGAGGGGTAGAGACTGATTCCATACATACATACATAAAATCACGCCTTTATCCCTTACGGGGTAGGCAGAGCGTTAAACGCCTCGTAAAAGGCGCTTTCGCCGCATCTGACAAAAATTGAGGGCAATTTTAGATTGTAATGTGTATTGCTAATGTGTAGTGACAGGTTGTCAGCCCATCGCCTAAATTACAATACACTGTAACCCTCGAGTCCCTTTTGCTGTCTTCTACAGCATGCCCGGGAGGATGGGCAGCTGGAACATTCTATGTTTTTCTATCTCTCCCAGTCCAGCATGGAAGAAAGCATGGAGACTGATTCCATATGTAATTTTATCTGGTAAGAAGTTACTTTTGAAGCGTTCGGTGCTTCCGTGGTCTAGTGGTCAGAGCCATGGTCTCACGATCCAGATGTGAACACAAAGTTTATATTTGTCAAATTATCACTTTTTCCCCAATTTGTTTCGGATAATGCAGGCTGAATCTACTGATGATATATATACTTTATTGCATAAACACAAAAGAAATGCAGTTTACAAATATAGTGTGCAAGGGCGAACTTATCTGTATGAAGAGATCTCTTCCAGCCAACCCAATGGTAGTAAGAAAAAGTGAATAATTTTGAGGCGACAAGAACATTAACAGAGACTAATACTTATAAAATAAAAATACTTATATTACTATCTTAAATAAAGATACATATATACTAAACAATATATTGATACATAAATATACGAATAAACTACATAAATACATACATCAAAATTGTTCAGTTATGAAGTGATCTTTTAATCTTTTCTTAAAAACATTCACTGAGGGACTTTCTTGAATTGTCTTAGGCAGTTTATTCCACAGTTGTACAGCTTTTACAGAAAAGGAGTTGAAGAAGAACTTGGTATTCGCACTAGGCAACTCCAGCACCTTAGTGATGCAGGCGCGCCTAGGGCGGGGATCTGGAGGAAGGTGTTGGAAACGGGAGCGGAGATAGTCAGGAGTGGCAGGATTGTGAAGGATGTTGTAAAGAGTGGTCAGGATGTGCACATCACGCCGAATTCGAATTGGAAGCCATTTAAGCTGAGCACGAAATTCAGAGACATGATCGTACTTACGAAGTCCGAAAATAAATCTGATTGCCAGGTTTTGTAAGCGCTCAAGCTTGTTAAGTAATTCTTCCGTCGCATCCAAATAACAAACATCAGCGTAGTCGAGAATAGGGAGAACAAGAGCTTGCGCAAGCATGATTTTAGTTTTAAAAGAAAGAAAATTCTGGAGTCGCTTAAGAGTGTGGAAAGAATAGTGCATGCGCCTGCTCACCCCATTAACGTGTGAGAACCAAGACAAGTGACAGTCAAAGATAACACCATAATTTTTAGCTTTATCAGTGTAAGGAATGCATATGCCGTCATAATAAACCAGCGGAACATCAGCAAAGTCCAGTCTACACCTTATCTTGCTGCTGCCAATTATTAGTGCTTGGGACTTATCAGGATTTACAAGAAGTCCAAAGGTTTTTGCCCAAGTTTGAACCACCGCTAGATCTAAGTTAATAGTCACAATAGCCTCAGATACTTCATTCGGGGAAAAGTGTCGATAGATTTGCAGGTCATCTGCATACAGGTGGTAGGGCGAAGAAATTACTCGAGAAATGTTGTTAATAAAAATAGAAAAAAGAAGAGGAGAAAGAACGCCACCTTATGGTACACCAACAGTTAAGCTAGACCAATCCGATAAAACATCGTTGGCTTTCACACACTGCTGACGACCGTGAAGATATGAAGAGAACCAGTCGACTACAGAAGGAGAGATGTTAATTGAGCGGACAGAAGCAAGAAGGATATCAAAGTCCACAGAGTTAAAGGCACTGCTAAAGTCTAAGAGTGTAACAACAGTAAGCTTGGTGTTATCCATAGCAGACCGAATGTCCTCAGTGACATTAAGCAGAGCACTAACTGTACTGTGAGCCGGACGGAAGCCAGATTGAAAAGGGCATAAAAGGTTATAGGAAGTGAGGAAAGAGTAAAGTTGCTTATGAACAATACTCTCAAGGACTTTGGAAAGGACAGGGAGGATGGAGATCGGACGGAATTGTGAGAAAGAAGTGGGATTCGAAGTTTTGGTAGAGGAATAACATAAGCCTTTTTCCATGTAATAGGAAAAACATTGACCATCAGAGAAAAGTTGATGATGTGTTGCGGTGTGGGGCGTAAGGGATGGTAGAAATGATACGATCGTTCAGTTCAGTGTTCTGACTTTTTTTTTTTTTTTTTTTTTTTTATATTTGATAGGCAATCATTTGTCCGCCATCTCACGTGATGGTAAGTGATGATGTAGACTATGATGGAGCATGATTGCCTAGAAAATGCCTGTTCACTCTCGCCTTGAAAAGGCCCAGGTTATAACGTTCCGGAAATAGATCCGCAGGCAGGGAGTTCCACACTTTGGCCGTTCGCATTAAAAATGTAGAAGCGTACCGCTTTGTGCGAAAACTTGGAATGTCGACAACATAAGGGTGGAATCCCAACCGGCGTCTCGTACCCCGGAGATGGAATGGGGAGGGGGGTATCAGGTCATGAAGCGATGCTGCACATTCTCCGAAATGTATCCTGTAGAACACAGACAAGCAAGCTACTTTGCGACGATGTTGACTAATACTAACTTTATTAATAGATAGCGGCGTGCACGCCTTACATAGAATATGCATAGTAAGGGAAATGTGTCATCACAGTACACCATCCCCCTTAAAGAAAATAAAATTAAAATTACATGGTTATTTTTATTTTATTTATACTGAAAATAAGAAACATTTTCCAAAATTACTAAGTGACAACTTTAACATTAATAGAAATTCCATAATAGTAATGATGTACTAACAAAATTACATGAAAAATATTTATTTTTAATCAACTTGATATTGAAAACAAATTAAATTGAATTATTTCCTTTACATAACAGGTTCATTTTCAAATCGTTATAAAAATAATACACCACTTTCTAAATTTTTAAAAACTTGCATTGAAAATATAAAATTAACCAAAAACAATAAGTAGGTAAGTATATAACGCTTATATTAGATATAGGTGATTAACTAAGTACCAAGAGCCTTTTACATTAGAAAATATAGGATTTTACTAATACAAATACAAAGAATACAAAACATTTATTTTTATGATTCAGAATACCAAACCATAATTGATGGTCTCAAAAATATATATATACATATATATGATTTTTTTGTACAGAACAGAATACATTATAAATATATACGATATAATGTGGTACATACCTATGTAGAAATATTACACAGTACATGTAATAAATATGCAATATGATTCAAATCAAACAAAGTATTGTGTATTAAACAAAATAAATGCAAATAAAGAACTTCAAATTATTAATCAGCAAAGTAACTACATAAACAATATTTATTGACTTTATGTTGGTTGGTATGATTATGAAAATGAATAATTAAAGATTAATAATATAGAATAATATACAGAACAAAAAAAAAAAACAACAAATACATTACAATATACCTATCAAGATACCCATTATTTTTATTTTTAAATTAGGACAAATTCTAAAACTATTTAATAGTTTTAACAAAAAATATATATACGAATAGCTTTAAACAATGCTTTTTTCCACTTAAAAATAAGACAAATATGGGTATTATTCTTTCAATCACAAAATAATACAAGAATTTCTTTCCTTTACCCTCAAAATATTACAAGATACGGGTACACAGTTATACTCCTTGAGTATTTTCATTTTTAGAGGTGGCCAGCCCCTAATACACATATTTATTAAAATAAACAATAATAAGGTACATTTTCATACTGGAGAGTCGACTCTTTATATCACGTCTTTGCGTGTTTATAAATTATTTAAAATATTAAGACATCTTTGTGTCTTTTATTATTTGTCGTTGCGCGCAACAACTTTTTTAATGGGCATCATGATTTAAGACATTCATTGGCCTCCAACTGTTTTCACGGAGAAATCTTGTTTGCACCATGATCAAACCGAAGGACCTGATCCCTTATTTTATAGGGTATCTATTTAAGACAAATATACAGAATGTCAAGCGCGAGCCAGTACAGACAGCCCAAGGATCCCAGAGAACTCAGGAGAAAGATCGCAGCAGTCAGTAAGGGTGGACTCTTTGACGACATGGATGAGACCGAAAACAAGATCGAACTCTACGTTAAGGACCCTCCCAATCCACCTCCTTCTACTCCGTCTACTGGAACAAATGTAGATGAAGATAGTAAGAAGGCAGTGGACCCGTCTACTGTTCCCCTACCACCCGATGCCGGATCAGAGGATGAGGAGGCCAAAAGAGGTCAGGCCCTCCTAGATGAGATTGAAATGGGGAAAGAGAGATTGTATAAAAACTCAGAGTGCACCCCATCTGGATCGGATGTCTCCATGGACCCGATACATGTCTGTGTCGGAGATCTGGAACAGTCCATCATTGACCACATTCAGATGTCTTTCGACAATGCTGTAAATCGAGCAGGGGTGGGACACTGTTACCCAACAGTAATCTTTGTTAAGGGACCAGATCCAGCTATCTTAGCGAGGCTGGCTGGACAAACGAAGGATGAGAACTGGGACGACATTCCACCAGAGGATACAAACCAAGATCAATTACCGGAGACCGTTTCAGAGAATCCATCCTCATCTGCGCCCGAAAAAATCGAGACTGATCTTGCGGCATGTATGAAGAAGTTGAAGGAGGATCTAGAAGACAAACCCCCGAAGAAAGTGGAAAATGTCGATCTAAAGACGGCTCTCTCTAAGATGCCCAGATTGTCAGAGAAACTTACAGTAAGGAAGGAACCCCATGTCAGGATCCAGGAGAGGGCCGCAGAAACAACATCAAGTGAATCAGCTGTCAAGAGGGAAATCATGATGAGGAGATTTCTGGATGGAATCAAGGTTCCTGGAAAACATGATCCAAACAAGAGCATAACATCCACAATATTTTATAGGGTATCTATTTAAGACATCTATGGTCTCCAACTGGCTGCTTAGTGGAAACTCGTTCACACTTATGTTCAGAAGGATCAGATCCCTATATTGTACCTTACCTGTGTACCACATATTTTGCTTACTACCTTTTAATTAGTACAAAGTACTTACTCAACTCATGATAACTTTAATAATACTTTCGTTCCAAACCAGCTATAAATAACAAACTTACTTATCTGAATTTGAATCCTTTAATACAAATGATTGTGTTATTAGCACTAGGGTGATCAGTCCATTGGCCCAACAAAACATTTCTACCAAATTATTCCCTATAATTTAAACAATGCGCACTCCAAACCATCTGACTATAGCTACCTAAGTAGAGGTACTTATCTCAATGAATGAGTCATATCTCATTTCATTACTCATTACCAACAATTCATAACTATACGTACCATATTATATTATACCTTTCCCTCTGAAATGTAACTAAAGCTCTCAAAAAGAAGACAAAAGAAAGTTAAAACATTCAGAAAATCATCAACAATCGAAAACATAACTAACGCTCAAATCTATAAACTTTTCACAACATTGTTATAATTCAAGTACTAGATCATATACTACAAAAATACAAGTCATCAAATTCATTTGGGTGGTTACAGATAGATAATTAATATCACAACAAAAACAAAATAAACCATAAACTTTTTGTTATCTAATACAGCTTGTTGCTATAAAATGCATACGTAGTTATAAAAAAAATAACATTTGATTCAAATCATTAAGTACTGTCTATTAAAAAACAAAAATATTTTCGTAACACTGATAATAGATAGAATAATAGAAACGATAGTAAACTGCAGTTAATAAAATATTATTATCATATTACGAACTGTTCTGAATAAGATCCTTTTAAGATACTGACATAAACATTGTATTATAAGTACATTTTTTTTTTTTTTTTTTAATGGACCTGTTTGCAAAATACTACAAAGTGTATATAATGCGTCACCGGGCTAAGGCGGGGAGTTGCTACACGCAATCTACACCCTTAATGAAATGGCAACTGCCTAAGGGCGCCCACTAGGGCTCGAACCTCGGCTTATGGCGTTGCCTGGGGACTCCTTATCGCAGAGAATCTGCCCGGTACGTGCCGGTAAACCCCAAAGTGGGGAGCAAAGGAGGGACCTCCGCGACCCCGAAGGCGGGGTGCGCGGTTGCTGGAAGAGCTTGTGCAGAGTGTGGCTCGACTAATATTGGCAGCATTAATCGCAAGGGTAATTTGGTCATCGCCGTCGGTAAGGACATGCCTAGGCCTTCGTTTGTAACGAGTCGCAGGTTGGGGAACGTAGTTAGAGGCGCTAACTACAAGAGGGTTAGGGTGGTGAGGGGCTTTGTCGAAGAAGCGTATGGCCGCTTGCTTCATGAACTCTTTGAGAGACGGAACATCGAGATCGATGTGAATGTCAGAATTGCGGAGGTACCAGGGGGCCCCGGTTGCCCTCCGCAAGAAGCTGTTTTGAACTACCTGGAGGGTGTTCAGATAAGTGGGGTAGGTGTGGCTGAAGGCCACACTGGCGTAGGTCATTATGGGTCGAACGCATGTAGTGTAAAGCCTCACCTTATTTCTAAGGGAGAGTTTACTGCGTTTGCGTATGATTGGGGTGAGGAGCCGGCCCATGACAAATTTGGCGCGGTTTCGGACTCTATTATAAGTACAACTGTATATTTTATGTTATTGAAACTTAATATTTTAAGTGCATCAATTGAGTAAAAAGCATTTGCATTTTTGTTATTACACTTTGGACACTTTGCCCTGATCACTCCGGGCTCTCCGCACCCATAGCAAGACACTTGTGACAACGACTGTCTCACTGTTTTATTTTGCATTTTAGGGCATTCACTTTTTAAATGAGTGTTCTTGCGACAATAAAAACAAAAACGTTTGACAGTACCTGACAGTCCATGGTTATTGTCACCTGTCTGCGGAGTGGCCTGGCTACCCGAGGCACCTGCATCCTGTTGTTGAGAAAATGGTCCTCCACGCTGTGGCAGGGGTCCGGGCACCGGGGCTGGCCAGTTGCGCGGCGACGCGACACTGGCCGGCGCCCGCCCACGCTGCTGCACACTCCCCGCTGGCTGGTCTTCCTTGAGTGTGTCCTCCACGCTCCTCGCACGCCGTAGCAGCTCCTCAAAGGTTGACACACTGTCGCGTTCGACTCTCTTCCTTATGCGCAAGTCCAATACACTATAGGTCATATCAAGTTGGACTTTCTCGCTGAGATCTCCTTTGGGCAGTCTAGCAAATAGCGCTCGCACCTGTGCTATAAACAAATCCGACGTCTGGTTACCCTGGGTCATCCGATGAAATTCTCTATAGATCTGGAATGGTGCTCTCCTCTCACCGAACGCACTTTTCATCATGTCTAGTGCGTCATTCCAGTTTCGAACATCCATTTTAACGCCTTGCCACCAAGTTCCTGCGCTTCCTGACAGCAGCAGAGCCAAACCTTTCATCGCACTCTCGTCGTTAATCCCTGTAGCCGTTTTATATATCTGCACAGCATCTATGAAGTTCTCCACGGACTCTCCGGGCTCGCCACAAAATTTCGCTTGACAGAGCGCGAAATTAGCGCCTGCCAACGACGCTGACAGCGCAGACATGCTGGACGGAGCCATCGTGGCGTCTAGAGGCGTCGACTCACGATTCTCACGGCGAAGTTCTGCGATTAGGTTAGCGGTCAAGTTCGTCTGATGTTCTTGAATGGTGGCCAGAAGCTGGGCCAAATTTTCTGACGACATTGTTACACTTGTTACGTTGAGGTTCTGCGAGGCGTTTGCGCCGCCGTCATCGACACGATCATCGGCACCATCATCGCCGGTGCGACCGCCGGCGCCATCATCACCCGACTGCATTGCGCTTGCACTTCTTAGTCCCGGTCTGGGCATCAAACCGATATCCAACAAACGCGGCAGACAAACTTTCACTAAAGTTCCGCGAAATATTTACGAGCACGCACCACGTAAATACCAATTGGATGGACCACAGTCTCAGAACCCTCAACTCAACCACGTTGGGCGTCCATTTTAGTGGCTATCCTCAGCCGATTTAGAGTCACTAGGGTGATCCGTGTTGAAATAACAGATCCGTAGGTTCAATTTACGATATTTATTCGTGTTCACTAAGATTTAGTCAGAATTACACATAATTTTACAAGATGAAACACGATTAACAATTTTATCGCCAGAAAATTAAACAAGATGTCTTAGCCCTTCTATGGCTCCCGGAAACACACACACATGCAAGACTGGGTTCAAGACAGTTCCCTTAATTATAATTAGTAGAACAAATAAGGACTTCCGGGTAAGCGCCATCTATGATTGATGCGCGTACCGATCAATAACATTAGTACAGCTACCTGCCACCTATGTTCTGTAGCGGGCTGGGACATTACCCCTACTTGCCCTTAGAGGGAGCCTCTGGTTCGCTATAATATGCAATATAGCATTGAAATGATAGAGTCATGCTTGAGATTACGGGGTAGGTAGAACGTTTACGGTAATCTGTATTTTTTTTACTACATATATTAAATTACAATTTTATAAAAATTTGAATGATTTACGATAAATTAAGACAAATACATTTTGTTTCACAAAAAATATTATTACCGAAAAATACATTTCTTTTTTCAGAAATAAATTATTATCAGGACAATAAGGGATAAAACAGAAAATATCTGTAAAAAAAATAACGTCAGGAAAAATAACGAATATCTAAAAAAAATACAAAATTCAGTTATTTGATGATTGAATAAATTGTTACATTTAAAAACAATAAAATCTCAGATTTAAATTCAACCCAACCAGTAATTTTACTTACAATGGACAGCTAGCTAGTTACATATTTTCATTTAAAATCATAGGTTAACTTCAATAAAATGTTGATACATCCTTATGATTAGTATTAAGATTGTTTAGTTTTATTGTATTGCTTACCTATTGGCTATTGAGAAAACAATAATTACTCATATAAACTCGAATTTAGATAGGTACAAACACTGATTTCATGAATACTACTTACTACTTCTAAAATTTGCCTACTAGGTAACCTTAAAATTAATCTGGGTGACACACATACTTACATACATAGCTTACACAGAAGTCAAGCACAATAAAACCGAGAAAAAATTAAGAAGTATAATTTCGCCATACATAAAAACAAAAAATTAAATACATAAGTATTTTTTTTTTTAGCTATTATAAGAAAATTGTAAAGCTAGTTAAAAAAAAATGTAATGATTTTCAAACATATTAAAATAAATATCATTTTCAAATTTAATTTTACAACATAGTAATCGAATCATGTTTCACTAGATAATGTATAAAATTCTGTACTTACGATGTTTGTCCATCGTTCCGTTGCCATGCGAGCATCAATCTAGAGCAGGAGTGTCATCTTACAAATGTTTCGTGACACATTCACAACTTATTACGAAGAATTCTCAAGCAAAATTAAATTTGCAACATGATTTAGATTTGTCTTTACGACTATAATACGTAATGAAGATATTATTATTTTACTTTTCAACTTACTACCAATCAGTTAACCAACAGTCAATTTATATTTGTAAAATAATAAAGATATTTATACATAGTCAGTATTAGAAAAGGCACAATAATTAAAGGCTCTTGGTTCTAAAAATTACAGATTAGTAATCTAAAAAAGATATAAAAGGTAGTTACTTTACTATACCATAAGTATATGCGTTTACTTTACCATATATTCGTAGGGTAAATAATTAATTTCTAAAAAAGCAAAGAAAATAAAGAAAAAAAACAACATACACACACGTATACCTACTTTTACGTAGGTGTTTTTTTTTTAGCACGTAGAGCCCAAAACATTATCACTCGAAAGAAATTCACTGAGACGAGACACTTATTTCCGTACACAATTTTATCCGACGATAAACGCACAAATCTAGATTTTAAGCATAAGTTGTTGCCGTTATGAAGCTCGCTATTTTCCCTGCTGCTTTACGACCACCTTTGACACCCTCAACGCTCCCGCGCTCCGAGCGTTGATCTCCTTGGACACCAGCATCTCCCGGCGCCCTGCACTCACTTACATGATGGAACACCAGCTCCTGCCGGAATGCACGCTGTATGCATTGCATTAGACTATTCCTTCTAAACGTCACCGCACCTGGTGTAACGACATTCATCCACGTGGAATCCTTCCTGCCTGATATCAGGATCTAATGCTCGTTCTTTAAGTCAGTTCGCCTAAATTGTTTTGTCGAAACTCGATGATGCAATACTTTCACGATCACGAGACGTGTCAAAAAACTCAAGCGCAGCTCAAATTACACATCATTTTACGTACGAGTAGTATCGCCACTTTGTCCTGCGCATCGCGAAATCACTTTGCGATAAAGTCCTCATACAGCCCACATAACACCCACAGCTCAGCACTGCCTTGAAAAGGCAGCCCTGGCCGGGTCGCCATGCGGTGTGGGGCGTAAGGGATGGTAGAAATGATACGATCGTTCAGTTCAGTGTTCTGACTAATACTAACTTTATTAATAGATAGCGGCGTGCACGCCTTACATAGAATATGCATAGTAAGGGAAATGTGTCGTCACAGTACAGTGTGATGAATGATTGGTGCAATGCCATCCAACACTGGTATGAGTATATTCAGACTTATGTTACAATAATGATGATCTGGTAGAATAAAGATTCTTTGCTTCGGAGGGCACGTTAAGCCGTCGGTGCGGTTTCGGTCGCTATCTTTGATAGTGGTCGTAACACAAACCATATCAGAGGCCTATTAGCTGTGGTAATAGGCGGTTTAAAAACACACCAGGGTTCATCAGGTCGATCGACTCTTGATACCCACACGACAGAAATTGTACAGCGATTCGTTCTGTTCTGTCCATGCCGATCCTAAAGCAATCCGATGAGTTGAAGCCAGCGCTCGAATCAATACAAAAAAGCACGACAAAATTTTCGAACGTATACGCTAATGTCAATGTCAATTATCTGTCACAGGACGAATTGCGATTTTTAGGTTAGGCTGGGATATCGTGTTTATTTTGTAAAATATTAATATAATCAGATCAAAATGAGGCTAACACAAGTTTTAAACCGTCAACATATCGGTTTTATGTTTAAAAAACATTGGTTGGTGCAAGGCACACGAACGCCACTTGACACCAAAGTTGAGGATTATTTGAGGTCCAAAGGGATTCCAGTGCAGGACGCTCTGGAATTTGTAAGAGAAGAACCTGAACATCGAGAAAGGTAAACAATGTCTATGAAATACCAGAACAATTCCATGTGGTTCTATACAGAAATCTGAAGATATTATATTCAATAATCAAATTTTATTCAACTGCTACCTATTCTATAGTAGTCTTTATGCTGTCCTATAATTTCATTACAGGATCAATATTGTCGGTCCTGCGCATCGCGAAATCACTTTGCGATAAAGTCCTCATACAGCCCACATAACACCCACAGCTCAGCACTGCCTTGAAAAGGCAGCCCTGGCCGGGTCGCCATGCGGTGTGGGGCGTAAGGGATGGTAGAAATGATACGATCGTTCAGTTCAGTGTTCTGACTAATACTAACTTTATTAATAGATAGCGGCGTGCACGCCTTACATAGAATATGCATAGTAAGGGAAATGTGTCGTCACAGTACAGTGTGATGAATGATTGGTGCAATGCCATCCAACACTGGTATGAGTATATTCAGACTTATGTTACAATAATGATGATCTGGTAGAATAAAGATTCTTTGCTTCGGAGGGCACGTTAAGCCGTCGGTGCGGTTTCGGTCGCTATCTTTGATAGTGGTCGTAACACAAACCATATCAGAGGCCTATTAGCTGTGGTAATAGGCGGTTTAAAAACACACCAGGGTTCATCAGGTCGATCGACTCTTGATACCCACACGACAGAAATTGTACAGCGATTCGTTCTGTTCTGTCCATGCCGATCCTAAAGCAATCCGATGAGTTGAAGCCAGCGCTCGAATCAATACAAAAAAGCACGACAAAATTTTCGAACGTATACGCTAATGTCAATGTCAATTATCTGTCACAGGACGAATTGCGATTTTTAGGTTAGGCTGGGATATCGTGTTTATTTTGTAAAATATTAATATAATCAGATCAAAATGAGGCTAACACAAGTTTTAAACCGTCAACATATCGGTTTTATGTTTAAAAAACATTGGTTGGTGCAAGGCACACGAACGCCACTTGACACCAAAGTTGAGGATTATTTGAGGTCCAAAGGGATTCCAGTGCAGGACGCTCTGGAATTTGTAAGAGAAGAACCTGAACATCGAGAAAGGTAAACAATGTCTATGAAATACCAGAACAATTCCATGTGGTTCTATACAGAAATCTGAAGATATTATATTCAATAATCAAATTTTATTCAACTGCTACCTATTCTATAGTAGTCTTTATGCTGTCCTATAATTTCATTACAGGATCAATATTGTCGGTGCTTACGAACAGCCTTTACCGCTGGATGAAAATCACCCTGAATACAAAGAAAAGCCTTGTTACACTTTAAAACACACTAATGTTCTATTGGAGGGGCTTGCTCAGGCGCAAGTACTCACTAAAACCATCATCGCGCAAGACAAACTGCCGCAAACAGTTGAAGACTTGGCAGAAATACCTGCCCCTAAAGGAATACATGAGAATGTAAAGAAAGCCATCCTATCAGCAAATGTGTTTGATTGTGAACAGAACAAATTGCCCAAAATCAAGGACCCAGAAAGGCCTGCCTACACTTTTCCGAGAATTTTGGGTATCACTGATAGAAGGAGGAAGTAAGTATGAATTAAAGTGCATAAAGAATATTTTTGCTTCATAAGCTAATAAATATTTGATTTATCATGTGATTTTTCAGCCAAATTCTTACCAACAAACTCTTACACCTTATTGAGAAGAGCAATGATGTTGAAACCACCCAAACCAAGTATGTAGCGAATGATGTACAATGCCATTCAGTATTTGACAAAGAGGAAGACCTTATACAATTCCAGGATGTCTCAAATATCCTGGTCACCAGCACAACACCTGTGAAACATGATATGAATGAAAAGGACATACCATTTGTGGAGATTCCTGATCTATATCCTGTCAAGCACACTGTTACTATGCCTCCACAGCATTTTTACAGTGAAAATAGTAAATACCGTAAGTCACTCCTTTTGTAATTATTTACCTTATTATTCCCACAGTGTATTTAGTTCAACATCTGATTTGTCATATACAAGTTAGCCTAAAGTCTTCTTATAAGCTCTCTTGAGATTCCACCTTTATCTGCTCTTATCACTCCTAAACTGTTTTTTATCTTACCATAGCTTGTATAGAAAACTAAAACTTTGTATTAAAATGTTGATTACCTCTCATTTCAAAAGGCTCTGCATTATACAATGATCAATGCATCATATTATTCTCTTTATTTTCCAGCAATGAGACCAACAGTCAGCAAGAAGCACCCGCACACAACCTGGCTGCATTTCAATGCTACTGAAGTGAGCAACATCTTTGAGACCCCAGTCACCCCGGACCAGATTCTCGGAAGGTCCCTTACGCACGCCTTTACCGTGGCCAGCGCTTACGCCAAGCAGTTGCATGGGGTGAGTTGAATAGACTTTGTAAAGTCCAATATTTGCATTCTCTAGTTAATCCTTTCTTATCTAATAGTTTACTATTTATTAATCATCCCTGAGAGACAGATCTTTTTTCTTATTATACCTTTAGGTGTTTCCTGCAAGATGTATTTATTTTAAAGTGTAGATCACAGTCAATAGATTTAATCAAAAAACAACACTACATACTTGGTGTTTCCGAAAGAAACACGAGATTAGATGTTTTTATAATGTTTTCTAAATTTTGTTCCAGTGATTGAAAACTTATTTAAAACAACTGGCATTAAAGTCTTGATTTATATTTATTTTAATGTTATCAATGAATTAATAAACCAATAAACAATTCACATTTTATTCTTAAAGGAGGATGTCAAGGACCTACCAGAGCCGGTGTACATCAACTGCATACAAACAGATGGACAGAAATACCACTTCGGAGTCTTAGAACTGAATACTCTAAACCTGGATGGGACTGAAGGCGTAAAAAACGTTTGGTATTGCAAAAATGATATGAAACTATATGACTCCAGCAGATATTTCAGTGGTATGCCCGTACTAGAAAACTATAACCCTAAAGTGTATGAATACATCAATGCCTTCTACAACTGTTAACACATTTAGAATGTAATACAATAATATAGTATGTAGATATCGTTTTTTATTTGACTAGCCAAAACTAATAAGTGTGATGTTTGTGAAAGTAAATTACTAAGTAATGTATTCATGTGTATATCCCTTTATATTTACAAGAACATAAATACATTTAGTTAAGATTAGAATACACAATGCTTACACATACCGAAACACTTTGTACATAAAATATTATTCTGAAATTGGAACAAAAGTGAAAAAGCTCATTTATCCAGTGTGAATTTCTGCAATCTGCGTCTTCTAAGCTCCTCCGCGTCCGTGTCAGTCTTATCTCTGCGAACAAAATAAGAAACAGATTATAATATATCCATTTCTTAGTCAGGGGAAAGGACACAAAAAAATAATTACAGTTACTCCTAAAACATCGGTAGTTACGCCAAGAACGGTTAAAATACGGTTTTGGTGTCACTGTAGTCATGAGTTCAAGGTGAACTACAGTGTCCTCAAAACCCGTTACAGTGACCCTAAGAACTATAACAGTGTCCTAAGAACAGTCACATAACAATAAAAGTGTCCCTTAAAAAAGTAACAGTGTCCCCAAGAACAGGAACAGTAACAATGTCCCCAAAACAGTAAAAGACCCCAATAACAATAACGGTTTCCCTAAAAAACAGTAACAGTACCCCCAAGAACAGTATCAGTACCCCCAAGAACAGTAACAGTGCCCCCCAAGAACAGTAACAGTACCCCCAAGAACAGTAACAGTACCCCCAAGAACAGTAACAGTACCCCAAGAACAGTAACAGTACCCCAAGAACAGTAACAGTACCCCAAGAACAGTAACAGTACCCCAAGAACAGTAACAGTACCCCCAATAACAGTGACAATATCTCCAAGAACAGTTAGTGTCCACAAGAACAGAAACAGTAACAATACCCACAAGAACAGTAACAGTACCCACAAGAACATTAACAATGTCCCCAAGAACATTAATAGTGTCCACAAGAACAGTAAGTGTCGCCAAAAGTAAGAACAGTAACACAATTTTCCCAAAACAATAAAATACCTCAATAACAATACCCCAAGAACAGTAACAGTGTCCCTAAACACAGTAACAGTACCCCCAAGCACAGTAACAATGTCCACAAGGACAGTAACAGTGCCCCCAGAACAGTAAACGTGTCTCCAAGAATAGTAACAGTACCCCCCAGAACAGTAACAATATCCCCAAAAACATTAACTGTTTGGGTCTCTAATAACTGTAACAATGTCGTCATAAGCTTTTGGTCACAATGTGTACCTGTGATCGTCTGCTGTGTCGTTGGCGCTGCTGGTGGAGGGCTGCGGGCTGTGGCGGCACCAGGTCGGGCTCCACTTTTACCTTCACCTTCACGAGGGTCGCAGGAAGCTTACCTAGCCTAACCCAACGACGCTAAGAGTTACCCCAACTAGGATAACAGTGAACCTAACAAGGGTAACACTAACCCTAAAAAGGGTAAGAGTGAACCTAACAAGGCTAACACTAACCCTAAAAAGGGTAAGAGTGAACCTAACAAGGGTAACACTAACCCTAAAAAGGGTAAGAGTGAACCTAACAAGGGTAACAGTGGCTTCAACTATGATAACAGTGAACCTAACAAGGGTAACACTAACCCTAAAAAGGGTAAGAGTGAACCTAACAAGTGTAACAGTGGCTTCAACTATGATAACAGTGAACCTAACAAGGGTAACAGTGGCCCCAACTAGGATAACAGTGACCCTAACAAAGGTAATAGTGACCCTTATCTGGGTAACAGTGGCCCTTATTTGAGTAACAGTGACCCTATCAATGGTCAATCAATCATCAATGGGTATAACGGTGATCCAAAGAAGTATTATTATTATTATTTTGAGGACAGGCAGCATATATATGCTGATAGGTCCTATCAGTGTTGGATTTATGTTGTTCGGTTATCACTATTCACTATTATTATAAAGTCTATTGTTCATTTAATATGGTTCATAATTGTACTTGTATTGTACCTGTGATCGTCTGCCGTGTCGTTGGCGCTGCTGGTGGAGGGCTGCGGGCTGTGGTTGGACGTCGTGGGCACTACGTCGGGCTCAACTTTCACATTTACCTTCACGGAGGTCGCAGGAAGCTTACCTAGCCTAACCCAACGACGCTAAGAGTGACCCCAACTAGGATAACAGTGACCCTATCAAAGGTAACAGTGGCCCTTATTTGAGTAACAGTGACCCTATCAAAGGTCAATCAATCATCAATGGGTATAACGGTGATCCAAAGAAGTATTGTAAGTTTTGATGTCGTCCATACGTCGCAGTAGTTTTTAAGTATTTATAAATATGTATGTTAGTCTGTAAGTCTGTATATATTCTATGGGCCTCTGTTTATATTATTTAACATCTACTAATGTAAATATTGCCTGAAATAAAATGATTTATTATTATTATTGTACCTGTGATCGTCTGCCGTGTCGTTGGCGCTGCTGGTGGAGGGCTGCGGGCTGTGGTTGGACGTTGTTGGCACCACGTCGGGCTCAACTTTCACCTTCACCTTCACGGGGGTAGCGGAGGGTTCGGGCTCCGTCCGACTGTAATACGGGGCAGTGGTTATTTTACATCTGTTTAGTTTGTAACTATGTCAGAGGCTTATTAGCTGTGCTACCAGGCGGTTTGAAAACTCTGACACCAGGGGTCATTCGACTCGAGAATCCACTCGCTAAGAAGAAGAAGTGACCCTTATTTAGTTATTTTACATCTGTTTCTTTATAATTATTATAACATAAGTAAACAATTCAAAAGCATAATTATAACATACCCGTCCACCATAAAGCCTTTTCACGCGTTTTTCGTGCGCGCGTTTTACGTACGCGAGTTAAGTTCAATGCACCCCCAAATATCTCATTTGTTAGCACTACATCTGCTGACTAAGCACTGCACGTATGAACGGTCGATCTTAACACCTCAGCATTTAGCCTACGATGTACGTCATTACTAATTAGCCATTAAGACTATTTTTTGAATATTATAAGCCCAAACTCTGTCGCGTTGACTTAATAAATTACATTTTTAAAGTCTTCTCCGGTCTATCTCTTGTCTCGCGCGTCATCTGCGCGTTTTCAACGCGTTTTGGCAGATTAGATTACATGCGATTGCATAGATACAAACGCGCAGACGACGCGCGTTTTTAGCGCGTCAGCGCGTTTCACATGCGTACGAAAAACGCGATACTTACGCAAGCAAGTCAACTTTCCGGCGGCCTTGCGTTCGCTGAGCGTACGAGTTGTGTCGTTTGCGCGTTTTTGGTGTGTACGAAAAACGTAGTGTGAAAAGGCTCATAAGATGATCACTGACAGCTCATGCAAGTTATATGCAGAAAATGTCATGTTATATGAGCTGTCACGCCTTTATCCCTAATGGGGTAGGCAGAGCGTTAACGAACTAAAAAAAAAAAAAGGTCGTTCCGCCACGTCTGACAAAGTTTCGAGGGTTATTTAAGATAGATTTGTAGGTATATACTTATGCTTTTTAATTATAATGTGGCAGTGGCAGGCTGTCAGCCCATCGCCTAAACTACAATGTACAGAAACCCCTCGGATCCCATAGCTGGTTTTTACAGCCTGCCCGGGAGCAAATGCAGATGGCACATTCATGTATTTCACACGCTCCCAGTCCAGCATGGAAGAAATCAGAAAAAAGAATCATCTTATAGTGAACGGGATATAAAGCAGGCAACTTACAGCATGTCTGTTTGCGAGCCGACCGAGGAACAGTTGAGCGGCAAGTTGGACACGACGGCCGAGTACTGCTGCATCAACAGCACTGAAGCGTCCAGCATCGACTGGATCTCACGGAGCAGCTGCAAATGAACAACGCTTTGAGTTATAGTGTAGTTGAGACACATCACTATAGTCTGTCAACGTCGTGCTTACCGCGCCCTAGGGGTACAGACGTGCGCGGGGACGCGGTAGCACGCGGCGATAGCACCGGCAACTGGCGGATGTGCGCACGCGTCGTGCTCGCTCACCCTCCTGCTTCACCGCCCGCACCCCCGTTACCGCGTCCCCCCCCACCCCCCGCGCACGTCTGTACCCCTAAGGCGCGGTAAGCACGACGTTGACAGACTATAGTCATTTATTTATTTATTTGTTAACATCATTTACACAACCATTACAGGGCAAGCCTAAGGCGATTGTTTAAGTACAAACATAACTGACTTAAAATTAAACTTAAACTAAATACTTAATATTAGAGATTAAACATATTGAGATCCTTGAAAAACAAATCATAGACAACTATATAATCATAACATCAGAAGAAAACAACAAATATAATATGAACATAAAACAAAAAGTAATAATAATTATTATTATCGACTTTACATCTCCCTAGCCTAATCCCGTATCTCACGATCAGAGAAAAATATAAGGTATCACTACATAGTATAAAACAAAGTCGCTTTCTCTGCCCCTATATACCTATGTATGCATAAATCTTTAAAACTACGCAACGGAGGTTGATGCGGTTTCTTTTAATGGATAGAGTGATTCAAGAGGAAGGTTTGTATGTATAATACATGCATAATATAATAGAGAAACACTGATAATTTCTGTGCGAAGCCGGGGCGGGTCGCTAGTAGTAATTAAGATAATTTAGAAACTTATAAATTAGCGATTCATAGCTCGTTGTAGTAACAGAAAGGAAAATTGCCGTTGGTGGCCGTTCACCGTTTTTTTACTGTTACTACAACGAAATATGAATCGCTAATTTATAAGGATCTAAATTACCTTAATTACTATAATTTGATTCTGTTGAATCGGTTTTTCAATTCACTGCGTTTTTAGTAAATTGTTTTTTTTTTTTACTAATGGGGTCGCCACTTGGCTAGTATCCTTACCTTAACTACTGCTCTTCAAGACACTGTTAAAAAAAAACATTCCAATTGTTCTCTAGACTGTCTGGCACTAAAGAGAGCGTTGGCCAGCATTATTGAACTCTGCCTTCAATGTAGCTTATTTACAAACCATGGCACACTTGACATCGTGGCCGGCGTGCCCCAACACCTGCACGCTAGAGAATTTAATGGACGGCAGCTTATCCGCAATACGATCTGAACTCTAAGCCCCTATGATGTAATTTCTCGTGTTCCATCGACACGCTAAAAAGAAGAAAATTTGCTAAATCCTCAGCCATGCCATAAGCACAGAATATATAATAGTACTACATACAGAATGGACATTACGTCACACTCCGCGCCGGATTGTGGGCCACATTGAGCGTACGCTTAGCGGGTATGGCGCGCGCATGTTACCCAGTGTAACGGAAATAATAAAGTTTTATGTTCCAAAGATGGTTCGATACTGTTCCGTGTACGGATGTCTTTCTACCACAATATATGACTCCAATAGGATCTTTTTTAGATTCCCAAGTGATGAGAGATGGTAAGTTAATTCATACAAAATATGCAACCTAATCTATTCTAACTATTCAGTTACAGTGAACTACTTTAAAACGTTGGATTAATCAAGAACCAGATTAATCAAGTGATTATTATGAACGGTAAACATGCCGTCAGTCGATGTGTGACCAAAATAACATTGTAGTTAGGAGTGTCCGAGCTGTGCGTTAGGACTGAAAAAAACTTTTTACCTGAAGTCTAGCCTCAATATTCCTGCGCTCGACGCCTTCCATCCGCTGCAGCTCGGCCGTGGAGAGGCTCGCGAGGTTGGCGGGGCGCGGGGGCGGGGGCGGGGGCACTCCCCACGCCATCATCGCTAGAAAAACATAGCCACGTTCAACACAAGCTCCTGGTTTAAACACGAAGTGACAGTTAATTTCCTTGTTGGACAGGGAGTGATTATGACGAAACGACGTTAAATCTTGGCCATACTGTTAAACCGAGGACTCAAAAGATTCAGTGTATTGCAAATTAAGCGATAGACACAGCACTTGTGGCAACACGGTTTTTACATACATACATATAATCACGCCTTTATCCCTAATGGGGTAGGCAGAGCATAAACTACCTAAACAAAGGTCGTTCCGCCACGTCTGACAAAGTTTTGAGGGTTATTTAAGATAGACTTGCAGGTATAATGCTGTAGTGATAGGTTGTCAGCCCATCGCCTAAGTTGCAATATACTTAAACCCTCGGATCCCTTAGCTGGTTTTTACAGCATGCCCGGGAGGAAATGCAGCTTGCACATTCTATGTTTTTCTCTCGCTCCCCATCCAGCATGGAAGAAAAAAAAACATAACCTCGTTAAACACAAGCTCTTGGTTTAAACTTGTTATGTATGTGTGCGTAGGGTAGAAAGTTGAGAAATATGACGTCACAGCTATAGAATTAAACCGGTGTGCATTTGACTACCGTGTTTGCTTGCCGCGCCCCAATCCTTCTAAATCACTACATAGTATAAAACAAAGTCGCTTTTTCTGTCCCTATATCCGTATGTATGCATACATCTTTAAAACTACGCAACGGATTGTGATGCGGTTTCTTTTAATGGATAGAATGATTCAAGAGGAAGGTTTATATGTATAATACATGCATAATTTAGTAGAGAAACACTGATAATTTCCGTGCGAAGCCGAGGAGGGTCGCTAGTATCTAATAAAACTCAAAGTGACAGTTTACTTCCTTGTTGGACAGGGAGTGATTATGATAAAATAACGTTAAATCAAATCGTTAAAGCCATAAGGACTCAAAAGATTCAGTGTATTGCAAATTAAGCGATTAAAGCTCAACACTTGTGGCAATTAATACATACATACATACTATCACGCTAGTATCCCTAATGGGGTAGGCAGAGCGTCAATGACCCAAACAAAGGTCGTTCCGCCACCTCTGACAAGTTTTGAGGGTTAAGATAAAACTGTATATTGCTGTAGTGACAGGTTGTCAGCCCATCGCTTAAACTACAATATACCCTCAAATAGCTTAGCTAGTTTTTACAGCATGCCCGGGAGGAGATGCAGCTGGCACATTCTACGTTATTCTATCGCTCCCAGTCCAGCATGGACGCATGTGGCAATACAGTTTTTACTAATAAACACTTTTTTTACTAAAGTACTACTACTTCCATGCTGGATTGGTTGCGAGAGAAAAACATAGAATGTGCCAGCTGCATTTTCTCCTGGGCATTCTGTAAAACAAAGCTAACGTATCCGAAGGTTTCTGTAAATTGCAATTTAGGCGATAGGCTGACGACCTGTCACTACAGAAAAATACAAATCTACCTTAATTAAGCCTCAAAACTTTGTCAGACGTGGCGGAACAACCTTTGTTTAGGTCGTTTAGGCTCTGCCTACCCCATTAGGGATAAAGGCGTGATTATATGTATGTATTACAACTTTTGAATAGGCTTAGATTTGTATAAAGAACCAACAGAGTCAAACATTGCTGATTGTATAAATAGTATTTCTTTTACTCACTCAAACACTCTAGTTTGTAATTCATTGCTTATATACTTAAAACTTGTTCGATCCAAAGTAAAACTGAAATAAATATTTCTTATGACAATAATAGTACCTTGCTTTAAAAAAAAAAAAAATAGAAGTATCAGAACTTAAAATACAATCAACTTAATCTAATCATAGTAATCAGATAATCATAAACTACATATCATTTTGATATCAGGCATCAGTCAAATTGATATTATCACGACATAATACCAAATTGTTTACGTACGCTACGCGGATTGTTCTAGTTTATACATACATACATATTACATCACGCCTTTATCCCTAATGGGGTAGGAAGAGCATAAATGACCTAAAGAAAGGTCGTTCCGCCATGTCTGACAAAGTTTTATTTATTTATAGGTATATTGCTGAAGTGACAGGTTGTCAGCCCATAGCTTAGAATGCAATATACAGAAACTCTCGGATCCCTTAGTTGATTTTTACAGCATGCCCGGGAGGAAATGCAGCTAAAACACAAACATTCTATGTTTTTCTCTCGTTTCCAGTCTAGTATGGAAGAATCTCTCGCTCCCAGTCCAGCATGGAAAAAAAAACTAGTTTATCTGGGAAGTTTATTTTTTTAATCTTACTGTATGTAGTATATCATATTCCTGCAGAGATAAGAAAAAAATATTCGGCGGCGTTACAAAGGATTCGGCACTTCATCAAAATAAGATCAGCGAATCTTATGTATGAGATAAAATTGTATGGAGCCTCTACAAAACAGTCACAATTCGCGAGTTCGTTCCAATCATCAATTTCTTCCATGCTGGACTGGGAGCGAGAGAAAAACATAGAATGTGCCAGCTGCATTTCCTCCCGGGCATGCTGTAAAATCAGATAAGGGATCCGAGGGTTTTAGTATATTGCAATGTAGGCGATGGGCTGACAACCTGTCACTACAGAAATGTACCTACATATCTATCTTAAATAACCTTTAAAACTTTGTCAGACGTGGCAGAACGACCTTTGTTTAGGTCGTTTACGCTCTGCCTACCTCATTAGGGATAAAGGCGTGAAGATATGTATGTATGTATGTTCCAATCATCTCGCTGTGTTCTTCAGTGAGTGGGAATTACAGATAAGCACAGGCTTTGAGATTTCTGAGTCTGATTGAGGTTCTCGTCTTCTGTCAAAGCGGTTTTCAAATCGATAAACCCGATGAAAAGCGTCTGTATAGGTAGGTGGTGTGACTCACGTGGCGGCGGCATGTTGGGGAAGGGCGGGGGCTGCGGCAGGTTGGCGCGGGGGGCGGCGGCGTGCGGGGCGGCGGGAGCGGCGTGCGGCGCCTGCGGGGGCGCGGGGGGCTCGGGCGCCGGGGCCCGCAGCACGTTCAGCCGGCACGTGGGGCACGTCTGCTGGCGCTGGAACCAGAGCCGGAGGCACGCCGCGTGGAAGATGTGGTTGCAGGGCAGCTTCTTCGCGCCTGGATTGAAACAACGTATTTATTTACAGAAGTCGTAAGTCGTTTCTTCCGTGCTGGACTGGAAGCGAGAGAAAAACAAAGAATGTGCCAGCTGCATTTCCTCCCGGGAATGCTGTAAAAATCAGCTAAGGGATTCGAGGGTTTCAGTATATTACAATTTAGGCGATGGGCTGACAACCTGTCACTACAGCAATATACCTACAAATCTATCTTAAATAACCCTCAAAACTTTGTCAGACGTGACGGAACGACGCCTGTTTAGGTCGTTTACGCTCTGCCTACCCCATTAGGGATACAGGCGTGAATGTATGTATGTATGTAGAAGTCGTAAGACAAATTTGTATAAATGTCGCACTTGTCGTTTTAAGGCTTCTAGTAAGCATATTTTTTTATCATTCGAATTACAATGCAATGATCATACGAAATTGTAACTTTCACAATTTGCGTTTTGTTACACGTGAATACCCAGATTTTCAGATCGTTTATCGAAGTTAGAATCCCGTTCGCGTGAAATATAAAGTGTTTCTTTGTTCTAGCATAAATCATTATTATTTATTTACATATAATCTATATTTATATATAAAATTATGAATATTGAGGTGAGAGAAATAAAAAAAAAAAAATATTATTAAATTATTATTATTATTGATTTATAGAGAACGTTGTGGTGTGAAAGAGGATATAGTGACAGGTATAGAAAAAGGAATGCTTAGGTAGTTTGGTCATGTTGAGAGGATGGATGAAAGCAGATTAAGTAAACAGATATATATGGCGAGTGTGAGTGGGAACGTTTTAAGGGAAAGACCTCGACGAACGTACCGCGACCAAATCAGGGACGTTCTAAAGAAAGGTCAGGTCAGGAGTACCCTAAACCGACGAGCGTGCATGAAAAGATTGATGAATGTACATGAAGCGAAAGAAGTTTGCAAGGACCTCCGGGAAAGAGGCGTGACGTTATGTATGTACGAGTATGTATGTATGTAATCTATATATTTACATATAATAATCACGCCTGTATCCCTAAAGGGGTAAGCAGAGCGTAAACGATATAAACAAAGGTCGTTCCGTCACGTCTGACAAAGTTTATAGGGTTATTTAAGATAGATTTGCAGGTATATTGCTATAGTGACAGGTTGTCAGCCCATCGCCAAAATTGCAATATAATGAAACCCTCGAATCCCTTAGCTGGTTTTTACAGCATGCCCGGGAGGAAATGCAGCTGGCATATTCTACAGTTTTATTTTTTATTTGCCTACAATAAAGTAAAAAACTTCAATATTATCACGTACAGACCTAAATATTTCTGCTGACGATCAACTACACAAACTCTACCGCATATAATTACCAAATCGCTGACATAATTTAACGAAATTTGCACATTTGCATAAAAAACAATCAGATTTGGAGCAACACTGCATCAACAATTCTACGATTTAACGCAGCCTTGACATCGCAAGATTAAATAAACATTACGTTACATAGCAAATTGAGTTTCACAAACCTTGAAATGTGGTTTTTATCAACACGAGAACTATTAGCACGCTCTAGGAACAAATCTTGAACATGCTGCGATGGGAGACTATGGACTTTGCCATTATTTACACAAATGGCACTAATCATCACTACATACTCGTAGTATAAAACAAAGTCGCTTTCTCTGTCCCTATATCCCTATGTATGCATAAATCTTTAAAACTACGCAACGGATTGTGATGCGGTTTCTTTTAATGGATAGAGTGATTCAAGAAGAAGGTTTATGTGTATAATACATGCATAATATAGTAGACAAACACTGATAATTTCCGTGCGAAGCCGGGGCGGGTCGCTAGTTTTCAATATATTTTAATATATTTATTTAATTTTAAAACCCAACGACACTTGGATGTTGAGATGGCCTTCTAAATACACTTCCCATTAACATATACTTGTGTATTATATAATTCAATAAGTTTTGTATATAAGAACAAATAAGTGTTCTTATTGTGTTAAAGATTCCAATTTGCCATTTTCATTATATTTTTAACTGAAATAATAGGTAACTGTATTCGTCATTGATAAGAGTGGTATTCTACAGTAATTTTATTTAGAGATAATCAGTTAGACTTGGCATGTTCAACGCCATATAAAGTGATCCACGTAAATATAAAATGGATCTCTTAGCCAATAGGTGATCACCGCTCTAAATAGTTAAGTGAACACTGCGATAAAACACATAATCGATCGATCGAACAATACGCTGTAAGCGTGTCAATGCGTGGAGGTCAAGTTTGGCTGGACACTAGGACTTTCTTCATAACAAAAACTATTAGTTATTGAGTACAGCAGCTAGTCTGGCTGTAGCGTGTTCATGTTGCGAATAGCTCGTCGTTGTAGGCTTTCTTGAAGCTCAGTAGAACTAGCCACTAGTGGATACGTACCAGTATGCATCTCCTCGCGGCAGATGATACACTCGTTATCAGCAGCAGCTAATTCAGCCGGGGTCGCGTCGGGGTATAGCGTGTTCATGTTGCGAATAGCTCGTCGTTGTAGGCTTTCTTGAAGCTCAGTAGAACTAGCCCCTGGTGAATACGTACCAGTGTGCATCTCCTCACGGCAGATGATACACTCGTTATCAGCAGCAGCTAGTTCAGCCGGGGTCGCGTCGGGGTATAGCGTGTTCATGTTGCGAATAGCTCGTCGTTGTAGGCTTTCTTGAAGCTCAGTAGAACTAGCCACTGGTGAATACGTACCAGTGTGCATCTCCTCACGGCAGATGATACACTCGTTATCAGCAGCAGCTAGTTCAGCCGGGGTCGCGTCGGGGTATAGCGTGTTCATGTTGCGAATAGCTCGTCGTTGTAGGCTTTCTTGAAGCTCAGTAGAACTAGCCACTGGTGAATACGTACCAGTGTGCATCTCCTCACGGCAGATGATACACTCGTTATCAGCAGCAGCTAGTTCAGCCGGGGTCGCGTCGGGGTATAGCGTGTTCATGTTGCGAATAGCTCGTCGGGACAGGACCACGTCATTGTAGGCTTTCTTGAAGCTCCTGCGAAAGACCGGGACGATATTTCATTGAAGTTAAATTGAAATAAAGAACTTATGAATACTGGAATGTAAGATCAAGTTGGAATTGGGATGATATCACTTTTTATTATGGGGGTGGTATCAATCAAAACTGGAAAAAGCAATTTAATGACATCACAGTGCTGATTGTGGTATTGTGGCTAAAACTGGCTGAATGAACCCAGTATTTAGTGATCTTCTTCTTCTATCGAGTGAGTTGTCGAGTTGAACAGGGCCTGATTTGATATGGTTTATGTAACAATTACTTATAGAGTTAGCGACCCAGGACCGACCGCATTAGCCATGGTAAGCGATGTTTTGTTGCGTGTGTAATAAAATAATACTGTCGACATTTACCATCAAAAAGTCTGAATCACCTGATTGCCCGAAAAGGAAAAGATTTCGTGCTTCTTAAGACACATTAAGCCGTCGGTCCCGGTCGCTGTCTTTGATAGTGGTCGTTACTAAAACCATGTCAGAGGCCTGATAGTTATGCTACTAGGCGGTTTATAAACTCTCGACACCAGGGTTCATTGGGTCGATTAACTCGATACCCACTCGACAGAAGAAGAAGATCAAAAAGTGGGATATACTAAAGATATTCTGAAGCTGAATTTTACTTACCTCATTGTCTCGTACATGGGCCTGAACGCGAAGAGTGGCAGCGTGTATATCCGCACCATGACGGCCACAAACCCGAAGTACAGGAGCACCTTTAGGAAGTTGATGGCTAGTTCAGTGTACAGCAAAACGGCGGCTTTGCTTTCCCACGGAGCCTCCCAGCGAGAGTCGATCGCGTGCAACACATACTGGAAAAACATGCATGGTTAGCTTGAAACGTAAATATAACGGGTGTAAGAGACAGCAGCGTATCGCAAACGGACAGGGGCTTCTAAGTGAATAAAACTGGACAACAAGGAATTACTTTCAGGAAATGAAAAAAAGGCTTTTCCATACTAAACGACCACCTCGATCCGACAATTTATATGGGAGAGCAAAATCACTACATAGTATAAAACAAAGTCGCTTTCTCTGTCCCTATATCTATATGTATGCATAAATATTTAAAACTACGCAACGGATTTTGATTCAAGAGGAAAGTTTATATGTATAATACATGCATAATATAGTAGAGAAACACTAATAATTTCAGTGCGCACCCGGGGCGGGTCGCTAGTATATATATATATTATTTAAGAATTTCCTGGTGAAAGTAGCTTAGTTTCGTTGACTGAACAACCCTATGAGTTTCTGATACGCTGGCCCTTATAAAAAATAAGAAACCAAAAGATCACCCGACCGAGACTCGAACCCACAACTATGGTGTTCAGTACCGCAGCATTTAAGTGAACCACAAATCAAAAATCTACAGAGTAACAACAGTACTTTTTTTTACAGTTACTTCCATGCTGGACTGGGAGATACTTCCATGCTGGACTGGGAGAGGTAGAAAAACATAGAATGTTCCAGCTGCCCTTCCTCCCGGGCATGCTGTAGAAGACAGCAAAAGGGACTCGAGGGTTACAGAGTATTGTAATTTAGGCGATGGGCTGACAACCTGTCACTATGGCAATACACATTACAATCTAAAATTGCCCTCAATTTTTGTCAGACGCGGCGAAAGCGCCTTTTACGAGGCGTTTAACGCTCTGCCTACCCCGTAAGGGATAAAGGCGTGATTTTATGTATGTATGTAACAACAGTACACTTAAAATCTTGATAGAGAGCCATAATGTATGGTTATAGTTGGAATATTTGCAAGGAACAGCTTAGACCTATTGCAAGATCGAAAGATTATGTTACGACAATAGGTAACTGAATAAATAATATTTCACGTAGCAATTCATTTCATCTGTATTTTTTTTTATATCGATTACGCCTGAAATTGTATTAAAACATGTTTTTTCTACCCCATTAGAAATAAAGACGATTTTTATTACAAAATCAAGCATTAAACTTGTGAAGAAATAATTAGTCCTTTACAGTGTTTATTTAATATCAGCTGCATCGGAGTTTTCACAAACTCACACAGAATATTACGTCATTTATCGGTTAAACTATTACACGCCAAACAATTGGGCCACGTCAGAACAAGACTTTTAATAAATAGCTAGCATTGCTAATTTACACAGCAGAGAATTAATTGGTTATTTTTAAAGAAACAAAAACCAACGCAGAAGCTATTACAATTTAAATAGCAAGAACAAATATTTTTAAATTGAAAATACCGTGTTTGCATTAATCTTAGGCATAAAATGTGAAATTATATGCTTCAAGGCTTCCAAGCTGGACTGGGAGCGAGAAAAAACCAGCTAAGGGGGGCACGAGGGTTTCTGTATATTGCAATTTAGGCGACGAGCTGACAACCTGTCACTACAGCAATAAACGTACAAATCTATCTAAATAACCCTCAAATTATTATCAGACGTGGCGGAACAACCTTTGATTAGGTCGTTTACGCTCTGTCTACCTCATTAGGGATAAAGGCGTGGTTATATGTATGTATGTATGTATAAACTAACACAGAAGCTATAACTATTAAATAGCAAGAATAACGATTTTTTACTTTTTAAATATAAAATACCATGATTGTATTATTCTTAGGCAAAAACTGTGAAATTTATTATTTGCCTCAAAGATATATTGAAGCGTGAAAATTGTACACATAAAGTATCGAAAATACCCTAAAGTTATACCTTGCTTCTCGATCGTTAAAAAGCGGTTGTTGCAATGTTAATTACGGCGATGTTCGTTCATATTCTTCGTCATAAACTTATTATGATTTAGTATTGGCATTTGGCTCAAAACAATACCACGTAAATAATGTGGACAACTATTTTTTTTAACTTAATTATTTTAGACTTCACTTCCATGCTGGTCTGGGAGCGAGAGAAAAACATAGAATGTGCCAGCTGCATTTCCTCCCGGGCATGCTGTAAAATCCAGCTAAGGGATCCGAGGGTTTCAGTATATTGTAATTTAGGCGATGGGCTGACGACCTGTCACTACAGCAATATACCTAGAATTCTATCTTAAATTACCCTCAAAACTTTGTCAGACGTGGCGGGACGACCCTTGTTTGGGTCGTTTAAGATCGATAAAGGTGTGATTATATGTATGTATTATTTTAGAAATGTATTTATTGATTAAGCAATGAATTTAGAAAACAGCTCCTAAAACGAATTTGTTAGTTTTTAATTCTATAATATGTATAAGTAATAAATATATATAAATATTTTAAGTCCACATGTCCTAATTTAATGAAGTACACTGACTTCATTAAAAGGACATGACAAGATAATATGCAATAGTGGAAGGTGCATTTTCCTTTCTTCTGTTTACCATTACCATATGAGATACAAAATACTTCACTTCCATGCTGGACTGGGAGCGAGAGAATAACATAGAATGTGCCAACTGCAATTCCTCCCGGGCATGGTGTAAAAACCAGCTAAGGGATCCGAGGGTTTCAGTTTATTCTAATTTAGGCGACGAGCTGACAACCTGTCACTACAGCAATAAACAAATCTATCTAAATAACCCTCAAATTATTGTCAGACGTGGCGTAACAACCTTTGTTTAAGTCGTTTATGCTCTGACCCCATTAGGGATAGTAAATCAACCTTCTTCTTACCTTGATGAGTATGTTGACAATCATGATGATTAGTATGCTGTATTCAAAGCCAAACACCAGCTGTACTGAGGGTCCTTTGGACGCAGTGAACTGGTAAGCATGGTGGATGAAGTACAGGTCCGCTTGGGCCAACAGCATCAGCAATGTCAAGATACGAATGTGGAACAGCCAGCCAATCACAGGACTTCGCTCCATCTAAAAATTGTATTCAGTTCATTACTATTACGATCATGCAGAACAAAAACAAGACAACGAACTTTCAAAAAATACATCAACAAGATACTTCCATGCTGGACGTGGAGAGATAGAAAAGCATAGAATGTTCCAGCTGCCCTTCCTCCCGGGCATGCTGTTGAAGTCAGCAAAAGGGACTCGAGGGTTACAGTGTATTGTAATTTAGGCAATGGGCTGACAACCTGTCACTATAGCAATACATATTACAATCTAAAATGCCCTCAATTTTCGTCAGACGTGGCGAAAGCGCCTTTTACGAGGTGTTAAACGCTCTGCCTACCCCGTAAGGGATAGAGGCGTGATTTATGTATGTATGATCATACAGAACATGTTTTTGTTCTGTATGATAACGAACTTTCAAGAAATACATCAACAAGAAAAGAAAGCAACTAGTATTTTATACTTTTATGTTATTTTTGTTATATTAAAATGGAAATTAAAAATAGCTATTGTTTAGCATTGAAAGCAAATTAAACATTCATAAATATTTTGATAAATGTATTTTTTTTTTAAATGTGCAATAGGATTTCTTTACTAAATTGGAGTTATTGAATAAAATATCCTTGACAAGCAAGGCAATCAGTAAATTAACTGGGGTCTAGATGAATCTACTTTTACTGAGGAAGTACAATCTTCAGCACCAAAAACAATGTATGTGTCAGCTGCATTTCCTCCCGGACATGCTGTAAAAACCAGCTGAAGGATCCGAGGGTTTCTGTATACTGTAATTTACGCGCCTATCGCCTAACTGACACCAACTATAGCAATATACCTACAAATCTATCTTAAATGACCCTCAAAACTTTGTCAGACGTGGCAGAACGACCTTTGTTTAGGTTGTTTATGCTCTACCTACCCCATTAGGGTTAAGGGCGTGATTATATATATGTATGTATTAGTACCATAGCTCCAGAATACTTACATAGTCAACCCTGTCTTCAGCCAGCCAATGGAATGCTTTTAGGAACAGCAGTAGAGTGAACAGAGCAATAAACTTGGGGTTGAAGTCATCTCTGAACACAGTAAAAGCCAGGCATGTCTCTGTTATTGCATACCAGGATCTTTCTATCAAGTGCTGCAAATAAATAATATTCAATTCAATTAAAAAAGAAAATATGGCGCTTTCATTATAATTCTGCCAGTGTCAAGTGCAGATACTAAGATAACTTTAGCTGTCAAAAGGGCTTTACACAAGAACGGCAGTAACACATTTTTTTTTTAAACAATATTCATTCATACATGTTATTACTAGTCAGGACATAGGCCAGTGGGTAGTTTAAATCTTTACAATAAATAACATACAAACAACTAATATTCTTAACTCTAGTAACAAGATTGATTTAGTGCCTTCAAGAAGGTTTCATATAGGTAGGCTTTTAATAGTATGAGGTTTTAGATTTTATCATACAAAGCAAAATCAAATCTAAAACAATATTCAAACTTAACTATCCAATTAGATAAAAATAATTAGTATTTACATACATACATATAATCACGCCTTTATCCCTAATGGGGTAGGCAGAGCGTAAACGACCCAAACAAAGGTCGTTCCGCCACGTCTGACAAAGTTTTGAGGGTTATTTAAGATAGATTTGTAAGTATATTGCTGTAGTGACAGTTTGTCAGCCCATCGCCTAAATTACAATGTACTGAAACCCTCGGATCCCTTAGCTGGTTTTTACAGCATGCCCGGGAGGAAATGCAGCTGGCACATTCTATGTTTTTCTCTCGCTCCCAGGCCAACATGGAAGAAGGTAATTATTTTTTATTTCATTAGTATTTACTAGAGGGAATATCAAACTTGTAATAAATTTACCAATGCCAGTGTTAATCAAGATGGCAATTAGTAAAAGATTATCTCTTCCAGTAACCATACATGTATTTATTTATAAGTATTCAATATATCAAGTAGAAAAAAGCTTATTTTTCTACATGTCATTTTATTTATTCTGTTATTGAATAATAACAATAGAATAAATAGAACTACAGCAATAGTTAATAATTTCATTATTTCACTTCAATTGAATAATTAATTAATAAAAGACAATCTGAAAAACTATCCTAAATAACCCTCAAAACGTTGACACATGTGGCGGACCAACCTTTATTTAGGTCGTTTACACTTCGCCTACCCCATTAGTGATAAAGGCGTGATTATATGTATGTATGTTGATTAATTTGCTAATTTGATGTTAACAAGTTTCTACTTATGTAATTATTAATATCAAGTATTTAACTATAAAATCTTTATCACAGTGTAATCAATGCTCAATCTAATAGCTTTTTAATTAGTTATTCTATGGAACATTACCTTATAAACTACATTTCTTACCTCAAATTCTGCAGGTCTAAGTTGTCCGAAGAATATTTTCCTCAAGATTTTTCCTACCAATAAAACTAAGATAAAAGCTTGCAAGTACATTACCTGAAACAATAACGTGAAGCTGTTAACCAATTAAAATGAACTAAAATATATACCAGTAGAAATGTTATGGGAAAGAGAATGTATGCCAGAATGTCTGAAGTAGATATGTTATAGGAAAGAGAATGTATGCCAGAATGTCTAAGAGACTGAACATTCTAGTAAGATGTTATATATGCAAGAGTCATAACACTAAATAAGTGAAGAACTGACCCAAACAATGGCGGAATTATGGGGTCCAGAAAATCGGTGAAAGCTCAAAGAAAACTGGTACTTACAGCCATACTAGGATTGGAGTTGGTTAGATACACTATAGATGGATAAAACTGTTTCTTCTGGTAATAGGCATTGCCTATTACCACTGTGGTGAGCGCAAGACTGATCGCGGTCGCTAGAATCGCCTTCATCTTCATTTATGCTACTTTCACCAAACCAGCCACTAGAATTTATGTCGGAATTATCCCGTGAATTTTCTAGGCACGTCGAAATAGCGAAATTGTCAACAAATGCATTTTCAAAACATCTTTCCGTGTCGTCCGTCGCTAAAGCAAAAAACTAATTTTGACGTGTTCAATGTTCATTTGTGACATTTATCCATTTCTTTGCTTCGTGAAGAGCAACAAATAATATAAACAGAAGAGATAACGCTTTACAAATATGATTAGCCTTTCTCTGTTACTCCAAACGCTTATGGCAATAATCAGCGATAAAAAGCTACGATAGAGTCTCCTATCAAGCACATCTCCTAAAAATCGGTAAATTGAAAACCGATTCGCGATGAGTCACGACTGCTTTCCTAAAAAAAATGTCACGACATTGTCACTATATCCACACCCAATTTATATTTTTTTGCATGGCAACAATTTTCCATATGTCAGATTCGTGAACAAGAAGATGGTGTTTGCTCTGATCGTTTATTTTATTTATTGACTAATTTATCGCTAAAATGAACTCAATTTCTGCGCGATTTAAGTGCTACAACCTATCTCTGTAACTATTATTGTTATTTAGGGTTCTTCCAGGTGAGAGAAACCGCACTTTCATTTGCCGCGCAATCTACTTTCCCATTCTATTTCCAAGTAGCTTGGGCTTTGTAATCAGCTATTGACGATGCTAAATCCCTGCACTAAACACTAATATAGCCACTGTATTGTGTATGCACTAGGTAATTACTGTTTACAGGTCGATATTTCTCACTGACCTATTGTAAGGCGTCACCTGGCGTAGCATTCCCGAAAAATCTCTTTGTAAAAAATGTACACACACAATCACCATTCTCGTGTATATTGTTTTAATATATATCTACATACATTTAAATACGTATATATTCACATTTTACTCTTGTCAGAGGTGTTACTTTGATTAAACCTTTATGTACATATTTAATTTTATTTTTTCTTATTATTACAGGTTTCTTCATAAATTGAAAGCTAAAGCTTCAATTTTCCAACATGGTAAGTATGCCACATGTTCAGACATAATACATAAAATCACGCCTTTATCCCTTACGGGGTAGGCAGAGCGTTAAACGCCTCGTAAAAGGCGCTTTCGCCGCGTCTGACTAAAATTGAGGGCAATTTTAGATTGTAATGTGTATTGCTAATGTGTAGTGACAGGTTGTCAGCCCATCACCTAAATTACAATACACTGTAACCCTCGAGTCCCTTTTGCTGTCTTCTACAGCATGCCCAGGAGGAAGGGCAGCTGGAATATTCTATGTTTTTCTATCCCTCCCAGTCACATGTTCAGGCATATATTTATTTCCTTGCTTGACATTATTCAACCATTCTTCCATGGTAATTTTCTTCTATACCTTTGCAGAACTCATTTCTTATAAATGTTAATAATATTGAATACTAATATAGCTATAAATTATTGTTTTCTTAATTTGTCAGCAGGGGGATGATCCTCCATTCTTGCCAGTAGGCACAGATGTGAGTGCCAAGTACAAAGGGGCCTTCTGTGAGGCTAAGATCAAGAAGGTTGTCCGCAACATCAAATGCAAGGTAATCAATTCCATAATTAACTTAGTAAAGCTACTAAAATAATTTAACTAAAATCATATTTAAAGGGCTAGTCAGATTCATCTTTGCAGAAGAATAAGAAGACACATTTTTTAAAACCTTATCATTTGGGTTTCTGAAAGACTGGACTGAAGTTGCACTAGACTGTGATGAGTGGAAAACTGCGGGGGAGGCCTTTGCCCAGCAGTGGGATCTAATAGGATAGCTATAATAATAATATAATTTGGGTTTAATAAAGACATGTTCTACATATATATTGATGATGAATCACAGCATTAAAAAAATCATAGTACCACAAGTTTGAGCTTGTACAAAATGTTATACTATTAGTACTTATGTATGGAATTTAACAGCATATTTATGGAGCTCCATAAATTTAGGTCATAAAAGAAATTTATTGTCAAAAATTGCCACTAGTGTATGAAGCACAGGAAATTACTAACAGTGTACTTAAATTTAAATTAAATAATACTTTAATACTTGAATTTAAATAAGTACCAAAATTACCAAACACATTATTTTCTTGCAGGTGTCTCTAAAAGCAGGTGGTGGTACGATGACAGTGAATGATGACGTCATTAAAGGCACCTTGCGCGTCGGCAGCACAGTCGAGGTCAAACAGGACCCTAAGAAGGATGCAGTTGAGGCTATCATAGCTAAGATACAGGACTGCAGTCAATATACTGTTGGTGAGTTTCAAAACCATCTTAAATTAATATAGAACTCTATGCTGATTTGTAATTAAGCTCAGAGGCTATAAAAATCTGTTAAGAAAGAAGTCACATTATCCACCAGTAATATAAGATACTGTTAACTACCTAGAAATACTATATTAGTCTATATCTATACTATCTAATATGTACTTCACTACATAGTATAAAACAAAGTTGCTTTCTCTGACCCTATATCCCTATGTATGCTTAGATCTTGAAAGCTACTCAAGGGATTTTGATGCTGTTTCTTTTAATAGATAGAGTGATTCAACACATACATACATAAATCACGCCTTTATCCCTTACGGGGTAGGCAGAGCGTTTAACGCCTCGTAAAAGGCGCTTTCGCCACGTTGTAATATGTATTGCTTTAGTGACAGGTTGTCAACCCATCGCCTAAATTACAATACACTGTAACCCTCGAGTCCCTTTTGCTGACTTCAACAGCATGCCCGGGAGGAAGGGCAGCTGGAACATTCTATGTTTTTCTATCTCTCCCAGTCCAGCATGGAAGAAAGAGTGGGTGAGAAGATGGAGTGATTCAAGAGGAAGGTTTATATGTATAATACATGCATAATATAGTAGAGAAACACTGAGGATTTCCGTGCGAAGCCGGGGCGGGTCGCTAGTTTATAATGAATAAACTCAAAAACAACAGGACCAATTTCCAAAATTCTTTTACCATTAGAAAGCTACGTTCACCCTGAGTAATATAGGCTACTTTTTACCGCGGGAAAATATCTGATTCCCACGGGAGAACTCATTACGTAAGCCGCGGGTGAAACTGCGGCGTTAAAGGCTAGTATATTATATTACTCCATGGAAATACCATATTTCCAAAGAAAAAAACATAAGTTGAAGGTGAAACTGCAGTTCGAAAAGCTAGGAAAGCAGCAAATTAAGAAATTAAGAAAAAATACTAGAAATTGAACTAAAGTTAGATCTGTAGTATATCAGCACCCTTCCTTTACCTACTTTTTTGTTTAACTTCGGTAACATTACACTTTTATCAACCTTTCGTCCAGTATTCGACGACGGCGATATAACGACGCTGCGTCGATCAGCATTATGTCTGAAGAGCGGGCGGCATTTCAACGAGAGCGAGACACTCGACCAGCTGCCTCTCACTCACCCTGAGCACTTCTCCACGCCCGTCATAGCGGGCCGCCGGGGCAGGCGCGGCCGGGCACAGTAAGTTGTATAGTAGAACTAGAACATCTTCTATCAAGATGGATCATCATCATCATCTCCTTAGCCTTATCCCGTATCTCACGGGGTCGGTTTCCTAATCTAGGGGATTGAACGAGGGTAATGATTTTTACACAGAGCGACTGCCATCTGACCTCCGCAACCCAGAAGGGAAACCAGACCCAATCCTAGATTAGGTCAGAGTTTTCAAGCCGCCAATGCTTAGCACTGGCCTCTGATATGGCTTAACGACTAATATCTACGGTATTAAACGATATTAACCGGGACCAACGGCTTAACGTGCCTTCCGAAGCACGGAAAAAGCGCCGAATAAACGTACATATCAAGATGGATATCAAAATGGATTATGAAACTTTGCTGACAATTCTACATACATACATATAATTACGCCTTTATCCCTAATGGGGTAGGCAGAGCGTAAACGACCTAAACAAAGGCCGTTCCGCCGCGTCTGACAAAGTCTTGAGGGCCATTCAAGAAAGATTTGTGCGTATATTGCTGTAGCGACAGGTTGTCACCCCATCGCCTAAATTACAATGTACTGAAACCCTCAGATCCCTTAGCTGGTTTTACAGCATGCTCGGGAGGATATGCAGCTGGCACATTCTATGTTTTTCTATCACTCCCCGTCCAACATGGAAGTAAGCTGCTAGAACATCATCTATCAAAATAGATTATGAAACTTTGCTGACAATTCTCTCTTCAAGAAAAAATCCAACCCTCTTCTCAATGCATCTGGGGTCGGGTCTGGGGTCTAGGGTTTGTTTCAGAACTCAGATCTATATTCTGGCCATCTATCTTCATTTTTTTATTGGCAGGGGTTTACTACAAATTATAATAAATAGTATATATATACGAGGAATACCATACTGGACTGGAAGCGAGAGAAAAACATAGAATGTGCCAGCTGCATTTCCTCCCGGGCATGCTGTAAAAACCAGCTAAGGGATCCGAGCGTTTCAGTATATTGCAATTTAGGCGAAGGGCTAACAACCTGTCACTACAGCAATATATCAACAAGTCTATCTTAAATTACTCTCAAAAAATTGTCAGACGTGGCGGAACGACCTTTGTTTAGGTCGTTTACGCTCTGCATACCCCATTAGGGTCAAAGGCGTGATTATATGTATGTATATACGAGGAATCAACGTGTGTAATATTAGTTACATCAAAAATAAAGTTGTGATTATATTTATCTTTATTTCTGGACGAATATTAATTAGCTCAAACACAAACAGTTATTGTAGTAAAATCCCTTTTATAACCTCTATTGACCCTTTCAATACAATACAATACAAATATTCTTTATTGCACATAAACAACACTGTGTACAGGAACAAACATTACAAAACAAACAGAGTACAATTAGGCGGCCTTATTGCTAGGGTAGCAATTTCTGCCAGGCAACCTTTGGGTAAAGGAGTAGTTTTTTAATATTAAATTATTATTTTTCGTCCCACAGATCAGACGAAAGCGAAGGCGAGGTCCCCGCCCGCCGGCCGAAGGCTGACAGCGCGGAGCGGGAGCCCCACGTGGGCAGAGTGGTGCTGGTGGAAGCAGCCGGCGGCGCGGAGAGGAGGCGCCCGCACCAGCCCGCCTTCCCCGCGCTGGTGGTCGCCCCTACCGCGCAGATCAAGGTCAAAGAGGACTACCTTGTGCGGTCCTTCAAGGATGGCAGATAGTGAGTATTAGTCTATAAGCCCAGATGATGAATGTATGGAATGAACGTATCTAGCTAGTGTTTCCTAATGCATAGCACGCTAATCTCTTAAAACTAATAGGAAACACTTCTTGAGGATAAGACTAAAGTCATTTTATACATACACTAGCGACCCGCCCCGGCTTCGCACGGAAATTATCAGTGTTTCTCTACTATATCCTGCACATATTATACATATAAACCTTCCTCTTAAATCACTCTATTGAATAAAAGAAACCGCATCAAAATACGTTGCGTAGTTTTAAAGATTTATGCATACATACTGATATAGGGACAGAGAAACTTTGACTTTGTTTTATACTATGTAGTGATTGTGGAACATATCTAGCTTGTGTTTCCTAATGCATAACACTTTAATCTCTTAAAAGTAATAGGAAAACACTTCTTCAGGATTAGACTAAAGACATTACATACATATAATCACGCCTTTATCCCTCATGGGGTAGACAGACCGTAAACGGCCTAAACAAAGGGCATCCCGCCACATCTGACAAAGTTTTGATATTTAAGATAGATTTGTAGGTATATTACAGCAGTGACAGTTTGTCAGCCTATCGCCTAAATTGCAATATACTGAATTGCAATATTCTGTTTTTACAGCCCGGGAGGAAATGCAGCTGGCACATTCTATGTTTTTCACTCGCTCCCAGTCCAGCATGGAAGACGAATAAAGATAAAGATGGATAAAGGCGTGACTATATGAATTCAAATTCAAAATATATTTATTACTCACACACTTAAAACAAAAACATATTAAATAACAATCACAATAGTTCGGTTTGAGAGTAAAGGTGAGGGTCTCAGTATTCTGCTACCATGGCAACTCAAAGCAACAATGGTAGCACTGATTTTCAGCCCTTACCCTTTTCATACAACATTTAAAAAAACATCAAAGTAGAGGGCATATAGAATTAAGATAAAAACATTAACTTCCATGTTGGTCTGGGAGCGAGAGAAAAACATAGAATGTGCCAGCTGCATTTCCTCCCGGGCATGCTGTAAAATCCAGCTAAGGGATCCGAGGGTTTCAGTATATTGTAATTTAGGCGATGGGCTGACAACCTGTCACTACAGCAATATACCTAGAATTCTATCTTAAATAACCCTCAAAACTTTGTTAGACGTGGCGGGACGACCTTTGTTTAGGTCGTTTACGCTCTGCCTACCCCATTAGGGATAAAGGCGTGATTATATGTATGTATGTATGTATAAAAACATTAAAAAAGTAAAAGTCAAAATATAACATGCTTAAACAAAACATAATTTTGGTATAACCAAAACCCTGTTTAAAAATAAAAATAAATAAATAACAATAATAGGTACAATCACAAGTTGCATACAAATAATTACAACCACTCAATCTTACGTTGATGAATGAATGATCTGCAAAGGTTTCCGTTGGCCTACCTCCCAGCAAGTAACCATGTGTGATGCCCTCAGCTACACGGTGCCGAAGAAGGAGGCTCGCGAGTTCCGCAAGGGCGGCGCCCCGCTGGAGTGGTGCGGCGTGGACGCGGCGCTGCAGTACCTCAACAGCGGCGTGCTGCCGCCGCACTGGGACCGCGACTCCTTGTTCAACGAGCCCAGGAACACTTCCGACGATGTGAGAATTTGTATTGTTACTAACAACTGATAATGACAAAAATATCTCCAAAAGTATACATGAAAACTGTTTGAAACACCGGTTTTTGACAACCGCCTATTCAAGTATCCCAAACAGTAGGGATACTTAAAAAAATACCATCTATCCCTCTTAAGTCAAGCACCTTCAAAACATCACAAAAAAACTTGCTATCATGTGCACATTCATACACCTTGATAAGTGTATTTCCTAAAGTCCGTTCGCTTAGTACACCCGAACGGAATACTTGTATGTTGATTGATACTGTGACGCCTCGACACAAAATGACAAATTCACGATCGGCTGTACGCCACAGGCGGCGCCCCTTATGGTCGCGGCGGCATTCTTTGACTAGATGCGATCGGCATTTATAAAGGCGACGGTATCTAAGCGAACGGACTTTACACATTTTCTAAGTATAAGTTCTGTTACCAGAGTTCGGACGACGAGCCTCGCGAAGAGAAGGATCACTTCGTGGCGCAGTTGTACAAGTTCATGGACGACCGCGGCACCCCGCTCAACAGGAACCCCACCATCGCTAACAGGGACATCGACCTATATAGGCTTTTTAGGGTAAGTTTGTAGTGCTCCCATCATCACCCCCTAGCCTCATCCCGTATTACTCGGGGCTACCTAATCTAGGTGATTGAACGAGGGTACTGGTTTTTACACAGTGCGACTGCCATCTGACCTCCGCAACCCAGAAGGTAAATCAGACCCAATCCTAGATTGGGGCAGAGTTTTCAAGCCGCCAATACTTAGCACTGGCTTCTGATATCGTTTAACGACTAATATCTATAGAGTTAAACGATATTAACCGGGACCAACGGCTTAACGTGCCTTCCGAAGCACGGAAAAAGCGCTGAATAAACGTACATATGAAATTCGAAAACCAACAAAACACATTGGTACCTACGTGATGGGATTCCAACCGCGACCTCACCAGCTCAGGAGGCAGTGGCCCTATCCACTACACCATTGGGCTTTCCTGTTTCCAAGTTTGTAGTGCTCTCTATACATTAAAAAACATGGACAGAGACACTAAAACCACCATCACATACATTAACCTGCATCCTCAAAACGCTGTCCTTTTTTTTAATGAAAGATTAAAACAGACCTGTGTGCCCTTCGCTGTGATTGGCAGACCTGATTGACCGACTAACAGGCAGAGTGTCACAACGTTTGAACGACTTTCAGAATACCCGCCTCGAAAAGTCGAGTCTGTACTCTAACCCAACCTAGCAGCAGTTAAGAATATACATACAAACATATAATCACGCCTTTATCCCTAATGGGGTAGACAGAGCGTAAACGACCTAAACAAAGATCGTTCCGCCACGTCTGACAAAGTTTAATTAATTATTCTTTATTGCATAAATTTCTAAATAGGTTAAATCTTAAAATTAAAGCAATGGCGAGCTTATCACTATAAGAGATCTCTTCACGGGATATAGGTACAATAAGTAAAATAAATAATAAATAAAATTTATCCAAATACATATATACTTTATAACATATACTCATACAAGTAAAGTTACAAATAAAGTTTTGAGGGTTATTTAAGATAGATTTGAAAGTATATTACTGTAGTGACAGGTTGTCAGCCCATCGCCTAAATTACAATATACTAAAACCCTCGGATCCCTTAGCTGGCTTTTACAGCATGCCCGGGAGGAAATGCAGCTGGCACATTTTATGTTTTTTCTCTCACTACCAATCCAGCATGGAAATAATATAGTATACTATAGTAGATTGGCCGGTACAAGCACAGGACAGAGAGTCGTGGAGAGACCGGAGAGAGGCCTTTGCCCAGCAGTGGGACACTATCGGCTAAAGAAGAACTGCCTCCGTGGTCTAGTGGCTAGTGCCATGGACTCCTGATCCGGAGGTCCTAGGTTCGATTCCCAGGGGGGAAACACAAAGTTGATATTTGAGAATTTATCACTTTGTGAATTTTTCCCCAGTTTGGTTAGGACATTGCAAGCTGAATCACCTGATTGTCCGAAAAAGAAAAAGATTTCGTGCTTCGGAGGGCACGTTAAGCCGTCGGTCCCGGTCGCTGTCTTTGATAGTGGTTGTTACTCAAAACCATGTCAGAGGCCTATAGTTGTGCTACTAGACGGTTTAAAAACTCTGACACCAGGGTTCATCGGGTCGATAGACTCGATACCCACTCGACAGAAGAAGAAGGCTAAATAAGATAAGAAATTAGATTATTAGAATAACTTAATCTTTGTCTTTTTATCTGCAGGTGGTACAAAAACTGGGCGGCTACAATCGAGTGACGAATCAGAACCAGTGGAAGACAATTGCTGATAAAATGGGCTTCCATCCAGTCACCACCAGCATCACTAATTTATGCAAACAAGCATACAAGAAGTAAGTTTATTCTATTTGTTATTCTAATCTAATACAATAAATGTATTAGTTTATTATATATTATGTATTAATTTATTTTACAAATATCTATGTAGTACCTTGTACTTAGTTTATGTATTATACGTAATGTAATGTATTTAGGATACCTATTTGACTAGGTTTGCACTATCCCGCTTACCGCTACACTTTTTTCTTTCACCCAAAGGTTGTCTGGAAGAAATTGCTACCTTAGCAATAAGGCCGCCTATGTTGTACTTGTTTTTTTGTTATCTGTTGTGTTGTATGTTGTATTACTACGTGAAATAAAGTATTTATTTTTATGTTATGTTAAATTACAAAGAAAAATAAATAAATTAATAATAAATACAAAGAAAAATTAATACAGCTCATAAGTTTCAGATGAAGATATAATTCCAAAAAAATATGCATATATATATAATTATGGAGATATTTCAACAGATATTTTGGTCTGACTAGTTGAAGATTAGCAGTATTTTTGTTAATTAAACAAGTTTTCCTTACGCAAAACGTGGATATGGTCGATCCAGGAAAATATGGCTAAATTAGTAAGAATTGTGTCTGCCTGATTCGCGTTCATTTGCGTGAATATTGTTTATTTCTTGAAGATTAATACCATGCTGGCATGGGAGCGAGAGAAAAACATAGAATGTGCCAGCTGCATTTCCTCCCGGGCATGCTATAAAAACCAGCTAAGGGATCCGATGGTTTCAGTATATTGTAATTTAGGTGATGAGCTGACAACCTGTCACTACAGCAATATACCTACCAATATATCTTAAACAACCCTCAAAACTCCGTCAGACGTGGCGGAACGACCTTTTTTTAGGTAGTTCACGCTATGCCTACCCCATTAAGGATAAAGGCGTGATTCTATGTAAATATGTATTAATATACTAATGTTGTATTAAACTGTATCCACCAATTTTCGTACAGATTCCTACACAGCTTTGAGGACTTCTACCGCAAGCTGGGCGTGACTTTAGTGGCGCACCCCCGCGGCGCCCGCACCCCGCCCGCCGGCCGCTCGCTCATACGGGACAGGGACAAACAGCTGCTGACGTCATCGTCCGCCTCCTCCACGCCTACCGGCACACCCAACCTGGTGAGGGTACTGCACGATACTGTAGCGCACATAGATGGCGCCACATCAAGATACAACAGTCCTTCTTCTTCTTCTGTCGAGTGGGTATCGAGTCTATCGACCCGATGAACCCTGGTGTCAGAGTTTTTAAACCGCCTAGTAGCACAACTATCAGGCCTCTGACATGGTTTTAAGTAACGACCACTATCAAACACAGCGACCGGGACCGACGGCTTAACGTGCCCTCCGAAACACGAAATCTTTTTCTTTTCGGACAATCAGGTGATTCAGCCTGCAATGCTAACCTATCCTAACCAAACTGGGGAAAATTCACAAAGTGATAAATTCTCAAATATCAACTTTGTGTGTTCCCCCCTGGGAATCGAACCCAGGACCTCCGGATCGGGTGTCCATGGCACTAGCCACTAGACCACGGAGGCAGTTAACAACAGTCCTGAAACGCGGCATCGAAATTTGCTCGGTGATCTGCATATATAAAACTTCCGAACTAATCCAGTCGGACTCCGGTCCCCTGGTCACCTGGTCAGAACACTCGACCAGGCGGGTAATTACCCTTTTCCCATCCGTCATCACTCGGCCAACTGGCCTCTCAAGGAAATGCTCCTAAAATACTCTCATTTGTAACGAGATGACAACCCTAATATACTGATAAGTTCTAGTGACAAACGAAACGGGATAGATGCAATAGCCAAAAATAACGCTTCCATACTGGATTTACGGGTTACGTTATGTAACATTTTACTTGCGATTGGTGAATCAGAGAGAAGTTTGCTCTTTCCAAGAATCACTTTTCGTGATTGGCAGCGTTTTCACTATCAGTAATACTGATGTGATTCGCGATCCAAAGCATAGCATAAGAGGTCTTTTTTTCCTGGCAGTGCTATACTATAGGTCGCGTATCGCATCAGTATTATTGATCATGAAAACGCTTCTATTATGCACATGTCAGCAGAAATAACCACCCCACATTTTTCTTTCATTACAGCGTAAAGACAAAGACTCGGACAAGAGCGAGACCGAAAAAAGCGACAAGAGTGAAAAAGACGAGAAGATAGACAAACCGAAAGAGAAGTCGCGTGCGAGCGAGGAGGACGACAGCAACGACAACGTGCCACTCGCTGTCACCACTCCTAAGTAGGATCTTATTTATTTATAATTTATTTATTTACTGTTTATTGTACATAAGTAACATGAGAAAGACATCATCATCTCCCTAGCCTTATCCGGTATCTCACGGGGTCGGCTACCTAATCCAGGGGATTGAACGAGGGTGCTGGTTTCATTCAACATGAGAAAGACAATACACAAGGAATGACGACACAACAGGTACAGCTTATTTCTACTAAGAAATTTCATCCAGCTGACCTGCGGAATTGAGACTTAAATTGTAGGCGTATCTTTTTTAGTTATAGTTTCTACATCACCATCTCCCTAGCCTTATCCCGTATCTCACGGGGTCGGCTACCTAATCTAGGGGATTGAACGAGGGTACTGGTTTTTACACAGAGCGACTGCCATCTGACCTCCGCAACCCAGAAGGGAAACCAGACCCAATCCTAGATTAGGTCAGAGTTTTCAAGCCGCCAATGCTTAGCACTGACCTCTGACATGGCTTAACGACTAATATCTACGGTATTAAACGATATGGACCAACGGCTTAACGTGCCTTCCTAAGCACGGAAAAAGCGCCGAATAAACGTACATATGAAATTCGAAAACCGAAAAACACATTGGTACGTGGTGGTGTTCGAACCACGACCTCCCCGCACAGGAGGCAGCGGCCCTATCCACTACACCATCGGGCTCTCCGCTAACATGAGAAATACAATACACAAGGAATAACGACACAACAGGTACAGCTTATTTCTACTAAGTAATTTCATCCAGCTGACCTACGGAAGTGAGACTTAAATTGTAGGCGTATCTGTTTTTAGTTTTAGTTTCTACGTTTTATTATATCCTGGAAGAGTGGTGCTTCCTAGCACAGGTTTTATTAAACTTAAAAGTAGGCTCCGGCCACTGAAAATCTATGTATATACTTTTCTGAAACAAATAAATAATTTGTTTTGTATTTATTTTGTATCGACTAGGTTTTCCATTCGATGTCGCAAGTTTTTAAGCCGCAAAGCTCAGCTTATAGGCCTCTGACGTGATTTATGTAACGACTACTATCACAGACAATAACCGACGGCTTTACGTGCCTTCCGAAGCACAGAATCCTTTTTCTTACAGAAAATCGAGCTATTCCGCCTGCGTTGTCCTAACTATACTCGGAAAAATCTCACAAAATGATAAACTGTCAAATATTAACTGTATGTGTTGGAAACTTGTATATTTTTTTTTTCATCTTTTTATTAGTCCAATTTTTCCCTCAGGTTAGAAAAAGAAAAAGAGAAGGAGAAAGAGAAAGCCCCAGAAAAAGAAAAGGAGAAAGAAAAAGAGAAACCATCAACCTCAACCGCTTCAACATCAATAGCGTCTACATCCGCGGCTCCAACAACAACTACAACAACAAGTGAGGAGAAGATAATGGCTCCTCGGTCGCGGTCCAAGTCGCGGTCAGTGCACAGGAGCGCACCCGCCGAGCCCGACGAGAAGAGGCTGCCCAAACGCAGGCCGATGTCCACTAAACGTAAGTCAAACAGAACACAAGTTGTTAATTACAAAACTATCATCTCTTGAAACAGATTAACCGTTAGTTTTTTAACATTTTGTATAACTTTAACGCGTTTCGTTTCCCTACCTTTTATGAACATCATAAAAAAAACACTTGACACTGGCACAAAGTCTTCTACAAACTAAAAAAAAAACAGACTGTCAATATCACGTAAGAAAGTTGTGAATTTCAAAACTATCATCTCTTGAAACAGAAACAAAAAAAACAGTCTGTCAATATCACGTAAGAAAGTTGTGAATTTCAAAACTATCATCTCTTGAAACAGAAACAAAAAAACAGTCTGTCAATATCACGTAAGAAAGTTGTTAATTTCAAAACTATCATCTCTTGAAACAGAAACAAAATAAAACAGTCTGTCAATATCACGTAAGACTCCGTATTTGGTATCCGTGAAAAATCCATATAAAACGTATATTGATGGGTACAAAAGCTGTCATACATTTACTAGGAAGGCCAATTGGGATACGAACCGAATACGGAGCAGTGATAACACGCCCTAAACTTGTTCGCATGACCTGCGTATTTTTGAACATTATTGTATTTATGAACTGATCTATACACATTGTCATTTATGAATGAAAAGAAAATCATATGATTGATAATGATTCTGACTCTGATATACTTTAATCGTTAAACTCCATCTCGAAATTTCTCTATTTTTACCAGAACATGTTATGAAGCGTCCAATACTATACAGTGGCGACGATTTGCGACATAAATCTAATTTCTAGTAGTGCTGTCACTTTCTTAACTTTGAAATAAGAACAGTAAGCAGCAATAGCAAATAAACATATGACTTTGACATTCCTAATTTAACGTAAGATGCTTTAAATAATAACTGAGCATAGAGCACGCTTTCTTATTTTACGTCAAATAAGCAGTTTTATTAGGAATGTCAAAGTCATGTGTTTATTTGCTATCCTGCTCTTATGTCAAACTTATGAAACTGTCAGCGCTACTAAGAATTAGAATTATGTCGCGAGAATCGACGCCATTGTATAGAATATTGGACGCTTCATAAGGCAGAGATAACATGTTCTGGTAAAAAGAGAGAAATGAAATTCGTAATGGGGTTTAACGATTAAAGTATATCAGGGTCAGAATCATAATCAATCTTTTGAATTGTTTTCCCCTTTGTTTTATAAAATGTACCCTCTCCCACCTCCCATGGTCCTACCGACCTCTCGGTCATCAAGACCGTGTCAGACCGAAACAACGGGACGTACAGGGGGACTTACAAAGCATACGCTAAAGCACTGCCTGAATTTTCTGTCTATTTTTTTATAAAATGTACAGCACGTTGTCTCTCAGCAGGGGAAAGCCCGAGCACGAGCGCGTCGCGGCGCCCGCACGTCAGCACCGACAGCGATAGCTCCGGCCGCGCCAGCAGGTAACACACATCATTATCACACACATACACACACACACACACGGAAACAAACACATGCTTGAATAATACAGAACAGGAGCGGTGTTTTTGAACCGCTCGAACCTTGCGCATACGAAACACCAATAGAGTTTGAGTGATTCAAAAATACGGCTCTGAGTATCATCATCTCCCTAGACTTTTCACATATTTGACGGGGTTGGTTACCTTATCTAGGAAATTCAAAGAGGAGGAGAGAGGTTTTTACACAGAGCGACTGACATGTGACTTGAGAAGGAAAACCTAAACTAATAACATAATACAGAAAGTAAAACAAAAAAATACTGCGATATTGTGCCACCCATTTTTTACTTTTGCGCAAGCTATATCATCGGTTTAGCTAAAGTTTGATATTAACTAAGATCCAAATAAGCTTTTATGACGAATTAGCAGTTCTGGTTGGTTTGTATCATTTCCCCATATGATAACTCCATACAATAACAGCATACAACATAATGGTCCTTACTTCTGTCAGATCATCGTCCAGCAGATGTGGGCTGACGAAGAAGTTAGTGTCCCGCCGCAGCCAGAGCGCCAACTCCGCCAGCTCCGGCAACACCATCGCGTCCGGCACCAGCAAGCGGCCGCGCAAGAGGAAGACCACCGAGTGAGTTATACTTGCAGCAGATGGGGCCCGCCAACAAGCTGGGGTCCCGCCGCAGCCAGAGCGCCAACTCCGGCAACACCATCGCGTCCGGCACCAGCAAGCGGCCGCGCAAGAGGAAGACCACCGAGTGAGTTATACTTGCAGCAGATGGGGCCCGCCAACAAGCTGGGGTCCCGCCGCAGCCAGAGCGCCAACTCCGGCAACACCATCGCGTCCGGCACCAGCAAGCGGCCGCGCAAGAGGAAGACCACCGAGTGAGTTATACTTGCAGCAGATGGGGCCCGCCAACAAGCTGGGGTCCCGCCGCAGCCAGAGCGCCAACTCCGGCAACACCTAGCATCCGGCACCAGCAAGCGGCCGCGCAAGAGGAGGACCACCGAGTGAGTTATACTTGCAGCAGATGGGGCCCGCCAACAAGCTGGGGTCCCGCCGCAGCCAGAGCGCCAACTCCGGCAACACCTAGCATCCGGCACCAGCAAGCGGCCGCGCAAGAGGAAGACCACCGAGTGAGTTATACTTGCAGCAGATGGGGCCCGCCAACAAGCTGGGGTCCCGCCGCAGCCAGAGCGCCAACTCCGCCAGCTCCAAATATATTATTCTTTCCTTTTTTTGTCGCTGGCGTTTCGAACGGCGGCTTTATTGGCGACTTAAATAGATTGCCTATTAAAAAATTAAGGAGATGATAGACCCAAGCAACCCGGTGAACTACAGTAAATAATAATAAATAGAGTCGAAGACCCCCAATTTTTAAACATTTTATGCTATAAAATGATCTCTAAACTATGTAATCTTCATTGTCCGCATTCCATGCCGTCGTGCTCCGGGTTGCAATCGCAATTCTCATCCAAAAGAGAAAAATAATAACAAAACCTAAAGTTTCTATCTTTATTTTACCAGACCCTCTACAAGCGAACCGACGCGTCGGTCGTCGAACGTAAAGGCGCAAGTCGGGGACAAACTCAAAGTGTACTACGGACCCACGCAATCAGAGTCAAAGGTGAGAAAAACTTATAGCTATTAGCGCCAAATACCCTTAAAATTGAAATTCTTATACTTAATTGTTTAAATTCCCTTGATCCCAGTATTTTTTACATACATACATATAATCACGCTTTTATCCCTACTGGGGTAGGAAAAGCGTAAACGACCTAGACAATGATCGTTCCGCCACGTCTGGCAAAATTTTAAGGGTTATTTAAGATAGATTTGTGGGTATATTGCTGTAGTGACAGGTTGTCAGCCCATTGCCTAAATTGCAATATACTGAAATCCTTGGATCCCTCAGCTGGTTTATACAGCATGCCCGGGAGGAAATGCAGCTGGCACATTCTATGTTTTTCTCTTGCTCCTAGTCCAGCATGGAAGAAAGTATTTTTTACATACTGTAAAACGTCAAAAGAACTTTTACATCAAGAACATTATTTTTCACATGCTTTGTCTAAAAGCAATCGCTCAAAGCGATGAGTCCATCTTTGCGTACATATAGATTCAATAGCCCGTTGGCCAGGAATGTCCTCCCGTGGCCCATGATATAGTTATAAGTTTTTTTTTTTAATTATACACATGCATAAGCGAATGAAGGAGTTTTTACTTATATATCTGAATTAACAAACCTCTGCTTTCTGTTTCTCGTTCAAGACGCGTCAGGCTGTGTATTCGCAGGTGACGTACGAGGCGAAGGTGATCGAGATCTCGCACGCGGGCTTGCTGCGCGTGCACTACACCGGCTGGAACACGCGCTACGACGAGTGGATCAAACCAACACGCATCGCGCTCAATGTCACCCAGCACGAGCAGAGGAACAAGAAGGTATACTATATACAGAAGGGGATCGAGATCTTCACCCAGCACGAGCAGAGGAACAAGAAGGTATACTATATACAGAAGGGGATCGAGATCTTCACCCAGCACGAGCAGAGGAACAAGAAGGTATACTATATACAGAAGGGGATCGAGATCTTCACCCAGCACGAGCAGAGGAACAAGAAGGTATACTATATACAGAAGGGGATTGAGATCTTCACCCAGCACGAGCAGAGGAACAAGAAGGTATACTATATACAGAAGGGGATCGAGATCTTCACCCAGCACGAGCAGAGGAACAAGAAGGTATACTATATACAGAAGGGGATCGAGATCTTCACCCAGCACGAGCAGAGGAACAAGAAGGTATACTATATACAGAAGGGGATCGAGATCTTCACCCAGCACGAGCAGAGGAACAAGAAGGTATACTATATACAGAAGGGGATTGAGATCTTCACCCAGCACGAGCAGAGGAACAAGAAGGTATACTATATACAGAAGGGGATCGAGATCTTCACCCAACACGAGCAGAGGAACAAGAAGGTATACTATATACAGAAGGGGATCGAGATCTTCACCCAGCACGAGCAGAGGAACAAGAAGGTATACTATATACAGAAGGGGATCGAGATCTTCACCCAGCACGAGCAGAGGAACAAGAAGGTATACTATATACAGAAGGGGATTGAGATCTTCACCCAGCACGAGCAGAGGAACAAGAAGGTATACTATATACAGAAGGGGATCGAGATCTTCACCCAGCACGAGCAGAGGAACAAGAAGGTATACTATATACAGAAGGGGATCGAGATCTTCACCCAGCACGAGCAGAGGAACAAGAAGGTATACTATATACAGAAGGGGATCGAGATCTTCACCCAGCACGAGCAGAGGAACAAGAAGGTATACTATATACAGAAGGGGATCGAGATCTTCACCCAGCACGAGCAGAGGAACAAGAAGGTATACTATATACAGAAGGGGATCGAGATCTTCACCCAGCACGAGCAGAGGAACAAGAAGGTATACTATATACAGAAGGGGATCGAGATCTTCACCCAGCACGAACAGAGGAACAAGAAGGTATAATACAGGAATAGTAATAAAAAATGCTGATATTTTATTTACGGCGCTGGCCACCAGTAATTCGAGTAACAGCAAGTATTAGCGGCCGAGGCCGGCAACGATATCAAATATATACAATAGTACAATAGGCCGGAAAATATTATACAATAGTGTCATTTGGAAGGTATATAATGCGATCTAACTAATAATAGGAATGTCAAGCCCTAATTCTGATCATTATTTAACCATGCTGCCATATTTATTATTTTTCTTATTTCACAGAATACCAGCATAAGTAGACGTGTTAGAGCCAAGCGGACTGAAGGTATGCATTTTTAATTTTCTCTCTTTCTATGAAATCGACCAAAGGGCTTTCGGTTGCAATGTTTAAATTATACGCTAACTTTCAGAATCATCGACTCGATCAGATTCAGACAGTGATTCGGACAGTGACGTCAATGTAAAGCGACCACCAAAGAAATCTGAAGACAAATCTATTTCGAAAAGTAAGTACAAAATATGTAATAATGTTTTAAAACATAAAAATTAAGTCTTCTGTTCTTTTATTATAATATTATTCAATAAAAATAAAAAAAGTATACATTGCTTTTAGAAGGCTTCGTAAGATGTAAAGTATGTTTGCAAAATGTTGTGTAACTATTGTTAGCGACAGGCAGAACCCCTCATACTTTTATGTGATTGGTCGATGTGCATTAGTCCCATTTTTTCGTATATCTAATAAATGATCGGTAGTTAAAAGCAAATAGCAGTCGTTCTCGCTTACTCTTAGGCGCCCGCGCAGATCTGGCTCCGCCCAGTATTTGAGTTTCGATGCGAGTTTACCTTCGGCACCGAGCTAGTCATCTGAAATCCCCCCAAGGCAACGCTCGTTCAGGTGTGTTGCCTCCGCGCCGCGACCGCGACTGCTAGTTGTAGTATATGCTCTCTGTGAAATTTTAAAAACTGTGTATTATTTGGGGCCAAGGGCCAATAACTATACTGAAGAGTCTTTTTTTATTGCTAGCTCCGTCTCGGTCCAAAGACGCGGCGAAGTCGAGCGACAGCAGCAGCTCCAGCAAACCGCGCAAGCGCCCCCTGCGCACCGTCTCCACCCCCAACCACGCCTCCCCGCCCAAGAAGCCCCGCCCCACGCCCACCACCAACCCCCCGCACCCACCGCACGCACCCCCCCACCCCCACCCCTCGCACGCCGGACGAGACTACGACCTCAATGAGATCAGATCAGAATTGAAAGGACTTCACACGGTGAAACAGGAACCCGAAGAAACTGTCAAACAGGAAGCCCCGGAGAAAGAACAGAAATCTCCGCAACCCGTGCCAGTAGCGATTCCCTTACCGGAACCGCCGCAGCCGGAAAAACAGCCAGAAGATGTCTACGAGTTCAAAGAACCGGAGCCGTTTGAACTTGAACTTCACGATGAGAAGAAAAAACGCACGCATCGGATATTCGACGACATATCGCCCAGTAAATACGCCTCCACGCTTACTAAATCGCTTAGTGAGGAGATTTCTGAAGACCCGTTGAGACCTAAACCTACAAGACGGTCGCCTTCGCTATCTCCGTTCAGAGATTTCGGGACCGCAAGAGATATAACAGTCAGAGAAAGCCCGGACTTGGAGCTCAAAGATGACCCGTTCTCGATGGACGACGACTCCTTCCAAGATGGCAGTTCGGGGCTCACCTTCGAAGGGTTCACGCCGGCCAAAAATCAAGAAACATACTCCAAGAAAAGTAAAGTTTCGAAACTTCGCGAGTTGATTGATGATTCCCCGGAGAGTCCGGCTGATGACGAACAGTCTTCTGATGATGAGCCTGATGAAGATATCATCATGAAACTCGATTCCTTAACGCTGCCTGAAGCGCCTGAATCTTCCTCTGACGAGCCGCCCAAATCCAAGTCTCCGATAGAAGAGAAAGAAGAAGAGAAGATGATCATAGATCCACCCTCTCTTGAAGACATTCCCTTACCGGCGACCAGTGAGCCCAGTGAGGTTCCGAAAGATATTGATTTAGCGTCTATACCTGAACCTCCTAAATCTCCACCTCCTAAGAAAATAGAATCTCCACCGAAAAAAATAGAACAGCCACCCAAAAAGATAGAACCACCTCCGAAAAAAGTAGAACCACCCTCGAAAAAAGTAGAACCACCTCCGAAAAAAATAGAACCAAACCCGAAAAAATTAGAACCACCTCAGAAAAAAGTAGAACCACCTCCGAAAAAAGTAGAACAGCTTCCCAAAAAGATTGAACTACCTCCGAAAAAAGTAGAACAACCTCAGAAAAAGGTAGAACAAACCGCCAAAAAGGCGGAATCACCACTCAAAAAGATAGACACGCCATTTAAAAAGATAGAACAGTCACCTAAAAAGATGGAACTGACACCTAAAAAGATAGAAATGACACCTAAAAAGATAGAACTGACTCCTAAAAAGATAGAACTGCCATTTAAGAAGATGGAACAGCCACTCAAAAAATTGGAACTATCAATCAAAAAGGTTGAACAGCCAATCAAAAAGGTTGAACAGGCACTCAATAAGGTGGAACTGACAATCAAAAAAGTGGAACAACCACTCAAAAAGATAGAACTGCCATTCAAAAAGATGGAACCAAAGAAGCTGGAAATTAAAAAAACTGAAGTTCCCAGCTTCCCTAGCACCAGCATCATCATCAACATGGCCGCTATTCCCTTGCCCGAACCCAAACCGGAGGCAAAAGAAGTGAAAGAAGACAAACAAGAACCATCTAAAGAGAGAGATGATAAAGAGGAAGAAATCAAACTTCTCTCCATTCCTCTTCCTACCACGGAACCCAAAGAGCCTCAAAAAGTACTACCGGATGTCAAACCTGACATCACAAAGCTAGAACCGCCGTCTAGTCCTCAGATCGATACAGAGGAAGACAAGTCTGAGCCCGACAGTCCGGCCAGGCTGGACGTACTGCCCGAGCCTCCGCCACGGTTCCTACTACAATCCGAAGGGCCGAAGATAGCGGAAAAACTTCTCAACGCTATCAACAGCGCCAAAAGACTATCAATGTCGCCGCCTCCGCTCGAAAACAGACCGAACACTCCTAAGAAAGATCTCCTCAAAATCCCTAAACCCGAAGGCAAGACATCTCCCGTTGTCCCCGATCGTAAATCCGCCTCTCCGGCAGGCAAACCCGACATGCTGAAGCCGCTGTCGAAGATCGAAATCGTCAAAAAATCGAGTCCCATCGACGCTGGTATCTCTATATTCGGCGAGCCGTCCAAACTGACAGATGCCAAGCGGGACGTCGCTGATGTAAAGAAAGTTCCGACCAAGCCGAAAGACCCTACACCTCCGAGGCTGCAGAGTCCGTTGAATATTCTGGAGAGGCGGAAGAGTGTGGCAGAGCTACCAGCTTTGACCAATCCTGGGAAAAGCAACAAGGTGTTGAGTGACACGATACAGAAGCTATCGAGTCAGATCAACCAGGCTGCCGCCGCCGCGCACATACCATTACCACCTTTCCCGACAGCTGATAGGAGTGAGTCCAGTGATTCTGATGAAGAAGACAGGAGGTAAGCAGATTGAATCAGAATTTAAATACTTTTGGGTGAGAGTTATCGCTCTTTATTTTTATTGGCATAATTGTTGTTCGATATTATAGTAGAAATCATCTCCGTAGCCTTGTCCCGTATCTCACGGGGCCGGCTACCTAATCTAGGGGATTGAACGAGGATACTGGTTTTTACACACGCGACTGCCATCTGACCTCCGCAACCCAGAAGGGAAACCAGACCCAATCCCAGATTAGGCTTTTGCAAAGTGGCCAACCCAGCTGTCAGAGTTTTCAAGCTGCCAATGCTTAGCAAAGGCCTTTTGCATGGCTTAACGACTAATATCTATGGTATTAGCCGAACCGGAACCAACGGTTTAACGTGCCTTCCGTAGCACTACTCTTTTAAAGTTTCATATCATTACTTATTTCCAAATCGTCGTTACTCTCGCCTCCAATCTTCATTAAGTTGTTTGTTTTCCGCGTAGGTTGATAATCGACAAGCTATCCGTGGAAGAATGGGCGAGTCCCATAGCGGAGCCCCTGCGCGCGGGGGCTGCGTCGGCGTTCTCGTCGGCGCGGGCGCTGCACGCGGGCAAGTCCGCAGGAGAGTGGAGCGCGGGGGAAACTCTACTTATGTTGGAAGATGCCTGCAAGAACGAGAGGAAACACAGTACGTATTGTTTTGTACTTAGTTTTTCCTTTCAGAGGTGGCCGTGATATATTATAATGCTGAAAGATATTAGTATTTCTTCCATGCTCGACTGGGAGCGTGAGAAAAACATAGAATGTGCCAGCTGCATTTCCTCCCGGGCATGCTGTAAAATCCAGCTAAGGGATTCGAGGGTTTCAGTATATTATAATTTAGGCGATGGGCTGACAACCTGTCACTTCAGCAATATACCTACAAACCTATCTTAAATAGCCCACAAAACTTTGTCAGACGTGGCGGAACGACCTTTGTTAGGGTCGTTTACGCTCTGCCCACCGCATTGGGGATAGAGGCGTGATTGTATGTATGTATGTATTAGTATTTCCATTCACCGACAGACGGATTCTTTGTATGAAAATGTGTAAGAAGGAGGACACTGCGTGGCAAAGTCAGTTCATAAATTTTACGTCGCAACTACGTCCTAGTGCGTTCTGACCTTAGAGTATATGTATAAAATAAAGCGTTTTAACGTTTACTTCTATTTATTGAATAGAAAAAAGCACAATTACATGTGTTATTTTACAATGGAGGAAAAGAAAAGTGGGTTGCCAGGTGCTTCCCAAAATATCTACATAACAAATGAAATGTTGCCAAATCGTTAACTATTTTATACTAAATATTTAGGAACATATTACATGTTCAATAATAAATTGAACAGTATACATAAGCAAGTTATAGTGCGCGTAAATGAGTATGAACCGCAAGGATGGGTAAGGGAGTAAACAATCCGAACATTTAAATCGCATTCAGTTTGGTAACAATAGTTTCCTGCGCCGATATTGTTCCCACAAAGTACTAATCATACATACATACATATAATCACGCCTTTATCCCAAATGGGGTAGGCAGAGCGTAAACGACCTAAACAAAGGTCGTTCCGCCACGTCTGACAACGTTTTGAGGGTTATTTAAAGATAGATTTGTAGGTATATTGCTGTAGAGACAGGTTGTCAGCCCATCGCCTAAATTACAATATACTGAAACCCTCGAATCCCTTAGCTGGTTTTTACAGCATGCCCGGAAGGATATGCAGCTGGCCCATTCTATGATTTTCTCTCGCTCCCAGTCCAGCATGGAAGAAAGTACTAATCATTTATCAATAATCATGATATAATGTGTAAAATCAAGGTACAAAAACGATCACCATGATTTTTATTACCTTTTAAATACAGATATAAATAATTTTCTTCCATGCTGGACTGGGAGAGATAAAGAAACATAGAATGTTCCAGCTGCCCTTCCTCCCGGGCATGCTGTAGAAGTCAGCAAAAGGGACTCAAGGGTTACAGTGTATTATAATTTGGGCGATGGGCTGACAACCTGTCACTATAGCAATACAAATTACAATCTAAAATTGCCCTCATTTTTTGACAGACGTGGCGAAAACGCCTTTTACGAGGCGTTATCGCTCTGCCTACCCCATAAAGGATGGGGGCGTGATATTATGTATGTATGTATGTTTAAATACAGCTAAAATCAGCGTCCATACAAAAACCTGCTTACCTTGACATAAAGGTCGTCGAGCGTTGCGCGCGCTCTATAGCTTGCTTATGTATACTCTAAAGGTCTGACCTTCGGCTCTGATAACTTATCGTAAAGACAAAAATAAATCGCGTCTTTCCCATTAGAATTAAAAAAACAAGGACAAAAGTTTTAATAAGAACATTATGTTCCCATTGCCTCGTTGCAGGTGCGAGCGTGGTTGTAGCAGGCAGCGGGCGTGTGGGCTCCAGCGGGCAGGCAGCGGCTGGAGGGGATGATGACACCAACATATCGCTGCTGCTATGCTCCGAGACAATTCCAGGGTCGCCAGCGCCGGAGTCAGAGCCCGCCCAACCCAGACAGAGGCTCCATATGCCGTTTGCCAGCGCGCCGCCGCATCACCATCACAAAGGTAACATGACACCAACATATCGGTAACATTATGCTCCGAGACCATCCCAGGGTCGCCAGCGCCGGAGTCAGAGCCCGCCCAACCCAGACAGAGGCTCCACATGCCGTTAGCCAGCGCGCCCCCGCATCACCATCACAAAGGTAACATGACACCAATATATTATGCTCCGAGACCATCCCAGGGTCGCCAGCGCCGGAGTCAGAGCCTGCCCAACGCAGACAGAGGCTGCACATGCCGTTTGCCATCACAAAGTTAACATGACACCAACATATCGCTGCTATTATGCTCCGAGACCATCCCAGGGTCGCCAGCGCCGGAGTCAGAGCCCGCCCAACCCAGACAGAGGCTCCACATGCCGTTAGCCAGCGCGCCCCCGCATCACCATCACAAAGGTAACATGACACCAATATATTATGCTCCGAGACCATCCCAGGGTCGCCAGCGCCGGAGTCAGAGCCTGCCCAACGCAGACAGAGGCTGCACATGCCGTTTGCCATCACAAAGTTAACATGACACCAACATATCGCTGCTATTATGCTCCGAGACCATCCCAGGGTCGCCAGCGCCGGAGTCAGAGCCCGCCCAACCCAGACAGAGGCTCCACATGCCGTTTGCCAGCTCGCCCCCGCATCACCATCACAAACGTAACATACATACATACATATAATCACGCCTTTATCCCTAATGGGGTAGGCAGAGCGTAAACGACCTAAACAAAGGTCAATCCGCCACGTCTGACAAAGTTTTGAGGGTTGTTAAAGATAGATTTTTAGGTATATTGCTGTAGTGACAGGTTGTCAGCCTATCGCCTAAATTGCAATATACACAAACCCTTGGATCCCTTAGCTGGTTTTTACAGCATGCCCGGGAGGAAATGCAACTGGCACATTCTATGTTTTTCTCTCGCTCCCAGTCCAGTATGGAAGTAAACAAAGTAAAAGTAACAAAGGTGACATGACACCAATATATCGGTGATATTATGCTCCGAGACCATCCCAGGGTCGCCAGCGCCGGAGTCAGAGCCTGCCTAACCCAGACAGAGGCTCCACATGCCGTTTGCCTGCGCGCCCCCGCATCACCATCACAAAGGTAGGACTACATATTTTAGCATGTACTGTGCTTCTAAATATGTAATGGAAACTCTACAGTACAAAAAAACACCGTTCTAAACCCGCCCTTGCATTGCAGCCAATCAACAAACCTTCTTATGTGTTCTACAGTCTACTATAAGATACATCGACTAAAGTGTTGATCGAACGATGGTCGGATCTTTCTCTCGCACTCACGTGAAGGAGAGAGACCCGACGATCTATCAACAGTTGAGCCGGTAGTGTGCGCAGGCCTTTACAGACGCTCACTACGTTTAGCGGGCAGATTGTTAAAGAAGCTTCATTATACAGTTTAGTTCGTCATCAGCTCATATTCGTCCCCATCGAAGGGCACGAGCCTACCCTGAATTAATCCACCACGTGGGCCCAGGACGGATTGGTCGACTTCACATACAACCTTTGAATTTCTTCGTAGGTGTGTGCAGGTTTCTTCACGTTTTCCTTTACCGTAAGTCCGGTGGTGTAGGATAGGTTCGCTGCCTCCTATGCAGGGGGTCGTGGTTCGAATCCCACCACGTACCAATGTGTTTTTCTGTTTCCGAATTTCATATGTAGGGTAAATCCAGGGCAAAGCGTCAAAAAATTTAAAAAAAAAATGTGGCTGCTATTTTGTTTTTTTTTTGTGTAGAACGCGAATGTAAAGGTAAAATAAAATACATACTCCTATACCTATTACAATTCATGAGATACAGTCCGCCAACAGACCAAGTAACCCAAGTTACCGTGGATTTACTCTGCAAGTTTATTCGGCGCTTTTACGGTAAAGAAAACATACATACATAAAATCACGCTTTTATCCCTTAAGGGGTAGGCAGAGCGTTAAACGCCTCGTAAAAGGCGCTTTCGCCGCGTCTGACAATAATTGAGGGTAATTTTAGATTGTAATGTGTATTGAGATAGTGACAGGTTGTCAGCCCATCGCCTAAATTACAATACACTGTAACCCTCGAGTCCCTTTTGCTGTCTTCTACAGCATGCCCGGGAGGAAGGGCAGCTGGAACATTCTATGTTTTTCTATCTCTCCCAGTCCAGCATGGAAGTAAGAAAACAGTTTAGTTCATCATCTCCCTAGCCTTATCTCTTATCTCACGGGGTCGGCTACCTAATCTAGGTGATTGAACGAGGGTTCTAGTTTTTACACAGAGCGAATGCCATCTGACCTCCGCAACCCAGAAAACAGTGGTTGGTTTAAAGTCCCGTCGTCAGTGGTAGAAAGTCCGTATTAAAAATCGTTTGCTAAAACTGTATATTACTTCTAGCAGAGGAAAGAGCGGGCGGCGGGTCCAGAGAGCAGCCGCAGGGCAACGCGGACGAGCCCGCAGAGCAGCCCCGCGACGAGGGCGGCGCCGCCGGGGCGGAGGCCGGGCGCTGGGCGCGGCGACACGCACTGCTGGATAATACGCCGCCGACCACGCCGGATAGCAGTCTGGACATGTCACCGCAACCTCACAGGTACACACAGACTCTTACATACATAAATCACGCCGTATCCCTAAAGGGGTAGCCAGAGGTCGTTTCGCCACGTCTGTCATAGTAAAAGGTTGTCAGACCATCGCCTAAATTACAATACATTGAAAGTATTCGAAACCCTTCGAGGCTCCCTTAGCTTTTCCTATTGCTCCGAGTCCAGCATGGAAGAAAGACTAATACGTTTACCAATACATTGAAAGTATTGAAACACTCGAGAATCCCTTAACTGTTTTTTAAGAATGCTCGGGAAGAGATGCAGCTGGCACATTCTATGTTTTTTTGTCACTCCCAGTCCAGCATGGAAGAAAGACTTATACATTTACTATCATCAATCGTCAACACCGTCTCGCTCACGTCATCTAGATCAGGACAAATTTACCTCCGCAGTGTTTCAGGGATTTTTAATGTTCTAGAAATTAATTTAACATGCGGGACTGGGAGTGAGAGAAAAACATAGAATGTGCCAGCTGCATTTCCTCTTGAGCATGCTGTAAAAGCCAGCTAAGGGCTGAGGATTTCAGTATATTGTTATTTAGGCGATGGGCAGAGAACCTGTCACTACAGCAATATACGTACAAATCTATCTTAAATAACCCTCAAAACTTTGTCAGACGTGGCGGAACGACCTTTGTTCAGGTCGCTTACGCTCTGCCTACCCCATTGGGAATAAATGCGTGATTATATGTATGTATGTAGAAATTAATTTCTGGAAGTCACCGATTCAAAACTACCACATGTAGGCATTATTGGTCCTACTTTTGTATGAGTGAGTAGGTTTCCTGATCAGGTTATATTTATACACAGGGAACGACGGATATCAGAGCGGGATAGTCCGTCAGAGCGGAAAGAAGATGAGGACGATGGCCGCAACAACGATCAGGCGATGGATATTGAGAAACCACATGGTAAGCCTATACATACATACATGGTATTGTATAGTATGGTGTTCACACACACACACACATACACTCACCAACACTCATTAATTTTAGTCCCTATTTTATAATTTGAATAATAAATGGTAAATATTATTGTAAAACGATAATAAGTTTAGCTGGAAGATCTAGGCATCTCCATTACAAGTGTCTTCGACTACTTACTGGGGAGCCTTATCCTATATAGATGTAAGATTTATGCAATAAACAATTTTTAACTTAAATTTTTTCATGGTACAACAACACAAATACAACAAAAAACCAGCAAATGTTCTACCTATACTATGTCCAATTCAGATTTAGAATAAAGGTAAACAAAGTTTCATGTCTTTTGTTTTGTTCATGTTCTTCTGATCAGACATTGTTTACCTTTATTCTAAATATGATTTGGAAATATGTAGTATAAATATGTCATTACTAGCGATGCATAATTACGTAATTTTACCGAATACGCCGGTAAAATACGGGAATTTTACGGTAATTTATATAGATTACGCTAAAATTACCAGTCTCACGGTATAACGTTTTAAGACAAATCATGAAGTGAAAACTCCATTACTAAAAGAAAAATTGTTCAGTGTTTAGAAAAGTTGTTCAGTTTTAAGATAAGTTGTTTAGTTTTGAGAAAAGTTGTTCAAATATTGGAAAAGTTGTTCAGTTTTAAATTAAGTTGTTCAATTTTGAGAAAAGTTGTTCAGTGTGAGAAAAGCTGTTCTGTCTCGAGAAAGTCTTTTAGTTTGAGAAAAGTTGTTGTTTAACGAAGTCCTAGGCATCATACTCAGGGTATGTATCTGTGTCTGTAAACACAATGCTGTTGCCATATTTTCCAAGTAGCCCTATAATACGTTTTTTATTGAATATTACCTTATTTTACTGTATAATATATTTTAAGGTTATTTTACAGCTCCACATCTCTAGTCATTACTCATTAATCTCATTATACAAATGCCTATCCATTTTTTTTTCTTTAGGAGTTCGGTCCCGCAAGGCGTCGGAATGCTCCGGTCTAGGGGGCGGGGGGCGCGGCAGACGGCGAGCGAGACGCGACACGGACGACCACGCCCACAATAACAGCAACCACGCGCCACCTCCGCTCAAATACAACTTTTACGTAGATCTAGGTAAGTTATTATAAGAATAAGGTGTCAGTTTTCGTAAGGCATCGAAATGCTTCGGCCTGGGGGACGGGGGGCGCGGGTGGGTATATCATAACCACGCCCACAAAAACAGCAACCACTCGCGACGCGTTAGAATGATCCAGCCTGGAGAGCGCGGGAGGATACTGCCGACCACGCCCACAATAACAGCAACCACGCGCCACCACCGCTCAAATACAACTTCTACGTAGATCTAGGTAAGTTATTATAAGGTGTCAGTTCCCGCGAGGCGTCGGGGGGTTCCGGTCTAGGGGGCGATGGGGGCTGCTGCCCACCACGCCCACAATAACAGCAACCACGCGCCACCACCGCTCAAATACAACTTCTACGTAGATCTAGGTAAGTTATTATAAGGTGTCAGTTCCCGCGAGGCGTCGGGGGGTTCCGGTCTAGGGGGCGATGGGGGCTGCTGCCCACCACGCCCACAATAACAGCAACCACGCGCCACCACCGCTCAAATACAACTTCTACGTAGATCTAGGTAAGTTATTATAAGGTGTCAGTTCCCGCGAGGCGTCGGGGGGTTCCGGTCTAGGGGGCGATGGGGGCTGCTGCCCACCACGCCCACAATAACAGCAACCACGCGCCACCACCGCTCAAATACAACTTCTACGTAGATCTAGGTAAGTTATTATAAGGTGTCAGTTCCCGCGAGGCGTCGGGGGGTTCCGGTCTAGGGGGCGATGGGGGCTGCTGCCCACCACGCCCACAATAACAGCAACCACGCGCCACCACCGCTCAAATACAACTTCTACGTAGATCTAGGTAAGTTATTATAAGGTGTCAGTTCCCGCGAGGCGTCGGGGGGTTCCGGTCTAGGGGGCGATGGGGGCTGCTGCCCACCACGCCCACAATAACAGCAACCACGCGCCACCACCGCTCAAATACAACTTCTACTTAGATCTAGGTAAGTTATTATAAGGTGTCAGTTCCCGCGAGGCGTCGGGGTGCCCCGGTCTGGGGGGCGGAGGGCTACTGCCCACCACGCCCACAATAACAGCAACCACGCGCCACCACCGCTCAAATACAACTTCTACTTAGATCTAGGTAAGTTATTATAAGGTGTCAGTTCCCGCGAGGCGTCGGGGTGCTTCGGTCTGGGGGGCGGGGCTACTGCCCACCACGCCCACAATAACAGCAACCACGCGCCACCACCGCTCAAATACAACTTCTACTTAGATCTAGGTAAGTTATTATAAGGTGTCAGTTCCCGCGAGGCGTTGGGGTGCTTCGGTCCGGGGGGCGGGGCTACTGCCCACCGCGCCCACAATAACAGCAACCACGCGCCACCACCGCTCAAATACAACTTCTACTTAGATCTAGGTAAGTTATTATAAGGTGTCAGTTCCCGCGAGGCGTTGGGGTGCTTCGGTCCGGGGGGCGGGGCTACTGCCCACCACGCCCACAATAACAGCAACCACGCGCCACCACCGCTTCTACGTAGATCTAGGTACAGATTATAGTGGAAAGTCTAGAAATCTTGTGCCTCAAGTTAAAACAACTCCAAATAGACCCGAAGCTCTTTTAAAAATATCATTTGGGGAAAAACATGCTGACGTCAGCAATTATTTGTATGGGATTATTGTCCTCCAAACTTCAGTATGAAAATGGCACCCCATGATTTTTAATCAATATTGTGGGGTTGACATACATACTAAATCGAAGACTAATATGTCAATAATACTCCAGATATTTGATGATCTTCCATGCTGGCCTGGGAGCGAGAGAAAAAACATAGAATGTGCCAGCTGCATTTCCTCCCGGGCATGCTGTAAAAATCAGCTAAGGGATCCGAGGGTTTCAGTATATTGTAATTTAAGCGATGGGCTGACAACCTGTCACTACAGCAATATACATACAAGTCTATCTTGAATAACCCTCAGACGTGGCGGAACGACCTTTGCTAGGTCGTTTGCGCTCTGCCTACCCCATTAGGGATAAAGGCGTGACTGTATTTATGTATGTATTCGATCATTCAAATTTAGTCTAAAATTAATTTGGAATCAATTTTGTAGACCCATCCTGGGACTGCCCGACGCGCATCACCGTGCTTCAGACGCGGCTGGCCGACCTGCGCAAGGCCTACCACTCCGTGAAGGGCGAGCTCGCCGCCATCGACCGCCGCAGGAAGAAGCTGCGCCGCAAGGAGAGGGAAGGTAAATACTCCTCCCACCGATTTTCCTAGAGATCGGCCAACTGCGCAGGACTTGTTTTTAGTGCCCAAGTGTTTGCGCTACACACAGGTGCACTCTCTGTTCCTTCAATCTCTTATTCTGGTGGGACAGATTGATTGACACGTCTAAAGATAAATTATTCGCAGAACCGACTATTAACATGCCCATCCGACAGCATGGATCATCTTATTTTTCGGACAATCAGGTGATCACCCTGCAATGTCCTAACCAAACTAGAAACAACAACACAAAGTCATTGTCTCCCGCCGGGAATCGAACCCGGGACCTCCGGGTCGAGAGCCCATGGCTCAGTTCGCTAGACCACGGAAGGAAGGTAACTAACATACGGGGTAGACACATTACGGGAATGGGACATTCATATATGTATTTAGACTTATTTAGACGTTTATTTCACGTAAAATTATCGATACCAACGTGTTTTGCGGCCCATAAATAACTTTGCAACTTAGCTAAGGTCTAAATTTTGGAACTGCAGACTATTAACTCGTTAAACATATGTTTTGTGGTTGATTTACTTCGAAGTTGTAAATAAATAGCAGTTTATGGACTGCAAAACATGTTGGTATCTATAACTCAATGCAATAAACGAAGTATAGGGAGAGACATTAAAGAATAATGAACATTCGTGTAAAAGGTCATTCAGAGAAATGTAGATCATAATGGAAGGGAACGTCAGGAAAATTAACATTGAAGGGAAGGGTCATTTGGAGAAATTGGCATTCAAACAATGGAAATTCGCAGAAATGGACATTCGTATCGTGGAAGATCAGGTGAAACCACATTCAGTGAGAGAGAATAGACATTCGGGAAAATGGACATTCAAGAAGTGACTTCTGAAAAATGGGACATTCGGGGAACATCAGGGAAATGGACATTCAGAGAATAATAGATTTCACAAAACGAACTGGACATTCCGGTAATAAGATACAAAAGGACTTCGACTTGATATGGAATCTTTTCTTCTTTCTTTTCTGTGTCGTTGGTGGACTGCTTGACATAGGTCTTTGCGAACGCGTTCCACTGAGCCAAGTCTTCTCTTAACATCCAGTTGCTCAGCAACTGCAACTGCTGTCGGGGGTCTAGGTGGTCAGATCTGTGGGCTCACGATCTGGAGGTCCTGGGTTCGATTCCCAGTAGGGGCCAAGGTTGATATTTGACAATTTATCACAGTGAGATTTCCCCAGTTTAGGGCTATGCACGCCAAATCAGCTGATTCCGTGCTTCGGAAGGCACGTCGCTTTCTTTGATAGTGATCGTTACACAAACAATGCTTGGCCTATTCGATGTGGTATTTAGGCGGTTTAAAAACTCTGACACCAGGTTTAATCGGGTCGATACACACGCGACATAAGAAGATCAAGGCGTCTTTTGCTTTATAAAATGTAATAGTTGTTTTGTTGTTGGTAAAGGTAGGCAACCTTTAAAAGAAGAAACTGCTACCCTAGCAATAAGGCCGCCTATGTTGTACTTGTCTTTTGTTGTTATCTGTTGTGTTGTATGATTTGTTTTCTGACGTGCAATAAAGTATTTGTATCTTGTTGCAGCCGTGAAGGCCGCGAAGGCCGCGTGCTCATGATGACGCGCGGGGCGGCGCCGGCGCGGCGCGGGGCGGAGGGGGCGGGGTGGGCGGGCGGCGCGCGGGCCGCGGGGGCCGCCGCTAGTCTAGTGACAGCCCGCACTCACAGCTCATACGTTTTAGCATGAGCCTACTTGCAAACATATTCTACCGGGTGTGGAATATCGTCCCGCGAACTGATAGGCGTTGCTCAGTCAACGATACTGAACAACTTCCACCAAGATTTCGTTTCAGGAAGTGAAAATAAAAATTAGTAATCTCGATCAGTATTTTTTTATGGATAAGAATCTTTTTTTTTTTCACTTCCTGTAAGAATTTCTTGGTGGAAGTTGCTTAATATCGTTGACTGAGCAACCCCTATCGGTTTGTGGGACGCTGTCCCTTACACCCCGTATACACACCGATCTCGCGGTACTTGTTATTCTCCAGTCATGTGTTGTTGGAGAATATTAGTATTATAGTCTGTCAACGTCGTGCTTGCCGCGCCTTAGCGCCTTAAGCAGGAGGGTGAGCGAGCACGACGCGTGCGCACATCCGCCAGTTGCCGCATGCCGGTGCTATCGCCGCGTGCTACCGCGTCCCCGCCAACGTCTGTACCCCTAGGGCGCGGTAAGCACGACGTTGACAGACTATAGTCCCATCAGTTTATTCTATAAAATCCATATCGAAATATTTGAAAGGATCCAGTAGATCACTATCACCAATAGACAAATTTATATTTCTTTTTCTGATCATTTAAAAATCGAATATAAATAGCAATTTTTTTAAACTGATGGGAATAAGATGAGTATAACATGCACACGATATAGTCTAGATTGGAGCCTTTAGATCGTATAATGAAATAAATCACTGGTGAAAGATCAGTTTATTGTCGTTATTTTATTTTTATTTGAAAATGACTATTGTAGTGATCTGTGTAGTAGACGTAAGTGTTTTATTGTATTATTTTATTCGATTTTAGAATAATTCCTTGATATAAATGTACTTTGGATGTTACCGTTGCGTCGTTTCAGCTAGATGATTTATTAGAGCTATGAAATGTGTTTTGATGTGTATTAAGGTTAGATTCAATTTATGACAAAACAGTAGCACGCGAGTGCCGCATACAAGAGACTGACAGGATTGAAATGAAACATGAAATATTGTGAAGACTTATTTATTTCCCCAAAGTATATGTAGTTTCTCAGATTTATTATCGAGTTTTCTTAATAAAGTGCAGAATGGATTTCTTTGTGGTTTCATTTAGCCTAAAATACTTTCAAGGAAACAAAATTAACTAAATCGAATTCTTAACTAATTGTACAGAGTGATAAGCAAACATTGCTTTTATAGTATCCCTGTGAATCGCATTACTTCATTCAAAATTAAAATATTGTGATATAATCAAAATCATACTACAGACTATGAACAAGTAATTCATCCCAGATGTTACTTGAATGAAATCAACCAGTTGTTGACATGCATAGTGCAAACATCCAAGTTTTGTATTACGTACTAATTTAGCAAATATTGGTTTTTACAGTTGCCAATTTATAACATCTAATTACACCGAATATAAGCAATAATTCTTATAAATATCTTGGCATAAGGTACGAAACCAAGGCATCCACAGGTAAAATTCTTATTTACACAAGTTATTGCGAAATACAAATATCATAGTATTTGAGAAAGAACAACTACATCGAATGCTTCGTATAACAAAATAGTAAAAATGAATAAAACAAGGTCCAACTGACAACGATATGGTACAAGTATGCATTTGAAGGTCAGCTTTGTTCTAAAAGAACATTATATAAAATTCAAATTAATATGAGCATAATCTGAGATCGGGACTGCAGTTTTAAAGCACATAGGTATCGATTCGTAGAGCGCACAACTTAACTAAATCTTGACTAAAATTATTGTCCCTTTCTGTTCTCTCATAGCAAAAAATGACAGGTATAGAATTATATTAGTTAAGTCGTGATTTATGCAAGTGCGAATTGGTACCACTGTGACATAATCCCACTATGTCGCCCAATCTTCAATGATAATTCTATTAGAAACTACGGTATATGCCAACAATAAGTAGTTACAAACACAGAGGCACTTAAAATTGCTGAACGAAGCATACCAACATAAATCTAAATATTCAATAGTAGTACTAGAGTACAGTCAGGTGCAACAACTAGTAAAGTAAACGGAAGTAAGACGCCATTTCACGGCAGTGTCCTTGAAATCACCCACAAACGCGCATTACCGGGTAGGGATAGCACTCGCAACGATAAAACTAAAATTCAACGCGAGTTTTTTTGTTTGATTGTAGTACAGCCGTTCGGTAGCCAAATTTTTTATTTTTCCGTGCCGAGATATTTTTTCCTCAGGACTTAGCCTAAAAAAAATGGCTATCAAAAGGGCCTTACTGCGTATAGTCTTTCCAAATAGCTACTAGAATAAAGGTAAACTATTTCATGTCTTTTAATCGAATATCATGTTTCTAAAATAAGTTTTAGCTATTAGAACTAAAAACACAATGAAGTAAGTTTTGGTAATTTAACTAATTCGCCAAGACTTTTTTATTTTAGAAATCTGATTCTGAATAAAAAAGACGCACCTTTATTCTATAGGCTATTTGTAGCTCAGCGTGTGACGTCACCAGTGCGGGCGCGGGGGGCGCGCGCGCTGGAACGGGGGCGGGGGCCAGTGCGGGGGCGGGGGCCGGTGCGGGGGCGGGTGCGCGTGCGGGCGTGGGCGCCGCTAGTAGTAGTTGGGGTACTGCGGCCACGGGCCCGGGTGGTGCTGGTAGGGGCCGGGCGGCTGCTGGTAGCCCCACGGGGGCTGGTACGGCGCCGCGTACGACTGTAATAATAATAAATCATTTTATTTCAAGCAATATTTACATTAGTAGATGTTAAATAATGTAAACAGAGGCCCATAGAATATATACCTTACAGACTAACATATATAGTTATAAATACTTAAATACTACTTCGACGTATTGACATCGGCCAGAATACAGAGTTCAGGAGCACGCTCTCTTGGAACTTGCCATCACTACATAGTACAAAACAAAGTCGCTTTCTCTGTCCCTATATCCCTATGTATGCATAAATCTTTAAAACTACGCAACGGATTTTGATGCGGTTTCTTTTAATGGATAGAGTGATTCAAGAGGAAGGTTTATATGTATAACTAGTGACCCGCCCCGGCTTCGCACGAAAATTATCGGTGTTTCTCTACTATATTTTGCATATATTATACATATAAACCTTCCTCTTAAATCACTCTAACCATTAAAAGAAACCGCATCAAAATCCGTTGCGTAGTTTTAAAGATTTATGCATACATAGGGATTAGGGACAGAAAAAGCGACTTTGTTTTATACTATGTAGCGATGATATATGCATTATATAGTAGAGAAACACTGACGATTTCCGTGCGAAGCCGGGGCGGGTCGCTAGTTACTTTTTAAAACTTGAACCACTCTGGCTTATTATAAGAGGCCTCTCCGCGAGCGGTGGCGCCCCCCCTCGATAAACAATCATAACTCTTAAAATATAGATATTTTCAAAACTTTTCTCTGTCACTTCCTTAGATTTAGACCTAAGGATTTTTTATAATTAGTAATGAATTGAGGAGCAAATAGTAGGGTATTATTTAGGAGTAACCATCAAAACTTCCGCCAAAAGTGGCCGTTGTTAACAATAATTTCGACAGTAACTGCCCGGTACTATTTGCTCCTCAATTCATTATTTCTAAGAAATCCTTAGATCAAAATCTACGGAAGTGAGTTTTTTTTAAATGTATATATTTTGCGAGTTATGATTCTTTAACACCGCTCGTGGAGAGGCTTTTAAGGTCTATCCACACACATCCGGGCCGTGCCGGGTCCAGGAATAAATATCGGCGCATAATGTCAGAGAGTTAGAGCCCGATGGTGTAGTGGATAGGGCCACTGCCTCCTAAGCGGGGGTCGTGGTTCGAATCCCACCACGTATCAATGTGTTTTTCGCTTTTCGAAATTTTCATATATACGTTTATTCGGCGCTTCGTTAAGCCGTTGGTCCCGGTTAATATCGTTTAATACCGTAGATATTAGTCGTTAAGCCATATCAGAGGTCAGTGCTAAGCATAGGCGGCTTGAAAACTGACCTAATCTAGGATTGGGTATGGTTTCCCTTCTGGGTTGCTTAGGTCAGATGGCAGTCGCTCCGTGTAAAAACTAGTGCCCTCGTTCAATCCCCTAGATTAGGTAGCCGACCCCGTGAGATACGGGATAAGGCTAGGGAGATGATGATGATGATGAGTTTATTATAGTATGTTAATATGTGTATTGGTATTACTATAATCCCATAAATTGTAATTAAATTATACCAACTGTATCTGTTCCCGTGAATTTCCCATCTTTTATCCCCATTAGGATGGCTGGAAGTGATCTCTATAGAGATAATCTCGCCTGTTGTCTTACTTTTTAAGTTTAACTGTATATTTATTTTTTAAAGGATTAAAGAATGTAATAAGGAACCAGGAACCCCTTACAAAACAAATCTTCTTTGGCACATGTTGGTCCATCACATTACTTTATTTATTTATTTTAACAATTTATTGCACACACATGAACATACAGAGGACACAAACATAAAAAAACAATAGCACAACAGGTACAGCTTATCTCTAAAAAGAAATCTCTTCCAGCTGACCTACGATAGTGAGAGTGCATAAGTGAGGCTACTAAAGGTGCTAACAGAGTAACAGCGCTGCGGTGCGTTCTGCACCATAGCATATGCTGAGTTAGGGCCTATTTAGGGGCGCGGTACACTTGCGATAACTTGTAACTACTCAGCTGTTTTATTGTTGTATTTTTTACTTTTCATGTTGTTGTATTGTGCTGAACCCTTAATAAACGGTTTTATCTACTCTCATATAGTAATGTTCGAATTATAAACTTCTAAACGAATTCATAATAGCATACTTTTTTAACAGAATGATGAAAAAATTAAAAAAGTTTACTTTTCGTTGCATCTTAGTTTACTTTTCATTGCACCTGCCCTAGCAAATTCTAACAAAGATGCAACGAAAATTAAAATTTATTTGCTGGAAGCAAGGAAAGGTAAAAATCACACAGTAAATACCAATAAATCCCGATTCCAAGCTAAAAAACTGTAAAATTATAATAATCTATGGTAACGGCGCATGCGCGGTGACGGTTTTCTTGCGCGCTTAATTTTGCCGTCATTTTCTACGGTGAAAGGTTTTTATTGTTTGTTTATCGCGCAACTCAAGGAAGAATTAATTGACTGCTTGCTAAAAATGTGCGACTCTAGTGACTAGTGAGGAATATATTAATACTCCACCGGATATTTTAGATGCCGCTACGGAAATTACCAATAATTTATTGCCCGTCAAGTCAAGAAAACTGTACGAGAAATGCTACCAAGAATTCAGGCTATGGAAAATGCAAAAAAAAAAGGCGTATGAGATGTGTATGAGAGTAGATGAAATAGTGTATGCAACTGCACATAACTAGGTATTACAATGCTCGTGATACCATTGTCATCGTCAAACCACACTCGCATTTTATGCAACAGTTTATGCAACAGTTGCATAAACTACTATTCTATTATATTCATTGGTCCGTCGATGATTGCTTTACCTGGTCGTAGTTCTGCGCGGCGCCGGCGCCCGCGGGCGGGTAGTACTGCCCGCCGGCCGCCGACGCGCCGCCGGCCGACACCGCGGAGCCTTCCTTCTTCTTGCCGTCGCTCGATGAGCTACTGCATATACAAATTAGTATTTTCATGAAAGTGAATAAAAACAAAAAGTGTAAATAAAATAAAAACAAAAAAATATACAAATAATCATAAAAGAAAACAACTATACGTACTGTCAGCAGAATTTAATCTGTAATATTTTGAATTCATAATTTGTATGAGATAATTTTTTCGACCTATCTTTTTGATTCCAAACTGTTGAAGTAATTCTGTGCTAGCATAGATACATACATACATATAATCGCGCCTTTATCCGTAATGTGGTAGGCAGAGTGTAAACGACCTAAACAAAGGTGGTTCCGCCACTTCTGACAAAGTGTTGAGGGTTATTTGAGATAGATTTGTAGGTATATTGCTGTAACGATAGATTGTCAGCCTATCGCCTAAATTGCAATATACAGAAACCCTCTAATCCCTTACCTGGTTTTTACAGCATGCCCAGGAGGAAATACAGCTGACACTTTCTATGTATTTTTCTTGGTCCCAGTCCAGCATGAAAGTATGGAAGTAGGGTAGTAGTATAGCATAGACCACAAAAAAAAAGCAAAAAAGAATATAAATTAAAAAAAAAAACGTCTCTCAAGAAGCACGTCCGTAACTGCCGCAACTGCCTGTACGTTCGGCAATAGATGCTATCGTTAAATCCTACATATATTCCCCCAATTTACCCATAGTACTTCCTGCTATAATTCTTTGTTTCAATCCTTTGCAGAATTACTATACAGCGTGTAAGGGAGCATCCCACAAACTGATAGGGGTTGCTCAGTCAAACGTCACTGGGAAATTCTTTCACAAAGGGAATATATTTTTTGGCTTTACCATACAAAATGTCCAAAGAAAAAAAAAACACTTTCTGAAATAATATACTGGTGAAAGTTGTTCAGTGTTGTTGACTGAGCAACCCCTATCAGTTTGTGGGAAGCTGTCCTTTGCACCCTGTATACAAAATATTACTCTTCTTTATTCTTGCATCACAATCTCAGAAGATACAAGCTATATTCCCTGGTAACTTCGCATAATGTCCCTCCCTTTCACATAATGTCTCTTTTATAATGCAGCTGCCCACAATTTCAACTAAATCTATCAAAAAAGGGACATTATGCGAAACGGGCATTATGAGAAAGGGTAATTTTGCGAGCAAGGGACATTCTGCGAAGTAACGTATACCCTGACTGTACTCACTTAGGCAGCGGCGGCGGTTCGTTCCTCTCCTTGCGCGTGCGCTTACGCAGGTGCTTGGCGGCCGTGCGCGCGTGCAGCTGCGCCGCGCGCGCCGCCGCCGCGCCGCCCAGCTCCTCGGCCAGCTCGCGGCGCCGCCACGCCATGGCCGCCGTCACCTCTAGCTCCGCGCCTTCTTGCTTCTCGTAGGACTGCACTAGCTCTGTTAGGGTGGAAATTTCAAAATAATTACATACATAATCACGCCTTTATGCTTCTGAAGAGCCCGATGGTGTAGTGGATAGGGCCGCTGCCTCCTGAGCTAGGGAGGTCGTGGTTCGAATCCCACCATGTAGGCACCAATGTGTTTTTCGGTTTCATATGTACGTTTATTCAGCGCTTTTTCCGTGCTTCGGAAGGTACGTTAAGCCGTTGGTCCTGGTTAATATCGTTTAATACCGTAGATATTAGTCGTTAACCGATATTAGAAGTCACTGCTAAGTATTGGCGGCTTGAAAACTCTGACCTAATCTAGGATTGGGTGTGATTTACCTTCTGGGTTGCGGAGGTCAGATGGCAGTCGCTCTGTGTAAAAACCAGTAACCTTGTTCAATCACCTAGATTAGATAGCCGACCCCGTGTGATACGGGATAAGGCTAGGGAGATGATGAATCACGCCTTTATATCCCTAATGGGGTAGGCAGAGCGTAAAAGAAGGTCGTTCCGCCACGTCTGACAAAGATTTGAGGGTTATAAAGATAGATTTGTATGTGAATAATTATCGGGCTATATCCTACGAATCCAAGTAAACAGGATATATTAAAAAAGTACGAACACCGCGTAAATATGATCTATACCACTCTATAAAAGGTCAGAATGCGCATTCTGTCATTGGTTGGAAACCGATCTCTTTGAATTGATTACGACGAGGTTTTGTTAAACCAAATTCACGTGTTTGCAGAGACAGGGCGTCGCGCGGAACACAGTCGCATCGACTCCGGAGAATGAAAAACATGGCGTTGTATGAGAGCGTTTTTGCTTGAGTTTTCCATACCAGGTGTAAGGGACAGCGTCCCGCAAACTAATAGGAGTTGCTCAGTCAACGACACTGAACAAATATCAGCAGGATTTTTTACCAGGAAGTGGAAAAACAAATGGCTTTTCCATACAAAATGTTCACCTCGATCAGACAATATGTATGGAAAACCTTTTTTTTTTTACTTCCAGAAAAAAAAACTTGCTGATAGTTGTTCAGTGTCGTTGACTGAGCAACCCCTATCAGTTTGCGGGCCGCTGACCCTTACACCTGGTATACACTTAAACCTTTAATTTGATTGCACATCCCTGGATGAAGCATTAGAAATTAGAAAAAATATCAAACCTTCGAGCTCTTCATATTTGGTATCAGGCGTATGAAGCGCTAGATCCAGCCGCTGCATGTGTAGCCGGGGATTCAGCGGGTCCTTCACTATCGCTTCATCCAGCACCTTCCTGGCCTCCTCTGGTGACTTCCTCACGTGGAACTGAAAGCGCGCGTATTTGATGGCGAGGGCGGACGCGACGGCCTTGTTCTTGGCGGAGGTGATGTAGCCCTCGTATAGAGACGAGCATTTGTCGAAGTCGCCGCGACGACGCTCTAGGTTCACACGTCTGGAAATGGACATCCATCATAAAAAAGAAAGTTCACAGAAACGAAAGTTTTTGAAAAAATTAAAAGACACATGTAATGCATTTTCTAACAAACTCATCTCATCACGATAATATTTACTCTTGTTTTTGCTACTGTAGTATTTCCAAATCAGTTTTAGAATAAAGGTAAACAAAGTTTCATGTCTATTTATTCAAATATAAATTATATGTGTTGGCAAATTAGTTAAATTACTAAAACTACTACTTCATTATGTTGTCATATCTAATAGCTAAAACATATTTTAGAAACAAAATCTTCGATTTTAATCGATAATAAAAGACATTGTTTACTTTTATTCTAAAACTAAGTTGGAGTAATACTAAAGAGGAAAAATATTGGCAACTGTTTCATTTTATGAAGACTTCACAATATTTCATCACGGAAAACTGCTGCATCAGGAAACGTCTAGGAATGTCACCCACCTGTATTGTATCTGCACAACATTGGGGCAGGTCTTCTCAATCCTGTCGAGTATCTCAGCCGCCTTGCTGGGGTTGCCATGTGCTTCTTCAAAGTGTGCCCAGTGTAAGTGCAGCTCAGGCTTGTCGAGGTGGTGTACGGTACAGGCGCGCTCCAGAACTTCGCGCTCTATGGCGATGAGTTCCGGGTTCGATTCCGCACGCTCCTCCAAGAATTTGATAAGCTGGGGAATAAAAAGGTATATAATACATACTAGGACAAAAACGCCTAAACAAACTAAGTATAGTCTTAGTTCATCATCTCCCTAGCCTTATCCCGTACCTCACGGGGTCGGCTTCCTAATCTAGGGGATTGAACGAGGGTATTGGTTTTTACACATAGCGACTGCCATCTGACCTCCGCAACCTAGAAGGGAAACCAGACCCAATCCTAGATTAGGTCAGAGTTTTCAAGCCGCCAATGCTTAGCACTGGCCTCTGATATGGCTTAACGACTAATATCTACGGTATTAAACGATATTAACCGGGACCAACGGCTTAACGTGCCTTCCGAAGCACGGAAAGAGCACCGAATAAACGTACATATGAAATTCGAAAATCGAAAAACACATTGGTACGTGGTGGGATTCGAACCACGACCTCCCACTCAGGAGGCAGCAGCCCTATCCACTACACCATCGGGCTCTTTCGAAAAACACATTGGTACGTGTATAGTCTTAGTTATTGGTCAATATTTCAAAAGGCAGGTAGACCATGAAAACATCGTGAACATGAGTCGGATAGACATTGTCCATGCATGAAACATATATTTAGAAATAGTAATTATATTTATGCGCATAGTCGCTGGTTGGCAGAGTATTTCCGCTGCGCAGAGGGTTTCGGGTTCGATTCCCGGCTGATGTTATTTGTTGTTGTTTCTGTATACGGGGTGTAAGGGACAGCGTTCCGCAATTTGATAGGGATTACTCAGTCAGCGAAACTAAACAATTATTACCAGATTTTTATATTATTTATTGGTTTTCCGGACAAATTATCTGATCGAGGTGGTCAATTTGTAAGGTAAGGTAATATATTTTTTTTTCATCTCCTGCAAGAATTCAAGAAAATCGTTTAGTTTCCATTGATTGAGCAACTTTTATCAGTTTGCTAAACGCTGTCCCTTACACGAGATATGTACATGACAGAGGGAATCCTAGTGTGGCTAATGGTAATCCTACGAGTGTGATGGTGTTACTACATACTTCCATGCTGGACTGGGAGCGAAAGAAAAACATAGAATGTGCATGCTGTAAAAACCAGCTAAGGGGTCCGATGGTTTCAGTATATCACTACGGCAAAATATCTTAAATAACCTACTATACAAATCTATCTTAAATAACCCTCAAAACTTTGTCAGACGTGGCGCAACGAACTTTGTTTAGGTAGTTTACGCTCATTAGGGATAAAGGCGTGATTGATCTATTGTCCTAATCAAACTGTGGAAAATCTCAAAGTGATAAATAGACAAATTTGTGTGCGCCTCTGGGATCGACCCAGGACTTCCGGATCGTGGCTCCGACCACTACACCACGCAGGCAGTTCCGTTGCGACGCGATTGAGCCTCACCCGCATCCAGAACTCGTCGTAGAGCGCGGTGGCGATGAGGCAGCGCTCGTGCAGCACCAGCGCGCGCCGCAGCGAGCCGTGCGCCTTCTCCCACTCCAGGTACAGCTTCCAGTTCTTCAGCTGGCAGCGCTCCAGCGGCTTCACGTGGAAGTAGGGCCGCTTGATCTGACCAAACCATAGAGAACGTGCATATAACATATTTTCAGTTCCTGGACCTATTGTCTAAAAACATCTTAAATTATTCTTACATGCTGGACTGGGAGCGAAAGAAAAACATAGAATGTGCCAGCTGCATCACCTCCAGAGCATGCAATAAAAACCAGCTAATGGATTCGAGGGTTATAGTATATTACAATTTAAGGCGATGGGCTGACAACCTGTCACTATAGCAATATACGTCATGATCATCTGTAATAACCTTCAAAACTTGTGTTTATATATGTAACAGAATTACATTATGAAGTATTTTACAATAGTATTATTTTATCAGTAGGTATGAAATTTTGTGCACGATTTATCCGCGTATCATTAAAAACACTTCTGGAGGTCTGCTGTAAGAAATTTATTTTAAGAAAAAAGCAGTGCCTGTTGTATCTTTGATTTGTATGTCCTATTTTTATGATATTTTTATTTATATTATTTGTATTTTTTCTTCCATGCTGGACTAGGAGAGATTAGATTAGAAACCCGTAGAAAAGACCTGGATAATGTCATTCAACCGAGACTGTTAATAGTTAAGCATTGTAGTAGATATCAAGCTGTTCAGTTTTATAATAGATTGCCCCAGGAAATGAAAACAATTAATAAATTGACTATTTTTAAATATAAATTAAGATCGCTTTTACTGGAAAAATGTTGTTACACACTTGATGAATTTTGAACGCTTAACTTGTAAATACCTAATTGTTAAATAATATTATCATTATTAAGTTTTTGACATTTATTATTAATATTTTGACATTATTTTATTTTTTTAGGACATTTAACCACTTGTGATTGTTTTCATTATCAATGTAATTTTTTTTATAATATTAACTAAGATTACTTAATTGCATGTTGTATTCTTGTATTTGATGATGATGATACTAATAATATTGTATTCTCTTTTTCTACTCAAAATGCTATTTCGAACACAATGTACTTTGTTGCGAATAAAGAACTTGAACTTGAACTTGATAGAAAAACATAGAATGTTCCAGCTGCCCTTCCTCCCGGGCATGCTGTAGAAGTCAGCAAAAGGGACTCGAGGGTTACAGTGTATTGTAATTTAGGCGATGGGCTGACAACCTGTCACTATACACATTACAATCTAAAATTGCCCTAAATTTTTGTCAGACGTGGCGAAAGCGCCTTTTACGAGGAGTTTGACGCTCTGCCTACCCCGTAAGGGATAAATGCGTGATTTTATGTATGTATGTATGTATTTTTATGATGTTTTTGTGTACAATATATTGTTACAATAAACCTACAGGGATAAAGGCGTGATTATATGTATGTATGTATACCTACAAATCTATATTCTGACATGGCGAAACGACCTTTATTTAGGTCTTTTACGCTCTGCCTACCCCATTAGGGATAAAGGCGTGATTATATGTATGTATGTATGTAATAAATAAATATTTTTATTTTATTTTTTATTTATCTATCTAATAAGCTCACCCCCTCTTCAAAAGTCCACCTGGCAGCCACTTCTTCCCCGGTGGTCTTGTGTATCTTCCTGCGCGCCGCTATGATGCGCTCCTTGATGGCCTGAGCCTCTTCTTCTGATGCCTAGGAAAATCAACTGTCATTTTAGTACAAATTCAAGAACCTAGATGCACTCTATCGTCGCCCGTAAGACGCTCTCTTGGGAGTGATGTGGCGACTCCTTCGCATAAACCATTTTGGACAAGCGAGATCATGCGACGTTAAAAATAAAACACCATGGAAAGTCATCTTTGAATTTAAACCGCGACTTTCTCTTGACGCAACAACAGATGTCGCTAAGACTTTTTAGAACGCGGTATGACTTTGTTCACGGCACTTGTATATAAGAACCTAGGTCATGGATGACGGAGACGGGTTTTATTTACACTTGAGGTGACCGAAACAGGGCTTTTCGAATGACATAAGTGGTAACATTCTCTATATTGCAGATAGGTGGCTTTTCAAAAGATGAGCTGTCAATGTCATGCTTATTTATGTCCATTTGATTTCAATTGTCTCAGACATTACACCATCACTAGAATCATATATAGTAAGCTTAGCAATGTGAGGAATACACTAAAAGTAATGAAAAATGCTCTATAAAGGACTTGAACTAAAATAACAAAATATTTTATAATACGTCCTTCACTGAGAAGTTCGCGCCCTTTTCCCTTAGAGCTGTGTTCAGACGGCTCAGTATAAAATTTATAACGTATGATTTTTAAAATGTTTTTGGGTAAAACGTAAAACATAACAATAAACTGTTCCTTACTTTGGTAGCCTGCGCTAGTTCTGCCATAAACATCTTAATTACACGTAAAAAAATATTTATAATGAATGGCGATCGTGTGAATGTATCCAAAACTTTGTCAGTTAGTGTCATCTAATGGAGCTTTTGAAACTATTCAGGTTTACTAATTAATTGATAGGACGAACTTACCAACCATTCTAGTGGGAGCTATAAGAGTGATCACGTGCTCTTTCACGTGCGCTTCTAAAAGTGTTCTTAGGAATCTATTTGGAAATAAATGATTTGACTTTGACTTTTGTAGTTATTTTTTTTTTAATGGACCTGTTTGCAAAATACTACAAAGTGTATATAATGAGTCACCGGGCTAAGGCGGGGAGTTGCTACACGCAATCTACACTCTTAATGAAATGGCAATTGCCTAAGGGCGCCCACTAGGGCTCGAACGTCGGCTTATGGCGTTGCCTTGGGGACTCCTTATCGGAGAGAATCTGCCCGGTACGTGCCGGTAAATCCCAAAGTGGGGAGCAAAGGAGGGAATTGACTTTTGTAGTGAACTCACGATGTGGTCGCTGGGCTCGTCCTCGCCCGGCGGCAGGTCCAGCTGCGGCTGCGCGCCCGCCGCGTCCCGCACCTCCCCGCGCAGGCGCACCAGCTCCGCGCGACACCACGTGCTCTAGGAGGGTACTCACGATGTGGTCGCTGGGCTCGTCCTCACCCGGCGGCAGGTCCAGCTGCGGCTGCGCGCCCGCCGCGTCCCGCACCTCCCCGCGCAGGCGCACCAGCTCCGCGCGACACCACGTGCTCTAGGAGTGTACTCACGATGTGGTCGCTGGGCTCGTCCTCGCCCGGCGGCAGGTCCAGCTGCGGCTGCGCGCCCGCCGCGTCCCGCACCTCCCCGCGCAGGCGCACCAGCTCCGCGCGACACCACGTGCTCTAGGAGTGTACTCACGATGTGGTCGCTGGGCTCGTCCTCGCCCGGCGGCAGGTCCAGCTGCGGCTGCGCGCCCGCCGCGTCCCGCACCTCCCCGCGCAGGCGCACCAGCTCCGCGCGACACCACGTGCTCTAGGAGTGTACTCACGATGTGGTCGCTGGGCTCGTCCTCGCCCGGCGGCAGGTCCAGCTGCGGCTGCGCGCCCGCCGCGTCCCGCACCTCCCCGCGCAGGCGCACCAGCTCCGCGCGACACCACGTGCTCTAGGAGTGTACTCACGATGTGGTCGCTGGGCTCGTCCTCGCCCGGCGGCAGGTCCAGCTGCGGCTGCGCGCCCGCCGCGTCCCGCACCTCCCCGCGCAGGCGCACCAGCTCCGCGCGACACCACGTGCTCTAGGAGTGTACTCACGATGTGGTCGCTGGGCTCGTCCTCGCCCGGCGGCAGGTCCAGCTGCGGCTGCGCGCCCGCCGCGTCCCGCACCTCCCCGCGCAGGCGCACTAGCTCCGCGCGACACCACGTGCTCTAGGAGTGTACTCACGATGTGGTCGCTGGGCTCGTCCTCGCCCGGCGGCAGGTCCAGCTGCGGCTGCGCGCCCGCCGCGTCCCGCACCTCCCCGCGCAGGCGCACCAGCTCCGCGCGACACCACGTGCTCTAGGAGTGTACTCACGATGTGGTCGCTGGGCTCGTCCTCGCCCGGCGGCAGGTCCAGCTGCGGCTGCGCGCCCGCCGCGTCCCGCACCTCCCCGCGCAGGCGCACCAGCTCCGCGCGACACCACGTGCTCTAGGAGTGTACTCACGATGTGGTCGCTGGGCTCGTCCTCGCCCGGCGGCAGGTCCAGCTGCGGCTGCGCGCCCGCCGCGTCCCGCACCTCCCCGCGCAGGCGCACCAGCTCCGCACGCGACACCACGTGCTCTAGGAGGGTACTCACGATGTGGTCGCTGGGCTCGTCCTCGCCCGGCGGCAGGTCCAGCTGCGGCTGCGCGCCCGCCGCGTCCCGCACCTCCCCGCGCAGGCGCACCAGCTCCGCGCGACACCACGTGCTCTAGGAGTGTACTCACGATGTGGTCGCTGGGCTCGTCCTCGCCCGGCGGCAGGTCCAGCTGCGGCTGCGCGCCCGCCGCGTCCCGCACCTCCCCGCGCAGGCGCACCAGCTCCGCACGCGACACCACGTGCTCTAGGAGGGTACTCACGATGTGGTCGCTGGGCTCGTCCTCGCCCGGCGGCAGGTCCAGCTGCGGCTGCGCGCCCGCCGCGTCCCGCACCTCCCCGCGCAGGCGCACCAGCTCCGCACGCGACACCACGCCCGCCACCGGCTCCGACATCACGTGCTCTTGGAAACTGCACACACAACACAACCACATTCTTCATCTAATATATGTTAAGTAGCAACTATAATTATAAGGCCAATTGTTTACATTCCTTTTATTTTCTAGCAAATAATTTAATGAAATAATAAGTATTTTTGTAGTTTATATTAGTCCGTAAGTAATAACTGTAAACAAATTTTATGAAATAAATTTATTATTATTACATTACAGTGACAGGCGTGATTATATGTATGTATAGTGTAATAGAAAATATTTCTATTCTATTCTAACCACATTACAGTGACAAGTATTGAGGTATGATGTACTAGAGAGCGTACTAGAGGAGATAATTCGTTGTCACTTAAACTGTTGCCCTGTCATGTTGCTGTATTTAATGGCGCGGTCCCCCCCTCCCGCGCCCCTCGCACTGTTAGTACGAGACGCCGGTGGCGCTCATATTTTGTTCTAGTTGTCAATTCTTCCATGCTGGATTGGGAGCGAAAGAAAAACATAGAATGTGCTAGCTGCATTTCGGGCATGCTGTAAAAACCAGCTAAGGGATCCAAGGGTTTCTGTATATTACAATTTAGGCGATATGCTGACAACCTGTCACTACCGCAATATACCTACAAATCTATCTTAAATAACCCTCAAAACTTTTTTTTGTTTAGGTCGTTTACGCTCTGCCTACCCCATTAGGGATAAAGACGTGATTATATGTGTATGTGTAACTAGAACTATCTTAAGCAACCCTCAAAACTTGTCAGACGTGGCGGAACGACCTTTATTTGGTACGTTGACACTCTGCCTACCCCATTAGCGATAAAGGCGTGACTATATGTATGTATGTATGTTATTCTTAAATAACTAGGACTGACTTGTCGAAGTGCGAGGTGTAACCGAGCGTGGGCGTGGCCAGCAGCCGGTCGTAGATGTTGGTGACGTTGAGCGCGGACCCGTTCTCCGCCTCCCACTTGATGTACGCCTCCCACAGCCGGTCCGAGCGGAACTCCAGCCCGCACGCCTCTGCCACGCGATACAATAACGTCAGATACGGTAGCTTACTCATTTTGAGAATCTAATCCATATAGAGAACGTGCATATAACATATTTTCAGTTCCTGAACCTATTGTCTAAAAACATCTTAAATTATGAAAAGAACAGTGAAAACAGAAATTAAATTGATCAAAAAATCACCGAGATATACCATTATAAAGATAGACTATCTATCTCTCTCTTCGAAACGACAATTTATATGGAATTAGTATGGCGCTCCTGTCTTATGACGTCACATGACAGTTCGGACCTCTCTTTTTAACTAACCACTTTAAGGCATTATAACTCTTAAACTAATTAATATTTTGCGAAAATTCCTTCACATCCGTTCATCTATGGTGACAATGATTCTTACTAATAGTTTTAAAAAAATCATGAGTATTCCCTATTTTAAAACAGTGCTGTTACTTTCTTAACAGAACAGGATAGCAAACAGAAATATGACATTGACATTCCTAATTTAACGTAAGACTGCTTATATGACGTAAAATAAGACAGCATGCTATAAGCTCAGTTCTTATTTAAAGAGTGTAATGTCAGATTAGGAACGTCAAAGTCACATGTTTATTTGCTATCTCTTCTTTTGTCAAAGTTAAGAATGTGACGGCGCCATCTTAAAATTAGTTAAGAATGCTGCGGCCAAAATCGGGAGCATTTTTTTATCGTCTAATTTAGCTGGAATATTAATATTTCAGTAAAAAACTAATTGAAAGACATTATATTTTTATGAACTACTTGACGTTTCTCCAAATAAAACGCGTCAACCTGTCATGGCGACTCGCGTTGCAAAACAACGAACTGTTTTGTGTGACCACAGAATCTAGTGAACGTTGTTCAGTTTCGTTGACTGTAACAGTATCTGTAACGCTGTTTTGAAATGTATGTGGTGCACTCACCGACAGCCCTCTCGAACTGTGAGCGGATGTAAGCGTGATCGTCTGTGCGCGTCGTTTTAACGTGATTCAGGTAGTGAATCCAAAGGTCCACCGACAGAGGGATCGCTTTGAGCCCCCTTTCCAAAACCTGCAACAGTCGGCCGGTCAGTGCAGTGCCGCGCAGATAGCATTGCCGATACGACAACACTATGAAGCAAGGGCAAAATAATAGCATATGTCTCAAGAAATTTTGCACGGGCAGAGCGAGAGGACTAGCCGTCAGCCTGTTCTCTCGCTCGGTCCGAAAATATATAAAACTAGTCGGGCATATTACACCTGTTCCGAGGCCGCCGCCGCCGCGCCGCCGCCGCCGAGCCCTTAGCGCCGCATGGACTTTGGACCGCCATGCTGACATTCATTAATTACTTAAAGAATCGCAACTCCAATATCCATTATGCTTATCGACTACGTAACGTACTTAAATAGTATACATGTAAAAGTATTACAATACATCATGCGTGTACAAATTATCATAAATATATGCATTAGAATATAAAATATACACCACAAACAATGAACGACTAAAGAGATATCTATGTGATAGCAATAGCGGTAATTTAATTCTCCGGTGCGAATGCCAACTGTAGACTTTGCCTTACGAGCATCGCGGGCCTCGACGCACTGTTGGGAAAAAAAATAATTGCAAAATACCAGTTATGCTAAAACAATTCAAATCCAAGTGTTAAGAAGACACATTGATATGAAACTCATCATTCAGGTGTATAAGCTTTATCAACTCACCATGTGACTTAAATAAGGAATGCGAGCGATGTGTGAGGAGGACTTACCTCGAGGCATTTCTTTTTACTTCCTTTGCGCTTCTCGTAGTCGGCGTACTTGCGCCAGTAGCCGTAGCAGTACGGGTAGTGCGACAGGAAGGCGTCGTACGCCTCGCGCGCCGCCTCCACGTCGCTCTACACATACACCAACACACACTTTCATATTGCGGTTTAAACGAGATATGTTTATTTTATTGATAATAAAGTATAAATCAGTTGGCCCTTGCAAATCCACATAAGGATTCAGTTTCCATCGCTTCATAAAGCAGATGAAATTAGCAAATGGTTTTCATCACTTAGTCTTGTCATCTAGTCTTGTAAATACAAAATTGAAATAGGAATAATTTCAACACCAAGCCAGGTGAAGGTTTAAAAATGCAATCTTTTTGAAAGTTGATCAGTTTTGTTGACTAAGCAGCCGCTCATTTTGCGGGAAGCTGTCCCTTACACCCCAAACTAACCTCTTGGTCGACATACTGCAGCAGATAAGTCCATCCGGTGAAGTCTGTGGGGTCATCGTTCACAACCTTCCAGTACTTATCCAGCTCAGGGAGGACTTTCTTCTTTGGCTTCTCGTCAGTTGAAGGTCTCTTCTCAGCTGGAACAGGTTTGCTCTCGCCATTCTAAGAAAATTGGAGAAATTCACTAACTTATATTTAGTTCTGTCAGTTTCCAGCCCTGCAGTTTCATCAAGCATTATGGAAACTGGCAATCTATACTCATATTATAAAGAGGAGATTTCTTTTTATGTGTGTATGTTTGTAAAGAATAAACTCAAAAACTACTAGACCTATTTCAAAAAGATCATGGCTATGTATGACGTAGGAATTCATAAGACAAATACCTCATTCCATAGTTCTTTTAAAAAATGTCATCTTTATAGAATCTACACTACATGGCATTATTTTTATTATATTATTTAGGAGATAAAAAAAAGAGATAGATCTTTAAGCGTTTTTAACTCAGGGCAAAGTATTCTAAGTTGATATAAGTAGTAAGCAGCTAAAATCTTGCTGACAACTAATCTGCAAAGTTTAAACTTACTTTAGCAACTGCCTGCTTCTTGTTAGACGTCTCGCTCTCGGAAGTGGGTGAGCCGGGGTCGTAGCCATCTCTCTCCTCTTCCGGTTTGCGTTTGCGAGACTCTTTCTTGGATGAAGGCAGTTCATCTTCTGATACCACCTACAAAATTGAAGTAAATATTAGTAGCTTTAAAATAACAACCAAACACTTCTAGGGAAATATTTTCTTCCTATAATTTATAAAATATTTTTCATAACAAATCAATAAAACAGATCCAAAAATAAACTTAAATGGTTTATTAAATGATCAGACATTTATTTTTATGCTGGGATTACAATGCCTAATAAAGAACAAGTGATAATAAAATTGTTGAAATGTTGCAAGAGGTAACAAAGATGGTTTACCTCAGTGTCAGCAGGCATCTCAGCAGGCTTGGGGCCCGGCAGCTCATCATCAGACACATTCTCCGCATCCTTGATACTTGGCTTCTGGACCTCCGGTAGCTCATCTTCAGACACCACTTCAGTTTCCCCTGCTCCCCCCACCTGCCATATTCATTCTTGATTATAGTACATCAGATTTTAAATAGTAGAAGTTAAGCCATGACTCAAACTACCCCTGCGGAGCAGAGGGGAAGGGAAATGGTTGTGAAACCCCGGGAATAGTTCACGGGTTTAAGGGGCACTCTCTACCCCGCAGGGGTATGTTTCATGTTTTCTGGAGTCACGTCTTTAGAAGGAGCAACACAGTTATCATGTTGTTGGTGCAATGTTACAAATATTTTAATACAATAGAATAAATTATGCAAATATACTTATATTTATTTACATTTTTTCTTGAAGTCAAGGTTGTACAAATGGAAAGACTACAATACAATATGCATGTCATCTGTTAGACTTTACTTTAACTCTTTGACCTTACAGATATATTGTGGTTTAAAAATAACTAAGGTGTGAAAAAGTGACAAAGATACAATCTTTTTACCTCTGCAGCTTCCTTGGAAACTTTTTTCACTATCTCTTGTTCTTCAGCAACCTCTGCTTGTATTTGAGCTTCTGGAATGCTTGCTTCTTGGTGTTCCGGTATCTCTGGGACATTTGCTTCATTATGTTCAACTTCATTTGCTTCACTATGTTCAACTTCATTCAATTCTTGATGTTCAACTTCATTGAGTTCCTGTTGGTCAATTGCATTGGGTTCATTTGGTTCTTTGGCACCTTCTGGTTTAAAGTCTGCATCTTCTTTTGTGTCACCTCCACCAACCTATTAAGTGTAAAGTTGTTAAGGAAGGACAGGAAGACAGATGTTCAGTAATAAAAAAAAGATAATTCCATATTATTTTTTGTGAGCAGGCAGGCAAACAATAGACAACTAATAAGCTAATGCCTGTATTCAGTTGATTTAGTGAGCTTTCTTTTTCTTAATTTCATGTATGTGGGCATCTATGTAGTTTGTTTTTAAATGTGTTGACCTTTGCCACTGTGACTACTTCTTCTGGCAGTTTATTCCACTCATTGATAACTCTATCAAAAAGAAAATTAAAACTTAACACTTACTTCTTTACTTGCAGTATCATCATCCTCTATACTTTCAATGCTCTCATTTAACTTGCCATCCCCACCAGCGTTACTCTCGTCATTTGCAGGGTTACTGTCGTCTGGTGCCTCTGGCATGGCATTACTGACCTCATTTGATGTCTCACTCATTTCAAAATCATTCTTCATTTGACTTTCAGTGTCTGAGGTGGTTTTGAACGCAGAATCGCTGAGCCGGGAGTCGCCGTCTGAGAGGACGTTATTCATCGAGTCGCTGGGAAATTGCACAGCGTTGTCGCCGACGTCGAAAGAATGAGAGTTGAAACCGCCGGTGTTGTTCTCCAGATAGTCGCCGACACTGCCGGTCGACAGTTCGACGGCGTTCAGGAACCCCTGGTTCGATACTGACGATTCATCCACAGCCACCGCGTCCACGCTATTGAACTCGCTCTCTGTCAACAAATGCGACAGACCGTTCGAGTTCTCGTTGATCAAGGGCCCCTCGTCTGTATCCATCGGCCCATCCAAGCACTTCTGCAATGAAGCGCCATTATCAGAAATATCTACAACTACGATACACGTACATAGCTATAATAATCATAAGTCAATACCGACCATAACCTAGCAATCAAAGCAACTTCACGCACCTGTAAATCCGAACTGGTTTCGTCGTCCATTCTGGTTAATACTATAGAAAGGTTATGTTTAATTATCCACAGAGCACTATTTGCAGCCGATCGATATTGATTTATATCAACAAAACATGTTAAAATGCGAAACAAAAATGAAACTTTCCGAAATATCTCTAGAAGTGTTACTACGGCAATTCGAATGATGGTCAACTTTATTACTCAGTTGACTCACTAGATACAATTGATTCTAGATATTTTTTTCATTCATTCATACAGTAAATATTAGACAGAGACAGGATATATATTTTATACAAACGTGGCACAATAGTACCACTTCAGCCTATAGACAAGCGATTTTACACTACACAATTTTTGTGGGTCAAGGTATTTTTTTTTAATGGTCGACCATAGACAACTGTCGATGGCAACTGTCACAATCACAACATAACCTAAAAATCATAAGGTTTTCTATTTTTACGTAAAATTTAAAAGATTTACTTAAACAAATACATTTAGCGTGTAAAAAAAATCTTAGCATCATGTTAGGTATTCGTTCATTGGTGGCTAAAACTGTTGCAATTGCGCCTGAAGTGTTTAGTCAGCAGACAAGGGTAAGTTTTTATTCAATTGGCTTATTTTCATTTTTATGGTAAACAAGGTCTTAGTAATGTTAAATATGTTTCAGAACACATTTGTTTTAAGAAGGAGGAATGCTGTGCCTCTTGCTAAGAAAGGGGGTAAACCAAGCAAGCTCCGAGCAAGACATTTCATTTATGATTTAGAACAAGACACTAATGTTCTCAAAAAACCAGATTTGAAGATTATTTTGACTCAATTTGTTGATGGCAAGTACTTCATACTTATTCTAAAAATATGTTCACATATAAAATTATAAAAGTAACACTGAAAATACATGTTATGACTTAATTTTGTGTTTGTTTTAGGTGTTGGTAATAGTGGTGACATTCTAACGGTCCGACCTAACCAGGCTTACAAGGAGTTCCTTATGCCAGGACTTGCCGTTTATGCTAGCCCTGAGAACTTAGAAAAGTACAAAAGTGATGAGTTAAAACCTAAGGATGAAAAGAAATATAGCTCTCCATATGTGCACAGGGTGAGCAATATGCAATATTATTTAGTACCTAAAAGTATTGTACTGTGACACTATAAACTTGTGTTTATATTTCAGACTATAAGCTGCTTGTCTCGTTTAGTATTACAAATAACAATGAATAAGATGCAACCCTGGACCCTGGAACCATGGCATATCAGAACATCATTCAGAAAGGCAGGATTTGTAGTCCCTGAACATGCTGTAGAAATGCCTCCAGTCAAAATCACAGGTCCTGACTTATCTCTGCAAGAAAAGGAGTTTTATGTTACTGTTACAGTAAGTTCACAATCCCAAGTTACCAGTTTTTTTTTTAAATGATTAGTTTTTCAATAATACTTTGTTACTTTTTCAAAACAATACAAAATACAACTCTACATAATCAACATTCTATAAAACACCTTGTATATTGTTGCAGATCAATAAAACAGAAAAAGTAAATGTGAGATGTAGAATTCACCACTGGGCGACAGGGCTGGACAGGCTGCCCTATGATGAATTCCACTGGAAGAAGCCCTTGGAAGCACTCATCCCGGAGCAAGCCGCTGTTTTAGAAAAAATGCCTTTACCTGAATAAGAAGGTGTTTATTAGTTTAGTTAAACTTATCATGTATTTAGCTGTTGTATTGTAATAAAATATTGTGAATATTGATGAATGTTTATTATTATAATAAGAATAATTCTAAAAAAAGAGATACTAGAAATTTTCGGAAAATTGAGGGTACTAAAGGTGGGAGTAAAAAATAAAAAAAACTGATTAGGATATATTATTGTATTGGTATATTCCAGGTGTCTGTTTGGTTTAAAATAATCCATAATTCATATTATGAATTAAACAATGAACTTATTTATTTCTATGGACTTACATTCACAAAATTCTGTACATGAAGATTCCAGCAAGGAATATAAATACAATCTAAAAAGGCATATAAAAAAACAGTACAAATATTAGAAACTTACAAAACTTCAATGCATTACATTTGTTGTAGGTATTTATTCACTTAGGTACTATATTGATAGACAGACCTAACCTTAACCTACCTATCTAATATATCTATTTTTGTTTTTTTTTATTACGAAAAATTATAACTGTCTCAAAAGAAAAGATAATAAGAGTACTTAACTTAATTTGAGCTTGCAACATATACTACTGTCAACATGTCTTTGTTTTGATATACTTAAATATTTTATAGGCTTATAACTTGGTTTGTTTCTTTGATAACAGTTGTAAAATCTGTTTAAAATATATACACTGCTTGATTAATAGTTAAGTGCACACAATGTACATACATAACATTCATTTGATATTTCATAGGAGATCTTACTTTGTTTATACTAATCTATATTGAAAATATAGATCTACATTTATAACATCATAACAAAAAAATGCTTATTTGCGTTAAAAAAATACTGGTTTGAGTAGGTATAAGGCACCATAATTGTTATTGGTACAGCTAATCACGCAACGACACATTAAAATGTTTTTGCATCATAGTGGAATGAGGCACTTTCAGGAAGGCATCACTGAGGTTCCCGCAGTTAGACTCGGGCGCCTCGAGTAAATATTTGTCCAGCTTCGGCAGGAATGTCTTAGACGGGTCCGTGCCCACTTCGTATTCGTTCATTGCTCGGTACACCGCCTGAAATCACAAAAATGCCGTGATGAGGTTAGGCAAAGCCTAGGGCTTTTCTCAAATATGAAATATAAGAGAGATAAGATCAAAGTGATTTTTAATGATTAACAAGTTTCCAGGGAACTACCAAATTCTAGATTTTCACTTAGTTTAAGATTTTGAATTTCTTTGGCGACTAGATTAAATATGGCACAAATAGTCTTCGTAAAATGAAATGCTGATTAGAAACACGGGCTATACATTCTTATTCCGAAGACCGCGTAAGAGTCGACTAAGGGATAAATACCGGGATGGGCTTCCCTGGAATATGTACGAATGAAATTCTGATAAGATGAAGTCGTTGTTACCTGGAAGGCTGGCTGCTTGTTGCTATGGAATGCTTTCCTGCTGCCGTGTAGCAGGTACACGCCGCTACTGGCCGCGCCGGAGCAAGCGTCCCCGTACATGCACTGGTCCGTGCGGTAGTTGTAGCGGCACGGCAGCTCCAGCACGCGCGACTCGTGGTGCGCGAATATAATGTTTATGATATCCTACAAAGAGAGGGGGAAAAATTTATCTTAAACTGATATGGCTCATACACACAGTTCCGCCGACAGTGCCGCAGAAACTCTTAGATAAAGTTCACTCAAAACTCAATCTTTGTAAAGCGCGAAATGACCTTGCGTTCCCCCAGCATTCCCGGCGGCTCTGTATGTAGAAGGTTTGATGATAAGAGTTGGATGTAATGAGGATAAATAATGTGCAAAAAATAACAAGATGCATTTCTAAAGTGTAAACTGGTGCAAAGTACGATTTTTAATAGACAATGGCGTCGATTCTCGCGACATAATACTAATTCTTAGCTAGCGCTGTCGCTTTCCTAACTATGACATAAATACAGGATAGCAAATAAACACATAACTTTGACATTCCTAATCTATCGTAAGACGCTTTAAATAAGAACAGCAAAGAGTATGATCTCTTATTTTACGTCAAATAAGCAGTCTTAAGCCGTGACTCCTGCTCCGAAAGATTACACGATACCCCCGCGGGGCAAAGAGGGGAAGGGAAATATTTGTGAAACCCTTCCCCTTTCTGCCCCGCGGGGGTATGTTTTATGTTAGGAATGTCAAAGTCATGTCTTTATTTGCTATCCCGTTCTTATGTCAAAGTTAAGAAAGTGACAGCGCTAGCTAGCTACGAATTAGTTAAGGGCAGGAGTAGTGTCCAGATCTAAATGTTACCTGATCACCCCATGGGATGTGGAGCTTCCACTTAAGCATGATGGGCGTTAAGTAGTCTGCCCAGCCAAACTCACGCAGTCGGGTGAGGTTCATTAGCATCATGCCTGTATTAAGACCTGCAAATATAGGTAACAATTTGAACGATGTAATTTCTGTGCATGTGATGGCGGCTGGGCTGCCGGCACTGTGTGTAGAAACATTTTTAAACTATATCCTACTTATTTCAACATACATACACACACAATTTTCACGCCTTTATCCCTAATGGGGTAGGCAGAGCGTAAACTACCTAAACTAAAGGTCGTTCCGCCACATCTGAATAAGTTTTCTTACTTCAATAATGAGTTATTTTGGAAAACTACTGATGGTTTTCCTCTGAGATTTATTATTTTTATTAGTATTGCAAACTATATGCAGCTTTAATAGAGTACATGCATATAAAATATTTTCGGTATCTAAACATATTATCAAAAAATATACAGAATTATAAAAACATTAGTGAAAACAGAATTAAAATTGATCAAGAAATCGAGATTTACCATTATAAAGCTAGTTTATCTATTTGAAAATAAATTAACTCTACTATTAAAAAATAACTCTCTATTTGAAACAACATTTTACATAAAAGAAGTATGGCGCTCCTGCCATCTGACGTCATATGCTAGTTTGGACCTCTCTTTTTAACCAATCACTCTTTATTTGAAACAACATTTTACATGGAAGAAGTATGGCGCTCCTGCCATCTGACGTCATATGCTAGTTTGGACCTCTCTTTTTAACCAATCACTCTTTATTTGAAACAACATTTTACATGGAAGAAGTATGGCGCTCCTGCCATCTGACGTCATATGCTAGTTTGGACCTCTCTTTTTAACCAATCACTCTTTATTTGAAACAACATTTTACATGGAAGAAGTATGGCGCTCCTGTCATCTGATGTCATATGCTAGTTCGGACCTTTAAAGCATCATAATTCGTAAACTAATTAGTATTTCGCGAAAATTCTTTCACTTTTGTTTATATTAATAAAATAATAAAGGTGATAATAATTCTTATTCATAATTTTAAAAAGTCATGCATATTCCCTATTAATTACCTAAATTTCCATAAAAGGGATGCTTTGCAAAACGTGGATACCAGGACAGATTGGGGTTTTCATGCTCCAGCACCATAGCAGATATCTGAGATGAATTGAACCGTGAGAAGTATCCCCAAAGCTCATCTGCGGGCCCCAGGAATAGAGTATCTATGTCTACGTAGATTAGTGCATCCAAATGAGTTATTAACTCCTGAAAGAAATAAAAGTAAATTATACTAATAGCACGATTTTTTTTAAATAATGGTGAAGAAGAAAGTAGTTGGTTACCAATTTGGCTACAGCTTAAGGTTAATTTTTATTCATAAAACCAAGTTCATTCGCAGAGTTTCGAAAAAACGTCAGAAAAAATCAGAAATGAGTGACAAAATAAAGGTATGACCGTTACGGTACTAAGGCCAATTATTACAAAAAATACAAAAAAGAAAAAATTTCATCATTAAAGTTATAAAATTTGACTTATAGAAAATTATTTATTATTGCCAGTTGAAAGTGTACAACCCGTTATGACCGTTACATGGAATGACCCTAATAATGATGCATGTCAAGTCGTATCAGGAAGTGAAATCGTTGGCAGAAGACTGAGAGAGGGTTGGCGACAATTACTCCACCAAATTACTGCCTTGCACTTTTTAAGAAGAAAAAGTAGATACTAATATTAGAAAGAGGATTGTATATTTGTAACAAATAAACTCAAAAAAAAAGTGCATTGGACCACTTTGAAAATTTCTGTCAAAAGCTATGTCAATCCTGAGTAACATAAGCTACTTTTTACAGAGGGAAAACATCCAATAATTATCCATCAAAAATCTCATTAAGCTGCAAGGAATATAGCGATTGTATTCTTTACTGTTGTGTTATCAATATCAATGTGTTTTCCGGCCCGTAAACACCATTTTCTTGGCCTCCTGAGCAGAGGTTCAAACTATACCCTTGTTACAAACATAAGTTTTGCAATTTACTTGTTTATGGGCTGCAAAACAAGTTGTATTGATAACTCAATACTATATAAATGAACTTTGGATAAAGATTTTACAACAAATTAAACATTATACTTCTAAAGCCGTGACTCCTGCTCTGAAAGATAACACGAAACATACCCCCACAGGGCGGAAAGGGAAATGTTTGTGAAACCCTTCCACTCTGCCACGCGTGTTATGGTGCACTGGAGTCACGGCTTTAGAATCTCTGATAACGTAATGACTGATAAACAAGAAGAACATCTTGAAAGTTCAAAAGTACTTACTGGTATAAACAATCTTTGTGAAGAACATTTCTTGAACAGATTAAGCCATACCTTCCTGTGTGGTTCAGGGAAATTAATAAAATGCAGTTCGAAGGAAAGCTGGCCATCAGTAACATCTCTCCACTCACTCAAGATATCTTGAAACTTCGGCTTCAATTCATCTTCCGTAAATATCACAAAATGTACAGGTGTTTTGGTGAATATTAATACTGATTTCACTACATTGAGAGATTCATCAAATCTAGAATCACACACCACAAATGATATGACTATTCGTTTGGGATTATTTAGTTTTTTATAGTTATTTGGTGGCTTTCTGAAAAAGAAATATCAGGTTTTTATAGTTTTTCTACGGACTATAATATAATACTTGCAACTTCTATAGGAAAGGCCTAGGAAAAAGCCTATACCACAACATACATACTATCACGCCTGTATCCCTAATGAGGTAGGCAAAGTGTAAACGACCCAAAACAAGGGTCATTCCGCCACATCTGACAAGTTTTGAGGGTTGTTGAAGATAGATCTGTATAATGCTGTAGTAACAGGTTGTCAGCCCATCGCCTAAATTACAATATACTGAAACCTTTAAATCCTTTAGCTGGTTTTTACAATAATAATTCAGATTATAATTTGTACGATTTAATGTAAGCATGGACTGAATACTCTAGTTGTTTTAATGTTCCATGTTGTAAGTAATAAAATAAGTTTAATTACCTAAATAAGTTGATAAAAAATAAGTTAATTTTACATACTTTACTTGTATTGGTGCAACAAATGTTTCTTCCTTGTAAGTTAGTGGGCTCTCATAATTAAAGAAATTATAAATTAAAATTACAACTAAAGTGAAAACTATGAATACAACAAATTTACACAGAGGCAGTCTCCTCATTATTACGTTATAAGATTCATAATATCACAAATCCACACCACAATTTTAGAATTTAGTGTTTCTGTTCATGTTTGATTTAGCCATAGACTCACCCACCATAAAGAGTGAGTGAGCCGTCAAAAATGTGTCAACGTCAAACGCACATCCGGTTAAAGGTGAACGCATACTTGACCGAACTACACGCACGCCAAACGTACATTGGTCTGTTTTGTTTATAATAATAATAATCCGTGTGCTAAGGTTATAAGCCCACAGTGCAAATAGCCGTTAAGTATAAGTCTGGCAGTGCACACTTTTGCTACCTAATAAGGGTGCCGAATCATATCGGTCTGATTTCTTCCGGGTAGATCATTCCGATGAAAACAGAACTATCCGGTAGAAATAAAACTAAAGCAATAAATACATACGCGATACCTATATTAACATATTCATTTGGGATAATTAAATGGACAGAAACTGAATTAGAAGCACTCAACACACTCACACGGACCACAAGTGTTCCATAGTCCGACGATTCCTAACAAACGCAACAATATTCCAACCACACCCACAAACATAGCATCGGATCCAAGTTACTTGGCATAGCCCGTACTTGGATCTGTAAATACCGGCTCAGTGCCGAGAAAAGTAGAATTGACTACATGCAAATAATAATAATAAATGTTTATTTCAGGAAAATCCCATATCTTACGACTAACAATATTAATATTAATAAACAAATTGGGTAGGTAAATTTGTACACACATAAACTGTAAAATAAAATAAATAAAATAGTATAAATAATTAAATTTTCTAAAAGTTGTACATGCCAGATAAAATTGTAAAAAATGTTGTATAACAGGTACTGGAAGCGATTACTACACTAAGTGGTAACCACTCGGCGGCGTCTATTTTTTGTTTCTATTGCGGTGCACGGGTAGCCAATATTTGTACATCGGATTGCCCAAATCTTCAGATAAAGTTTGGAGAATCTCGTTATCCGAATTACGCACTCGAGACCAGAAACCAGCGATTCGTGACCTCATGATCGCAAAGAAGTCCTGCGTTTTAGCCTCGGCGAACATGCTCGACGCGCTACAGTATCGTGGTAGCTTCATTAGAATGCGATATGCGTCGTTATATTGCACTCTAATGGTACTCAGAACTTTCTTCGTGTAGTTGGTCCAAAGCTGACATGTGTAGAAGCACTGACAATAGGCTCTAAACAATGTCAGCTTTGCACCGTCACTACAGCGGGCAAATCGGCGCGCGAGCATGTTACACCTTACAGACATGGCTCTTCTCTCACGCTCAATGTCTTCGTCATCGCATAGTTTCTCCGTGAGTATGTGGCCAAGGTACCTAAATCTTTCCACACGCTTGACCTCTATTCCATCTAGAAACACTGGAGGGATGGTATCCGGACCCTTCCCGCACCTAAAAACTAGAAGTTCTGTTTTCTTGACGTTGTACTTCGGCTGCCTACGCACTGGCGACCATAGACGCGGCCAGGCCGCCGCCGCGGCCATGGTCGCCGGTGCGTAGGCAAGCGCGACATGTGGACGGCCGAAAAATTTGCAGTCGACTTCCAAGGGTGTGTCAAGATGGACGTGCAGAAGATAATCACGCTAACTGTGCTTGTGTATTTACTACGAAAACGAAAACGGAAGATTTCACGTAAAAGACAGTTTTGGGTGCATCCATTACTTTGCGAGAGAAAGACTAAAGGATTATATTATACTTATTTTTTGGATTTAAAAATGTATGAGAAGAGATTCTTTAATTACATGAGAATGTCAACGAATACTTTTAACCTGTTACTGGATACAATAAAACCAAAAATTACTGGAACTGGTAACAACTATCGGAAATGCATTCCAGCAGAAGAAAAATTAGTAATAACAATAAGGTAAGCTTTTTCTTTTTTAAATACAGAATGTTTAAAAAATACGTGATATATTTTAAAGGGTGTTTCGGAATGGAGTATTGTGTACAGGAAAAATAAAAATAATGTGATAGGGCCTTTTTTTTACTTAAACTGCTAAATGGATTTTTTTGTAAATTAGAATTAAACAAGACTCGATTCTGAATCACCCTAAACCACCACTGTTGTGTTTTTCACAACAACCTGTATAATTCATTGACCAAGGTTTTGCCACTTTAAAAAATTTATGAACTCTTGTTCAGTAGTATTCTACTTTACGACTTTGAAAAGGAGAGGAAAAGGGCTTGCTTATAACATGTTTTTAAATATTAAAAAACTGAAGTAGATAATCAAATTATTTATATTTTCATAACTTAAAAAATGGCAATTGTGAACAATTAATGATTCAAATTGGGAAATAGGTCTATCATTTCTGAATTTTGGGAAATATCAGAATAATGAGTATGAGTATCGCTGTAATTTGAATCATCTGATATCCTGTTGGTAGTAGAATAACCTGAATAACTCGGTCGATGCGGGTCATATTCTTGGTCGTTAAGAATATTGAAATTTCTTGAATAGTTAATGCGCGCTGTTGTAGGTGTACAGTTCGGTTGGTATTTTTCTATAATTTCCATGATTTCCATTTTCGCTTTGGTCTTCATTGCAGCAGGGATTGTTTGAAATCTTTCGAGGAGGGATAAAAGAAACAGTCTGTCACAATTTGAATCATTCTGTGTAGTCGCTATGGTCTTATGCAGAACTGAAATTAGAGGGTCTGTATCGGATTCTTCGTTTGGTATTTTTTTCTTCCTTTTTGTTCTAAGCGACTTTGATGCAGACTGTTGAGTCTCAAGATCAGAAGATCTTGCACTTTCATTTTCTTGACTTGCCTCTTCGAGACTATTTTCTGTTGCGTTTGTGTTCAGCACTGATTTCAAAAACAGTAATTGGTTGAAATAGGTGTATTGTGATTTACGTTTTGCAGCAGAACCACTTTTGACATCTTTAAGACGGCGCAGCTCTCTTGTGAAACAGTCTCTAAGGTTTTTCCATCTTTTTTGGAGAGTAATGCCTGTAAATCAATAAATAAATGTAGTACATATTACAAAACTAATATTATGTTTATTAATGTGAATTTTATTTTCAGGTATTTGGCTACTGGGTGTTCTTTATCTCATATAAGTCATGAATACCGTATAGGGCTTCCTACAGTATCGGAAATAGTATTTGATGTTTGTGAAGCAATATGGGAGATATTAAAACCAATTGTGATGCCACAATTGACCAGAGATAAGTGGATTCAAACGGCTGAAGGTTTTCAAAAATACGCCCAATTTCCTAATTGCATCGGAGCCATCGACGGCAAGCACATTAGAGTTATCAAACCACAACATTCGGGATCTCTTTATTACAATTACAAGAATTATTTTTCAATCGTGTTACTTGCAATATGTGATGTAAATTATAAATTTCTTTACGTAGATATTGGAGCATACGGCAAATGCAGTGATTCGTCAATTTACAAAGACTCTGTATTTTATCATAGGCTTTTAAATAATGATCTCGATATTCCGAGCAATAACCCCATCAAAGAAAATGGCCAATCAATGCCGTTCGTTTTAGTGGGTGATGAGGCGTTTTCACTATCGGAACATATGATGCGACCGTATGCTGGGAGAAACTTGAATAATGTAAAGACTAATTTTAATTATCGACTATCCCGTGCCCGCCGCTATATTGAATGTACATTTGGAATATTAGCCAATAAATGGCAAATTCTTCACCGACCCCTAAACGTCAAGAAAGAATTTGCAGTTGTGATTATAAAAGCTCTATGTGTGCTTCATAATTTTGTGCGAGAAAGAGACGGATATGATTTCAAGGACACGTTAACTGTACCAGAGGCTTTATTAGAAATACCTGCATGTTTACCTAATAGAGCAAATAGAACATCAACCGAATATCGAGATATATTCGCAAACTACTTCAGTACCGACGGTCGCTTGCCCTGGCACAATTTGTAAATATATGGGTACCTACGACGGCTGCTCAGTTTGTGCGTTGAGGCACTTGCTCGCCGCGAGCCGCCATTGCGCGCCGTAAACAAAATGGCGTCGAACGCACATGCGGTATGAGTAATCTTTTTAAAAAGTTATTCCAATCATTACGAAAACCTGGGAAATTTTAGCAAATAATTGTCAAAACTCATGTGCAAAGCGAAAAATAGTAGTTGTAGTTCATCGCATTATTAATTTACTTAGGCATAATAAAATAAAATACTAACCAAGTTCTGCCTTTTCTTTATCTTCCATGGATTCACCGCCAAATATATCGACCACTTCAAGCCACAACTGCCGCTTAACATCTTTATTGGAGTAATCATTTGATGCTAAATCCCATAAACCTCTTCTATTTTCAACTTCAATTATGAACCTTTCCGTGTCGAAATTGGCCATTGTAAAATAATCCTAGCTACGCGTCTGGTCGCCGCGGCCGATGCGGTAGCACTGATGAATTTAAATACAGAAGTGATGTTCTCGACGGCCACGATTGGTCGCTGGTCGCGTGGCATCAAATTGGACGCCGCGGCCAACGGTGGCCGCTGGTCGCTGGCCGCTAAGTGCGTAGGGGCTATAGCGATTGCCATATAAAGTCCAGAATTCACTGGCCGCCGCGGCCAGGTCGCGGCGACCATGGTCGCCAGTGCGTAGGAGGCCTTCAAGCCATGATTAAGCGCATAGCGTTCGCACACAGCCAGTAACTTTCTTAAACCCCTTATCGAGGGGCTGAGCAGCACCATGTCATCTGCGTAGCTAAAGTTGTTGAGACACGTTTTGCCAATATGGCATCCAACATTGGTGCCTCTCAACTCCACGATAAGATCGTTGACGTAGGTGCTGAAAAGATCCGGAGACGTCAGACCTCCTTGGCGTACCCCGCATTCTAGCATATAATCGCTATAGGTCGTGTCGCCCCAACGTACATTATTAGTTTGGTTCTCGTACCAGTATCGCAGCAGTTTAACGGTCCTTTTACTTGTATTCGACGCTGCGAGTTTTTCCCAAGTTTTTCCAAGTTTATCCACAGTTTACCTCAGTTTGTTAGCCCGCCCGCTAAATAATCTGTGGTTTTATTTGAGAGGTTATGGTTTTTGTGCGGGAATCGTAACGAATAGCTGTAGCACAGAATATAATATAATAGTACTACATACACAGAGTACAACTGAAGAATTGTACTCTGAAGACTAGGCTGCATGGGCTTATGCTCTTTGCTTTTCCATAACATGGGGGAATAAAAAGAAATAATAAGAGGTTATAAAATATTGTTTTGTTTGATCGATTGACGATTCTTTCTTTCTGTATTTCTATTTATTGCTTGTTTTCAATAAAATGCCGCTGCCTCCGGCATTAGCCGCCCGTCTTGCTAAAAGAGGTATTCTCAAGCCCAACCCTGTACCGGAAGAAAATGCACCACAACCAAACGAAGAGATCATAGCTGAAGACTACGACAACCAACCAGATGAGCACCCAAGTGTTCCTAAGGAGCAGTTTTGGGAAGGAATAGAAGGTGTCAACGTCGACCCCATCAAAGGCCATAAAGGTTGTCCCAACAAGAGCAATATATATCACGAATGCACTAAGTTTTGTGTCAAGAAGTGGAAACAGGGTAAGTTGGTGCCTGATGAAGCGTATTTAGAGGGAAAGCGGCAGGCGTTAGAGTTGTGGCCGTTACCGGCGGGCTGGGAGGAAGTCTATGACGAAGGCTACGGCAGACATTATTTCTGGAATGTACACAACAACCTAGTTACTTGGTGGCCCCCTGGCCATCCGAATGCTGTTACTAGTGAAAGCGCCGCTCATTTACGCGAAGAGAGGCTTTTGAAAGAAGGTGACGAGAGTGACGACAGCAGCGAAACTTCCGACCAGGAAGTACCTCAGCAACAAGAAAAAAGAAAAGATCGCAAAGAGAAAGAAAAAGAGAAATTCCATCACAGAGACAGAAAAAGGCCAAGAGTTAAAGACAATGATTTGGATCCCATGGACCCGGCCTCATATTCAGAGGTCCCTAGAGGAAGTTGGACTGCCGGATTGGATAGTCATGCTAAAACTGGAGTTGACACCACGGCATCGGGTTCATTGTACCAAATGCGACCTTATCCAGCCCCGGGGGCTATTCTGGCCGCAAATAAACAGCAGTCTCCACCACCTAAGTAGCAGGTATATTGTATTTTTTGGTGTATATAAATAAGTGACAGTATAAATTAGTTTTATTTAAACTAGTCAACTATAAGCTGACCAGACAGTAATTTTTTATAAAGGATGGGATACATACTGGACTGATTTGCCCAAACAAACCAAAATAACCATTCCTGACTGAACTGTAATTCAATGTGAATTAACTTTAAGAGCATTTTAATTAAATAAAGTAAATGAACATAAAATTGCTATTATTTTCCTAAATTCTGTTATTATGGTTAAAGTAGTAAAAATATACCTATGCTGAAAAGCAAGCTGACAGGAAGAAGGAAAATAAAAAGAGTTAGTTAAAGCGTTAATTTATTTATAGTACAAAGTAGTGAATATAATGAGAAAAGTATAATGTATTAAATTAATTTTATAGACTGATAAAAATAGTTTGATGAAATGGATTAGACTATTAATGCATGTGATTGAATGACATGATTTGTCAATTAGTGATAAGTATCTTTTTAAAAGTAAATTGCATTTTGGGTAAATTATTCTTCTTTTACAAGGTGGCACTAACATCGCAGCGCAGAAACAAGAGGGTTTATACTGCGAAAGTAAAAAATACTTACTTGGCGCCACTTTGTAAAAAAATATATAACTCGCAATGTAGTCATTTTCTTTTTGAATTAGGTAGTTTCTAATTCTTTCAATTTTATTTTTAAATAATAATTTTGAGCTTTCTATAAAACTCAGAAGAAAAAATAAGAAAATCGCTTTATAAATGACGAAGTTATGATTTTTTCCTAACTGTATCCAAATTACAAGCTGCCAGATACGCGCGTGACGTCACGGTTCTCGCCCCGCCCACCGAGCTGGAGCTCGATTCGGCGTTCGTTCAGTAGGACGGGTAGTAGTCGGCTTCTTCTGTCTAGCTAGTATGTTATCCTAAGACGGTTGTGGCGGTTATCTATTGTTGTATTGATAAGGATACTGAACAGACAGAATGTTACTTAATTAAATAAAAAAAACGTAGCAAATGTTAGCACAAAGACCGAAACAAAAAAAAGCGATAGTTCAAAAATATAGGCCTGACACGTTTTGAACGCTATTTGATGCAATCACATGTCAACGCGTCTGATATTAGTTATGACTTAAGTGACGGTCACATCATTTACATCACAGTACAAGCACAGCTCCCCCTTTGTATTACATTTTTCAACAGAACATATACATACATACATACATATAATCACGCCCCTATCCCTTACGGGGCAGGCAGAGCGCAACACGCCTCCCAAAAGGCGCTTTCGCCACGTCTGACAAAAATTGAGGGCAATTTTAGATTGTAATATGTATTGTTATAGTGACAGGTTGTCAGCCCATCGCCTAAATTACAATACACTGTAACCCTCGAGTCCCTTTTGCTGACTTCAACAGCATGCCCGGGAGGAAGGGCAGCTGGAACATTCTATGTTTTTCTATCTCTCCCAGTCCAGCATGGAAGTAACAGAACGTCCGGGAAATTGCTAATCTCTAGAAATATGCTTACATTGGTGCAGCATCAATTCATCATCATACTTACATACATATAATCACGCCTTTATCCCTAAAGGGTAGGCAGAGCAGAGCGTAAACTACCTGAACAAAGGTTGTTCCGCCACGTCTGACAAAGTTTTGAGGGTTATTAAATAGATTTTGTAGGTATTTGTCTATAGTGACAGGTTGTCAGCCTATCGCCTAAATTGCAATATACAGAAACCCTCAGATCCCTTAGCTGGTTTTTACAGCATGCCCGGGAAGAAATGCAGCTGGCGCATTCTATGTTTTTCTTTCGCTCCCAGTCCAGCATGGAAGAAATTATAAGAATTCATCATCACATCGTTGTATTTTCAATCTTCTTCTATCGTGTCGACACTTCGCGGCAATCTGAGTTGATACATACATATTGACAGTTTTTGCCGCGCCGTGTAGCGCCGCTGCATTGCGGTCTTCTTCTGTCGAGTGGGTATCGAGTCTATCGACCCGATGAACCATGGTGTCAGAGTTTTTAAACCGCCTAGTAGCACAACTATCAGGCCTCTGACATAGTTTGAGTAACGACCACTATCAAAGACAGCGACCGGGACCGACGGCTTAACGTGCCTTCTGAAGCACGAAATCTTTTCCTTTTTCGGACAATCAGATGATTCAGCCTGTAATTAAAAAATTCACAAAGTGATAAATGCGCAAATATCAACTTTGTGTTTCCCCCCTGGGAATCCAACCCAGGACCTCCGGATCGGGAGCCCATGGCACTAGCCAGTAGACCACGGAGGCAGTTAAGGCAGTTGCATTGCGGTACATCTCATACATTGTCAAACGAATAATATTTTGTCGCAACGTGCCGCGCCGCTCCGCTGCAGATATGTCTGCTTTGTGGATCTATCTAACCAAGTGGCGCTATATATAGGTGCAAACCTATTCCAGGTGTAAGGGACAGCGTCCCGTAGGACATATTATTATATACTAGGTAATCTGTGGATCATTCATTCGCAGGAATAATCCACAGATTACCTAGTATATATGTCCTACGGGAATGATCACTCATAGTCATAAGTGTTTGTATCGCGATAGTAGCGCCACTTCGAAAAAAAAACGCCGAATACACATTTTATTTTAATTCAGTTTTACAGGTTGATATGATATTTATGAGCAAATAAGTGGCGCTCATCAGCTAATATATAAAAGATTTTGCAAAAACTGCGCAAAACGTTTAACCCACGGATCGCACCCGCTTGAAATGAAACATGCCCTTCCCCTCTCTACCCGCGCGGGGATGTTTGCCGTCTGCCTCGGAAAGTAAAACATTTGTTTCGATCTACACATGTGTACGGCCACGCCCCTTTGTGTTTCCCCTCTTGCCCGGCGGGGTTATGTTTCTTGTTTTGTTTGAGGGTTGGAGTCACGGCTTAACAATCAGCCCATTTTATTTTGACAACAATAAAGAACTAATTCATAGAATAAGTTCATAAAAATAAAACTATTATAAATACTTAAACTTTTAATTTTATACATTTTAACAAAACAGAACGCAGTGATACTTAGTTACTAAGTACCTAAACAACGAAAAACAGTGCGTTAAAATTAAATAGCTGAACATTATTTCGTAAATCGAGCAATTATGCAATTATTATATTTTGAAGTGATGTTCAGAATGATATTTTCCATTCTTTCACTCCATTGTAAAATATTAATTAGAATTGCTCGCAAACCAATACAAAAAAGAACCAAAATATAATTTAATACCAAACGCAATAGCAAGCTTCGACAAAATATCTGAAAATTACGTGTCTTTTTATTATTTTACTAGTGAGTTTGATAACTTTCAAATGAATGTCGAATTTACTAAATAAACAATTGATATAATTAATAATGAACCATGATAATGAATGATCTTATTACTATCCACGCGCAGAAAATGGTCTATATCTTCTTTTATTTTTACCTATTTTAATAAATATTACTTGGGTATGTGCTACGTATAGAAAACCGTTTATTTGCCAGGGGCTTTAGTGTTGCGGTTCTCTTATCATGCTACGAAAGATATGTGACGTAGGCGTAACATTTATGTAACAGGTTGTTGTTGATCCTCCATCTTCACTACTTCATCTTGGTTGTTCTGTAAAACGACGTATCCTTCCTCTTGGTTTAATTGTTCTTCAATTTGATCTGCCGGGTCGTAATTCTCTTGCTGGAAGGATTGTTCTACATATTCGGCCTCCGGATTATATTGCTCCATTGGTGCATGTTGGTCATAGACTACATGTTCGCTTTGTTCATAAGCCCCATGTTCGCTTTGATCGTAGACGGCTTGTCCGCTTTCGTCATACACGGCTTGTCCGCTTTCGTCATACACGGCTTGTCCAGTTTGATCGTATTCTTGTTGTGATTCGAATTCCACGTGTTCACCATGCCCCACTTGCGGCGGATTATACTGTTGATCATATTCTTGCTGTTCATAATTAGCCATGTTATATTGTTGTTCGTAATTCTGATCGTACGGTGTGGAAGTTTCTTCGTGTTCATTTATATGTACGGACTCGGGCATTTCATGCGGACCTTCATAATAATATTGTTCGTTTTGCTGCGTTGTTTCATTTTGTGTCGGGTCCCAAGTTTGGTCTGCCATAGCTGTGGAATCATAAGTGATCTCATTTGTTGGCTCTTGATAAAACATTGCAGGTTCCTCTGTTCCTAACGTATTACCTATTTCTACAGAAGGGTTACCTAGATCTTCCACGTGCTCAGGTACTGGCACCGTCGGATGTGTGCTGTAAGCCATGTTAGTGTTTGGTATAGTGATCTCCGACTTTTTACTGAACCCTTCAGGAGCTAGAGCCATTTCGGGATTCTCTGGTTGTTTATTTGATTCGATATTTTCAGTTTTCGTTGGTGTATTAAGTTTGTCATCATACACTTCGTGTGATGAAACTGTCTCAAAATGTTTACGGTTTGTGTCGTATTCTACTGAACTGATATGACTTGCTTTTTCAGTGACAGCATCATCTTTTTCATCTTCTTCGTGAGATAATTGCGGTTTAAAGTGATCTTTGTTGAAACCATACTCCTCTGGGTTAACATTAACACCATCTTTGACAACCACATCTGGTTTAGGAGTAAAGTCCTCGACATTTATGACATCAATGGGATATTGCACATCTTCGGTTACGTCGGGGACATCTCCAAAAGGTTTCCCAAGATTTTCAGAAGGATATGATATATGTGCCGGATTAATACCTTCGTCGTCGAGGTGTTCAATTTTTTCACTTCCCTCTATTTTCGTAAATGGGTAGGGATTTGTTTCTTCTGAGTCAGGGGTTATCTCTTTGCTATTTATATCGGAATCTATTCCAGATGCTGCCATTGCTGCTGCTGGGGAACGAAGATCTTTAAAGGATGTCTGTTTATCTTTAACAATGTCACGTTGTTTATTAGAATTATTGCTCCGCTTTTTACCATCGTTTTCATCATTTAATTTCATAGTGTGGGAATTATCCCTTTCAGGCATTTCTGGTACAAGTTGTTGGTTAGCGTACGCATAATTTTGTCGACCAACTGGTTTGTCAAAGTCGGGGCAATAATTATCGGTACTTTCTTTTTCTTCTTGCTTTATCTTATTTAATATTTCATATTTACTTTTCCAATCCGAATTTATTTCAGTGTTCATAGTAGCTGGTGCAGTGGTATTTACGTTAATGTTGGAATCATAATGTTGCCGTGGCTTTTCTTGCTCATCAGGTAGTCGTTTAGGGATTAATATATACTTGTTGTAAATATCTCTCAAGACCGACACCGCAGTTCCACTACCCGATAGCCCCGGTACTTTTTGGTGATAATTTTGATACAACTGGGTTTCATGACTAGCACTTGCTCCCAAAGCCACTAGGTTGTTAGAAGTAGGTAGAAGACCAGAGGCATTTACTTGAATGATTTGCTGAAATAGAAAAATGTTGCTGTTTTTATGAAGTAATCAATAATGAAACTGATCGGCTTACTTCTTTGTATTGAAAGTAGGGTTAGCCCTCGACGTCAATAATGTGATGTGATATTATTTATTGATATAGAGAATCCTTAGTATGGCGCGCCAGCCGCGTTCATAAGTATTCTGTGGTATGCCTTAGCTTGCAAGCAATTTTTATATCTATCTTATTCTTGATGATAGAGATGTTCAAACATGGTTAAACCCATGATCCTCGCGAGGCTCTTTTATTTATAGCGATTTTGTAAGATGAAATTAGTTCGGTTCGTGATACCAGCGCCAAATTTTAGTATATTGTAACATTTTATTCTTAATTTAAAAATAACCACTGGGATCCTAATTGTAAAGTACGTAGGTCCATCCGGAGCTGACGCCATCTTATTTTTATTTAAAAAGATTTTTTTTGTTGCCAAACCCATCGTGTGTGGAATCGAATTAAAGGGCATTTTAAGCTGATTCTAAAAATATATCACATCATATTAAATTTCAGTCACAATTTAAAAATTCAAACTCATTTTTTTTTAAAAACATTCCAATTTTGGGTTACTCCAGATATAATTATGACACTTAGATTTTTTGTGATATATGACTTAAATTATACGTAACATTCTCATATATACGTGTAACTCAAAGGAACCAAATTAGAAGATACTTACGTTACGCATTTTTATATTTATTTTCATTTAATATAAAAGAAAGAAAATTATTTAAATTATTCCATGCTGGTCTGGGAGCGAGAGAAAAGCATAGATGTGCCAGCTGCGTTTCTTCCCGGGCATGCTGTAAAAACTAGCTAAGGGATCCGAGGGTTTCAGTATATTGTAATTTAGGCGATGGGCTGACAACCTATTACTACAGCAATATACCTACAAAGGTATCTTAAGTAACCCTCAAAACTTTTTGTGACGTGGCGGAGCGGCCTTTGTTTGGGTCGTTTACGCTCTGCCTACCCCATTAGGGACAAAGGCGTCATTTTATGTACGTATGCAAAAAAAAAAATATTGGGCAGGGCTCGAAGCTGCGTCTCTGGAATGCCAGTCCATCGCTCTCACTTTTTTTCATTATATCCAAGTGTGGTACTCTTTTCCATACTAAATTATATGGAAAATCTTGCCACACTTTGCAATAATGAAAAATTTAACATACAATACTAAATGTAAGTCGGATCTTCCAAATCGGATCCTTGAAGTTATGTAACCTTAAACGATACATACTATTCCCATATATCACTAAAAAAATCTAGAAGTAAAAAAAATAATTGAGTTAAATTCGGTGTGAAGGACAGTCATACTATAATAAGAAATTACACTATTTTAATACATACATACATATAATCACGCCTTTATCCCTAATGGGGTAGGCAGAGCGTAAACAACCTAAACTTAGGTCGTTTCCCCACGTCTCACAATGTTTTGAGGGTTAATCAAGATAAATTTGTAGGTATATTGCTGTAGTGACAGGTTGTCAGCCCATCGCCTAAATTACAATATACTGAAACCCTCGGATCCCTTAGCTGGTTTTTACAGCATGCTCGGGAGGATATGCAGCTGGCACATTCTATGTTTTTCTCTCGCTTCCAGGCCAGCGTGGAAGAAACTATTTACATACTAAACTATTTTAATGATAGGTATTATTTACCCTGTGATTAGTTGGTGCTAAAGCGGTGCACGTTCGCATATTGCCCATTTTCTCCAGGATGTAATCATTCCTCTCTTTACGCTTCTTATCTTCTTGAAGTAAAGCTTCATATTTTCTCCGTAAGGCTTCTATTTGATTTGTCCTTGACCTGAAACAGTGAATCTGATTTTTACGAAATCCATTTTCTGTTCCTTCGATATTTCGGGGTCCTAGTAAAGGTAAGTTTAATCTAATTTGTGCAGACACAAGTTTGTTTAGATTTTTTTTATTAGTATTTGTACATGTCGTTTTTATATTTTCAGATGTTTATTTAAACTTATTCACTGATTATGCTTGGTGGAGTCCTTATTCTTATTCCTGCAAAGTGGCGGCACATATCATCAACAATTTTAAGTATAACACACTTTTTGTCTGATTTCTCTTTCTTCCCCATATGTTTTGAAGAATTCCGTAGTTACGTGTGGAATCTCTGGCGAGGGGTCTTCGTCTGCCATAGCTAGATGTAAACAAAGGACTGACGAGCGACCTTCGCGAAGGTTGAGCTTGGCACACCTTGATACGTGTGCGCTGCGAGAAATCCATAATAAGTAGGTATAGGAGTTGTACACATTTGCAAAAAATCTTAGCATACCCCGGTGAAGTAATCTGCAAAGACCAAGGGCATTTCTTTGTTTCATTCCATATACCTTTACCCTGTGGTCCCTGAGTGACTTAGTTATACCTACCCCGGATAGTATTTCTAAAGTCATGCAAGCGGCATTATTTTATGTAAATACATCTTAGTTATTTTTAAATGCTGTTGTGTTATTTCTTATGTTTTTTGTTACCGAGTGGTAAGGAACGGCTAAAGTAAATACCTAATGGAAACACATCTTAATATAGAATTATCCAGAAAAGTTCATGTATAAATGTATGAAAGTAGTTACACCAATAGTGAGCACCGCCCGTAACCCGTACCAGTTTGGTGCTGATACGAATAGATCGTGGTACCTCGGAGCTCATAACTTCTCCAGCCGAACCTCCCCGAAGGTCATCCTAAACTTGCCCTTGTCACGAAGGTACTGCAATGATGCCTTGCATTGTGATAAAATATGGATCCATAGATAAAACAGATGAATCTCAACTTCTGGTCGCTAAAATTAGGTCCACTAGATACATAAATGTTACGTACAATCCACAGGAAATATACAGGTAATAAGTGAAGGAATTACGTACCTACAAATACCTACAGACACGTTTAGTACTTAAAGTTGGTTTTAGAACTTCAATAGTTTTTTAGACCATTTCTAGAGAAGTGAAAAACTATGTTTTTCCTTACAAAGTGGCGCTAGTTTTGCAGATGAAGGCTCATCCGGTTTTAGTGTGTCGTTTGTGTTCCTTTGTGTAATAATAACATTTGTATTGTATTTTATTTTATATGCCTTATCTTATCTTATCATCTACTTAAATACCTAAGTAGATACGTAAAGATAAGTATTGTTGAGGTTGATTGTATTCATCTGGTAGTAACTTACGTAGAATACAGCTTAACAAGAGTAAAGAATTTTCTCAAAGCTTTTTCCCCTAGTAATATAAACTTTATATAATCAGTCATTTTTTTAACTTTTTATTCTTAACGTGGCATAACATGAAGATGGTGAATGACGTGATTGACATCAGACATCAAGATATCCGACCTCAGCTATAAAATATGCCATGGCCGTTGAAATATGAAAGAGATTCAGATTGAAACATGAAAGAACCTACTTAAAAACTTCTTACCAAGTTCATATTGCAAAGTTTGGGGCCGCACATCAAACCCTGAAAAGAACAAACAAACCATGGTATAATTAATAGTACGCCTTATATTATTACTACCATGTGCCGGACGTCCTCGTACCAGTGCGACAGAGATAACGCTCTACAAAACTGAACATAGTCGATGTGCTTGGACCTTGCTTGGACGAATGTGCCTATAATAACGGCCTCGTACAGTTATTTTTTATAGAAACTAGAAAACCCAAGGAGAAGACCATAAAAAAAACAAATCTAAAAAAGAGGTGAACCAATGACTGGTGGGAGGTGGAGTGGACGCGAGTAGCGGTAATGTACCACGCCATGTGTTTGAATTTGAAGCGGCCTGTACCTAAACTACTTTTATTTGAACGAGGATTCTGGATTCAGTAAACTAATGGTAAATTCGTTTTTTTTCTAGTGGGAATCATATCAAAACTCAACAAATCCGGGAATAAAAGTGCGTCAGCTAGAAAACAATTTTCACGTGATTGCGTTTGTCAGCCCAGCCCAGCAGCTTAAATTCAAGTTTATTTACGAGCTATTAGGTGTAGTGTAGTGCAGCCTATATTTCAAACTGATTAAATAAAACTAAATGATTTCCTCTCGGCTATAAATTTGTACATAGGTTAAGGTCGTTTTTCTAAGACCGTGTAAGCGTCAGCTACGATGTCGAAGGGGGGTTGAGCCGTAGTAGACGACCAATCACGTAAAAAAATTTGTACATAGGTTAAGGTCGTTTTTCTAAGACCGTGTAAGCGTCAGCTACGATGTCGAAGGGGGGTTGAGCCGTAGTAGACGACCAATCACGTAAAAAAATATTACCGGTCAATGATTTCCTCCCACTTGCAACTTCTATAGGTTGTTGCTCTGATAGTATATACCAACCATAAACAAAAAAAATATGTCAGCTGGCTGCCGGCGGGGGGAACACGTCAGCTGGTCACATGAACATAACTCGCGCAAGGACTGAACTCAATGGTATCTTCTTTTTCGGTCATATTCTCCCAGATTTTAATTTTGAATAATAATAAAGGTTCCGAACAACAAATGAATCTCCAGCGAAATATGTCTGATTGTAATTCAAACTAAGCTGCGTTTAAATTAATTACCAGCCATTAAACACAAAACTTACATACAAATAATTGCATATTTACCTAACAAACACAACCTTTCTCAAATTATAATAATACTAGCGACCCGCCGCCCCGGCTTCGCACGGAAATTATCAGTGTTTCTATATTATGGATGTATTATACATATAAAGCTTCCTCTTGAATCATTCTATCCATTAAAAGAAACCGCATCAAAATCCGTTGCGTAGTTTTAAAGATTTATGCATACATAGGGATATAGGGACAGAGAAAGCGACTTTGTTATATACTATGTTGTGATATACTAGCGACCCGCCCCGGCTTCGCACGGAAATCATCAGTGTTTCTCTACTATATTATGCATGTATTATACATATAAACCTTCCTCTTGAATCACTCTATCCAATAAAAGAAACCGCATCAAAATCCGTTGCATAGTTTTAAAGATCTAAGCGTACATAGGGATAGAGGGACAGAGAAAGCGACTTTGTTTTATACTATGTAGTGATGAAAAAAAATTGTAAAGTTCCAACGAATATTCTAAATTTGTGACCGAAATACTGAACTTCCAGCTGCACATGTACTGCTACAATAATCGTTTTCTTACTCACTTCATTTCTATTTCTCGTTATAAAATATATATTTTTACTTTAAATTTTGATAAAACTCTAAAAAAGTTTTGGAAAAATTACAGTCGGCGCTAAAATGTCCAAAACTGTTGGGAACTACGAAGCGGAGGGTAAAGAGGGCTCGGGGGCGTAGTCCAACGCGATTAAATTTTTTAATCCCACCATAGAAGTTAGGTTAGAGCGGTGACCCTTTGGAGCGAACGAAGTGAGCGACCGAGCCGTGGAGGTGGAAGAGGTAAAATGGAAATTAAACTAGAAGAAAAGTATTTCTTGTTCGCAACTTTCAGTTTATTTTTCCGACAGGAAGTTACGTATTATTTATACGCAGCTTCTAGTTTTCAGTCATACATACATACATACAATCACGCCTTTATCCCTAATGTTTTTAGTTTTCAGTCAGTCGTTACTTTAATTTTTATTCGCACAAATGTGGTCAATAAGTTAGTTATTCAAACAGTACATTTCATATTTAGAAAAAGCTTAATTTTAAATTAACTTTCGGAACTTCTATTACTACCCTTTATGTTTTCTCGAGTTATGATCATGACCAGATGTGTTTCCCCCAGCCGGCAGCCAGCTGACTTTAAAAATATATATATACTATCGGACTGGTTGCAAAATGCCAAACTCATGGAGATTGAGCATTATAAATCCAATCTATAAAGGCTAAGGTAGTGTACTATGGAAGTGGAAGCTACCGTAGTATTAAGATCATGTGTCACACTATGAAATTCTTCGAGCGTATAATTGATTCACGGCTCCGGCTAGAGTGCACTATCTCAAAGTGACAGTATAGGTTCTTACCTGGTTGTGGCACCATTGATCCCATCTTTGCCTTATGGATACTAGTATCGTACAGAGAGAAGAAGAAGCCCTTGCATAAGGCTTTTCTGGATCTGCAGAAGGCCTTTGACTGCGTACCGCGTCAGGTGATCTGGTGGGCTTTGAAGGAAAAGAGTGTGCCACAAACCTACATTGATATTATCTGCGACATGTACCACAGCTCCGAATCCATAATAAGGACTGCCGTTGGCGATACACGCCCTTTCCCTATCACGGTAGGTGTTCACCAAGGCTCGACCCTGAGTCCGTTCTGTTTAATGTTGACGTTGAGACGTTGTTTCGGCGAAAGTCCATGAACTATCTTTATCCATGGGTTATGATGTACGCCGATGACATCGCAGTTACATATGAGGACAAACAGAAACTGGAGTACAAGGTGAACCAATGGAAGGGTGTGCTTGAGAACGGTGATTTAAATCTTAATTTCGCGAAGAGTACAAGGCATGTGGCAGCACAGACCCCAACCCTATAAAGGAGGGAGATGAACTTTTTTTTTAATAACGGATAAATTTAAATACCTTGGGTCCGTGCTGCACGAGTCTGGTGAAATTGATTACGATGTCCAAGCCCGAATCAGCGCTGCTTGGGCAAAATGGCGAGAAACTGGTGTAGTTTGCGACCGTAGAATACCAGTGAAGCTTAAGGGCCTTGTGTACAAGTGTATCATCCGACCAGTCCTACTATACGGCAGCTAGACCTGGCCTGTCATTGGAAGACATGTCCAGCAGATTCACGTCGCAGACATGAAGATGTATCGATGAAACTGAACAACTGTCACCAGGAATTTATTTCAGGAAATTATAAAAAATATTGGTTTTCCATACAAATTGTTTGATCCAGGTGGTCATTTTGTATGGGAAGGTGTTTTTTTCATCTCCTGAAAGAATTTCCCGCAGATAGTTGTTCAGTTACGTTGACTGAGCAACCCCTATCAGTATGCGGGACGTTGTCCCTAACACCGATATGTATGTACAAAGTTACAACCGAGAGGAAATAATTTACCAGTTTGACACCTAGCCCGTAGTCTATAGAAACGCTCTTTTTTTCTCCTTTTTGGGGATCTTCAGTATTTATTCTTTAGTAAACTTACCCTAATCTAACCTACGCTAACCTAAAAGTCATTGTTATGCGCCGGGGATTTACATTTTAATGCTCAACGATATCAATCCGAATCATACGGCAGCGCCTTCCCTTGTTTCTTACTCCTACTCTACTACATTGTTCCTCCCTCGCCAGCGAATTGTTATGTTAAATCCACCACAATAAATACTGCAACGAAATCATTTAGAAGATCGGGGAACAAAACAAAGTCCGTCTGATTTTTCATGTTTCCCGCGCAAAACCCCAACCTAACATAACCTATCCTAGAACCTAAAACTCATTAGAATGCGAGTGTGGTACCCACAATCCAATGTCCGAGATTTACGTGGGAGTGTCAAGTCGAACCATGCAGGATATCTGTACTTTATTTCTCACATTCTTTACATTGTCTTTCACTACCGGCACATTATTATGCTAATCCCACTACACTATCAGTGAAAATAAAACGGTGTTTCGTCAATATCTTGGTTTCTATAACTCCAACGATGTTAACCTACCTATGAAGAAATTATTCAGCACAAAATTAGCGTCTTTTTCCCCCAAACATCTTTTTTCTACACAGCCGTTTTAAAGCTATAAAATAAGAGAATCTTTAATTCAAAATATCTAGGCAATGTGACACTGTAGCCAAAAATCACCAAGTATATATTTAGCTTGTATTTGTCTATAGGATTAAATGCCATGATGTGGTTGGTTCAAAGTATATTTCTAGCTTACTTATGTGATGTCCCGCAAAAAAGTTAGTAGTAAGGAAGTCTCCAGTCTTCTGTTCTTAGAAGTTTAGGTAAATATACTCTACCTATGCCGATCACTGTGATAGTCTATCACAATAACAGCCACGAAAAATAAAGTCAGAAACTCTGTCCTGCAGCGATTCGCTATGATTCCCGCGCAAAACTCCCTATAACCACAGAATATATTATAATACCCATAACTGTCAATGTCAAATTTCAGAAAAATAACATAACCTATAAAAATATGAATTTACTTATTTAATTCATTATTTTGTTATTCAGTTTCATAATATAGAATGATTTACAAGTGGTGGCATCGATTTGTTCGTAATAGAACAAAACCTATTCCTGCGGATCAAGCAATTCTGTGGAAACAGCGTCTAAGTTTGTTGTATGGGTTCCTAGCGTGGAATGCCTTTGGACTGGTGATTTATAATGCTTACAAAGGGAAAGGGGACTGGGCGCACTATTATGGGCTCAAAAGTGATGAAGAGCACTCCATGCCACCTGGTAAATTTATATAACTTAATACCTTCACGTCTTTTGTCATCCATCATATTACCTAACAGTAAGACAAGTAAATGATTCAAACACATAAATAATAAACATAATATTTATATGGCATGTTGATGTTTTATGATGAAATTTAATTCTGTTTTGTCACATTTCTTAGCATCTTTTTTTATCAATAATTGAAATGAAAAATATATTTATTAACAAATGCACTGAGTACAGAAATAATAAATGTTCTTATCTATTACACTTAACTTTGCACATTTTGGTGTGATAACTACATAATTGTTTGTACATGGTCCCCACATTAGGCAAGCATGTATTGCAGGGTCCCAGTTAGTTTTAAATTATTATTAAATAATTATTTTTTCTTCCATGCTGGACTGGAAGGGTTAGAAAAACAGAATGTTCCAACTGCCCTTCCTCCCGGGCATGCTGTAGAAGTCAGCAAAGGCATTTGAGGGTTACAGTGTATTGTAATTTAAGTGATGGGCTGAAAACCTGTCACTACAGCAATACACATTACAATCTTAAATTATTATTATATATTATTTAACCAGGCAGGCAGGTGTAGCAACTGATAGTGCCTGTATCCCACTGTTCACGATTTGCTTGTCTTATTGAAGTTTTGTAGGTATTTGTCCAATTTGTTCTTAAATACATTTGTATTCTGTGCTGTCACTACATCTTGAGGTAGCTTGTTCCAGTTAGCAACCACTCTATTTGAAAGAAAGTGTTTGTGTGGGTTGTTTTTGTGAGAAACAAGTTGTCAATTTCATGCTATGACCTTGCAAATGGCTATTTTGGTCTCAATTGAATATTGCATCAAAGTTAGATAGGTCATAGTGGCCGTTTAAAATTTTGAAAGTCTCGATCAAATCCCCACTGCACAATTGCTTTCGATTTTTGACAGATGTGGCGAAAGCGCCTTTTAAGAGGCATTTTCTCTGCTTACCATGAAAAGGATAAAGGCGTAATTTTATGTATGTATAATTATTTTAATATACATACCATGCAAGTGTACAGCAATAAAGAGAAGAATATATAATTCCTTCTTGAAGGTATTATCTATTATTTTTTTTGTAGCCAATAGCTATGATCTCAAAAAATACATGATTTATTTTAAATTTCAGGTCAGGCATGGGCAAACACTCTTGGAATAAAAAATGCCAAGGTTTGGCGGATATCAGGCTTTCAGAAGGTGGACGAATATGAAATTGTGGATGGAATAAAAATAGATTCTCCTAGCAGTAACAATTCAAAACAGAGCGAAGATATCAGTGAATAGCTATAGGAAGATTGTAAATATTATTTAATAGGTTTGTAAATTATTAAAAAAACAATATGTTAAAATAAAATAGAATTTATTATAAAAGGCACTTATTATTTAAATTATAATATTACAATTTAGCCAGTTATAAACTGGTAGTTGATCTTATAAATGTTTATACAAAAATACCAAATCACAATTTGTTTCAGTCTAAGCCACAATAAGAAAATAGTTTTGTCATTTGCATTGAATTTGCTTATGTTGATAATTTCGCTTATATAAAATTATTTAGAATAATATTTGTTCTTATGATTAAGATCACAGCTGAATAGTGAGCCCCGGTTTTGTAAAACAGTTGAAAGGGGCAAAGGCAGATCAGTGTGGTAACACTAGTTGTTGTGAGAGTGGCAGGCAATGGCGCGACCGTGGCGACGCCTCTCCAGCTCTTGCAGCAATGCTGACCTGAAAATAATCACCCAAATTAGTTGAGTTCTTCCATGCTGGCCTAGGAGCGAAATAAAAACATAGAATGTGCCAGCTGCATTTCCTCCCGGGCATGCTGTAAAAACCAGCAAAGGGATCCAAGGGTTTCTGTACATTGCAATTTAGGCGATAGGCTGACAACCTGTCACTTCAGCAATAAACCTACAAATCTATCTTAAATAACCCTCAAACTTTGTCAGACGTGGCAGAACGACCTTTGTTCAGGTCGTTTACGCTCTGCTCGCTCGTTTACGCACTAGGGATTAAGGCGTGATTGTATGTATGTATGTATCAGTTAAGGGAAAAACTACTGTACTAAGCAAACTGGAGAAAACCTGACAATCTGATAAATTGACTAAAATCAAGCTTGTGTTTGAATCGAACCCAGGATCTGGAGCCCATGGCTCTGACCACTAGCCCACAGAGGCAGTTCCTTACCTGTACTGCTCGTACTTCATGACGATGAGCTGTAGCTCCTGCTTGTAGAGGCGCGTGAGCATGTCGGAGTAGCAGTCCAGCTCGCTCAGCCGGAACATGCTCCAGCGCAGCTTCTGGTCCAGCTGAGGGTCCGCTGGAACAACATTACGAAATTGAGTTAAATACCATGAGCAACCTGTAAAAAATATAAAAACGTCATAGGTGCGAAAGAGACTCCTTCAAAAACTGTCAAAAATGTATGCGTTTGACATGTGTCAGGGTACTCATGCTACCTGAAAAAGGGGAAGCCCTATTTTTTAATAACTCGAATCAAATTAGCACACGAAACACTAACATTCACATGGTAAATTGTATGAAAATCGCATTAGAAAGCTACTCTTCTTATTGAGTGATTCATAAATACGGCTGCAGACCAGATTTCAATCGAAAATTGGTAAAGGAACATCCAAATTATGAATATTTGCAGCTCGCGCTGTAACTGCACGTATGAAATTCACGCCCTTACGTCGCAAAATGTCCTTTTAGATAGATAGGTCTTAAAAAATAAATATATCTAAGTAAAAGGGTAGTTTTTCGAACAGGGTCATTTTGCGACGACCCAAACTACCATGGTTACGCCTAACGCTATTGCGTACACAACAGACAGTTGTAGTTGTAACTTACCCTTGGAATAAACAATGAGCCAGTGGGGGATCTCTTCCAGCAAGTATGGCGGCACGAGGGTAGGCACGAACGGGCTGACGAGGTAGCACCCGCCGACCAAACATGGGTGCGCGTACGTCGTCTGGTGAGTTATTTCACTGCAAACATAAAAGCACTTAAGAAAAACATCCAATCACGACGGACTTGAAACACAGGTTACGTGGCCAACATTGCGACCTACAGTTAGATTACTTAAAGGTCTATAATGTAGGTATTTTTAATCGCACATAACAGAAGCCAAGAAATATATCGCACGCTCTCTAGCGGTGCGTCCAGTGCGGTGTACACTCACTTGACATAGTAGACGCCGTGGTGCTTGGTGTTGACGCGCTGCCAGGGCTGCGGCACGCTCTCTAGCGGTGCGTCCAGTGCGTTGTACACTCACTTGACATAGTAGACGCCGTGGTGCTTGGTGTTGACGCGCTGCCAGGGCTGCGGCACGCTCTCTAGCGGGTGCGTCCAGTGCGGTGCACACTCACTTGACATAGTAGACGCCGTGGTGCTTGGTGTTGACGCGCTGCCAGGGCTGCGGCACGCTCTCTAGCGGGTGCGTCCAGTGCGGTGTACACTCACTTGACATAGTAGACGCCGTGGTGCTTGGTGTTGACGCGCTGCCAGGGCTGCGGCACGCTCTCTAGCGGGTGCGTCCAGTGCGGTGTACACTCACTTGACATAGTAGACGCCGTGGTGCTTGGTGTTGACGCGCTGCCAGGGCTGCGGCACGCTCTCTAGCGGGTGCGTCCAGTGCGGTGCACACTCACTTGACATAGTAGACGCCGTGGTGCTTGGTGTTGACGCGCTGCCAGGGCTGCGGCACGCTCTCTAGCGGGTGCGTCCAGTGCGGTGTACACTCACTTGACATAGTAGACGCCGTGGTGCTTGGTGTTGACGCGCTGCCAGGGCTGCGGCACGCTCTCTAGCGGGTGCGTCCAGTGCGGTGTACACTCACTTGACATAGTAGACGCCGTGGTGCTTGGTGTTGACGCGCTGCCAGGGCTGCGGCACGCTCTCTAGCGGGTGCGTCCAGTGCGGTGCACACTCACTTGACATAGTAGACGCCGTGGTGCTTGGTGTTGACGCGCTGCCAGGGCTGCGGCACGCTCTCTAGCGGGTGCGTCCAGTGCGGTGTACACTCACTTGACATAGTAGACGCCGTGGTGCTTGGTGTTGACGCGCTGCCAGGGCTGCGGCACGCTCTCTAGCGGGTGCGTCCAGTGCGGTGTACACTCACTTGACATAGTAGACGCCGTGGTGCTTGGTGTTGACGCGCTGCCAGGGCTGCGGCACGCTCTCTAGCGGGTGCGTCCAGTGCGGTGTACACTCACTTGACATAGTAGACGCCGTGGTGCTTGGTGTTGACGCGCTGCCAGGGCTGCGGCACGCTCTCTAGCGGGTGCGTCCAGTGCGGTGTACACTCACTTGACATAGTAGACGCCGTGGTGCTTGGTGTTGACGCGCTGCCAGGGCTGCGGCACGCTCTCTAGCGGGTGCGTCCAGTGCGGTGTACACTCACTTGACATAGTAGACGCCGTGGTGCTTGGTGTTGACGCGCTGCCAGGGCTGCGGCACGCTCTCTAGCGGGTGCGTCCAGTGCGGTGCACACTCACTTGACATAGTAGACGCCGTGGTGCTTGGTGTTGACGCGCTGCCAGGGCTGCGGCACGCTCTCTAGCGGGTGCGTCCAGTGCGGTGTACACTCACTTGACATAGTAGACGCCGTGGTGCTTGGTGTTGACGCGCTGCCAGGGCTGCGGCACGCTCTCTAGCGGGTGCGTCCAGTGCGGTGTACACTCACTTGACATAGTAGACGCCGTGGTGCTTGGTGTTGACGCGCTGCCAGGGCTGCGGCACGCTCTCTAGCGGGTGCGTCCAGTGCGGTGTACACTCACTTGACATAGTAGACGCCGTGGTGCTTGGTGTTGACGCGCTGCCAGGGCTGCGGCACGCTCTCTAGCGGGTGCGTCCAGTGCGGTGTACACTCACTTGACATAGTAGACGCCGTGGTGCTTGGTGTTGACGCGCTGCCAGGGCTGCGGCACGCTCTCTAGCGGGTGCGTCCAGTGCGGTGTACACTCACTTGACATAGTAGACGCCGTGGTGCTTGGTGTTGACGCGCTGCCAGGGCTGCGGCACGCTCTCTAGCGGGTGCGTCCAGTGCGGTGTACACTCACTTGACATAGTAGACGCCGTGGTGCTTGGTGTTGACGCGCTGCCAGGGCTGCGGCACGCTCTCTAGCGGGTGCGTCCAGTGCGGTGTACACTCACTTGACATAGTAGACGCCGTGGTGCTTGGTGTTGACGCGCTGCCAGGGCTGCGGCACGCTCTCTAGCGGGTGCGTCCAGTGCGGTGTACACTCACTTGACATAGTAGACGCCGTGGTGCTTGGTGTTGACGCGCTGCCAGGGCTGCGGCACGCTCTCTAGCGGGTGCGTCCAGTGCGGTGTACACTCACTTGACATAGTAGACGCCGTGGTGCTTGGTGTTGACGCGCTGCCAGGGCTGCGGCACGCTCTCTAGCGGGTGCGTCCAGTGCGGTGTACACTCACTTGACATAGTAGACGCCGTGGTGCTTGGTGTTGACGCGCTGCCAGGGCTGCGGCACGCTCTCTTAGCGGGTGCGTCCAGTGCGGTGTACACTCACTTGACATAGTAGACGCCGTGGTGCTTGGTGTTGACGCGCTGCCAGGGCTGCGGCACGCTCTCTAGCGGGTGCGTCCAGTGCGGTGTACACTCACTTGACATAGTAGACGCCGTGGTGCTTGGTGTTGACGCGCTGCCAGGGCTGCGGCACGCTCTCTAGCGGTGCGTCCAGTGCGGTGTACACTCACTTGACATAGTAGACGCCGTGGTGCTTGGTGTTGACGCGCTGCCAGGGCTGCGGCACGCTCTCTAGCGGTGCGTCCAGTGCGGTGTACACTCACTTGACATAGTAGACGCCGTGGTGCTTGGTGTTGACGCGCTGCCAGGGCTGCGGCACGCTCTCTAGCGGGTGCGTCCAGTGCGGTGTACACTCACTTGACATAGTAGACGCCGTGGTGCTTGGTGTTGACGCGCTGCCAGGGCTGCGGCACGCTCTCTAGCGGGTGCGTCCAGTGCGGTGCACACTCACTTGACATAGTAGACGCCGTGGTGCTTGGTGTTGACGCGCTGCCAGGGCTGCGGCACGCTCTCTAGCGGGTGCGTCCAGTGCGGTGTACACTCACTTGACATAGTAGACGCCGTGGTGCTTGGTGTTGACGCGCTGCCAGGGCTGCGGCACGCTCTCTAGCGGGTGCGTCCAGTGCGGTGTACACTCACTTGACATAGTAGACGCCGTGGTGCTTGGTGTTGACGCGCTGCCAGGGCTGCGGCACGCTCTCTAGCGGGTGCGTCCAGTGCGGTGTACACTCACTTGACATAGTAGACGCCGTGGTGCTTGGTGTTGACGCGCTGCCAGGGCTGCGGCACGCTCTCTAGCGGTGCGTCCAGTGCGGTGTACACTCACTTGACATAGTAGACGCCGTGGTGCTTGGTGTTGACGCGCTGCCAGGGCTGCGGCACGCTCTCTAGCGGTGCGTCCAGTGCGGTGTACACTCACTTGACATAGTAGACGCCGTGGTGCTTGGTGTTGACGCGCTGCCAGGGCTGCGGCACGCTCTCTAGCGGGTGCGTCCAGTGCGGTGTACACTCACTTGACATAGTAGACGCCGTGGTGCTTGGTGTTGACGCGCTGCCAGGGCTGCGGCACGCTCTCTAGCGGGTGCGTCCAGTGCGGTGTACACTCACTTGACATAGTAGACGCCGTGGTGCTTGGTGTTGACGCGCTGCCAGGGCTGCGGCACGCTCTCTAGCGGGTGCGTCCAGTGCGGTGTACACTCACTTGACATAGTAGACGCCGTGGTGCTTGGTTGACGCGCTGCCAGGGCTGCGGCACGCTCTCTAGCGGTGCGTCCAGTGCGGTGTACACTCACTTGACATAGTAGACGCCGTGGTGCTTGGTGTTGACGCGCTGCCAGGGCTGCGGCACGCTCTCTAGCGGTGCGTCCAGTGCGGTGTACACTCACTTGACATAGTAGACGCCGTGGTGCTTGGTGTTGACGCGCTGCCAGGGCTGCGGCACGCTCTCTAGCGGGTGCGTCCAGTGCGGTGTACACTCACTTGACATAGTAGAACGCCGTGGTGCTTGGTGTTGACGCGCTGCCAGGGCTGCGGCACGCTCTCTAGCGGGTGCGTCCAGTGCGGTGTACACTCACTTGACATAGTAGACGCCGTGGTGCTTGGTGTTGACGCGCTGCCAGGGCTGCGGCACGCTCTCTAGCGGGTGCGTCCAGTGCGGTGTACACTCACTTGACATAGTAGACGCCGTGGTGCTTGGTGTTGACGCGCTGCCAGGGCTGCGGCACGCTCTCTAGCGGGTGCGTCCAGTGCGGTGTACACTCACTTGACATAGTAGACGCCGTGGTGCTTGGTGTTGACGCGCTGCCAGGGCTGCGGCACGCTCTCTAGCGGTGCGTCCAGTGCGGTGTACACTCACTTGACATAGTAGACGCCGTGGTGCTTGGTGTTGACGCGCTGCCAGGGCTGCGGCACGCTCTCTAGCGGTGCGTCCAGTGCGGTGTACACTCACTTGACATAGTAGACGCCGTGGTGCTTGGTGTTGACGCGCTGCCAGGGCTGCGGCACGCTCTCTAGCGGTGCGTCCAGTGCGGTGTACACTCACTTGACATAGTAGACGCCGTGGTGCTTGGTGTTGACGCGCTGCCAGGGCTGCGGCACGCTCTCTAGCGGGTGCGTCCAGTGCGGTGTACACTCACTTGACATAGTAGACGCCGTGGTGCTTGGTGTTGACGCGCTGCCAGGGCTGCGGCACGCTCTCTAGCGGTGCGTCCAGTGCGGTGTACACTCACTTGACATAGTAGACGCCGTGGTGCTTGGTGTTGACGCGCTGCCAGGGCTGCGGCACGCTCTCTAGCGGGTGCGTCCAGTGCGGTGCACACTCACTTGACATAGTAGACGCCGTGGTGCTTGGTGTTGACGCGCTGCCAGGGCTGCGGCACGCTCTCTAGCGGGTGCGTCCAGTGCGGTGTACACTCACTTGACATAGTAGATGCCGTGGTGCTTGGTGTTGACGCGCTGCCAGGGCTGCGGCACGCTCTCTAGCGGGTGCGTCCAGTGCGGTGTACACTCACTTGACATAGTAGACGCCGTGGTGCTTGGTGTTGACGCGCTGCCAGGGCTGCGGCACGCTCTCTAGCGGTGCGTCCAGTGCGGTGTACACTCACTTGACATAGTAGACGCCGTGGTGCTTGGTGTTGACGCCGCTGCCAGGGCTGCGGCACGCTCTCTAGCGGTGCGTCCAGTGCGGTGTACACTCACTTGACATAGTAGACGCCGTGGTGCTTGGTGTTGACGCGCTGCCAGGGCTGCGGCACGCTCTCTAGCGGTGCGTCCAGTGCGGTGTACACTCACTTGACATAGTAGACGCCGTGGTGCTTGGTGTTGACGCGCTGCCAGGGCTGCGGCACGCTCTCTAGCGGTGCGTCCAGTGCGGTGTACACTCACTTGACATAGTAGACGCCGTGGTGCTTGGTGTTGACGCGCTGCCAGGGCTGCGGCACGCTCTCTAGCGGTGCGTCCAGTGCGGTGTACACTCACTTGACATAGTAGACGCCGTGGTGCTTGGTGTTGACGCGCTGCCAGGGCTGCGGCACGCTCTCTAGCGGTGCGTCCAGTGCGGTGTACACTCACTTGACATAGTAGACGCCGTGGTGCTTGGTGTTGACGCGCTGCCAGGGCTGCGGCACGCTCTCTAGCGGTGCGTCCAGTGCGGTGTACACTCACTTGACATAGTAGACGCCGTGGTGCTTGGTGTTGACGCGCTGCCAGGGCTGCGGCACGCTCTCTAGCGGGTGCGTCCAGTGCGGTGCACACTCACTTGACATAGTAGACGCCGTGGTGCTTGGTGTTGACGCGCTGCCAGGGCTGCGGCACGCTCTCTAGCGGGTGCGTCCAGTGCGGTGTACACTCACTTGACATAGTAGACGCGTGGTGCTTGGTGTTGACGCGCTGCCAGGGCTGCGGCACGCTCTCTAGCGGGTGCGTCCAGTGCGGTGTACACTCACTTGACATAGTAGACGCCGTGGTGCTTGGTGTTGACGCGCTGCCAGGGCTGCGGCACGCTCTCTAGCGGGTGCGTCCAGTGCGGTGTACACTCACTTGACATAGTAGACGCCGTGGTGCTTGGTGTTGACGCGCTGCCAGGGCTGCGGCACGCTCTCTAGCGGTGCTAAGAAAATAAGCTTACAGTAAGGCAATGCTATTAAAACTCTTCTAAATCATACAATTTTGCCGACATAAGACAAAAGATAAGAGAAAACATACGAGAAAATTAACAATACCTACAATAATTCACAGTTTCTGTTATTTCTCTTAAAAACAGTTGCGCCGCGAGATAAATTTAGTCACCACATTTTCTCGAATCTTTACAACGTCTAAAGCAAGGCGTTATTTACTGCGAAGTACGAATCAAATTACAATCTAAAATTGCCCTCAATTTTTGTCAGACGCGGCGAAAGCGCCTTTTTTTCGAGGCGTTTAACGCTCTGCCTACCCCGTAAGGGATAAAGGCGTGATTTTATGTATGTATGTATGTAAGTACGAATCGCGCGGTGAATAAACTATGTCGTGGCGCGCATGTTAGCCCTACAGGGTTCATCGGGTCGCTCGACTCGACACCCACACGACACAAGAAGTAGCAGTAGTGTAAGAAGTATAAACCACATACCTTGGCTGGTAGAGATTATGCTGCTGGCATGGCTTTTAGGAGGATACGGGAGAGCCGATGTGTTCACGTAGTTTGAGTATATTGGCGAAGACTGGCTACTGGTTGTGTATGCTGGGAAATGAAACGTTTAGTTAGAGCTTAGCTTGTCAAATAAAATCATATTTAAGAAAAATTGCTACTTTTAGATTTCTTGCTCATCATATTGACTGTAGAAAATAAAATGTGTGTCAGAATTATTTCGATACTAATTCCTGAGATATAGAATCTTTAAATGAGCGCGCCGACTGCCCGGTGCATGTCTGAACCACGTGTTTGTACTGGACGACGGTCGAATGACGTCAGACGACCCAGCTGTTTTACAGAAATCGGGAGACTGGATTCGGTAGCGGGCGGGCCACGATATTTAGACGAAGTTCAAATGGCTGTATAAACATAACTTCTGAAGATTTTTGAATGAAACAAAAACTATTGCGGTAGGTCCGATCTTTCACCCCACACGAATCCACCCTAAGGTGGATTCTAGGAAACGCATGTCCGAGAATTCACCTTACTTAGGGTGAATAAATGGAATTTCTTTTGAATAGTTTTTTCCATTTATTCACCCTAGGTACAGTCAGTGAAACCGAGCCTTGGCGAGGTTTGTAATAGTTTTCCACATGGACAAAATTAAGGAACTTTGACTAGCTATAACTTCTAAACTACTGATGTGAATTTGATGAAATTTGAAATATATCGTGTATTATTTTTGGTTCATCAGAAGAATCTTCGATTGTCATTGAGGCTACCATGTTTTTGTATACAGTTGGTATTGGATCTAGGGTACTGACTGCATTCACAATACAGTCATTTATATATAAATCCTTTTTATTTTTTGTAAAATCTTGTTTACATGACTCTATGTGTGGAATCATTTTTATGATACTATCACCCTGAAATAAATCATAAATAATTAATATCGTGTGGACACTTCCACGAGACTTCTCGGCAAGAACCACGAAGGCGCGAAACCAATAATTTCTTACCTTTACAGTAATACTACCAACGCATTTGTTCTTCCTTCTTTTAGAACAAAACCAGTAAGTAGAGCCATTAGCATATGACTTTTGGTAGTGATATTGATGTCCACCATGAAGTGCTACTTGACCTTTACCCCTTTTTAATATTATAAAATCGTTGTCACTGCTGCTAGACATTTTATTTCATAGGTATATAATTTTTTAATATTTAAGAAATAATGAGAAATATTCAGAATAGAATATGAAATGCATTTGACAATGTCAAGTATTTTCATAAACTGAATGATGATCAGAATCATTTTGATAAATAGATTATAACCACAGAGTTATCAGAATGTAGATTATTATCAATGTATTAATAAACTGTTTTAAACTTTCGCGGTCACACCGATTAAATTATTTTGTATCAATATATTGTCTATCAGTGCATTATCTCGAGTGCAAAAATGATGTCGAGTGTACATTACCAGGGTGGTAAATCGGAAGAAAATATAAATCTAAATTCCATTTATTCACCCTAAGTAAGGTGAATTCTCGGACATGCGTTTCCTAGAATCCACCTTAGGGTGGATTCGTGTGGGGTGAAAGATCGGACCTACCGAACTATTGTATTTGTATACCCACAACCTCTACTGTGACAGTACTTTCAAGCTGATTTGCGTACCTTATCACGTTTATCATTATCCATTCTGGTCTCAAAGATAGTTCAACAAAATGTGAAAGTCTGATGTGAAATATGGAAGCCTATACAGGGAGTAAAGAAATAGCTGGCCATATTTTAATCTAGGGTGTGATTTTAAGGATTTTACCCATAAAACAAATCAATTTTTCCCAAGGAACATAGGTCGAAATATGAAAAAAGTTGGCCCTCCCATACAAATGGTGTTAGCGGCTCGAATCAATTTATTTGTTCATATTTCAACAAATAAATTGATTTGGGGAAAGTTGTTGAGTTTCATAGGTAGAATCACACCCTAGCTTTACCATGGCCAGCATTTTTTTTTACTAGCTGTATAGGTAGAAAAGATACACGACTAATAACTTAAAAGCTTTCCACCAGAGCCCGATGGTGTAGTGGATAGGGCCGCTGCCTCCTGAGCGGGAGGTCGTGGTTCGATTCCCACCACGTACCAATGTGTTTTTCGGTTTACGAATTACATATGAACGTTTATTCGGCGCTTTTTCCGTGCTTCGGAAGGCACGTTAAGCCGTTGGTCCCGGTTAATATCGTTTAATACCGTAGATATTAGTCGTTAAGCCATATCAGAGGCCAGTGCTAAGCATTGGCGGCTTGAAAACTCTGACCTAATCCAGGATTGGGTCTGGTTTCCCTTCTGGGTTGCGGAGGTCAGATGGCAGTCTGTGTAAAAACCAGTACCCTCGTTCAAGCACCTAGATTAGGAAGCCGCCCCCGTGAAATACCCGTATTATCCCGATAAGGCTAGGGTAATGATGATGGATCTTAATAGTTTTCCACCCGATGTTTCACCCTCGTTAAAAGAGTTTTCCCGTGGGAATGCAGGTTTTCCCGCGGTATCTTACAGTCGCTGCAGGTGTGGAGCCGTATGGAGAGCGGCGAGGGCGGCGGCAGGCGCGGGGCGAGGCTGAGGCTGGACGACAGCCGGGGCATGCTCGCCTCGCGGGACCCGTACTGCTGCTGCTTCTGTTGCTGAACCTGAATGGATGAATGGAAAATTAAAGTACCTTTTCAATGGTTTTCCATTATTTTCATACATACATACATATAATCACGCCTTTATCCCTAATGGGGTAGGCAGAGCGTAAACGTCCAAAACAAAGGTAGTTCCGCCACGTCTGGCAAAATTTTGAGGGTTATTTAAGATAGATTTGAAGGTATATTGCTGTAGTGACAGGTTGTCAGCCCATCGCCTAAATTACAATATACTGAAACCCTCGGATCCCTTAGCTGGTTTTTACAGCATGCCCGAGAGGACAAGCAGCTGGCACATTCTATGTTTTTCTCTCGCTTCCAGGCCAGCATGGAAGTAATTATTTTCATTATAGCTTTAAAAATAAAAAATACAGTTCAACTTAAAAAAATAATCAACAGGCGAGCTTATCTCTATAAGAGATCTCTTCCAGCCAACCTAATGGCGATAAAACAGTCCATTAGTTCCGCTGAGTGGATGAGATAAGATAATTTATTCATAATAATTGTTACAAATTATTTTACTGGTTATACTAATTAAAATCTCGCCTTTATCCCTAATATGGGGTAGGCAGAGCATAAACGACCTAAACAAAGGTCGTTCCGCTACATCTGACAAAGTTAAGAGAGTTATTTAAGATAGATTTGTACGTACATTGCTATAGTGACAGGTCGTTAGCCCATCACTTAAATCACAATATACTAATACCTTCGGATCCCATACCAGGTTTTTACAGCATGCCCCGGAGGTAATGCAGCTGGCACATTCTATATTTTTATCTCGCTCCCGGGCCAGCATGGAAGTAGTTTCAAAATGGATACCATATTATTTAGTTACCTGTTGTTGATTCTGATAAATGGGATCCTCCTGTTGTTGCCTGTAGTATCTATAGCTGGTTTGTCTACTAAATGAGTCATCTATATCATTCAAAGTGGATTGTGAAGCCTAAAAGAATAAAATGGAAAAATATAATTTAGATTACATACATACATATAATCACGCCTTTATCCCTGATGGGGTAGGCAGAGCGCAAACGACCCAAACAAAGGTCGTCCCGCCACGTCTGACAAAGTCTTGAGGGTTATTTAAGATAGAATTTTAGGCATATTGCTGTAGTGACAGGTTGTCAGCCCATCGCCTAAATTACAATTTACCGAAACCCTAGGATCCCTTAGCTCGATTTTACAGCATGCCCGGGAGGAAATGCAGATGGCACATTCTATGTTTTTCTCTCGCTCCCAGACCAGCATGGAAGTTTAGATTACATTACTAGATATTAATAAAAGCAAATTTGGCTGCATTTCATATGCACAAATAAAGTGAACTGAAAGAAAGGGTAGAAGATTCCATGTGTGTGTAACTAATTAGTCTAATTACTTATATGATTCTAAGTAGATTTATAAAATTGGATAAATTACATAGTTCTATGGCATAATTTAAAATGTATATAGGCAGAGCGTACAACACCTAAACAAAGGTCGTTCCACCATGTCTGACAAACTTTTGAGGGTTATTTAAGATAGATTTGTAGGTATACTGCTGTAGTGACAGGTTGTCAGCCCATCGCCTAAATTACAATATACCAAAACCCACTCGATCCTTTGCTGGTATTTACAGCATACCCGGGAAGAAATGCAGCTGGCACATTCTATGTTTTTCCTTCACTCCCAGGCCAGCATGGAAGCAAAAAATTAACTTGTCTACATTTCAATGTAAATCCAATGTATTCAAAACATTTATGAAAAGTACTGCATTCCTTTAAACCACTTGTTCTTAAAATGAAATGAAACAACTTCCAATACATCATCTATACTATTTGTTATCATTAGGAGAACATGAGATTTAGATAGATACATACATACATACATATAATCACGCCTTTATCCCTAATGGGGTAGGCAGAGCGTAAACGACCTAAACAAAGGTCGTTCCGCCACGTCTGACAAAGTTTTGAGGGTTATTCAAGATGGTTTTGTACGTATTTAGATAGATAGATAAATTAACTCTTTATTGCGCATAAATCGTACAGTTTGGAAAAACTTAAAATAACAGTGTGCGCAAAAGGCGGCCTTATCGCTTCAAGCAATCTCTTCCAGACAACCCTGCATTAGATCAGATTTAAAGGAACATAGTACTTTTGTTTACACCCTTTATATATTTACCAAATTAGAATCTAACAGGTACTGCTGGGAATTGCTGTAATTAAAGGATGTACTGGGGGTTGGTGGTGTTGGGGTAGGTGCTGGTGTGGCCAGGGGGTCATTGGTTGATAGACTGGCAAACCTGAAATATGGCAAGACAAGGAATAATGTGAAGTTCATGTTCAGTTAGAACGTTTTTTTAAATGTAGAATTATTGAGGAACTTGACATAGACATACATATAATCACGCCTTTATCCCTAATGGGGTAGGCAGAGCTTAAACAACCTAAACAAAGGTCACCCACACCACATCTGACAAAGTTTCGAGGGTTGTTTAAGATTGATTTGAAGGTATATTGCAGTAGTGACAGGTTGTCAGCCCATCATCTAAATCAATATAACTACTACTGATAGTACATAATAAATATTAACAAAACACAAACTAAAATTCTATCCTATTTTTGTTATCTTTAATGTTAACATGATCTCACTTATTAAATCTTGGCAAGAGTTCAAAATAAGCATAAAGAATGCTCACTCAGTTTACAAATAATTGCAAAACAATGTAAAGCAGCTGCCCATATTGACTGATGTGTATTCCGCAATTAACACTGTTACAAAGAGCATAATAATTGAATGTGTGATATTACGCACCTGGATGCTAAATTGGGCACTGACTCGCTGGGAGTGTATTTCCCGGCGTGTCCGCTCATCGTCTGGGCCTTCCCAAACTTATTCTCATGACTCTGCGAGCCAACGTCACTGGCGCCAAACGGCTGGCTCTTTGGCCGCCTATTGTGACCAGTTGTCCATACATTTATAACTAGAACAATATCAAGGAATATATAGTGACCAAAGATTTAGGTAGACGGTCAATGATATCACCAGTTACAACGATGAAAGTGATTGTATAGTGGATTAAAACAAGTTACGATAACAACAAACAAACTTACTTGGTAGATCTGGTGGTGTATCCTTCTTGATATATTTGCCCACTACACCCTCATTAATAGCTTTCTGGCTTTTCTTAGATATCATAATGATAATCTGTAAATTTAATTAAATTATACAAAAACTAGAAATAAAGAAAAAAACGTACACCACAAATCCACAAAACATATATGTCAAATATATTGACATTATTTTGGCATTTACGAAACATCGTTGCCATTTTCGAGTTCTTAAAAACACAACCAAAGCTACCAAAAAGTATGTATGCTGCAATCTGGTCCTGCAAGCAGGCAGGTGTAATAAGCGGTGGTTTTTATTTAACCATGGTAACATTATCACTTATTTGTTTCTGATTGGCAAATTTTCAGCGTTCTTTAATTTAATTGGTCCAAACGTATTGACTCGTCCCTAAGCCACGCCTCTATCCCAACGTGTTTTGAAATATACAAAAAAAATAGGTACTGAAGAAACGCATTACAAGTTTCATGCTATTTATATTTGTCACTTATTTCGCTATATTTCGAATCCTTGAAAAATACTCCGCGATTGATATCAAAAAGCCTAGATATGATTTTTTAAATTTTCTTTTAGGCTGATGGTCTTGTTGCCAAGGTGTAATAAAAAAAAGCGTGATGGTCATGTTGCCAAGCCAAAATAAAAAAATAAATAAAAAAAACAAAAAAAAGCGTGGCGCGAGTTCAACGCTAGAACGTAATTTTCGTAAATATTTTATGTAATTTCTATAGTTATTTACAGCAAATAAAACTATTTTTATGTAAGATACAGTTCATAGCAGTTAAGTTATAACAATGTTTTATTTGATCGGCTTAGGTCTTGGTGACGCAAAAGACATTACTGTCCGCGGTTTAGAAATAGTAAAAAAATGTGATAAAGTTTATTTAGAAGCGTATACATCAATATTAACTGTTGGAAAAGAAGTTCTAGTAAGTCTTACATTATGTGTGCTCCTAATAAGCCATTTGAATTTTTTGCCTCAATTTTCTTATTTGTTTACATAGGTTATGTGCAGTCTTAAATCTTATACATTTACAGGAAGAGTTTTATGGGAGGCCTTTGATACTTGCTGACCGTGAGCTATGCGAAGGCAGCATAGATGACGTGCTGAAGGAGGCTAAGGACAAAGAAATAGCCCTGTTGGTAGTAGGAGACCCGTTGGGGGCAACCACACACACAGACATGATCCTGCGCGCTCGACAATTTGGTGCTAAAGTACAGGTACTTACATGATTTTATTTTATAAAAATATACTTTCTTTTTAATTTCATTGGAATTATCAGTCAGAAAGTAAAGTTCAAGGCGGAGTGTAGGAGTTGACGTATAGGCTAAAGCCTATAAATATTAAGATAAAGTATTATATTTTTTTGAACTTGCTGAATTTTGTACAAAATTGACCCCCATGAACTTTTGCAAAGTTGTTTTTCATAGTGCCCCAATTACCAACAGGAATTAATTAAAATCTTTACTTACTTTATATTATAGATTTTAATATTTTAAAGTATGCTTATGTAACGCTCTTCCATGCTGGACTGGGAGCGATAGAAAAACATAGAATGTGCCAGCTGCATCTCCTCCCGGGCATGCTGTAAAAACCAGCTAAGGGATTTGAGGGTTTCAGTGTATTGTAATGTAGGCAATAGGCTGACAACCTGTCACTACAGCAATTCACAGATCTATCTAAAATGACCCTCAATACTTGTCAAACATGGTGCAAAGACCTTTGTTTGGGTCGTTGACGCTCTGCCTACCCCATTAGGGATAAAGGCGTGATTATATGTATGTATGCTTATGGTTATGATTTTGAATGATTGTTCTATTGAAAAAAAAAATATTTGGTACTATGGATTACTACTATAGATTTTTCCTCTGTAAAATAGTTAACATTCTGTGTTAACTTGTAATACCATATTTTTATTTCCGATTTAAATAAATTATTTTGACCCTTTCTTTTATTTTTAAAAAAGCACATATTAAGATGTATACTTTAATTACAGATTGTCCACAATGCTTCAATAATTAATGCTGTTAGCTGCTGCGGGTTACAGCTGTATAACTTTGGAGAGACCGTCTCCATCCCATACTGGACTGAATCCTGGCAGCCGGATAGTTTCTTCGAGAGGATCACAGAAAACTACTCTAGGAATTTACATACATTGTGTTTATTAGGTACAGTATTTACTACAATGTTGTAGGTACTATAGATACTCATACATACATACATATAATCACGCCTTTATCCCTAATGGGGTATGCAGAGCGTAAACAATCTAAACACGTCAGTCACGCCATGTCTGGCAAAGTTTTGAGGGTTGTAGGTATATTGCTGTAATGACAGGTTGTCAGCCCATCGGTTAAATTGCAAAATACATAAACCCTCAGGTCCATTAGCTGGTTTTTACAGCATGCCCGGAAGGAAATACAGCTGGCATATTCTATGTTTTTCCCTCGTTCCCAGTCCAGCATGGAAGAACTCAATTTTAAGATAAATATATCTAATCCATTTGAATATCTTAGAAATACCATGCCTATTTCTTCCATATTAATATAATATATTTTAGTTCTAGATGTATGCTAATGTTAATTTAATTAGTACTAGCGACCCGCCCCGCCTTCGCACGGAAATTATCAGTGTTTCTCTACTATATTATGCATGCATTATACATATAAACCTTCCTGTTGAATCACTCCATCCATTAAAAGAAACCGCATCAAAATCCGTTGCGTAGTTTTAAAGATTTATGCATACATAGGGATATAGGGACAGAGAAAGCGACTTTGTTTTATACTATGTAGTGATGTAAATTACTTTAATTTACCATGTCTGGCGCCGCCGACCTTATTAATAGATGTATGACGTAACCTACTAATCACTTAACATTATTGTAGTCCATGTTATTGTTTGATGAATATGTATCCATGGTTGTTATTGTTTCAGATATCAAAGTAAAAGAGCCAACTGAAGAATCACTCACGAAGAAAGTAAGGCAGTATATGGACCCGAAATTCATGTCTGTCAAAGAAGCTGCCTCTCAGTTGCTCAAGATTATAGAAAGGAAGCCTGAACTAGGTAAACAGTCAAGACAGTTCAGTAAATATATCCCAATCTACATACATACATGTAATCACGCCTCTATCCCAGATGGGGTAGGCAAAGCGTAAACGTCCTAAACAAAAGTCGTTCCGCCGCGCCTGATAAAGTTTTGAGGGTTATTTAAAATAGATTTGTAGGTATAATTCTGTAGTGACCGAATAAATTACAATATACAGAAACCCTCGGTTCCCCTACCTGGTTTTTTTAGCACCTAAACAAAGTTCGTTCCGCCATGTCTGACAAAGTTGGTTATTTAAGATAAATTTGTACATTGGTATATTGTTGTAGTGACAGATTGTCAGCCCATCGCCTAAATTACAATATACAGAAACCCTCGGATCCCCTTCCTGGTTTTTTCAGCACGCTCGGAAGGAAATGCAGCTGGCACATTCTATGTTTTTCTCTCGCTCCCAGGCCCGCATGGAAGTATCCTAATCTAACATCCTGTAATATACATAACATCGCAATAGTAAAGCTATGAATGTGGCAATAGATAAGATAACGCTCTGTATAGCGTAGGGGTAACAATAACAAACAACTTTTCCTGAGAAAAACTAACTGAAAAAGTTATGAATATTTTTCACATCCCTTAAAAGTTTTCAATCGGCTGAGTAATATTTCTTGCAGAAAGTTTATATACTTCCATGCTGGCTTTGGTGCGAAAGAAAAACATACAATGTGCCAGCTACGTTTCCTCCCAAGCATGCTGTATAGTAAAAACCAGCTAAGGGATCCGAGGTTTTCTGTATATTGAAATTTAGGCGATGGGCTGACAACCTATCACTACAACAACATATGTACAAATCTATCTTAAATAACCGTCTAAACTTTGTCAGACGTGGCGGAACGACCTTTGTTTAGGTCGTTTACGCTCTGCCTAGTCCATTAGGAATAAAGGCGTGATTGTATGTATGTAATTCGTTATCATTATCATATCACCAGTTCTAGATTTGATTATCAGCCATACTAAAAAAGTTGTCTATCATTCCCTAGGCTAGATGCACTATACATACATACAATCACGCCTTTATCCCTAATGGGGTAGGCAGAGGGTAAACAACCTTAACGAAAGGTTGTTCCGCTAAGACTGACAAAGTTTTGAAGGTTGTAGATATATTGCTGTAGTGACAGGTTGTCAGCCCATCTCCTAAATTGCAATATACTGAAACCTTCGAATCCCTTAGCTGGTTTTTACAGCATGCCCCAGAGGAAATGAAAAAAAAATGAAAGAAATTGCTACCATAGCAATCTGTTGTACTTGTCTTTTGTTATCTGTTGTGTTGTATGTTGTATTTTTACGTGGAATAAAGTATTTTTATGTTATGTCAAATGCAGCTGGCACATTCTATGATTTTCTCTCGCTCCCATTCCAGCACGGAAGATATATAGATGCACTATACTCATCACATTGTTCTTGCAGGTCTAACGAAGGACACCCTGGTGGTGGGCCTGTCCCGCGTGGGCGCCCCGCAGCAGGCGGTGGCGGCGCGCTCGCTGGCCGCCATGCGCGAGTGCGAGCTGGGCGCGCCGCTGCACAGCCTGGTGGTGCCCGCGCCCAACCTGCATCCGCTCGAGTTCGACTATCTCGCGCAGTTCCTACAATAAAACCTTTGCTCCACATTCAACTGTTTTTTTTTTTACTTTTTTATTTACCCACGTCTGTATACATACATATAATCACGCCTTTATCCTGTAATGGGGTAGGCAGAGCGTAAACCATGCTGGACTGGGAGTGCGAGAAAAATAGAATGTGCCAGCTGCATTTCCTCCCGAGCATGCTGTAAAAACCAGCTAAGGGATCTGAGGGTTTCAGTATATTGTAATTTAGACGATGGGCTGAGAACCTGTCACTACAGCAATATAAGATAAGAATATACTTTATTGCACAGAAAAGACACAAGAGAAAATTAAATTATATGAAACAAATAGTAGTACAAATAGGCGGCCTTATTGCAACACGTACAAATCTTTCTTGGATGGCCCTCAAGACTGTCAGTCGTGGCGGATCGACCTTTGTTTCGACCTTTGTTTAGGTCGTTTACGCTATGCCTATCCCATTAGGGATAAAGGCGTGATTATATGTATGTAGAGCGTAAACGACCTAAACAAAAGGTTGTTCCGCCACGACTGACTCAGTTTTGACGGTTGTAGATATATTGCTGTAGTGACAGGTTGTCAGCCCATCGCCTAAATTGCAATATACTGAAACCCTCGGATCCCTTAGCTGATTTTCACAGCATGCCCGGGAGGAAATGCAGCTCGCACATTCTATGTTTTTCTCTCGTTCCTAGTCCAGCATGGAAGAATACGGGATGTAAGGCAAGGCACAGCTTTCGGCAAACTGATTGGTGTTAATTTTTTTATTGGCTTTTCCATTTCAATTATCTGATCAATGTGGTATAGTCACGCCTGCGTCTCTTACGGAGTAGCTAGGGGGTCAACAAACTACCACTTACTAGGACATTTTCGCCTATTGGCACAGCGACCAACGACTTATTGAAAGGTCATCACTGCTTCTGTCGAGTGGGTATCAAGTCTATCGACTCGAAAAGCCCTGGTGTCAGAGATTTCAAACCGCCTAGTGGCACAACTATCAGGCCTCTGACATGGTTTGAGTAACGACCAGTATCAAGACAGCGACCTGGACCGACGGCTTAACGTACCCTCCGAAGCATGAAATCATTTTTTTTTCGGACAATCAAGTGATTCAGCCTGCAATGTCCTAACCAAACTGGGGAAAAAAATCACAAAGTGATAAATTCTCAAATATCAACTTTGTGTTTCAGGACCTCCGGATCGGGAGTCCATGGCACTAACCACTATACCACAGTGTCAGTAGGTCGTCACTCACTTCCCTATATTGACTAACTCAGCTCTGGGTGAAAATAGACAATGAAAAGTCACATTTTAGGAAGTAAAGTAATTAATATATTTATTATTTACAATCAATAATTAAACCATGATATAAACAGGATTCGAGCTGCTACCATTAAAATAACATTCAAACTCAGAATTGGTCCACCAAGCTACCACAAATTACTACAACATAACATTATTTAAATCATTACAATCATAAAGGTTAAAAAAGGTACATTAATTATTATTTGGTCTAAGTTTCACAATTATAAATAATGAAAATTAATAATGTAATATACAAATAACGGAATGTAGTAATACCAACGGTGGATATGCAGGGTCACCTAGTTAGTGGTATACATCAACATCTCTAGATATTTACTGGAAAATGGTGGGTCACATTCACATTACAATTAATTAATAATAAAGTTTAGAGGCATGGCTTACAAGTATGGAATTTTACACTATGTAACACTAGGACAATTCTTATGATTATTATACAGTCTTTAGACTTAGATGTAAATAAAGGGTACATACATAATTTCAATAATTATAAGTCAAATTTAAACATGTGCTCTCTATTCGTCGAGTGAGATTACAAAAGGTGAACTATATAAATAGACATCGATTTAGTTGAAGAGTATTTCAAACGGCCGAGACCTGCTGGTCGTCGTCGTCATCGTCCGGCACGTCGTGGTAGTAGTCGTAGGGGCGCGTGACGCCCTCGTGCGAGTGCGCGCGGCTCAGCCGCTCCAGCCGCGCCACCTGCGCCGCCAGCGTGTACGGCGCCTGCGGCATGCGCGGCGGCACCACCGGCCGCGCCCCCCCGCCGCCCCCCACGCCCCCGCCCGCGCCGCAACCCGCCGCCGTGCACGAGCCGTGCCCGCTGTCGCTCGACGTCGCCGAGCCCGTCTTGCGCAGCGGTAGATTCACCAGCGACGTCACGCTGCTGCTCTCTGCGGACAGGTCCACCGGCAGCGGCGTCGGGGTGTCGGAGTGCGAGCGTTCGTGTGCCGTGCGCGGACAGCACATGCCCGCGCCGGGTCCGTCGCGCCGGTGCGAGCAGGGCGAAGGGCCCGACGGCGGCGGCCGAGGCTGGTGAGGCCGGGTCTTCGCCGGCTCCGACAGAGCTAGCAGTTTTCTGACCGCCTGGGGAGAGGCTGCGCCGAATTTGTTCCCGGCGAAGCTCTTTTTGCTTTCGCTGGCGGACGAGGCACTGCTGGTAGTGGACAAGGAGGGCGAGGGGTGTCGGCGGCGAGGCACGGCGGGCGCCGGCCCGGCTCCCTCGCACTCCAGCGACAGTGCGTGAAGCCGCTCCTCGTCTGTCTCCACGTGCATCCGATTCAGGTACGCTTTCACGCGTCTCACCATTTGTGCTTCTTCAAACATCTTTTTAGGATTGGGCACATTTGAAGACTTTTTTCTTCTCTTTACTGTGACCTGACCCTGTTGCACACCTCCTGTCGTGAGCTGATTTAGCGCCACCATCGCGGTGGACGGCGGTTGCTTGCCCAACTCCAATAATGTAAGGAGGTCATATGGGGAACTGCACATATTTGTGAGTGTTCTCACTTCCTTGGCAATCATTCTTAGTTTTTCAAAGTTGACCATTCCTTCTACTTTCGTGTCATTTCCGAGATGGATGAACGTAAGGTCTTTTTTAACCACAGGGTAAAAAGGTATGACTGGCGATCTTCCCTGTTCTGTTGTCACTAGTTGCCTGTACTTTGACATGTTCCTTGAGGGATCCATCAGCATTTGTAGATCAGTGAAGAGTTTAAAGTATTTTGTGGGCAATTTTTCCCAAGTCATTCTCAGCCTTGATACGGCTCCATGTCCTAAGCCTGATAAGATAGCAAACATGGAGTTGAAGTTTTTGCATTCCTTACAATGCCGGGCGACTTTGATGAACTGTTTGACTATTTTCGAACGGCGCACGATATTTTGTTCAGTAACGACTTCAGTGACAACCCAAAACATTTCCTTGTTAACAAGCTCAGCAAACTGGGATAGCATTGGTGTGCCATATCTACTGTTCAGTTCAAAAAGATCATCAACATACTCAGTGCTTTCAATCTGTCTAAAAATGCAGAAATCTTGTAAAGTTAGTTGCACTGCAACTTCTACAGCATTCAGCTGCAAGAAATGTACAACACTTTCCCTGAGGAGTTCTGGTGCCATTTCATCAGGTACTAAAGTTTCGCTTATGCCATTTGTTTTGAGATAATATCTGGAGCTAAGGCCAATACGTTCGGCGAGGTTTTGCAGCTGGTCTGGTAAACGATGCTGCTTTATAATGCCACCCTGAGCCACTGAAACCTCACAAAGGGAGAAGTTTGAACTAGGATCAGTTATACCAAATTCTTGGAGAGTTAACATGACAACTTCTCTGGCAGTAGTTTCTTTGTGCACTAGTAAATATTTGCAGGTTTGATCAGCTCTGTAAACCTTGAGTACATGTTCAGGATAATCAGATGATTGATATTCATCATAACAAATTGAAATGAGGTCTGGATTGCTGTGAGAATTATAAAATGAAGTGCTGCTGTTTGCCTTGTTCAATGAATCTGTGTTGGATATGATGCTATCATCAGAATGTAATCCATCTGTAATAATGTTTTTGGGTAGAATGTTCATTTTCATTAGAGCTTTTTGTAGCCTTCTTTTGGGACCAAGTGTCATAAAACCCTTTTGGGGCTCCTTTTTAATGTTTATTTGTTGAGATTTTTTGGTAGGAGATTGGAAAACTGGTTGCAATGTGATGGGATCATCTGTCAGCAATTCAGCTGTGGACAGTCTTGCTCTCGGGTCTGTTTGCCAGCGAACCATGTTTGTGCCTCCTCTCTGCCTTGAGGAATTCTCTGGCATTAGCAGCATTTGCTTAAAAGCTAATAAATTACTCTTCACTGTGATGCTTAAATGTGTTGACCCTCTGATTATTTCCATAGCCTTTTCCTGGCTGACATGTCTGAAAGACTGTCCATTTACTTCAATGACCTGGTCCCCTCTCTTCAAACCCACTTCTTCTGCTTTAGAATGCTTATCAACTTTTAATATGAAAATCCCATATCCCCTTTCATATCCTCCCAATATTGTGAAGTTTAATGGTTCATCTCTTGTGGGTCGCGATAAAGTGACGCTCCTAGTTCTTGCCTTTGCAGAGCAGGCAATATTTAATAGCCTCAACTGGCTCTCCATCTTTTCACGCTCCAAAGCAGTTTCAAAACTTTCGAGGAAATCCATCATGCTTGGATCAGTTTCAAAGTCTGTAAAATGGTTGTTTACCCAAAGGAGCACCACTCTAGTAACTTTGTCTCTCACAGAGGGTTCCGAAAACCAGGCAAGTAACTGTTTGGCAACAACTAATGGGCTCTCTATGAATGTCCTATGTGTCAATAAGAAATCTTCAACATAAGTAGAGTCACGGGCATTGTCTTCAACCAGCTGCAGCATCAAATGCTCTGGTGTCCCTCTGATGACAACATGACCTTGCTGATGGATAGTTTCTCCAGTAGCTCCTCTGTATTCAGTTACTAACACTACAACTCCATTTTCATTCTCATGTCTTCTTATATTTTCTTCACCTTGATGCAAGATTCGGTAGTAATCAGTTTGTGTGATGCAAACAAACTGACAGTCATCACAGCGTGTAGTCATAACACCTCTGTGATATAATTTTTCAAGAGTGGCCTCTCCCATACCAAAACTGTCTCCCACATTGAGATGCTCAATCTCTCCATTAGCATGTTCAATGCCAACATGTCCATTGATCAGGACAGACCAGGAGTCATGTTCTTCCCCATCATTCATGACAACAGTGCCAGCTTTCTCAACCACAGCAAAGACCATCACTGCACATAGTGCTCGGCGCACAGTGAGAGTCATGTTGGTAAATGCTTTCAAGTGTTGAGTAAACTCCAGTAGAATTTCAATATCCTCCTCAGATCTTTCACTTGGGTCTTTTTCGAGGCATTCACGGACAGCATCACGCACAGTGAGGCTGTCCATGGTCTCTTCTAAATCCTCTTCCTCATCAGAGTCCACTATGGACTCAAGGAGACCTGACAGGTCCACCTCCATATCCATGTCCAGAGAGCTGTGTACGGATGTCATAGTGTCGCTGCCACTGTAGGCAGAGCTGGTGTCACTGGCGTTGGAGCACTTGAGTGTGTGGGGGTACAGCTCTGGACTGTGACGACCACCACGGCCCCCTCTCAACATTGTGAAGTCTCCCACCTCTACTCTTACTCTCAGCTTCTGCAACAAGTATTATTTCATTACCATAAAAGAAAATATTTCAGTAAAGTTAAAGGTTCACTTGTGACCTTTTCACAGATGTATGTGTGGGCGGTTACACATGAAAGCTTAAAGAGAAAAGGATTTTAAGGTATTATATGTGTTTTCCTTAAAGACTTAACGTAATATTCGTCTAGTTCGTCATCCCATTCTCCTACTAGCCCACAAACATAGGGAAAATGACATCAATGATACAAAAGCCTAATGAAGTAACAGGTAACTATGCTTACACACGCATGTATCCACAAAAGCGATAATGATAAATATTCATATTCATTATATTTCAACTACGTTAATAATGAAATTCTAACTACTTTCTTCATTGCGTCGTCGTATGTACGTAGACGAGTTAACGCATATCGAGCACCCAATTCATAACAGCTTTTTGTTTATCAATTACATCACTGTTGTTCTTTAGGGCCACATAAAAATGACTCAAACCGAGACAATAGATACATGCTTTAGCAAACGTTCAGTAAATAAATAATATCCAAACCTTCACAATTTCTATTTATTTTGCATTCATGGCGGAACTGTCACTGCTTCCATGTTGCTTTCTATTATAATTACTTCTCCCAAGGAGTCATGAATATCCGTTGATCCTGATCACAACACAGTATGCCACAGTATGCTAGGATATTTTTAATAATTTTTGTTGGTATTACGAGAAATAACGGCGAAAAATCACCTATATCGACAAAAAATATTTAGAAAGCCACTTTCATATTCAATAACTGACATAGACAATTTTTTTTATTCATTCCGTGTCTATGGTTTATGCGTTTATCAAACATGATTACTGATGTCAGAAATACGTGAATAAGAAACACGTTTATAGCAAATAAAAAGAGAGGATCTCTTTCTAGCAAAATAAAAAGCATTCAATGAAGTTCAACTAATGCCATTCGTAAGATCCGAGAAACATATTCAACTTTATTTTTGTGAGGATACAGTTCATTATTGACTAACAGAATATTAAAATTGTTATGTTTCATTTTTATTAATCATTGAATATTATAAGATAAATCAATTTAGGATAAACACGATGAATTAATATATTTTAATATTTATTACAAAGTTACTACAAAAATACTGCTATAGTTTCCGGTGAACGTATCGTGAACGCGTCCGTACTCGCAAACGGAAGAAACTATATTTGTCATATTTCTAATTACAATTTTTATTCCTTTTGAAGAAAAATATTACAAAGGCTACCATTTATAAATATTATTATATTTTTATCAATCAATTCCTTATTCATTGTGCAGCAAATGTTGCAAATTTTAATTTAAAAGTATGTAAACTGGCCAACTGAACATATTTCTATCTCCATCTATTTTCAGAGATAGGTACTTTTCTGTGTAGCGTTTTCGCAGCTAAAACCAGTGATGATAATCTTTTACTTAGAACTTTTATAAAATTGATCGTTTTCCGCAGCGGAAAAAGTCTCAGGAACGTAAAATTATTCTTGTGGAAGTGCAACATCTCAAAATAATCTCGTGCGTAGCGTTAAAATGCGTTCTGTTTCACTGTCGAGACGAATGGTGAGCGATGGCGAGAATACGGTGATAGATTTTTGGTGTTGAATTTTGCTCCGTGTCATCCGTGCTATATTTTTCGAATACGTCTACGAAGGACATAAATTGTTCGGTTTCGTCGTTTTACGTGTTATTGCAACTAAATCTTGGACCATCTTGAAGGATTATTGTTGAGGAAATATTGTCATTGACTGACCGGCTGATATTACACGAGGCTTGTATGTATATGTGACTTCTGCCTTCTGCTATTCGTGACACGCCTCAGAAAATAAAGCTAAATTTGTGAATCGGTTTATTATTTTTCGTCTTTGTGTCGTTTTAGTGATATAGACGTTTTAAAATTACGTAACTGTTGTGGAATCTCGAAGTGTATAAAGAATGGCCTGAGTGTGACCACTCCATTACCGTCATGTGTGACGAAGGAATGTTTGTTTAGGCTCCGATACCGTGCTGCGACCTTCCGGGAGTGCGCGTTCGTCTCGTGAACCGGGCCGGATCATGACTCTGCCCGAACCAAAACAAACCTCGCATTGAACACAGTCGACGTTTTGTCATTTGGGACACTTTTATATCGCCAAAATGTCTTCGCAAGCGTTTGTGGACAGGATCGATCCTTTCGCTAAGCGGTCGCTGAAGAAGAAGACTAAGAAATCGCAGGGCTCGTCGCGGTACCGCAACACGCAGGACGTGGAGCTCCAGGCGCTGCCGCTCCTCAAAGGTGAGCCACCCCGCGCCCCGCGCCGCCCCCGCATGCCCCCCTGACACCTGTCCTGCTCCTCCATCACATCCTTATTTACAAATAACAACAATATTGTTGTTGTTAATGAGAGGAAAGTCTCAATAGAAGAAACGACTTTCAAACCTGGGAGATACAGCAGCTTCCACCTCATCTTATGCATATGTTAATCACACACTTAATGCAAATTCTATAATATTTCTTTTAGTTTTACCAGGTCGTCAACCTTTAGCCTTGGTAGTAGGTTAGAAATAGAAATTGATTGACACAGTTACCAGCTGGCACCAGAAGTGGACCACACACTATAAAATTTTACTAAAAAGCAGGTTTCCGTACTATCCAATCAATACAACAACTAGGTGATCTACGGATATATTTTTACCATTAGATATGAACTGATTGATGCTTGTTATTATTAATAGTCAAGTGTTAACTTTATCAATAGCATGCTAATTAGAATTCGATATAAAGCAAATTCTGATAGGTTAAGTAACCAAAATACTTGAATTTTATGGTATTAGTTAAGGTTGTTATATACCTCAATGTTTGACTGGGTTTAATAAATAGACATATAATAGACACAATTAAAACTGGTAAAGGAAAGTTTTTATGTATTGTGGTTGCAGTATGTTTAAGGGTTGACAACAGGCCACTACAGCATTACACAAATCTATCTGAAATACCTCTCATTCAACAGCTTTGCTATTTATGCTCCGCCTCCATCTCAAGTATATAAGCACAGTTACATATGTATTTTTAAGGTACACTGGTATCTTAGATATTGTGGGCAGAGGTATTTGCTCCTATATGTATATCCTATGATGTACAATATTTTTGTGTAATTCACTTGAATTACGTATTATCTTTGCTATAGTTGTTTACAAAGACCTACCTACCATGTTTCTCTTAGACATATGAAAAAGATCAATACAATGTTTTCCTTGCATAGTATAGTGAACTGTACATAAAATAACAATTTTGGTTTGAGGATAATGTTTCTGAGCATAAAACAAGTATTTACCAGATTTTAAATACTAACCAGGTTTTTTTTTCAGCCTTGCATTTTTAATGACCTTGTCTCTTTATACATAGTCAAAGCTTATTTAGTCCACACTTAAAATGAGTCCGTTAATGCCTTAAGATTAGCTTAAGGACTTTATGACTGTTTATGTATATTTTATGGTCAACTCTATCTATCACAATAAGGTACTATCTATTATTAAGTGTACTCCTGCACACTCCAGAATCAATAATAATGATAAAAATAGCATGTCTTTTGAGTCTCAACTCAACTACTTGATAAAGAACTATTTACATATGATGCAATGTTAATTAATGAATCCAACATTTTGCTATGTATGAAACTAGCATGGTGTATACATACATGTAATCACGCCTTTACCTTTAATGGGGTAGGCAGAGCGTAAACGACCTAAACAAAGGTTGTTCCCCCACACACACATCTAACAAAGTTTTCAGGGTTATTTAAGACAGATTTGCATGTATATTGCTGTAGTGACAGGTTGTTAGCCCATCGCCTAAATTGTAATATATATGGAAACCCTCGGATCCCTTAACTGGTATTTACAGCATGCTCAGAAGGAAATGCAGCTGGCACATTCTTTGTTTTTCTCTCATTCCCGGTCCAGCATGGAAGAAATGCATGGTGTATGATTTATCTCATTTGATTGTCGTATGTTGTTGTGTCATATAATGTAACCAATTCATATCTACTCCTGAACCTCATTGAGGACTGATGATGACAAGGATTTCCTGTAGATAACTAGGTGCTATAAGAACCAGCTGAATCCAGTTCTGTCATGTTTACACTTATCCTGAAGAACTAGATGTACTACATGATCTTATTGAAAAGCATTATGAATTAATGTGACATGTTACCTTGAATAAATGCTTTTTAGTAATGAAATATTGTGGAAAGTTTGCAGGTTTTTCATAATATTAGTAAAATCAGAATTAGCTTAGCTGATTTAGTCTGCAAGGTGTCAATTTTGTATTTTCGGGAATGTTTGTTAGTTTTCAATTTCATATACCTTACCTAGTCTATTTACCTACTTTCACTTGATAATGAAAAAATTGAAGCTATACATTTTAAAATTAAATGTTGAAAAGAAGCAAGGATAGAAAAAGGGTCCTTTACTGTATATGTATGTCGTAGGAAGATTTGTTAATCCAAATCTTCGAAAATTTTATATAATTAGAAAATTGTGAAAACATTGTCTAATCTTACTGGAAAATATATATTTTTTTTTGTGTAAAAACTAGTCGAGCTAGTAATATTTGATATCCTAAACTGAAATAAGAAGATTGGTTGACGTTTTATATGTCAAACATTAATGCATGCTATTCAGCTAATCAGAATAGGATATAAGTCAGTGGCAAAATTGTAGAAAATCTGAGTTGAAGATATCAAATGTTACTAAAACAACTAGTTTTTTCGCAAAGAACCTTTCTTTTTCCTGTAAGAGTAGATAATGTTTTCACCATTGTCTAATTAACTGTGTTTTACAATATCTTCGCGATAATTCGCAGTATCAAATCTTCCTATGACATGTATATCAAATGATTCCAGTGCTTAGTAACACTTGTCTGCTATTATGTTATCATTGACTCGAAAGTAGGGCAATACCAAATCTCTTGTCTGGTTGTACCTATGTAATGGGAGACGCGTCCAGTTGTGGACCTTGTGACCTGCTCATAAGACACATAGTTATCATTATAAGATGTCCTTACACATGGCACTCTGACCTTAAAAGTATGAGTCTTCTATTTGGCTACTAAGTAAAATATAAAATTTTGGGGCAAACAATATGGATAACACAATCACTTATTCTCACTCAGTACTGATAAAAATTATACATTATTTGACACTGAATAATTACATGCACAAGCCCTGTGGATATCTAATTTGAATGTTAAAGCAGACTTTCTTCCACGCTGGCCTGGGAGCGAGAGAAAAACATAGAATGTGCCAGCTGCATTTCCTCCCGGGCATGCTGTAAAAACCAGCTAAGGGATCCAAGGGTTTCAGTATATTGTAATTTAGGCAATAGGCTGACAACCTGTCACTAAACAATATACCTTCAAATCTATCTTAAATAACCCTCAAAGCTTTGTCAGACGTGGCGAAACGACCTTTGTTTAGGTCGTTTACGCTCTGCCTACCCCATTAGGGATAAAGGCGTGACTATATGTATGTATGAAGCAGACCTGTTGAAAAATATGTGTGATTAGGACTACTGGAGGAGAGGAGATACTTTATAAAATTTTAATCTTAGCCAACTTATTTCGGATTAGCTTTCTGTCAGTGGTGTCACCCGCTGCTAAATAAGTTTTCCCATGGGAATAATAAGCCTATGTTAATCAGGGTGAACGTAGCTTTCTAATGGTGAAAGAATTTTTGAGATCAGTCCAGTAGTTTTGAGTTTATTCGTTACAATGATACACACACACACAAAATACAAATCTTTTCTCTTTTAATATTAGTATATAGATTTACTTGGACAATGTTATGAATATAAATTCTAACCTTCTGTCAGTGATAATGGATAGTGCTCCATTTTCATATAACAATAGAAAGATATCAGTTACCTATTCATTATCTCTAGGCTACATAAGTTATCAAATGATTACATGAGACAGAAGTATTAGGAAATATCCTACAAACATGTGCATCCCAAGATGTTGAATATTATCAATGCTTTTGTCACTAGAACAATTTACTTCCATGCTGGACTGGGAGAGATAGAAAAACATAGAATGTTCCAGCTGTCCTTCCTCCTGGGCATGCTGTACAAGTCAGCAAAAGGGACTCGAGGGTTACAGTGTATTGTAATTTAGGCGATGGGCTGACAACCTGTCACTATAGCAATACAAATTACAATCTAAAATTGCCCTCATTTTTTGTCAGACGTGGCGAAAGCGCCTTTTACGAGGCGTTTACCGCTCTGCCTAACCCGTAAGGGATAAAGGCGTGATTTTATGTATGTATATGTATGTATAACAATTTACCAGAGTAGCAAACACTAGTATAGCCATTTCATAAATGCAACCATATGAGGTGAGCTAGTGTTATTGATTATAAAGTAGGTATGAAATCTGTTTAGATAAGAACAGTACTTGTTACCAAGGTATAGAGAGGTATTTTTGTAAACAACTTCAGTGCTATGTAGAGTTACCTTTCCAGTATCGATATGTAGAGTTACCTTTCCAGTATCGATATTTTGTTAGATTTATGCTATTTGATTTTTATACATAGGTATTACTAGGAAGCAGTAATAAGTGGGAGGGGTGAATGTACTTATTCAGCTGTAGACTCTTATCATTATCATATCACAAACATTTTGTTAATTTAGACTTTGTACTGAATACTTACTACACAAACACAACTATACTTTTTCTTTTAATTTTTTTAAGTCATTTATTATTTCTCTTTGCCTGTCTCTGAAGACAAAATAAGTAAGGAAGATACTAAAAGGAGACTAGACCTTTGAAGTATCATATAAATTCATAAATAATTATACCCAATAAAATACTGCAGTGCGGTGTACATAACTATGCTGTATAGTATTTCCAACTCAGTTTTAGAATTAAGGTAAACATAATTTCATATCTCTTAATAGAAGATCTTGTTTTTAAAAATGTTTAAGCTATTAGATATGACATCATGATGAAATAGTTATTTAATTTATTTTTAAAATGTGTTTTTGGATAAAAAGACATGAAACTTTATTCTATAAATGAGTTGGAAATACTATAAAAACATTGATATAACTTTTATAACTTCAAGGTTATTCAATGCTCTTGAACTTACATGCATGCATCAATAAATATTGAGTGGGTATCTGTCACCCACCAGTAATTGATTTCCTTTCAGTTTCCACTCGGCAGGATGAACTTTGCACTTATCACTTAAATATAAACTATCTTTAACATTTAGGACTCATGTTTATTGATTTTATTGCGTCCATCTTTGCTGGATATTATTACTGTGCCCTGTCCTGATACATTTTAATAAGTTATAGTTGATTTATATACTGATGATTATAAGTCAACCTATCTTAAAAGGACTCTAGCTTTCTGCTAAGCGGTTTCACCCGCGATTTAAAGTATTTAGCATGTGCATGAGATATTTTTTCGAATTTATTAAATTCTTTGATTCAGGCCACCTGTATACTAAATTTCTTCCTAATTAGTCCAGCTGTTGAACTTGTAAGAGTAACAAACATCACACACACACACACACGTCATGATGTTACAACAATTTTATAAATGCATGTTTAAATGTTTTCATGATGACCCAAATGCTGTCCAGGTAACTATGTTTTTTGTATTGTTTAAAATAGGGATAAAGGCGTGACTATATGTATGTATTAAATAAAATTCGATTTAGTATCGCATGTAAGTGATTTCTAAAATAATATCAAGGACTGCTCATCTTTAGATGTTTTTCTATCAGTTTCCATTCCGAAGCAAAATTAAAGATTATGATCACTAATATTGGCTCAAATTGCATTGTGCTGTCATAAGCATTTTATCAGTAAATTACAAGTGGCAGAGTGGACAAATGCAACCGACTTAGATGCATATCGGAATTATAAAGAGCTGAGATCGCGCGTAAACGCCTGTTGTAAACAAGTGTACAAACGTAAATACGAGCCATTGTTCAGATGACAAATAACCGATAAAAACGTGTTGTAAAACTTACGTTTCTGTCTGGGATCTAGAATTCATAGTCAACTGTTATTGTTACTCTTACAAGTTACTACCTGCTATAGAACTGTAAGATCACGAGAATCGTTTTTATGACGAATTCCTGCATTAAAAATCATACTATTTTAATACTACTATAATATTCTGTGCTCATACTTACAATTCGTTTTGCAGATGTACCAAGTAGCGAGCAAGAGGAACTATTCATTCGCAAGCTGCGGCAATGTTGCGTCGCTTTCGACTTCATGGACCCGGTAGCCGACTTGAAGAGCAAAGAGGTGAAGCGCTCGACCCTCAACGAGCTGGTCGAGTACATCACCGGCGGCCGCGGCGTGCTCACCGAGCCCGTCTACCCGGAGATTATCAAAATGGTGAGTTGTTGTAGCACGCATTAATCATAATAGTCTTCCAACCGATTTTTGGGGATGGCGGCCAATCTCCCAGAGATCGGCCAACTGCACCGGACTAGTTTTTAGTGCCGAAGTGTTTGCGCTACACACAGGTGCACTCTCTATTCTTTCAATCTCTTATTCTGATAGGACAGATTGACTGACACGACCAGAGCTAAATCAGGCGCAGAACCGACTATTTACATGCCCATCTGACAGCAGTTCTTCCATGCTGGACTGGGAGAGATAGAAAAACATAGAATGTTCCAGCTGCCCTTCCTCCCGGGCATGCTGTAGAAGACAGCAAAAGGGACTCGAGGGTTACAGTGTATTGTAATTTAGGCGATTGGCTGACAACCTGTCACTACGCATTAGCAATACACATTACAATCTAAAATTGCCCTCAATTTTTGTCAGACGCGGCGAAAGCGCCTTTAACGAGGCGTTTAACGCTCTGCCTACCCCGTAAGGGATAAAGGCGTGATTTTATGTATGTATGTATGTATCTGACAGCATGGATCATCTTACTTTTCGGACAATCAGGTGATCAGCCTGCAATGTCCTCACTAACTAGAAACTACAACACAAAGTCATTTATCCCCGTCGGGAATCGAACCCGAGGTCGAGAGCCAATGGCTCAGACTGCTAAACCAAGGCAGTTACACGCATTACTGATGTAACTGAGAAGACAATCGAACTAAGCTGAAAAACGAGCAAAACTGAAATGGGACTGGGTGGGTCACGTTTGTAGAATGGGCCAGGCTAGCAACCGAGTGGGATTGCCGGCGAGGGTAAGGAAGACTTAGAAAACGGTGGCGCAACGACCTGAATGCTTTCATTCGATAATGACTGGGTAAACATGGCTCAAGAGAAAGAGGAGCGCGTTTCCCTGCATAGAGACATCACAGGCTAATAAAAAAATAAAATATAAGAAAAAATACGGTCCCATGAAGTCTGTGCCAATGCTTCTTTAGCATTTGATTTTTAGCGACTGCAAATATGGTCTGCCTGAGTCGCGCGACCGAAGCTTGCCACCCACACGTCGCGTAGCATGCGTTGCTACTTCATATTAATTCATACAAAGCAGTAGATCGCGGCTCGCAGTCGCTACGAATACTATCTTAGCCTGCGCGCTTAGTTGTCTTTTATATCGTGGGTTGTGTGCTTCCCTGTGAATAAGACCTGGTTTTCCGTCTGAATGATCCCGCATAGGGATCCGCTGGGCGCCGCCTGCCTTGCGACTATCCTAGCGTGGTGTCCGGTGCCCTACAATTTGTTGTGTTCCGTTGGTGTGTGGGAATTCCAGTGCCTTCAAGGCATCTGGGTGAATTTTTTCCATCGTCATATATGACTTCCAGTTCCAGATAAAAAAGTATCGAAGATAAACTCTTAGAAACTTCTGCGCATTTCAATAGGTTAATCAATATATGGAACATTCGCGTCAATCATGCAGTGATGTGGCACACATTTGTACCTATTCAAACCCACTGACTATTGTTTGCATCTACGTATACCTATCATATGTCTACTGGGCTTTGATTTACTTTCATGTTATGTTAGTATTAATTTATTATAGCATTTCATGGTTCAGGGGACGAAAATTTATTATAAATCAATCGTGGTTAGAACTTGCATGGGTGATGGATTGCTGTGGCCGTCAAGCTCAGACCGTTTGACGGCTCAAAATTTATTAAAATATCTTGAATCTATAAGTACGTAACGGTTTGCGGACGTAAAGTATCGCTGGACGCTGGGATTTTTGGTTTATAACCAGCTCAAATTGAAACATTTAATGACGTAGAGGATGCCTTAGCAACATACATACATACATAAAATCACGCCTTTATCCCTTACGGGGTAGGCAGAACGTTAAACGCCTCGTAATAGGCGCTTTCGCCACGTCTGACAAAAAATTGAGGGTAATTTTAGATTGTAATGTGTATTGCCATAATGACAGGTTGTCAGCCCATCGCCTAAATTACAATACACTGTAACCCTCGAGTCCCTTTTGCTGACTTCTACAGCAAGCCCGGGAGGAAGGGCAGCTGGAACATTCTATGTTTTTTCTATCTCTCCCAGTCCAGCATGGAAGTAAGCAACAGCTGACCATTAATGGTGTAGCTATACAGGACCGACCTGCACCATAAGTTTTTAATTTCCCAAAATTATTAAATCTGTTTCTATCTTGACCTTTGCATTGATGATTCGAAATACGTTTAAAAATGTATCCGCTGTCCTAGGTTAAAGTTTCGGATATTCGAAATGCAATACGTACTTACTTTGCTATAGAGATATAAAAAAGTTCTTAATATTCATTGATATTCAATCGATATCAAACCCAGACTCAGTATTATATCTTTCGCTATGATTTGTACCGAGTTGAATGAAACGAAGAGAGCGTTTCCGATCGTAGGCGTGCGATGTAGAACACAAGCTGATTAGAATAGGAAATAGGAATCTATAGCTTTATTTCCTTTTATAACTGATCGGTTGGAGCGTTTTATGAGAGCTTATTCTACTAGGGGGGCTTATTATGAATGATACTAGGTAACTAACTGAGAGCCCGATGGTGTAGTGGATAGGGCCGCTGCCTCCTGAGCGGGAGGTCGTGGTTCGAATCCCACCACGTACCAATGTGTTTTTCGGTTTACGAATTTCATATGTACGTTTATTCGGCGCTTTTTCCGTGCTTCGAAAGGCACGTTAAGCCGTTGGTCCCGGTTAATATCGTTTAATACCATAGATATTAGTCGTTAAGCCATGTCAGAGGCCAGTGCTAAGCATTGGCGGCTTGAAAACTCTGACCTAATCTAGGATTGGGTCTGGTTTCCCTTCTGGGTTGCGGAGGTTAGATGGCAGTCGCTCTGTGTAAAAACCAGTACCGTCGTTCAATCCCCTAGATTAGGAAGCCGACCCCGTGAGATACGGGATAAGGCTAGGGACATAATGACTAGGTAACTAACTATGGTTACATGTTTGGTCGCACAAACATTGGCGACTAGACAAGGTCGAAAGGTTTAAGATACCGCGCCGCGCCGCGCGTGTATGGTGGCGCGTAATCGTCTGATTTAATCCTTCCAAGCCGGAGTTTTGTTGACAAAAACCGAACAAACTGAACGAGAAACTGGAGATTCTTCTTCGGTACAAATATATTTAAAAATAAGCAAAGTGTAGAGTTTGTCATACATTAATAGGTTTTCTTCTCGCGGGTGTCGTAAAAGTCGACTTGAATCTGGGGAATGGGCAGCAGTGTTCCCTGTGAATATAACACCTTGAAAAACGCATGCGAATCGTAGAGAGTATGTATATGAGTACCTATGCCTAACAGTAGATTTTCAGTGGCTGCCATGATGATATGACTCAGAATTTTCATTTCAAGTAATAATTCGAAAACTTTGTTTCCAAGGTACCACTTCGTAGTTGCAAAAAATCACGACTTCACTACATAGTATAAAACAAAGTCGCTTTCTCTGTCCCTATATCCCTATGTATGCATAAATCTTTAAAACTACGCAACGGATTTTAATGCGGTTTCTTTTAATGGATAGAATGACTCAACAGGAAGGTTTATATGTATAATACATGCATAATATAGAAGAGAAACACTGATAATTTCCGTGCGAAGCCGGGGCGGGTCGCTAGTAATAAAAGTCTATACATGTTATGTACTGTCATGAGAGAACTATAAGGGACGCCAATAGTTTTAGTCGAGATTTAGTTAAGTCGTGCGCTCTACGAATCGAAAGCAATATCTACACTACAATCAGCATATAGAGAGAGTAATAAAGCAACAAACAACAATGTAGAATACAGTCCACGACGAGCTTGTTACATACATCGTAACATTGCGTCGACTAATTTAAATCTGATAAGTATCTTAACTGGTGGTGTCACTAACATGTGTGGCTACTTGCTATCGCCATATGACGCTGTTTTGGCGCAGTCCCCGCGCTTTAGTTTGCGATATAAGAAATGTTCGGCTACGTCGATAAACCGTTGGAGGTTTATCGATTTGAAAAATTAAGCAACCGCTTCTATACATCGTTAATGAGTTCAGAATTGTTATGTATCTAGATAGAGAAAGGAAAAAAAACTGGGTATACCTAGAGAAAGAATTTAAATGTAATCACGCCTTATCCCTAATGGGGTATGCAGACCGTAAACAACCTGAACAAATGTCGTTCCGCCCACATCTGACAAAATTTTAATGTAATCTGTCAATATTGCAACTAGCTAGACTAGAGCTTAAGTTGGCTATGTTTCGAGTTCGAGTTCAAAAGATCAAGTGATCACCTACAGTGTCTAAACAAAGTTTGAGATATCTGCCCGGTCACGAATCGAATTCGAAACCTCACTATTTCATAATTTGTAGTGACTTTTTCTTTTTAGCCTATGAGATAAGATTTAGCCAATGATTGAACGAAGTCTCCCAAAAGCCCCAACACTGACATTGGAAGAAATTGCTACCTTAGCAATAAGGCCGCCTATGTTGTACTAGTCTTTTGTTGTTATCAATTGTTTTGTATAATTTGTTATCTTTCGTGCAATAAAGTATTTTTTTTACTTATTAGCTTACTTATGTAGCTTCCATGCTGGACTGGGAGCGACAGAAGAACGTAGAATGTGCCAGCTGCATCTCCTCCCGGGCATGCTGTAAAAACCAGCTAAGGGATTCGAGGGTATATTGTAATTTAGGCGATGGGCTGACAACCTGTCACTACAGCAATATCCAGTTCTATCTTAAACAACCCTCAAAACTTGTCAGACGTGGCGGAACGACCTTTGTTTGGGTTGTTCACGCTCTGCCTAACCCGTTAGGAATACAGGCGTGATAGTATGTATGTATGTAGGTAAGTATTTTTTTGTTATGACATTCGCACACCAATCAGAAACTAACTCAACGACCCTGTCCATAGATATCGGCGAACTTGTTCCGCACGCTGCCGCCGAGTGAAAATCCCGATTTCGACCCTGAGGAGGACGACCCCACGCTGGAGGCCTCGTGGCCGCACCTGCAACTAGTGTACGAGTTCTTCCTGCGCTTCCTGGAGTCCGGCGACTTCCAGCCCACCATCGGCAAGAAGGTCATCGACCAGAAGTTTGTGCTGCAGGTTAGTACGTTACTTTACCACTAGATGGCGACGCGAACCACTTATAGGTAATGTATGATACCAGTTGAATAGCATTTTAGTTCTTTTTCATTCGTACTGTAGTGACTTTTAAGCGTCTGCAGTAGTGAAAGTCCTTACAAACGTAGTTTCGCTTTTATTTCTAAACAGTAAAACGAAACTTAACCAAATTCCGTACACATGACTAAATGCATCATATCTATGCTTCTAATTAGGTTCGGTTTGAAAATATTAGCCAAGTACAAAATTAGGAAGCAAATTTAATTTTAAGCTAATTACACAAATCGTATTTTCGGCCTTATTTTGTTTATGCTTAATATTTTCAAACTAAACCTAATAAGAAGCATAGATATGATGCATTTGATCGTGTTTGGGTAAGTTTGGTTTTACTGTTTAGGATTAAAAGCGAAACTACGTTTGTATGGGATTTCACTACACCGGCAGACCCTTAAATCAATAAACTAGGTGATTGGTGATTGGTATAAAAAGGAGCAGCCAATAAGTTCAACAGAGAAGTCTTGGTACTATTGGTTTATTCGAATAATAAAATTTTGAAGTTGATGACTGCGCTTTTACATAAAACTTATGCCGAATATGAATCACCTTTACAAACACAAATATAAATTATATTCGCGTGGTGGCAGATAATATATGTGTTTAGGTTTTTAAGCCACCGTAGACTAAATAATATCGTAGGGAGTAGTCTCAAGGTCGTAGTAACCTTTTTTATATTTAGTGTAGGCTGCGATACTTAAATTTTCTGGCTCCACGTGTAAATTTTAGTATGACTTTGTCTTTTAACTGGTGTCTTCGTAATCGCAAGATTCTAGAATTTCGTAAAACATAAGTGGTGAGTAAGCGATACTGATGCTGGCCATCTACCATCACTCGTTATCTGCTTCTTAGCGAGTGGATTTTCGAGTTGAACAACGACCCGATAAACTGGTGTCAGAGTTTTCAAACCGCCTAGTAGCACAGCTATTAGGCCTCTGACATGGTTTGAGTAACGACCACTATCAAAGACGACGAGACCGACGGCTTAACGTGCCCTCAATGCAGGTGAAACTAAATTGACAAATATCAACTTTGTGCTTGGGAATCGAACCCAGGACCTCTGGATCGTAAGCCCATCGCTCAGACCTTTAGACCATGGAGGCAGTTCTTCATCAGCAAACACTTACTATACGTACTTGCCGCAAAGGTTACAGGTAGCTTATGTTTAGTAATAAATGTATTGATGATCATGTGCTCAAAAGAAACAAGTGAACGACAATGTTAGTAATCATAGAAAAAGGTCATTGTCACTCGGTGTTACGAAAAACAGTACTAGCAAGTACTTACTACAAATCGGTTTTGATTAAGCACCTGTTACAAAATCCAATCGATTGTATACTTTTCAAACTGTGGAGAACGATAGGCAATTTGTCAACTGTCTAGCCATATTACCTCGTGAGCTATTAATACTGACTGCCTGGTCTAGTGGTCTAGAGTCATGGGCCCTCGATCTGGAGGTCTTGGGCTCGATTCCCAGGGAGAAAAACACAAGTTGATATTTCTCAGTTTATCACTTCGTGAGATTTTCCCCAGTTTGCTTAGGACAATGCAGGCATGCAGGGTTTGCTTAGGAATCACCTGATTGTCTGGCAGAATAAAATTCCGAGCTTCGGATTACACTACGGTCCCGGTCGCTATAAATTGATAGCGGTCGTTACAAAAACCATGTCAAATACCTATAGCTTTGATTTTCCCCAGCTTGGTTAAAACAATGCAGGCTGATTCGACTGATTGTCTGGAAGAATAAGACTCCGTGCTTCGGAGGGAACGTTGTTCCCGGTCGCTGTCTTTGTAGCGGACATTACAAAAATCATGTCAGAAGCCTATAGCTGTGCTATTAGGCGGTTCAAAAACTCTGACACCAGGGTTCATCTGGTCGATCAACTCGGTACCCACACGACAGAAGAAGCGACTAACGCTACAATACGACCTAGAGACAAGCAGTAAAGATATTTTTAGTGCCACTAAATGTGCGAAAGGTCATCCGGGGTTTCCTTTTGTCCTGATTACTGGGTGTGGGTCAGCTTTCGGTTGCCGAATGATACATACAGTCGGAAAATTTGGCATCTTACTGTGTTCTACGCCGCCATTTTGGATTAAGATTTAGTATGACAAAAATCTAAGGAGTTTGAAAATTGCACATGTCGCTGCAAAAGTGCAGTTGTTTTATCACACGACTGCCGGTTTGCTAAACTTGTGTGTGTAAATGTGCCTACACGCACATTTCATTAGTGTGCGTGAATTCGCCATGTAGTTACGCACACAAGGGCACGTGTCCGTACGCACGACCATTAGTGCGGCATAACGGCAGTCGTAAGATAAAAATACTATCCGATCCAAACAAGCAAAGCTCACAAGAGCAAAGCACTTGTAATAATACTATATCTTACTACAATCTACGCCGCCATCTTGGATTAAGATGAATTTACTATGACAAAGTTCCGACAAGTTTGAAAGTTTCACATGCCTCCTGCAATCGTACGCTATGTTATAATTACTAGAGACTTCCTGTACATGTTTTCCTTCTGTGCACAAGCCAGCAAGATGATTTCATTACGTAAACATGTGATTTAGTTTCAATAAACAAAATATTTCACGTGTTTTGATGCCAATCGATATACCTAGATGCGTTTAGATTAGATAAATAGATATGCTGGTTAAATATTATTCTAATTTTGTTATCAGAAATAGCGACACGGCTACTAGTTTTCATTACGGCAAGACTTATCTGCTTGATGACAATCTTAAAGCATTCCTGGCGGTGTATTTGTAGCGCTAAATACTAAAAAGACGACCGCTATCTCGCTGTTCATAATTTATTTGATATTCACGATATGACGGAAATAAACATTTGCTTAAGAAAAATTTGTTAACAGTCCACTAGTGAAACGCTTTGAAATATAATATTTGCTAATTATATTATTTTTTGTAAGTTTATGGTATTTTTTCAAGAAAACCAGAATCAAAAATAAGAGCTGTAAATACTCTTTATACACTTGCTGATAGTAGACCTTCCTTCGATCTAAATCAATTTTTAAAATCGGACAGTAAATGATTTTAGTCCGCTCTGGCCAGACAATTAGACTTGGCATAATGACCACTATCTATCTATAAGCTATCTGTAGAACTATTGTTAGAGGAAGAAAACGTCGTAAGTGCGCTGACGTCGAGTGATAAAGTGACGCAAAAGTCGTAACTAACATTTTATAACTTATGTCAACAAGTACAATGCGCATTCCATCCATTAAACGTAGAATTAATCAATCTTCCGTATCTCGATGTGTTGAGAAGTCTAGAATTAAAGGTTTTGTGTGATAGGTTAGTAGGAAGTGGGTTCGCATCTAGCTCGGGTGAAACAAAAAATATTGGTAAATAAATAAAATCAACAAGTATTTACACATTTTCAATACAGGGGGGGGGACAAAGTTGATATTTTTATTATCATTCTTTTCGGACAATCAGGTGATTCAGCCTGCAATGATAATATAAATAACCAAACGGGAAAAATTCACAAAGTGATAAATTCTCAAATATCAACTTTGTGTTTTCCCCTGGGAATCGAACCCAGGACCTCCGAATCGAGAGTCCATGGCACTAGCCACTAGACCACGAAGGCAGTTATGTTGATGAACGCATTTATTTAAAACCTGAAACCTTTTTGTTGCGACCTATGCTGCTTAGGGTAAGTTAGTTGTTCAGTTTTCATGGGCAGATTCATACCCTTCAATTAGATTCATACAAATTCCCTTCGTTTTACACGATATAGAATACATTTGTGTCTATTCTCGCAGGCATCTAATATCAAATCTTCTTAAAATAAGAATTATGAACGTCAAAACACGGTTTGCTATTCAGGGGACCGGTATTTTAATTCTAAAAGCGAACAGCTGTTTTTGACGTTAGTAAAAAGTGTTTGAAAGAATTAGCGTGCAAAATCTATTCTGGCGTTTCACAATTTTGACGTTTGTTTCTTTATTTTATGTCACTTTAGGTAAGAATTAAGAAGGACCTACAGACGTGCTTACTGGCGTCTATTCTCGCGTAATCTTAATTCTAATTCTTAGCTAGCGCTGTCACTTTCTTGAGTTTGGCATAAGAACAGGATTGCAAATAAACACATGACTTTGACATTTCTAATCTGACATAAGACTGCTTATTTGACGTAAAATAAGGAAGCATGCTCTATGCTCAGTTCTTATTAAAAGCGTCTTACGTCAAATAAGAAATGTCGAAGTCATGTGCTTATTTGCTTACCTGTTCTTATGTCAAACTTAAGAAAGTGACAGCGCTAGTTAAGAATTAGAATTGTGTCGCGAGAATCGACGCCACTGTTTCCATTCTATCTGTCATTCTATATTTCTGTCTCAAAGTTGATAACAACTAATGCTGTATTGTTTGTGGTTAAAGTTGTTGGACCTGTTCGACTCGGAGGACCCTCGCGAGCGCGACTTCCTGAAGACGGTGCTGCACCGCATCTACGGCAAGTTCCTCGGCCTGCGCGCCTTCATCCGGAAACAGATCAACAACATATTCCTGCGGTTCGTCTACGAGACCGAGCACTTCAACGGCGTCGGCGAGCTCTTAGAAATATTGGGAAGGTCAGTCATGTTTATTTTATTCCCTCCTTTGCTCCCCACTTTGGGGTTTTCCGGCACGTACCTGGCAGATTCTCTCCGATAAGGAGTCCCCAAGGCAACGCCACAAGCCGAGGTTCGAGCCCTAGTGAGCGCCCTTAGGCAGTTGCCATTTCATTAAGGGTGTAGATTGCGTGTAGCAACTCCCCGCCTTAGCCCGGTGACGCATTATATACACTTTGTAGTATTCTGCAAACAGGTCCATTAAAAAAAAAAAACAATAAAAAAAAAAGTTTATTTCATACATGCACACATACAATCACGCCTTAATCTCTAATGGGGTAGGCAGAACGAAAATTACGTAAACAAAGGTCGTTCCGCCACGTCTGATAAGTTTTGAGGGTTATTAGTTATTACAGTTGATTATGATGTATATTGACAGGTTGTCAGCGCATCGCCTAAAATTGCAATACACGGGTCCCTTAGGTTTTTACAGTATGCCCAGTATGTATGGAGATGCAGCTGGCACATTTTATGTTTTTCTATCATACGCAGTCCAGCATGGAAGAACATATTTTTTATAGTCAATAATTTATGGTTTATACAAACTACAGAAAATCCATGTCTTGTCACCACCCTTGCGAGGGCAGTGCAAGATGTTATACTTACTTCACTCATATATAACAGTGCTGGTGAGTCTGTCTTTCCGAAAAATAAATAATAATAATGTTTATCAAATGTTTTTCCTATTCTTGTACTTATTCATAGTTAATCAAATATACGTAGTTTAAATAATTACATTAGATCATCTCCCGTCCCCTTATCCCGTATCTCACGTGGCGGCCACCTGATCTAGGTGATAGAACGAGGGTACTGGTTTTTACACAGAGCGACTGCCATCTGTCCTCCGTAACCCAGAACGGAAAAGACTCAATCCTAGATTAGGTCAGAGTTTTCAAGTCATCATTGCTTAGTACTGACCTCTGACATGGCTTAACGACTAATAATTACATTATATACCAACATCAATTAATTATTAACGAAATATGTTTATTACTATATTTATATTGAATAAAGATTACGAGATTTTAATATAATTTATCACAAACATGTCAAGAAGTTGTAGGGAAATGAGTGGGGCGGTCGAGCGGGACCTTGATATTGTAATTTGTTACGATGATACAAAACGTGGCTATCATTCTTATAAGATGATGGCTGTCACGGCACATACTCTTATGTCGTAATTTAGAAGTACAATGGTTTAAGAAAATACATATTTAGAATAACTAGTTGAAGTATCTATTCATGTCTTAGAATTATACATACATACATATAATCACGCCTTTATACCTAATGGGGTAGGCAGAGCGTAAACAAAGGTCGTTTTGCCACGTCTGACAAAGTTTTAATGGTTTTTTAAGATAGATTTGTACGTATATTGCTGTAGTGACAGGTTGTCAGCCTATCGCCTAAATTGCAATATACAGAAACCCTCGGATCCCTTAGCTGGTTTTTACAGCATGCCCGGGAGGAAAAGCAGCTGGCACATCTATGTTTTTCTCTGGCTCCCAGGGAACGGGTCGATAGACTCGAAACCCACTCGACAGAAGAAGAAGAAACTCCCAGGCCAGCATGGAAGTAACCTCTAACTATAGTCTTGATAAATCCTCATCAACTCTAGTTTACTTCCATGCTGGACTGGGAGAGATAGAAAAACAGAATGTTCCAGCTGCCCTTCCTCCCGGGCATGCTGTAGAAGTCAGCAAAAGGGACTCGAGGGTTACAGTGTATTGTAATTTAGGCGATGGGCTGACAACCTGTCACTATACCAATACATATTACAATCTAAAATTGCCCTCAATTTTTGTCAGACGTGGCGAAAGCGCCTTTTACGAGGCGTTTTAACTGTCTCCGTGGTCTAGTGGCTAGTGCCATGGGCTCCCGATCCGGAGGTCCTGGGTTCGATTCCCAGGGGGTAAAACACAAAGTTGATATTTGAGAATTTATCACTTTGTGAATTTTTCCCCAGTTTGGGTAGGACATTGCAGGCTGAATCACCTGATTGTCCGAAAAGAAAAATATTTCGTGCTTCGGAGGGCACGTTAAGCCGTCGGTCCCAATCGCTGTCTTTGATAGTGGTCGTTACACAAAACCATGTCAGAGGCCTGATAGTTGTGTTACTAGGCGGTTTAAAAACTGACACCAGGGTTCATCGGGTCCATAGACTCGATAACCCACTCGACAGAAGAAGAAGACGAGGCGTTAAACGCTCTGCCTACCCCGTAAGGGATAAAGGCGTGATTTATGTTACTTCCATGCTGGACTGGGAGCGAGAGAAAAACATAAAATGTGTCAGCTGCATTTCCTCCCGGACATGCTGTAAAAACCAGCTAAGGGATCCGAGGGTTTCTGTATATTGCAATTTAGGCGACAGGCTGACAACCTGTCACTACAGCAATATACCTATAAATCTATCTTAAAAAACCCTCAAATCTTTGTCAGACGTGGCGGAACGACCTTTGAACGGTCGTGTACGCTCTGCCTACCCCATTAGGGATAAAGGCGTGATTATATGTATGTATGTTTATGTATCTATGTATGTAACTCTAGTTGTAACACCCGTTTTTGTTGGCAGTATAATAAACGGGTTTGCGCTCCCGCTGAAGTCGGAGCACAAGCAGTTCCTAGTGAAGGTGCTACTGCCGCTTCACAAGGTGAAGTGCTTGTCGCTGTACCACGCGCAGCTCGCCTACTGCGTGGTGCAGTTCCTGGAGAAGGACGCCACGCTCACCGAGCCCGTGGTGCGCGGCCTGCTCAAGTTCTGGCCCAAGACCTGCTCGCAGAAGGAGGTCAGTATATACAGTACATTTATATGGTATAATAACTTATTAATATAGCTTCCATGCTGGCCTGGGAGCGAGAGAAAAACATAGAATGTGCCAGCTGCATTTCCTCCCGAGCATGCTGTAAAAACCAGCTACGGGATCTGAGGGTTTTAGTATATTGTAATTTAGGCGATGGGCCGACAACCTATCACTACAGCAATATAATAGAATTTATCACTTTGTGAATTTTTCCTCAGTTTGGTTAGGACATTGCAGGTTGAATCACCTGATAGTCCGACAAGAAAAAAAAAGATTTCGTGCTTCGGAGGGCACGTTAAGCCGTCGGTCCCGGTCGCTGTCTTTGATAGTGGTCGTTACTCAAACCATGTCAGAGGCCTGATAGTTGTGCTAATAGGCGGTTTAAAAACTCTGACACCAGGGTTCATCGGGTCGATAGACTCGATACCCACTCGAAAGAACAAGAAGATTATATTTAACAGTTCATAGACATTCATTATTACATGAAAATTAAAAAAGATCTTCCATACTGGACTGGGAGAGAAAGAAAAACGTAGAATGTTCCAGTTGCCCTTCCTCCCGGGAATGCTGTAGAAGTCAGCAAAAGGGATTCGAGGGCTACAGTGTATTGTAATTTAGGCGATGGGCTGACAACCTGTCACTACAGCAATACACATTACAATCTAAAATTGCCCTCAATTTATGTCAGACGTGGCGAAAGCGCCTTTTAGGAGGAGTTTTACGCTCTGCCTACCCGACTGCTGCAACAAAACGTCTTGCAAATTGTGGCTGCATTGCTTTGGTTCGCGTGCGCTTGCACCCTGCAAACTTTTATTACGGCGAATATTCCGTGGGAAGGCCGTTTGATCATAACAAGAGAGAACATCTTTGCTAAAACTCGATCATAACAAGAGAGAACGCGAAGCACATGTAAGTAACATATTTCTGAAAATATTAGAAATATCAAATCAAAAATTCGACCTCTGATAGATTAAAAATTTTGAGAAAAAAAATAGCACTACGTGGGACACTCAGAAAGATTTGCGACACTAAAAAAAAATGTTCTACAGGTACATATATTTTTATTAAATCTTTTCAAAGTACTCTCCACCAGCCTCTATACAAAGATTCATGCGTCTGAACCAGTTTTCAAAACACTTTTTCCAGTCCGCCGTAGACACCTCGTTTACAGCCTGCTCGAACGCAGCCAGCGCATCTTCCGGCGACGAAAATTGTATCCCCTTGAGCTGATATTTTATTTTTGGAAATAAAAAGAAGTCACACGGTGCTAGATCAGGGCTGTAAGGAGGGTGACCCAGGAGTTTGACTGGTGTGCTGTCCAGGAAGTCCCTCGTTTTGAGCGCGGTGTGTGCAGGCGCATTGTCGTGGTGGAGCAGTAGTCCGCGGAGGCCTGTATTTGGTCGCTTGTTGCTCACAACAGAAAAAACTTCTGGTAAACATTTGGTAGTATACCGTTTGGCGTTAATGCTTCTTTGATCTCGTAAGGGAATTGAGGCCAAGTGGCCAGTCAAATTAAAAAAGCTGGCGATCAAAATCTTCCCCCCGCTTCGAAATCGCTTCACTTTGGTAGGCGTTGGTTCATTTTGAAACACCCAAACTGTCGACTGGCGCTTGGTTTCTGGATCGTATTGATAAATCCAGGACTCATCACCTGTTACGATGTCGTAAACACGCCGAGACGAGCTTGCTTCAAATTTGTTCAGCATATCACGGCACCATTCCACCCGGGCCTGCTTCTGAGCGTCGGTGAGGTAGTGCGGCACCCAGCGCGATACTATCCTCCTCACGCGAAGATGCCCATGTAGAATCTCGTGAACGCTTCCCGATCCAATCTTTAATATGTGCTGAATCTCCTGATATGTAATTCGCCTATTATCTTGGATTAAATTTTTCACTGCTAGCACGTTTTCTTCCGTAATAGCCGTCAAAGGGCGACCGCTTCTTTCTTCATCCCCCAAGGTTGGTCGACCGCGCCTAAATTCGTTATACCAACGGTACACGGTTGCCTTGGAGGGGCTTTCATCCATAAATGCCATTTGAAGTCTATCGAACGATTCATCCGGTTTCAGGCGACACTTGAAATCGTAAAAAATCATAGCTCTAAAATGTTCCCGGCGCAGATCCATTTTTCAGTAAGACACGATACTTTGAATTGGCTCGCAAAAAATGTGGAGGGAAATTTTGAAAATGGAACACACATATTTTTACTAACAAGTAATCATATTTTCAAAAAAGATTCTAACCGGCCAGTCTGCCATATATAAAAACTATTTATCGCAATACTTTCTGAGTGGCCTGGTATCAAAAAAGAAGGAGATCATCCAGCGCGTCCCCACAAGATATGGTCCCAGCGTACTGGCAACATTTCCTCTTTGAATGGCCAACTGTTGGTTGATTGTCTACTAGTTTGTATCTTGTACATACGTACATATAATCACGTCTTTTCCCTAATGGGGTAGGCAGAGCGTAAACGACCTAAACAAAGGTCGTTCCGCCACGTCTGACAAACTTTTGAGGGTTATTTAAGATAGATTTGTAGGTATACTGCTGTAGTGACAGATTGTCAGCCCATCGCCCAAGTTACAATACACTAAAAACCCTCTGATCCCTTAGCTAGTTTTTACAGCATGCCCGGGAGGAAATGCAGCTGGCACGTTATAAGTTTTTCTCACGCTCCCAGTCCAGCATGGAAGAATTCGTATCTTGTCACGGTCATTAATTGTTTGTAAGCTAAGTCAACTTAGTTACAAACAAACAAGCAATAATATTTGCAATATTGTCAGCCATAACAGTTCTCTACGGTACATGAGTCTGGTCCTTCACCACGTCATTCCCTGAGAACAGCGCTGCCCGTTCCCTGGATAAATCTCTTATTCGGCTTCTATGCTCGTGGGAAGATATAAATACATACGTATGATCACGCCTTTGTCCTTAATAGGGTAAGCAGAGCGTAAACGACCTAACCTAAACAAAGGTCGTTCCGCCACGTCTGACAAAGTTTTTAGGGTTATTTAAGATAGATTTGTAGGTATATTGCTGTAGTGACAGGTTGTCAGCCCATCGCCTAAGTTGCAATATACAGAAACCCTCGGATCCCTGAGCTGGTTTTTACAGCATGCCCGGCAGGAAATGCAGCTGGTACCGGCAAATAGAAGACAAAGGGAGATGGTATTTTGCTCCGGCTGCGCCGCACGGACAATACTACTCTTTGTATTTGTCGTGGGCATTTTTTTTACAAGCATCATATCCCTAGCCTTATCCCGTATCTCACGGGGTTGGCTACCTAATCTAGGGGATTGAACGAGGGTACTGGTTATTACACAGAGCGACTGCCATCTGACCTCCGCAACCCAGAAGGGAAACCAAACCCAATCCAAGATTAGGTCAGAGTTTTTCAAGCCGCCAATGCTTAGCATTGGCCTCTGTCATGGCTTAACGACTAATATCTGTGGTATTAAACGATATTAACCGGGACCAACGGCTTAACGTGCCTTCCGAAGCACGAAAAAAACGCCTAATAAACGTACATATGAAATTCGAAAACCGAAAAACACATTGGTACGTGGTGGGATTCGAACCACGACCTCCCGCTCAGGAGGCAGCGGGCCTATCCACTACACCATCGGGCTCTTTTTTTTCGGGACATTTTTTTTTACAAGCATTTTCCGTAAAATTTGAGCAATAAGAAATCTCAAATGGACGCAGGGAGCATGCGCCCTTGAGATATTGTTCTTGATTCAGATTTACATCGGATACCATGTTCGTCACTTGGAAAACTATTACCGTGTATGCCAAAATAAAATGCATCATTTTCTTCCATGCTGGCCTGGGAGCGAGAGAAAAACATAGAATGTGCCAGCTGCATTTCCTCCCGGGCATGCTGTAAAAACCAGCTAAGGGATCCGAGGGTTTTAGTATATTGTAATTTAGGCGATGGGCTGACAACCTGTCACTACAGCAATATACTTACAAATATATCTTAAATAACCCTCAAAACTTTGTCGGACGTGGCGGAACGACCTTTGTTTGTGTAGTTTACGCTCTGCCTACCCCATTAGGGATAAAGGCGTGATTATATGTATGTATGTATCTTCTTAAATACAAGCTGTTGCTATAAGTGCAAAATCCCAGAATAACCTAAGATGCCACAAACAATTTGTAATGAATTGAATGAGTGATGTATGCGCACGTTTACTAGAAATTTGCATTCCATTGTTCCTTTTTGTAACATGCAATTTTTTCTAGTCTTTTGTTATCTATCAATGGTGTAGACTTCTAGATCGTACGATAATTTGTGCAGTCACCCTGGATCTCGCTCATGTTTTTTTCTTGTTGGTTTGTTTAGAACCACTACGCTAAAAATAGATTGCAACGTTTTAATCACTCAAATAAAGAGTAGGGGCCACAACTATCAAAAGTAGCGTTCGCAATATCTGTAATTTATTGTTTAATTTTATTTATCTTGTATTTATTAAAAAAAGATGTTTTATTTAAAATACTTACTCAAACCATGTCAGAGGCCTGATAGTTGTGCTACTAGGCGGTTTAAAAACTCTGACACCAGGGTTCATCGGGTCGATAGACTCGATACCCACTCGACAGAAGAAGAAGAATACTTACTTTCAAATGCCATGTGCAATATAATCATATACACTTTCAGTTTTATAGAATGTTCTATTTAATAACGTTTCATATCATGCAGAACCTAACCTAGTGGCCTGATTCGATTTGCGTAAACTTAATTCTGATAGTTCGTGTTTGGTGTAGAAACTTCGCCCAACTTTTAACTAGATTGACTGCCGCTCCGGAGCATGGAAGCCTTCAAATTATAAACAATCGTTTAAATGTAGGTATTGATAGACCAATCTACTGTTGATTATTTTAGGGCGGAATTTGCTGAAAAAAAAATCAAGCTTAAGAATCATATCTTCTCTTGTGTGGTTATTTATAAGGCGTCGCCTTATTAGACTTCAAAATCACATCTTATTTTTAATATTTATGTTCTAGCAGATATGAATACATACATACATACATATAATCACGCCTTTATCCCTATTGGAGTAGGCAGAACGTAAACGACCTAAACAAAGGTCGTTCCAGCGCATCTGACAAAGTTTTGACGGTTATTTAAGATGGATTTGTAAGTATATTGCTGTAGTGCCAGGTTGTCAGCCCATCGCCTAAATTGCAATATACTGAAACCCTCTGATTCCTTAGCTGGCTTTTACAGCATGCTCGGGAGGAAATGCAGCTGGCACATTCTATGTTTTTATTGCACTCCCAGTCCAGCATGGAAATAAAGATATCTCAAGATATGAATAGTAAAAATATTTCAGGTTAAAATATTTCTTTGTATAATCAAATAATAATGAGTAAAAATTTTCGTTGATTCCAGGTTATGTTTCTGGGCGAGATAGAGGAAATTTTGGACGTGATCGAGCCGGCTCAGTTCGCGAAAATACAGGAGCCACTCTTCAGACAAATAGCTAAATGTGTATCCAGTCCACACTTTCAGGTAAACAAATCACTGTTTTATTGTCTGTTGAATAGCAATTCAGTTTACGTTTTAGTCTGTGACGTTACTCCTACCTTGTGTCTGGCTGGATACCGATGATGATGGAGATTTTAAAAGTTGAAGTTTATGTCAATCAACTATTTGATAAACCACTACCATAGCTGTAAACATTTCTTTATCAAGTCTCCTGAATATGCCTCCCATCAATGTCGAAATGAGGTTTCCAAAGAACTACACCTCTAGCGTTTCAAGCGTCCATATGTTCCATTGACTGCGCAATGTTAGAAGGCTGGACGTATGAGTTTACCCTAGTTTAGTTACACATACGATCTATCTGATGTTGCGCGGTTACCGTAATATACGGACGCATGAAACACCAAAGGAACCACACAGGAACACTCATCTATACTAATATTATAAAGAATAAAGATTTGTGTGTGTGTATGTTTGTAACGAATAAACTCAAAACCTACTGTACCAATTTCAAAAATGCTTTCACATTGGAAAGCTATGTTCATCCTGAGTAACATACATACATACATAGGCTACTTTTTAGTGCGGGAAAGTGGTCGTTACTCAAACCATGTCAGAGGCCTATTAGCTGTGCTACTAGGCGGTTTGGAAACTCTGACACCAGGGCTCATCGGGTCATTCGACATTAGAATGACATAAAAGAATGATTATTTTATTTGTAATTTTGTTAACTTCTTAATATTTTCAAAAGAAATTTGCATGCTAATTATAAGTTAGCTAAACATGTAAGCACTACTCAAAAATGTACATCTTTATATACCATGTTTATGCAAATAAAGAATTATTGATTAGTTAAGAAGAACCGCGGGAAAGTACATCATTCCCACAGGAAAATTTATCTAGCAGCGAGCGACATTGCTGACAGAAAACCCCAACTAACTGGCACGTATGCTTCCGTTCGCAGGTGGCAGAGCGGGCTCTGTACTTCTGGAACAACGAATACATAATGTCCCTGATGGAGGAGAACAACCACGTGATAATGCCGATCATGTTCCCGGCGCTGTACCGCATCAGCAAGGAGCACTGGAACCAGACCATCGTGGCGCTCGTCTACAACGTGCTCAAGACCTTCATGGAGATGAACTCCAAGCTCTTCGACGAGCTCACCGCCAGCTATAAGGCGGAGCGGCAGAAGTGAGTGTTGCATTCTATCTTTACCTGCTCATCATGCCTGCTTTCATGGAGACGAATTCTTCAGGCCTGGGAGCAAGAGAAAAAACATTTAATGTGCCAGCTGCATTTCCTCCCGGGCATGCTGTAAAATCCAGCTAAGGGATCTAAGGGTTTCTGTATATTGCAATTTAGGCGATAGGCTGACAACTTGTCACTATAGCAATATACCTACAAATCTATCTTAAACAACCCTCAAACCTTTGTCAGACGTGGCGGAACGACCTTTGTTTTTAGGTCTTTTACGCTCTGCCTACTCCATTAGGGATAAAGGCGTGATTATATGTATGTATGTATCTCTTCATCATGCCTTAGCTTTTATGGAGACGAATTCTCCGCTAACTATAAGGCAAAGCGGCAGAAGCGAGAGCACCTATTACTTAGCATCGTAAGTCTTTATCTTCTGCCGGATTGATAAACAACCCAATGAATCTTGGTTTCCCGTTAGGACTCATCTTTTTATACAATGAGGTAACTAAGGAAATCCCACTACGCTTATCGGATAGGGTAAAAAACAACTTCTAATTTCCTGGACTCAAATTTATCAATTCAAGGGTATGCCATTCGGACTAAACAAGGCGTCAGGCGCACAACAGATTCGTGAATACCCTTTCCCAAGCGGAACTCTTGTATTGGTCTTGCACCTACGCGATGCGGTAGACACGTGCGGTGGACGAGTTACAATTTAGTACGGACTAAGGTTTCGCAAGTACTGACGCATCGTTCTCGTCTTTTTCAGAGAGAAGAAGCGCGAGAAGGAGCGGGACGAGCTGTGGAAGCGGCTGGGCGAGCTGGAGATCACGGCGGCGCGCGGCGCGGGGGGCGCGGGGGGCGCGGCGGCGGGCGCGGGGGGCGCGGCGGCGGGCCCGCCCCTCTCCGCCAAGTGATGCCCGCGCGCGCTCCAGCCCGCGGCCACCCACTCACAATAACGCCGACCCCTCCGCCCGCCCCGCCCGCCCCGCCACGCCCCTCCCGCGAGACCTATACAAATTGCTGCAGTGCTATCGATTGTCCGCGTCCCGGATGCACCGTCGTTATCGTACTAGTATTTTATATACGTTTACATAGGTCACTAGTTTACTTTAGGATTTTTTAAATACATATTGTTAAATTGTTTAAATAAGTTAAAAGTTGTATGTATTATTGATGCATGATCGATCGTACCGCATTTCGGATCACCGGTGGTCGTATCCGTCGGGCACCCGGCTTTCGGCTGATTATGATTGTACAAAAGTGAATAGGGCAATTTGAAATGTAATTCGTTAAGTGAGACGGCGCGCGGCGGGCGGGCGGGGCGCGGGGCGCGGGGCTGCGGGGCGCGGGCCCGGGCCGGAGCGCCCGCGGGCCGGAGCACCCGCCGCGCGCCGCCACCCGTAGATTGTTGTATGAAATTTTCATTTTAAATTAGATGCTCGATTCAAAACTGTAATTTCGTCGTACTATCATTTTGTATAGTTACATAGTGTAAATAGGCATTTATTTATTATAAATTTATAGCAGTGTGATTTTTATACATAGCTGCGGGAGTGGGACACTATGATTGGGCAAAATCGGTCAGAGCGAACTGGAGACTACTCGTGTATCATGCATACAGCTCGGTTCAACTAAAACGTTAATTTGATCATATTGGAGTAGAACAATGCTAAAGGTAGATATAATAATTTGTAAGGGAATAGTCATTAATTTGTATGATATTACTGTAGCCATTAATTTTTTCTATCATCACTCTATGAGCTCGCCTGTACGATACGCAGATACAGCGCGCGAAGACGATGTATGTATGTACACTATCGAGATGTTTGTTATGTAAAATGTATTAACATTGCAAAAATTATATATGATCTTATATATAAAATTACTATTATAGAACACAGTATGAAAATAAAAAAGTTGACTCACATGAATTGTTTAAGTGTATGTAAGTAGGCGTTCGGCGCAGTTGGGCGGCGTCCGCGAGCCGCCGGCCGGCGCGGTGCCGGCGCAGTGCCGGTGCGGTGCCGGTACGGCGCTATGCTGCTTCAGTGCGCGCCAACTGCTGCGGAAATACACAACAAATTTTCACATTACTCAGTTTTTCATTTCTAACAAGGCCTCATTCATTTCACCGCATCGTCTCATATTTCTGTAATGTGTCCGTCGGGCGTCCGGGCGTCCGTCTCGCTCTCGCTAGTGATGTGGGCGTGGCTGATGGTTGTATAGATATTTAAGGCTCATTTGACCGTCCTGTGCGACTCCGATAGAAAGAGAAAGCTGTCACTTGTAAAGTTCTTTCTCTTGCCGTCGGATTCTAGTTAGGGTTATAAATGGGGCATTTAAAACTTTTATAACGCAATGTTAGTATGCTTTGTTACACTAAGAAATTAGATGCTTTTGTCAGCCCTTGTGGAGACGGACGCCCGCGTGAAGCTTGTCGTCTTCTTTCGCTCACATCTACAGTTAGTTTTCCTCTCCCCAGCGACATTATTGAAATTTTGAAGCTTTTGTTTTTATCACGCAGATGAATGCTTAGTTTATTTTAAACGAACTATCGAATGATTTACGAAGTTTACTTTGTTTCGAACTATGACCAACAATCCTGTATACTAAATATCTATTTCTTTAACATGTAAAATATATCTATTGTATTAATATGTCTATTTTCTCTGTTCTTGAAATTAATTCAACGTATAATTTGAAGCAAACTAAGAGAATAAAAATAGTTAATACTATGCCGTTTACATTAGTTTCAGTCGTGAAAATATAGTAATTTCGCTTGTTAAAATATAGTATTTTACTTATGAAAATAATTAAACGAAATAAATACAAAGAGAAACTCTAATATCTGCATACATACATACATAAATCACGCCTTTATCCCTTACGGGGTAGGCAGAGCGTTTAACGCCTCGTAAAAGGCGCTTTCGCCACGTCTGACAAAAATTGAGGGCAATTTTAGATTGTAATATGTATTGCATGAATATCTGAAGGGTCAAATTTTAGAGGGGTTTCCTTTGCACATGTAAATAAAACACACAGCGGGTGATTCACCTAACTTTGGCACCACATAAGCTAGCCCAGACATTGGCATACCAACGTCTTATAATAGCCGGGACCTCGAAGCTTTAGTTGGTTCGCGTAGGGCATTGCCCCGATCGATAGAAGTTCAAGTGCTTGGAGCTGGCGACCGCGACCGCGACCGCGGCGTCGTCATGGAGACCGCGACGCCAACAAACCTGCCACCACTGCCGCCGCTGGCTGCCAGGACACACCACACCCACTCTCTACCGCACACGAGTCGGAAGAGCATCAGAAAACTGGGTAAGTACTCTGGTTTTCATTTATATAGCAGTTGCATAACGTTTTCGTTGTAGGTTCGTTTTGTGGAAGAAATAATCTTAGTATTTGATTTGCTCAACTATCAGGTGTAAGGGACAGCGTCCCGCAAACTGATAGGGGTTGCTCAGTCACTGAACAACTATCAGCAGGTTTCTTTTTCAGGAAGTAAAAAAAAAAAAAGGTTTACAAAATTTCCGATCGAGGTGAACATTTTGTATGGAAAAGCCAATTCTTTTTTACTTCCTGAAAGAATTTCTCGGTGGAAGTTGTTCAGTGTTGACTGAACAATCCCTATCAGTTTGCGGGACGCTGTCCCTTATACGTGGTATAGTTAAGTTACTTATTCACAACAACATTCTGAAGTAGTCTTGTTACTGAAAGTTCAATTTTTATATTAACCAGAAAACATGTTGAAAAGAAATAACAATAGTATAATCATTGCAGTTAATTATATAGAACGTTTGACTTCATCCTTCACCAACATAGTCAACGATAGAATACTAAATAGAGTGTGATGATATACGGGGTGTAAGGGACAGCGTCCCGCAAACTGATAGCTTACTCAGGCAACGAACAACTATCACCAGGAAATGCTTTAAGGAAAATAAAAAAAAAAACCTTTTCCGTACACACTGTCTTATCGAGGTGGTAATTTTGTATGGGAAAGTCATTTCTTTATCTCCTAAAAGAAATTCCTGGTGAATGTTGTTCAGTATCGTTGATTGGGCAACCCCTAACAGTTTGCCGGACGCTGTTTCTGACACTCAAATGGTAGGAAAAATAGGGTGGTTTCTATGCAAGTTTAAAGTATGGTACACTTATTAGAATTTAGTAGAACTTACCGACTTATTAACTTATAGCACCGCCCCTATTATAATATTAAATTATTCACCAATTACCATATAATTTTCATATTTGTACTCGCGGTTAAGGTGACTATAGAAGCTTAAGTGGCGCCCCCAACAGTAAAAAAAACATAACTCACTAAAAACAATGAATCGAAAATCCGGTTTAACAGACTCAAGTAATAGTTATTAAGATAAAATTATCTTATAAAGTTATAATCTAGCGATTCTTAGTTCGTTGTGGTAGGTAGAAAATTTGCCATTTGTTACTACAACGAACTATAAATCGGTATTTTCGATTCACTGGTTTTTAGCGAGTTATGATTTTTTAACTGATGGTGGCGCCACTTGAACGTTTTTGCACTGCTCCGTATACGGTTCGTATCTGTGTAAAATTGTATGGATTGGCGCGAAAATGTATGACAGCTTGTATATAATTTTTCACGGTTCAGAACCGAATAAGGAGCAGTGCAAAAACGCCTTTAGGCTATATAGGCGTAGGTAAAAGATATTTTAACATCGATCCAGTTTCAAGTTTCCTATTACTATTGAAAACGATAGTTAAATAAAATTTGCAGTAAAATATTGTAGAGATCGCACTCGCAATGAGGCTGACAGGGTCAGGGGCGTACTCCCGGCCGGCGCCCGTGCCGAGGATGCCGCCCGGGCTGGTGCAGCTGATGGATGGCCTGGCTCGAGACGTGCTGAAGCATAACCCCACCGATGTGGAGGAGTTCTGCGCCAGGCATGTGGAGCAGCTTCTCATCATCAGGGACGGCCAGGGTTTGTATATCAGAGATACTTTATGGAGCTAGAGTTTAGCAAATCATTCAAGTGTTTAAGGTGAATCCTAAGGGCAAATTAGAGCTTATTTCTCCTAAACGAATCATTTGAAATTCTAAAAAAATATACATCTACGAAATTTTCCCATGGCCTGCAATTACAACAATTATTATTATTATAATAGCTAGCCTACTAGATCCCACTGCTGGGCAAAGGCCTCCCCCGCGGTCTTCCACTCATCACGATCCAATGCAACCTCAGTCCAAGATTACAACAATTAAAAAAAAACTGAAAAAATCTAGTTCATAAACAAGTATGCTAAAAAAATCTGGAAGTAAAGCTGTTTTTATCAGTAAATTTGATTTTTCTTCTAAAGTATTGGGAGCGCTTTCTCGGTTCCTTCGGGAAAATGAAAGTATTATCTATACATATAATAAATCTCTAGAAGGGTCGTGTCTACATTGAATATTTTTACAAAAAACTAATTGTAGTAGGCATTATTAACGATATAAAGTCCAAAACGATTTTTTTTAGAATTTTTGCCAAAACGACTGAGCCGATTTGGATAGGACTTTTTTTAATCAACTGTGTGTTACCCGGATTGCAACTTAGGATACCTAAAATCACTCTACCTGACTTAGGGGGTAGGCAGGAAATTGAAATTTAGGATGTTTCTTATCCGATTTTTATGGAACTTTTTTTATTCGACTGAGCATTATTAAAAATCAAAGTTACGATACAAATAATCACGCCTCATGACTTCGGAGGTAGGTAGAAAATTGAATTTCGGTCGTTTTTAACCGATTTTGATGGAACTTTTTTTGTTCGACTGAGCATTACTTAAGCTCAAAGTTACGATACAAATATGTTTTTCTCTCGCTCCCAGGCCAGCATGGAAGTAAATAATCACGCAAATCATTCTAATATTAACTAAGTACCCCAGTTTGTATGGAAAACACGCAGTGTCGAACATACTGAAAAGCGGGATCTGCTAGCTCACGCGCGAAATCGTGTTTTCCATACAAAAACAAAGATCAAACAATGCGAAACACGCTTCCGCGCGCGGGTTAGCAAATCCGGCTCCTACGCGTGGAGAAGCGTGTGGTGTAATATAAGACTGTATTCTATCCCAACTATGTAAAATTTAAAACAAAAAAAATCATCGCTGTTTAAAATCATAACCACCACGCGTATGGAGTCGCGGGCATAGCTAGCGATTATCTAAAATCGCATCCAGTGGCGGACTAAGCCCATCAGAGGGTTGAATGAGGCCCCCACAGCTTTAAAAAAGTAATTTTACAAGCTTTTTATTTAGTTCACATTTGTATGTATAAAAATGTTTATTCCGTTTAAATGTGGCAATCGAATTATATAAACTTACAAAGCATATAAAAGCTAAAATATAAAATATACTAAGGTTAGATTAAAACTAATATAAATATTATCAAACGTGTAAATTTGAATATATATGTTTTACATTATGTATAGCTGCACGGTGCGAACAGCACTAACAATAATATTATAATTATGTTTTATTAAAGTTCTGTCTCATGTAAGTGATATTTTGTCGTCTTTGGGAATAACTAAATCTTTAAACCTTTTACATTATTTAGGTTAAATAAACATACGTGGGACACTCAGAAAGATTTGCGACACTAAAAAAAATTGTTCTACAGGTACATATATTTTTATTAAATCTTTTCAAAGTACTCTCCACCAGCCTCTATACAAAGATTCATGCGTCTGAACCAGTTTTCAAAACACTTTTTCCAGTCCGCCGTAGACACCTCGTTTACAGCCTGCTCGAACGCGGCCAGCGCATCTTCCGGCGACGAAAATTGTATCCCCTTGAGCTGATTTTTTATTTTTGGAAATAAAAAGAAGTCACACGGTGCTAGATCAGGGCTGTAAGGAGGGTGACCCAGGAGTTTGACTGGTGTGCTGTCCAGGAAGTCCCTCGTTTTGAGCGCGGTGTGTGCAGGCGCATTGTCGTGGTGGAGCAGTAGTCCGCGGAGCCCTGTGTTTGGTCGCTTGTTGCTCACAACAGAAAAAAAACTTCTGGTAAACATTTGGTAGTATACCATTCGGCGTTAATGCTTCTTTGATCTCTTAAGGGAATTGAGGCCAAGTGGCCAGTCAAATTAAAAAAGCTGACGATCAAAATCTTCCCCCCGATTCGAGATCGCTTCACTTTGGTAGGCGTTGGTTTATTTTGAAACACCCAAACTGTCGACTGGCGCTTGGTTTCTGGATCGTATTGATAAATCCAGGACTCATTACCTGTTACGATGTTGTAAACACGCCGAGACGAGCCTGCTTCAAATTTGTTCAGCATATCACGGCACCATTCCACCCGGGCCTGCTTCTGAGCGTCGGTGAGGTAGTGCGGCACCCAGCGCGATACTATCCTCCTCACGCGACGATGCCCATGTAGAATCTCGTGAACGCTTCCCGATCCAATCTTTAATATGTGCTGAATCTCCTGATATGTAATTCGCCTATTATCTTGGATTAAATTTTTCACTGCTAGCACGTTTTCTTCCGTAATAGCCGTCAAAGGGCGACCGCTTCTTTCTTCATCCCCCAAGGTTGGTCGACCGCGCCTAAATTCGTTATACCAACGATACACGGTTGCCTTGGAGGGGTTTTCATCCATAAATGCCATTTGAAGTCTATCGAACGATTCATCCGGTTTCAGGCGACACTTGAAATCGTAAAAAATCATAGCTCTAAAATGTTCCCGGCGCAGATCCATTTTTCAGTAAGACACGATACTTTGAATTGGCTCGCAAAAAATGTGGAGGGAAATTTTGAAAATGGAACACACATATTTTTACTTACAAGTAATCATATTTTCAAAAAACATTCTAACCGGCCAGTCTGCCATATATAAAAACTATTTATCGCAATACTTTCTGAGTGGCCTGGTACATACCTTCAATATGGAATGGATACGGGTGAAGAAAGTTAAATACGAATCGATCGACGAAAATAGAAAAAATAAATCAAAGATAGTTTTTTTTATTTTTTGTAGCGTGTTATATGTGTGTTTTCGTGTCTTCAATTTACGTAACTCCTCAATAACATCTGTGAAATCGATTTCTTTGGGAAAAAAAAATCTATTAAAGCACTGCTAAATTACCCAGTCGCTCCCTGACCCATTGTAGATCGAAGATAATTATTAATTAGTTTAAGTTTCGAAAAACTACTCTCGCATGATGCAACGGAGACGCAAATGGTCAAGAAGTATTGAAGTATTAGCGATATACAGCGTAAGAAAGTACTCGAAGGTACATATTGACTAGAAACTACGGATTATAATTTCTAGGCAAAATTATACGAAGAATAACTTACTTTTTCCAAATACTCGAAAATTCACCTCATTTAATTTTATACCGCAACAAAAAATTAACACACTAACTAAAATTAAAATACTAATAATTACGGAACGTATGTAGAACTTTAGATCAAAACTTAAATCCCTAACGTTTATGAGATCCAAATGACCACAGATAATCGCGTATAACTCCTTTCATATTACAGTTTTGAATTATGCTGTAAATCTAAAGCTATAACACATTGCTCGACTCTCAACAATAATAACTGAGATGTAGCATGGGCTCGCCGACGAGAATCTCCCCAGCCAGTCTAGATGGCTGTAGTGTTTTGATCTTGATGAAATTATGTAGGTACTAAGCACATTTGTTTCGACTGTTAATGGCAATGTAGTTTTTAAATAAATAAATAAATGTTTAAGGTCTTGTTTAGGACTTGATCAGGGGAACGCGGAGACATCTGGGGGCATATAACCCCCCAAGACCGGAGGCCCGGGGCGGGCCGCCCCTTCCACCCCCCTGTTAGTCCGCCACTGATCTCAACAAAGCTTTTTTTAATCCGACTCGTAGTTTTTATGGAATTATCTGTTTTGTGCGTTTTTCGCCTATTCTTGACGCGGCCACGGGCGTTACCGCCACGCAGTAGCGCGCGGTGATTTAAACTATATTCTAAGGCATTACGGGCGATGGTTGCATATCTTGAAATCGACTTGCTTATCTACCGACAGGATACGCCTTAAAGTATTAATAGACATTTCACTATAAATATAATATCAACGCAATATAACAAACAAACTAATTGTAAAAAGGAAAGGAAAGGTTTGGGATTACCTTCAGTCCACTTCTCACTCCTTCTCACTTAAATATTCATTAGAACATCATAAGAATTAAATACACCAAACTTACTTTAATCTTCCTTTATTTACTTTTGAATAGAATATAAAAAAATACTTTGAAATCTAGCTTATTATATTGATATTTTCTTTTATAGCAGCGCCATCACCAACTAAACGACGTCTGACATTGGAAGAAAAAATACAAAGAGCCCAAGAAAAGGTTAAAGAAAAAGCAGATCAACGACGACGCAAGTACGATGAAATTATGAAAAAATGTAACGATGCGGTTAGCACTAGCTCTGCTGAAGAATCCAGTACAAAACAAAAAGATACACTAGTTGTTGAAGAAGAGAAATCATCCAAAGGACCTATAACGGAAACCAAACTTAAGGCACCGGTTTACCATGACAAAGATTTAGCTGAAGCATTGGAAGTTGAGATATTCCACAAACCTGTCGAAGAAGTACGGCCTTTTATTGTTAATGAGACAAAAGATGACGAAAAGAAAAAAGAGGAAGTCTCCGAAGTGATGGATGAGGATCTCAAACAAGAAATGAAAGACAAAGAGATTTTCGAATCGAATTCTACATCAAATGCTGCTACTCTGGATGAAATTGATTCTCAAGGGGTTTTTGAAGCAGCGATTGATAATGCGAGTGAAACGGATGGTACCCATACGAGGTCACAGAGAAGTATACATTCAGAGGATAACGGGCAAGGTAAGGAAGTTACGGGTGATACAAAGGTAGAAGTTGTTGAAGAACAAATAAATGAACCTGAAAATACTGATAAATTAAAAGAGACTCAAGATCATCAAGCTTCTACTGAAACAATTACCAGCTCTGAATCGGCACTTATCGAAAATACTTTGGATGCTGATAATAAAAACGATGATCCCAACACAAAGGAAGTAGAAAATATTCAATCTAAAGAAAAGATTGAGGACGACACTTTAAATACAACATGCAGCAGTCCTATCCCCGTACCAAATGAAAATACTCATGTAACTGAGGATGAAAATAAATCTTTGAACACAACTGAAGTAGAAACCAAAGTAAAAGTAGAGGCGGAAGACGGGGATGGAAATGAAACTCTAATTGTTTCTCAACCACTTGATGAAAAAGCTTTTAAAATTGACCATATTGCAGAAAATGTTATCGGATCAGAAGTAAAAGATATCGGGATAAATGAAGATCAAAAAATCGATGAGGCAACAGCTTTCGTAAATGAAGTGCTAACAGCTCCGGTTACTACCCCACCAAATGAAATTAGCCATGAGCAAATAAATAATAGCAGCAAAATATCACAAGACGTCAAAGGCATATTAGAACCTTCTGCACCACCAGCAGACGTATTTGATTCTGGGTCTAATGATTCTATGGCAATTCACGAAAAACTATCAGATGAAGCGCATAATGAAGGAGCCGAAGAAAAAGTTAAGTTTGATGAAGAAAACGTTGGCAATATTAGCACTGTAGAAAAATCAATTGTAGAGACCATTCATGATATAAATGAAAACAAAGAGTCTAATTCCGAAAGTGTTTCAAAATTAGATGTACTCACTAATGAAACTCCGCAAGATGCGGAACACAATGTTGTCGATAATGACAGCTTATCAGATGAAGCAGACGAAAATATTGTATCTGATGAAAATAAAAATGTCACAGAGTCAGACATGACTACCGTAACTGATAACGAGTTAGCTGCGAAAGAACATAACAAAGTTGTAATAAAAGAAGAGACGGAGGAAAATCTGGTCACTGAAGAAAATACTGAACCAAAAGAAAATGGGAAGCATATCATTTCGCCAGTGGAGAGCTCATCGGAAAATGTCTCCGTAAAAAGTTCCGAATTAAAAGAAAATGGAAACGGTATTTCTCCAGCAGACGAAATACCTGTAAATGGTTCAGCAAAAGATTTAACCAATAACGATGAGAAAATTATTGCATCTATTGAAAAATTGGAAGTGTACTCTGGACCAATAGAAGAAATTCCTAATGAAAATGATAATCTAAATAGCAACGAGCCGACAAAAGAAGTTTCTGAAAAAGAAACAGTAAGTGATGTTGATCGAGTGATACATATTTCTGCCAGTGATGAAAAGTGCGATGATGCGATTACCACAGTAGATAAAGTTTTGGTCGAAGAACCAGGAGATATCAAGGATGATAATGATGCAGCACCAGAAATAGAAATAATTGTAAATAATGCTTATAGTAACACTGTGCATGTGAATGGAACAATTGAACCTGAAACAATCGAGGCCATTAAACAAAACGGCAATGAGTCCTTTGAGCAAGAAATTATTCCAACAGCAAATGATACCAATCCTAATCAGGGTGTTCAAATAGAAAATAAGACTATACCTGAAGCTCATGATGATTTAACTTCTACTTCAGAGCTTATTAAAACAGATATAGAAACAAGTTCTTTGGGAAAGTCAAGCAGTATGGATGACAGTTACATTGATGAAGGTGATTCTCTTACAGCAGTTGACGAGACGAAAACAGGAACTGAAGACGAACAAAAAAAGGAAGCAAGTGGTATGGATTTAGAAACAGCTGCTATAACAATACAAAAAGTATTTCGCACATTTCTATTTAAAAGTAGAGAATCAACTTTTGATGACCCAGGTATGGGCGGTAGTGATTCTATCGATGGTGATAGTGAAAAGGTAATAAGATGTTTTTGAAATGTATACGTTGATCATTCATTTTAAACATAGTTATAATTTATTTAAAAATAATCATTATGTTACAGACACAAGTGGAGTTCCCAGTTTCAGCTGCACCTCTCAACAAAGAGCGGAGAACTTTAGGCATCAGCAGAATGGATACTGTCCTTCAAACGGTGAATGAGGAGAAGTCCTTATCGCTATCTACTGATGAATCCTCTTTATCAAGTGCTGCTACGGTAATACAAAAACATGTAAGAGGATTTCTTACAAGGAACAGACTGAATTCCAACAAAACAAATTCGTCGTCCTTGGTAAATTCTGACGGAAACCCTTCGTCAACGTCTTTGGAAAATGACCCCGAAAACAAAGCAAACAAAACAGTTTTAAACATCCATATAGTTCCAGAAGGTGAACACTTCTTGAGCAGAGATGAAAGTCTACTTACGTCTATGGAATTGTCCCTAGATGGCAGTCCACCATCTTCTACGAACTTGCATCCTCTTGGCTACGATAAAAGTGAACCAAGGAAACAGTTAAAGCGCGAAGATGCTATAATGCAATCCATTTCTCCGCCAAGCAACAATAGCGGCAAGCTTAGTGAAGACGTTGAATCTGTAAAAGATATGCCTATTGCTGGAAATGAACAGCCAAACACTATTGATATTGTGAAGGATGAGTTGCATAAGGATATAGATATCGATCGTGATGATACTCCGACAAAGAGCACAACAATCGAAACAGTGATAGAAACACAAAAACTTACCAAAGATATTTCGAGCAGTCCCGAGCCAGAGAAAGAGGATGTAGACACAGCTGTTCGTCGCAAAAGATCTCTTAACCTCAGTTCTGACGAAGGTGATGTGGTTACGCCGTTCGAGGGCAGAAACTCGACAGATTCTGATGCAACGTCGCGGCTGCTGCACTCCGGAGAGTTCCACGACGTGGTTCTGCCCACGAAGGTGTTGCGAGGCGACACGACCGTCGTGCGCGGTGAGTGAAGACATCTTCTATTTACAGGTGATCAAACTTTCCCTTATATCAAGGCCATCGCATGAACTGCTTATTAGGGTCAGGTTGTTTTTTATTAGCAGCTAATAACTATCAAACTAGAAACAGGAGAAACCTCGTTTGTATCTTGTCTCGCGGATTTGTCTGTCTTTTTCTATTTTGATAATATTTTTTTACTTGTAGGTAGTTCGTGAGCGCTTTTTGAGCCTTGTATGCAAACGTAGTTAGATTAAATGACGAAGTCAGTAGTTACTATATCATTAGCAGTTAGTAAGTATCAGTAAAGAAGATTTTGTGTGCTTATCGCACGTGTTTGTAACTTTGTTCACAAATTAACTTCAATTTTGAGTTTTGTATTGACCTGTTTGTCTGAAACTTATTTAAGAACATTTGAAGTATTTTTTTGTTTTTAATGATGAAACCACCACCATGTAACAAATTTCAATTTCTTTTCAGAATTCAAGAACGTGCTGGCGTATTTTTTAATTTGGAATAATTCATAATCAATCACGCTTTTGTAGAAGTTAGTTATTAAATGAAAATAAGGATAAATAGCATTTTAATTTTAAAATGACCTACCTGTTCATATTTTAAACAGATATTGGCCAATGCGACAAATAGGATGATTGAAATAAAACGTCTGGATTCAGATTTTATTTTTATTAAAGTTAACATAAGACAATTGACAACTAATAATCAATTGATGAATTGTAATTCTAAATTAAATAGTTGCATTTATTTTGCTAACCGAATACTTATCGTTTTTGTGCATATTTTATATCTACTTTGCGACCGATATTAAGACGTAAATCGTGTACTATTTCATTTGAGCACCAATTTTTTTATGTAGATAAATGCCGTCAGGAATGCTGTTGTGGAAACTTAAATGCGATTTATCTACTCTCTGTTTATATAAAGTTACAATAAATATAAATCATAATTGTATACTGATAGTAAAAAGGAAGCACAGTATCTCTTTTTAAATAATAATTAATTGCTCATTTACAATTTCTCTAATCGAGAAATGTGCATGACCAATCTTTGATTATATTATATCCCAGTGTTTCTTGATAAATTAAATAACTAGTTCATTAATTATAATTTAAATAAATCAATATTTTAGTCGTTTAATCTATTCAATCAATTCGGGAAGTCCGCATCGGTATTAACATCTAAACCTTAACTCTAAATTCATATATGTATCGACATTAGTCAGTTGTAAGTACATAATTTCACTTTGAATAAAATAATAGATTCTATATGAATCGTGATGTATATAGGTGGTGTATAAGTTACATACAATGTGGCAGTCTTATGTTCCTAGTTCCCGTTCTTGTGTTGTTCGCTGGCGCTGGAGACGTGCGCGAGGAGGTCCTCCGACGTGATCACTCCGACCGCGCGCTGCTTGTTACTCGAATCTGAAATAAATGTTTATATTTCAATCTTCTTCTTCTTCTGTCGAGTGGGTATCGAGTCTATCGACCCGATGAACCCTGGTGTCAGAGTTTTTAAACCGCCTCGTAGCACAACTATCAGGCCTCTGACATGGTTTGAATAACGACCACTATCAAAGACAGCGGCCGGGATGACGGCTTAACGTGCGCTCCGAAGCACGATATCTTTTTCTTTTTCGGACAATCAGGTGATTCAGCCTGCAATGTCCTAACCAAACTGGAGAAAAATTCACAAAGTGATAAATGATCAAATATCAACTTTGTGTTTCCCCCCTGGGAATCGAACCCAGGACCTCCGGATCGGGAGTCCATGGCACTAGCCACTAGACCACGGAGGCAGTTATATTTCAATGACGTATCCTTATCAGTCGAATATATTTGATGAATTTGTCGTTAACTGCCGATAGCGGGTTCGGAAGTCAAGGCGTTTTCTTATCTTGTGTCTTGTTAAAATAAAGGAAAATGGGCAAAAAATATATTTATGCATGTATCTAAGCAGGATAGAAGAAGAGTAATATGCTTAGAGCAAAAGATGACATTATTGTAATCTAGGTATCTAACCGAACTATTCGGTCAATACCGGTATCTAACCGAACTATTCGGTCAATACCGGTATCTAACCGAACTATTCGGTAAATTTGCCTCGGATACCGGAAAACTAAAGGACGGACGAGTTAATGTAGCATGATGCGTTAGACCTGAAAATGCTACTCGCAATCCACCTTCTTCTTGTAGAGTGAGTTTTCAAATGAACGACGACTCGATGAACCCTGGCCTTGTGTCTGAGAGTTTTCAGACTGCCTAGTAGCACGGCTACGACGCAGTAATATGACATACATACAAACATATAATCACGCCTTTTTCCCTAATGGGGTAGGCAGAGCGTAAACGACCTAAACAAAGGTCGTTCCGCCACGTCTGACAAAGTTTAGAGGGTCATCCAAGATAGATCTGTAGGTATATTGCTGTAGTGACAGGTTGTCAGCCCATCGCCTAAATTACAATATACTGAATCCCTCGGATCCCTTAGCTGGTTTTTACAGCATGCCCGGGAGGAAATGCAGCTGGCACATTCTATGTTTTTCTTTCGCTCCCAGTCCAGCATGGAATAAATATGAGGCTTCGTCTATATCTTTTGATAGATGTGGTGTTTACCAGTGTCGAGCAGCACGACGTACGGCGCGACGTCCAGCAGGCGGCTGACGCGGCCGAGCGTGGGCGCGCTCGCCATCTCCACGCTGTGGAACTTCCTCGCGCAGAACTTGGCGAGCGGCTCGTCCACCGAGCTCGCCAGGTTGGCGAGTCGGCGCCGCGCGTTGTCCGCCGTCAACACCGCCACTACAGATCTGTACATGAATGTTTATCTTGAAATCCCAGTCACACCACTTCATCTCTTCTAGGTGTAGTGAATCGACTAAGAAATAAATCTTGGAAATGGGCGAATGACACCACTTCAACTCTTCCAATAGGTGTAGTAAATTGACTAAGAAATAAATCTTGGAAATGGGCAATGGGTAGCAGTGTTCTCTGCGAATATAATAATTTGTACTTTTGACTAGTCTGTTGCGCTTGCAAAGCCACTTGCTAAGTATGATGAATATTCCAGTAGGCAAGTAATCCCACTAATATTATAAATGCAAAGTTTTGGCTGTATGTTATAAGTAATCACGCTTCAAGTACTGGACGGATCGGGATAGAACATTTAAAGGTTAGGTCCTGGGGTAGGACATAGATAGGCCTTCAGCCTTAGGTTTGTGAGTTTTCCTTTTTTTTTGTATAGTTGTATGAAACGTAAGAAATACACTCGGTAACTTACAGCCAAACATATCGAAGGGTGCAGTCATGGTCAGAAAATGAGAATCTATAGTGAATATCTCTGATGCGTTCATCACAAATCACTGATATCGAGATTGTCTGTTACAATTAGGACTGTATATCCATTTCAGCAGTGTTGGTAATCGTATGCAGCCTCTATATCCTCACGGCGGAGGCGCCTGTATGGCCGGCGAGTCTCGCAGGAACTCCGCCAAGAAGTACACGACCACATATATAAACACCACCAGGTATAGTATTAAAGAAAACAACATTTACATGGAATACGCCTCAATTTCGGATCTATTTTGAGATGGTACTTTGGAATTTTGGACATTTTTGCATCTGAAAAATCAGACGCAAGAACGTGCTCACGAGAGCAACATGCAAAGTTTTGACAGTATGCAGACATACTTCAGATTTGATAATATTAATATTTTTTTGGTGGATAAGGTAACCATAAAATAGTATGCGCCTTCAAAAATTGACAGACATGGCGGAACGACCTTTGTGTCCCTACACCACTAGGGATAGATTCGTGATTATATTATATGCGTGTCTACTCACTGGTTTTCCTCAACGGCCAGCAGCGGTGCCTTGGCCTCCTTCAGTAGGGCGAAGGCTTCTTTAGGAGTGCTGTTGATGGAGATAGAAGGCGTCGGCTGAGCTATAGACTTGCATACTTTGTTCTCCCACCACCTAAGGAGAAAGACAAATATATAGAATTTTCTTAGCGCGTGGATTCTCGAGTCGAACTTGTGTAAATCAAACTCTAGATGTCAGCAGTAGAAAACTTTATTTGCATAGAATTTTCAGACATTATATAGTTCGCCGTGAACACACAGATAGGGGGTTCTAATTTGTCACTCGCGACATCTATTGATTGATAAATACTAAGGTGAAATTAACAATCTTTTTAAACATCCCACTAAAGGACTCCTTCCTTTCATAAAAGGGAATTACAAACCAAATATAAGGTCTATAAAGCAAACAAAAATAACAAATCAAAAATTCAACTGTTGACGGGATCCGCGTCTTTGGAAAGCCGGCCCAACGCTCTTACCCGCTAAGCTACAGCAGCCATGTCCCGAGCGATGAACTGATCTGCTATTTATTACTCGACATAAGTATGCTAGCGGTTGAATTTTTGATTTGTTATTGCTAATATTTTTAGTAATAAAATAGCACTGTATGTGCAAAAAACTATTAGAAGGTAATAATAGAATTCATAGATTTTCACTTAAATAGTACCTACGGTAACCCTTTTTGAACTGTTATCGATGTACAGAAGCTAGCAGGTTTATCACTACATAGTATAAAATAAAGTCGCTTTCTCTGTCCCTATATCCCTATGTATGCTTAGATCTTTAAAACTACGCAACGGATTTCGATGCGGTTTCTTTTAATGGATAGAGTGATTCAAGAGGAAGGTTTATATGTATAATACATGCAGAATATAGTAGAGAAACATTGATAATTTCCGTGCGAAGCCGGGGCGGGTCGCTAGTTATAATATAATATCACAATTACTTCCTACTGTGGTTACATAACGTTTAGAAAAATATGAGATGATCATTCGGTCGATATTTCAGTCTCTTTTTAAAACAAATAACGATAATACGGAACATAATCGATCTCATCACACAAGTAATGGACTAGTTAAATAGTTATCTATCAAGTAAAAAATACATCCTAGGCCCACTATCTTTACGATTGATTGTTGCGTAAAATCTCATTAAATCTGCTTATAAAGTCACACGTGTCTGCAAGATAAGATCACATTTATTTCCGTTCAATAAAATCAAATTAGATTATTTTTTATACTGGAAAAACTGTAAAACGGTAGCTGTGACAGATTCCATTTAGAAGGAAAACAAAAATATATAAGTTTCTTTAGTAGGTATAGAATATGGCGAGAACTGGCACTAGATCGCGAAAAATTTAAGGAAGGGAGAGAGGCCTTTGCCCTGCAGTGGGACACCACAGGCTCTTTAATAAATAAAGTAGGTATAGTGTGAAAATTAAAACCATAAGTCTAGTATTGAGGATTGCAAGTATAGCATAGAATTATAGCGTATACAAATGGGCTGACAACTTGTCACTACAGCAATATACAAATCTATCTTCAACAGCCCTCAAAACTTGTCAGACGTGGCAAAATGACTTTCGTTTGGGTCGTTACGCTCTGCCTACCCCATTACGATACAGGCGTGATAGTATGTAAGTATAAAAATATGAAAGGCTTTTTTTGACCTTTAGTCCCAAGGGTTTCATATACGTTCCCACCGAGGGCCCAGAATAGGACAGGGGTTTCTTATTTCCAAACAAATCATAGGTTGCTTACACATTGAACGGAACGTGGGAAGCTATTACAATTATGGGAGAACCTTAGTCCTCCCTAAAAATAAACTCATTATAAATTAATAATTAGGAACAAATTGCATCATAATATACTTATCATGGTTATCATCATTATAAAAGCTCAAAGTTGCAAAAACAATATTTTTGCGTCATATTTCTTGTATAATATGATTAATTATCTTTATTTCCTCATAGGTCAAAATGTCGCGAATGATAAAGACGTGTCAATCGTTTAACACACTAATTACAATTAAATTGTGATAAATATAATTGATTACTTACGTGCCAATGATTGATATAGGCATATACAGGTTACCTTTACCTATTTTTACTGATAGGTGAAAATGCGAAGTTGATTATGTAAGTAATATAGTATGTAGGTATGAACATATTTTTTTTCTATTTTGAATTGATGTTATTAGCGGCAAATTGACACGAAATCGACGACGGAGCAAGCTCCCTAGAAGCATAGTAGAAAAGAAGCCTCCCACACAGCAAGCTACTTTACTTGATGACCCTGCATACTGACTCAACCCTATCCAGGGTGTAATAAATGACTGCGTTCCTTTAAACCACGTAATGTATTAGTGATATACAACACAATACACACATTCAATAAAATTATTTTATTTATATTAAATTCGTAAAACAAAAACAAAATACGCATCCCTACGGCGCGGCGCGCACGCACACTACGATGTTCGCCGCAGCTACACTGCCGCCGCCCCGCCCCGCGCCCGCGCCGCCGCGCCTTAGTGTGCGTGCCGTAGAGTTAGGGTTACTTGTTTCAGTTATAATATTATTTATTTTATTTAATGTGTGTTGTATTGTGATGTTTTTTTTTTTACACCCTGTATATACATACTATATATTAGTCTATAAGGGAGGAGGAATGTCAGGAGGGAGATCCCATCCTAACCTATTTAAGGATAGACAAGTAGATGTCTCACCATAACCCGGGGTTGTTGTCGATCTGTTTGAAGTGTCGCGCCTCCATCCACTGGTCGCTGATGAACTTAGTCATGTAGTTGCGGATGCTGTCCGGGAGCAGCACCACGCACTTCTGTCCTGGCTTCAGGGAACGAGCCGCCTGGCACGCCGCCCACATGGCTGAACCAGCGCTGCCACCTGAATTAAGAGAATTCAACCTTGAATTATACTGGATGGGATGGGGTTGCGCAAGAAACTGAACAGTTCCCATAACGAAATTCTTCTAGGAAGTGAAAAAAAGACGAGTGAAGTGGTCATTACACCATCTATAAATGCCTACCTCCTTATAGAAATGGAAAATATTTATTTGCCACCAATTTAAAAACATTAAACATTTTAAGGTTACAAACATGTTCTAAGGCGACAAATGGGTCACGCTCAGCATTAATGCTATGGAGGTGTAAAACACCGCCACAGCGCTGATCTTCCACGTAACCGAGAATATAATAATTAACCAAAAATGAACAATTAAGGGAAAGAAATAAACTACAAACAATTATATTTATTAATAGATAATTATTATAGCAACTTAGAGCACGATGGTGTAGTGGATAGGGCCGCTGCCTCCTGAGCGGGGAGGTCGTGGTTCGAATCCCACCACGTACCAATGTGTTTTTCGGTTTTCGAATTTCATATGTACGTTTATTTGGCGCTTTTTCCGTGCTTCGGAAGGCACGTGAAGCCGTTGGTCCCGGTTAATATCGTTTAAAACCGTAGATATTAGTCGTTAGGTCATATCAGAGGCCAGTGCTAATCATTGGCGGCTTGAAAACTCTGACCTAATCTAGGATTGGGTCTGGTTTCCCTTCTTTGTTGCGGAGGTCAGATGGCAGTCGCTCTGTGTAAAAACCAGTACTCTCGTTAAATCCCCTGGATTAGGTAGCCCGTGAGATACGGGATAAGGCTAGGGAGATGATGATGATAATATTATAGCAACTTAATGTATATAAAATTATATAGATATTTAATAGGTACTTATATGCATAATATTAGAAAACTACTCCTTTACCCAAAGGTTGCCTGGCAGAAATTGCTACCCTAGCAATAAGGCCGCCTAATTTTACTCTGTTTGTTTTGTAATGTTTGTTCCTGTACAATGTGTTGTTTATGTGCAATAAAGAATATTTATCTGTGTAATAAAGTAATAATTATATTCTTCTATCTGGCGCACCCTTTTTGGTCATTGGTAATTTAGATAGCGTCTCTCTCTATTGTATTTCTACTGCTCTAAAGGTCTACATCACAACTACCTTGAGCTTCCAGGACATTTGCAAGTCAAATACTTAGTACACTTCAAAGAATTTAAATGCATGGTTAACTCGACAAAATCATTCCATAACATAAAAATACATTTACTATTTGCACAGAAAGACAATAAAAAAGGGGATGAGATCGGGCCATTAAAGTCTTATACTTAAGGCGAGTTTACATTTTGCTTAGTGACAAGTGCAAGTGGCAAGTGCTTAGTGCTCAGTATGTGTGGACAGGCATTGACAAGTGCAAGTGACAAGTAAAACCTGTTAAGTGATTAGCAGATATACGGTCGTTCTTGTTAGAGGTTGGATGCTTTCAGCACCAACCTCGTCTATGCAACCTTCAGGAAACTACGAATACTGGCCACACACATTATAAGGAAATTGTCTATACAGAAGCCGAGCACGGCACTTGCGTATAGATCATCGAGGAGGGCGGAAGTAATAAGTTGGAGTGAGGGCCGGGAGGTCGGCCCTCCGGACCTCAGAGCAATAGTTTGATAAGATGCTATATACCCAGAGTTTGTTATGTGTTTCTTAAGTGGTTCATAAATATATATATGTATTACATACATACATACATATAATCACGCCTTTATCCCTAATGGGGTAGGCAGAGCGTAATCGACCTAAACAAAAGTCGTTCCGCCACGTCTGACAAAGTTTTGAGGGTTATTTAAGATAGAATTCTAGGTATATTGCTGTAGTGACAGGTTGTCAGCCCATCGCCTATATTACAATATACTGAAACCCTCGGATCCCTTAGCTGGATCTTACAGCATGCCCGGGAGGAAATGCAGCTGGCACATTCTATGCTTTTCTCTCGCTCCCAGACCAGCATGGAAGTATATATGTATTATACTAAGTTAAACGTCCCTTTCATTGATAATTCTAACAGTTCTATTTTCTGGTAAGTAGCTCTGTCCGCGCACCTCCCGCTTTCCCCTTAGCCCCCTTGTTCACCCACCTAACGTCATTTCAGACGGTTTTTTGAGTTTTGTTGAGATTTTACTAACACGGTTCAAAGAAAGGAAAACAAAAGGTACCATTTAGTACAGATTAGATTATTTAGTGAACAATAGATTGCTGAATTTTAGGAATAAAATCTTCTTTGTGTAGAAATTAGTAAATAGGTATTTAGAACAAAATATACTTCCATGTTGGACTGGGAGCGAGAGAAAACCATAGAATGTGCCAAATGCATTTCCTGGGCATGCTGTAAAAACCAGCTAAGGGATCCGAGGGTTTCTGTATATTGCAATTTAGGGGATGGGCTGACAACCTGTCACTACAGCAATGTACCTTCAAATCTATCTTAAACAGCCCTTAGACCTTTGTCAGACGTGATGGAACGACCTATGTTTAGGTCGTTTACGCTCTGCCTACCCCATTAGGTATAAAGGCGTGATTATATGTATGTATGTAGAACAAAATAAGGAGCAATAAATCTAGGAAATTCAATCCAAAGACCATTGATAAACTGAACTTCACTAGGCACTTGCACTTATCACTTGTTACTTAACACTTGCTACTTTTAGTAGGCGAGTTTACATTTTAAGCAAAATGTAAGCTCGCCTAAATATACTTACATTTATACGATCGAAGTTTCTTGTTCTATAATAGAAACAGAATTGTAATAAAATAAGTACATAGTTCCCTATAGTCCGCTTGTAGCCTGTTCTCGTAAACGCAACTAAAATTAGACTCTCCATGGGGTCTTTGACACATACGCACTGATGTTGTAGACGTGGGATGCAAGATTCGTTCTTTATCTTATTGTTATACAGGTAGTAAAAATATCTGACCATATTTTAGGGTGTGATTCTAACCGTGTAATTGAACAACTTTCCTCAAGGAACATTTGTCGAAAAATTAAAACAAATTTTGCACTTCCCATACAAATTGACTCGACCCGCTGACACCCGTATTATGCAAGGACCATTTTTGTTATTTCGACCTGTGTTCCTTGGGGAAAATTTATCAGTTTCATGGGTAAAATCACACAATAAAATATGGTCGGATGTTATTTTAACATACTGTGTAGATCAGAGCAAAAAAAGGTAATATCGGTAAGATTTTGTCGACTTGGATTAGCAAAGGCATAAGTTTTAAACATTCAGGATTTAATTTAAAATCAAGCGGACGTAATTTGTAGGTAATAAGGCTTATGAATTCTTTGATGATTTATCTTTACTAGGTGTTGAGTAGTGGTGTTTGAATTCAATTTTTCATACAAATGAATTGTTATTGTATTTAACAATCCAGTGTACCTACTCCTATATCTAAGATATCCATTTGTTCCGGCATGCACATACACGTGTAGTTATTGTTTTAAATTAAAATGCATTACATTACATTCCTATTGAAGGCACAAAATAATAATCAAGTAGGTACTTATGATAAGATTTTTTTTCTATAAGCCACGGTTTATTTTTTGGCGCGTGATCAGTTTCGCTGTTTTCTCGTATAAATATCATATTTACGTGCAGGCTACAGGATTATTTGGCATCTGTGTAATAAAAAATAAACATTAAGACAATAAGGGATTATAGAAAAGGAAAGGTAGGTAGCAGTTACTTCCATGCTGGACTGGGAGCGAGAGAAAAACATAGAATATGCCAGCTGCATTTCCTCCCGGGCATGCTGTAAAAACCAGCTGAGGGATCGGAGGGTTTCAGTATATTGCAATTTGGGCGATGGGCTGACAACCTGTCACTACAGCAATATATGCACAAATCCATCTTGAATAATCCTCAAAACTTTGTCAGACGTGGCGGAACGACTTTTGTTTAGGTCGTTTACGCTCTGCCTACCCCATTAGGGATAAGAGCGTGATTATATGTATGTATGTAGGTAGTAGTATGAATGTTATCTAAACCCGATCTCTTATAGTTTACATAGTGATATAGTTTTATTTTATTTTGTGACACAGATATAATTTTCTTTGTAATAGACTCGCTTGTGACTTTCTAAAAGTGTTCTTAGGAATCGAAAAAAATTAGGAAGGAAATAAATGATTTGACTTTGACTTACAATCATTTGCCTAAATAGGTACATTAAATATTGCAGTTCCTTCACATGTTTCAAGAAAACTATTACTGAATGGCTTAATATTACTAAACCAAAATATTTTTATTCGGTGAACGAATACTTTAGTGACAAACACTAAAAAATATTTGGATATCATTATCGATGAAAAATACCAGGTGTAAGGGACAGCATCCCGCAAACTGATAGGGGTTGCTCATTCAACGACACAAAACGGCATTACCATACAAATTCGAGGTGAACATTTTGTATGGAAAAGCCTTTTTGTTTTCCTTCTTGAAAAAAAAAAAAACTTACTTCCATGCTGGACTGGGAGAGATAGAAAAACATACAATGTTCCCGCTGCCCTTCCTCCCGGGCATGCTGTTGAAGTCAGCAAAAGGGACTCGAGGGTTACAGTGTATTGTAATTTAGGAGATGGGCTGACAACCTGTCTCTATAGCAATACATATTACAATCTAAAATTGCCCTCAATTTTTGTCAGACGTGGCGAAAGCGCCTTTTACGAGGCGTTAAACGCTCTGCCTACCCCGTAAGGGATAAAGGCGTGATTTATGTATGTATGTATGTATATATAAAAAAAAAACCTGCTGATAGTTGTTCAATGTCGTTGACTGAGCAACCCCTATCAGTTTGCGGGACGCTGTCCCTTACAACTGGTATGAGAATCAAAACCTACTTTGCAATACCTATCTTGCACTATATTCTAGCAAATACACGCATTTAATTTCTCCATCTATCTGTGTCCTTGACTGTATGTAGATGAAATACGACGTACGCCGTGGAAAACACCATCAACGTAATTAATTTCGTTCTGTTATACTATAACAATGACACATCCATTATCATACGTCATAGATAAAACGTACACAAATTAAAGGAGTCGATATTAATCCGAGAGCCCAATGGGCGTGCTTCGAATCCCACCACGTACCAATGTGTTTTTCAGTTTTCGAATTTCCTATGTAAGTTTATTCGGCGCTTTCTCCGTGCTTCGGAAGGCACGTTATGCCATTGGTCCCGGTTAATACCGTGTAGCACCGTAGATGTTATTCGTTAAGCCATGTCAGAGGCCAGTACTAAGCATTGGCGGCTTAAGAACTCTGACCTAATCTAGAATTGAGTATGGTTTCCCTTCTGGGTTGCAGAGGTCAGGTGACTGTCGCTCTGTGTAAAAATCAGTACCCTCGTTCAATCACCTAGATTAGGTACCCGACCTCGTGAGATGATTATATAAATACATAAAAAAAACAATAAAAATCGAGATGGTTGTTTACAATAACGGGGATTTTCTTATTTCGTGTTACATTAATATTTACCTCGACTGTATAAACATATAGATTTACCGACTTTGTCTGGCAGTAGGATTATTTATAGATATCTGGGTAAGGAATCACGATGTTACGATAGCACTAACAATTTGCACCTATACTTAACATCTTTTTTAAAAAAAGTAGTCAAGGTGACAAAGTTATCTCTGTGGCAAAATCTGCAATGATTGAGCTTGAGAGAGCTCATAGAGCAGTGCTCAAGGTAATGCTTAAAAAGCCCCGTAGATTTGCTACAGACAGCCTCTACAGTGAATGCGGAGTACTCCGTGTACGCCAACTATACCTGCTGAGAGCATCTCTTTGGATGCACAAAAAAGTAATAAGCTCACCGGATTATGTAGTGCTGCTCAGACGCAGAGTGTTTAGAGTTAGGGTACCAGCGGTTCGCACCACATTTGCACAGCTTCATCCAGTTTATCTCATTCCCTACATATTAAATAAAATTTGCCAAAAACTACCCGATATTAAAACCTCTTCCACTCCAGTGGCTAAGAAAATGATAGAGAAATGGTTGCTGGGCTTAAACTATGCAGAAACTGAGAAAATTTTACCATCGGCAGACTCTTGAACTCTCAAGGCATTATAGTAGTTTTATTTATTAGCGCCTATTTTACATATATATCTACATACACTCACACACTCACTCACACACAAACACAAAGTCACACATACACACTTTTTCTAAAGTATTGTTCCCGTCCTTTTCAAATAAATGTATGTATAAAGTAGACTTATTTAAGGTTGTAGCAAAATAATATAAATTTTTCATTTAATTTAATAAAACTTTTCTGTACTTCTATTTGATAAAGTCAGACTATGCTATTTTTGTATAATTACTGCCATGATGACAAAGATAACAAGCGTCCTATTGAGATTGGCAACCAAGTTCGGGCCCCTGCGATACAAGCTGTGCTTAGTGCAGGGTCCGTTGTTAAGTGTTGTTGTTTTGTACTAAACTGTTTTTATTTGTAAGTCGAATTGTCATTATTTTCTTTTTTGTACAACTCCTTTTCTGGTAAATAAATATTTTCATTGTGTGCTGAAAACATCTTCGACCCAGAAGATGCCTAGGGTTAAGTGCAGCAACACAGAGGCGACACTTACTGCACGCAACCACACAACCTTGCGCTCAGTAAGTGACGCCTGTGTGTTGTTGCCCTAATTTGTAAAAATAGATGCAGATAGTGTAAATTCTACTCTTTTGCTCTGCGCATTTTATTGACGATTGGTAGTATTTCGTTAGAAATAAAAATAATAATTACGGGCACTCACTTTGAAATATAAGTCGCGTCATCATCATCATCATCATTAGGCCTTTTTCATCTTGACAGATGATTCGCGTACTGTGCCCGTTATTAAATTTTATTTAGAATGTCTTACTTAAGTTTAAATAGCTTAATTTAGTTCGAATTTATTGAATAGAATAGCAACTAGATCTCAATCTCCTCGAGGACTTCTTTGACATACTCGCTACATAGGATGACGCAAGGATCTAACTAGTACAATAATAGTCGTATTTAGATTAGATCTAGCAGTTATTGATAATTTTATAATCACGACTTGTTACGTAGCATCTAGCATAATTTTAAAGACCCACTTAGCGTAGTTTGTAACGTATTATTTAGCCTTCAGCTTTGATCTTGAATGGTGCTGGTGATACTGAGGATTTGTAGTGATGATGTACAGTCTTTTAACGGTATCCCTTATACATATATACATGTAATCACGCCTTTATCCCTAATGGGGTAGGAAGAGCGTAAACGACCTAAACAAAGGTCGTTCAGTCACGTCTATCAAAGTTTTGAGGGTTAGTTATTTTATTTGCTGTAGTGATAGGTTGTCAGCCCTTCGGATCTTTAGCTGGTTTTTACAGCATGCGCGGGAGGAAATACAGATGGCACTTTTTATGTTATTTTCTCGCTCCCAGTCGAGTATGGAAGAACCTTATATATTCCATGAACAATAATTGTTTCAGCAATTAGTACTAAAATCTTGTTATTTATGTTTAATTTAGCCAACTTACTGTGAATCAAGTACTGTTTTTGAGCTAGTAAGATAAGGAATTTAAGTTGAAACTAGCGGGGCGTAAATTCAAATTCAATTAGCAACAAGTTCGTTGTTCGATAAAGGGTTATCTTAAACTTGGCCAAATGACCATTCTTATCCTGGCATAGTAACATACGTTACTTATTTTTTTAATAGATTTTGCACTAACAGTGCTATTTATTTTATTTCTCAAATTTCTTAATCTATCAGAGGTCGAATTTTTGTTTTTTATTTCTAATATTTTCAGAAATATGTTGCTTACATGTGCTTCGCGTTCTCTCTTGTTATGATCGAGTTTTAGCAAAGATTAACAAAATATGTCAAACGGCCTGCCCAAGGGATATTAGCTGTAATAAAAGGTTGCAAGGTGCGAGCGCACTCGAACCAAAGCAATGCAGCCACAACTCGCAAGACGTTTTGTTGCAGCAAATTGTCTTGTGACCAGGCAGTCAGCTAGGTTTTATCGTATGTCACTTACCGGCTAGTAGCCCCTCGTCCTTGATGAGCCTGCGCAACATCTTTAGAGGGTCCACCCACTGGTCCACCACGCTGCGGTCTAAGACTGAAGGCAGCAAGTAGCTTCCTACCTCACTTGGTTATGACGCAACTCACCGGCTAGTAGCCCCTCGTCCTTGATGAGCCTGCGCGACATCTTGAGCGAGTCTGCGTCGTTGGTTTTTACCCACTGGTCCACCACGCTGCGGTCTAAGACTGAAGGCAGAAAGTCATAGCCGAGGCCTTCCACCTGGGGATAACAATCACTATTAGTCATGGACTGTTAGGCTATGGCTAGAGTAGAAGACACCTATGGTCTAGTGTCAAATAACGTATATATAATCATCTGAAAGTCAAGATAAGTTTCTTTCGTTATTTCAGTATTTAACAGCTATCTTAAATTACATTTAAAATTGAATCCTATCGCTATGCATATGCATTATGCATGCATGGATACAGTAATTATCAAATCAATCATCACATGTCATGTATGGTAATTCACACAAGGTCGTGCAAATAGAGCTGGTTATAGGCTATCAATTGACATAGGTATCTTACCGACGCTTTCAATAATTATGCATCATTTGTGCATATTAAGTGTCTTGACGTAGATGTGATATTGACAGTGGACATCGGTTTTTACTACTAGTCTATGTATTTGTGATGTGAGATGTCCTATTATATTAAAAACAAACTGCCTAACTTATTTACTTTCTATGAAGTTTCCTTCATATTAAAAGTGTAGCTATACATAAATAAAGGTGAGTCAACGAAATGTTAAGGGGCGAACAGTGGCGCGACGGTGGCACCATCAGTTTAAAATTAATTGTGCCGGAAATATAAATATTTTCATTAATAATTTAGTTTCGCGAGAATTTTAATAAGGTAATTTTCCATTTTATAATCCAGAATACAATTATTCACACGAAGCTCAAATACTCAAAATGAGTTTTTTAATTATGGATGATGAAATGGAGAATTAGTTGCAATTCTCGCGAAGCGTAGAATATTCATGAAAGTGTTTGTATTTTAACTTATTTAAAACTGATGGCGCCAAAGTCGCTTCTCTGTTCACCCCTTCAAGGATAATTAAATCACCCCACACTTCGTTGGCCTTTATATGGGTAAGGACATTGCGAGCAGTGTAAAGGGCAAAGGTCGTATCGTATGTTGACAAGGTGTCCATCCATAGTAAAATATTATGTATCTTGTTTACTTATTCCGTTTGTTCTCAAACATTCTACGAGCAGGAATTAAAAAAATAAATATACATAACAAATTTTAGAGGGTTTCAGTATATTGCAATTTAGGCGATGGGCTGAAAACCTGTCACTACAGCAATATACCTAAAAAATCATCTTAAATAACCTTCAAAACTTTGTCAGACGTGGCGGAAGGTCGTTTACGCTCTGCCTACCCCATTAGGGATAAAGGCGTGATTATATGTATGTATGTAGTTTTAGAGATATTCTAGAAGTTTCGATAGCCCATAAAGGCGATTACTGTTATAGTAAACAAAGGCGAGTTTGCTTTTAGTAGCGAGTAGCGAGGGGCGCGCGACAGAAATAACGCGAACTAGGCGCGTAAGGAATCCGTTGCACCAGCCATGAATGGGGTTGTTGACTTGCAATTGTATCTTGGGAAGAATAAAACCATGTTACATGTACCTACCTATGCTTTTCCTGTATTATTCTCGCTTTACTACCGTAACAAATGGTCACACGTGTATGTGTTAACTTCAAGCTCAGTAGATATTTCGTCAAAGACCTAGCCCCGAATTACTTGTGTAAATGTATTATACGTGACATACATACATATATATAATCACGCTTTTATCTCTAATGGGGTAGGCAGAGCGTAAAATACCTTAATTATTAAGGTCGTTCCGCCACGTCTGACAAAGTTTTGAGGGTTATTTAAGATAGATTTGTAGGCATATTGCTGTATTGTCAGCCTAGCGCCTAAATTGCAATATACAGAAAGCCTCGGATCCCTTAGGTGGTTTTTACAGCATTCCCGGGAGGAAATACAGCTGGCACATTCTATGTTTTTCTCTCGCTCGCAGTCCAGCATGGAAGAAACGCGTGTGACGTTAATCAATATAAAATTTGTTGGTTATACAGATGTTGGTCGAAGGAACAAACTAATCTACTGCAATCTGCTATACATTTACTTTGCTACATGATCATAACATTTCTGATGTCATATAGCGTTTCTATTGCATTGCTTCCTGTACTATCCAGCAAGTTTTCGGTTTTAGTTGATTTATCTTCTTCTATCGACCCGCCCCGGCTTCGCACGAAAATTAACAGTGTTTCTCTACTATATTCATCATCATCTCCCTAGCCTCATCCCGTATCTCACGGGGTCGGCTACCTAATCTAGGTGATTGAACGAGGGTACTGGTTTTTACACAGAGCGACTGCCATCTGACCTCCGCAACCCATTAGGGAAACCAGACCCAATCCTAGATCAGGTCAGATTTTCAAGCCGCCAATGCTTAGCACTGGCCTCTGTCATGGCTTAACGACTAATATCTACGGTATTAAACGATATTAACCGGGACCAACGGCTTAACGTGCCTTCCGAAGCACGGAAAAAGCGCCGAATAAACGTACATATGAAATTCGAAAACCGAAAAACACATTGGTACGTGGTGGGATTCGAACCACGGCCCCCCGCTCAGGAGGCAGCGGCCCTATCCACTACACCATCGGGCTCTACTATATTATGCATGTATTATACATATAAACCTTCCTCTTGAATTACTATATCCATTCAAAGAAACCGCATCAAAATCCGTTGCGTAGTTTTAAAGATTTATGCATACATAGGGATATAGGGACAGAAAATAGTTATTTGTTCGACTAGAGAGCAAACTTCGATTTTACTGCGAGTGCTGATTTTGAATCCTGAGGTAGCGAAGGATACTAAAATTGAATCACGAGCGATGCGAGTGATTCAAAAATAGTATCCTGAGCTCAACGAAGGATTCAAAGCACGAGATGTAAATGAATTTGCTCTCGTGTGATACATACAACTTTTCCCACTTCCAGTAAGAAAATTTCGTTTATTTTTTACGTTGCGTTTCGGATTTGCAACCACACCTACAAAAATATTATTCTAAAATTAATAGTAAATGTTATTTATTTTATAGTTTTTAGTATAATATGTATATAGTATAGTATGTAGTATTACAGACAACATCATAATATATTTTTTAAATATAACAAAAAGTAAAACGTAACAAAAAAGTCGTCACGAAATTTAAATTTTAGGCTAAAATAATTTTCGAAACGCACTCCCTAACTTAAATTTTAAATTTTTAGGCTGCATGGGCTCAAGCTTTTTACCTTCAATTATGTTACGAGAGAAAAAAAAATGGTTGCTATTTACGTCAAAATATGACTTTTAAATCGTATCCGATCCATTGCCTCATTCTAAATAATTAAAAAGCTACTTTGCCTCTCTTAAGATTAAAAAGGCATTTTACTCACGGAATTTAGGCGCGAAATGTGTTCTTTTCGAGGTGGAAGTGGGAAAAGCGACTTTGTTTTATACTATGTAGTGATTTACGGATATTTCGCGGATATATGGTACATAGGTATTACAAATAATACTTCTAACTTCATGTAAATTTTTCTAGGACTTTGCAAAAGTTGAAAATTAATAAGTATTGAGTTCACAACAATTCAAACTCAAATAATTTCAGTGGGAAACTTGTTTACAGTGCTCAAATGGCGATTCTTGGTAGCTTTAGCCGTTAAACTGCACGTCGTTAAATTGGGAACAACTTTAACTAACAACATAACATGACTCTCAATAAAGCATATTAATAGGTTTAAGACGTAGTGAGTCTGATATGATTTGGTAGATCATAATTTATCGATAACATACCGGGTGTAAGGGACAGTGTAGCAGAAACTGACAGAGGTTGCTCAGTCACAGAAACTGATTAGTGATCAACTTGCACCAGAAAATTCTTTCAGGAAATATAAAAAAAAGACATTCCCATACAAACTGGCCGATCCTAGATCGGCCAATTTAAAAGTAGTGGTTGACTGAGCAATCCCTATCAGTTTCTAATACGCTATCCCTTAGACCTGGTAAAATTTGTAAATCTTGGAGATAACACGAGTGCTACTAGATTCTGACCGATGGTAAATAAACTTAATATCTAACTGAGAAGTATAAGCATCAACATTAACTAACTTTTCTCCCATTTGCCCGAAAAAAGAAAAAGCTTCAATAATTAAAAAACAAAACCTACATTCACTCTTTTCGGTCCGCTGCAGACGCTATAAACAATATATATAAATAACAACAAGCCAAGCTTCCATGCTGGACTGGGAGCGACAGCAGAACCTAGAATGTGCCAGCTGCATCTCCTCCCGGGCATGCTGTAAAAACCAGCTAAGGGATTAGAGGGTATATTGTAATTTAGGCGAAGGGCTGACAACCTGTCACTACAGCAATATCCAGTTCTATCTGAAACAACCCTCGAAAGTTGTCAGACGTGGCGGAACGACCTTTGTTTGGGTTGTTCACGCTCTGCGTACGGCGTGATGTATGTATGTATGTATAAATGACAACAATGAAATTAACGACCGCTTCTTGAAGTCTTTAAGGACACACTAGTATGGTTTAGGTGTTTTTTAGTTCACATTATTGATTACTTTAAGGCTGAATGCGCATACAACTTTTTAAATTTACAAAATGGAATGAATGGATGTGCGCCTGTTAAAAGCGCCCTGTAAATCTTAAATTACAAAATATTATGGAGGAATCGCAAGTTCGAAGTTTGATTTTAATTGTATTGTTATTGTTTTCTCGCAAAATGAGAGAAAAGTACTGTACTCCTCTCAGTTGAAATAGCAATTTAAGGTCTCGTTTGCATTGGAAGGTTCGGTCTTCCAAATTTACTCGACCTTAAATTGCTTTTTTTTTTAATAATGTACCATTTTTTTAAGTATCAATATAAAATATAAACAGTACTACCAAGAAGTGCTAAAGTGCCTCAAATGCACAATAAAACTAGTTTGATAAGTGTGTTTACGCCGAACTGTTGCCGACCGCTTCTAGTATGATGAAACTGCGACTTGGTTCACAGTCAGGGACCGATACAATAATATTTTTGCTCTATAATCAACGCTTTACCATGAAGTTTAACTTATTACGTTTATCGGTTTATGATAAGGACATTTCAAGCGGAATAGATTTGAAAATCTAGCTCTATAATTTATGTGTGACCATCAAAGACAAGTTTGCCTTATGAAGGCTCTTACGGCCTTTTTGGTACTAGGAAGACAACTAGGATGTGGTCATAAACTACGCCGTTTTTAGGGTTCCGTTAGGGTCATGGTAAAAAACGGGACCCTAATACTGACGTCACTGTCCGTATGTCTGTCCGTCCGTTTGTCACCAGGATGTATTGTATCTCATGAACCGTGACAGCTAGAGAGTTGATATTTTCGCAGATAATGTACTACTGTTGCCGTTATAACAACAAATAAAAAACAGAACAAAATAAATATTTAAGGGGGGCTCCCATACAATATACGTGTTTCTTTCTCGACTATAGTGTCTTAATATTGTATAGATAATGGTCCGGAACCCTTAGTGCGCGAGTCCGACACGCACTTGGCCGGTATTTTTTCCGTTGTTTTGGTAACATATTGAAGAATCCAAAGTACCTGCACTTATTTATATTTAAACTCGGTATATAACGGGTTATTTGAGTTGGTAGAGGTTCAAACTTTATTGACATACATACATATAATCACGCTTTTATCCCTAATGGGGTTGGCAGAGCGTAATCGACCTAAACAAAGGTCGTTCCGCCACTTCTGACAAAGTTTCGAGGGTCACTAAGATAGATTTGCATATTGTTGTATATTGCTGTAGTGACAGGTTGTCAGCCCATCGCCCAAATTGCAATATACTGAAACCGTCGGATCAGTTAGCTGGTTTTTACAGCATGCCCGGGAGGAAATGCAGCTGGCACACTCTATGCTTTTCTATCGCTCCCAGTCCAGCATGGAAGTAACTCTGTATATAACGGGTGATTTGACTTGGGATAGGATCAAACTTTATTGACCTTGACCTCAAATACAAATTCTAATGTGACCTTGACTGACCTCGTAGTAAGTGACAGTTATTTGACTTGGGATAGGATCAAACTTTATTGACCTTTACCTCAAATACAAATTCTGATGTGACCTTGACTGACCTCGTAGTAAGTGACGGTTATTATACTTGGGATAGGATCAAACTTTATTGACCTTGACCTCAAATACAAATTCTAATGTGACCTTGACTGACCTCGTAGTAAGTGACGGTTATTTGACTTGGGATAGGATCAAACTTTAATGACCTTGACCTCAAATACAAATTTTAATGTGACCTTGACTGACCTCGTAGTAAGTGACGGTTATTTGACTTCGTATAGGATCAAACTTTATTGACCTTGAACTCAAATACAATTTTTTATTTGACCTTGACTGACCTCGTAGTAGGTGACGTCACTCTTGTTGACGTGTTCGGGCGCGGCCAGGATGGAGCCGTAGGGGTCGACGCCCACCACGACGCAGCGGGGGCACCGCTCCTTGACCTTGTGCCCCACGCCGGACACTGAGCCGCTGGTGCCCGCGCCTATCACCACCATGTCCACGCTGTCGTCCAGAGACCAGAGGATCTCTTCGGCGGTGCCGTCGTAGTGGGCCAACGGGTTGCATGGGTTGTTGTACTGTGTAACAAAAAAAATACATAAAATCACACCTTTATCCCTTTTTCTTCTTAGCGAGTGGATTCTCGAGTCGAATGACCCTTTTAAACCGTCTAGTAGCACAGCTAATACATGGATTGAGTAACTGACTACTATCAAAGACAGCGACCGGGACCGACGCCTCGGCTTAACGTGCCCTCCGAAGCACGGTTTTTTTTTTCTTTTCGGACAATCAGGCGATTCAGCCTGCAATGTTCCAACCAAACTGCGAAAAACCTCACAAAGTGATAAATTGACAAATATCAATTTTGTAATCGAACCCTGGACCCCCGAATCGCAAGCACCTCATCCACCACATTAGTACCAGTAGACCACGGAGGCAAAAAATAATAATAGTGAAACATAATATACGGAGTGTAAGGGACAGCGTCCCGCAAACTGATAGGGATTGCTCAGTCATCGGAACTGAACAACTATCAGCAGGATTTTTTTAAGAAAGTAATAAAATACATTTTTAATAAAAAATTGTCTGATCAAGGTGGTCATTTTGTATGGGAAGTTAATTTTTTTTTCATCTCTTGAAAGAAATTCCTAGCGATAGTTGTTCAGTTTCGTTGACTGAGCAACCCCTATCAGTTTTCGGGACGCTGTCCCTTACACCCGGTATAGGTACTTTGTTTATTTATTTAACAATTTGTTGCGCCAAACGGAAATATCACATTTTCTATGGCAAGGATAACTGTAAGGTAGAAGTGAGTTAAATATAAATAACATGTAGGATATGTTTTCTGCTTAATCTTATACCAATAATAATCTTTTGTTTAGAAGTCAGCAAAAGGGACTCGAGGGTTACAGTGTATTGTAATTCAGGCGATTGGCTGACAACCTGTCACTATAGCCTTGTCACCTTGAGGGCAATTTTAGATTGTAATGCACATTAAAATCTAAAATTGCCCTCAATTTTTGTCAGACGTGGCGAAAGCGCCTTTTACGAGGAGTTTGACGCTCTGCCTACCCCGTAAGGGATAAAGGCGTGATTTTATATATGTATGTATGTTTATTAAAGGAATTTTCTGAGCCTAGTAGGTTAACAATGCATACATATTCTTTAAAAAATAATAATGTGCGATATCTTTGCATACATACATACATACTATCACGCCTGTATCCCTAATGGGTTAGGCAGAGCGTGAACAACCCAAACAAAGGTCGTTCCGCCACGTCTGACAAGTTTTGAGGGTTGTTTAAGATAGAACTGGATATTGCTGTAGTGACAGGTTGTCAGCCCATCGCCTAAATTACAATACACCCTCGAATCCCTTAGCTGGTTTTTACAGCATGCCCGGGAGGAGATGCAGCTGGCACATTCTACGTTCTTCTGTCGCTCCCAGTCCAGCACGGAAGCTATCTTTACTTTTTCAGATAATAAAGAAGTATACGTAACATTGGATGTGTAACCAAAAATGCGTAATTCATAAAAGGTTATCGCAAGAAACGTGCGTAGCGATAAACTTGTGAAACAGATTTTTACTCGTTCACTGTTAATCTTACTTCCATACTGGTCTGGGAGCGAGAGAAAAACATAGAATGTGCCAGCAGCATTTCCTCCCGGGCATGCTGTAAAAATCAGCTAAGGGATCCGAGGGTTTCTGTATATTGCAATTTAAACGATAGGCTGACAACCTGTCACTACAGCAATATACCTACAAATCTACCTTAAACAACCCTCAAAACTTTGTCAGACGTGGCGGGACGCCCTTTGTTTAGGTTGTTTACGCTCTGCCTACCTCATTAGGGATATAGGCGTGATTATATGTATGTATGTACTGTTAATCTTTGATCGCGAATCGCGGTCATGTGTTCTTATCGGTGAACAAGCTGCCACAGTAACTAGTAGATTCCGCGAGTGAGAAACAAACAGCTCTTTTATTGAACTTGTTAAGACTTGGGATATGTTCACGCCTCTTTCCTGGAGCTGTAGGTAGAAACTATATCCTTGCTACGATCCTTACAAACCACACCTTTGGAAATAAAGTGACTGAACTAAAAAAAAATGGGTTTTCAAGTTTCTGCAATAAAACAAAGCCTACAAATTTGAAATATTTTTTAAACATAATTAAATGAGTTATGCTTTAAAATGTAGTTTTATTGCAGAAACTCGTAATCCCCATTTTTTTAGTTCAGTCACTTTATTTTTAAAGGTGCAAAACATCAATAGACAAGGAAATCTGAATTCTTTATTTATGTTCTTATACGTCAAATATGAAATATATTGGTATTTGTCTATTGATGTTTTGCACCTTTAAAAATAAAGTGACTGAACTAAAAAAATGGGGATTACGAGTTTCTGCAATAAAACTACATTTTAAAGCATAACTCATTTAATTATGTTTAAAAAATATTTCAAATTTGTAGGCTTTGTTTTAGGAAATCTGAATTCTTTATTTATGTTCTTATACGTCAAATATATTTCATATTTGACGTATAAGAACATAAATAAAGAATTCAGATTTCCTTGTCTATTGATGTTTTGCACCTTGTCTATTGATGTTTTGCAGCGTCCCGCAAACTGATAGGGATTGCTCAGTCATCGGAACTGAACAACTATCAGCAGGATTTTTTTAAGGAAGTAATAAAATACATTTTTAATAAAAAAATGTCTGATCAAGGTGGTCATTTTGTATGGGAAGTTCAATTTTTTTCATCTCTTGAAGGAAATTCCTAGCGATAGTTGTTCAGTTTCGTTGACTGAGCAACCCCTATCAGTTTTCGGGACGCTGTCCCATACACCCGGTATAGGTACTTTGTTTATTTATTTAACAATTTGTTGCGCCAAACGGAAATATCACATTTTCTATGGCAAGGATAACTGTAAGGTAGAAGTGAGTTAAATATAAATAACATGTAGGATATGTTTTCTGCTTAATCTTATACCAATAATAATCTTTTGTTTAGAAGTCAGCAAAAGGGACTCGAGGGTTACAGTGTATTGTAATTCAGGCGATTGGCTGACAACCTGTCACTATAGCCTTGTCACCTTGAGGGCAATTTTCAATTAATTTTACGACGTTTTTTACAAGTGGATTTGTACTAGTTACAAATTAATGTAGGTACGGAAATTTTCTACTTTCGAGTTAAACGCTGTCGTCGTGCTGTTGATTATTTTTGATTGATTGATTTTGACAAAATGAGTATGTTAATATATTTTTAATATTTGGGTTCAGGCAATACAATAAATGATGTTAGACAAGCATAAGTTTGATTGATTATAAAAAGTCTGTCTATTTATAATCAATCAGTAGATAATAAATGATAGGTAAGATAGTGTTATCATTTACCTAAATTGGTAATATACGCTGAGTTATAAAAAGTAACGTTAAAAAGTCTTAACTAACAATTATAATATTTTATTAATGCGTTACGAATGCCATTATACAACTGAAATAAATCAAATACTTATGACGCTTAATGTAATATAATATAACGCATAATTGCATATAGTAGGTACCTAACTAAAACGAAATCTGGTATAGTATAGACAGCTTCCATGCAACTACGCCAAAGTGCGGTGAAGTACCGTAATCATGTTGAACATACCTACGTGCATAAGTAGGTTATAATGTGATCAACGGATATTATTCATGTTTATAAATTAATTTGCATGTAATCTGGGATGCTTGGAGGAATGCCATTAATATGCAAGGTTTAATTTGTTTTATTTTACCTATTTTGTTTATACATTTACTAGCGACCCGCCCTTGCTTCGCACGGAAATCATCAGTGTTTCTCTACTATATTCTGCATGTATCACAACATAGTATAAAACAAAGTCGCTTTCTCTGTCCCTATATCCATATGTATGTGTCCCTATATCCCTATGTATGCTTAGATCTGTAAAACTAATCAACGGATTTTGATGCGGTTTCTTTTAATGGATAGAGTGATTCAAGAGGAAGGTTTATATGTATAATACATGCATAATATAGCAAAGAAACACTGATGATATCCGTGTGAAGACGGGCGGGTTATACATATAAACCTTCCTCTTGAATCACTCTATCCATTAAAACCGCATCAAAATCCGTTGCGTAGTTTTAAAGATCTAAGCTTACATAAGGATTTAGGGACAGAGAAAGCGACTTTGTTTTATACTATGTAGTGATAGCAATGTAAACCTTTTTAAAAAGTCACAATAAAACTACGATCTCGGCGCCCAACGCTCGCAGGTGTCCACTGTCAGACGTGTCGTTATTAAACTATACCTGATCCAAGACGACGGCGCCGGGGATCTCCTTGGCCATGCGCGCGGCGACGCTGATGTTGCTGTCGGGGGAAGCACTCGCGGCTTCTGTCGAAGTGCGCACGATCTCGGCGCCCAAAGCCCGCAGGTGTCCACTGCCAGACGTGTCGTTATTAAACTATACCTGATCCAAGACGACGGCGCCGGGGATCTCCTTGGCCATGCGCGCGGCGACGCTGATGTTGCTGTCGGGGGAAGCACTCGCGGCTTCTGTCGAAGTGCGCACGATCTCGGCGCCCAAAGCCCGCAGGTGTCCACTGCCAGACGTGTCGTTATTAAACTATACCTGATCCAAGACGACGGCGCCGGGGATCTCCTTGGCCATGCGCGCGGCGACGCTGATGTTGCTGTCGGGGGAAGCACTCGCGGCTTCTGTCGGAGTGCGCACGATCTCGGCGCCCAACGCTCGCAGGGTGTTCACTTTCTCGTCGGACATCTTCTCGGGCAGGACGATTATGCAACGGTATCCTGGTACACAAATACAAACATTTCTTTATAAATTACGATAGATCTGGTGCGAGAACTATTAGTTTAGGAAAAGTTAAAATTTTGTGCCGTGACCAGGATTCATAAAAAGCCTGAGGTTTGTATTTAAACCACATCAGCAGCAGTAAATTGATGGAGCATGCTTTATAAAAAAAACAGTAGTCAACGAACTAACTACCGTTTGATTTGTATAAGGGCATGGGGCCTGTGGTCATGAGAATGTCCTAAAGACTGAGATGGCGAGTAAAGGCTGTCCTATAATAAATATTACCTTTAACAGCAGCGGCCAAAGCTAGACCAATGCCAGTGTTGCCAGATGTGGGCTCGATGATGACAGACTTGCCCGGGATGAGGATTCCCTTCTGCTCAGCGTCCAGCACCATGCGGTACGCGATACGGTCTTTGACAGAACCACCTGGGTTCAGGTACTCGCATTTTGCGTCTGAAATATTCAACTCATCAGAAATACACATAACAAGCAAATACTTCTAGCTATATTTATGAAGCAATAAGTAATATTGTAGGTACTATTATTAGAAAAAAAATATATTATAGGAGTTGCACATTAAACTGGCTGACGACATTGTATTGTTAACTATTCTATTATTTTTCAAATAAATCTAAGTGCAACAACACACAGACGTCACTTACTGCGCGTAAGGTTCTGCTCAACACCCTGTCAATGCTTTTTACATTGCTTACAACACCTCAGCCACAAGCGCTCTACGCGCCCAACTGACAGAAGGATGCGCCGACGTAGAATTCATCGTTATGCGCGCGTAAGGTGACGCATGTGTGTTGTAGTTGTAGGCAATGCAAAAATCATTGACAGCGTGTTGAGCGCAACCTTGCGCGCAGTAAGTGACGCCTGTTGTTACACTTAACGCCAAAAAAATTTTTTTTTTTCTATTTAGCAATTTGTAATATACTTACACATATCACACTGAATGCCTTCTTCATTAGGGATCCTGTGCAGCTTCACCAGAGGAGTGTTTCCTATCACTTCAAGTATGTCTGGTGAAATCTTCTGCCTCCGGTCCCTGCATTTGATACAAATTATTTAATAGGCATATTTGACACAATATTTATTTGTATTCAATAAACATTGGAATTACTAATTTTATTTATCTCCTTACATGCTTTTATATCTCTATTACATACATGTATTCACACCTTTATCCTTAATGGGGTAAGCAGAGCATAAACGACCCTAAACAATGGTTGTTCCGTCACATCTGACAAACTATTGAGAGTTATTTAAGATAGATTTGTGGGTATATTACTATAGCGGCAGGTGGTCAACAAATCGCTTACATTACAATATACTGGAACCATCGGATCCCTTAAATGGTATTTACAGCATGCCCGGGAGGAAAAGCAGCTGGCACATTCTATATTTTTCTCTTGCTCTAAGGCCAGCATGGAAGAAATATATACATTAATTAAATATATACATTTTATATCTCTCACTGTAAGAAATTATTTATCGATTACAATCTTAATGGCGGAGGCAAAGATCCACTTCCGGCCAATCTGCTGAGCCAGGCAAGTAAGTAATCTTAATCATTTGTCTTGGTAAAGTTTAGTTGCATTGATATTCAGGAAATAATAATATTACAGGAAAACGAAAAATAATTTATAAATAACAAAAATTACCAAAAGGCAATTATATTTCTTGTTTGTCCATGTTTGACTTTATTGTTTACAAAAGTTATGAAGGAGGTTAAAACTACTAGAACAAGTTAAAACTTGTTTTGTAAATAAACCAAGTAGAAGTTTACTATGTAATTACATAGATGTGTATTTCTTCCATACCGGCCTGGGAGCAAGAGAAAACATAGAATGTGCCAGCTGCATTTCATCCTGAGCATGCTGTAAAAACCAGCTAAGGGATCCGAGGGTTTCGGTATATTGTGATTTAGGCGATGGGCTGACAACCTGTCACTACAGCAATATACCTACAAATCTATCTTAAATAACCCTCAAAACTTTGTCAGACGTGGCGGAATGACCTTTGTTTAGGTCGTTTCCGCTCTGCCTACCCCATTAGGGATAAAGACGTGATTATATGTATGTGTATGTATATTCTATAGTAAAAACAGTTTCATTTGTATGGAAAAATACATTGCATACAGAAAAATGGTGAACACAAAGTTTTTTTTTTTCTTCTTAGCGAGTGGATTCTTGACCTGATAGCAAGTTTGATATAATGCTGGTAGGATCTGAAGCTAGGTGGTAACACATAGTATATGGAGATGAGTAGAGAGAATATCTTAGCACTATATATTCAGTAAGTACATATGCTATAGTACTAACAACTCAGTTTCAGAATAAAGGTAAAAAAATATTCTTTTAATTGCAGATCTTGTTTCTAAAATAAGATTTAGCTATTAGATATGACAACATAATGAAATAGTAATTTAACTAATTTTCCAACACGTATATGTTTAATTTTGAAATGTGTTTTTGAATAAAAAGACATTTAACTTTGTTTACCTTTATTCTAAAACTGAGTTGGATACCTATACTATAGCTTGGTATATGTATGTTTGATTTTTGATGACTTGAACTGAACCGTGTCAAATTATTATTTACTTTATTTAGTTGTTATTATAGTTATGTTTAAACTGCAATTAAGTTTAGGCTGGGTAATTGAAGGCAAATTAAGATTCATGGGTATATGCTATAAAATAAATAATTATTATAGGCGACCATAGAGGTAGCGGCTTCCTAGGCCAACATATTAGTTTGGCCATTCTAAGAGGGAATGCTGCCAGACTATTGGGGTCCATGTTTGATGGAAACGCGTTGAACAATTTGTTTAATTTTTAAGTGTAGCCTGTAAGTTTTTGTATTGAGCAACTGTTCATTTGTTAATTAATAAAGAAAATATGATTATATTTTGCACTCTTAACAGTAATGAATTGATATAAAAGACAACAAAACTAAATGTGAAAACCAAGATAGCCAAAATACAATCTATGAAAAATTCTAATTACAAATGAACACTTGAAATGTACTCTGTCTGATAGTAATAAAATATTGTAATTAATTGTTGATTATTGACTGTATTGAAATGTTACTTACAGCGGCTTGACAATATGCGGCATATCCTTGAGGTTAAAGTACTTGTGTGTCCCGTTGGTCCCATTATTCACGCCATTTGTTCCATTCTCCACGTGGTGTGCCATTTTCACCAAGTTCCTTGCCAAGTTTTAGCACAAACAGTAGAAAACTTTGATAATAATTACCGCGTGTTATGACTTTCGGTTTCTGATATAAATACTTATCAGAAACTAAAAACAACCTCGTTCACACAGTAAGCAATTAATAAAGCTCAATTTTTTCAGTAAAAATAGACTGCGTCTAGTCAGAATCCTCGTATAAAATTAGAATAGAAAACCGCTTATTAAAAAGTTAACTCGGCACACGTCTTAACAGCGCGTCGCGATTGGACCGACTGAACTGAGCTGAAGAAAAAATTAAATGTCAAAAACCGGAAGCGCTGCCGACCGGAATGGAATGAATGGTTGCTGGCTGGCAGGCCTAGGGCTGGCACAGACATGAAAAATCTCGCGCGAGTATGTTTTTGTAAGTTTTTTTATTATTGATTTAAGGCGACGCACACATTGAGCTCCGCGCTACGTCTATGTTCAATTGTTTGAACCACAGAGCAGTTGGTTTGATCCCTTCTACTATATCTTTGGTTTGAACAATGCAACACAGACTATATCTGCCTCCGTAGCGCGGAGCTCAATGTGTGCACCGCCTTAAGCTATGACTCCAGCGCACAAACATTACATAAAACATATCCCCGCGGGGCAGAGAGGGGAAGGGAAATGTTCGTGTAATCTTTCAGAGCAGCAGTCACGGCTTTAGAGGTAGGTACTATCCGTTCTGTTACTTTGCTTGCAACTGTTTCTGCATTGCACGCACTTTCATCTTTTGCATGGGCTTAGCAATTTAGTTTTTATATCAGACATGTTCTTAGGTAGAACTTACTTAAAGGACTAATCTGTGATTCTACTGGAAAGGTCTAAAATTAAAATAAGTAGATGTATAGTTTGCGATACCCTTTTATTATTAAACCCTGTTTATCGTAAGTCCATTTTCGTAGCCCAAGTAGTCGTTGAAGTACCTACTGTAAAGGTACTCCTATATATCTATTTGCAGACGTAGCTTGCAGATACCTTTTTAATTTGTTTGTATGTAAGAATCAGGAGGTAATATGATATGTCTCATAAAACGTAATATGTCTGAAGCCTGTACTATGTATTTCCCATAGAAATATGGCTTGTCATCAACTGAAAAGAAAGAAATATAGTTACAGCAGATCACACAAAGAAAAGAAGAACTTTTTAGCTGGGAAAGAATTTTATTCTTCTATCTAGCTGGACAGAGCAGGGCCGTCTGGAAACTACCTCGTGGATTGGACGCCCCGAGTAAAGTGCATTGGGCCGTTGAGCCCCGTGGACGATATATTGCGGGCGCTGGGTAGTAGGCGCTGCTCAACATGATAAAACAGATAGTTCAACCTTATCTTTTATTGGTTATGGTCTCATATTCTCCCATGCTGAACTGGGAGCGAGAGAAAAACATAGTATGTGCCAGCTGCATTTCTTCCCGGGCATGCTGTAAAAACCAGCTAAGAGATCCGAGGGTTTATGTATGTTGTAATTTAGACGATGGGCTGACAACCTGTCCCTACAGCAATATACTTACAAATCTATCTTAATTAACCCTGAAAACTGTGTCAGACGTAGCGTAACGACCAATTTTTTGTGTCGTTTGCGCTCTGCCTATCCCACTACCCTATTAGGGAAAGAAAGAATGTATGTATGTACGTACCCATATCCTCAAAGCCAAGCACGACGTACTGCGTGATATCCAGCATGCGAGACACCAGCCCCACCTTCGGCCCGTCCTCGCGCGCTTGCTGTTCCGTGATCTTCAGCGCCAGCACATACACATCCTTCTCAATGAAGTTGGTGACCGGCTCCTCATCTGGTGGTACCACCGACGACTCGAAGTTGATACCGAGCTCGATAGGCATTGTGCGCGGGTTTGTCAGGTGATAACGAAACGAGTTTGACGACAGCAAGCCCACCATGGGACTGAAAAGTATGATAGTAAAAGTAGTAAAACTAAATAGGTAGTATAAAGTAGTAAACTTTTGACATTGGTTGCTTTTTTATATTACAGCCAAAAAAAAAACTCAGAAAATTTATGGTGGACTTTAAATCCAACACCACAGTAGTACAGCTCCTTAACCATGCCTTAATCATTATGAGCAATTAGGTAGCTGTACAGTATAAAATGTACTATACTTAAATATAGTGCCTGAAGCTGGACACTGGGAATAGATTTTTTTATTTATGTAGGAGGCCAGACAAGAGGGTTCAGCTAGGTATAATATGAGGAAGAACTGTTGTAGGTAAATGTATTGCATTCAAAAATTAAAAATCCGTCGATGCCGAGCGGCGGGCATTCGAGTTGAGTTGGAGAGTGACGCGGAGAGAGAGTTACAGGATAGGAGTAGTGGATGGAGACGACTCACGAAAGCTCTCTACCATAGAACAGCAACAATAACAATTAAAGACAATAAATACGACTTACAAACCCCAGTCATTGTGGTAGGGCCCATGTTCGTCGTACACTATAGCCGCGGCGTCATGATTAATATTTGTGAAAAGTGGGAAGGCATCCTTTCCACGAGTGGAGCTTTTAATTTTTAGGACGTCCTCGCTCAAAACTCTGATGAAGGGATCTGTATTATTACCAGTGATAACGTGATTGTACCATCTGTGGAAATAATACGTATGTAATAATTAGTGATCGGTTCGATGGTAAGCGAATAGTTAGACTTGGTTTTCAATGTACAGAAGTTGTCTTTTGATCTTTGCGTGTTGTAGTTGATCCCAGTAGCTGTGATGGAGAGGATAATCGATATCGATATAACGATAATGGTCGTTACATAAACCTCTCGACAAAAAGAAATTGATGTTGGATGACATCTGGTGTCTTAAAGGTTTTAGGTAGCACGCACCCCAGGGATACCTGGCATACTTACAAAATATTTAATGGAGGAATAGGCTGAAACAAGTGAGCCTCCATCCACTCGTCCAGCACAAACTTCGTCATGTAGTTCCTGATGCCATCGGGAAGGATCACCACTACGTTTTTGCCACTTACATTAATGGAATCGTCCTTGATAATAGCTTTTATTGCTGCTGCTACTGCTAAACCAGAGCTGCCACCTAAAAATAACGACCTTTTTCCAAAAAAGTCTATTTTATATTTAGCTGATGGATATAAGCAAATAAGACCAAACAAAAAACGATATAATCTTAAAAATTTTCCTAGGTATATCAGCTTTTTACTCCTTCTCCTTACCACATAATATTCCTTCATGTCTAGCCAAACTTTTGGCTGTAAGAAAAGCTTCCTTGTCGGTCACCGTTTGATATTCATCCCGCAGTGATATGTCCAAGTTTAATGGTATTTCGGTTCCTACCAAACCCTCCACCTAAAAAAGTGTCAGAAACGAAGAAATGGACTGAAATTGCCGAAAAAAAATGTAAAAACTAACATAGTTACATGTTGAGATAGATCTACTCGAAATCACTATTCACTTTTAACACTTTACATACCAAGAACGAATGAGGATGTGGATTCGGGTGCAGTTTAGAGCCTTCAGGGTCTGCGTGCACTATTTTGCAGTTGGCACCCTCATTCTTGATCCTAGTGGCAATTCCAGTAAAGGTTCCACCACTCCCAGTCCCCATGACGATCATGTCTGGCCATTTGTGGCCTAAGACGTCGTATATTTCCAATGCGGTTTGCGAGTAATGGGTCTGAGGGTTGACTTGATTGTCGAACTGGAAAAGGACCCAATATTAAGAATTTGCAGCAATTTTTTTAGTACGCAATTTTGCCCTCCTGTTCGAGAATGACGGAGGTTGTGTTGTTGTGAGAGTGATACCTTATTCTTTGCTCTACCGCTTAGCAATATATAGCACATGACATCATGTTTTTGTTTCCAAACCTAGAGGTATAGAAGTAGAAAAACTTAAGCCTGAGGTCATTTTTAGGGTTCCGTAGTTGACTATTTAGGTATACTTCATTCATCACGCTGACCTGATCTAAAACGACGAATCTGTCCGGAGCTTCCGACATTACATGATCGACTGTGCCTATTTCGCTGTCACTGTTCTTCAGCAGAACGATCCGTGATCCGAGGAGTCTCATCACGCACAGTTTTTCGTCGGAGCATTTTTGCCTGGTCACGATGCAACAACCATTATGAATGCTACCTAGAAAAATACGGGAATTTTCAAACACGTTTATACCTTATACCACAGAGTAACTAATAATACCACAGAGTAATAATAGCTTATACAGACTTCGCGTCTGACGTGTTTTAAAACATTTTTTTCCCTCTACATATGTACCCTACCTATAAAATTGCCAGTAATTAAATTAGGAAAAAAGCTTGCAAAATGTAAACAGATTTTTGTTTCAATGGTGGGTTGAAAGTCAAAAAGCGCCTGTTATGGTGGTACGGGTAAAAGGTCCAGAGTTGAAAGTTCTACTCGGAGACCTTAATTCTGTTTTCTTTTTTAAAACGCAGACGTAAATCCTACGATGAATTATTTATCTCTGGTGTCTTATGTTATTTTTCATGTTTTTCTTTATACCTCCGGACTTACTTTTCCTCTTCACGGAGCTGTTCATAGCGATTGCAATCCCAGTGTTCCCTGAAGACGGCTCCAGCACACATTTGTCCCGCAGATACCCTGAACTGATCGCTTCATCTATCATACTCTTCCCGATCCGGTCTTTGATGGACCCGCCAGGGTTTAGATATTCGAGCTTCACGACTTTGGGAAGTAGGAATAAGGTATTATTACATACATACATACATATAATCACGCCTTTATCAATAATGGGGTAGGCAGAGCGTAAACTACCTAAACAAAGGTCGTTTCGCCACGTCTGACAAAGATTTGAGGTTATTTAAGTTCTATTTGTAGGTATATTGCTGTAGTGACAGGTTGTCAGCCCATCACCTGAATTGCCATATACTGAAACCCTCGGATCCGTTAGCTGGTTTTTACAGCATACCCGGGAGGAAATGCAGCTGGAACATTCTACGTTTTTCTTTCGCTCCCAGGTCAGCACGGAAGAAGGTATTATTTACTAACTGATGTTGAATTGTTCTAACCTACACTAAGTAAGCCTCCAATCTATACATATAATAAATATCTAGAAGGGTCGTGTCTGTACATTGAATATTTTTCCAAAAAAATAATTGCTGCAGGCATTATTAACGATATAAAGACCAAATCGATCTCTGACTGTTTGTCCGGCTGTATGTTACCACATCAATACTACTGAACCGATTTCAATTGGACATTTTTTTTTAACTCAGTGTTAGGATATCTAAAATCACGCCACCTCACTTAGAGGGTAGGCAGCAAATTCGAATTTGGCTGTTTTTTAACCCATTTCGACCAAACTTTTTTTATTCGACTGATTGTTATCTAGAAAAAAACAGGATACAAATAATCACGCCACCTGAGTTGGGGAGGAAAGTTGTTCAGTTTCTTGGACTGGTTCATATACTTTCCGGTGCATATACCCTTTCTATTACACGTAGTATAGTTGCACGGTCTCAAAGCAAAAAAAAATATGTAAAAAAAAACATTAACACAAATTCCTTTCATATTTTTGTTAGATACTTTATACATCATAAGTTAACTTTTTGTATATTAAAAAAACGTAAGTTGCAAATAATCTTAAATATTCAATTGTCTATGATAAATTCAACGAAAAAAATGTATCATGATTTGTATTTCATAATAATAATTGATCCCAAAACAAAAAGAAATGGAAATAGAGAAACAACCGTTAGGTAACACAACTCCTTCCATATTTAAGTAGACAGGTACATAGAATACCTACTATAATGTACTATGCTCGCATAGGTATAATGTAAGACTGTATTTCTTTCTTTTAATTTCAATTACTTATATAAGTTTATCTGCAATAGTTTTGTAATCATGCTAAATTCCTTATTTTTAAATTTCATAACTATATGCATCTGTCTCATTACCTGGTTAAGATGTTTTTGGCTGCCCACGATACAGGCAAGACCTAGTGGTTGTAGGCAACTGCTTTGCTTTACTGTTTTGTTACGTAGTTAAGTACTGCTAAATGATATATATGAATACATATTTACTGCTTTTAGCATGTTATATGTAACAACATTTTTTAATAAACTATTTGTATTCTATCCCAATTATATAAAATTTAAAACAAAAAATACATCGCTTTTTAAAATCATAACGAGTCGCGGGCACAGAAATAAATATATTATATACTTAATCAAAATATGCGTACGTTCTTTTAAAAATGACATTTAATAATTTTGCAAATCAAAAGCACAAATACATAGCTTTATTTAAAAATGTTTTTCGTATTTTGAAAGGTACGTCAGTACTTTGCTACAGGCCAATTTTAGTGGACATTTGGTTATGATAGGGACAAACTAACTTACATAATTAATGTTAGATCTGTACACTTACGTATGTTACATTTGATACTCGTCTGCTTGCCATGTATATCGATATCTTGAAGAAGTAGGTCCGGCTTGTTCAGTTTCAGGAGAGGCGTTTGCCCAACTATATCAAATATGCTGTTATATATAGCATTTGGCTTTACCCCAGGCTTTTCCAGATGTGGAACAAAATTTCTGTAAAAATCACAAACACCGGGTGTATTCCCATACACGCTGTCCCCAGCGTCCCACAAACTGATAGGGGATAATTACAACTAGCTCAGTCAACTACTTTTACTTGAAAAATATTTTCAGGATATGAAAAAAAATTGCTTTCCAATAGGTACAAACTGTCTGATCGAGGTAATGATTCTGTATGGAAAAAACTGTTAAAAAAGAATTTCTGAAATAATTTCCTGGTGTAAGTTGCTCAGTTTCGTTTACTGAGCAACCCATAAGTTTGCGTTAAGTTGTCCTTTACACCCGTTTTACATATACCCTGTTGTTTAAAATCTATGCATAGCATGCAGTTAGTATTTGTAGAAAACTTACCGTCGAGTTAGATTTAGGGTTGAGGGGAAATTTCCCTTGGTTAATAATAAGTTAGCCATCACGGAATTTATATAAATTCACTGAGAAATTCAGAGCTTTTGGAAAATCTGAATTGCAATAACAGTAACATAAACCAACGGGGTCTTTAAATACTCAAATTTCTACATTAGTAGAATTTAATATCAAATTACCGTAAAATTTACTTGAATAAAATAAATGGTGTCCTTAATTTTCAGAAAGTTCAACCTTAATGGTTCAATTTTAATGGTGTCAAATTATCAAGTCGGTTCGGTGGTTACGTTAAATGCAAGGGTTAAGTGGCATCTAAAACAATGGCCACCTTTCCATGGTTATTTCAATTTGATTATTAGACCACAGCTGATAAGAGGAAATTGCCAACATAACATTGAGACAATCTTCACAAGAGATTATTTGATTATCATGGTTATGATAATGACCAGATAGATATCTATTCCTCTTTTTATATCTTTCAATTTGTCATATTTTTATAATATAAAACACGCATCATAGAAATAGGCAATGCAAATACAAATTGTTTATTTAATGGTGGTATTTATATACTCTCAAAAGTTTGTCAGACGTGGCGGAACGACCTTTGTTTAGGTCGTTTACGCTCTGCCTACCCCATTACGGATATATATGCGTGACTGTATGTAGGTATGGTATTTCTATATGGGTTGTTGGGGTTACATGTAATGAACATATTATATCAAAAGACTTCCATGCTGGCCTGGGAGCGAGAGAAAAACATAGAATGTGCCAGCTGAATTTTAAGCTAAGGGATCCGAGGGTTTCAGTATAATTTGGGCGATGGGCTGACAACCTGTCACTACAGCAATATACCTAGAATTCTATCTTAAATAACCCTCAAAACTTTGTCAGACGTGGCGGGACACCTTTGTTTAGGTCGTTTACGCTCTGCCTACCCCATTGGGGATACAGGCGTGAATATATGTATGTATGTATGTATCAAAAGAAATATTTAATGACGAATTTGATTTAATGATTTTTTAAAGAAGTATGAATACTGTGAATTACGTCTATGATGCTACGAACTATTTTACTGAATAAAAAACACAAATGATTTAAATATTATGTTTATTAATATATTATACTTCAACATCTTAACTGTTACCTATTATTACTAAAAGTATAACAATTTGCAAACATATGCTTACAGGGGAAGAGTTTATGAGACCAGACCCAGACACGCGTTGGATGTCTTGTTCTAAAATTAATATTCAAGTAAAATACATTAACGCGTACAGATGTTTTATGTCACGAGTACGGGTGAGCCTTAGTTGTATGTGTGACTGTATCTACATACACTTTGCCTTAGTGTAGGTTTGTCATTTCGGCTTAGCAATCCTGTAGATATACACAAAGACACACGTCTGTAACAAGCACGGCTCAACCGCATTCGTTAGATAAATCATCTGTACGCGTTGACATCACTTGCTCTAAAATTTAAGTTCGTGTAAGTAAAAGTCATCAACGCCTGAGTAAGATCATTCTCATTAGATCTCAAAAACCACATCTATGCTTCCGAATACCTTACCGAACATGGTTACCTATGCATTATAGTTAATTAAAATATTTAAATATTTACAGAGCGACTCCCAATCCACTTCTACTGTCAGAAATGGAGCAAGTCGCTTTTATTATGATTTCTCAAAACTCGTGTCCGTCAGGTGCACTTTGAGATCAAACTATGTCTATTGCCATGTTGTCCTTTGTTAGTCCTATTCGTTGGATCTGATTCAGCTACTGATAAAACCATGGTAAATCACGCCTTTACCCCGTAAGGGATAAAGGCGTGATTTTATGTATGTATGTATGTATGGTAAAAAAACGATAGTATGCTTAAAACAGCTCAACGAATAGACTTATTGAAACCACCATATTGCGTCCAATGAGAGATTTGTCTTCTCAACGTTTCAGTCACGGATACCTACACAAAATATTCTACAACTTGAACATTGTGGGCACTATTTTCACTGGCACAGCACTGCACTGGTCTTTCTACCAGGGCTTCAAGAAAGCGTGGCGTTGGCGTAGTTATCGTACAGCCAGTCCCAGAGCCGCACGCGCCGCGCCTCAGGGTCCTGCTTCTGGAGGAACTGGCCACTGATGTCCAGGTACGTCAGGTGTGACGTGTCGTTCACTGGAGACCACTTGAAGTCTATCGGGTCTTCCTGGTCGCCAACCGTCGGGTTTCTGTAAGATAAACAGAATGGGGCATATCAGACTTCTATCTATTTTTAAAGAGTAGATTTTCATGTTGTTGGAACTACAAAAATAATTATACTGAACTAGTTTCCTTATTGATATGATTTCTGTTACTTCATAAACACACTTGTTCTTTGACCTAATTAGTTTGATATATCGCGGTAACGTAGTTATAAAACCAATCAATATTATTTATCTGTCATTTAAACATATAACATGAGTGATTATTGAAGTCAGCGCAAAAAAACCTACTTTTATTTTTATACGCCCTGAAACTCATATTTTGTTACAAAGATATTTCTATTATCAAATGCATAATTACGTTTTATCCCTTATGCTGGTATGAAGTCTATTCCAACCGCACGCTTGTTGTGTTGTTGTTTTATGGCAACAACAACCTCGTCAAATGTCAGCGGCTCATCCAGTTCAGTGACTAATGGAAGTTGAGGTATGGACAGAACGTGTTGCATATCAACTGAGTTGTCCACGTTGAGCAAAGTGTTGAAGTGTTCTGCCCATCGCTTGAGTACATCCTCTTTGCCTTTAAGAAGGCCATCACCAGTAGCTGGTTTCAATGGCACTTTCGCAAAACTGGTAGTACCAAGTAATTTTCGCACCTCGGTATAAAACTCTCCCAACTGGTTAGTATCAGAAAGCCACTACATTTGACGAGCTCTGTCTTGCCACCACTTGTCTTTCAAATCCCGTGAAAGCTTACGCAGCTCCAGGTCACTTTTATTGATCTCCGCAGCAGATACACCTTGCTGACCCCTGCGTTGCTGCTTCAGAAGACATCAGTGCTTATCAATTGCATCAGCGAGAGCTCTGTCGTTTTCGTCAAACCAGTCCTCGTTCTTGCGGACTTTTAGACCTAAACTATCTGTGGCTGTGTCTAAAATGTGCGAAGACAGAGATTCCCAATCTGCATTCACAACACCGGTCTTATTATTTAGGAGAGGCAGCGTGCTCGCCAAGGTGTTAGAAACTGATTTCTTGATCTCAGGATCATTAAGCCTATCCACATTTATACACGCAGGCTTCTTCTTTGCAGATCTGCGTGGTCGTCTAAGACGGAGACGCAATTTGGTGACTACAAGCCGGTGGTCTGTCCAGCAGTGGGCACCACGCATAACACGAGTGATTTGAACCTGGCCTATATCTCTTTGCCGGACGATGGCGTAATCAATTAGATGCCAGTGTTTGGATCTAGGATGCATCCATGTTGTTTTTTGTTTGGTAGACAGTCGGAACATAGTGCTCGTAACTGCGAGATTTAGTTGCGCACATAGACTTAGCAGCAGTTGCCCGTTGCTATTCATATTACCGACTCCATGTCTGCCTAACACTTTAGGCCAGGCTTCGTGGTCTTGTCCAACTCTAGCATTAAAATCACCCATAAGTAGAATCTGTTCTCTAGGGCGTATGTGTTCGAGGTATCGTGTTAGATCCTCATAAAACTGTTCCCTAATGTCATCAGATTTATCTAGCGTGGGGGCATAGACACTGATGATATTTAGGTAGTTATCCTGATCCAAATGAAGGCGTAGTGTGGTAATGCGGTCTGAGATGTGCACAGGACACTCTTGAAGGTGTTTCACTAGATTATTCCTGACAGCGAATCCAACGCCTGACCGTCGTGCCTCCGAGGCAGGTAGCCCCTTCCAGTAGAAAGTATACCCGCCACCGTGTTCTACTAACTCTCCTTCTTCAGCAAGGTGTGTTTCACTGAGAGCAGCTACATCTACATTGTACCGAAGAAGTTCCCGAGCAACAATGGCAGTCTTTCGTTCAGGACAAGCATTTTCAAGAAGAGTTCAACTCTGTCAAGAAGAGTTCGCACATTCCACGCGCCAAATATCAATAATGGTGTTCTTATTTTGCTATTTATATTATTGCATCGACCACGAATTAAAAGATGCGGAGGCAGCCCCGGTTACTACCTTCCTCTTGGGTGGGGTGAGCAGTTTTTTGGGGCACCTTTTCTAGCCCCCTCCCCGGCTTAGCGGGGAAAGCAGTGCCTCCCTGAATAGGGCTGCTTTGTCGCTCTAAGTGCTGCCGAATTCACTCTGTCACTCCAGTTGCAGAGCAAAAGCGACCACGGTGTTAAACACCCCTAGAGCCGCCCGTGTGCAGGCCTCAGACAAATCCCGATCTGCATCAAACCGAACCTCTCTACTTCAGCCCATCGCCATGGGACTTTACGTCCTCGGAGTCCATTTTACGGAAGCAGTCAGATGCGCAGGATATATTTCAGTGCATAAGTGTACGCGCAAACACAGACGCACTCTCTCTTCCTAACCCTTCTTGATCCAGTGGAACGGAGAACCGCTACGACTGGAGAAGAGACGGATGCAGTGTCTGACCGACGATTGCTTTTGACCTGTATCGTCGCTCTCGGCCTTCCACATTGCCTTGCTGTCTCGCCGCATCCGCCAAGGCCCGTTGCTAATCAACGTGGGTTGCCTTCTACGCCGAAACAGACTTCGTGCCTCTCATGCGGGAGGCATCCGCATCAGACCTTTCTGCCGAAACAGGAAAAGTCCCCCTCGACCAGGTTTAGCCCGCGAGCCGACGCGGTTTACCGGGATGTGGCCGCTGCGAGCACTGCAGCTACTTGGAGCCACTGGCGAGAGTTGCAGGCCGCCTGTACCTGTCAGTGCACCACCCATAAGGGTCTGCTAGTACACCTAAGCGGAAACAGACGCCCCTCTACATCCCAGGAGAGCTGCTAAAGTACGGCGGTAAGGAATTGCACTCGGCTGTATGGAAACTTTTTGTTTTAATGTGGGGAAAAAGAACAAGTCCCTGACATTTTCAAAGTGTCTGTCATTAGGGCTCTATATAAAAACAAGGGTGATCGATCTGATTGCAATTCCTACCGCGGTATTTCACTGCTATCAGTCCCCGGAAAAGTCTTTGCCAAGGTTCTTCTGTACCGCCTTATGGATCTTTCAGAAAAGATTCTGCCAGAAACCCAGTTTGGCTTCCGACCTGACCGAGGCACCTGTGAGGCAATTTTCTCAGTGCGTCAACTCAAAGAAAAAAGCAGAGAACATGGTCAAAATCTGTATCTCTGTTTTGTTGACCTTGAGAAGGCTTTTGACAGCGTCTCTCGAGAAGCCCTCTGGTCGGTTCTGGGGAAGTTAGGATGCACGGAGAAGTTTGTGAGACTTTTGCGACTTCTACATGATGATATGTTGAGCTGCGTCGCTGTAGACGCTCATCAATCAGGCTTTTTCCCCGTCACCTGTGGGGTAAAGCAAGGGTGTGTTCTAGCGCCCACTTTGTTTGCGTTATATTTCTCTGTGGTAATTCGTGAAGTCTTGCAATCGACTTCTGAAGGTGTCCGCATCCGCTTCCGCACGGATGGAAATCTTTTTAATTTGGCGAGACTAAAAGCTCGCACAAAAGTGTCGTACGCCTTAATCACGGATATAATCTATGCGCTCGATTTGTGCTTTGTAGCTGAATCCCCAGGCGGCCTGCAGCGGCTTATGTCGGGATTTCACGAGTCCTGCCGAAAATTCGGCTTAAAGGTAAGTGTCAAAAAGACGGAAGTGATGTCACTTGACGTCCACGGTCGTGAGACACTGGCCGTTAACGTCGGCGACGACGTTCTGAAGCAGGTAGATAAGTTTCGTTATCTGGGGAGCACAATAACATCGAAAGTGTGACCTCGATGCTGAAGTCAATAGCAGAATCGGTGCCGCAGCAGCAGCATTCGGTAAGCTGAATAGTCGAGTTTTCAGCTCACATGACCTTAAGCTGGCCACAAAAATTTCCATTTATATGGCAATTGTGCTGCCCAATATTTTGTACTCTTTTGAGACATGGACCGTTTACCGTCATCACATTCGCACACTGGACCGCTTTCATCTTAAATGTTTGCGTAAGATCCTTAATATCAGATGGGCTGACCGTGTGCGGAATACGGAAGTTCTAAGACTAGCCAAAGTGGGAGGCATTGAAACCTACCTCATGCGGCGACAACTCTGTTGGTGTGGACATGTCTCGCGGATGGTGGATCAGCGAGTGGCAAAGCGCATCTTCTTTAGTGAACTTCAGGAGGGCAAGCGTAAGCAAAGCGGTCAACTTCTCAGGTACAAAGATGTGTTAAAGCGTCACATGAAGAGGTGTAGCATAGAACCTTCGCAGTGGGAAAGACAGGCTAGTAACCGGCCTGAATGGAGATCCTTGGTGAAATCCAAAATTCGAGATTTTGAAGCCGATCGCTGCTCTGAGCTTGATGCCAGACGCGATGAACTGAAAACCCGTCCACCTGCGGCGATCAGTTACAATTACGTTAATGAAGTGCTTACGTGCCCGCAATGTGCGAGTATCTTTTCCAAAAAGATTGGCTACATAAGCCACATGCGAGCACACGAACGCCAACTGTTAAGGAGTTGAAGCAGTCGCCGTGGCCGAAATCGGTCTGGAGCAATAATATGTTTTATCAAATTTTAATTCTTGACTGACTTTGATGAGAAAACTTTGACATTTACATAGACTCTACGGTTCTTATTTATAAACCGATCTAAAGATTGAGAGCAATGAGATTGAGCAATTGAGAGCCCGATGGTGTAGTGGATAGGGCCGCTGCCTCCTAAGCGGGAGGTCGTGGTTCGAATCCCACCACGTACCAATGTGTTTTTCGGTATTCGAATTTCATATGTACGTTTATTCGGCGCTTTTTCCGTGCTTCGGAAGGCACGTTAAGCCGTTGGTCCCGGTTAATATCGTTTAATACCGAAGATATTAGTCGTTAAGCCATATCAGAGGCCAGTGCTAAGCGTTGGCGGCTTGAAAACTCTGTCCTAATCTAGGATTGGGTCTGGTTTCCCTTCTGGGTTGCGGAGGTCAGATGGCAGTCGCTCTGTGTAAAAACCAATACCCTCGTTCAATCCACTAGATTAGGTAGCCGACCCCGTGAGATACGGGATAAGGCTAGGGAGATGATGATGATGATGATGATGATTTGACAGGCCACTTTGTACTGAAACATCATTTCTGATACGAACTCAAACTAGCTGTCAATCTCAAGAGCTGTTTACCAATATTTACGACGTCGTAGTTAGAGTGTTGTGTTTGTAATTAGGTATATTGGACTTTCAGAAAATTAAAAAGCGCTTATTCTTTGATTTATAAGAGGCCTACTTCATCAAAAAGTTCTCAATCTCAAATTCACTTTAAAAACAACAACTAAATGTCGATATTAATCACATGTCGGTCTGTCCAGTTTGCTTGGGCGGCCAATCAGCGTAAATTGGCAACTCGACATACGATGAATGACCATCATCAATCCTCCTTACCGGCTGTTTCGGATAACTGCATAATGCCATGTAAGCTACGTAATGTATTGTAATCTTACTATTACAGGCAACAATGTCACCATAAACCACGTCGTTGCAACACCCCTTTATTTATTAGGGTTGACTGTTTTGTAAAGACCGTGATTTTATTGCGAAATTGTTTGACTTATGATTTGTATCTTTAATTCTGATTATGATTAATACTTTCATGATGAGTGGTAATATTAGATTGGATATATTAAATCTGAAAGTACCTATTGTTTTCTTCAATTATTTCAAAACGGTCGATTATTGACCATTGCAACGAGTAACTGATTAATTTATTATTCCTGCAAAAAAGACTATTGTTTAACACTTATACGAGGGTCATTCAATAAATACTTAGCCTACAAAAAGAAAACGAAAATTTTGGAAAAGTGGCAATTTATTTTTCAACATAGTCTCCTTTTAGTTCTATACACTTAGCCCAGCGATGCTCCAACTTTTTTAACCCGTCCGAAAAATAGTTTTTGTCAAACTCTGCAAAATAGGCCTCCGTGGTGGCGATGACCTCCTCATTTGATCCATATCTATTCCCGGCGAGTGACTTTTTCAGATTAGGAAACAGAAAGAAGTCACAAGGGGCCAAATCTAGAGAATACGGTGGATGGGGCAGCAATTCGTAGCGTAATTCGACCAATTTGGCCATGGCAACGGCAGACGTGTGAACCGGTGCGTTGTCGTGGTGAAACAGCACTTTTTTCTTCGCCAGATGGGCTCGTTTTTTCTTTAATTCGGCGTCGAATCGGCCCAATAAATCGGCATAGTAAAGCCCTGTAATTGTTTTACCCTTCTGGAGGTAATCGATGTAGATCACACCTCGTGAATCCCAGAAAACGGTGGCCATAACTTTTCCGGCCGATTTTACAGTTCTCGCCTTCTTTGGAGCACGTTCCCCGGTCTGGATCAATTGTTTTGATTGCTCCTTGGTCTCTGGTGTGTACCAGTGGATCCAGGTTTCATCGACGGTCACAAAACGACGCAAAAACTCCGCTGGATTCCGCTTAAACAGCGCCAAACACGTCTCCGATGTGGTCTCACGGTTGCGCTTGTTTTCCGGTGTGAGTAAACGCGGCACCCATCGCGCCGACAGCTTTCTCATGCCGAGTTCCTCGTGAAGAATATGATGCACTGTTCCTTCTGAAATGCCTACAGTCTCAGCTAGCTCCCGAACCTTCAATCGGCGATCTGCCAATACGAGATCATGGATTTTTTTAATGTTTTCCTCCGTAGTAGCTGTTTTCGGTGCACCTGGACGTGGTTCATCAAAAACCGACGTACGGCCACGTGCAAACTCGTTGAACCAATTCTTGACGGTGGCCATAGAAGGAGAAGAGTCACCGTACACAGCATCCAAGCGCTCTTTGATTTCGAAGCGCGTTTTCCCTTCCAAAAATAGGAATCGAATCACCGAACGATATTGCTCTTATTCCATTTTTGTAAAACCGATCGACACGTTCGCTTCCATAAGTTGTAAAATTAAAACAAATGAAGGGATTGGAATGAAAATTTGAAAAAAGAATTAAAAAAGAATGTGCTACACTGTGTTTAAACTCTTTTGAAACTACAGCGCCCTCTGGCAATGAGGCTCGGTACTTATTGAATGCACCTCGTAATTACAAATATTAACATAAATTGTCCCAAATGGTGAGTAAGTTGAGTCAAATAAATTGAGATATAAATGAGGACTTAAAGCAGCAACACGCAGGCGTCACGCGTGCGTAGTGATAAACTCTACGTTGGCGCATCCCTCTGCCAGGACGCGCGCGTAGAGCGTAAGGTGACGCACATGTGTTGTAGGCAATGCAAAAAGCATAAACAGCGTGTTGAGCGCAACCTTGCGCGCAGTAAATGACGCCTGTGTGTTGCATTTAGTAAAGAACTAACCCAGTCTTAGCAAAGTTCGTCCACATCTGCACCATCCTCTTGGAGACGGACAGCTCCGTGGAGTCGTCATCCAGCCTGTAGTTCAGTCTTGAGAAGTAGAACAAATAGCCCATCTCATCACCGTGACACGCTCCCGGGTGATTGATACCCAGCATCCGCTTGAAGAGCCCTAGGGCTCCGTCAAACGAGAACCGGTATAGGTAGGTGGGACTGGTCCGGTTGGTATTTCCCTGTATCCTGAGGGTTTCGAGGAGTGGCCGCAGGAACATCACGTCGGTGAATAACTGGAAATATGAGAAAATGATAAGTTTCGTAAAAATAAAATTACTTTTGCTAAATCTTAAACCCGTCTTTACAGAAAGTTGTAAAGAGTTTAGATAAGCGCCGATGTACCCTGCAAAATATTACTCCTGAAAGCACCATGTTCTTCTAACAGATGTGTTTTTCTGTGCTGCATCTTCTTCAGTAAGTCTTTAAAGTCCCATCCTGAACTTGAGAACCGGGTCTGCCCCTTAGACGCGACTTAGGGTCTTGTCTCATCACATCTCACGGAGGAAAGGAGCTACTTACGTCGATAAGGCTGTCGATGTTCCTGATATCAACAGGCCGCTGCTGGAAATAGAATGCCCGGATGTGGTCGGCCACCCGGCGGCTCTGGGCCTCGTCTCCCGTGAGGAGTTCTGGAGGCACCACACGACGGAATTCCCGGTCCAACTCGCTGAGTAGTTTAGGATAGCGTTGGAGTCCTGCAATTTAATACATACATACATATAATCACGCCTTTATCCCTAATGGGGTAGGCAGAGCGTTAACGACATATACGAAGGTCGTTTCGCCACGTCTGACAACATTTTGAGGATTATTTAAGATAGATTTGTACGTATATTGCTATAGTGACAGGTTGTCAGCCCATCGCCTAAATTGCAATATATTGAAACCCTCGGATCCCTTAGCTGGTTTTTACAGCATGCCCGGGAGGAAATGCAGCTGGCACATTCTATGTTTTTCTTTCGCTCCCAGTCCAGCATGGAAGATTTAATGTAGAGCGTAAACGATACAATTAGAGTAAAAATACAAATTGGTAGAACTAGGCATCAATATAAAAACTTTGGTGGAGGGCTATCTAACTAAAATTGAACATCTTTACTCAGTACATGTTAAACAAAAATTCTCATTTCAAATAAAGTCAAAAATGGACCGGTTTTTCAAGAGCTCACGAGGATATCAAGGATCTACCTCTTTTCGATACCTACGAAAGAAAACTCTGTTTCATAAGCATATTTCACAAGAGAAGAAAATTGGTGTTTTTTCCGTCACTTGTAATGTAACTTAACCCATGATCGCCTGAAAATTTTATACCGCAGCTACTTACATACATACATATAATCACGCCTTTATCCCTAATGGGGTAGGCAGAGCGTGAACAACCTAAACAAAGGTCGTTTCGCCACGTCTCACAATGTTTTGAGGGTTATTCAAGATAAATTTGTAGGTATATTGCTGTAGTGACAGGTAGTCAGCCCATCGCCTAAATAACAATATAGGTACTGAAACCCTCGGATCCCTTAGCTGGTTTTTTGCAGCATGCTCGGGAGGATATGCAGCTGGCACATTCTATATTTTTCCTCGCTCCCAGGCCAGCATGTAAGATAAAACAGCTATGTTTGTTTATATAACAAAATAGTACCATAGCCATAGGTCCAATTACGGGTGTATCATATTAATACATGAAGCGTGACAAAGCAGGCCTCTAATACTGTGATATGGCAATGTAATAAGGTGCCAAGCGAAACACGTAATCGTCACGTCTATGGCATTATTTACTTGGCCGCACATAACTAGGCAGCACTTTCCTTCCTGTGACCGTAAGAATGTTACATGCCATGTTGGTATTACGTTTGATTACCAATTTCCATAGTTTTCTTGTCAGAGGCCTATAGGCGGTTTAAAAATTGTGACATAAGGGTTCAACAGGTCGATCGACTCGATACCCACACGACAGAAGAAGATAGTTTTCTTAACTGCCTCCATGGTTAAGTGGTTTTTGTTTACGATTGATAAGAAGATAGTTTATCTTTAAGTCAGAAAAATAAAATGCAATATGTTCAATAGATAAAGAGCGTAGCTTAAATTGTGCGTTGATTAATGTACGAGTAAGTTTATTTATCGCATCAACATAATATAACGTATTATTTACTTCCATGCTGGCATGAGAGCGAGAGTAAATCATAATGTGGCAGCTGAATTTCCTTCCGGGCATGCTGTAAAAATTAGCTAAGGGATTCGAGGGTTTCAGTATATTACAATACAATAAATTTATTTCAGATTTACAAAGAGTTAGTAATACATAAACAATCCTACATACTAATGTTAGTACTTACAAAATGTGCTTAGCATAGGATTTACATGTAGTTTGGTCCAGTGTTCAAAGAATGAATTTAGGCGATGGGCTGACAACCTGTTACTACAGCAATATACCTACAAATCTTTCTTAAATAACCCTCAAAACATTGTCAAAATTGGCGGAACGGCCGTTGTGAAGGTCCGCTCTGTCTGCCCCATTAGGGATAAAGGCGTGAGTGTATGTATGTATTATTTAGACTGTGTTATTTTTGATTAAGTAACATTTGAGGCTAAGCAATACAAACATGGATTATTATGACCAGCGAACACATTTCATTGCGGATTTTACTTTGTTTAGTGCTAGTGACTCAGTGGTTCCGTTTTCGACACCCACTTCGACACAGAACCTGACACGGATCTGCAGATCATCTTGGTACATAGCAAGTTTAGCAATCTGTATCAATGCTAGGTAGGTGTATACTGGGCTCGATTCTCGATTTTGCTGCTAAAACTAAAATTAAAATCTATTTCTCACTTTCAGACTAAAAACATTGAAAAAGGACAGGATTCTCTCCAGTTTTAGATTTATAGTCGGTGGTTTTATGCGTTATCTGTCATTTTTATCCGCTGTTATATTATGATATGTCGGATAAAATTGACAGAAATCAATAAGAGCCCGATGGTTAAGTGGATAGGGCCGCTGCCTCCTGAGCGGGAGGTCGTGGTTCGAATCCTACCACGTACCAATGTGTTTTTCGGTTTTCGAATTTCATATGTACTTTTATTCGGCGTCTTTTCCGTGCTTTGGAAGGCACTTTAACCAGTTGGTCTTGGTTAGTATCGTTTAACATCGTAGATATTAGTCGTTAAGCCATGTCAAAAGCCAGTGCTAAGCATTGGCGGCTTGAAAACACTGACCTAATCTAGGATTGGGTCTGGTTTTCCTTCTGGGTTGCGGAGGTCAGATGGCAGTCGCTTTGTGTAAAAACCAGTACCCTCGTTAAATCACCTAGATTAAGTAGCCAACCCCGTGAGATACGGGATAAGGCTAGGGAGATGATGGATAAAATTGACAGAAATACTGAGAAAACGTGCAACAGCGCGTCAAAATCTAGCGGACAAAGTGGTTAAACCTTAGAGTATTAGTTGCCTGTCCTTTAACAATTTTATTATTTTGAAAGTGACAGATTAATTTTAATTTTAGGTTTAGCCGGTGGTATCTAGAATCGAGCCCATTAAATAATTAAATTACTAGCTGGTTCCTGTGACTTTTCTTATAGCTATTAGCTACCTTTGATTTTCATGCGCCATTTTCCCGTACTCAATCGTAAAAATATAGTTAGCTATAGCTTTGTTATTAGTTACATACATACCTACATAAATTAAACTTAAATAGTTCTAAAAAAATCTAGAAGAAAAGCTCTCGTTGACTTAGAGTACAATTGTACACAAAATACACAAATAGATTTTAATTCATAGTCACCCAACACCCGACAATGGCTGAATACGGGCTGAAGAAGGAGATTTTCATCAAAACAAATTGTCATATTTCTAATACCGAAGAATTTATAAATGCATTAAATCGAATAGATAAAATTCCATAGATTGATTTGAGGTTATTTTAGCATATTTTAGCACACGTGCGTATTAGTTTGCGAAATTCAGTTATATTTGGAAGATGATTCCATTATTGCCCAACTCTCTCAAATTAACACAAGACCGCCAGCTGGTTTGCGAAACATTTGCACTTTGCGACTGCACACCACAATATATGCACGTTTTATGGACTCTAATATAATGTTCGGCATTTAAATTTACTGGTAATAAGACCTAGCTATTTGACTTTGAATATTTGTGTGTGTAGAAATGGATTTCTTCCATGCTGGACTGGGAGATATAGAAAAACATAGAATGTTCCAGCTGCCCTACCTCCCGGGCATGCTGCAAAAGTCAGCAAAAGGAACTCGAGGGTTACAGTGTATTGTAATTTAGGCGATGGGCTGTCACTATACCAATACAAATTACAATCTAAAATTGCCCTCAATTTATGTCAGAAATGGCGGAAGCGCCTTTTACGAGGCGTTTAACGCTCTGCCTACCCCGTAAGGGATAAAGGCGTGATTTTATGTGTGTATGTATGTAGAAATGGAGATTCATGTATTTTTAAGTTTCTCGTTTTATCTTTTTGTTAAGATATTAAGTACAGAAACATTTACAATACAGACTAATAAAATAAAATAAAAACAACAACAATAAAAAAAGAACAAAACTTAACAATTATCGAAGAGCCCGCCCCGCATCGATATTAAGTAGTTAGTGTAAAATCGAATCGTCGGTCCTGCACAAGATTGGTGTGCCCTCCATAAGACAATTACCAAAAAGCTCAAGACTCTATGTAAACTCTATTAATCTAATCGATGTGGATTAGATTAATAATTTTATTATACCTAGGTACTGGGCTCGATTCTAGATAACACCGGTTAAAAATATAATTAAAATCTATCTGTCACTTTCAAAATAATGAAATTGAAAAAGTCTATGGTTTTACACTTTGTCCGCTAGATTTTGACGCGCTTGTGCACGCTTCCCCAATATGTCTGTAAATTTTATCCGCCATATCATATGACGGCTGATAAAAATGTCGGATAACTCATAAAACCACCGACTATAAATAAAAAACCGGGAAGAATAAATCTCGTGTCCTTTTCCAATGTTTTTAGTCTGAAAATGACAAATAGATTTTAATTTTAGTGTTAGCCGGTAAATCTAGAATTGAGCCCATTACTACATTCATAAATTTAAAAGCTTCGCTCTTGTAACCACCAACTTTACTACTTCATTACAAAATGCAAAATAATATCGTTGTAAAGCATTCATATTTCTTTACATGTATTTAATATGAACCAATAACAGTGTCTTTTCATTATGTAACTTGCAATTAAAAGTTCAATCGTGATGCGATTATTACATCTTTGAGCCATTTTCGTGCGTTTTTTAAAGATAAGTGTATATTTTTACCCGACTACGGCAAAGCCTTACGAAAGGGTTATTAATTAATTTAAGGATTGTAAAACTATTTCAAAGGATTCAATTGTGTTATTATTGTTAATATTACCTGTTTAAATAACCAATGTTATCTCGAGATTTTTCTGATCAAATAGAAAATGGATCAATAGTGACTAAATGAAGGGTACTCAACCAAGGAACACATACATATAATAACGCCTGTATCCTTGATGGGGTAGGCAGAGTGTCAACGACCCAAACAAAGGTCATTCCGCCACGTCTGACAAGTTTTGAGGGTTGTATAAGATAGATCTGTATATTGCTGCAGTGACAGGTTATCAGGCCGTCGCCTAAATAATATACTGATACCCTCGAATTCATGCTGGTTTTTACAGCATGCCCGGGAGGAGATGCAGCTGCCACATTCTCTGTTTTTCTATCGCTCCCAGTCCGGCAAGGAAGTAACCAAGGAACACAAGTAGGGCCTAAACAAAACCCAAGACAATATTATGCTGAGTAGCAGCCATTTTGGTATAAATTTTGTTTAGTTTTAAGTTTAGAGAGAGTTTTAGAGAGCTCGATGGTGTAGTGGATAGGGCCGCTGCCTCCTGAGCGGGACGCGGGTCGTGGTTCGAATCCCACCACGTACCAATGTGTTTTTCGGTTTTCGAATTTCATATGTAAGTTTATTCGGTGCTTTTTCCGTGCTTCGCAAGGCACGTTAAGCCGTTGGTCCCGGTTAATATCGTTTAATACCGTAGATATTAGTCGTTAAGCCCTATTAGAGGCCAGTGCTAAGCATGCTTGAAAACTCTGACCTAATCTAGGATTGGGTCTGGTTTCCCTTCTGGGTTGCGGAGGTCAGACGGCAGTCGGTCTGTGTAACCAGTACCCTCGTTCAATCCCCTAGATTAGGAAGCCGACCCCGTGAGATACGGGATAAGGCTAGGGAGATGATGATGAGTTTTAAGTTCAGTATATTTTTTTTTTGTAACATTTATTACTAAATAAAATTTCTTCTATTCTATTCTATAAGTAAAATATTTAGGTATGAACAAAAATTTACTTAGTTAAATATAACTAGTTATCTCTTCCTCACACTGTTACTCACAGCTGTTAGTAGCCCCGAAAAAAAGTAGATAACCTATCGATATGTTTATTTAATTTGATTGATTCGTTGCATTGATCTAATTCTTATTAATCCTTTTTAATCTGTTCCAAAAACGTCAGTCATTCCTTATGTAGGTAAATTATTTTCACCTGTTTAACTCGTAAAGGGCAAATGGAATCACTTATCTTTTCGATATGCTCATATAACAACAATAGGATTCAATTATGATTATGACACTCGCGTCGAATAAACATTTCTGTCTTGTCATATCAAGTGTCATACTGGGTGTAACGGACAGCATCCCGCAAACTGATAGGGGTTGCACAGTCAACAAAAATGAACAACTATCATCAGGAATTTCTTTCAGGAGATGAAATAGAAATTTGAACTTCCCTTCCAATTTGTATGGAAAACAATAATTTTGTTTTCATTTCCTGAAAAAAAAAAGCCGGTGATAGCTGTTCAGTGTCGTTGACTGTACAACCCCTACACAGTTGCTGTCGCTGTCCTTTACACCACGAATATTTCCCTTACTATAATCAATGCAAATAGTTGTCAGTTTCTTATACATACATACATATACATATAATCACGCCTTTATCCCTAATGGGGTAGGCAGAGCGTAAAAGACCTAAACAAAGGTCGTTCCGCCACGTCTGACAAAGTTTTGAGGGTTGTTTAAGATAGATTTGTAGGTATATTGCTATAGTGACAAGTTGTCAGCCTATCGCCTAAATTGCAATATACAGAAACCCTTAGATCCCTTAGCTGGATTTTACAGCATGCCCGGGAGGAAATGCAGCTGGCACATTCTATGTTTTTCTCTCACTCCCAGGCCAGCATGGAAGCTGTTTCTACGTTACACTTTTAGCCCAACCAAAGACTTTGAAAGATTCACCAAGCGAGAAATTGTCTCTTGACTAACCTAATGTCCAAACTGCAATAGCAGTACCAATTTTCTCTAACCATCATAAATAGTTGAAGAATTTGAATAATTACATCCGCTGCCGAGCAATTTAGTTGCATTTATCTCCGAAATGAAGGGTTTCCTAATTTGAAATGGTCGGGTAGGGCTCCACGACCTGTTTCCACATGGCATACTTGCCAACTTTTATCTGCTGGTGGCGAGCAGAGCGGAAACGATTGCAGAAAACTGCAAAATAATCCTGTGCGAGTAAGGACCGAACGCCATTTAAAAGTACTAAGGCTCGTTTATGAAGCGATCTCAATATTGAGAGCAATATTAAGTATGGATTTGACAGGTCATATTGTACTGAAATGATTTTTCTGACACGAACTCAAACTAGCTGTCAATCTCAAGTGATGTTTTACCAATTCGGGCCTAAGTTGCCATACAGCAGCTTTAACAATCCTTTGCATGGGAATAAGCAGCCACGTACCACGCTTTACAAGCAGATTGGTCGCGCAGCATCACTACATACCTAGTACAAAACAAAGTCGCTTTCTCTGTCCCTATATCCCTATGTATGCTTAGATCTTAAAAACCTTGACGAGGATTTTGATGCGGTTTCTTTTAACGGATAGAGTGATTCAAGAGGAAGGTTTATATGTATAATACATGCATAATATAGTAGAGAAACACTGATGATTTCCGTGCGAAGCCGGGGCGGGTCACTAGTTTTACATATACGAGTATTTATAGATAACTGCTCTGCTGCCCATTAGAAAATAGAACCTCCGGATCAAGGGGCAGACAGATGATTGATATCACAGACACTGTTATTGCGGATCTACATACATACATAATAATCTCGCCTTTATCCCTAATGGGGTTGGCAGAGCGTAAACAACCTAAACAAAGGTTATTCCGCCACGTCTGACAAAGTTTAGAGGGTTATTTAAGATTGATTTGTAGGTATATTGCTGTAGTGACAGGTTGTCAGCCTATCGCCTAAATTAGAATATACTTCTTCTTCTTAGCGAGTGGATTCTCGAGTCAATCGACCCGATATCAGTCAATATACTGAAACCCTCGGATCCCTTAGCTGGCTTATACAGCATGCCCGGGAGGTAATGCAGCTGGCACATTCTATGTTTTTCTCGTGCTCCCAGGCCAGCATGGAAGAACCATGAAAGTGGCGGATCTACATTAATACAAAAAATATCTAGAACTGAAGTTCAATTCAAGTGGCATTAGACCCTAATCTAGCTCGTGAAATAGTATTACAAGGTGAGCATGGCGCGCGGTGACAGGATAGGAAGGTAAATACGCGAGCGCAGGCAGTCGCCGGTTCCGCTTACCAACTCAGTGCTGCCAGACTATCGTAAACTACATTAGAGAAAATGCCGCCGTGGTCTAGTGGCTAGTGCCATGGACTCCTGATCCGGAGGTGTTGGGTTCGGTTCCCAGGGGGGAAACACAAAGTTGATATTTGGGAATTTATCACTTTGTGATTTTTATCCCAGTTTGGTTAGGACATTGCAGGCTGAATCACCTGATTGTCCGAAAAAGAAAAAGATTTCGTGCTTCGGAGGGCACGTTAAGCCGTCGGTCATGTCAGAGGTCTGATAGTTGTACTACTAGGCGGCTTAAAAACTCTGACACCAGGGTTTCAGAAGAAGAAGAATATTAGAGAAAGAGGAAGACACAAGGTAGAATTCTTGCAACTTGAAGCATTTAAAAAACAGACATTATAAATAGCGAAGAGTTTTAAGTATCAAGCGTTCTATCTGAAATATTTAGGTACCATAATTGTTCACCTACCATAATTAGTCAAATTCGGCTAAAATGCTTTCTGTTGGGCAATTAATGTTCTACCACTCAGGTATGTACATATGTACCACGCAGGTATGTATATATGTAAATGTGTATACGTGGAATTGGTAGGCGTGATTTTTAGTTTGTACGTTTATAAATGTGAATGCCTCTATAAAAGTCTTTTTCAGTGTAGAGTGTAAGCCTGTACTTTCTTTTCAATAAACAATAGAGTTATTCGCGATTTTATGAGCCACCATGTTGGGTCAAAGGTGGGCCGAAGGGAAAAAGTTGTAGAAAAAAGATGACGAGTCTGGCAACACAGTACAGTTGCGCCATCCACCGCAGCAGTGACCGCAGTAATGTCGACGTTGATTACTTAGTTATCTACCTACTCTTTAGTCTTTGCCGTCGACTGTAACGGAAATTCCGCACGTAGGACTTAATTTGAGCTAGCACGAGCTGGCTAACTGGAAAATTCTACTGCACCTCTAAGTTATTAGGATGCAGGACTAATTTTGGTGTTAGGACATTCTAAATTAAACACGTTGCGTTATATTTCCGTTCCCAAGTTATTTCCTAACTCTTCTTAAAGATTAAAGCAAACCAACCACATTTTAGCTTAAAACCCCTTGCAACTTCCAAGACCACTTACTTTAAAAGACTACCTATTAATCACTAAAGTATGCTTAGGTAAGTTATGTTTAGAGTTTAAGCTTTGAAGGTAATTTTAATAAAATCTCTTCGAAAATTAAAAATGTAGGTAGTTGAAGTAGCGATCGATTAACAAGAGAGAATATTACTTGCATTTATCGTGACATATTATAATGGTGGTGTTGGTTTCAAATTGGTTTTAAATACTTACTTCTAAAGAGAATAATCCCTTCCTGCGCATTGTACCCGGTCAGCAGCGGCACATCAGTCCCTAGTATCAGCTTCCGCGGGTGCTGTGCAGGTTCACGAGCTAAACGGGCTCCAGCCTTGACCAAGAGCTCACTATGTGCGGCACTAAGATACCTAAGAGGAATATAAACAAAAACTCACTTCTGAAAAGAATAACTCCTTCCTGCGCATTGTACCCGTCAGCAGCGGCACGTCAGCCCCTGGCATCAGCTTCCGGGGGTGCTGTGCAGGTTCACGAGCTAAACGGGCTCCAGCCTTGACCAAGAGCTCACTATGTGCGGCACTAAGATACCTAAGAGGAATATAAACAAATACTCACTTCTGAAAAGAATAACTCCTTCCTGCGCATTGTACCCGGTCAGCAGCGGCACGTCAGCCCCTGGCATCAGCTTCCGGGGGTGCTGTGCAGGTTCACGAGCTAAACGGGCTCCAGCCTTGACCAAGAGCTAACTTTGTGCGGCACTAAGGTACCCAAGAGGAATAAAAACAAATACTCACTTCTGAACAGAATAATCCCTTCCTGCGCGTTGTACCCGGTCAGCAGCGGCACATCAGCCCCTGGCATCAGCTTCCGCGGGTGTTGCGTGAGGAAGGCGTCCGGCACGTCGGGCTCCACTGCCGGCACGAACGGCAGCGCCACCGTGCTGTGCAGGTCCACGGACTTGCCCGGAGCGCCGGCTAAACGGGCACCAGCCTTTACGAGGAGTTCGCTGGGTGTGGCGCGGAGGTAGCCTAGAGGATGAAAGATATTGGATAATAGATGAGACAATTTTATTGCCAAGATTAAAAGACAAGTGTTAAAACAAGGTAACAAAGTGTCCACGGTGATTTTCGTAATATAAATTCCGAATCTTTGGTTGGTTTGGTTGGTAATATTGTGAGTCTCGCTCTGCGCTATCGCCCGGTGGAACAGACCCCTTGATGTGCTAGTGTACTGAACCCACCGAGCAGCTCCGCAGTGCTGTTGGTGTCGATGCCCAGCTCGCGGCCGAGCTCGAACGCGCGCTCGCGAGGGTTGTTTGTGAGCGCCCACGGGGACAGCGCCAGCCCGCTCTGCGCTATCGCTCGGTGGAACAGACCCTGATGGAAACATGCAAAGTACTTCAGTTCAGTCTTTTAAACATACCTATTCACTTGCTGTAAGCTGTGCTAAAAGTCAGAATGTTAATCATTATTCTGTTGTTTTAATTTCGTAAATCATTACCTTTTCAGGGACATCAAAACGTCTTCACATTATTAGTAATGGAATGTCAAAAGCCAAAGACCTCTACAAAGATAATTGCAGCATAAACTTGTGTTGAAAAATAATCGTGTTGTAATCTTAATTGTATAGAAGTTTAGTTGCAGGTCGTCTGATTGCAAACAGATCTTTTGTTGGTTGATGTGATGGGCTTGTGCAAATAGCTTTGTAACGCAGTCATCAGCCATATATGGGCACGTCACGAAAAAGGTTTATTTAATTGATTTCGACCTTGATAAATAAATACAATAAACGATTTGTAAATTCACTATTAAATATTTAAAGATTGTTCAAAGCGAGTTGGTGTACCTAGGTATCAAACTTAAAAATACTAAATAGTGCCAAAGGGTTTTTAGGTTGTCATCTAGGGTTTTCATCATGTTTTCATTTAGTAATTTAGTTTACCTATAAAGTGCCTAATTTACACAACTATAAGATTCTCGTATCGTTGGAAAAAGAAGTTATGTTTTCGATTCTTTTTAGATTACAATCTCTTTATTCATCGATTTAGTTTCCCCATGTGCCCGCCGCTTTTCGCAAAAAAAAAATCATAGCCATTAAACCAAATGAAAACAAAATATTTAGTTTTTTGAAAGTAAAAGGCTACGGGCTGTTTGTTTTGTTAAGTCAGTATTTTTACATTTTAAGTTTCCACAAAAAGAGTTTTTATTTATGGTGAACCTCAGATTAAAAACTCCTTGTATAGTAGAACGTCTGTTTGTGGATTTTGTTTTTAGAACTTGGAAAATCTATACGAGCTCTATCAGAATAACAATATTTGTAACAAGGATTCGCCCATTTTATCCTACCTTGGAGGCTGGAGACAGCATGTGCAGATGAACCGAAGCAGCTCCGGCAGACTCGCCGAAGATCGTCACTCTGCTTGCGTCGCCGCCGAAGTATTCGATGTTGTCACGCACCCATTTCAGGGCCAGCACTTGATCCTACGACAATTTAAAAAAATAAGGTAACAAAATAGATAATGTTCGTAAATCACGCATATATCCCTAACAAGACGGATAGAGTATCAATGACACAAAAAAGCGATTGAGAAATAATGTTGTCATTCTGTTTTTATTTTTATCAAATACGAAAGTTATTTTTGGTGGCGTTTGTTTCAAAGGTTTGGGTTACACTATTCTGAAAAAATATTTTAGCTATAAATTGTACTGTCCAGAATCTAAGCCAATTTCATTTCAAATTACTGTAATTTTCCATAATTCCTAAGATAATTATTTAAGTTAAATAACGTACAAATGGACAGCAAAACGGATAATTGTTGACGTCGTGTCGTCGTTTCAGCACGACGAGCACGAACAAAAAAAATACGATTTCGGAATATGGTAACAAAGTAGTCTACAAACAATCAAAGAACTCATCCTTCCGAATTATCCGACCGGACAAAACACCTTGACATGAGGTGTTTTTTTTAAAATATTATGTAGAGTCACGAGGAAGAACCTGCGTAATGCGTTCCCCTAAGGCATCAACTGTATTTTAAAAACTGTTTGTTCGCTCGGAAAAAGAATCAGCTGATCCATTCATTTGTTTTTATGCTTTTTTATTGCTTTAACTGTAGTGCCCTAGAATTTCTATTTTCAATGGCAAGGGCAAAAAACAACTCGTTGGAATGTTATCATGGCTGCCGTGGCGAAATAGATGTCTCGCCAAAGCAGAACTGGTGTAACCTTCGGGTAAACATTACAACATTCCGAACTCCAAATCTCTTAAGTAGATTAGATAAATCCAAGGGTAAAATATTTACCCTCGGATATTGAGCACACTTGTTGATCGACATTTATATTGTAAAGTAACACAAATCCGTACCAATCATGACAAATTGCGTAGTTCTCTTCCATGCTGGCCTGGGAGCGAGAGAAAAACATAGAATGTGCCAGCTGCATTTCCTCCCGGGCATGCTGTAAAATTCAGCTAAGGTATTCGAGGGTTTCAGTATATTGCAATTTAGGCGATGGGCTGACAACCTGTCACTACAGCAATATACCTACATATCTATCATAAATAACCCTCAAAACTGTCAGACGTGGCGGAAAGATCTTTGTTTAGGTCGTTTACGCTCTGCCTACCCCATCAGGGATAAAGGCGTGATTATATGTATGTATGTAAGTATGTATGTTCTCTTTTAACTAAAGTATGGATCAAAATGTTTTCGCTAAGCACGCATCTAGTGATCGAGGCCTCCTTAGATAGGTACATTAGAATGATAAAGAGCACAACTAAATCTCGACCTCAATGATGGCCGTCACTTTCTGTTCTCTCATGATAGAAAATGCCAGGTTTAGACTTATATTAGTTAAGTCGAGATTTTTGCAACTACGAATTGCTAGCAATGTTTACCTTCAGTCCCATGTTGCCAGAAACCTCCTCGTTTTCCATGCTGAGGAAACCCAACGCGCCGAGCCGGTAGTTGAGGGTCACCAGCACAATATTGCCTCCCATGAGGTGGTCGGGGCCGTAGAGGAACGCGTTGCCAGATCCCACGGCGAACGCACCCCCGTGGATCCACACCATCACTGCCAGCTTCGGGTTGAAGCTAGACAAACAAGAACTGTATTATTTGGTTTGAATCTTACGCAGATGTTTGGAATTCTCTGTTATGTTATATAGGATCGTTCAGTCCCGGACTCTTATCCAAAGAAAGGCAAGTGTCTGATACAATTGCCCAGGTTTAGGGTGGAGTAATAAGAAGAAGATGTTACATCCAGGTTCCAGGTGAACTAAAATGCACGTGACTAAAGCGATTGGCATGAGAAAGATGTTATCTTAACGCAATATGGCCGTGCGTGCCACGTGGTGCGACTTTGATGATGATGACTCACCCAGTGATCTTCTCAGGCAGTGCTGGCGTGTATACATTGAGGAAGAGACAGTCCTCGTCCCCCTTGTAGGTATCGAAGAGCATGAACCGGTGAGGACACACGGCGCCTTCCTCTAAGGCATCTCTCACACCAGACCAGGGCTCCAGCGGCACCGGTGGCTTGAACCGTAGTGACCCGCGAGGCGGCTGCGCGTATCTGGGTAGAAGAAGAAATACTAAAACTCAAATAACAGACAGGTCAGGGAAAATGCTACCAAAACTTTGGATAGATAGGTCGTTAATTCACAATTTCCTGTATCCTGTCTCTATTCTATAGGAACAAGAAAAGTAAGTTATTTAAAAAAAATAACAGTTCTTTTTTTATCAATTATAACCTGTATATATTGCATATTTGTAGCACGTAGAAACTGTTATCTAATTTGTGGTAAAGACTAGTTTAATTCCATATTTGCATGAAATTGCTACTGATTGAGGACAGTGGGTAAATACAGTGTTAAGTTCCTATAGAACTGGATAAATCAAATTACTTTCGAAACAGACACAAGTTTAAATAAATATTACCTACATACATTTATCAAATTTTAGATGTAATCAGCAAAACAAATCCGGTAAATTAAAAAGTAAATGATGTAGTTAGCACAAATCCATCCTGTTTTGTGAATGTTAGCAAACTCTGCATTATCTTTGAGGGCCTAGCGGTAGCATATATGATAGATATTTTATACAGGAAATAGGATATTATAATTTCTAAACCGGATGTAAAAACAGAAACTGATAGGGGTTGCTAAGCTTAGTCAACGAAACCGAACAACTTACACAAGGAAATTCTTTCAGGAAATAAAAATATAATTTGAACTTCCCATACAAAATGACCACCTCGATCAGACATTTTGTATGGAAAATCAAATTGAAAAAAATCCTGCTGATAGTTGTTCAGTGTCGTTGACTAGGCAACCCCTATCAGTTTGCGGGACGCTTAGAACAGTAAGGTTTAGCATTAACCAATATTTTTAACTTATTTCCATGCTGGACTGAGAGCGAGAGAAAAACATAAAATGTGTTAGCTGCATTTCCTCCCGGGCATGCTGTAAAAACCAGATAAGGGATCCGAGAGTTTCAGTATATTATAATTTAGACGATGGGCTGACAATCTATAACTACAGAAATATACCTACAAATCTATCTGGAAGAATCCTTCAAAATTTTGTCAGACGTGGCGGAATGACCTTAGTTTAGGTTGTTTACGCTCTGCCTACCCCATTAGCGATAAAGGCGTCATTATATATGTATGTTAAACTTTATGTTTCTTAATAATAATGGAAGGATGTTTGGTTGTTTGGTAACATTCAGCCCTACAGTAGGAAATGAAGTACTTACCTATTTTAATAGCTCTTTTATGGTGATAAAAAATATAATTAAATATTTTTATAATTTTCCTATGCCGATGCGTATCATAGGAAATGTAATATTTTAATAACTACAATGGTATATGTAATATTTAAGTGGATGTAAGTACTTTAATTTCCAGTCATTGTAGCATTTACTCCTCCATAGTATATAGCATGTATGTGCAAGCTGCATTTCCTCACAGGAATTCTTCCATGCTGGACTGGGAGCGGGAGAAAAACATAGAATGTGCATTTCCTCCCGGGCATGCTGTAAATAACAGCTAAGGGATCCGAGGTTTACAGTATATCGCAATTTAGGCGATGGGCTAACAATCTGTCACTATAGCAATATACCTACAATGACTTTGTGTTGTTGTTTCTAGTTTGGTTAGGACATTGCAGGCTGATCACCTGATTGTCCGAAAAGTAATATGATCCATGCCGTCGGATGGGCATGTAAATGGTCGGTCCTGTGCCTGATTTCTCTCTGGTCCTGTCAGTCAATCTGTCCCATCAGAATAAGAGATTGAGGGAACAGAGAGTGCACCTGTGTGTAACGCAAACACTTGGGCACTAAAAACAAGTCCTGCGCAGTTGGCCTATCTCCGCGAGATTGGCCGCCGTCACCGAAAATCGGTGGGAGGACTATTATTATTCCTACAATTGTTTCTTAAATATTCCTCAAAATTTTGTCAGACGTGGCGGAACGATCTTTGTTTAGGTTGTTTACGCTCTGCCTACCCCACTAGGGATAAAGGCGTGATTATCTGTATGTATGTACTCCTCCATAGTTCCTTTTTCGTATGAAGAAACCATGAATGAAGCAAGCGGACGTGGAAAACATCCTGAGTCGTGACTCGTGGGTAGTGTGGGTACCTTTCGATGGTCTTTGACATCTTTGTCTCATCAGCCTTACTTCCTGCGCTAGTATTAATATCGTGGATTTCGGATTGAATGCGTATATCCGCTTGTTTTAAGTTGATTTGTTTCAATTTAATGTAATTTTTCACGTTTATTTCAATCTTATAAAACGGATAGATGAGGACATCTATGCAAGAAGTTTATATTAAATTATAATAGCCTATGCTAAACAATAAATTATTAAATATGGTCCGATATTTGTTTCTGAAGTTTACGTTCAAAACATCAATAATGGTTTTTAGAAAACAATATTTATTTCAATTTTTGTCAGACGTGGCGAAAGCGCCTTTTACGAGGCGTTAATCGTTCTGCCTACCCCGTAAGGGATAAAGGCGTGATTTATGTATGTATGTATATTTATTTCAAAAGAATTGTTGCGTTGCGAGCCGGCACGACAAAGCCATATTTAACTCACCTAATTCCTTTAAAGCTGAAGTAGGGCGTCTGCTGCGTGGTCCTAGCAATCACCCTTCTTCCTCTAAGCGCGCCCAGCTCCGTCATGACGACGGGCCCCCCGCCCACTCTCATTCGATCAACCAAGGCGTGCACCAGTCGTGCTGCACGTGCCGGCACGGCCTGCAGGCGCCGTAGAGCATGCTTCAGACCCACTGACTCGCTGACCGTGCTCGAAAGCCGGCGCCATGCTCCTGATACCTGAGAAGAAGGAAAAGATGAGTTTAAGTTGCTAGATAAGATAAGATAAGGCATTTATTTGCAGAATACATGTAAATAACAAAAGATCTTAAAAATAAAAAATAGCATCAATGTATTCGACCGAATAATCAGTGTGTAAAATTTTATGACAATCATGCATGAGTGTCAATATAGTTAGTCCCTTGGGTACTATTACAACTATTTAGAGTTTTATTTTTTATATAAATAATAATATTAGGTGTAATATGAGGTATACCTAACTACTAAGGAAATAAACGACTACGAATTTGCTGGGGCGTAGTAGTTAATTGGGAAAGTAGAATAGGATAGAGCTTTCTTAGTAATATCTAGCATCCCCAAGAAATAGGATGTCATTTATTTTATTAGGTAATTAGTATAGTATACCTTTATGTATAGTATACCTTCCTTTCGTATATACATTCATCGATCGTTATGAAAACTTTTACATATCCATAGCGTGGTTTAGAAGGAGTTAATGGATAAACAGGGCAGACAGGCAGATGCGAAAAAATATTCATTCATTTATATTTACAGATAACTTTACGTTCTGTTCTTGATAAATACTGCGCATTGATTGTGCTTCCATGCTGGACTGGGAGCGAGAGAAAAACATAGAATGTGCCAGATGCATTTCCTCCCCGGCATGCTGTAAAAACCAGCTAAGGGATCCGAGAGTTTCTGTATATTGCAATTTAGGCGATGGACAACCTGTCACTAAAGCAATATACGTATAAATCTATCTTAAATAACTCTTAAAACATTGTCAGACGTGACGGAACGACCTTTATTTAGGTAGTTCACGCTCTGCCTACCCCATTAGGGATAAAGGCGTGATTGTATGTATGTATTTGACCATAAGACTGCATATTGAGCGTTTTTCCACTAGACTTCACGGCGACGGCACGGCGAGCCGATGTGCCGTCTAGTGGAAAAACAGAGCCACGGCATCGTGACGTCACCGTCAGTCGAAAAACTCCCATTATGTAAGTCTACACGAAAGTCAAAGATAGCAAATTATGCAATAATTCATTATCGAACACCGATTTTAATCAGAACCAAAATGTAGTACAAGTGCTACTTAAAAGTTACACCTGTCAACATTCTCTCCCTTGTATTATTAAAGTTTAATTTTAGTTATAATACAAGTGATTTAAAAAGACTTTGTAAGTGTTTAACGTGTAGTAAATTATAGTAATTTCTCTTGCGTGTCTTTAAATATGGCGATCAACGCAATACTTGGCAGTACATTTAAATCAATTTGGTTTAAATGGTCAGAAGATTGAAAGGGTACAAGGAATACGTAAGTTTTGATTTAATAGGATTTTGATCTGCGTGTAGTCTTTCAATTTATTATTTTTAGTACTTAACTCTCTCTACCTAGGTACCTATTCACGACATAGTATAAAACAAAGTCGCTTTCTCCGTCCCCATATCCCTTTGTACGCATAAATCTTTAAAACTAAGCAACGGATTTTGATGCGGTTTCTTTAAATAGATAGAGTGATTCAAGAGGAAGGTTTATATGTATAAAACATGCATAATAAAATAGAGAAACACTGATAAATTCCGTGCGAAGCCGGGGCGGGTCGCTAGTAAAAATATAAAGTTGTAGTAATGCACAATGTTTGTACACTTTATAATTAAGTTAGTTATGTTGTGTACCCATACAAATATTATAATTGCGTAAGTAACTGTGACTTCCAGGCTGGCCTGGGAAGCGAGAGAAAAACATAGAATGTGCCAGCTGTATTTCTCCCGTGCATGCTGTAAAAGCCAGCTAAGGGATCCGAGGGTTTTAGTATATTGCAATTTAGGCGATGGGCTGATAACCTATCACTACAGCAATATACCTACAAACCTATCTTAAATAACGGAACGACCTTTGTTTAGGTAGTTTACGCTCTGCGTACCCCATTAGGGATAAAGGCGTGATAATATGTATGGATGCATGTATGTAAGTAACTGTGTCTGTCTGTTTGCTTGTTGCTCTGTCATACCTAAACGGCTAAACGGAATTTAATTAAATTTGTCATGATGATAGATGACGAACTGAAGACGGACAAAGGCTACTTTTTACCGCGGGAAATATCTCATTCCCACGGGAATATTTTTACACGCTATTTTGATAAAGATGGCGTTTGATATTGCAGATTGACTATATAACAGGAAATAGCAACAAGCTGACCTTTACCGCGGAAGAATATACGATTCTCACGGGAAAACTTATTAAGCCGCGGGTGAAACCGCGGGGAGCAAAGCTAGTGAATTTACAAAAAGATTGACGAGATTGATTCAACCGTCGACGCTGAGCCGACTATTTACATGACCGTGATTTCATACATACATACATAAAATCACGCCTTTATCCCTTACGGGGTAGGCAGAGCGTAAAACGCCTCCTAAAAGGCGCTTTCGCCACGTCTGACATAAATTGAGGGCAATTTTAGATTGTAATGTGTATTGCTGTAGTGCAGGTTGTCAGCCCATCGCCTAAATTACAATACAGTGTAACCCTCGAATCCCTTTTGCTGACTTCTACAGCATGCCCGGGAGGAAGGGCAACTGGAACATTCTATGTTTTTGTCTCGCTCCCAGTCCAGCATGGAAGTTTATCAACACGTATATCAAAGTTTTTAAAATTAAAATATGTTAAAATTCCCTTTATTGATGTTATTTTGTAACTTGTAATAAATACAACTTACTTCCATGCTGGACTGGGAGCAAGAGAAAAATATAGAATGTGCCAGCTGGATTTCCTCCTGGGCATGCTGTTAAAACCAGCTTATGGATCCGAGGGTAAATGTATATTGCAATTAAAGCTGACAACCTGTCTCTACAGCAATATACCTACAAATCTATCTTAAATAACCCTCAAAACTTTGTCAGACGTGGCGGGATAACCTTTATTTAGGTCGATTACTCTCTGCCTACCCCATTAGGGATAAAGGCGTGATTATATATATGTATGTAATACAACTGCGCATATCAGCTAAGATGGAGTATAAGGATTAGAGAGAACACACATATTATGTGAATCGAGTTCAGTAACTGCCTCCGTGGTCTTGTGGCTAGTGCCATGGACTCCCGATCCGGAGGTCCTGGGTTCGATTCCCAGGGGGGAAACACAAAGTTGATATTTGAGAATTTATCACTTTGTGAATTTTTCCCCAGTTTGGTCCGAAAACTCAACCTTATTATTTACCCACACTGATCGGTCGGTCAACCGATTGTCGGTCTGACACCAGGGTTCATCGGGTCGATAGACTCGATACCCACTCGAAAGAAGAAGAAGTAGTAACCCAAAAAATGGCTGCCGCACACATGTCACTGTACTCGAGATCATTCTACTAATCTGCTGATACATCAAATTTGTAGTTTTAAACAAATCCGGTTGACTGATAGAATCGCGCCTGATGATATAATGCATTGCGGCGCGATTAGCTAGGATAGAGTCATGGTAGAGTCAAGGCGAAAGCTAATGGCCACTTTGACAGGCGTTCTTTGATAAATATGGTATTATTTATGAGTAATATAAATAAATAAATTTCTTCCATGCTGGACTGGGAGAGAGGGAGAAACATAGATCATCCCCGCCTGTTTTAATAATTGAATAAAGGGTGTTAATTTAATTGCATGCCATAACTAAGGGGGTGTTTGAGCAATTTTCCATGCTGGACTGGGAGTGATAGAAAAACATAGAATGTGCTAGCTGCATTTCCTCCCAGGCATTCTGTAAAAACCAGCTAAGGGATCCGAGGGTTTCAGTATATTGCAATTTAGGCGATGGGCTGACAACCTGTCACTACTGCAATATACCTACAAAGATATCTTAAATAACCCCCGAAACTGTGTCGGACGTCGCGGAGCGATCTTTGTTTGGGTCGTTTTATGCTCTGCCTACCCCATTAGGGAAAAGGCGTGACTATATGTCTATGTATGTATAAATAAAAGAAAATATACGATCCGGCTAATTTGTTATTTAGTGGCTCTGTGTTCGCGAAGGCAAACATTTTAAGTAGGTAGCTATAGATTTGTGTTTTGTTCCTTACTTTTCTGCTGTATGTATTTGTGTTTCTTTGTGCAATAAGGTATCTTGTATTGTATTGTAGATTCATATTTAAACGGATTAAAGTAAACACCTAAATACAATCGTTTCGGTGTTTAAATGACAAAAGATAGGTACAATAACTTTGATCCTATACAAAATTTATTAAGTACTACAGATGTTTATAAAATCAATTTAAATGACAAAGCTAAGTGCCGTATTTATAATCAACTCTCAAGAGTGACAGTTTGAGCTTGTATCAGAAATGTAATTTCAGTTCAAAACGACCTGCCACATCCATTAATATTGCTCTCAAGTTTGAGATCGCTTTAATAATACGCGCCTCAATGACCTTGGCGTTACATAATTTAGAAAGTTATATAATAATGCGGGCACATTCGTTACCTAACAAACAAAATAACACTCTAGATTTGAGTATATTGACCCTGACTCTCAGTCTAATTTTATAATATTTCATTAACTAAAAAATGTTTCTTTTTTAAATTAATTAAGAACCACAAAAATGTTTGTAAACATGTTCAGTTGGCTTGGCTAATAAGACAGTTGCTAAATATAAAACTTCTAATGAAATAGCCTGCAAAGTAACAAATTAAAATTTTATAGTAGGTACTCAAGTATTTCATTGAATATTTCGCAAGATGGCGTTGCAGCTTAGAGACAAGAGACACTGGAAGTAAGAGATGACCTTCCGGCCAGTGCAATATCGAAGTGAGAAACTATGGTGTTGTACACAATGTTGCAGTGTGGTAAATAATAAGGTTAACATTTCAGTATACATACATACATATAATCACGCCTTTATCCCTAATGGGGTAGGCAGAGCGTAAAAGACCTAAACACAGGTCGTTCCGCCACGTCTAACAAAGTTTTGAGGATTATTTAAGATGGATTTGTACGTATATTGCTGAAATGACAGGTTGTCAGCCCATCGCCTAAATTACAATACTTATACTGAAACCCTCGGATCCCTTAGCTGGTTTTGACAGCATGCCCGGGAGAAAATGCAGCTGGCACATTCTATGTTTTTCTCTCACTCCCAGTCCAGCATGGAAGCAACCCAGCAACATTTCAGTATATACTCAAAAAAAAAAGTTTCACACAAAAGGTTCAGGAGGCATATTTATGAAGCACTCGAATCGAATTCGCATACGTAAGAGTTACATTCGCATGCAAATAGTATGGAAATCGCACGCGAAAGTATCTCTTTCGTATGCGAATTGGAGTTCGAGCGGTTCAACAATACATACATAAAATCACGCCTTTATCCCTTACGGGGTAGGCAGAGCGTTAAACGTTCCGTAAAAGGCGCTTTCGCCACGTCTGACAAAAATTGAGGGCAATTTTAGATTGAATACTGTATTGCTATAGTGACAGGTTGTCAGCCCATCGCCTTAATTACATACAATACACTGTAAAACTCGATTCCCTTTTTCTGACTTCTACAGCATGCCCGGGAGGACGGGCAGCTGGCACATTCTATGTTTTTCTCTCGCTCCCAGTCCAGCATGGAAGAATACATCTCCTGTGCAAATACTGAAACACGAGAAATTGTGGCTATATAACGATTAAGACATTTTTTTAAATAGTTTTAAGCTCTAAATGGTATAAAGATTCTTTAATGCATATACACAAGAGAAATTTTGGACAAATTTCTTTACAAACATGGTGTGCAAGGGCGAACTTATCTCTATGAAGAGAACTCTTCCAGCCAACCCAATGGCAGTAAGAGAAAGTTTATAATTTTGAGAGGACAAGAAAATGGAACATTAACAGAAACAAAATAAATGATAATATACCTATCCGTATCTCGTTCCCAAAATATATAATGATATACCGTTAACTATAAGAAAGAGCACAACTAAAAATGTTTTTAAAGCTAGTCTAAAAAAATACATACTAAAAAATCTTAAAGTAAAACTGAACTCGAACTGATAAATAATAACAATCATTTGTTTTTATAATATTTGCAAAACTGTAACTCATTTAAACTTTTCTTGCTAAACTTACAATATTAACTTAGATAACATAAAGCAGTAATGTAAATGTTTAATACAGGGGAGTCTATTTCTGCCAACAAACTGTTGTACAGTTTGGCGGAATTTGTTGTACAAATATAAACATGCTGTCTTATGTGAATAAACGATTTTATTATTTTATTATTATTTTTATTACCTACAACTATGTATAGGTATAATAAAAGGGTTCTGCTAGGCTAGGGTAATTCAAGGAATATGCACAAGAATATGGGATGATTACCGATGCTGTCATCTCAAAAGCGTATTCATGTCAAACCCGCCGCAGGGGTCGAGAAAAAGAGCATTTTAATTAAGTACCTACGTGATGTACTCGTATGTTACTGAATTAATTTTATACAAACCGACATAATCATTGCCCTCGCGATGTGAATGATGTAAATATAAAACTCCGATTAATTTAACGTTAAGTTACTGCATACGCGAGCTTCTTATGAATAAATGTGACTCAATTGATATTTTAAACACCACTAAATTATAAATTTATCTCATGCAATCACACTCTTTTCAAAAACATAACTTAACAAAAACTACTTGTGATTTATTTTTCTAGTTTGCTTTAAAATCACTTAGTTTAATATTTAACTCTTCCATCGGGAATCTACAAAAGTCTCAAATAATGAGGTGCGTACTGAATTTAATTTATATTTCATTCAATATTTTGCAATGTGGGTAGGCACATGTTTTTCTTCGTTGAATGACTTTTACTCACAACGGTCATGGCATAAGAAATATAGATCGGTATCGATTACATAGTGGTAATTATCGTTAACATTCTGTGAAAATTTTGCAACTTTTCTCTCTGGTCGAAGTTTTTTGCGGCTTGTATAATAAAACGATTAAATATGTATAGGTAGTTCGGGTCGGGTCCTATAAAGTTGTAAAGGTTTTCATCATGCCCTTCTATCTATAAACTACTAGGCGCACGGCTAAAATGTTATTATACAAGCTAGCTGCTAGCTAGTAACTATTATTAATTTACAAATTGTGCAAAATTATTGATAGCATTTTCAAATCACCTGCTCTTTGTCTACAAATTGAGGCTGAAGCAAATTATCAATCGCAGCTAATAATAACTGAATAAATTAATAATAAGACAGACTTTTCTTAAAACCACAATGCAAATCAGTTGCGTTACATAACACAACAACACAACTGCATTCGAGAAGATTCTCACGATGAAATGAAACACAAAATAAATGTACTTTACTTTTTGGTTTGTTGGGCTCAGTGCTGAACCCACTAGTAATAAATTTATTGTGTCGGAAATAAAAACAAAACACAAGTTAAAAAAGTACAATATTATACGTTTGGCGAAAATTGCAATTAATTCTTCATTTTGTCAATCCATAAAGTCACATTAAATATCTAATCACTGAATGTCGATCTTGCTAAAAGTGGCCATTTTTATTTTTATTTAATTTTTTACTCCTTACATTATGTATTTTTTTCTTATTAGCTTTATTACAAATTGTCATATTTTAAGTTTTAAGATATTTTTCATTTCTGACGGTCATTTTATCCTTGGACATTTTTTGTATTATTGTAATGTTATTAAGAAATTGATAAAATGAAATAAACAAATCTAATCTAATCTAATCTACTAGATTAGTGGGACGGCACTGAGCTCATCGTTCCACCTTAAATTGTAATGGAAATCCTCATCTACGGAGAGTACAATTTGGATCACTGGCACACATCAATATTACGAAAATATACGCACGATCTGTAGCAATGAATCACGAGAGGGAACCCCGTACTGAATCACTTCATAATCAGGAAGACATTACACTGTAAATGAAGATTAACCTCAAAAATCACAATCTACAGTCGATATTGAAGTGAAGAAATGTTCTAGAATTCGAATGAAATTGTTCTGTGTACAATTACTGGGAAATGATCCTCATTTTCTTGAATTTTCTAATTTTGAAACTGATTGAAATTATAATACGCTAGACGAAAGTTTATGCAATATTTAGGGTTAACCAAAGTGCAATGCTATGTGGACTAATTTCAAAGTTGCATTTATAATAGAATTCTAAAAGTAAAAAGAGAGGAATGAAAATGGAAGCAAGTGATACATATACTTCTATCTAAAATGTATATTTAAAGATAAATCGAAATTTTTTGCCCGTTTAAACAGAACAGAATAACGTCTTGCTGGGCTCAGTCAACAATTGCATAAACTTAAAAAGAGTTGTAACTCTTGCTAACAAGAGCATAAATACGTAAGTAAAAACTAACCTGTTCCATTTGAATAATGTTAACTCTCTCCAAACAATATAAACTCGCGATTACATACTGTTATGGTGGTAATGGTCGTTTTGTTACGCGACCCTCCATTTTAGACTACATTGCACAATGGTAAAGGTTGACTTCTATAAATAGACGATTATATGAAACGAATATACTACTAATTGTACTATTTGGGCCTAATATAGAGAAGATTGCAATTTAGATCCCATAATACATACATACATACATATAATCACGCCTTTATCCCTAATGGGGTAGGCAGAGCGTAAACGACCTAAACAAAGGTCGTTCCGCCACGTCTGACAAAGTTTTGAGGGTTTATTAAGGTAGATTAGTAGGTACATTGCTGTAGGGACAGGTTGTCAGCCCATCGCCCAAACCGCAATATACTGCAACCCTCGGATCCCTTAGCTGTTTTTTACAGCATGCCCGGGAGGAAATGCAGCTGGCACATTCTATGTTTTTCTCTCGCTCCCAGGTCAGCATGGAAGAAATAAATCCCATAATTGGACTAAATAGTATACGTATTATTGTAGCAAACGATCATGTAATAATAATTAGCCTTGTTACTCCTTTATTATCCTCATTCAGTGACAAAGTCGTCATTTATACCAGGTGTAAGGGACAGCGACCCACACACTGATACCGGTTCTTCTTCTGTCGAATGGGTATCGAGTCTATGGACCCGATGAACCCGATAGGGGTTGATTAGTCAACTGAACAACTTCCACCAGGATTTTTTTTAAGGAAATGAAAATAAAAATAGGCTATTCATACAAAACGTTCACCTCGATCAAATAATTTGTATGGAAAAGCCAAATCTTATTTTCACTTACTGTTTTTTTTTTGTTTTTCGTTTAAGTTGTTCAGTGTCGTCGACTGAGCAACCCCTATCAGTTTGCGGGACGTTGTCCCTTATACCCGGTATAACAGATTAATAATTTTGAAAAAACTAACTTGAAGTCTAACAAAAAAATCTCTACAGAGGCTGTTATATTTTTTTAAATCGATAAACTACTAATTATATCGTTCTTCCATATTACCACAAATTAGGTATGCGGCGGCGCGCGCCCGATATTATGCGCGTGATATTACTATCACGATGTTTTCGTTTTTCAAGCACCGTATCTTGCAGGCTTGCGTCAATCATTTCGTCAACACTAAACGGCACAAATACCTCTATTTAGGTGGTCCTTATGTCAAACAATGCTAGCAAGTTGCTCCCAATGTTTCATGATCACCATGACACACTGGGGTTACGTAACACGGTGTTACAGATGCCAATAGACACTGACATACATACATACATAAAATCACGCCTTTATCCCTTACGGGGTAGGCAGAGCGTCAAACTCCTCGTAAAAGGCGCTTTCGCCACGTCTGACTAAAATTTAGGGCAATTTTAAATTGTAATGTGTATTGCTATAGTGACAGGTTGTCAGCCCATCGCCTAAATTACAATACACTGTAACCCTCGAGTCCCTTTTGCTGACTTCTACAGCATGCCCGGGAGGAAGGGCAGCTGGAATATTCTATGTTTTTCTATCTATCCCAGTCCAGCATGGAAGAATTCTATCTCTCCCAGTCCAGCATGGAAGAACTGACACTGACATAAAAGCGCGAAACTGCGCTTTGTGACATAAAAGTCGTATAGCACGTTATGTCCAGTTGTATTTTCTTCTGGACAGCAACAGATATGTGTCCAAACTGCCCAATGTATACGTTGACAGAATGTCAAAGTTATGAGGCTATTTAACTTTGTAAAACTATTGTAATGTGATAATTATGACGGTTAGATATAGGTTAGTTGGTTCTAGAACGTTGCAAAGTGATAATTAACTAATTTGACCTCTAAATTGTTTAGCCATTCTTCTTCAAATAAAAAAAATTAAGAGAAGGATCTACCAAACAAGAAGATAAAATTATCAGCTAGATCCGAATAGAAAATATATGATCTTGTTATGGCTATCCTGCTAGTTATTGCTACAAATCACACGAGAAGTTACATTTGACAAATCAAAATGCTGGACTGGGAGAGAGAGAAAAACATAGAATGTGCCAGCAGCATTTCCCCCCGGGCATGCTGTAAAAACCAGCTAAGGGATCCGAGGGTTGCAGTATATTGCGGTTTGGGCGATGGGCTGACAACCTGTCCCTACAGCAATGTACCTACTAATCTACCTTAATAAACCCTCATAACTTTGTCAGACGTGGCGGAGCGACCAATGTTTGGGTCGGTTCCGCTCTGCCTACCCCGTTCGGGATACAGGCGTGATTATATGTATGTATGTACAAATCAAAATAAATTGACAGCATAGGCTTGTCTTTAATTCGGATTCAATGCCAATCAATGGAGTATAAAAATTGGGTGTGGATATTTAAGGCCCGTATTGATAAACAACACTTGAGAGTGACAGCTAGTTTTACTTCAGCACTACTCTTTCCTTTACATTCTCCTCTACCCAAAGGTTGCCTGGAAGAGTTCGCTTCCAGCGATAGGACCGCCTTTGTGCACATTAATTTAAGTTTATTTTTGTGTTTCTTGTTTTTTGTGTACAATAAAGTGTTTTTACTTACTTACTTATTAGTTTGAACTCGTATCAGAAATGTTATTTCAGTGCTTTTTGGCCTGTCAAATCCATACTTAATAGTGCTCTCAATCTTGAGATCGCTTTATAAATACAAGCCTAAATGCCAGCGTTATGTTAATACGTTAAACTGTAGTTGCTCAACATTACATGGAGCACAAGGAGTTGTTGTGTTGAAGGTACATGTTACAATCAAGTTTCTTGTACCCAATATTTTATAACAAGCATTTCTAAACGTGTACGTCTAAATCTAAATGTCAAAGATTGGATAAATGAGATAATGATGAACATACATACATACATAAAATCACGCCTTTATCCCTTACGGGGTAGGCAGAGCGTAAAACGCCTCCTAAAAGGCGCTTTCGCCACGTCTGACATAAATTGGGGGCAATTTTAGATTGTAATGTGTATTGCTGTAGTGACAGGTTGTCAGCCCATCGCCTAAATTACAATACACTGTAACCCTCGAATCCCTTTTGCTGACTTATACAGCATGCCCGGGAGGAAGGGCAACTGGAACATTCTATGTTTTTCTTTCTCTCCCAGTCCAGTATGGAAGTTAATAATGATGAAAGAACGAATAAATGTTATCGACATTGAAATATACTTATGTAGTACACGATAGACAATCATACTCACAGCCTCCACTAGAATTCCCTGTATCGGGGTGCCATGCACATACACAGAACATCCAGACCCAGAAACAGACATTTAAATGACATACATACATACTATCACGCCTGTATCCCTAATGGGGTAGGCAGAGCGACCCAAATAAAGGTCGTTCCACCACGTCTGACAAGTTTTGAGGGTTGTTTAAAATAGATCTGTAATTATGTAGTGGCAAGTTGTCAGCCCATCGCCTAAATTGCAATATACAGAAACCCTCGGATCCCTTAGCTGGTTTATACAGCATGCCCGGGAGGAATAAAGCTGGCACATTCTATGTTTTTCTCTCGCTCCCAGTCCAGCATGGAAATTCATCATTCAAATGTCTGCCCGGCCGGGAATCGAACCCGGGACCCTCTGTGTAGCAGGCAGATGCCTGCCATTTAGGCTGTGTAGGCCGTCATACGCCCGATTCATATTGGCGTGACTCTATAATTAATGAAAAATGTTTCATAAAGTGTATAGTAAATTTAAAAAATATATTTTTCCGGTGTTCCGTGCGATAAGGAATACTGGATGGAGCGCTAATACGCACGCTGCCTCATTCTACCAGCGTCCCACAAACTGATAGGGGTTGCTTAGTCAACGTAACTGAACAACTATTACCAAAATTCTTTCAGGCGATGATATTTTTTTACTTTCCCATACATAATGACCACATCGATCAGACAATTTGTATGGAAAAGCAAATATTTTTTTTATTGCCATAAAGAGTTTCCTTGTGTTAGTTGTTCAGTTTCATTAACTGAGCGACCCCTATCAGTTTGCGGGACGCTTACACCCAGTATATTATTCCATGCTGGACTGGGAGAGATAGAAAAACATAGAATGTTCCAGCTGCCGTTCCTCACGGGCATGCTGTTGAAGTCAGCAAAAGGGACTCGAGGGTTACAGTGTATTGTAATTTAGGCGATGGGCTGACAACCTGTCACTATAGCAATACATATTACAATCTAAAATTGCCCTAAATGTTGTCAGACGTGGCGAAAGCGCCTTTTACGAGGCGTTAAACGCTCTGCCTACCCCATAAGGGATAAAGGCGTGATTTATGTATGTATGTATGTGTATATTATTTTTTGCTTGTTGCAGTTTGTCTGGAGGACAGACATATATCACCGGCTGTTAAAAATGCATCGCCTGCGCAAAACACATTGCCTCACTTGGTTATTGCTACTAGTATTGCTGTTTCGGACGCTTCTGAATCTCGCGCAATGGAACGTGCTTCAATTTGGCCAGCTTGTGTTTGTGAAACATGTAAAGTGATGTCCAGCAAATGCAGTAGTCAGTGTTATGGTGTCACATTACCGCTGTTACCACAGTCTTATAAAGAGTTTGTTGACATAAAAAAAATCATAATCTTTACTTAGGTTCGTAACTATTACAAATTTTTGAGTCTTGTTTTTTTAGTAAGTGGGAAAGCCGTACTAAGGCCGTAACCGAGAAAGAGAATAGAATAGAATTATACTTTAAATTTTCGAAAATTTTGCTCGCTCATGATCATAGACGTCTGTCAAACAATTTAAACAGTGACTGGAATGCATCTTTTCTGATGGCTGTAAAAGCCAATACGATAAATGCTCGCTAGTATTTAATTTATAGTCGAGGTACTTCCAGAAACAGAAAACAAACGAATTTAACTTCTAGATATGACACATTTCAATCGATTGTAACTAGCGTTGCCAGGCGTCCGGCTTTAGCCGGACATAGTCAGGCTTTTTGATTGCCTGTCCGGCCAAAATAAGCGTCGTCCGGCCTGTCCGGCTTTTGTTAGGCTTTTTAGATTTCAAAATTCGCGCGCATCGAGACTAATTTGGCATTAGTTTTATTGTAATACCAAAAAATCCCCTAAAATGCAAAGTGTCCGGCTTTTTTACCAAAATGTTAGGCCAAAAAAAAATGATTTTTTACACGAATAGTTAATATTGTTGAAAATGCAGGATGTCCGGCTTTTTGACCCAAATGTTAGGCCAAACTCACAGCTCTGTCCGGCTTTTCGGTATGAGGACCTGGCAACGCTAATTGTAACAGTCAGTGATGATACGAAACACGCGTGGCGAATTAACAAAAGCTAACCAAGTATGAAATTAGTGTTACGTATGAGTATTAGGCCTGTATTTACAATCAGGTCTTGAGACTGGCAACAAGTTTGAGTTCGTATCAGAAATGTCATTTCAGTACAAAACAAACTGTCAAAACTACATTCAAGATTGCTCTCAATAGCTTTATAAATACGACCCTTAGTTTCGTTTGTTCAATATAGCGGTGTTATGGTAGGTATGGGTGGCTCCTGCGACCAATATATGCGCACGCGCATTGTTCCGCGGCGTTGGGCGGCGTAGGGGCGTTGCAAGTCTAAACAATAAAAAAATCCACCTATATCTCTACAAAATTTATGTTCTACTTTCTCCATCGGTCTACTTGTCCAATTGGCCTACTTTCCTATTGGGTATACTTATTGTCCATACATACATAATACATACATAAAATCACGCCTTTATCCCTTAAGGGTTAGGCAGAGCATAAAACGCCTCCTTAAAGGCGCTTTCGGCACGTCTGACAAAAATTGAGGGCAATTGTAGATTGTATTGCTGTAGTGACAGGTTGTCAGCCCATCGCCTAAATTACAATACACTGTTACCTTCGAATCCCTTTGCTGACTTCTACAACATGCCCGGGAGGAAAAGCAACTGGAACATTCTATGTTTTTCTTTCTCTCCCAGTCCAGTATGGAAGTTTTTCTTTCTCTCCCAGTCCAGTATGGAAGTTAACTTATTGTCCAAACAGTCTAGATAGATAAACAGGCTAGATTCTCCATTGGTCCACTTTCTCCATCATTACATTTTTCCCATCGGCCACATTCAAAATATAATAATTTAGCATTTCATTAAATTTACATTGTAAAAAAATTGTGACAAATTACTGATTACAGAAGAGATTAAAAAAATATATTTTTTATGTCTGTTATTTGTAAATTCATGACACGTTGAATGTCTTTTATACGAAGAAAGTATAATGTGTAAAGTCAAAATATAATATCGCCTTATTTTTTTAGCTAATCAACTACCAAACCATCAAAGATTGGCTTTTCGTGCCTTTAGAAACACGGAATCAGCTTTATTGACAGACAATCAGGCACATATTTTGTGAAAAAAAGTTGAAACTTCTCTTGAATGTGAGTGAATATGAAAAAAAGAAAATAATAAATTCGTTTCTGGAAGGAGTCGAACCTGCGTCTGTGAAATGCCGGTCCATCGTTCTACCACTAAGCTACAGAACCGGTTGAGGTAGTGACGAATTTATCATAGTGTTTCTTATGTATACGTGCCATGTAGTTTAAGAACTATGTAGGGCTTGACCTTGACTTGAATTCAAGTCAATAATGATATCGCCTCACTTTTTACATATTTTTGAGGATTTTAGCACTCACAATGCTATTTTATATGCATATGAAAGAAAGAAAATAATAAATTCGTTTCTGGCAGGACTCTAACCTACGTCTCTAGAATGCCGGTAGAGTAATGGGCCGGCATTCCAGATACGCAGGTTCGTGAATGCTAAAATCCTCAAAAATATGTCTTGCAGTAGTTGCAGTCTTTCCGAGCATATTCAGATTCAGCCACCACTGAGGTTCAAGTTCCTTTCAACACTGACTGTATACGTATAGTCTGTATTGATTTGTCCATTGAGTTGGCAAACGCTGCGTTCGTTTCGTATGCAAATACGTTCGACCGGCCGGGCCGTCGGTTACCCAAGTTACATCAGAACACATAACGCCGTAATAGATAGAAAACAGTGTTTCGATTTGTATGAGAAATCAGTGTTCTATATAATTTATTTTAGCATAACTTATATGAGCTTATATTAGTAGATTTTCAATCTTTAAGAAATGCATTCAAAAATAGTAATTTAGTACCAATTCGTACAGTTGCAAAAATCACGACTTAACTAATATAAGTCTATACCTGTCATCTTCTGTCTTGAGAGAACAGAAAGTGACGCCAATAATTTTAATCAAGTTGTAGTTAAGTTGTGCGCTCTACGAATCGATAGCTCTGCCTACTTACAATTACAAATTCTTAAATTACCTATATTATAATTTTAACACTGCGCAAATGACATGTGATGATTGTACGTATTCACATTTAGATCTTCTTCTTCTGTCGAGTGGGTATCGAGTCTATCGACCCGATGAACCGTGGTGTCAGAGTTTTAAAACCGCCTAGTAGCACAACTATCAGGCCTCTGACATGGTTTGAGTAACGACCACTATCAAAGACAGCGACCGGGACCGACGGCTTAACGTGCCCTCCGAAGCACGAAATCTTTTTCTTTTCGGACAATCAGGTGATTCAGTCTGCAATGTCCTTACCAATCTGGGGAAAAACTTACAAAGTGATAAATTCTCAAATATCAACTTTGTGTTAAACCCTGGGAATTAAACCTAGGACCTCCGGATCGGGAGTCCATGGCACTAGCCACTAGACCACGGAGGCAGTTACATTTAGATCAAATAGTACATAGTTTGATAGCTGTCAATAAAAATGGATTATAAATTCTTACGCAGCAGCCTATGCACAGGCACATGGTGGAATAACGTTGCATTACCATGAAACTATGCTGCGGAACAGTTCCCATGCAAGGTTACGACAAACTTGATAAGTAAAAGTAAGTAAGTCTTAACTTGGACCATTTGGTTTTTATGAACATGACATTGCAGATTAGATACTTGATTAAAAAAGAAATTACTTGAACTATTTGGTTTTTACTAAGAAGACACGACATTGCAGATTGCGTAGGTACTTGATTGTCAAAAACCTGTCAAGTGCGAGTCGTACTGGCTCATCGAGGCTTCCGTTCCAACTTTAAGGCTGTTATTAAAAGCGAATACCCCCAGTTTCGTAGCCCCGGACGAAAGGTAACAATTAAAAGAGGAGGATCAACATTATCTCATTTAGTGAGGAGGGCAAGCCCTCCAACCCCCGGTCTCGATGACCCCCGGATGATGAATGCTGTCGCTAGTGACTACGCTACTTGCAAACCAGACTGCTGTTAAATTTCTTTTTCTGTAAAGGAGGGGCAAGCCCCCTCAACCCCCCGGTTTCGATGTCTGAATGCGGTCGCTACTTCCAAACTGGGCTTTAACTTTTCCTTGTCTGTATGTTTTAAACGCATCCAGTATTACCTTCATAGAGTTCAAGCTGGAGGCAGCATTGATGACGACGTCGCCGAGGGTCGCAGGCGGTAGCGCGTGGCTCTGCAGCACCAGAGCACACGCACACATCAACACTGCTCGCCACCACCGCACCCGCATCTTGACTACGGAGGTTCACACACACACGGGTAGCCCACTGTTCACTGTCTATAGCTCACTGTCTGTTGCCCACTATTCACTATCCAATCCAGAAGTATATGACTTCTACATCACATAACTTAGACGCAGTTCTTAGAAAGACTTTGATGTTTCTAGTTTTGATTGAATCTGTGAACAAAAATATTGATTTCTTTAATATTGTAGCCACATCGTATTCTTATTTTATAAAATTAAACAGGTCATATAAAATTGGTCAAACATGTCGAAATAGCAGATGCCAAGAAATGTAATTTTTAAACTAGCTTCATCATTTCAATTACATTTATTTCGTCGTAAAATAATTGTACATACAGTAAGGTCGTGTGCGCACAATTACAAAACTATTTGAAACAATGCATATTGCTCGGGAGAGCGAAAATTTACGCGTGTGAGAAATTGTATGTTTTGTGAATGCATATGAGATAGCAGTTTGCAAACTTAATAAATTAGATGGATAGATAGGCAACCACAAGTGGCCTGAGAGTTTCTCATACTCAAATTATGTCAACAAAGTAGAACCATTGGTAAATAATTATTTAGGCCCGTAATTATAATCCGCACTTGAGATTGACAGCCAGTTTGAGTTCGTATCAGAATTGTCATTTCAGTACAAAATGGCTTGTCAAATCCATACTTAATATTGCTCTCAACTTTGAGATAGCTTTACAAATATGAGCCTTAGTATGGGTATGATAAACTATAGGTAGGTTTTATTTTACATTCATGCAGAAGCAGTAATAAAATAATGCTATGTTTTCCTTCCTAATATGTAATCACTACATAGTATAAAACAAAGTCGCTTTCTCTGTCCCTATATCTCTATGTATGCTTAGATCTTTAAAACTACGCAACGTATTTTAATGCGGTTTTTTTAAAGGATAGACTGATTCAAGAGGAAGGTTTATATGTATAATACAAGCATAATATAGTAGAAAACCGCATCAAAATCCGTTGCGTAGTTTTAGGGCCGCATCTGTAATCAGCTCTCATGAGTTACACCGAGTTTGAGTTCGTATCAGAAACGTCATTTCAGTACAAACTGGCCTGTCAAATGCATACTTAATATTGCTCTCAAGTTTGATATCGCTTCATAAATACGACCCTTAAAGATTTATGCATACATACGGATATAGGGACAGAGAAAGCGACTTTGTTTTATACTATGTAGTGAAGTACATCTACAGTCAGAGTTATAAAGAAAATAAATATGATATGTATCCATACTATATTTATCTTGAAACAATCTTTCATACTATCTATAATTCAGAAAATAAGGCATTCAGAATTAGGAATTGGTAAAATTAAGATTTTTATAAGGAAGAATTCGACCCAAAGCTAATGTGCATAAATACACACGTGGAAATTACATATTTAGTTAGGCCCGTATTCATAATCAGCTTTTGAGACTGACAGCAAGTTTAAGTTCGTATCAGAAATGTCATTTCAGTACAAACCGAACTGTGAAATCTACACTCAAGATTGCTCTCAATCTAGAGATCGCTTTATAAATACGACCCTAAGCATTGGTCGCCGAGCTCGCTACGACTACGAGATTATACGAAAAGCGCGCGTTGATGTCTTTTCTGTTAGGTAGGAGTTTGCTACATGCAATAAAATTACTAGATGGTAACTTATTGCTACTTGTCTTCTTTGTGTAGACCTAAATGTAGTATTTATTTTATCACAAGCTTTTTTTTATGTAATAAATTGTTCAATTCAAGAATTTTTCATCCGGAAACTAAAATCAAAATTAAAAACCGAATAATAATATTTTTTTTTTTGACCCGAAGAAATAAATCTTCTTGATGGTGAACCCTGGTGTCAAAGATTTTAAACCGCATAGTAGCACAGCTATTAGGCCTTTTGACATGGTTTTTGGGTAACGACCACTGTCAAAGACAGCAACCGGGACCGACGGCTTATCGTGCCCTGCAAAGCACGGAATCCTTTTTCTTTTCAGACAATTAGGTGATTCAGTCTGCAATTGGGACATCCAAAATGGGGAAAACGTCACAAAGTGATAAATTGACAAATATCAACTTTGTGCTGATACAAACAACCCTGGGAATCGAACCCAGGACGTCCGGATCGTAAGCCCATGGCTCTGACCACTAGACCACGGATAAATAAATTAGCTGATTTAGTTATTGCAGTGACGCATGCGCAGTCAGTGGTACGGCCAGGCCCGGCAATCGCGAGCAGATATTATTCAATACCGCACTTTCACCGCTTTGAAACCTTACTTGGCTGTACATGCGTATGCGCTTAGCCGATAGCCGCGGATTTGCGAGAACGTTCGAGATGTTGACAAAAAGGTCGCAATATCTCACTGATATAAATGTGTACCTATATTTACACGAAGGTGAAAACAACAGTTTGTTTGTAAGGCCCAGAATTATAAACAGCTCTCAAGAGTAACAGCGAGTTTGAGTTTGTATCAGAAATGTAATTTCAGTACAAAACGGTCTGTCAAATCTATACCTACTTAATATTGCTCTCAATCTTGAGATCTCTTTATAAATACGAGCCTTAGTCTACTTAATAATGGCCGTGGCATACCTACGGAAACTTCTACGTTTTTTCGTTGTTTTGGTTCAAATATTGCAAGCTGATTACCATCTTGTCCTACAAGATGACCCGAACAACATTATTTAGTAGTTGTAGTAACTTAGTTTCTTCCATGCTGGACTGGGAGCAAAAGAAAAACATAGAATGTGTCAGCTGCATTTCCTCCCGGGCATGCTGTAAAAACCAGCTAAGGGATCCGAGGGATTCAGTATATTGTAATTTAGGCGATGGGCTGACAACCTGTCACTACAGCAATATACCTACAGATCTATCTTGGATGACCCTCTAAACTTTGTCAGACGTGGCGGAACGACCTTTGTTTAGGTCGTTTACGCTCTGCCTACCCCATTAGGGATAAAGGCGTGATTATATGTATGTATGTATGTGTAGTAACTTTGTATTTGATGCTCTGACAACGCAGATAGTCCAAATAGACTGTCAAATTCAGATAAATTATCGTAGAAATCAATCCAATAATAACTATCAAGAGATCAAGGTTTAGACCACTAGAATACACCACAGCTGCAGTTAACACAGATGCCTTTTAGCTAACATAGACATTATCAAATGACGTAAATCCTTTGCGCTTTTGTTCGTACAAAAGACATAAACGCGTGCGCAGTATAAAAGTCCATTACGTGCTGATATGATTATGTGTGAAAGAAAACAATAGAAGATCATACTGTAGACTTTTTTATTTTTACCAGTTTGTCTGGCGAGTTGCATCACTCGGAACAAGGTATCGTCAATCACGTCAAAGAATATTTTACCAGAAGCGACAGTTCCCACGCTCGTTAGCGCGTAAAAGCGCAGTTGCGTAAATTTGCTCAACTCAAGCCTCTTCCAGACGCAGACAATACCTAAATTACGTCTGCGCTCGCATTATGCCGGCTATGACTTGACTGCGGCTGGTTACGTGAGGAATAAGGGAAGTGAACTAAAGCATAGCAGACAACGTGCGACTCAATTTATAGTTTATTTAGCGTTGATACATTTAAATTTAGGAATTTTACATTGTATATATGATCATCTCCCTAGCCTTATCCCGTATCTCACGGGGTCGGCTACCTAATCTAGGGGATTGACCGAGGGTACTAGTTTTTACATTGCCATCTGACCTCTGCAACCAAGACGGGGAAACCAGAGCCAATCCTAGATTAGGTCAGAGTTTTCAAGCCGCCAATGCTCGACACTGGCCTCTGAAATTGCTTAACGACTAATATCTACGGTATTAAACGATATTAACCGGGACCAACGGCTTAACGTGCCTTCCGAAGCACGGAAAAAGATGAGAATCGAAAATCGAAAAACACATTAGTACGTAGTTAGGTTCGAACCAGTCAGGAGGCTGCGGCCCTATCCACTACACCATCGGGCTCTTTTACATTGTATATATATATAGTCTATTTATTTATATGTATATATTTTTTTTTAAGTATATATCATATTTTAAAAAAATATGCTGATTTTGTAATAAGTGAGCATGTTATGTTGATATAAAGTTTTTTTTTTACATTAAAGAAGAATGTGCAGTGTCAAGACAAACCTTTTTAAGGTTTAATGGTACTAATAATTTGATCTGAATCTTCTATATGTGAAATAAATAAATTAAATTAATAGTCACGCTTTTATCTCTAAACAAAGGTCGTTCCGCCACCGGCCACGTCGGACCACGTTTTGGGGGTTATTTAAGATAGATTTGAGGGTATATTGCTGTAGTGACAGGTTGTCAGCCCTTGGCCTAAATTGCAATATACTGAAACTCTCGGGTCCCTTAGCTGATTTTTACAGCATGCCCGCGAGGAAATGCAACTGGCAAATTCTATGTTTTTCTCTCGTTCCCAGTCTAGCATGGTCCCATAAAAAACTTTAAAGAAAGTAAACCGCAAATCATATGTTTGTAACAAGGTTATTGTCTGCGGTTCCGAAATTTGAACATCTCCTAAGTTGCAAAGAAAATGCTGTTTACGGATCGCAAAACACGTTGGTATTGATAACGCAACGTTAAAAAAAAAACTATAACAACAATTAAATCAAAAATCTTTTGGAAATCCATAGTTTCTTTCACAATTCACAGTATACCTACATAGAGGGCGGATATGTTATGAATATTTACCTCATTACGTGACATAATTACCTCATAGGTACCTAATCGTAAATCTATTGTAAAACTAACTTACATATATTGTATTGCGTCCTATTGTAGCATGAAAGCAATAAAAACAAGTGTCATGGTATGAAATATAGCTTTTAACTGTAATTCAGTTTCCTCCATGCTGGACTGGGAGAGATAGAAAGAACATAGAATGTTCCAGCTGCCCTTCCTCCCGGGCATGCTGTAGAAGTCAGCAAAAGGGATTCGAGGGTTACAGTGTATTGTAATTTAGGCGATGTGCTGACAACCTGTCACTACAGCAATACAGATCATTACAATCTAAAATTTGCCCTAAATTTTTGTCAGACGTGGCGAAAGCGCCAGTTACGAGGCGTTTACGCTCTGCCTACCACGTAAGGGATGAAGGCGTGATTTTATGTATTATGTTATTATGTTCAGTAACTTTTAAAATTACGTTTAGAGTTGAAAGGAAAGTTGATCGTATCAAAATATCATTGTAACTTTGATAGAGATTACCAAATATGTACTTATATAATTACTTTAATACGGCCAAGATTTATATCTTTAAACTCATTTTAAACTTATATAATCTCTTACCACCATAGAATAGAAGGAAAATCGATTTGTATTAAGTCTGCACTCTGTATATATATCTCGTATTTATAAAGCGATCTCAAGATTGGGAGCGATATTAATTATGGATTTGACAGCCCATTTTGTACTTAAATGATATTTCAGATAAGAACTCAAACTCGCTCTCACTCTCAAGTGCTGATTATAAATACGAGCCTTAGTCTTGATCTGACTTGTTTGAGACTGAATTTGATTACTATTACATGGTGCATACATACAAGTATTTTTTTGTAGGACATGTACAATTATACATACATATAATCACGCCTTTATCCAATGGGGTAGGCAGGGCGTAAACGACCTAAACAAAGGTCGTTCCGCCACGTCTGACAAAGTCTTTAGGGTTATTTAAGATAGATTTGTTGGTATATTGCTGTAGTGACGTAGACTATTTTCATACTATTTTCCAAGCCTTGATTTCGTGGTTATGGCTACGAAACTGATCTTATCTTTTGGGGCGCTGGAGATAGAGGTAAGCAGTTCACGGCGGATAAAAAAAAACACTCTCAAGCTATCACGGTTCATGAAATACAGCCTGGTGACAGACAGACAGCAAAGTCTCAGTAATAAGGTCCCGTTTTTCACCCTTTGGGTACATACATACATATAATCACGCCTTTATCCCTAATGGGGTAGGCAGAGCACAAACGACCCAAACAAAGGTCGTCCCACCACGTCTGACAAAGTTTTGAGGGTTATTTAAGATAGAATTTTAGGTATATTGCTGTAGTGACAGGTTGTCAGCCCATCGCCTAAATTACAATATACTGAAACCCTCGGATCCCTTAGCTGGATTTTACAGCATGCCCGGGAGGAAATGCAGCTGGCACATTCTATGTTTTTCTCTCGCTCCCAGACCAGCATGGAAGTGTAGCCCTTTGGGTACGGAACCCTAAAAATGTACCTTATGGAAAAAAGTAGCTACTTTTATATTCTTTGTGCTGTGCAGCAAGTGCGAGAATTATATTTGGTTACATTTTTAATCATTTGATTGCTCTTAGTCGTAGTAAATGCTCACATTGAGCAACATATTAAACAACATAGTAATTTCCGAGCGCTACTAGAACACAAGTTGGTCTCAATTGCGGCGGATAATCAGTGACTTTTATAAATCCGATTTATATCCTGATGTTGAGCAACAAGAGAATGTATTACGTCACCAAAATAAAACTGCGGGCGTTAGGCTGGCCAATTTCTGAATAAGTGCAAGCATTTGGGACTCACACAGGGTGTAAGGGACAGGAGTCCTGCAAACTGATTGAGGTTGCTCAATAAACTTTCACCAGGATTTTTTTCAGAAGGTTAAAATATAAATTTGGCTTTTCTAAATTGGTGGACATTTTGTATGGAAAAGCCAATATTTTTTCCTTCCTGTAAAAAAAAACCGCTGTCCCTTACACCCGGTATTATATTTGCACTTACTTATACTTCGTTTATTTTACGGTCTGTTATCGATACCAACTTGATTTGCAGCCCATAAACTGCTTTGTCTGTACAAGTTCAAAGAAAGTCAACCGCAAAACATACGTTTGTAACAAGGTTATTATCTGCCCTTCCGAAATTTTAACCTCTGCTAAGTTGCAAAGAAAAAGCTGTTAATGGGCCGCAAAATACGTTGGTATCGTTATCTCAACATTAACTAAACGAAGTATATATCGATTCGAGGAAGAAGAAGCTGGATGATAGAGATCGAGCGATATTAGCGCGAACGAAGACTTGGAGCACTTCCTAGTGCCAATTCTTTATAGGTACCAAAACTATCGCATAAATATTGAAGCTCACTAAACTTCCCCTGAAACACTAAACCAGTGTGTTCTATTGCATCATGGTAAAACAGCTGGATGATAGAGATCGAGCGACATAACCGCGCGTACGAAGGCTCGGAGCACTTCCTAGCGCCAACGCTTCCTAGGTACCAAAACAGATAAAGGGGCTCATATAACATTTAAAGTATTTGGGTACAAATTGTGTAACAATGTGTTATTTACCCCGTAATATCCTGACTATTATGTATTTTTTATATTGCAACTTTAGCACGGCTTTATTTACCTAATACTTTTTTATATCAATGTTTCTACATACATATAATCACGCCTTTATCCTTGATGGGGTAGGTAGAGCGTAAACGATTTAAGCTAAGGTCGTTCCGCCACGTCTGACAAAGTTTTGAGGATTATTTAAAATAGATTTGAGAGTATATTGCTGTAGTGACAGGGAAACCGTCGGATCCCTTAGCTGGTTTCTACAGCATGCCCGGAAGGAAATGCAGCTGGCACATTATATGTTTTTTATTTGCTTTTTCGCTCCCAGTCCACCATGGATGTGTTTCTATATACTTAAAAAAATGGGAAGAACTCATAAGTAAGTAGTTATTTCAACAATTATGAACCTTCTAGCGTAGAGGATACAAGAGAGTTTGTCGGTAGATATTCTTTCTACTCCATCTACAATATTTTGGGCGATTTACATTTTATTACTGTATATGATGGTCAATCACCACATTTCGACGTAAACAAGATTTAGCTTAAATAAATCCATACCTATCATTTTCCGTTTTGAGCGAACAGAGAAGGATGGCATATACGACGAACTATAAATCTGTCAGTTCAAAAATCTATGGAGCTACGTCAAGTTAAGTCGTGATCCCGAGTAAAATCCTTTGAAATTTTTGAACAAGTGCTGTGTGACAGGATATAATAAGTCCGTCTATAAATTGGCATTCCTCTCTGCTCGCTCAAGATGGAAAATAACAGGTATGCTTTTATTTTTGGGTTGTTAAATCCCTCTAACAAAGTTTTAAGAAGTTCATACGTTGCGTCTTACTTGGCTTAAACTTATTCTGTCTCCTTTATAAGATCCTTTATATCTAGACTTACTTTCTATGCCTCGTTTCCTAGGTAGAGCCTATACTCAGACTAGCTAGGTTTATTCACTGTACCATGGCGGCTATGGAAAATTGACTAGTGAAAGCAAGCTACGCAAGACTATGAACTTCCTGAATGGTATTAGATATTGTAGAGATAGTTCTCTGAGTCGAATCAATGGACTGTGACCAATGAGTTTGACAGCCTATCTCACGGAAATAGGCATGTTGACTGGGCGGCTAAAAAAACAATACTTAAAACTAAAAGCTAAAGCTAAAAATACTGTAGATCTCATTCATCATTAAAAAAAATGCACATTTGGATTTTAAAATCGAGTTAAAAATATAGAAGTTATTGATTTGAGTAGTCAATATTTACTGGCGAGTGACGTCATAAAAGCGTTTTTGATATTTCATGAAAAGTTGCTGATTTGACTAGTAGCGTATTATCACAGAATATATAATAGTACCTGTATTATGTACGTAAATTCTTTCTTTTACTATGTTATTTGATATCTTATTCTAATCTTTTTTAGCTTGTGGATAGCTTCTTTTCTAAAGACTTATTTTAAGTGACATTCATGCTATATATAGAACGATCACTTTGATAGTATAATTTTTATCCATGCCAGGAATTAAAAATACCAGTCATAGAGAAAAATAGAGACAGATTATGAGACTGAGAATAAATTCCTGGCAGGTATGTGACTAGAATAAAAATGGTAATCGCAATAAAATAATATTATTGAAAACCTTACATAAACATATTGAAAGAAATTATATTTTACTAGTCTAATCGAACCTGGCACCACAAATATGTAGTGTTGGTAAATAATACATTATTTATTGAATAATAAATTAAACACAAATATTATTTGCAATTCCAAATTAATTAAAATAGCTTAAGACTACGGTGTCGATAGTGGAAATAATTAAGTTGCTGTAATTAAAAACACTTATAAAATTTGATATTATAAAAGACAGTCTTTTAAGTTGTACTATTTCTTGATGTTGTCTATTTACTCATTTATATATGTATATATATATACATTATACTGAATAACATACACATGGTTTGCAACTGACCAAACTAAATATGAATGTAGCTAAATGCTCTGTATCGGCTAACAGACCTACCTGTATATTTATTGTGAACATGTCCATGTAATGATTAAAGTAGGGTCAATATTTAAAAATGTAATTCGTTAAATGAATATCATCTAATGTAATGTATGGGGCTTGTACCCTGAAACAAAGCTATTTTTTTTAAATTAAAATCAAACAAACGTACCTTCTATTAAATTAACCGTAAAAGTCTACGTGACGGCATTGGCACGAGCCAATCTCTTCACGCTGATTTTAAACACTGTGGAACTAAATGTCGTTTACTTGTTTATATTTGCAACAGTAACGGAATTTGTCAGCTGAACTTAAGTTTCTAATTGCCGTTAGAGGTTATGCCCATAGCGCATGACAATCTTGCAACTTAAAGATTTGTTCTTAGAAAAGACATCAACGCCCTCCTAATGGCAATTTTGGTGCCAAGAGATCAAAGATTTTGGTGTCATGCATAATTAAACCGTTCAGTATTTAAATATAAAAGAAAATGTAAGGTTCCATGTTCCACAATGTTGGATTGCCTACCTTAGTAGGTATAATACTTATGATACGAGATTCTTTTAGGGCGAACAATTTTGCTATTGCCAAAAACTTTTGATAAACCGAAGTTTAAGATAAGAATATACTTTACTGCACAGAAAAGACACAAAATCACGCGGTTAATCTCCTGAAGCGGTACTTTTTTTAAATACCTACTTTCATTTCTTTATCGAAATAAAAACAAATAGTATGACATATTATCTCCCAAACTTGTAGTTAGAAGATAACCTTCAAAATTCGTACATCAACATATGTTTGCAACCACCGATGTGGTTGGATACCTATCGCCGCCGAAAGAATGTTAGTAGGTAAAAGAATGCAAGAAGTGCCTCTAATGAAATTCACGTTGCGCAGACTTGCCCGTGCGCAGGTGGTTCGACAACCAGTAGTTTTAAACATATCTCGATAAGCTTAGAATAATATTTTTTGCAAAAAAAAACAACACTTTTGCGTTGGAGTCACTATGAAGAGTCGTGACTCCAATATAAATGAGAATTCCATTGTTTTATAATTTATTACTAACTATATTGATCAAATTATTAGAAAATGTATTACCCATAATCAATAGAGTTTTAAAAATTATAAGTGTAACATGTAAATATAAGTGTATGCAATACCCACATTCTCAAAGTTACATCGGCAGCGTAACATTCAAAGCTATAAATTACATAATTTGTTCAATAAACATTACCTTTTCGTTACGGTCCGTATTTTCCACATATACCACAATTTCTGACTGTTTGTCAACGGTTTAAAGAACCAGTAGTAATGTAAACATAAACGTACTAGTTACTACGTTGAAAAAACTTTTTAGAATAATTCGAATGTGTTTGAAATTGGAACAGCTTGTCGTGTCGTTCGCGCGCGCGTATTCGAGCCGTTCGCTTCACTGGCGGCGCCGGCGCAAGCAACACAGCACGCTGGGGCATTACCCAACACCACCCACCACCGATCCCAGTCGTCTTGAATTTATCTGATACTGCCGAGAGGAGGATATGCTTCTAAGATAAAGAAGCAAGCTAAGATACTTGTAGCTTATCACAAGGTTCTGTAAAGGTAGGCTAGGTGTCAAACGTAGTCTCGAACCTTACCACATAACCTCTCCCTTGAGAACCTTGTAATAATTTTAATCTCAGAAGCCTGTCCCAACATCAGCTACCACCGATCCCAGTCATCTTGATTTTATCTGATACTACAGAGCGGAGTTACATATAGGCTTCTGAGATAAAATTATCATAAGGATCTAAAAAGGTAAGTTGGGTGTCAAAAGTCTCTAGGGTTTCCGGTTTGTTAGTTTAACTGAAAACTAAAATAGTTCATACTCCTATAAATCATAGATCCAACTTGTATTATCTCAGAAAACTAAAGAAGATAGTATAAGAGATATACATACATACATATTATCCCTAATGGGGTAGGCAGAGCGTTAACGACCTAAACAAAGGTTGTTTCGCCACGTCTGACAAAGTTTTAAGGGTTTTTTAAGATAGATTTATACGTATATTGCTGAAGTGATAGGTTGTCAACCCGTCAGATCCCGTAGCTGCATGCTCGGGAGGAAATGCAGCTGGCACATTCTATGTTTTTCTCTCACTCCCAGGCCAGCATGGAAGACCAGAGTATAAGAAATATACCTGTAGGTAATGAATGATGTCTATTCATCGTTTAAATTACAATAATAACTACTTTATTCCAAAACCCTTGTATCCCTCTACCAACTTTTAGTTTTTAGTTCTTTCTTTGATGTTGCCGCAGCTACTTGCTATGTATAATTTTTCTTTATTCTTCTTCTCAGCGAGTGGATTCTCGAGTCGAATGACCTGATGAACCCTGGTGTCAGAGTTTTTTAAACCGCCTAGTAGCACAGCTAATAATGTGGTGTATAACAATATTTTATTTAATGTGTGTATTGTGTTGTATATCACTAATACAGTGCGTGGTTAAGGGAATGTTGTACTTTTTTAACACCCTGTATACGTATATGCAAATTTAACGTTTCAAGATATATATATATATTTAAACGGTTACTTAAGTAACTTATCCAAATGCAGCATTTTTTATTGAATATCAATTTATGCTACTTCATTATACGTGGCGTAGTAATGATATTTTTTAGCACTATGTACTAGTATTCAAAATACGTCTAAACATGCCTTATGCGCCGCTTCGCCTCCGCTGCGACGCCTCCGCCTCGTCACCGCGCCGCCTCGCCTCCGCCTCGCCTGCGCCTCGCCTCAACCACGTCGCCGCATGGCAATTTGTTCGACAGCTTTTCTATAAAAAAAACTGTCAAAAGTGACGAAAGGCACGCCTCTTGGGCGCTACTTGGCCGTCGCTACCTCGCCTCTGCCTTATTGCCGCTTCCTAATTGACATGCGCGTAAAATAACTTAGTTAAAATTACGGTCTGAGTATTGAAATCCCACACAAAGGTTCCACTTTTATTCCTAAACTGTAAAACCAGACTCAAATTTTACAAAATTAGAAAGCAATTTTACATTTTACAAAATTAAAAGCGAAACTACGTTTAGTATGGGATTTCACTACTCCGGCAGCCCCTTAAGTCGTGTGCTCACCGAATCAATAGCAATAAGACCACACAGCGAATTCATCACTGTTTCCTTCATCATCTCTCATTCCTGGTACTGCTCCGTCCAACATCGCTCCGCTGCTCCATCGCCACCCGAGCTAAGCGTGCCGGACAATTCACATCATCATTGTTATCATCATTATCACCACTTCACCAGCCCATCTCTGATTTCGACTATCCAGGTAAATACAGACCAACCATCATCTCATTTGATGTATTTAAATATTTTAAATTATTAAATACTAGCTTTTACTTCGTCTACCCGTGATTATAGAATAGAATAGAATAGAAAACACTTTATTCTCCAGTTAACAGTACAAAACACAACATAATCATAGAACAGTATACAAAAGATCTTAAAATAGGTAACACTATTAATTACAACAACGTCTGAAGCATGTAAACAACGTATAACCATTACTATAACTTCTATGCTATGTACTGCGAAAGAGAAAAGGAGCTGACTCAGCATATGTCACAGCAGAAGCCACGACGCTGGTATTCTGCCAGCACCACATGGTGACAACCGGTCTGCAGCGTCTTGTGGATCTGGTCCCAAAAAGTGACGATGGTGGCGATTAAAGTAAAGTAGGGTCAAACCCATTCTCCCGTCATCGTTCCTACGTTCCTACCTACCACACGTTCCCCCTGTCCTACCCGTCACACGCGTTCCTAAACAGTCATCATATCTGTCCAGTCCTACCATCCATTCCTCCCGCCCATGACTCGCTCCAGTCGCTTCTGTTCTCTTTCCTCCCGTCCATCCTGAAACTTATGTCGCTCGTATATTTTTATTTTATTTATTTAGGAATAGTAAACAGCTGTTATTTATATTAGTTCAGTTCCTTAATTTTTTTTTTACCAAGAGTCTCATATATTCAAGTAGACTCAAAGTAAATATATCTAATTTATTAAAGCGATCATTGTAGCTATTAGGCGGTTTAAAAACTCAGACACCAGGGTTCATCGGGTCGATTGACTCGATATCAACACGACAGAAGAACAAGAATAATGTTGTATAAAATATTTCACAAATTATTAATACACACATATTATGAATTTTATTGCTGCCAACATTTTAAAAACATAGCGTGATGCACTTCATAGCACTCTTAATTCTGGTAATAATCGGTTCAATCACTCATATTTTTTGTTCCCTGCCTAACCCCTACGTTAGGTAGCGTGATGAAATCGTAAATCGAGATAACACTGAGTAAACTGAAAAGGGTCCTATTTTTAATATTTTTTTATAACCTATAAATTGTTTTTTTTAGCTCGGTTAAAATACAAACTCAATTCAGAACCCTGCCTACTGCCTACCCGCTAAGTACAGCGGCGTGATTATATTTATCCTTAGTTTGTGTATAGGTAAAACTCAATTGAATAAAAAAAAGTCCTATCAAAATCTGTTAAAAACACTAACTAAATTCAGTTATCTGCTACTGCCTACCCCCTAAGTACGGTGGTGAGATTATATATAGCTTTTGTCTGTCTCCAGGTTACCATCTATCACCATACCAAATTTCATCATAATCCGTTCAGCCGGTTACGCGTGAAAGAAATCACTAACTAAATTCAGTTCCCTTCCTACTACTTACCCCTAAGTACGGTGGCGTGATTATATATAGACTATGTCCGTCTCCAAGATACCATCTATTTCCATATCTAATTTAATCAAAAACCGTTTAGCCGTTTAGGCGTGAAACAAATCACTAACTAAATTCAGTTCCCTGTCTACTACCTACCCCCTATGTACTATGGCGTGATTTATATATAGCCTATGTCCGTCATCAGGTTATCATCTATCACTATATCAAATTTCATCAAAGTCCGTGTAGCGGAGTTACTTTCGCATTTATAACATTTATAATAATACTAGTTGTGCCCGCAACTTCGTACGCCCGGTTTGTATGGAAGACGCGCAGTGTCGAACATACTGAAAACGCTTCTCCGCGCGTAGGTGCGGGATCTGCTAACCCACGCGCGGAAGCGTGTTTCGCATTGTCTGCTCTTTGTTTTCGTATGGAAAACACACTTCCGAGCGCGAGCTAGCAGATCCCGCTCTTACGCACGGAGAAGCATTTTCAGTATGTTCGACACTGCGTGTTTTCCATACAAACTGGGGTACTTACTCATTAAGAATGGTTTGCGTGATTATTTCTAACCTAGGCTGGACACCAGGTAATTAAAAAAACTCAGTCAAATAAAAAAACCCTTTAAGATCGGTTAAAAACGATCAGAGTTCAATTTTCTGCCTGTCCCCAAAGTCAGGTGGCGTGATTATTTGTATCGTTACTTTCAGTTTAAGTAATGCTCAGTCAAACAAAAAAAGTTCCATCAAAATCGGTTAAACGCGACCGAAATTCAATTTCCTACCTACCTCCCAAATCTTGAGGCGTGATTATTTGTGTCGTAACTTTGATTTTAAATAATGCTCAGTCGAATAAAAAAGTTGAATAAAAATCGGTTAAGAAACAGCCAAATTTCAATTTCCTGCCTACTCCTTAAGTTAGGTAGCGATATTTTAGGTATCACACAGGTGAATAAAAAAAACCATCGAAATCGGTTCAGTAGTTTTGGCGTGATGTGGTAAGATACAAACCGACAGACAGATAGACAGACAAAAAATCTAATAAAATCGTTTTGATCTTTATATCGTTAATAACGCCTGCTGAAATATTTTTTTTGTAAAAATATTCAATGTACAGACACGACCCTTCTAGAGATTTATTATATGTATAGATAATATATAGTAAAATATATAGTAATATAGTATGGATAAATTAATATATCCAATTAATAAAAAAACATGTAACCAAGATTATTTAATTCATAGAAATAAATTGTATACTCGCATCGCATTATATTACACCCGTAAGGGACAGCGTCCCGTAAACTGATAGGGCTTGCTCAGTCAACAAAACTGAACAACTATCAGCATGTTTTTTTTCTCAGGAAGTTAAAATAAAAATTCGCTTTTCCATACAAATTGTCTGATCAAGGTGGTAATTTTTTATGGGATAGTCAAATATTTTTCATCACCTGAAAGAAGTTCCTGGTGATAGTTTCGTTGACTGAGCAACCCCTATAAGTTTTCGGGACGCTCTCCCTTACTCCCCGTATGTATAATCATGTATGGGTACGATTTGATGAAGTTCTTGATGAAAACACTGATGAGTAACGATGATTTATTTATTGATAGATTAAGCTCATCGAAGTATACAATTTTGCTCATCGCACATTTACCTAACTACATGTAGACTGACTAAAAATAGGACAATAAATTAAAACACTTGTCAACTAACAATTACGAGTATGTTGTGATGTGATCTTGCGCGAAAAGTATCTACTAATTATGTTTGATATCGTGTTACATAGACTTCATCATACCATGGAAGGTATGATGATACGAGTACATATACCTTAATCTAGTAATTAATACATCGATTTCTGTTCTACTTCTACTGGAAATCATCACATCAAGAAGAATAAAAAGTAGAGGAATATGTCGTCTACGAATAATAAAGATATCTATTCTATTCTATTACCATCTCAGAATTTTACTGTTTTATGTAAAAAGAACATACAGTTTGGATAGGTACTAACTACGAGAATATTTTTAACTTGACACGCATACATTTTTAGATTGGAGGATTGACAGGAGGGTTACCACCTGGGCCCCCTGGCTGCATCTGCCTGCGCAGTTGTTCCACAAGGTCGGGAGCAGCAGCTTGAATGTGCTGAGAAAAGGCATGGCCAGCTTGAATAAGGGCATTCATCCCTCCCAAGTTACCAGCACCTTGTCCAACAGGTCCTTGAGGTGCATTATTCATCATCTCCGAAATCAAGTCATGCATGTTCGGATCAGCAAGAATTTCACTAGCCATATTTAAAAGCGCTGGACTTTGGAGAAGCCCTCCAATGTCTAAAGGCCTTTCTGCACGCTGTGCAAGGTGTTCATCTGTGAGACGTAGGTTTTGCTTATATGACTCGTTGTTAGGGTCGACCTGTACAGCCCTCGCATACGCTGCCCGAGCCTCCTGGTGCCTTTCAAGGGCTGACAGTGCTAGTCCGAGCCTGCCGTGCGCCTTGCCGTAATTGGGTTGTATAGCCAAAGCGGTATTGCAGTCAGCCACGGCAGCTTCGTGTTGGCCGAGTTTAAAATTTGCCGCAGCCCGATTACAAAAATATACCGCGTTAGTTGGATCAAGCACAATAGCGCGTGTATATTTCTCGAGCGCCTGGGAATAAAGATCAGCCTTCATTAGTTCATTCCCTTCGTTCTTTGCCCGCTCTGCATCTTTATTTACCGGTTTAGGTGTTTTGGAAGCGCCTGCCCCTTGTTGCCTAAGAAGCTGCAGCAAATCCGCGGACTTAGCGATATCTTCAGGACGCACCTGGAATGCTGTCTCAATGCACTGCATGCCGACCTCGACACTCTCACGTGCATCTGCACTGAGAGTATTTTCATGAAGTTGTTGTTGTAGGAAGTTGACTATGCTTGCTGCTGCAGATCTTTCTTCAGACATGTTTAAAGATTAATCTTCGCAACTTTCCGATACACTTTAATATTTAGCCCAATAGATGATCGTGCTGATCAGAAAGCAGCTTTCACCTGTAGGAGTTAGCATACGATTAGAATATATATCCGAGACACATACTTGTGCGCAAAACAAATAATTCATATTTTTAGATTAAATACGCACCGTGTCGGAGGAGTTTTCCAAGAGCGGTTTCCAAAATATGATGAAATATACCCAAGTTGTTTGTTTTTATCGCTCGTCACCCCTTATTCTCGAATTTTCCTTAAGTTTCGTGGATGATATAGCACGAACTGAACAGTGCAACCCCTTCCAAAGGTCAACTTTTTTTGTTTTTGTTTGTATTGATTACTGCGCTGCGCTATGCGCGCTGCGTTGGTTCTACGCCTCCGCTTTACAGCGAGCGAAGTATATTTACCTAGCTAGGGGCAGACCAATCTAGAAATACATCACCACTCTTAACGAAAATAAACAATCCCTCTATTCAAAACGGGGATATAAGAAGCTGAACCACGAAATCAAGCCCGAGCACGAAACTAAAATCGTAGCCGTCGGATCGAAGGACCAGCCAACCGGAAGTTGGTTTCTTCCGATCCCTCCAATCCCATGTTCCAATCAATGTGCAACATTCATTCACGCGGTCTGAGTAACAGTTGACTAACCCGAAAGCACCGAAATGTATTTTAATAAATATTTCGTATTACATTTTTGAATGACACTCTAAAATCCCAAGATATAGTTTTGCTAAAATTATTCATATTGAAGCATTCTACATGGCATTTCATTATAGGAAACCAAGGTTTTAAATGGACGTGGGTGGAAGCGCTGCATTGTATAGAGAACTGTCAAAAATGGTGTTGGCAGCGTTAGTTCTCTTTTTTGCCACATTCATTTGAAGTCTTGTCGTACTTAACTAGCGAGCTGCTTGCGACTCGCGCACATATTCTTGACATAAGTTGCCAGACGCATCCAAAAAGGAAGAAATCCGACTATTTTGGCGTTGATCTGTCTTTTTTTTCACCATTATTAGTTTATTATCTTATCACTCACTGAGCACTACCTATGACGGCCCTCCTTTCGCACTCGATCGATGATAATGATGACCGATCCGATGATGATGATCGATCGATGCAATCAATGTGAGTTTTTTATTTTTCATCAATCTTTCACATTCGTGCTGTAATGTCAAATATCTCTTAAATAACATTAGCACTTTTGAGTCAAATTTTCCAAATATAGAAGTCAATAATCAAATCATTGATTTCCAATTGATTCATAAGAACTAATAAAAGCAAGAACACTTTTATTTTAACTCATACCCACAACTGCATTATTATCCCAATGAAATTCCCAGAAGAAGTAGTTGTTTAAGTAGTTTCAGCGCCATAAATTAAGAAAAAGAAAGCTCACTAAATCAACTGGAAGTTGTCTTTCGACTGCCTGTCCGCTCAAGAATAATAATAATAGTCCTATGATTTGGTGAAACACACATAATAATAATCAAAGTTTTTCTTGAAATCGTTTCTTAAAGGTATTAACAGACATATTAAAAAATGTTTCTATAGCTTAAATGAGTTTTTTGATACTGAAATATGTTATTAATATTTTTATAAATTATATTACTAAAGTTTAAAAACCTTGTGTTAAGTAGTAGTTAGGTATTTATGAAATATTTATTGTAGGATACTTGATCTCGTTGTTATTTTGTAAGTAGTTTCCATAGGGTAAATATAGGATAGTGTTACCAGTTACTTTCATTAAATATTACTCTAATGTTGCAGTGCCCTAACAGGGTTCTTGTTGATCTAAGAATGCTATAGCAAAAGACGTATTTGTACAACAAGAAAGCAAATAAATATATTGAGTATTGACGTCCAGACCCGGTCTGGACCTGACCGTGACCTTGATCCGCTCCAGATGAAATCCGATGGTGTATTCAGCGGTCCGCTGGGCATTATTATTATTATTGACGGTTTGCTCTTGTCCGATTCGGAATTGATCCGCTCCGGAAAAAGTTCGAGCGTGTGGCCGTAATGTGGCCGTCGCGTCGGTCCGTCGGACAGTGTTGCCATATTATTACAAAAACTAAATTTTACAATACTTTTGCTAGCAATGTGCCCTCTTCGAGAATATTCCTCTAGGCGGGAATTCCAAAAGTCTGGGACACTACAGATATGGTAAAACACGCATAAATCATCATCTCCCTAGCCTTATCCTGTATCTCTCAGGGTAAATAAATAATAATAATAATTACATATTTACCAGTAAAGTTACAAGTTAAGTTTTTTGTGGTCAAAATGTAACTTTTGGAGACCATTTCGAGCCAACTTACGTCATTTCTGGCAAAGAGACTGTGGCAACACTGACAGACGCAGCCCTGGTGTGCGTTCAGACGGCCGGCCCAGTATAAAATTTAAACCGTATTAATATTAGACTACCGGGACACACTCAAGTGCACACCACTTTCGGTGTGTGTTGAAAGGAGGTTGCACAGGTGACTAACACTGGCACTCCAGCCAACGGTGACGGCAATTCGAATAGATCGCGTCAAGCGTTTTTGAGTTCTTTTTATCCATTCTGTCTCCAGCCGTTGTTTTGTGATATATGTAATTTTCGGATATACATTTTATATAAATAAAATGTGTTTACTTTAACACTAGTGTTTTTCGTCTTGCCTATACGAGTAATTCCATCAGTGTGTCCCTGAAAAGGCCGGACAAAACTTTACGCGCCTCTGAACGGTTAGGATAATTTTTACTTTGCTAAAACTGGATCGGTTGAGCGAATTTCTGAATTATTTATTTATTTATAATAATTAAACATTGTAACAGTACAGAGTAAAAATCCATGGCATTACAAAGATACATCAAATTAAACAAAAATAATATTATAAATTACACAAACATCCATTATTCATAATTTTTAGAAACATAGAACTATTGTATTAAACTTACAGGCATCATACTTTCAAATCTTTTCTTACACTCATTAAGCAAACATTTCATCGAACTATCAAACAAATCACACTGTGGTGCTGCTTCGAGGACAGAACTGAGCAACGCCATAGCTCGTAATACTGGCGACTGCTTATGAGCCACCGTCCGCGCGGACGGCTGTGCCGGCAGCTCGTGGTGGCGCGCTCTCAAATACCGGTCCGGCACAAATAAATGCAGTACTCGCCGCGTTAGGTATGAGCTATCAACTTTTCCTCTAAGTATGGTCAAAACGAATTTTATGAGGGCCATCTACGCAGCTGGAGGGAGTCTAGTCCTAGATGTCCCTGTAAAAACAGCGTAGGGTACATATAGGGGTAATAACCATGCTCTCTTTTGTAGAAATGACGCAAAAACCTCTTTTGTATTTATTCGATCATTAGAGCATACTTGCTCTCATGTGGGCTCCAGACTACCGTATTCGTTTTCTAATGTACTACGCACTAAAGAAACGTATAATGTGCGAAGTGCTCGATCAGAGAGATGTGACGCGTTGCGAAGCACAAACCAAGGCGGCGATACGATGTTTCCGCGACCGATTCTGCGTGAGGACGGAATGTAAGCTTTCTGTCAAATATCACTCCAAGATCACGTACTTGGTCTACTCGTGCCACTGGGACTCCGCCTATGGTATATGTGAATTCTGGTGAGGAAGTCGAGCGTGAAAAGGAGACAGTCTCACATTTTTCCGGATTGAAGTATAGTTTGTTAACTATACTCCATTCATAGACCCGGTGTATATCCCTTTGCAGGGCCACAGAATCATCCATTAATTCAACCGACTTTACTAATTTCATATCATCCGCAAATAGCAACACAAGCGAATCCTGTACAACTTCCGGCAGATCGTTGATTAGTATCACGAACAGTAAGGGTCCCAAGTTAGATCCTTGACTTACTCCAGAACGCGTTGGATAGGGGCTAGATATGTATGACCCATACTTAACGAATTGCTGCCTTTCAGAAAGATAATTTGCAAATAGTTTTAGCAATCTGGGAGTAAAGCCCATCTTTCCCAATTTTCGCAGCAATACATAACATAACATAAAAATACTTTATTGCACTTAATAATACAACATACAACACAAAAGATAACAAAAAACAAGTACAACATAGGCGGCCTTATTGCTAAGGTAGCAATTTCTTCCAGGCAACCTTTGGGTGAAAGAAAAAAGTAAAATACGTCATTGTCTACAATATCAAACGCCTTCTGAAAGTCGAGATAGATCACATCGACCCTATTGTTTTCATTCAGTTAAGTGGATAAAAAATCTACAAGATGGACAAGATTAGAAGCCACTGATCGTTTTGGAAGAAAATCGTGCTGAGCTTCGGTGATAAAGGGTAGACATTGCGGCAATATACGGTTGTATAAAGTAGATTCAAATGTCTTAGCCAATGCACTCAATATCGCTATCGGGCGGTAATTCTCCACCGCAGCTCTAGAACCTGATTTAGGGATAGGGGTAACACGTTATTGTTTCCATATTCTAGGATAAACACTCGTCTTCAACAGCAGATTAAACAAAAAAGTGATCGGCTCTATTAAAATATCAGCACATCCCTTAACTACAAAAGCTGGTATTCTGGTATTGAATGCACCCTGGTCCGGTCCGGTCGTGTGGCGTGTCAAACGGACCGGACCGTCTATAGTCTATGGCTTGTCCGCTCCAGACGGAATCCGGACGTCTTTTAATATTAAACCTATAGAATGCACAGATTAGATAGAATGGCCGTGGACGTCTATCGGCTGAGACGACGACGACGACGACGAGAATAAACCGGCAATACCGATTTTGACAGCTGTTGTTGTGATGTGAAGTGAAAACTGACGTCATTCAGATTCTGATAATCTCATTATTTTTCCACAATTTTTCTTTAGAATTCTGTTTACGCACTCCGTTGTAAATTTGAAAGTTTTCGCCTTAGCTCTATTGGTTTTACTGTGCTCTGTGTTACCGTAACTGGAACATTCGTAAAAACCCGTGAACGTGATCAGTGCGTGAGAAGAATGGCGAGTCAAGGTCCAGGCGCTGGGCCGACAGCGCCGCTGCCGAACGACCTTCCTCCGCCGTACTCGGCCGTGGTGGGAAACCCACAGTATGGGTTCGTGGCACCTCCAGCCGAGCCATACCCGGGCACGGGCGGGCCGGGCGTTCCCAAGAGCTTTACACCTCAAGGAGTGTACCCTCACCCGCCGACAGTGATGCAGCCCGGCCAGGGTGACAGCGGGGGCCCGCCGCCCGGCGTCCCCTTGCCCATGGGAACTGTGGGCATTGTGGTGCCCCAAGCTGTGGGCAGTGAGCCTACTACAGTTACCTGTTTCAATTGTGGCAGAGTCGTCACAACCAGAGTGACATACACCACTGCCTGGCACACACATTTAGTAGCTGGATCTGTATGTGTTATTACAATGTAAGTAAATAATAATAATAAATAAATCATTTTATTTCAGACAATATTTACATTAGTAGATGTTAAATAATATAAACAGAGGCCCATAGAATATATACCTTACAGACTAACACACATATTTATAAATACTTAAATACTACTTCGACATATGGACGACGGCAGGAGGTCTGTTAAACTAAAGTTAATATTAAAAATGTGTATGAATTGAGTATAGCACAATGTTTTATCTATACTTTTAAAAATAGACTTGACAAGTGGTTAATTAATAATAAAATTTAAAAAATGTACAAGAATGTAATAATAAGTGAAAAAGACTAGAAGTGAAAAAAATATTCACTTTAATAAAATATTAGCGCACACACCAGTTACGGATGTAGCCTCATCAGCAATTCAGCTGCTTGCCTATTAATAAATAATAATAATAATATTATAGTTGTAGACCTCAGCAAGTTGTTAATTTGTTGAACTGGTTTTACCACAATCATCTTTGTTGCTATTATATTATTATTTAATAATAGCCGAGCAGCAGAATTGCTGATGTGGCTATATCCGTAGCTGGTGTGTGCGCTAGTATTTGATTAAAGTCCATTGTATGATTCACTTTTTATTATGTCAATGTTTGTTGTTTTGTTTTCCAGGGTATGTTCTTTATGCTGCCTCGGTCTGGTGCCCTATTGCTTCGACACATTTAAGGATGCTGAACACTACTGCCCCAACTGCAACACTTTCATTGGCAAGAGCAACAAATGCTAAACACCTTCAGATTTACAAGGATTTCTCTATTCTAATGCAATATATGCCAGTCATATGTTACATAGGAATAATTGCAGTGAACCTGCTCTTTTGGTATGTTATTTGGGTCTGCCTAGATAGTATTTATCTAGATTTGCAGCAAACTAAAATTCTTGCGAGAAAAGTTTTTTTTTTTATGTGTTAACAATTAATCATTGTTGGAAGGTGTGTGTGGTATTATATGAAAGGGTATAAGTTTTTAGGCATCTTCATAGATGACAGCTGTAGTTGGCATCGCCATATAGAAACTGTATGTGATAAATTGAATTGGTATGTCCATGTATTACATAGGCGTGGGTACATATCCGCCATCGAAACAAATCTCACAGTGTATCACGGTTACGTAAGCTCACTTCTAAAGTACGGACTTTTGGTTTGGGGAAACTCGACGCATATCATTAAATTGTTTAGGGCACAGAAAAAATGTGTTTGAGCGATATGCGGCAAATCACCCCGTGATTCTTGTAAGCCTTTATTTAAGCAGCTAGGTATAATGCCACTCCCTTGCATGTACATTTTTGAAGTTGCTACTTTTGTAAGAAATAACATTGAATTATTTAATAAAAACAGGGACGTGCATAACAGGAATGTACGAAATAAGGATACGTTAGTATATAATAGTGTACTACCACATTTGTCATTTTATTTAAATCAATGTAATGCAATGTGCTTAAGAATTTATAATGCCATTCCAACTGATATCAAACAATTGCCAAGACTTTCATTTGGAAGAAAATTGTTGGAGTGGTTAAAGGAAAAACAATTTTATTTTGTTAGTGAGATTTTTAATGTACCGCAGAATTTATGTAGTAAAAACTAATATCGTATTTATTTTGTAGTACTTGAAATTTTATTATTGATTTTAATTTTTCTGTTGTTGTTAGGATTGTTAGTTGTATTACATAATATAAGATTTAGAATTAAGTATCTACATTCAAAATTTATGAAAATTTGCATGCCTTACCAAGGTAGAAATATGTGAGACGAATGTAAAATTTAACTATCTTTAATGTACCATATTTTTGTGCAAATAAACTATATTCTATTCTATTCTATTTTGAGCTGATTCTAAAAATATATCACACCCTCACATATTCATCACTAATTCTAACTAAAAACTAATTAATATGATTTCTAAATTATTGTAGGCTTTATTTAGAATTTGTGACCAGTATGTAACGGTTTGATACATTTTTAGAATGAGTTCTAAATGCCCTTTCATATGATACCACACATGCCTCCTAATATTGATTTGTTAACACAAAACCATAAATAAAAACCACACGAGTTTCAGACTGCTGAAAACCTAGATAAATACTATTTAGGTGGACCCAGACAACATACCAAAACAACAAGTTTACCGCAATTATTCCTATTACAGTTTTTTATTTGTAAGATATGCCTAATCTAATATTCTATGGCCTACATTTGTATTTTCTCTTAAATCTTTGCAACTTCAATTCAGTGCCAGTTTAGATATTCAAAAATGATTGTGATCATGTTTTTAATTAATTGGTTGTAAAAAGAAAATGCATAGTTGATGCATAAAAAATCATCTAGTTATCTTACCAATTGCTGTTTTGTAATTGCTAATGATGTAATGATGATACTTGTAATGTAATAAATATTTGTCTAGTTTTAATGTTTTGATTTACCATCACACTACTGTGTAGCAATTTTCTCACTGAGTAGGTACTTTAAATTACATTAGATATTAGAGAAAATTATTATTATCATAGAACTTACGAATTTGAAAATATTATTTTATTTATTTCGATAATATCTTGTAACAATTTTAGTTTTGGTTTAGTTTTTGAAGGTTTTTTTATCTTTCTGATTGTATCAATAAATATTAATACAAATGTAAATACATTCCAAGCTGTAAAGAAGTTTTACTGTTTTCCAACTTACGCTTCAAATTCACAATACCTCACCAGCTTGTCTTCCGAGGTCCATTCATTCTTTTGTAAATGTCTGTAAATCATCTAGCTAGCAATTTATTTAAACCCTTATTGTAATATGTTAACCTGATGATAACTGATAGACTGAAATATTAAAATCAGAAACACCAAAGTTGCATGTATAACATGATGTCCATTAAAGTAGTTGTAAAAGTAAGGAAAAATATTTTCATACCATAATTATGTGTATAAATTGCTCCCTTTGGTTCATAAAGTTTAAAAATGTCCATTATTTGAGATCTTAATTTATGTGGATGTGTTTGGACTGATTCTTTTGTGATTTAGAATAGTTTTTTTTTTTTTATGAGTATATTCTTCAATCTTCTCATATTTATTTTGTGAATTTATGTTCTGTCTGTATCATGTATGTCTGTTCTGTATATATTTTTATGAATAAAGCTTTGATAAAAAGAAAATGTTTTATTATTATATCAAAAGATACCAAAAATATACTTACTAGTACATAGATACTTTCCAAGTACTTGTTTTGCTTTGTTGTTTGGTTATCATCAGGAATGATTAGATAAAGATATCAAATGGTTCTCACAGATAGTACAGTATTGCAACTACAAAGTGGTAGTATAGATCAATATGTTATTTACGATAAAGAGAAAAATTGAATATTGACATGGAGAGTGGCGGCGTAAATCCGTCCCATAGTGTAGTGACTTATGAACATACAGAGCTCACAGTGCCTCGTGAGGCGCCACCGCCGTACTCCCCGCCGGCCCATGGCGCCGTGATCACTAGCCAACCAGCTCCACAACAAACTGTCTATGTAGAAGGTCCCCTAAGGTCTGATCCTACCTATTTCATCTGCCACAAATGCAGGGAAACGGTGTATACAAAAGTGAAACATGTCAGTTCTCAAAAAACACATCTCCTAGCTGGATTTATTTGTGGTTGCTCAATGTAAGTATAAACAAATGTACTAAAGATAAGTATACATATATAGTCAAATTGTTTCCAAGCTACTTATTTTGATTTGTTATATTTTTCCAGGTGGTGCCTTTTATGTTGTGTAGGACTGCTCCCATATGTTATTAAAACATTTAAGACTACGGAACATTTTTGTCCAAACTGTGACACACTTCTTGGAACTTACTCAAAGATCTAATAATTTAAGTGCTATTTATGAAGCTCTTAAAAAAGAGTGTAAATATTACATAGTAATAATAATAACATAAATTAATTAATCAGCATTCTTTTCATCAGTGTGTTGATGGAATCTGCATTTTCAATACATTGTAATGATAATTAATTTATATGTATAATATTTAGGAATAAAAACCAAATACAAGTATTTCTTACATTATACTGTTATTTTATTTATGTTACTTAAACCAAGAACTACAATACAGTTCAATGGTATCCTTTATAAAATATTACAAGACAAATGTTTACCAGACATACTTTAAATGCACGGAATAGCATTTATATCTTCCTCAAAACACACTCGTAATCAACTTTAAACCAATTCAAATTATTGTTCCTATTCTTAGTCCAGAAGTCACAAAATAAATGGTTTACACAAAGGGTAATAAATTAATGCTAGCTGTAAGGGACTTGTAGTCTGAAGCAGTCAGATGCGATCTTCCACTTTCCGTCCACGGCGACTATGAGGAAGGTTTGCTGGAATGGCTTCTTGGTGTCATCGTTCTGGTAGGTAACGTCACCGCAGGCTTGGATCAAGTACGTTAGTTTGTTCGCCACGATGTTCTCGGCTATCGGCTGCGCGTCCAATGTCTTCAACACGTGGTTGCTCGCCGGCAGGTCCATGAGAAACTTCTGAATCTTGTCGCTGCCGTTGATTCCGTTTCCATTCCATACCAGCAAGCCCGTGTCCAAGTACAGCTTAGAGGTTAGATGGCGGCTGTTATCAACTTGCTTGTAGAACACCTTTGTAAACTCTTCCGCAGTCTCACAGGCATTATCGATGTTCTTGACAACGACCTCAGACATTTTTTAATTAATACAAAACCGAATTATAATCAAACGCGCAATGTTGTGAAACATTTGTTGATTTAATGACATTGACAGATTTGCTCGGAAACAACAAAAAATAAAATGTGAATATCATCGGTGAATGACATTATGAACGCACTTACATTTTTATTTTTTATGCAAAGGGAAAGATCTATCATTTTACGGCTCTGGCAACTTAGTCCTTTTGAGGATACTTTGAGTTAACAGCAGTGCTGCCAAGTGCAACGATTTATCGCCATTTAGGCTATCTCGGAGGGTGCTGTGGTGACCAAAAATTGCGATTTGCGACTGGTCCTAATTTAGGCTATCCCAAAAAAAATATTAGGCGATATTAGGCTACTTCAAAAATAAATAGGCGAAGTAGGCTATTTTCATAATATAAGCTAAGTATACGAACAAAATGAGCCCAAGCATAAGGGGTTTCTTAATAATCATTGGAAATTTCTACCATCCACCCATGATCCACCCTCTTTGACTCAAGATTTTGAGATCGAACCAAATTATTTAAATAACATCCCTACTAAAAAGTGTCTTAATGCTTGAGACCTAAGCATTTAAAATAATAGCTATTTAGACTATCCGTAAATTATTCAGGCGATTTTAGGCTACTCCACCTTGGGCGACTTTTAGGCGAATTGAAATTGAGTTTTCGGCGATTTCATACTAAAAAGACTTAGGAAGACTGGTCAACTGTGCTGTGATCTGCAAAACGCTAGTGAACACCTACTCACCTTCTCCAATCTAATGTTCTCAAACTCAGTTTTGTAAAGGTTAGGTCGCGGAGTCCGGAATAGTCAAGATTGGCAAGAATTATTAATCGAAAGGCCGACGCTTATTAATTAAAATGCTTTGAGAAATCTGTTTAACCTTTTCACCGCCACAGTCGGGTATAGCCGACAACCCGCGACGTGCCGTCAGCGCCACGGTCGGCTACAGCCGACAAAATGTAGTTAAAAAGTTTTTGTTAATAAACCAGCATTTTGAAACTGTCTCTTTTTATTTTTTCGCATATTGCATTTTTTGTACCTTCTACTTTGATTTATAAACTTTTGCGCTTAGATATTTATTCGTTTTGTAGTATAAAATAAGAAAAATACCGATTACGTTTTGAACATAGATGATAGAGAATATTAGGGACAGTTTTGAACCTGCAGAAGTACAATTCGCACACGCCACAGTCGGCCCTACATGACTGGAAGTGTTGTTCCTTGCTAGTTCAAATATGAAACATCGATACGTCTACAATATCTATACGGATTATACTATGTGTATATTTGTCAAGTCTGTCATAACAATAACGTTTTATTATTATTCTAATGTATAATGAAAAAAAAACCGACATCAATTTGCAGAAATATGCTAAGAATTAGTAATTTTTTTCTTTGTTTGAATGAGTATCGACAAACCGGTTTCGCCGATTCGTGCACAGCGATAATTGCTTGACCAATTATATTTCGTCGATTTTAATGAATATTCAACATAAGTAAAATAATAAAAAGGACAGAAAATGAATGAATAAAAAAGTCGCAATGAAATATTAAAATAGGTACCAGAATAAATCCTTTGATGTTCTAAAGTTAAAAAATTTCATATTTTTATTGATGTTCTATATTACATCCTTATTTGTCCTAACGGTTTGTGTAGAAAATTTGGACAGGGATCTTGACGCACCTTTTTAGTTTTCCGGTGGATTCAGGGTTCCTCTTCAATAATAAACCGATATACAACACAATTTCACCACGTTTATTTGATTTCGTCACATATATCACAGTTATTTTACAAATATTCACAAGAGCACAGATAACCGTCAGATCGATATCATTAGAATCAATCAATCAATCAATTTTTGTATAAAATGGCTTCTGCCGACTGAGGACAATTCCGCCAGTGTCTAATTTGGAGAATAAACGTTACCACCTTTTAGGGGCATATTACACTATCATTTATCTTGGATCATTTAATTGATCATATATTTGATCCAAGATAATTGACTATTTGAGTCATATCTGTGTATTACACTATCAAAGTTGTTTGATCCTATTTTACGTCATATGTGGTTGCAATGGAGAATGCGTCGGTGGTGTGCGCTACTATTGCTTCGGCAGTGTCCGTTATTTTACTATTAAAAAAGAAAAAGAAAAAAAGGAATACAAGAAAAAAACGAATCTGGCTAAGATCATGGATTGCACGACGTGATCATATCGGCGTTACTTCGAACTTAGTTCAAGAGCTAAAAGAAGAAGACAAAAGGTCATTTAAGATTTATCTGCGAATGGACAACTCAGTATACACATTTTAGAAACTCAGTTTCTCCAAGAGACCGACTATTGGTGACTTTAAGATTTTTAGCAACTGGAGAAACTTATTCCAGTTTACAGTTTTCCTTTCGGATACCTCAATGTACCTTAACTCAAATTATACCAAAAACATGCAAAGCCATTTATGAGTGTCTAAAGAATATTCATTTAAAGGTAAGTGACTATTGACATGTTATTATTGAAACTAGTTATACGGTTAGAGAGTCGAGTTCAGAGCAAAAAAAAAGAAAGTCATATTAATAGAAACATTAGATGTAATTAATTATAAAAAATAATACAATTTTCATTTAGAACTTGAAATCTGAATTTTCATAATATGTTTTGACATCTTGTACAATAACTCGAGGTGTAGCATCCATTATTATCATTCCATTATCATCGGTGGACATGAATACCTCTTCTTGCAGTTCACTTCTTGCCATTGTATTATTTTGAAGCTGCACGGTGCAAGCTGCATCAATAGAGTCAATATTTAATGTTCTACTATCATTTGTCAGTCCGGTTAAGTTTGGTTCAATTGTTTGTTGAATATGGGACAATGTAGAATTATTTCCTTCCTCTTCATCACATTCTGCTGCTAACATAGGCTCTGAAGAAAATGAAACGTTTGACCTGGACGTAGATGGTCTTGATTGAGCATTATCAACTTCATCCCATATTTGAAACAACACTTGTTGTATTTGCCGTTTGGCTTTTTTTACATGGATTACATCACCAGCAGACAAAATATCATTAAGTTCCGATTCAATAAATTGGCAAAAAGAATTGATGTTTTTATTCACTGTTGGTTTCTTAGCCATTTGGGACATGTCTCTCATGGTGCTGATTGCTTCATGTATTAATTTGTCATCATTAGATGTATGACTTGTTTGCGCAAGTTGTCTCTTCTTTCTAAATTTTGTCTCAATAAGTTCTTCCTGTAAATAACAAATATTGATTTATAAACAATTATTTGTTACAGATACCAAATACAGAAAGAGAATGGGAAGATATAGCTGAAAAGTTTGAAAATAGATGGAATGTATACAACTGTATAGGTGCCTTAGATGGGAAGCACATCCGCATGACTTGTCCACCCTATAGTGGATCGCACTTTTATAACTATAAATTGCATAACAGTATTGTTTTGTTGGCTCTGGCAGATGCGAGCTATAAGTTTATATATATATAGATGCAGGAACTAATGGAAGAATTGGTGATTCTGGTGTGTTTGCAAAAAGTAAATTAAGACATTGTCTTAACGATACATCTATTTTGAATATACCACCTGCAAAAGCATTATTAAACACAAATATTAAACTTCCTTATGTGGTTTTAGCAGATGATGCTTTTCCTCTGACCCACAATACCATGAAACCGTACCCCCTACGAAATATAACAACACAAGAAAAGATTGTGTTGGATGCAATCTCTCAGCAAATGTCAAAAATCTATGATCAAGGAAAAAATGAATCATATTCCTATATTACATTATCCAATATAATTGACTCATAGATCTATGATCCGAGATAAATGATAATGTAATATGCCCCTTAAGAACACACGATACTGACTGACAAATTATCAGTTGTTAACCTAAAACAAACAAACATTAAACAATTAGCATGCAACATAAAATAGTAAATAAATTAATAAATATTATAAACGTATATTATAAGTCTCAATATACTTAAATAAAATAAATAAAACAGGGGGATATACATAGGATAGAATATTATAAAAAGAAGTAGAACGGGGGATACACGCAGGAAGGAGATCATATAAAGAAACACGGTATTTGGAGCAAGAGAAAAAAATGTGGTCTAAAGTTCCCTCCTCAAGGCCACACTAACAAAGAGAATGATCCCTAGTCCTAATTTTTGCCAGATAAACAGGGTTACAATTATGACCAAGACGCAATCGAATAATAGTTGAAATGGCACGTTTGCTAGCATTACGGTATATAAAAAAACCAAGGTCTTGTAGGAATATCCGGTTGAATACCAGCATAGTATTTACCCTTATTACGACTCGACGACTGCCACAGTGTTTTCCATTTATTCATTAGATCAGAATTAGCTATAGACCGTAAATCTTGAGCATAACATTTAGAATAATTTACACAACCTAATCGAATAGCCTCCTTCGCAAGAGCGTCTGCCTGTTCATTACCAACGATGCCAGAATGACCAGGGATCCAAACAAGCACAACATCGAGATCAAGGGAATGGCATTTATACAGAATTTCTCGAGTTTTTAAATTTAACGGATGCATATCTTTACATCTAAAGGGAAATTTAAAAATGTCTTCAAGAAAACTCCGAGAATCCGAAAAAATCACCGAATTTTTTATTTTATGGAATTCGACATAAGTAACGGCCTCGTGAATTGCAATAGCTTCACCAGTATACACCGAAGTTTTAGATGGAGATTTAAAACTTAGACTAATTTTCCAACAAGGAATCCATACAGCAGAACCATCATTGGACAATTTTGAAGCATCAGTAAATATGTTAATCCAACCATGAAACTTTTCAGCAACAAATTTGTTAAATAGGGTGTTAGCCGCAGGGTCATCTTTGATAATACCAATATTAAGAATAATTATAGGGATACATATAAGTGCATTATAATCTATTGCAAAAATAGGATTGCTAGGAAATTGAAAAACTTTAACATACTTATCAAAACTCTCAAAAAGACAAGTAGGGTTTTTATTTTTCCAGTAATTTGATTGAAGTATTAAAGGGTGAGATGAGTTTTGAACAACCTTAAAGAAAAATCTATCGCACAAAAATTGCCGACGGAGTAATAAAGGAGAATCTAAACATTCTACTTGAAGAGCATTGATAGGGGAAGATTTCATTGCGCCAGTAACTATACGGAGACACAGAAAAAATCAATCTTATCTAATCTTAAAATTTTAAACCCTTCCAGACTGTTCTAGGCGCCGATAAGGAGCCCTGAACACGGACAGCTATAGATCGAGCCATAAGCATATTACAAATAACATTAATCATCCTCACAGGGAGACTCAGCTGATGCATTTTCTGCCTGAGTAACGGGAGGAGCACATTGTCATAGGCGGATGTAATGTTCAAAAACGCCAACTAAATGTTGATTCCTGGAAAATGCAAGGCGAACTTCCGAGGAAAAAATGCTTAAGCTATCCATAGTTCCCATATTTTTCCGAAAACCAAACTGTGTTTTTGATAAAATATTCCTATTTTCCAAAATCCACTCCAATCTATTTTTAATGAGGTGTTCTAAAATGTTTGCTAAAACTGAAGATAGAGCAATTGGTCTATATGAAGCAGGGTCGTTCGGATGTTTACCAGGCTAGAGAATTGGAATAATTATTTGCTGTTTCCAGGAATCATGAATTATGCCGGATTCATAAATTTTATTTATGATATCTAAAAAACACCGTTTTGAAGAGTCCGAAATTTTTCTTATGAATGAATAAGGAATTCTATCAATACCGGGAGTGGAATCACGAAGGTGTTCTAATACTGATTGGAGCTCAGAAAAAGAAAAAGGTAAGTCCATGCGATCAGCAGAAGTAGGAGAAATTGTAGATGGAAAACAATCCTCAGCTGGAACAAAAGGAGGGGCTAGTTTATCTATAAAATCATTGAGCCAAGCAGAAGGATTATTACTAGAGGGATCTTTAAAGGTATAAGATCCAGAAAACCTATTAAAATTTCTCCAGACAAGAGATGGCAAAACTCGAGGGGAAAGACTCTCACAAAAATTAATCCATCCCTTATGTTTCTTGTCGGATAATAGTCTTTTAGATATAGCGTTAACTCTTTGAAATGTAATATAATTTTCAATGCTTGGTTGTGCCAAAAATAATTCTTCAGCTTCATCACGTCTCTGGATAGATTGAGTGCAATCAGAATCCCACCAAGGGGGAGAAGCTTGGACGAATAATCCTCTGGACGCGTCACCAAACAAAAATGTATGAGAACTCTTTCAACCAAAACTAGGGGGGAGGGAGGTATGACAGATAATAACCGAACAGATTTAAAAACTACGCGCTTCCTAACATATTTGTTTATTTTTGACACTTTTTAAATATTCGGGTTGTATGTCTTTTTTGATCGTGTCATAGATAGTGTTGTACCCTAGTCGATAATCGATAAAGAATGAATGTTGAGTGAATGATGTTTCCTGAATCATAGAAATATAACACGTGTTTTATTAAATTATTTTTGAAATAAAAGTAAAGTAAAATTTTCAAATCGATCTCTATTCATTGAATTTATGCCATTATCGATCTATACACTAAAAAATCTCTAGGGTCTTGTCTGTACTTTGAATATTTTCATGGAAACATTATTGCAATAGGCATTATAGCGATACCACCAACGCCTATAGTATAATAAATTTTAAATATTTATCTGTCAATCTGTCTGTATCAACATGACGCCAAAACTACTGAATCGATTTCGATGGGAGTCTTTTTATTCAACTAAGTGACATTTGACTCAACAAAGGATACATATATCATACTGCCTTATTTAGGGGGTTGGCAGTTAATTGAATTTTGGTTGTATTTCAGCCGATTTTGATGCATCTTTTTTTTTCATCCAAATATTTTATAGACTCAAACATAAATTTCATCACGCTACACGTAGCTTAAGTTACGACTTGGGGAAATGAATAAATTGTATTTTGGGTTTTGAATTGGAACTAAATACACATATCTATTAAGCTTTGATTTAAAAAATGTACCTATTCATTTACATACTATAATAATTAGTCCTCCCACCGATTTTCGGTGATGGCGGCCAATCTCCCAGGGATCGGCCAACTGCACAGGATCCGTTTCTTAGTGCCTAAGTGTTTGCACTACACACAGGTGCACTCTCTGTTCCTTCAATCTCTTATTCTGATGGGACAGATTGACTGACACGACCAGAGATAAATCAGGCACAGGACCAACTATCTACATGCCCATCCGACAGCATGGATCATCTAACTTTTCGGACAATCAGGTGATCAGCAATGCAATATCATAACCAAACTAACAACAATGCAAAGTCATTGTCCCCCGCCGGAAATCGAACCCGGGACCTCTGGGTCGAGAGCCCATGGCTCAGACTGCTAGACCACAGAGGCAGGAGCTTTTTAAACATAGAACAGCATAACCAACATTGTTCATGACTACCACGCGTACTAAAAAGTAGGCATAATTAGTTGTAAATCAAAATAAAAAGTCACGCAACCACAGATGAAGCTTATACCAGTCAACAGATCACAAAATATTAGCGTTGTCCGTTCAAATTTTTATGTTTTTCTTAGACCTACGACATGCCGGCGACGATACAGTAAATAATTCCTATCGATATCGTTCATCGATTGTGTCACGTCTCTAGATTAACAAAAATGAATGAACGAATGGAAAAAATACTAAAATAATCCGACTCATTAGAGAATGACAACATACTGGTTTACATGCATTCAGAACCCTGGATGTTTTATTGGGTCGTATTACTCACTCCTGTCACCGCGCATTTTATTCATTTTAGAAGAAAATAACAAGAAATATTGATCTAAAATACAATTGCATATGAAAAAAAATATTGCTGATTCGATTACTATAAGTTTTGCTAAACAAAACAGCATATTTCACCATTTTCAAAGGTATTTTTCCTCCTCGAAATTTGAAGTCACACTGACGTTGGTAGTTTGTTTACTGTGTCCAAATTTCACACTATCGGTCTAGAGGGGTAAGGAGTAAAATGTCATAATTGCACGTCCAGAGGTTGTTTCGTCCAAGGGGAGAAGGAATGAAATCTTTTGGGGATTTTTAAAATTTTGAGACGTTACTACATGGGAACCTATCTGTTTGATTTTGAACAAAATTTGAAAACTCATCCTATTTGGCTTTCGAAAGACGGAATTTAAGTAATGGGGAGAAAGACGGAGAGGGCAATAACATAGAATAAGAGTATAAAATTAAAATAGGCAGATGATCACTACCATGCGAGTTTTGTAAAATATTCCAAGAGAAGCGCGAAACAAGACTAGAAGAGATTAAAGACAGGTCAACACAGCTAGGGTTTTCCATAGGAGAATTTCTCCTAGTCGGAGAACCATCATTAATCACACATAAGTCAAAGTCTTCCAATAGTTCAGTTAAATGAAATGAGGGGTATTTACTAGAATTTGACCCCCCCCCCCCCCCACATAGTGTGGTGGCAATTAAAATCGCCTAAAATAACAAAAGGAGGAGGAAGAGAATTTAATATTGCTCTCAGCTCATTAATAATAGACACATTGGGATACGGAATATAGACGGAAACAAAAGTAAAGTTTAATACACTTGCAGCAACAATATTGAATGTAGGGGAGTGGGGAGGAATATTAAATAAAGTAAAAGTAAGGGACGTTTAATTAAAATAGCACAACCATCAAAATCATTACTAGAATCATCCCTGAGACATGAATAACCTGGCAACCGAAACCGGGAGCAAGGCTTTAACCATGTCTCAGAAATGGCCATCATCAATGGTTTATGAGAATTAATTAAGTTAATAATTTCAGGTTTTCTAAGACGAATGCTCTTGCAATTCCATTGTAGAATTGTTACTACTACTTACGGAGTAGGCAGAGCGTTTAACGCTCCGTAAAAGGCGCTTTCGCCACGTCTGACAAAAATTGAGGGCAATTTTAGATTGTAATATGTATTGCTATAGTGACAGGTTGTCAGCCCATCGCTTAAATTACAATACACTGTAACCCTCGAGTCCCTTTCGCTGACTTCAACAGCATGCCCGGGAGGAAGGGCACCTGGAACATTCTATGTTTTTCTATCTCTCCCAGTCCAGCATGGAAGTGGGTACTTCGTGTTTACATACATAAGGCATGTTGACCACTACAAGCTAAAGCTATATTCCGCTATATTTATAACAATAATGAAATTTACTTGTGTAAAAGTTAAAGTTATCTTAAAACTAGTAGTTCAGGCCATAATGTTGCCGCCATCGTCAACAGTTTGAGAAAATTGAAATGCCACCGACGCCACGTCTTAGCCGACAACGCGATGTATAGAGACGCGTATTAGAGATACGCCAGTGCTAATTCGAAAACTGAACTAAAGATAATCTTATTGAATATTCCAAGTGTTGATTACTATACCACCACTACTATCACGATAATATATTATTGTTTTGACCTATATGAAAGAATTACTGAAAATAAGGAAGCAAAATAATGGTTTTAGATTAATTAAACTTGGTTTAAAAAGTAAAGATTTGCTATCGATATGAACTGTTGGACATCTCCATTTTATTGAGTATTTCTTTACCTAGAAATTGGTGTGGCGCTGGTTGCAATTTTTTACCTGTATTGCTTGGCGGCGAAAAGGTTAACCAACAATTCCTAATTTGTGATCCGGATGAGAGCAAATTTTGTTCCTAAGCCGTGACTCCTGCTGAGTCCTGCTCTCAAAGATACAAACCATTCCCCCGCGGGGCAGACGGGAAGGGTTTCTCAAACGTTTCCCTTTTCCCTTCCCCTCTCTGCCCCGCGGGGGAATGTTTTCTGTATCTTTGAGAGCAGGAGTCACGGGTTTAGATAGCATTGTGTATGTAAAGCTCATTGATAGGGTCACAACTCAGAATAAAAACTCATCATCCAGAATAATCCAAGATATGAAGTGACTAGAGGTAAACTGTATTATAATGTAGCATGTAAGTTCGAGTTTACGGTATTTATATTTAATTATTATTTCTACGAATCATTTAAATATATATAAAGTAAAAACAGGAATATGATTAAGAAATATTTTATTTTCATAATGTCTTTATCTAATATACTAATTATCATACAAAGTGGCTTACCTATTTTACAGATAATATCTACTGCTATTTGAATTTCGAGGACATTTGACACAGTGATTTCCCTAATGCATTATTATCCATACTTTAACCGATTAAAAATAACATGGCGTCTCATTCAAATAATAATAAACATTACCTTCAACAAGCATTTAATAAACACCACCGCCAACGACAGACTTCTCTTGGCGGGAAACGTTATTGTTATCTCTCTATTACACTTGACAAATAGAAATGTCGACAGCGTTTCCACAGACAACACAAAGTTGATATTTGAGAATTTATCACTTTGTGATTTTTTCCCCAAACGGTTAGGACATTGCAGGTTGAATTACCTGATTGTCCGAAAAAGAAAGTTTTTTCTTGCTTCGGAGGGCACGTTAAGCCGTCGTCGGTCCCGGAAGTCCATCGTCTGCATTGGCCTAAAGCCGTCACTCCTGCTCTCACATACCCCCGCGGGGCAAAGGGGAAGTTTCTCAAACATTTCCCTTCCCCCTCTGCCCCGCGGGGGTATGTTTCGTGTTTTATTTATGCGCGGGAGACTCGGCTTTACATATACAAAAAATAAAACAGTCAGCTGCTTTTTGAATCTTACCCTAAGGCACTGACAGAAATGATTATGCACTAGATACAAAAAGTTATCTATAAATAATAATTATTTAATTCTAAAGAGTAAATAACATTCCTTAAAATCATTACGAGTAAACATTCAATCGTTAATTCGGAGCCAGTAAAATAATTAAATTATATAGGTATGTTTCATATTCATTACATCATCAATTTGTCCAAAAATAAAGTAAATAAATAATTTTATTGCCATAAAAATTCACAAAAATTTGAATAATATCTTAAATTAATCCTGAGATAGAATTGCATTATCGATCACATATTTTCTATTAACTAACAAACATTGCCCCTTTTTATGATAAATTTTATTTAAATATTTGCTAAAAATGACCAACGCGAAAAATTACTTCAAAGCGTTTATATAAATTGGATTCATTTAATTATTATTCAAGCATCGTTAAACTTACACATATCTGTTTTCAAATAATTCTATACAGTTGAAAGTTTTCAGTTGATCACTAACACAAAGAATAAAACTGGGATACATAATGTTTCGAGTACTTTAAGATTTTATACTAAATCTCCAAAATACAAGTAAAAATACGAAAGATAGTATCATTATAGTCTATCACTTCCCAATTTGCACATCAAACGTAAATGTTAATCATCATAATTTTAATTACAGTTGTATTTTAATGTACATTCCGGTTTTTTAAATAAAGTTATTCGAAATATTATCGCGCCGATTGTCTTTTGAAGTTCATTGAACACATTATCTAACACAACACAACTTACACTAAGTTGAGCACGTTCCATGTCAATCGGGAAGCGAGTGCGCTCGTGTATCTACTGGACAGAATTTTCTAGTCAGTTGTGGCATAATTAATTACAATTATAATTAAATTCGGGATTCGATGAAACTTTGACAGTGGCCAATTTTTGTACTGACGAAAAATTTGATTTCATGTTGGGCGGCAAAACACTCTTGCGTCAAAGTTGCATCGAAGCGGGTGCACTGGCGACTGGTCACCGTCAGCGGAGCGCGGGCCGCAGGGCGCGGGGGCGGGGGCCGGGGGGCGGGCCGCCGCTACCGGCACGGAGCCCCCCCCCTACCCGAGGAATGACACTTCGAAACTGCTTTGCTTGCTCTTGAGTTGTCTATTTGTTATTTTTCTTCAATCCCCACCTGCACAAATACATAACTTAGTTTAAGATTATGAAATCGCGGACAATACAATATAGGATAGGATCTTCATCCTGAGATAAAGCTACTTTTAATAACTTGCATACCTGTAATGGTCCGTTGCTCAAATCTGCGCTTTTGTTTGATAAACCAGCCATCATTAACCGTTCCTGTAACAATAGAAAAAAATAGGAATATATTCAAGGCCTTTTTAATACTAGTCTTTTTGGTATCGACTATGACTAGCGATGCAAAATAACGTAATATTACCGAATACGCCGGTAAAATGCGGAAATTTTACGGTCATTTATATATATTACGAAAAAAATACCGGCGACTATGCCGTTTTAAGAGGAACTTTTATGCACTGAAAATTCTATTATTAATGGAAAAGTTGTCCAGTTATGATAAGTTTTTCAGTTTTGAGAAAAGTTGTTCAATTTTGAGAATAAATGTTCAGTTTGAGAAAAGTTGTTCAGTTTAACGTAGTCACTAGGTATGATACAGGGTATGTATCTATGTCTGTAAACACGATGCTGTTGCTGTATTTTTCAAGTAGTCCTGTAATACGTTTTTTACTGAATCTTACCGTATTTTACTTATATTAATTACTTTTGGTAAAATATAATATTTTACGGTAAATTACGTTTTTTACCGGGGTAATTTTACCGCTTCACATCTCTAACTATGACCAACCTCTGCGAGTCTCTCTGAGTCGGCAAAGCTGTTGTTGTGGTTACCAGCCTTCGCCTGCTGCAAATCTTCTTGCAAGGTGTCTATTTTCTTTTGCATCTGTATACAATAACAAATATTAAATAAGGAAAAATACATAGTAATAGTAAACCGTCACCGACATATCTTTTCACGTAACGTTTGTAAGAAGAAATGCGTAGAATAGGATATAGTAGAACATAATAAAGAGGAACACATATAATTCATTTTTATACCGGGTGTAAGGGACAGCGTCAGCGCGATAGGGGTTGTTCAGTCAACGACAATGAAGAACTTCTTTTAGGAAGTGAAAATAAAATTTGGATTTTCCATACAAATAGTCTGATTGAGGTGAACTTTTTGTACGGAAAAGCCAAATTTTATTTCCGCTTCCTGAAAGAATTTCCTGGTGGAAGTTGTTCAGTGTCGTTGGCTGAGCAACCCCTATCAGTTTACGTGACGCTGTCCCTTACACCTGGTAATGAAAATATACATAAAAACAAAACTTCAGAATGCATTTTAAACCAAAAGGTGAATTTTGAGCGACTACAAAATCGTTTTGTAGCTCTTCGCTTATCAGCCAATAAAATCACGAAAGAGGATAAAGATTGAGAATAGAATATTCTAGAAACCACGAATAGAACGAAATGAGGGGTAAAATCAGCATGACGCATGACAAAACGATACAACACACAAATTACAGCGGCATGAGTTCACCTCTTCTACGATTGTTGGCAAAGACCTTTCTATGCAGGAGTATGCAAACGCCAGAGGTTCCTATGTAAAAATGTTATCTTTAGACAAATAAAATAAAAGACGATCTTTAAGATATTACAAACAAAAGAACTTTTTTTTCATACATACACATAATCATTATCCCTAATGGGGCAGGCAGAGCGCAGACAACCTAAAAAAAGGTCGTTCCGCCACGTCTGACTAAGTTTTGAGGGTTATTTAAGATAAGTTTGTACGTATATTGCTATAGTGACAGGTTATCAGCCTATCGCCTAAATTGCAAGACACAGAAACCCTCGGATCCCTTGCTGGTTTTTAAAGCATGCCCGGGAGGAAATGCAGCTAGCACATTTTATGTTTTTCTCTCCTAGTCCAGCATGGAAGAAATATTATTATTAATTTAATTTGTCTTTATTGTAAGCTTCACAGCACATATTCTTGTATTAAATTACAAATGTTATAAACTAATATAGCCAGTTACGAAGTTTAACATATTAAAAACAGAAATTAGGTAGCTTAGGTAGTAGATGAAGTGCTACAAGATTTGTAAGTGTGTGTGTGTGTGTGTGTGTGCAGTGTGAATGTGTAACAGTGTCATAGCTGACGTCTTAAAAGTGAGTTATTATTATTTTCCTTATAATATTAGGCTAGTGAGAGATTTAGCTGTGTTACCTGCGAGAGCGTGCGCAGGCGCAGGTCGTCGAGCTCGCGCTGCTTGTCGGCGAGCTGCTGCGCCCAGCGCGCCTCCTCGCTCGACACGTTCTGCTGCAGCCGGGACAGCACACCCTCCTGCGCACATGGTACAACATACATACATGTAATTACGGCTTCATCCCTAATGGGGTAAGCAGAGCGTAAACGACCTAAATAACGGACGTACCGCCACGTCTGACAAAGTTTTGAGGGTTATTTAAGATAGACTAGATATATTTCTGTTTTGTTTTGATTTTAAGTATTCTTATATTAATAGCTGTTGGTTTTCCTCGAAATACAAAATAAAATAAATAAAATAGATTTGTAGGTATATTGCTGTGGCGACAGGTGGTCAGCCCATCGCCTAAATTACAATATACTGAAACCTTCGGAACCCTTAGCTGGTTTTTACAGCATGCCCGGGAGGAAATGCAGGTGACACATTCTATGTTTTTCTTTTGTTCCCAGGCCAGCATGGAAGAATATTACAACATCCATACACATTTTTCTTGTTTCTCTATCGAGATCCACAAGCCCCATGAAACCTAGTTTACTTAGACGTATCAGGTTTTAAACGCCTAAATGCTTCTTTCTGATATTGATTGTATAACCAGAACTCTAGACCACGGTAGCATTTATTTCATTTTGCAACTATAAATAAAAAATAAATGTAGTATAGCCCTACCAGGAATTAAAAATACCTGTCTTAGAGAAAAATAGAGACAGAATAAGAGGGACTTTTACTTTTAGGCAGAACGCTGTTTGCGTATTACCACAGACAAAACGTAGGAAATCAGAGCGCGAAAAATATCAACGCGATTTATAACTTATTTATTAGATCAGTTTGTTAGTTAATAACAAATAATTGCGATATACGAATATTATTATTTTATATACAAATGAATATAAGATGCTATACATTTAAAGATAGGATCGTCATTACAAGATAGTTCAATAGGTATAGAAGTGGGTAAAGGAATTTTCAAAGATGTTAAATTGGCATGCAGTTCCTATAAGCTCTTCTCTATGGTACCTCTATGACAGGTAATTTAAATTCCTGGCATGGGTATAATAAAAATGTCTACATAAAAATCGCCAAGTACTTTTACACACGTAAATAGCGCTAACAGGTGATGAATAAAGAAGCACAAACTACTGTAAAGGGGCGAGTGTAAAAAGTTTACGAACCACTGGCCTAGGAACAACATAGTAGACTATTTAACACAGATAACTGAATGGCTTTATCTTTTCTACAACCAAAGGCTTTTATACCTACCGGGTGTTCATACAACGAAACTGAACAATTTTCAACAGGAAATTCTTTCAGGAGTTAAAAAAAATACCTTCCCATACAAAATTGCCACCTCGATCAGACAATTTGTATAGAAAATCCTTTTTCTACTGATAGTTGCTCAGGTACGTTGACTGAGCAAGCCTTTTTTAGTTTTTACCTAGTCAATACAAATTATTTAACTAATTTAAGGGGGTATGTGTGTAAAAAGATTGAAAACCACTGGTTTGGGACAAATAACAATTAAATGGAAGTAAAAATTACTAAACACACGTCATTATAGCTGCAAGGCTTCACTTCTTCTACGACCACCGTTTGCACAGACTTTTCTTTGCAGGAGTAAACAAACGCCAAGGGTCCCTATGTAAAAACGATTTATTTAGCAACTTAAGTTATTAATATGAGTGACACTGTGATGTGTGTGATTCTTTCAAATGCATCTTTTAGTATAAATAATTATGATTGGTGTATGAAGTTATTAATATGAGAGACACTGTGCTATGTGTGATGCTTTCAAATGCATCTTTTAGTGTAAATAATTATGATTGGTGTATGAAGTTATTAATATGAGAGACACTGTGCTATGTGTGATGCTTTCAAATGCATCTTTTAGTATAAATAATTATGATTGGTGTATGAAGTTATTAATATGAGAGACACTGTGCTATGTGTGATGCTTTCAAATGCATCTTTTAGTATAAATAATTATGATTGGTGTATGAAGTTATTAATATGAGTGACACTGTGCTATGTGTGATGCTTTCAAATGCATCTTTTAGTGTAAATAATTATGATTGGTGTATGAAGTTATTAATATGAGAGACACTGTGCTATGTGTGATGCTTTCAAATGCATCTTTTAGTGTAAATAATTATGATTTGTGTATGAAGTTATTAATATGAGTGACACTGTGCTATGTGTGATGCTTTCAAATGCATCTTTTAGTGTAAATAATTATGATTGGTGTATGAAGTTATTAATATGAGAGACACAGTGCTATGTGTGATGCTTTCAAATGCATCTTTTAGTGTAAATAATTATGATTGGTGTATGAAGTTATTAATATAAGAGACACTGTGCTATGTGTGATGCTTTCAAATGCATCTTTTAGTGTAAATAATTATGATTGGTGTATGAAGTTATTAATATAAGAGACACTGTGCTATGTGTGATGCTTTCAAATGCATCTTTTAGTGTAAATAATTATGATTGGTGTATGAAGTTATTAATATAAGAGACACTGTGCTATGTGTGATGCTTTCAAATGCATCTTTTAGTGTAAATAATTATGATTGGTGTATGAAGTTATTAATATGAGAGACACTGTGCTATGTGTGATGCTTTCAAATGCATCTTTTAGTGTAAATAATTATGATTGGTGTATGAAGTTATTAATATGAGAGACACTGTGCTATGTGTGATGCTTTCAAATGCATCTTTTGGTATAAATAATTATGATTGGTGTATGAAGTTATTAATATGAGAGACACTGTGCTATGTGTGATGCTTTCAAATGCATCTTTTGGTATAAATAATTATGATTGGTGTATAAAGTTATTAATATGAGAGACACTGTGCTATGTGTGATGCTTTCAAATGCATCTTTTGGTATAAATAATTATGATTGGTGTATGAAGTTATTAAGATGAGAGACACTGTGCTATGTGTGATGCTTTCAAATGCATCTTTTGGTATAAATAATTATGATTGGTGTATGAAGTTATTAATATGAGAGACACTGTGCTATGTGTGATGCTTTCAAATGCATCTTTTAGTATAAATAATTATGATTGGTGTATGAAGTTATTAATATGAGAGACACTGTGCTATGTGTGATGCTTTCAAATGCATCTTTTAGTATAAATAATTATGAAGGGGGGCTATTTGTAAAAAAGTTTAAGAGCCACTGGTATTGAAATTTAATAATACAAGTTCACGTTGGAAATTCCCCTACAAAAAATAATGATAACGTGTCATTTTACTTTACTTACCGTATCATCAATAATCTTCTTATATTTATCGACGAGGCCCTGTAAATGGTCGTTTTGCGCGGCGAGCTCGGCCACGCGCGAGTCGGGTTTCTCAACTGTCTCTGCGCGCTTCTCTGCCGCAATTTTCTCTAGCTGCTTCTTCTCTGCGTCGCGCTTCTCTAATTCCCTCTTGAGGTTGTCGGCGAAGGCTTGGAGCCATTCCTTGCCGGCGGGGGAGGCGGGGGAGGCGCGGGGGGCGGGCGTGGCGGAGGGACACGCGGCGCGGAGGACGCTGGCCACTTCGTTGTATTGCGCCTCTTGAGCCTTGGTAATCGCCTCCTGAAGAGGCAAAAGGTTGGGCATGTAGTAGTGCTAATGTGTAATAAAAAACGGAAAGTAGTGTTAGGTACAATAAAAATAAATAAATTAGATTTGTAACAGTTAGGATGCATGATATAAAAATGAGTATTGTGTGGACACGGGATTAACATATAGTGCTGATGGTATTGCAAATAAACGACTATTTAACACAGATAACTGCATGGGTTTATCTTTTCTACAACCGATGTCTTTAACCCGTACACCTGACCGACCCGTACAAATGACCACTTCGATCAGAAAAAAATATTTCCATTTATTGAAAAAAAAAACCTTCTGACAGCTGTTCAATTTCGTTGATTGAGCAACCCCTATCAGTTTGCAGTTTTATGAAGCATAATGATGAATAATATACAAACGTATTTCCCATACATACAAAAATCATCTACGGTTGTCAATTTGATGACAAAATTTTGAGCTAAGAATATCAAGACCCATTCCTACTTAAACGCACTTTTTCAAGTGAATATTTACAGTTGTCTGTGCGACAAGCGAAGCCGGCCAAAGAGACATACCGCAATAGGATGCAATGATTAGTTACATCTGATTATGTACAGAAGGGACACTTACTCTGAGCGAGTCTTGGGCCGGGTTCGCGCTAAGTCGGCTCTGAAGCGCCTTTTCCGCGGTCTGTAACGCCTCCATTACTTTCCAGTTTTTAGTTCGCAAGTCCTACACGATAAAGTTAGTGGTCAGATTCAAATATTGGAAAATTAGTGGCGGAGAAACCCAAAACAATAGGAAATCATCAGTCACATGCAATTTGGTTCTCTATAAAGATAATAAATATAAAATAAATCGGATATAAATAATAATTCGAATAGTGATAAAATATATGGTTATGATACACACATACATACAATCACGCCTTCATCCCTAATGGGATAGGCAGAGCGTAAACAACCTAAACAAAGGTCGTTCCGCCAGGTCTGACAAAGTTTTAAGGGTTATTTAAGATAGATTTGTAGGTATATTGCTGTAGTGACGTTGTCAGCCCATCGCCTAAATTACAATATACTGAAACCCTCAGTCTATAGTCCTACATTTTACGACAACAAAAGAAAGATTAATAGGCATGTTGACTGGGTGGCTAAAAGAATGCAATAAGTTTATATTTCAAACTGATGGCTAAAAATACTGTGGATCTCATTCATCATAAAAAAAACATGCACATTTAGATTTAATAATAGAGTTTAAAATTTAGGAGTTATTGATTTGAGTATTCAATATTTACTGGCGAGTGACGTCATAACCCACTATTTTCAACAAAAAAGTGCCTTTTACATTTCATAAGAAGTTGCTGATTTGACTAGAGGCAAATAGCGTATTGCGTTGAAAAGAAACAGCACCGAAAATCTACTTCTGTTGAAACAGTACCAACCTACTGGATGAGTTCAAGTAATATTCCCTGGAGTGCGTTCAGACGGCACAATATAAAATGTATACTGTTTGAATTTTAAACTACCGGGGCGCACTGAACGTGCACCTTCGCCGCTACCAGATAAAACTTCATTTCCGGTGTGTCTCTGAACGGGCCGGATAAAACTTTGCCGAGTCAAAAAAAAACTGACAGGCGCCTCTGAACGTACCCCTTAACTTCAATTACACTTGACACGGCAGACACTGCATTCAGCTTGCCAAACGAGAACGACAATCGACCACAGGTATTTCAACGAGGTTACTACTCTACTATGTCTACTCTGCCGTCGTCGGCCCCGGGTTCGATTCCCGGTGAGGGGCAATTACTTTGCGTTGATGTTTCTAGTTTGGTTAGGTCATTGCAGGCTGATCACCTGATTGTCCAAAAAGTAAGATGATATATATATATTTTTTAATGGACTTGTTTGCAGAATACTACAAAGTGTATATAATGCGTCACCGGGCTAAGGCGGGGAGTTGCTACACGCAATCTACACCCTCAAATGCAATAGCAACTGCCTAAGGGCGCCCACTAGGGCTCGAACCTCGGCTTATGGCGTTGCCTTGGGAACTCCTTATCGGAGAGAATAGTCAGATGATCCATGCTGTCGGATGCGCATATAAATAATCGGCCTTGCGCCTGATTTTCCTCTGGTCGTGTCAGTCAATCTGTCCCATCAGAATAATAAATTGAAGGAATAGAGAGTGCATTTGTGTGTTGCGCAAACACTTGGGCACTAAAAACTAGTCCCGTGCTGTTGGCTGATCTGTGGGAGATTGGCCGGCGTCACCGAAAATGGTGGGAGGACTATTATTATGTCTAATCTATTAGCCTTCTTCACGACTTCTTAGCGAGTGGATTCTCGAGTCTAACGACCCGATGAACCCTAGAGTTTTTAAATCGCCTAGTAACACAGCTATTACGCATTTGACGTGGTTTGAGTAACAACCACTATCAAAGACAACGACCGGGACCGGGACCGGGCTTAACGTGCACGGAATCTTTTTTCTTTCCGGACAATGAGGCGATTCAGCCTGCAGTTTCCTGGGGGTTTTCTTTTACTTAGCTTGAAATGTCCCACTGCAGGGCAAAGGCCTCCCGTTTCTTTTTCCACTGATCTCGATCTCCAGCTATGCTTTGCCAGTCTTTTTCAAAAGAATCTAAGTCATCGCGCCATCGTTTCCTCGGTCCACAAAGTTATGAATAGACAAATATCAACTTTGCCCCCCCACTAGGAATTGAACGGAGGCAGTTATAATCTACCGGTGTACTCACGTTGTTGTTGTTGTTAGCTTCCATGCTGGCCTGGGAGCGAGAAAAAACTTAGAATGTGCCAGCTGCATTTCCTCCCGGGCTTGTTGTAAAAGTCAGCTAAGGGATCCGAGGGTTTCAGTATATTGTAATTTAGGCGATGCGCTGACAACCTGTCACTACAGCAATATACCTACAAATCTATCTTAAATAACCCTCAAAACTGTGTCAGACGTGGCGGAACGACCTTTGTTTAGGTCGTGTACGCTCTGCCTACCCCATTAGGGATAAAGGCGTGATTATATGTATGTATGTATGTAAATATCAACTTTGTCCCCCCCCCGGGACCCATATATTTTGAGTTAAGCTCGCCTTTGTACATAATGTATCTAGTTTAAGTTAATTTTAAGAATATCTGTGTGTACAATAAAGAATTAAGAACCCAGGACCTCGGGATAGGAAGCCCATGGCTCTGACCACTACTGCCCTCAGAAGGAAAAAAACCATAACTGCATCCTACCATGTTGGCATGGAGGCAGTTATAATGTACCGGTGTACTCACGTTGTTCTTGTGTTGGTAGGAGGCGAGCTGGTGCTGCAGCTGCTGTAGCTGGTCGCGCTGCTCGCTGCTGCTGCGCGCCGCGGCCGCTAGCTCGCTGCGCAGGGCTTCCACTACGCTCTCCACCTTGGCTAGCTCTGCCGCCTAAGAAAAATTGAAAATATTTTTATTTAAAAAGATTAAATTTTTTGTATTTTTTTTTCTTCCATGCTGTACTGGGAACGAGAGAAAAACATAAAATGTGCCAGATGCATGTCCTCCCGGGCATGCTGTAAAAACCAGCTAAGGGATCCGAGGGTTGCTATACATTGCATACATACATAACGTCACGCCTCTTTCCCGGAGGGGTAGGCAGAGATCACATCCTTCCATTTGCTACGATCCTTGCAAACTTCTTTCGCTTCATCTACATTCACTAAGTGAGTGAATAGGCACTACATAGGTGAGTATGCTTCAACATAGTCCGCATCGTCACTTTCCACCAGGTGAGATGGCGGACAAATGCTCGCCTATATATATTAAAAAAAAAAAAAAAAACTATTTTGTTGTTGTTTTTTTTGTGTCTGGGTCGCAATAAATGTTTTTTACTTACTTTACTTTAATTTACTATTCATCAATCTTTTCATGCACGCTCGTCGGTTTAGGGTACTCCTGACCTGACACATTGCAATTTGGGTGATAGGCTGATACATTGCAATTTGGGTGATAGGCTGACAACCTGTCATTAAAGCAATATACCTACAAATCTATCTTAAATAACCCTCAAAACTTTGTCAGACGTGGCGGAACGATCTTTGTTTAGGTCGTTTACGCCCTGCCTACCACGTTAGGGATAAAGGCGTGATTATATGTATGTATGTAAATTAACTCTTACAGAGTTAAAAATACAGTAACAATTATTTAATAGAAGTAAAGCAATATTATTTATTACTTTGATGATCTGATCATCGTCATCGTCTAACATCGTGACCGAATGTACGCTTAAGGGGTTTTGCACTGCTCCGTATTCGTATCCGTATCTGTGAAAAATATATGGAAACTGTCAAACATTTTCGCGCCAATCCATACAATTTTTCACGGATATGAACCGAATACGGAGTCAAAAAAACCGCCCTTTATTAAAAGAACAACTGTAGAAGCGGATCTTAGTCTTAACCCCTTACCTACCTTGTAAAATACGAGAAGCAACAAATCAAAAATTCAACCGCAGACAGGATTTGAACCTGCGTCTTTAAAATATCATCCCAACGTTCTAACAACTGAGCTATGACGGCACATATCCTAAGCGGCGAATATAGCGACTCTGTGCGGTCACCTTCATCTGTTTCATTCTGTTCTGCCACAAACGAGATCTCCGATTGTAACTAAAATACTTCCCTTATCTAATAAGAAACCAGTTTAGTACATACCTTGTGTTGTTCTGCTTGCGAGTTGGGCGGCAGTCCGTTCTGTGTGGACCTTCATCTGTTTCATTCTGTTCCGCCAAAGACGAGATCTCCGATTGTAACTGAAATACTTCACTTATCTAATACAAAGCCAGTTTAGTACATACCTTGTGTTGTTCTGCTTGCGAGTTGGGCGGCAGGCCGTTCTGTGTGGACCTTCATCTGTTTCATTCTGTTCCGCCAAAGACGAGATCTCCGATTGTAACTGAAATACTTCACTTATCTAATACAAAGCCAGTTTAGTACATACCTTGTGTTGTTCTGCTTGCGAGTTGGGCGGTAGTCCGTTCTGTGTGGACCTTCATCTGTTTCATTCTGTTCCGCCAAAGACGAGATCTCCGATTGTAACTGAAATACTTCACTTATCTAATACAAAGCCAGTTTAGTACATACCTTGTGTTGTTCTGCTTGCGAGTTGGGCGGTAGTCCGTTCTGTGTGGACCTTCATCTGTTTCATTCTGTTCCGCCAAAGACGAGATCTCCGATTGTAACTGAAATACTTCACTTATCTAATACAAAGCCAGTTTAGTACATACCTTGTGTTGTTCTGCTTGCGAGTTGGGCGGTAGTCCGTTCTGTGTGGACCTTCATCTGTTTCATTCTGTTCCGCCAAAGACGAGATCTCCGATTGTAACTGAAATACTTCACTTATCTAATACAAAGCCAGTTTAGTACATACCTTGTGTTGTTCTGCTTGCGAGTTGGGCGGTAGTCCGTTCTGTGTGGACCTTCATCTGTTTCATTCTGTTCCGCCAAAGACGAGATCTCCGATTGTAACTGAAATACTTCACTTATCTAATACAAAGCCAGTTTAGTACATACCTTGTGTTGTTCTGCTTGCGAGTTGGGCGGCAGTCCGTTCTGTGTGGACCTTCATCTGTTTCATTCTGTTCCGCCAAAGACGAGATCTCCGATTGTAACGGAAATACTTCACTTATCTAATACAAAGCCAGTTTAGTACATACCTTGTGTTGTTCTGCTTGCGAGTTGGGCGGTAGTCCGTTCTGTGTGGACCTTCATCTGTTTCATTCTGTTCCGCCAAAGACGAGATCTCCGATTGTAACTGAAATACTTCACTTATCTAATACAAAGCCAGTTTAGTACATACCTTGTGTTGTTCTGCTTGCGAGTTGGGCGGTAGTCCGTTCTGTGTGGACCTTCATCTGTTTCATTCTGTTCCGCCAAAGACGAGATCTCCGATTGTAACTGAAATACTTCACTTATCTAATACAAAGCCAGTTTAGTACATACCTTGTGTTGTTCTGCTTGCGAGTTGGGCGGCAGTCCGTTCTGTGTGGACCTTCATCTGTTTCATTCTGTTCCGCCAAAGACGAGATCTCCGATTGTAACTGAAATACTTCACTTATCTAATACAAAGCCAGTTTAGTACATACCTTGTGTTGCTCTGCTTGCGAGTTGGGCGGTAGTCCGTTCTGTGTGGACCTTCATCTGTTTCATTCTGTTCCGCCAAAGACGAGATCTCCGATTGTAACTGAAATACTTCACTTATCTAATACAAAGCCAGTTTAGTACATACCTTGTGTTGTTCTGCTTGTGAGTTGGGCGGCAGGCCGTTCTGTGCGTGCACCTTCATCTGTTTCATTCTGTTCCGCCAAAGACGAGATCTCAGCTTCAAATACTTCACTTATATAATAAAGAATAGTTTAGTACATACCTTGTGTTGTTCTGCTTGTGAGTTGGGCGGCAGGCCGTTCTGTGCGGGCAACTTCATCTGTTTCATTCTGTTCCGCCAAAGACGAGATCTTAGCTTCAAATACTTCACTTATATAATAAAGAATAGTTTAGTACATACCTTGTGTTGTTCTGATTGCGAGTTGGGCGGCAGGCCGTTCTGTGCGGGAACCTTCATCTGCTTCAGCTCCGCGAGCTCGGCCTCGCGCAGCGCCAGCTGCTCCGCGACCAACGAGATCTCCGTTTGTAACTGAAATAAAAACAAACACATTGAACAAACATAGCTCTATAGTATTTCCAACACAGTTTTAGAAAGGTAAACAAAGTTTCATGTAGTTTTATTCAAAAACACACTGTGGCTCCGGCGGACACCGTCTAATTTTCTGATTGCATTTTATTCAATAACTTAATATTGCGTGTTGCTTGTAGCCCTGGCGTTTGCCCTCTGGAGCTCTGACTGCAAGTCAGCGAGTGCGTTGAGTACATTACCTGTTGCATCTGTTTCTCCGCTTCCTGTTTGACCTTCTCCAGCTCCTGTTTCTGTTTCTCCAGTTCTTTCTTTAGCTTCTCAGCAGCCGCCTCAGCGGCAGTAGCCCTGGCGTTTGCCCTCTGGAGCTCTGACTGCAAGTCAGCGAGTGCGTTGAGTACATTACCTGTTGCATCTGTTTCTCCGCTTCCTGTTTGACCTTCTCCAGCTCCTGTTTCTGTTTCTCCAGTTCTTTCTTTAGCTTCTCAGCAGCCGCCTCAGCGGCAGTAGCCCTGGCGTTTGCCCTCTGGAGCTCTGACTGCAAGTCAGCGAGTGCGTTGAGTACATTACCTGTTGCATCTGTTTCTCCGCTTCCTGTTTGACCTTCTTCATCTCCTGTTTCTGTTTCTCCAGTTCTTCCTTTAGCTTCTCAGCAGCCGCCTCAGCGGTAGTAGCCCTAGAGTTTGTCCTCTGAACCTCTAATTGCACGTCAGCGAGTGCATTGAGTTCATTACCTGCTGCTTCTGTTTCTCCTCTTCCTGTTTGACGTTCTCCACCTCCTGTTTTTGTTTCTCCAGTTCTTCCTTTAGCTTCTCAGCAGCCGCCTCAGCGGCAGTAGCCCTGGCGTTTGCCCTCTGGAGCTCTGACTGCAAGTCAGCGAGTGCGTTGAGTACATTACCTGTTGCATCTGTTTCTCCGCTTCCTGTTTGACCTTCTCCACCTCCTGTTTCTGTTTCTCCAGTTCTTCCTTTAGCTTCTCAGCAGCCGCCTCAGCGGTAGTAGCCCTGGCGTTTGCCCTCTGGAGCTCTGTTTGCACGTCAGCGAGTGCGTTGAGTGGTTCCTGCGCGGCGCGCAGTTCCGCTTGCGCTCGTTGCTCGGACACGCTCACTTGCTGCATCCGACTGTCCAGCTCTTGGTACGCGAGGGATGCTTCCTGTTTTCGCGGAACAAATACAGTAGATTAGATAACGGTAATGATAGAAAAATAATCGTGATGACAGGATTGACACAATTTTAACAGTCTAAAGATTTTGGAGATTATTTAGATAGTTGGTTTTAATTTTTGGGTGTTTTTTCTTTTGAGTTCGCAGTATAGGTAGTCTTGGTCTATCTTTGTGTTTTTTAAGAGAGGCTACTAGGCTTATTATTATTAGTATAATTTAAGGTCTACTTTATGCGATAAGTCTTTTATATTATACGAAGTGTAAGAAACACTGAAAGAATTTCCTGGTGATAGTTGTTCAGTTCCATTGACTTAGCGACCCCTATCACTTTACGGGGGACGCCGTCCCTTACACCCCGTATAAGCGTTCCGCAAACTGACAGGGGTTGCTCAGTCAACGAAACTGAACAATGATCACCAGGTATATTTTTCCAGAGGTAAAAAAGAAAATTTGGTTTTCCATATATATTATCGAGGTGGTCATTTTATTTGGGAAGGTAATTTCTTTTTTCATCACTTGAAAGAATTTCCTGGTGAATATTCAGAGCAAGCCTTATCAGTTTGCGGGACACTGTCCCTTACACCCGGTATGGAGGGTCGTACCTGTAGCTGCGTGGCGAGTTCGTTGGCGTGTTGCTGGGCCAGCATGGCGGCCTCCCTGGCGGCGCCGGCCTCGCAGCGCGCCTGCCCCGCCTCCAGCACGCGAGCCGCCAGCTCCGCCTGCAGCGCCTGCAGTTGCTGCACCAAAGCTGCTTCAGCCTGGGGGCAACGCAACATACATATAATCACGCCTTTATCCCTAATGGGGTAGGCAGAGCGTAAACGACCCAAACAAAGGTCGTTCCGCCACGTATTTACGCACGAATTTTTTAAGATGGATTTGTAGGTATATTGCTTTTTCTTTTGTCGAGTGGGTATCGAGTCTATCGACCCGATGAACCCTGGTGTCAGAGTTTTGAAACCGCCTAGCACAACTATCAGGCCTCTGACATGGTTTGAATAACGACCACTATCAAAGACAGCGACCGGGACCGACGGCTTAACGTGCCCTCCGAAGCACGAAATCTTTTTCTTTTTTGGACAATCAGGTGATTCAGCCTGCAATGTCCTAACCAAACTGGGGAAAAATTCACAAAGTAATTTTTTTTTCAAATATCAACTTTTGTGTTTCCCCCCTGGGAATCGAACCCAGGACCTCCGGATCAGGAGTCCATGGCACTAGCCACTAGACCACGGAGGCAGTTAGAGAGGTATATTGCTGTAGTGACAGGTTGTCAGCCCATCGCCTATATTACAATATACTGAAACCCTCGGATCCCTTAGCTGGTTTGTACAGCAACACAACGACTATTGGATTCTCATTTTCTGATACTATATGCTAAAAATTCTCATTTTATCCAAAGTAATTAAACCAAGTATTTTTATAGAGATCTCACTACTGGACAAAAGCTTCTCCTGCGTGACGTGATAGAGATCGTCACGTCAGATCAATCAACAAAATTGGAAACACATTGCCATCCGCGTTTATACTAAACTTATTTTTTACGGTTGGTAATATAATAAAAAAAAATTGCTAGTTTAGCAATAAGGCCGCCTATGTTGTACTTGTTTTATGTAGTTATCTGTTGGGTTATATGTTGTATTCTTACGGGCAATAAAGTATTTTTATGTTTTGTCATAATATTCTACGTAAAAAGTGCTCAATAAAGATTGTTCGTAAATGGGTGTGATTTCATTATCATCAATGAATAATACAATATACAATGAGATACTAACCTCTGACAGTCTCTGGATATGCATTTCCATCTGAACTCTTTGCGCCTGAGCCTCTCCTTCAGCGCCCAGTTTAGTTTGGAGCTGAAATATGAATAGAAGAATGTTAAATTTTATGATCCTACGTTACGCGAACGAAGCGAGCGCGTTAATTTTCAACAAACTTTTTAATTATACGTTACGCGAGCGAATCAATGCACGAAAAATTAATCAATCCGATACACTCGCAAATTACGAAAATTACACGTAAACTGAAGGAATACATTACGCGAGCGAACCGAGCACGATAATGTACAAAAACTTAATCATAATGCATCACACTAAAACATCATTTAAAACCCATTTGACAAAATGGTTATTACAACATTGCTTTTATAGTATAAGGGAATTTTTGGATTTTAAAAATTGACATAAATTGTATATTATTATTATTTTTTGTTAATTTAATTTCAAACTATTTTATTTTAATTACTACTTATTTCAATAACAATTTTATATTTTATTATTTGACTTCAACGGACCAATGTATTAATTATTTTTAATTTGTTTAATTTGTTAAATGTAATTCTTAGAGTAATATTTGCACGCCTGCATGTAGGCTGAATACACTGTACTTTTGTTATTTTTAAGACCTTATTAATCTGTATTCTTGCAAATAAATGATTATCTTATCTTCATCACCAAAACTGGACCAAACCGTGAAAATGAAAATTCATAGATGTCTGATGTGTGATGACCGTGCGGAACTAAAGTGCGTAACGGCAACTACGCTGGGGCTGCCAGTGTTGTAAAATAGTATTTGAAAAATTATTTCCCTTTTTTTTTATTCTCTTCCTTTGCCTATTGACTGGCAAGGTGTGTCATCACTATACTGCCTTTGTTAACTGACATTATATTTTGTTATTATTAAGAAATGTTTTATATTAATGTCGTTATTTTTTGCATGCTATTGTAAATAGTTAAACAAGTGATTCTAAATACATAATTTGTAACACCTGTTGTACCTTGTTTAAGAGCAAATAAATTATTATCTTATCTCTTTTGTGACACTCACCAGCCGCTTCTCCTGTGCTAAGCTGTGGTTCTCGTCGGCGAGGCGCTGCAGGCGCGCGTGCAGCGTGTGCAGCTCGGCGCGCGCCCCCCCCGCCGCCTGCTCCGCCTGCCGCCCCGCGGCCGCCGCGCGCGTGCGCTCCGCGTTCAGGCTCGTCCTGGGGGGGAAACAACATTCATAAAACAATATACATACATACATATCAGTGAGAGCCCGATGGTGTAGTGGATACACTGAACAATTTTTCCCTTAATAATCGAGTTTTCACTTAAAACGTTATAAGTCGCCGGCGGGTTATTTTACCGTAATCTATATAAATGACCATAAAATTTCCGTATTTTACCGGCGTATTCGGTAAAAAAACCGGTACATTTTGCATCGCTAGTCATAGACAATACCGAAAAGACTAGAATTCAAAACGCCATGAATATAAAAGTCGTCATTGTATGTATGTATGTATGTATTAATATACTATATTATATATCTCCACAACCCACTTCTGGGTTGCGGAGGTCAGACGGCAGTCGCTCTGTGTAAAAACCAGTACCCTCGTTCAAGCACGAAATCCCCTCCGAAGCACGAAATCTTTTTCTTTTCGGACAATCAGGTGATTCAGCCTACAATGTCCTAACCCAACTAGGGAAAAATTCACAAAGTGATAAATTCTCAAATATCAACTTTGTGTTTCCCCCCTGGGAATCGAACCCAGGATCTCCGGATCGGGAGTCCATGGCACTAGCCACTAGACCACGGAGGCAGTTTTGACAAAACAATATACATACATACATATCAGTGGCGAAGGGTCTATACAAGCAGATTCCCATCAGCTTCCCTTTCAAGAATTTCACCTCCACCAAATCCGGAATTACGTCGAAACTTTCAAGTACTTGAATGTTTTTTGTTTTGCTTTGGCTTACCCTCGATAAAATTGCACCCGTCGCCACTGATACATATATTATCTCTAATGGGGTAGGCAGATCGTAAACGACCTAAACAAAGGTCGTTCCGGCACGTCTGACAAAGTTTTGAGGGTTATTTAAGATAGATTTGTAAGTATATTGCTGCAGTGACAGGTTATCAGCCCATCGCATCGTCTAAATTGCAATATACTGAATCCCTCGGATCACTTAGCTGGCTTTTACAGCATGCCCGGGAGGAAATGCAGCTGGCACATTCTATGTTTTTCTCTTGTTCCCAGTCCAGCATGGAACAAAATATAGTCACAAGAATTAGACGCAAGAAGGTAAGTGGGGTGTCTATTAGGAAGACGTGGAGTGAGTCAATCTAAGCGCCACCACGCGTCTCCGTTGATAAACATATTTAATGTACAAATAAATCAAGTGAGTATCTTCCATGCTGGACTGGGAGTGAGTGAAAAACATAGAATGTGCCAGCTGCATTTCCTCCCGAGCATGCTGTAAAAACCAGCTAAGGGATCTGAGGGTTTCAGTATATTGTAATTTAGGCAACTTGTCACTACAGCAATACACGTACAAATCTTTCTTGAATGGCCCTCAAGACGTTGTCAGACGCGGCGGAACAGCCTTTGTTTAGGTCGTTTACGCTCTGCCTACCCCAATTAGGGATAAAGGCGTGATTATATGTATGTGTTTACGCCGCGTCAACGCATCTTCGACTTTATAGTATTAAGATTAGGGTCAATTTGCACTGTGTCGAGTCATACACTGAACCTAGCAATTAAACATCCAATCACCGTTCAGAACGCTCACACGTCATACATAATTTCAACCAATAACAAAGCGCCAAATGGCCAGTCACTTCATACACATTCTCGCACGACACCAAACGAACCTAACCTAAGAAATATTTGTAATATTATCTAATTGCTTATTAAAGCATTTCAATAGCAAAAAAAAACCATCTTTTCTTTTGTTCCTGTAATGAACAATATGTATGTATGTATGTATAAATCAAGTCTGACCTGAGCTCCTTGAGTTTGGCGTGCAGCGCCTGCGACGCCTCGACCTCGTCGGCGAGGGCCTTCTCCTTATCGGCCAGTTGCTTCTTCAACTTCTGCATAGGATCGTTCGGGCCCTGGACAACATAAACACACATTCAGATTAACGCAATTTGGACGCCTGGCAGCGCGCTCTGAATTTGGGTGCCTGGCAGTGCGCTCTGAATTTGGGCGCCTAGCGGCAAGCTCTGAATTTGGGGGGCTAGCGGTTCGCTCTGAATTTGGAAGCTTAGCAGCGCGCTCATATTGCAAAGACAAATGTCTAGATGCTCATCGCCCTGCTACCCCCCTCGCCCTAAACAGAATCCTGGCTGCGCCTTTGACTCTGTCTCTGTTACCTCGGTCCACTCGGAGTGCTGCGGCAGTGGGTCGTGGTGCTTGTTGAGCAGTGCGTCGGTTAGTATCTGTATCTCAGTGCGGGAGAGTGCGGCTTCCTTCACCACTCGCACTAGTTCGCCCACGTTCACTCTGTCTCTGTTACCTCGGTCCACTCGGAGTGCTGCGGCAGTGGGTCGTGGTGCTTGTTGAGCAGGGCGTCGGTTAGTATCTGTATCTCAGTGCGGGAGAGTGCGGCTTCCTTCACCACTCGCACTAGTTCGCCCACGTTCACTCTGTCTCTGTTACCTCGGTCCACTCGGAGTGCTGCGGCAGTGGGTCGTGGTGCTTGTTGAGCAGTGCGTCGGTTAGTATCTGTATCTCAGTGCGGGAGAGTGCGGCTTCCTTCACCACTCGCACTAGTTCGCCCACGTTCACTCTGTCTCTGTTACCTCGGTCCACTCGGAGTGCTGCGGCAGTGGGTCGTGGTGCTTGTTGAGCAGGGCGTCGGTTAGTATCTGTATCTCAGTGCGGGAGAGTGCGGCTTCCTTCACCACTCGCACTAGTTCGCCCACGTTCACTCTGTCTCTGTTACCTCGGTCCACTCGGAGTGCTGCGGCAGTGGGTCGTGGTGCTTGTTGAGCAGGGCGTCGGTTAGTATCTGTATCTCAGTGCGGGAGAGTGCGGCTTCCTTCACCACTCGCACTAGTTGGCCCACGTTCACTCTGTCTCTGTTACCTCGGTCCACTCGGAGTGCTGCGGCAGTGGGTCGTGGTGCTTGTTGAGCAGTGCGTCGGTTAGTATCTGTATCTCAGTGCGGGAGAGTGCGGCTTCCTTCACCACTCGCACTAGTTCGCCCACGTTCACTCTGTCTCTGTTACCTCGGTCCACTCGGAGTGCTGCGGCAGTGGGTCGTGGTGCTTGTTGAGCAGTGCGTCGGTAAGTATCTGTATCTCAGTGCGGGAGAGTGCGGCTTCCTTCACCACTCGCACTAGTTCGCCCACGTTCACTCCGCCGCCGTCGCCGGCTGCTGCGCAAGGAAACAACCAACGTTAGCAATCGACACTTCAATAACCATCACAAGTATTTTTTTATAGCAAGCATAACTTCCATGCTGGCCTGGGAGCGAGAGAAAAACATAGAATGTGCCAGCTGCATTTCCTCCCGGGTATGCTGTACAAACCAGCTAAGGGATCCGAGGGATTCAGTATATTGCAATTAAGGCGATGGGCTGACAACCTGTCACTACAGCAATATACCTACAAATCTATCTTAAATAACACTCAAAACTTTGTCAGACGCGGCGGAACGACCACGCTTGGGTCGTTTACGCTCTGCCTACTCCTTTAGGGATAAAGGCGTGATTATATGTATGTATGAACAGTTTTGTAGTTTTTAACGGACTTCGAATGATTTAATTTGATTTTGAAGACCCTACGTTTCGGGCCTTTAATAGGAGTCAAGGTCGCAAGAAATTAAGGGGATATTCGAACTTTGACATCATAGCTCACTTACGATCTCCGTGGTAAGGTCGGTCGGCTGAACCACATTCTGTGGGTTATAAGATCCTAAAACAGAATTAGCAATCACTCACCCATGAGAGACAGCACATTGGGCTCCGGTTTCTTGTTCTTCTTCTTGCCTGGCGGCGGCGAGGCGGAGGCAGCTGACGTGGTGCTGGCCACTTGTTTCAGCAGTTTTTCTGTAGTCAACTCGCTTGGCTGAGGGACATTCAGGGGAGGAATGACCTCCTCGCAAGGACCGTCCGTGGAGTCCTCACTGAGAGACTTCTTCTCCAGCTTCTTGGCTGGAAAAGAACATGAATTATAAGTTAATGGTGCTTAGCAAAGACATTACAAAATTTGAGTTTCGTTTGACTTTTTCTCGGTTTGTTGCAGTATCATCGGTGGACCTACCCTTGCCGGCGCGTTGTTCCTTGGGTTTGTCATCGCCGCTGTTGTGTCGCTCGCGGGCCGGCTCCTCCTTGGCGGGCTGCTTGGCTTTACCCTTGGCAGCCTTGGTCAACTGCTTCACTACTGCGGTATCATCGGTGGACCTACCCTTGCCGGTGCGTTGTTCCTTGAGCTTGTCATCGCCGCTGTTGTGTCGCTCGCGGGCCGGCTCCTCCTTGGCAGGCTCGGGCGCCGGGGCGGGCTGCTTGGCTTTACCCTTGGCAGCCTTGGCAGGTTTCGGGGCCTCCTTCTTTTCCACTACTTCTTCCTGCTTCTTCTCCTGGGCCTAACAATATGAATTCATGTCAAATAGAGCTTCAGAAAATATAAGCACGCAAACTATTTAAAAAGGCTACATAAATAATCTACTATGATTTACGATGAACTAAATAAAATAAAATATACCAAAATTGCCAAATCTTTGGCTTACATAAAAGATCAAACAATAATTTCAATTGGATTCAAACCAATGTTTCCTTGAAAATGTTGTAGCACATGTAAAATTGTGCCCACTAAATTATTAACACTTTATGCGATCGATTTATGAACTCGTGTAATCAAGCGACATGCTTTATTAGATAACCACAGATTATCCACAACAATGTAACAGCGATTTAGTATTCATTATATACATTCAAGCATAATAAGGTGAGGAAAGGTCACATCATATCATAAACGATTATTTTTTAAGTTATCTTGTAATCTTTGTTATTAAACATGCACAAACTGAAATTGAAAATGAAATAACAATTACATGCAAAAATTTATAAATATATTAAAATAAAATCCCTAAAAACATAAAATAAAATTTCGACGAAACCATCACCACACATAAAATTATACAAACAAAAACTACAAAAACCAAAGCTACAAAAACATAACCAACACCACAGGACAAAACGAGTTATACGAAGCGCAAACAGCGGTGAGGTCAACGTTGTACCGAAAAAATGGAATACACACTCGATAAATCAATAAAGGACTATTTATATGTCAATAGAGTCACCTTGCTTATTTACGTACTGCGTTTTTTTAAGCTGGATTGTATACTTACGAAGATATGCAGGAAAATATATCGGGTTTAAGGAACAGCGTAAATTGATCAGGTTCGTTAACTTAGCAACCCCTATTCGTTTCTAGTAGAACGATACTATTGAAGGTCAAGGTGAAATAAAACTTTCGCATTCTTGTAAATATTAGTCTTTACATGGAACTGAATGAAAATAATCCCAACTAAACTAAGAGCAATGTTACTTTATTTAAACGAGTTTGTTTGAATAGATGGTACACAGATTATGCATTACACACATGTGTTTTCGTTTAATACCATACACATCTTGTTGGCCATTTCGAAGTACTTTTACTGTTTTAGATCAAAGGTTTGATCCTACTTTATCATCGTGAATTATAAATTGTTAGGAAATCACACAACACCTCGAGACGCCGAGAATCGACAAAAAGAGATTTCTAATTTCCGAAATTCAGAGCCAAATAAGATCTGAGCTACCTAAGAAGTGGTGTTGCGCGATATCCCTGTTCGCTGTAAGAAGAACAAGGTTCCGACTGAAAACCAGCGCTACAGTCTTAGCAAGCGCTAAGCCGGACACCTTTTTGGTATCGAGTTTAGGCTGTAACTAGAATTTAAGTTCTTTGCTTGAACGAAGTTCTTTGTCTGTTTAATAGTAAAGGCTTTCTATTATATTCTAACAACGTTGACCTCATCAACCATCCGCCTAAGCAAGCTACATCGACCTTGTACCAGCAGCTTACTTTCTCGCCGGCATGAGAGAGCGAGGCGTGCAACAACTCGAACTCGTCTTTGGGCTGCAACTCCTCAAAGTGGTTGAGGGGCGGCGGCGAAGGCGTCGTCGGGTCGCTCACACAGCTCGGATCCTCTTTGTTTATCAGTATCGGCTTTACTTTAGGATCCTTGCCGCGCTTGCGGATCTGTACAGAGACGCAGTCACTTACTACTCCGTACGCCAAAACCTTTCTACCGTGTCATATAAATAAATAGATATCAAAGCATTTTTTTACGTAGCAGGATCTCGAACTCGCTATTGACGTGGAACATCATAACTGCAGTAATTCAAAACGTGTCGGCGACGACAATGAAACAATTTCATTTTCTTGTCGTCCACATCCATTGTTTAAATTTTTAATACCATAATGAGCGTATCTGGCAAGGTTAAACGTGTCCGTTCACATGAATGAGTGGATAATGAAAGCCCTTATTTTCCCACAGCGAGGTGAGTGAAAGTTCCCAGTCGCCGATAAGTATCGCACCGCTCGATTCGCACGCTCCGTGTACATGAGGCTCGTGACTTGGGAATTACCGCAACCAACAGATGTTTCTTGTGACGTACGTTCAACGAGACGTGCCGCAATTTGATACGACTCATTTATTAATGGACCAGATAGGTCGCAATTTAAAAGCAATTTTATGTTGTATTTTTGTGATGTCTAAGATTATCTTAGTAGATAATTTGATGATTTAATATAATTATTAAAAATAAATATGAATATCAATTATTATTTTCCGATAATAAATTGTTTTAATCATGCCAGCAAGATCACGCATGCATGGTTCTATGTACGATAGCAAGAGTTCGAGAATTTTACGACAAGCAGTATATATTGATACAATATGTACCTATCTGCATTCTGTGATAGAAATAAATGCGTAGTGACAATAGAAAATTATTTATTAGATACTTACAGAGAGTATTCAATTCCCCTCATCAAATTCTCTCAGAAAATTAGTTTGATTCAAATTTAATACTGGGATCCCAATCATACAATCCTCAAATGATGGTTCCTTATTCGGATAGCACATCAAAATGTCGTTGATATTTTCACATACAATGTTTATACAAAATTTCTAAGGCAAGCTCATGGTTACATTCTGATCTGATCAATATCACAAAACAAAAGGTCCTAGTATTTAGCTACATTACGTACGTACGCCATACTTACCTATAATAATGCAATCATGAGCAAGTGACATCAGTGCAACATGAATGCTATCATAACGTCAGTCATCATTCGCGTGAAGCGGGCTCAATAAAGCCAATGCGTTCAAGTAAGCAAATTACATTTGAATAGATGCAACAATGTCGCTCAATCATAGCCGCCCGCGCCGGCGACTTGTTTTGTTGATTCATCAAACACAATTTTCTGAGAGAACTTGTGATCATGTTGGATGTAATATGAATATTGCAGTATTTTATAAAAAGCCTTACACCCAATACCATAGAGTAAATATTATTACGATAATTTATTTTTAAAACGTGTGCACCACTGTAATAAATCTTTGTACAACACTGCAATCCCACCACTAAAGCATACGACCCTTATTGCACACTCCCACTGCCACATAGCATCTAGTACCCTAAAAGAAATGACGGTCAAACTTTTAAAATTACTCTGACCTAAGAAATGTGAATGTATAGTAGTTTTATCTCATGATTGCCGTTCACCCGTACGTCCTATGGCCGAGCTTGCGCATACTAGGGCGATGCACACATTGAGCTCCGCGCCCTAGAGCAGTTGATTTGAACATAGACAATATCTGCGCTACGCGACGTAGCGCGGAGCTCAATGTGTGCATCGCCTTAGGTAATCTGCATGTAGTCACATTTACACACTTGTGAATGGCTCACCTGCAATCGTGGGACAAAACATCTATAGTCTCCAAAGAGATGCTATGTTTACCTTGACATTGGGCGGGTTCTCTCTACGCACGTCGACGACGACGGGCGCTGCGCTGAACTCCACGTGCGGGTGGGGCTTCGGAGCCTCGTCCTCCACACCGCTCTCGCCGTGAGCCTCGCTCTCGGGCTCGGGCTCGCTGCCTGTCGCGACCACAGCCTCCTTCTTCTCCTTCTTTGCTAGCTGAAAGAGCAAGTGGGCTTTAGATGACAGGGAACTGACCACACTGGCCGATGTTCTATTTGGATTTTTGGCAATATTTCGCGGGATATTCCCTCGTTTCCGTAACGAAAAATTTGTGGCAAGAAAAAGTTTTGATCAGTGAAATATTTTATCATTCCTGTTATCAGAATCAGAATTGTTTATTTGCAATCAAATTAGCTACAATACAAACACAATTTAAACAGCTTTCAAGAACAAATGCTTGCATTTCCAATCAAACTTAACTAAGGCATTCTGATAGAAACACGCATATTACTTAATAATATAATATAATATAATATAATAATATAATATAATATAATATAATAATAATATATATAATATAATTGTATTTATTAAAATAAAAAACATTTAAAATAGAACAAGCATTTAACAACGATCCCCGCACTAAGCGCAGCTTGTATCGCGGGAACCTCACAACAGTTATCAGTAAATGTATTAATTTAAAAACGTCAGGTCTGGACACTATTCTACTAAGACATTTTTTAGTTATATTGTTCATTAGAATTTGGAAAATATTAAACATGCAATAAAATTATGAAATGGAAAAAATACTTTTAAAATTAAAACTCAATTACAATAAATAGAAACTTAAATTTAACATATATGGGTGTGACTGGTGAGTGTGTGTGAGTGTGTGTGTGTGTGTGTGTGTGTGTGTGTGTGTGTGTGTGTGTGTGTGTGTGTGTGTGTGTGTGTGTGTGTGTGTGTGTGTGTGTGTGTGTGTACACGCGGGCAACAGTTTGTTAATTTTACGCTTTCGGTAAAAGGTCTTCTACTTGGTCGTAGTCTTCTACTTGACTGAGAGACTGCTTTAGAACACTCTGAAGGTGAATCTAGTAGAAAATAACGCTAAAAGACGCTGTTATGAAGAGATACGAATTACCACAGGATTATAGTATGGTACGTGGTCATAATCCGGCGGATTATATTTGAGGCAGTTGGGTTTACATCATACCTTGGCAATAACCAGAGGTCTTGAATTGAGAGGGCTGAAATTGACATTGAAACACAAAGTCTAGGACATCCTCTTATTTTGTATCTTGAGCGTCATCGAAAAGAAACTACAACTTGAGATAGAGTTGTATGTAAAACTTTGAAGATAAGTTTATTTTGTTTGTAATTGCCAAGTGCTGGAGCAAGTTAAACATCCGAATTGAACATTTGTGCCTGATGATTAGATTAGCAACGACAGGATGCGATAATGAAGGCGGCCGGGAACTAACGCTAAATACGGAATGAGGTGCCTCTCAGGAGCGAAAAAATAAAGACGCAAGCAAATATTTTCTGAATGTCTACATATTTACGAAAATGACAAAGTATCCTGTTCCCGAAGGAAATAAAATACAGATTATGAAACTGCATAGGGAAGAATGGTTTATATAATATCAACATTGGAAATAAAGAAACTTGAATTTGGCTTGCGTGCTGGACTGGGAGCGAAAGAAAAACATAGAATGTGCCAGCTGCATTTCCTCCCGGGCATGCTGTAAAAACCAGTTAAGGGATCCGAGGGTTTTAGTATATTGCAATTTAGGCGATAGGCTGACAACCTGTCACTACAGCAATATACCTACAAATCTATCTTAAATAACCCTCAAATCTTATTCAGATGTGGCTGAACAACTTTTGTTTAGGTGGTTTGGGCTCATATTTATAAAATAAAATTTAAGAGTCTCTAAAGGTTAACAGCCTCTTCTAAGTGAAATAAGGAAAGATATGTAAAAGCAAATAGCGTAGGTATTTGCGCGGCGTCGCATAGGCGGTGCAAACGTAATCTAGATAGCAAAACATTACACAGAAATGCATTTAGAACTGGAGAAAGATTACAATTTCAAATTATTCCAGTGATTTATTTGAATTGGACTGATTAATTTAAATTACCAGACATTTATTAATGCTAGTTTAGAACTGTGAGTATGAGGGTAGCTAAAGGGTATTCTAAATGCTATGAGATACATTTAATTAGGAAAATTTTAACAAAATATCTTGTATTTGAAAAACTTTCGTCATTATATTTATTTTCTGTATTGTAGCAAAAACTATTGGCCAGTGTTTAAATTTATTCAGTTATTTCTAAATGAAAGTCTATAAACAAGTAGCAACTTAACTTTTTGTTTACAGCAAAGAATTATTGGTATTAAGAGTATTAGTAATTATAGGCTTTAAGAGTATGAGTATTATTCTTACAGGTAAATTCATTTATGAAAACGAATATTGAATGGCATTTGGATAAAATAGAACTCATTTAACTTGAATTCTGATAAGATGACTGTATATTGCAATCCAATGCGAATCCACTGGTTAAAGTGGTATGTAGGCACTTATCTGTGATAGAATATAGAACATAACTATGATTACATTTATCTCATAGATTGTGACATTATAAGATAAACTAGTAGATCTACAGATCTTATATAAAACCTTTTGCACATAATAAGTATGAAACTAACAAAAAGAAAATAAGTTTATAATAGCTAAAAGAAAACAACTAGACCAAGTAATTAAAAACTTTAAAATATTTTATGAAAATAAGTTATACAGTTCATTAAATACAACTACAGCATTTGGCATACTCATTGTTGAGAACTCCAACAGACTAATATTATTTATTTATTCTTCAGACCATTTAGCTTCATTTATCAAACAATGCCTTTGTAACTACCTTCTGAATAAATTAAAGTTAAAAATAGGAGTACCCTCAACTATCCAAAGTTAGAGAGAACAGGGTTCAGGGTGTCTCTCCATCATCAACTGTCTCTATCCTCCGTGACCTGAATAATTAGAGGCAAACTGTTATAAAAAAAGAGTTACCTTCTTATTAGCTTTCTTTTCCTTCTTTTTAGGTTTGTTCTTGCTCTCGGCTAGGGCTAACAACTCGGTGGTGGCTCGACGCTGCTGGGCGATGGCCTCCTCATAGCTGGTGCCCGAGGTGGAGAACAGACCCATCAGCAGCACCACCGCCACTCCCGCCACACCCAATCCGCACAGCACTAGCAATGCCTGCAGCTCCATTTGTAAAGCTGCACGCTACCTGTGGGAAAGGAATCTCTTTATATTGTCATTTATACTAAAATGGTTTTTTGATCAGATGGTATGGAGTAGTGGTTTGAAAATTCTGTTACTAGTATGATACAAGCATTATTTCTTATTGGTAAATGGATGCAAAAATGTTTTCATGCTTGCTGAAATTTATTCATTTCTGTCTGGCTGATCTTTCTGGCTGATTTTTCAGATATGACATGGGATTGATAGTGAAATGGGGTAGTAAGTACTCTACAACAATTTCCACTTCAGAAGCCGGATATTAGCTCGCAACTGCGCTACAAGCTACTTTTTAAGACTGCAAACGTACGCAAGACGCGGTATAAACGATAACAGTAATATTCACACAAGGGAAACAATAAACGCACCTCTTTTTCTTGAAATGGAGTAGTTTATTACGCCCGGCGATTTATTCAAATTATTTTACACAAAATACAGCGGCACGACTCCACAAAATGAAGGTACGGGATGACACGTAAGCAATGACACATGTCAAAGGTTATTGACAGCACTTTCGCCCGAAAATGGTAACAGTTTTGCTAAGGTTTTGCCAGCTCCCTAAGAAGCAGAGCATCACATTGGGTCCTAGATCTTTCAGCACGCACAAGCACAATCAGCAGAACTAATTAGATGCAAAGAGATGTTTCAAACCACCATTTTCAAGAGATGCTTGGCAAGCAAACCTCTGAGATTAAATTCTTACCAGAATCAAATAAATAATCCACAATACTCAAAAGAAAATTATCTAATAGTCTTGTATTTCACATCAGAACAGTATCACTCACTCATAAATTACTACAAAAACGGAGAAAATAGGTATTCGGCATTGACGTCGCTTCGGCCTTTCTTTTTTTTCTTTTTATCGGAATCCAGACAGGACAGATTAAAAAAACCGGATTAGAATCCGGAAAATCCCGACTTCCGAAACGTACAAACGCGTCTACATTGCAAATTTATCATTAAAGAGATAACATAGAATAAGACAGAAAGTAGAGCGTTCTCTCGTTTTCACTCTATAACCAACGCTTTCACCATACAAAAAAAACAAAACGGTCTTTTCTGTTGCAATTCGTACGCATTTAACCTTATAGAAAGAGAACGAAACTGGAACACTGTACAGCTTTGTCTCTCTCTATCTTATTTGCTTGACAAATGTAACTGTTTCCTAAGCGCAAAATAAAACATTTTTAAACGTAATTCAAAATGGCTACAAAAAGTGACAGCTGTTGTCAGTTGTCGTAGCAAAATTTTGTCAATTACTAAACAGCTGCTACAATTTTATTAAATATATTCAAATATTCTGTAATGTTCCTCACATGAAGTCCAAAGACAGTTTAAAGTGACATTGCGCTCATGTGTAAGGCCGTAACTCGGTAGCAGGACCCCACAGCTTCGTGTCCAAGAATGTCGATTCCTCCGCTCGTTTGCAGCACTCCTCCACCACCCGATCAGTGTGAGGATGACAAAGACCATGAGGATTTCGATATACAATACAACTGTGAGTTTACGCCACTCTAAAGAACCTAAACTATATAATAACATTTTTGTAAACAGGGACTAAAATTATTGCCCTTTTGTTGTAAGGACATTAGATAATTAATCTCATTATGATATTACCTTCATACAAATGTTTGTTAATATTTGACCTACATTTTTTCACTAATAAGATGTCTTGCTTGATATAACTGATCAAAAATTCACATACTTAGATAAATATAACACAGACATATTTGCTTTTCAGTGTCTCAAGATGATGATGACGATAATTATGACTTTGGAAGCTACTCAACATTCAACCATTTTCAATCTTCACAAAACAAAAGAGATCCAGTTATAACGAAAACTATAGAAACTGATAAAATTTATGTTTCCCCTCATATACTAAAAGACACTCTCGAAAATGTAGCAGCTGATATCAAAATAGAAGAAAAACTTAATTTTGAAGAGGAAACTAATATTGAAGATTTGAACTTAGAAGATTTAAAAGCAGACCAAGATACAATAGAAAAGATTGAAGATGTAGAAGCAAATATAAAGTCTAAAATAAGTCATACAAATAGTGATTATGTACGAGAAACTCAGATTGTTCAAAATGTAACTGATATCAGTAGACCAGTAGATGACATAAATACATGTGATTCACAAGCAGATGAATTAGATATTGAACCATGTAGCATAGATCAACCAGAGGAGCCACCATCATATGTTGATGAAATTATTGCAGCTGTTGATAACCTACAGATGACCCCAACTGAGCCTGATCTACCTTTAGACATCAGTGAAGTTGATGAACCAACACAAAACATTAAACTACCAGACATTGAGGAGCAAGAGATTACAGTGGTGTCTGAAATAGTTACAGAACTTAATCAAAATGTTACATCTGAAATAGTTACAAAAGCGATTGAAAATGTAGATACTGATGATGACTTTGGTGACTTTGATGATTTTCAATTTGCAAGTCCTAGTAACAAGCCTACAACATTAGCCAGCTGTGATAACCCATGGGACAAAACTGATGATGCAACTGAGGATGATTTTGGTAACTTCAAAGCAAGCTTTGATAATAAAAATGAAAATGTTTCATTTGATACAGTTCTTAAAGAGCCTGAACATTCCTTAGAAGCGAAAATTGATGATCAAGTTCCAGGAACTAGTACTGCATTACAATCTGTCCCTGATGTGCCTGATGATGATGATTTTGGGGACTTCAATGATTTTCAAAAATCATCAGCTGTGGCTCAACTTCCTACAGATTCTACAGATTCTGAAGAATTAGTACCTCTTCCTCTTCTAGATGTAGATTTACCTTATGATAAGATTATGGAGTTTATTACTTGTTCTATAAATGAAATATATCAAGATGAAGTACCAGAACCAACAGAGGAAGAGATTGAGGCTGAGGCAAGCTTGGACTCGGTACTCGGTGTGACATGGGGCCATTTACTGCAGACAGAAGAAAGACAGCCTTACATGGTGAACTGGAACAATTCTTTAGGACAGAAGACTCTTTTGAAAGCTTTATGTATAGATTCTAGAAATATTGTAAGTTGTTTATAATTATCATAATATTTCCGTTATGATTCAGATTATTTAACAAATTTTCTTGAGATTTTTACATTTACATAAAACTTATCATCAGCATGTTCTCTTCTGTAAATAATTATGATTTTTTTATTATATTAATTAATAAATAACATTTCTGATGTCCTTTTAGTTATTTGGAACAAAATGGAGCTACAACATGCCTAAGTACGCAGCAACGTTAACAGCGGCGCCACTTCAGCCGCTGAAACAAATTTCATTTCCAAGTACATCACAAGTGGAAGGTACCCATCCTGAGAAATCAGCGGGTAAAGCCTCCGGAACTTGGAGTGATCCATTTACATCAGATGGTCAAGAATGTAAGTACATGTTTACTTGCTAAATCACTAATATTGACCAATTTTGAGTACTAATTATGGCACTGTGTGATGACGATTGAAAAACACAGCACATTGCTAATACACAAAAAGAATCATCCAAATTTAAGGATGTATTTTATTTGGATGATTTTGTAGTTATGATTGTTTTGTCTAAAATGCTAACTGAACTAATACTGCTAATACAAAGCTGTAATTTCACTGTAACATTCTTTTGCATGTCTTGCACATGGACTAACATTCACCCACCTGTAAATCCACAATCTAACATCCGTAGTCACCTATGCGGAAGCCCTCCTCCTAGATTTAGAACACCTCATGGCCACCCTAGACCAAATGGCTCACAACCATTCCACACTCAAGATTTCAGATTTACTGTCACATGGTAAGTTTTATTAACCAGTAAATGCTACAATGTGTGTTCTAATGCTAATAATAATGGTAACTAATAAATGCATACTTCTAAAGACTAAAATGTTGATTATCTTCTGAACTAGTTAAAACAATATTATATCAGTATAATAACTGTTAAATAAATCAGTCTCTGATACGTCCATCAATCAAGACCCATGATCGAATCTATCTTTTTTCTTAATTTCAGCTTGCAACCCTGATGCTCCAAGTGAGAACCCTGTGATTGAAGCAGGGCCTACAGACCTAGACGTGTTTGAGGCTTCAACATCAAGCAAACCAGATAAGATATTCTCCAGCACTCTAAACATCCAACCTTTAAGACAAATCAGTTTACCAGATACACATATCTTCACCCCCACTGACTCTGAAACTCCCAGATCTACGACAATACATTACGATAACAGTCCAACTGTATTGCTTCCACAAACTGCAATAGAAACTAGTAAAAGTGAAACAAGTTTAAAAACTGAACATCAAAATTTACCTTCTAAATCTAGTGCCGCCGATACTGACGAATATTGGGAGTTCCAAGACTTCAAAGGACCAAGAACGTCAAAAGGACTATCCGAAGTACCAATAACTGCAAGTGAATCTGCTAAACCAAACCCAAATGTTGTTTATGCAACACAAGTGCTCCAGCCTATCAAAGTAGAGCCTACTATCCCAACACTAAACTGGCCAGATCCTGGAGAAGTAAAAGAAACATTTGATGATTTCTCAGATTTTGTTTCAAGTACATCATTGAGTAATCCTCCACAACAAACACCGATAGTGCCTGCACCAATGGTTGTTAATAAACCTGCTAATGATCTCGAGATTGCTGGACCCAGCAAAACAGTAGACACGCCAAATACTATTGGCGACGATGACTTTGATACATTCCAGTCTGCGTTACCTTCTAAAAGTTCGGTGGACTTCAGTTTACCTAGTGTAAGTAAAGAAAATAATTTTGCAGTCTGCAAACCTACCATATCGTCTCCAGCAGCACCTCAAACTATGACTGATTTCGATTTTGCATTCCCTAAAGTAGAAAATGTTAAGACTACTACCATATCAATTGAAAATGCGAATAAACCGAAAGACACGTTCGTAAAAAATCAGATGCCTATTTTCCCAAGTAATATAGAAGTAAAAAGTCCACCAGTACTATCTTCAAGCACTGTGATGAGCACAGGGTTACTACAACCCACACCTGCAAATATGAGTGCCACATTACCAAATCAACAGAAATCAGGACAGATTCTTCAACCTCTATCATTGGAGAGCTTCTCACAAATTAACTGGCCAAACCCTGGCATAGACCTGCAAGATCTATCGAGGTTCAACCCTGTCGAAACCCTTCATTCCTTGAAAAGCGATTTGAGTGTGAATAGTCAGAGTAAAGTAGCGTCGCCTGTACACAGTCAAAAGAATCAGAAAGGCGCCGCCAGTAATCAGTCACCGGATGACGATTGGGGCGACTTCGTGTCGAGCGCGCCGAAGCCCCAGCAGCAGGCGCAGCCAAAGAAGCAGACGACGTTCGCTGACGACGACGAATGGACAGATTTCGTGTCCAGTCCTAGTGTCAAACCACAAAACGGTCTAAATACTATAAGTTTAAATGTGCATACAAACTTTCAGTCCAAGCCCAGCAAATTAGCGAAAGGCAAAAAAGTCCCTATTGAGATACCCACGTTGAATTACATCACTCCGAAATCAAGCAGCCACAAATCTTACAACGACAGACATTTTCAAAACTTATAACAGCTCAGTTTACAATGTAACTACTTAAAACTGTACTTAATGTGTTGTGTAAATAGGGGTGGTGGTGATAAATTATCATTTAATACCATAAGCGTATTTATGTTTCTACTTTAGTATTCATAAAGCTGTGACTCCTGCTCTGAAAGATTACACGAAACATACCCCCGCGGGGCAGAGAGGGGAAGGGAAATGTTTGTGAAACCCTTCCCCTCTGCCGGGGGTATGTTTTGGTGCGCTGGAGTCACGGCTTAATACTTTGTTGAGTGAATTGCATTGTAGAGATTATATTTCCCGATGGCTGTAATCTGTATTATTTTTATAAGAGAGTGCTTCTCATGAGGCGTAGACTCACAAATGGCTTTGTTTTTTTTATTGTTGACCTGCTTGGATAGAAGCGTGATAAAAGCTATAGTGGGCGCTTTTACTACTTATAATGTGCACTTTTGATTGAATAATTTTGCAAAAATATACTAGCGCCTACGATTCCCGTCCTTATATTTGGCCTCTAGTTGCATTAGTCCGGTAGCGACTCCGGTTGATCGAACTAGACTTTTCGAGTATACTTTGCACTGATGGTTTTCTTCTGTACAAGAAACGTGTACTTTATTGTATTATTATTTATAATTATGGAGAACAATTGAAGTAAGGATTTATTGTGAAAAAGCAATACGTAATATTATCGAAATAATTGTGAATTGGAATATTATTTGTATATGATGTCAAATATGTATAAAATGTAAAATATTGTATGTAGACGATAATACCGAGAGATTGTAGAAATATGTGCGGAATTAAAATATTGTTACCATACTATTGTAACAATATAGGTTGTAAACGTTTCATTGTAAAGTTCGTTCATTTCACGTTGAGTTATCGATACCAACGCATTTTGCGACCCGTAAACTGTTTTTTCTTTGTAACCTACGTGGTGGAGGTTAAATTTTCAGAACCGCAATGATAACTTTGTTACAAACATAGTGTTTTACGGTTGACTTCGTTTAAACTAGTATAGAAAGCCATTTTTGGGCCTCAAAACAAGTTGGTATCGATAAAGCAACGATAAAAAAACGGAGTATATTTATGTTGGCTTTACATTTATTTGTTTCCTTATCAGTATTCAAGTCCTCATCTTGTGAAGATACTATGTTATACAGGTAGTTCCAATTTTCGAAAATGTTGAATGTTTTCGTACTATTATTATTTAATCAATCACTATGCCTTGAAAAATTGTTATTATGTAAATAATGAGATAAACTACTTATATCCTTATAATCACTTTGTTTTATTGTCATTTCACAAGGTAGGTATCTGCTTCCGTGTCTGAGTCTAGTTCTTCGATGTGTGTTCCAATGGCATCTTTATCATCATCTTCAACTTGCGACACGAACTTGGGTAGATTATTCTCCATGGTCACACGGAACTGGCATTGCTCGAACTCTGGCCACGATATGAATCTGAAACACGAACATGTTATCTTATCAAGACAAACCTCACATGATATTGTTAAAAAATATTTTACGTGTAAACTAGGACAGGTTCTTATTCAATGATTTGACACAAACCTTGTCATTTACCAATATGATTTGTCTATTCTAAATTTCAATGTATGGGACACTCTAGCATCTTCGAAAGTTAATTGTGAATTTTAAATTATCAAATCAAATTTCTACAATGAACAAATCAATATTTATTTATTTATATTGATTTTTTTTATTCATAGCAGATATTATATATCTGTTAAGTAATAAGCTGACTAATGAATTCCTAGATCTAAGTAGAATATAAAAAAAGATTTAGACCAGTTGCTAAATTACCTTCCTTTAATCCAACTCAGTAGATCTAAGAAGAGAAAGTTGCGGTATCGGGATACCCGAGACCAAACTATTAAAGAGAAGGGGGTCGAAGTACCTAGACGGGATCGACCCCCCAAGATTAAAAGGCAGGGCACTGATCCAGACGAACCGTCGCAGCAGCGCCCACCTAAAAAGCAGAAGGGGAAGACACAGGGTAAGTCACCTCACGACGGGCCAGCTCGCATAGGGTTACCACGACCCTCGACCAAAGGTCAGAGCGACCTGGCCGTCATGATCTGTAGAGAGGATGGCGTACCCATAGACGAGGAAGCAGCAGCTGAGATCCGTCACAAGATCAAAGTGATCATGGACGACGCGATTGAGGCTGAAATAGACGAGGACTGCCTGAGTTTCGCAGCGTCGGGGTTGGTGGCCGAAGGATTCTTCATGGTCATGCCCATCACGCAGCAGTCGAGGGACTGGTTCCTTCTAAGAGACTTAGGTATGTTCAAGGACAAAAAGCTCGTGGTGCGCAAGTGGAACAAACTCAGGGCATCAATCTTCCTTCCTGGCAAGAAGGAAGATCAGCCTAGAGATGTCCTGAAGACCCTGCGCATCCAGAACAAGAAAAAGACGGCACTGAGGATTCCTGAGTGGATTCTCATCTCCAGGGAGGATCTCCCTCAGGGAGAACGTCTGGTGATGGGAGTGCCTGAGGAAGCTTTTGAGGGGGTGGACTATGTGTGGCTAAATTTCCAGCTCACACAAGTTCAAGCCCGGGCCCACAGACCTAGACCCGACACAGACAAAGGACCAGAGAAGACACAGGGTGGGAGCGCGGGAGCGTTGTGCACCTGTAAGTGTACCTGCGAGGCGCAGAAGTCCTGCGGGTCGCTTCAGGACCTCGAGCCTGCACCCACTCCACAGAGCACAAATACACTGCAGGCACAGTCAGAGCATGATCCGGTAACGGACGACGACGACGTGATGGAGATCCCACTAGAGGGAGATCCTGCGTTCTCGAGTCTTATGGCCATCATCGCTTCTGACGATGACACCGACACAACATGACACACCCACAACCCCTAAACACACACACACAAAACACAAATAACACAAACACACCCCTTCACACACCAAAACTACACACAAATACCTTAAAGATACTCCAGTTAAATTTACATCATTGCAAAGAGGCCATGGTCGAACTTTGTCAATATGTAAATGCGAAGGGAATAGACGTTGCCCTGCTGCAAGAACCATACTCCTATAATGGGAAAGTGGTTGGCATTAACAGTCTGGGAGGACAAATCATCTACCTCGGTGGTGAGTCAAATCCCAGAACATGTATATATGCTAGCAACAGGACAACACAATTAGGACTAATACAAAGCATATGTTACAGAGACCTTGTAGCCGTTGAGATGAATATCAAAATGGCAAACGAGACTGAGAAAAGGGTAGCGTTGATATCTGCTTACATCCCTAGCGAAACGGATTTCAAACCACCCACGAAAGAACTAGAAGAAGCGGTCCAGCTATACAGAGGTAAGAATATTCCATTTATTGTCGGCTGTGATGCCAACTCGCACCATGAGGCCTGGGGCAGCACAGGCATAAATGAGAAGGGCGACCTTATGCTGGACTTCATAGTAAGTAATGACTTAGACATAGTTAACATTGGCGATACCGCAACCTTTGTGACTAAGACAAGACGAGAAGTACTAGACATTACACTAGCTACCTCATACTTTAGCAACTACATTATGAGTTGGAGGGTGGACACTGAGGAAAGTTTCTCTGACCACAGAAGGATCACCTTTCAACTCGAATGTAGGATAGAAAAGACAATGATTATAAACGCTAGGAAGACTAACTGGGACACCTTCGTTGAAATTCTCAAAGTAGGGACCCCTAAAGACAAAAAGACCTCTAACGTCATAGACAAGTTAGAGGTAGATTCATTAAGACTAAATAAGACCCTAAACAAGGCGTTCCATGAATCATGCCCTCTCCAAGAATTGAGAACAGGAAAGGGGCAAAAATGGTGGAACAAAGACTTAAAAAAGAAGAGAAAACTAGCTCGCCGTAAATTAAGAACAGCCCTAAAAAGGGATGACCCGGCGAGCTGGGATGAGTACAGGAAAGCTAGAAATAACATGCGAAACACCAGTCGCAGAGAAAGCAAAAAAGGATGGCGTCATTTCTGTGAAGAAATTCACAACACACCACAAGCCGCCAAACTCATGAGAACCCTAGCGAAAGACACCACTTGCAGACTAGGAAGCCTAAGGATAGATGGGAATATCATTACCGAACCAAAATTAATTTTGGACATAATGATGAAAACCCATTTTCCAGAGTGTATAGAACATCAAGAAGAGCAACTCAACATCAACCCCAATACCAAGTGGGAAGAAGTTGATGAAGTGATAAATAAAGAAGCTGTAACATGGAGCATACTATCGTTCGCACCATATAAAGCGCCGGGACCAGATGGCATTTTTCCTAAAATGTTACAGATAGCACTAGTCCACATTATAGACGATTTGATTCACCTATACAAAGAAAGTCTAAATACAGGCTATATCCCCAAAACATGGAGGAAGGTCAAAGCCACCTTTATTCCTAAACCGGGGAAAAAGAATTATCAAGAAGCCAAATCTTTCAGATGCATCAGCTTATCGTCATACATCATGAAAGCACTAGAAAAGATTATAGACAGATTCATCAGATCGAAGATAAGCAGGAGTGGCAACCTGCTGCATGCAAATCAGCATGCATATATGCAAGGAAAATCCACGGATACTGCTCTTCATAACCTGATAGTCAAAGCTGAAAGATCTATACATAATAAAGAATACGCTATGGGATGTTTCTTTGACATTGAGGGTGCCTTTGACAAGGCGACCTCATATGCCATAGCAAACTCCCTAGAGAGAGAAGGAATAGCACAAAATCTAGCCAGATAGGTGATGAACGCTCTGAAACATTGTGCCATTACGGCAGAGCTAGGAGGTACATCGCACACTGTTCGAGCCAAAAGAGGTTTCCCACAGGGAGGCTGTCTCTCACCACTTATGTGGTGTCTTCTCCTGGATGACCTAATAAAGACTATAAACAGAACCATGGTATATATGCAAGCATACTCCGATGACGGAGTTATACTAGCTACTGGAAGAGAATTGAACATGATTAGTAATATCATGAACAGGACACTGAAACTGGTCCTTCAATGGTGCAGGGATAGAGGTTTAAACCTCAACCCGAATAAAACCAAACTAATCATCTTCACAAGGAAAAGAAATAAACATTTAGAACTACCAGTCCGAATCGATGGAGTTGAACTGGAAGTAGTAGAGGAGATAAGATACCTAGGTGTGGACATAGACAGTAAACTGCTCTTTAACACACACATAGAAAACTCAAGCAAAAAAGCAAAGATGGCCTTAGTGCAATGCAGAAGAGCCGTCGGTAAGACATGGGGAATAAAGCCACATATAGTCCTATGGATCTATAAAGCTATAATTCTCCCCAGAATAAGTTACGGAGCAATAGTATGGTGGCATAGAACCTCTATCATCAAAAATAAAACAGCGCTGGACCAGGTCCAACGCTTAGCTGCACTGATGATCACTGGGGCAATGAGAACAACTCCCACAGCAGCCTTAAATATGATCCTGGGTCTCTATCCTATTGACCTACAGGTGAAGAAGGTAGCCTTAGAACAATGGTTTAGAATGAAGTCCTTTAAGTCTTGGAAGGGTAACCATCTGGACAAAGGGCATGTTAGGATAGACTCGGTGATAGGACAAAATATCTCGATGATTCTTGCAAACAACGATTTGATAGAGAAACAAGAGATTTTTGATAAAAAGTACAGAATACACATAGGCTCAAGAGATGAGTGGAAAATTCACACAGACAACCCGACAACGATCTGTTACACTGACGGATCAAGGAAAGAAAGCACCAAATTATCGGGGGCGGGCATTTACATAGAAAGCTCGCCACGTCTGTATAGAACAATACCTTTAGGAAAATTCGCCAGCGTTTTCCAGGCTGAGGTGCAGGCCATCCTGGAGTGCGCCGGCGAGCTAGAAAATACAGAATTAACACCAGAAGTCATAATCTATAGCGACAGTCAGGCAGCATTAAAAGCGCTCAACAAAACCTGTACAACCTCTGCATTAGTTAAGGAATGCAAACTGACTCTAAACAGATTATGTACCAATACTAGTATCACAATTGCCTGGGTGCCAGGGCACCAAGACAATGAAGGAAACGAAATAGCAGATAAATTGGCCAGGACCGGGGCAGATGAAACCTTTATGGGCCCTGAACCATGTCTACCAATTCCAGGCCAAATAACAAAAGGCGTTATTAACATAAAAATTAAAAACGATAGTAACAGTAGATGGAATAACTTACAGTCCTGTCGACAATCTAAGCTTTTCATAAAATGCTTAGATTTTAGAAAAACGCGTAGATTACTACAACTTAGTAAAAAACATATCAGACTCTTGGTAGGGTTACTGACAGGACATTGCGGACTGAACAAACACCTACACACTATGAGATTAATAGATAACCCAAATTGCCCTGAGTGCGGACAGGAGGAAAGTAGTCTCCACTTCTTAGCCGAATGTCCTAGCTACTCACTGCCAAGATGGGAATACTTAGGAACTGACAAACTAGAGACAAAGGACTTAGAAAACATTTCCTTATTAGACATTCTGCACTTCTGCAGGGCCACCGGTAGATTCAGGGAGGTGACGCTGACGGAGCACCAGTGAACCCAGTGCTCCACCACTGGGAATTGGGTGAAATAGTTCCAACATCAGGAGCTGATCACCCGTCTGCGTGCATCGCAGCCGTCCCACCAAGAAGTAGAAGTAGTAGAAATTACCTTGCCTATGAGAAAGAGGTATTTCCCGTGGACTATTACATATTTTGTGCCCACGGTAAAGTTTAACCTATCCCTACCCTTTATCGCTCTAATTTTATCAAAACCGCTGCAAAAGGTATCAAACAACGGACAGAGTTACTTGCGGAATATTTCGGATGCGGATATTAGTTTTAACTTTGTAATTACTTCCAATATTTAGACTTTTATCTATTATTGTGTATGTATGGACTTTGGGAATTACTTTCAATATTTAGAATTTGATCTAGATCTAAACTTTCTTGTTGGTCTTAACTAGGAACGATCAAAAATAAAAAGCGATTTAATATACCAAAAATATCCGTGCTATAGCGACTTAAATCTTGAACACGGTGATCTTCTGGCTGAGGCTGAGGTCACCGAACTCTGTGCAGACGGTCACGTGGGGCAGCGCTGCGTCGTCGGGCCCCGGAGCCAGGAAGCGCCGCGTGTAGCCGGCTCCTGGCCCGTGATCAGATTACCAGCAACTTACTTCTTGAACACGGTGATCTTCTGGCTGAGGCTGAGGTCGCCGAACTCTGTGAAGATGGTCACGTAGGGCAGCGCTGCGTCGTCGGGCCCCGGAGCCAGGAAGCGCCGCGTGTAGCCGGCTCCTGGCCCGTGATCAGATTACCAGCAACTTACTTCTTGAACACGGTGATCTTCTGGCTGAGGCTGAGGTCGCCGAACTCTCTGAAGATGGTCACGTGGGGCAGCGCTGCGTCGTCGGGCCCCGGAGCCAGGTCGCGCCGCGTGTAGCCGGCTCCTGGCCCGTGATCAGATTACTAGCAACTTACTTCTTGAACACGGTGATCTTCTGGCTGAGGCTGAGGTCACCGAACTCTGTGAAGATGGTCATGTGGGGAAGCCCTGCGTCGTCGGGCCCCGGAGCCAGATCGCGCCGTGTGTCCGGGGGGTCCTGCCCAGTGATCAGCCACACGCCGCAACCGGGAATCCATTGCCTGAGACAAGTAACCATAGTAAGGTAAATGACAAAAAAGCCATTTGTTCATAGAGTAGTAGAAGGAATCGCGATTTGGACATTAAGCAACCAGACATTAAGCAAAACGGATCGGCGTAAAATCGTTCGCAAGTGATCACGTTTCTATAATAAAATGACATTAAAAATGGAAGAGTGAACTTCACTTACTCTAACATGGGAATAACCCTTGTTGACCTAGAGAAGACATGTGGCTTGAAGAAGTACCACAACAGTGGGAGATAGTCCGGCGGGCACGGCAACTTCTCCTTCTGAGTTATGTTCACCAAATGCAAGCAGTAGTCATCAACCTAAAAAAAAACAGAATGTCATGTTCATTTTGCACAGGGCGGATGCTGTAGGCCAGGCATAATGTTGTAGATGATGAAGCCAGAAACCAGGACCAGGACGGGAAAACGCTAGGCAGAAGAAGAATGTCTGAGTGTGAGAATAATTTGCCCAAGGTGTTGCCTGTTCCAAGTTAGCACAGATACTTCACTGCAGTAAAGATGCAGTTTCTTTTTTTTACTGATACTTATTCTACTTACAACAGTAGATTTTTTGCTGTCAGGTGGATGAGTCCAAGGTAGGAAGTGTACTGTAGGAACAGTGGACAGCACTTTGTAGTCAAATAGCACTTGAAACAGTGCTGGCACTGACTTGTGCTTGTTCAGCTGAATCTCGCTGTCTGTAAGAAACTGAAATATTATTCATTGGTGTTTATATTTGTAAACAGTCTGGGCAGAAATGTAATAATAATAATTAAACAAACCCAATGATGGACTAAAATTATAATTACTGTTGAAATTGGAAAAAAACTTGAAACCTGGCAAATCACAAAGAATATACATACATACATATAATCACGCCTTTATCCCTGATGGGGTACGCAGGGCGAAATAGACCTAAACAAAGGTCGTTCCGCCACGTCTGACAAAGTTTTGAGGGTAATTTAAGGTAGATTTGTAGGTATATTGCTGTCACCCCATCGCCTAAATTACAATATACTGAAACCCTTGGATCCTTTTGCTGGTTTTTACAACATGCCCAGGAGGAAATGCAGTTAGCACATTCTACGTTTTCTCTTGCTCCCTTTCCAGCATGGAAGAAACAAAGAATAACAACATAGAAATAATATGATTTTTGAAGTTTACCTCAAATCTGTGTCCTGGCATAGTGATGAATAGGTCTGGTCTTCCTAGCTGGTTAGCAGCATTGTGAAAAACTATGGTGTAGATCAAATGTTTCACAAATGACAGACCTGGCATTGATCCTACCACCTTCACTATTCTATCTGGAATACAATCAGAGTAACAAGATAACAGAGAATGTTGTAAGTTATTATGATTATTAGACAAAATTACAAGAACACTACTACAATTATAAATTATAACTGGGATTGCAGCAAACTTATAATTGTTTGTAACAATATTCTCTTTAAAAAACTGTTTAATGCCCTATTTGAACTCCGTCCAAAATAATAACATGTGAATAATGGACTATTTTTATCTTTCTCAATTAAGTGGGATATCATTAAACAGGCATAATTGACCAAGTGAAAGTTTTATTTAAACTATTACCTTTTGTGTAATGGAAATTTAAAAAAAAAAATAGTACAGTTTATTTTATTTTTACATCAAACTTACCATTATCATTAGTAGATAATTCCCCAAGTAAATCTTTTATTCTATGTCCACCATCCATCTTATCTTGAAATGCTAGTTTCCACATTCCAAAGAAATCTGCTATTGTAAGAGACACTCTATCTGGGCATTGCTTTTTTAACTTCTAAAAGAAGATAAAAAAATTGTTACCAGTAGCTATGTAATAGTAAATTACATTACACACAAAATATAGTTCAACAGAGCATGTACATTTATACTCTTAAGATGATAATAAAATACATAACTATGAATAACTTCATAAATTACTCTATATTCTAATTTGGCAACTTACTTCTAAACCAGACATGAAGTGACTTGATGTCTCATACAAATAAAGGTGGTTCTTATGTGCTCGGAGCAGCTCTTCACTCAAATACCCCAAACCTGGATTCACTTCGACTACCGGCGAGCCATTCAGGTGGCTTTCTATAGCTTTTGCTATCTCTTTCGCTGTCTTTCTGTTTATAAGATACATACTTTCTGGAGTTTTATATTTCCTCAAAAGGGATTTCGGTATTTTTTCCATTATTCCTGAGTATTCTGGAGTGCTTTCTAAATACTTAACCACGTCTGCGGCTGCCTTGCTCTGAGGCTTTTCTGCAGGTTGTTTATTTACTTTGTGCCGTAACCTCAAAATTACGGAATAGGGTTTGTAATTTTTAAATAAACCTACGAGTCGGAAAGAACGTGTGAACATATTGAAACTTTTATTTTTTCTTATAATACTAGGTTTTCTCAATAAAAATAAAAGATTTTCTATAAATCTCATAAGCACTAGAACCAACGTCAGACGTTTTTGGACGTTTTTGTTTTTCGCTTTTTTTTAAGTAGAGTCTTGGCATGGAAACAAGTTTTTTTGCTCGCTCGCTCGAGTCGCCGTTCGGCATCGACAAGGCTAGATATGTTCGTTTCATACACTTAAAAAAAGAAGCAAATATAAATGGAAGCTAACATTTTTGTATGGTGCCTGGCATACTGACAAATTATATTTTTCTACATACATATAATCACGCCATTATCCCTATTGGGTAGGCAGATCGTAAACGACCTGAACAAAGGTCGTTCCGCCACATCTGACAAAGCTAGAGGGTTATTTAAGATAGATTTGTACGTATATTGCTGCAGTGACAGGTGGTCAGCCTATCGCCTAAATTGCAATATACTGAAACCGTCAGATCCCTTAGCTGGTTTTTACAGCATGCCCGGGAGGAAATGCAGCTGGCACATTCTATGTTTTTCTCTCGCTCCCAGTCCAACATGGAAGAAATTTATTATTTTTCTAATCCGTAATAATAAGTTAAAATATATCTAACAACAATCTACGACTATTATAAACCCACATTATAATACCACATCATTCGAAAATTGCGTTGGCGTTGAAAGTGGAAATCTCTTATAAAGGCGAGTCTCCAGCGATTCGGTTCGAAACAAAATATCTCAATAAAACAGAAACACAACATTGTTTGATTTGTCTGCGTAGGAAAATGATTCTTGTTAAAATCAAAACATTCCTGTAGAAGCCATCATGAATTCTGACGAGGAAGACGTGACGTGCTCTCTATTTTAGCAATCGAAAATGCAGTTTCAGAATAGAATAGAATTTATTTGCACAAAAATATGGTACATTAAAGATAGTTAAATTTTACATTCGTCTCACATATTTCTACCTTGGTAAGGCATGCAAATTTTGAATGTAGATAAAATTGTATTCCTGTAAAAATAACGATTGGTTTAGGACAGGAATGATTCAATACATTATTGATATAGGAATTATAAAATGCAATGTCACCTAGAAGCCTGACAACCTTGTCAGGCTTCTACCTGAATTCAGTATCTAAATGAAGTATCTAAATAGGTATTTAGAAAGCTATTTCTTCTAAAGCAATATTTTTGTTGTCTCTATTATTTCGGTTCTGCATATCCCAAATGACGAAAAATATCTTTATTAAAATCGGTTTTACTCCGGACTCAATTAATGTAAAACAATGCTAATTATATAATTAGCTATATAGCTTAACTACAAAAAGATAACCCCAAAAATCCGTGCGCAAAACGTTTTACCACGGATCGCGCCCGCTTGAAATTAAATATGCCCCTCCCCTCTCTACCCTGCGCGGGAATGTTTTCCGTCTGCCACGGAAAAACACTTGTTTCGATCTACAGCTACACATTTGAGTAGGGCCACGCCCCTTTGTTTTTCCCTCTTGCCCCGCGGGGGTTTGTTCCACGCGCAAAAAGCGCGCTGGATTCACGGATTCATACGTAACCGAGTCACGGCTTTAGTTTAACAATCACACAATTGCATACATAAATCACGCCTTTATCCCTTACGGGGTAGGCAGAGCGTTTAACGCCTCGTAAAAGGCGCTTTCGCTATTCGGTAGGTAATAAATCCAAATAATTGGAATATGAAATACAGAATATGCATCATTCACCACGACTCGACGTACATGAATGGATAATAATAAAAGTTCCGAACAACAAATGAATCTCCAGTAAAATGTGTCATCCTATGACATTTTATAAATTCTTAGTTTTCTGTAGGTCATTTCTTTACTTTTTATTCGCACAAATCTGGTCAACAAGTTAGTTATTCAAACAGTACATTTCATATTTAGAAAAAGCTTCTTTTAAAAATAAATTTTCGGAATTTTTATTACTACCCTACAAGAATTGTGGCCAAATATGACTGGAATCTGCTAATTAAACTGTCTCTGGTGCACTTTTGTTTTTATTTAGTACATCGTGCATCTTGGTTCAATCATGGGTTCCATATTATTTTATTTTATTTATACCTACCGTATGAGAAAATATTAAAGGATATTATATTATGTATTTTCATGCAATAAAGTACCTTTGTATCTGTAGGTAGATACTCATAAGAAAACATAATTTATAACCCGTAGATTGAAACATCTTAATTAGGGAACGATTCATTCATTTATCATTCAATCAAGACTATATTCTTAAGTGTTCAGTGTTCAGGTCATTATAAATTTCATTAAAATACCGATAATTATATCAATCAACTTTAGTCCAATGCATTACTTACGTTGTTATCTTAAACGATAATCGTCGGGCCTTTTATAGAATACACCGCATTTAAGCGTTGATACGTTCATTAGTCAGAGATTTGTAAGCTACTGGGTCTATTGAAGTCAAAGTGTGGGAAAATAAATACAAATGTTGAAAGTGCTGTTTCTAGTGTTGCTGGCTTTCGTAACCATCACCGCTGCCGTCATCTTTGAGGACTGCGGTAAGTAATTGACATAGGATGAACATTGATATCCTTAGCCTTCAGTGATCTGTTCCTACACCTAAAATCACAACAGTAGCAGTATGATATAGGTATTTGGTTTTTTATTTTCAATTCCTTTTTGTTTCAAACAAGACAATTCTCTGATATCATAGTAATTTGTTATATGTTTAATTATAGGATTATAAAGTTATATATCAATTTTAGAGATGAAGGTGACTTGAAAATAATATGTTATGATTATGATTTAGACTAGTTGCTTTGCCATATTATCACAGTTGAGATATTTTAAATAATTAATTACTTAATTAGTTGCGTTGGATTAACATGACCGATAGTAGGGTCCATTGTCCATAGCTAGGTATTGTCAATACTAATAACATTACCCATCTTATTTTAGGACGCTCTACCGTTAGGAACCGTAAGCATCATACACACACTATTGCCAATAAAAATATATTAATATTTATAAATATGGTAATATTTTATTAATACATCCTTAGTTTAAATTTAAAACTTCTTTGTGCAACAAAAAAACAATTGCCAAACATGTTTCATTTTGGTTTAATTACATGATACAAAAAACAATTTATAATGCTGATAGACAGGCTAATCTGAGGTCATTTTGTTGCTGTAATGAAACGACACAAAAGAGTATTTATATTTAACATCTCGAAATGTCGTGTTATAAAGTTTGCTACAAGGAAGGATTACTTTAAGTAAATCAAAGCATTCAATAAGTCATAAAATTTTATGACCGCTGATAGATAGATAAAGTCTACGTAGCTAACTGAAGTGCATAGAAATCACAAACTAGTATTTTTATCAGCGGCTTCTTTTTTACTTTTGTTGTAAATAAAATAGAATCATAATTGATTGCTAATGACAAAGATTAGCCGTGATTGATTCTGCTACGTAAGAAGTATATATTATGATATCTGATTCATGATAATAAATGATTACTTTTGAGTCAGGGAAATACGCCAACAGCACGTTAACGAAGGACGTGACAAACAGCACAGCAAAACAATATCGTATCGTGGAAATGACGACCAATTGTGGTTTATTTTTAAACTCCTGCATTTCTAGTTATTTTTTCTTATTGATGATATTGATTATTATCAATAGCACTATGTTAGCTCGTGCAACAAACATGATCTTCTAGAAATAAACACTTCTATTTTGAAGAAATTTGTTATTTAATTTAAGATATGATCTAAAATATGCATAATCTTTATTTATTTTCCTGCGTTTGATATATGTATATTTTGAAGGTTGCTAGGTGACATTGCATTTTATAATTCCTATATCAATAATCTATTGAATCATTCCTGTCCTAAACCAATCGTTATTTTTACAAAAATACAATTTCAAAACGAACCTTGGGAATATAAATCTACTGGATCACCAGTAGATAAATATTCGCAATGATTTACCCCTTGTTTATTTATAGAAGCTTTATTCCCTGGATTACATATGTATTTATCATTAAATACACCTACCTATTTTAAATGATCTTGAACTAGATAATTTTGTTTTTTGATAAATAATCCAAAAGAAAAAACAAACCATTAGCTAATTGCGTTATTGTCTGACTGACCTGAGTTCGGACTGGTTTATGATATAATTAACTAATCTTTGACCGAGATAAAATGGGAATATTTGGTTACTAGTTCATGTGTTTTATTATACCTCATAACCAACTCCCCCAAGCCTCTATGGTCTACTGATGCGAACTTTGAGCTTTTATTCCGGAGGTCATGGCTTTGATTACCCTGATTGCGAGACAAGTAAAATGATTCCTTTCTTTGGTGGGCACTTCGGACATCTCTGACAAGAAATGCGAGTTGATCGAATTTGAAGACAACTAGACAACCAATACGAATGAAGAAATGATTATTTAAATATTAATTGCAGGGTCGGCTTACGAGCTACATGCGGTGGACATTGAAGGGTGTGGTTTATCACTTCCTTGTTATGTGACTCTCGGAGAAGATACTCCTGTTGAACTTCAGTTCTACGCAGGTAATTCATATTTATGTTCTAATTATAATTAGTTTTGTCTATTTCGTCTGGTAGACAATTTAAAACTTTTATCTTGTAATATTCAAACCAATACAATATAAATAAATATAGATTGGATTCGATTGATTTATTTCACATTTACATTGCAAAAATATTAAAAATGTCCATGGTTAAATGATCGTCAAATCATATCATTGCTGCAATAGTTTGCCATTTAATAGCATCTTGCATAACAATATTACTCTGCAAACAACAATAATGTTTTGGCTATCAGTTCATCCAGATAATCCACAGCTAATCCCACTTTAAAAATATCTACTTTCACTATTTATACGTTATTATTTTCTTATAAGTACGTCAGTTTGATAACATAAATCCTTTTCAGATTTCGCATCGAATCTGCTTGATCAAAATGTGGTGATCAATGTTAATCTCGTATTAGTTAACGCGGAAGTTACTCCAGGTAACTATGTTATTCCTTTACCTATTCATAAATAACAAGTTGAAAAAGGACAGTCATTACCTTGTTTGTTAGTGACAATGTATATATAATACATACATACATAAATCACGCCTTTATCCCTTACGGGGTAGGCAGAGCGTTTAACGCCTCGTAAAAGGCGCTTTCGCCACGTCTGACAAAAATTGAGGGCAATTTTAGATTGTAATATGTATTGCTTTAGTGACAGGTTGTCAGCCCATCGCCTAAATTACAATACAATGTAACCCTCGAGTCCCTTTTGCTGACTTTAACAGCATGCCCGGGAGGAAGGGCAGCTGGAACATTCTATGTTTTTCTATCTCTCCCAGTCCAGCATGGAAGAAATTAATGTATAAATGTATGTATAATACAGAAGAAATAAATTGTTATTTTATTTATAGATAACTGTGGCGTCAATGATGACTGTCCGGTTAAAACTGGTGCCATCAACACCTTCAATAGCGTGATGTCGGTGCCCAAAAGGATGGCCTTGGTAAGTTTTGAAACACATAAAAAGTTATATAATACCTATACGGTGTAAGAGATAGCGTCCCGCAAACTGATGGGGGCGTTGCTTTTTTTTCATCTCCTGAAAATAAATACCGGTGAAAGGTTTTCGGTTGTTGACTAAGTGTTGACTAAGCAGCCCGTATCAGTTTGCGGGACGCTGTCCCTTACACCCGGTGTATTATACTACAGTAGTGTACCTATATCATAAACTCGAATTATATATTATTACGAACGAAGATATTATCTACCTATATTCGTGTAATTCACGCCAATAAAACAAAGAATTTCACTGATATATTTTTATTGCTAAATAATATAATGGATAACGTAGAAAATTCTTAGGATGTTAATTTCCGTTTCTGTATTTTAGTTTCAGTAAATTACGTTTTGTGTGCAACCTAAGATAACATACATACATACATATAATCACGCCTTTGTCCCTAATGGGGTAGGCAGAGCGTAAACGACCTACACAACGGTCGTTCCGCCACGTCTAACAAAGTTTTTGAGTGTTATTTAAGATATATTTGTTGTAGTGACAGGTTGTCAGCCCATCGCCTAAATTGCAATATACTGAAACCCTCGAATCCCTTAGCTGGTTTTTACAGCATACCCGGGAGGAACTGCAGCTGGCACATTCTATGTTTTTCTTTCGGTCCCAGGCCAGCATGGAAGAACCTAAGATAAAACAACCTAAGATAAAATATATGAATACCTTTTTCAGAACCAACGCGGCTACTTATATTGGCGAGTATACAATGAGAAGAAGCAACTTCTCATTTGCTACTCTGTTTTGGTCCAAACTCAAAGTCCTTCTCAGAAAGCACTTCGCCAGATGCTGTCCAAAATTACACCAGAATTGGCCAACGACATTGTAGATCATTTGGATTTAGAAACTGCGGATTCGAGTCTCCGTAGTGACTTAGTGTCCGATCCAGATGAAACCCTGAATAAAAACTATCTACAACAGCTGATTGAACAATACATGCAAAAAATACATTCTGAACCTAGCACAACATTTACATCAAATGAGGAATTATTGAATTAATTTCTCACACGAAGACAAAACAAACAACGGATTATGAATCTGGTCTTGGAAATGCACAATGAGGTTGGAGATAAATATGAGTAGAGGAAATATTCCATGATTCGTGACTAGTTCAATAACAAAACTACTAACCATCAATTTGTGTCGACTTTTGTTATTCCTCAAATTTGACATATTTAACCTAGAATCAGATTCTATATAGGGTAGGTAGTTAGTTGCACTCATTGTAGCGCTAGCGGTGTTTTTTATAGCGCTATTGGTTTTATTTACTCTAATCTCTTACCTAATCCTACCTATTTTACCTAACCTAGGATTGGGTCTGGTTTTCCTTCTGGGTTGCAGAGGTCAGATGGCAGTCGCTCTGTGTAAAAACCAGTACCCTCGTTCAATCTCCTAGATTAGGAAGCCGACCCCGTGAGATACGGGATAAGGCTAGGGAGATGATTGGTTTTATTTACTTTACGCATTAAAATTTAAACCTCTATGTAAATGTTTTTTTATTTAGCATTTGATTATTATATCGTTATGGTATTAATTAGGTTTAAACTTAATGAATGCGTTGTTAATTTTTTTCAAAATTTTGATCTCAAAATATTCTACTTATAATTATTTTATGTACGATTCGTTTTATTATCACAAGTATCATACGCACAACACATGTATAGTGATTTTTCAAAAATTGTGTATGTATAAGTGTGTGTAGGTGATTTTTATTCGTGTGTGTTATTTTACTTTACAAAATTATTATTCGTCATCGATTATCTTAGAGCACAGCCTTAACGGAAAAAGGTCTTGTTGCTCTAAGTCGATAATTATCAAAGCAGCTGGTTAAAATATATTTTGAAATACTATTTTTTAAATTTAGGTAATGAGTAATAAAAGACTGAAATTAAAAGTTATATTCTATTCTTTTAATTTTATCACACTACCAATTTCTATTCCCAACATAAAATTCACCTATCTATAGTTAATAGAAGACTGTTTAAATTGTATCTACTTATCATATTAACATTTGGGACAAAGGCGTGATTATATGTATGTATATTAACATTTGCTAAATCATTAAATCGTATTTTCATAGTAAATGTTAATTATAATCTAAATCACGTTATAAATTAATCCACAGAAAAGATTTATTTTAAAGAAATAATTTTCAACTTCTAATTAACACATTTTGATGTCACTGTAATTACGTGACACTACACGCTTAAGTATGGCTATGAACCGTTAAGTTGGTAAATATGCAGTGCTCATTGTCCGATGGGCAGTCTAGTGGGAGAAGCAGTGTGCGTCAGACGTAACCATGGGTTCAATCAACGTGCTTGTGCTTGTTGCACTGTGCTCTTTCGCAGCAGCGACTAAAGTGGACCAATGTCCTGGTAAGTACAATAAATTTTGCACTATTTTTATTTGCATAAGTTGTCGCATACCGGTCGCATGAATTCGCAATACCGGTCTACGTTTTATCTTTACGTAAGAAAAGAGGTCAGACCTGCTTTCATCTGGCTTACACTCGCGTGAACAAAAGTGAATCTGATTTACCGCAAATCTAGATATACTTTGCAGAAAATAAGTCAAAGAAATGTTATCTGTTATATTGACCGTTTTAATAAAACCTCAAGTATATATTTTTAATTTAATGATAGGTTGGTGGTTATATTGCATTGTCTATTATATAGTTGGGTAATTTATTACTGTCAGTTGCAGTTGCAATCAATAAAATAATAAACAAATTTTAAAGAATCGTACATTTACAATAACCAAATATTGTATTTATTCATAAAATTTTAAGTACATTGTGAAAGTAAAATTATATTTACGCTATCATGACGCATTCTGATAAATTATGGCGGAAAATTGACATTATTTATTTACATACATACATATAATCTCGCCTTTATCCCTAATGGGGTAGGCAGACCGTAAACAACCTAAACAAAAGTCGTTCCGCCACATCTGACAAAGTTTTGAGGGTTATTTAAGATAGATTTTTAGGTATATTTCTGTAAATGACAGTTTGTCAGCTCATCGACTAAATTTCAATATACTGAAACCCTCGGATCCCTTAGTTGTTTTTTACAGGATGCCCAGGAGGAAATGCAGCTGGCACAATGTGTTTCTTGAAGTAGTAAGAAAGAGGCTAATTTGGCAAGAACACGACTTAATTAAAGTTCCTAAGAACTTTTATTACTACCCCTTGAAAGTTCTTAGGAATTAATTGAAAATTAAGGTGTTTTCTAATATGAAATGCACTGTTTGAATAACTAACTTGTTGACCATATTTGTGCGAATAAAAAAAAATAAACGACTGACTGAAAAACTAAAAGCTGCATATAAATAGAACATAACTTACTATCGGAAATACTATTCTTCCAGCTTAATTTCTGTTACACTGAAAATTTATGATACATCATTTTATTCTTTTCACATAGTAAAAAGAAAGAGGTCACCGTTTTAACCTAACCTAACTTACTGAGTCGGATCTGTGTAGAAAGTTATTTTTTTATCTGTGCCCCCCTGAACCCCTCTGATCTGATGCTTCATAGTTCGCGGCAGTTTTGGACATTATAGCGTAAATTGGTTGTCTGGCTGCCATTTTTCCATTAATTTTTCGGATTTACATTGAAATTCAGAGTAAAAATATATTTCTAATGACCAGAAATATAAATTAAATTAGTAAGAAACCGATTATTATAGCAGCACGTGTGTAGCTGGAAGTTCAGTAATTCAGTCATAAGTTTAGAATATTCGTTGGCACTTTAGATTTTTGTTAATAAAATTATAATTCGAGAAAGGTTGTGTTTGTTAGTTAATTATGTAACCAAGTACTCAACCTCACGCAACACATTGAAGATGGTTTCGAGTCTGGGATGATAATGGGCGTCGCATTCGTGGACCTACCTGCGGTCTTCGATATGGTGAACCTCAACCGACTGTAATGGAAGGTGGACACCATGACCGGCCGGTAATTCATTGAAACATAGTTTAGTTAGAATAACAATCAGACACATTTCTCTGGAGATTAATTTGTTGTTCGAAACCTTTATTATTATCCTATTTCAACTGAAATTATTATCTTCCCTTTCTGGCCTCTCAATTATTAAGCAAAGAAACGGAAGTCAGCTCTAGTTCTAACAATATTTTAATGTAGTTAAGGGTGCTGTGTGCTGTCCACTTGTCTTTTATAGAAACATAATTTACACTCTTCCTACTATTACGCTATTCATTTCAGGTAGAGTAAAACATATTGTACTAAAAAAAAGTCTAAAAGAGAGGTATTAAAATACGCCATGACAATACTTATTCAAATTAAAGTGAATTAGAGATCCAAATTCCAACATAATTGGAGATCCTATGTAATTATTTTTAAACACTACAAAACAACATTAGGTAACACTTCTAATTTATAATAACTAACTCATTAAAGTTACGAAGAAAACTGAGACAGCTTACATAATCTCGCAATTATATTTATTTATGTCCATAACAGCAGCGTTTCTTCCATGCTGGACTGGGAGCGAGAGAAAAACATAATGTGCCAGCTGCATTTCCTCCCGGGCATGCTGTAACAATCAGCTGAGGGATCCGAGGGTTTCTGTATATTGAAATTTATTCAAAGGGCTGACAACCTGTCCCTACGGCAATATACCTACAAATCTAACTTTATTAACCCTCATTACTTTGTCAGACATGGCGGAACGACCTTTGTTTAGGGCGTTTACTCTCTGCCTACCCCATTTAAGATAAAGGCGTGATTATATGTATGTAGGTAACAGCAGCGTGGCCTAGAAATAAAAAAAAACACGCTATGTTTTAATTAGGTGCTCAGTATTGTGTATATCTGTACATGCTGTAATGCAACTAATGTAACCTTATCAAAGTTAGAATATACAAAATAATCAAATCCGCATTTTTTACTCACAACACGACTTGACGACGACAAACGACACCAAGGTGTGCACAGTACTCGACAAATATCGATTGAGAATGTCTTACAAAGGATTAATGTTATTTGTTAGATATAGATATATTATAGCCCATAATTATTCCATGCTGGACTGGTAGCTAGAGAAAAACATAGAATGTGCCATCCGAGGGTTTCTGTACATTGCAATTTAGGCGATGGGCCCGACAACCTGTCATTACAGCAATATACCTACAAATCTATCTTAAAAAACCCTCAAAACTTTGTCAGACGTGGTTGTATGTATAGCCCATAAAGAAATAAAAAATAATAAATTATATTCATTTTTGTACATTTCGTTATAAATTGCTGGTTCTACAAGGTACCTAAAATAATAAAAAATTAACCGCTGCGTGCGTCATATTTTAGTTTCCATTCTCATATAATCCTGCAAATTGTACTGCAGCGAGGAAGGCCATGGTCAAGGAAACTGGCCCTGCGCAGGCTGCGCTAATTACAAAGAACGGATTTCTTCCACAGAGCTATGATTCATTCAAATATTTTAATCAACAAAAACAGAGTTAAATAGTACAGTACAAAAATAAAACCTTGCTATGTTCATTGTTTTAGTAATCTGCACGGTTCACTGACTACATAAAGAAAACAATTAAAACGGGTTGTAAAACTTCCCGTTTATACCTATTAATATTTGCTTCCTACTTAATACATCAAAAAATAAATTTACCTGCATTTTTTTCAAGTCACGCATAATGCACGCATACTATAAATGTTAGGCTCGTATTTTTGAAGCGATCTCAAACTTGAGAGCTATATTATGTATGGATTTGACAGGCCAGTTTCTACTGAAATGACATTTCTGATACGAACTCAAACTCGCTGTCACCCTAATGTTATGTAGTAGGTACTATTATATATTCTGTGCTTATGTAATAAAATAACAACAAAAATAGCGCGTATACCTATATATAACAATACAATAAAATCAAGTAGATACGTATTTAATAAGTAAACTAATGGAGAAAGAAAAAAAAATGGCTAATTTAATTTTCTATTCTATCCAAAACAAAAAGTATGTTAAGTAGTGTACACGTAACTCCTACCCTACCTCAGAATATTTTTTTATTTATTAGTCGTAAGTTAGATAAATTTAGCTTCTTGAACTTACTAGACTTATTATTAGTTTCGTGGGATAAAATCAAAGGGAATTGAACGCTCTGACGAAGAAGCGTGCGTGAATAAAGCAGGCCGGTTTTAAATTTGTATGCAACTCGTTTAGACCTTATTGCATTATTCAGACCGGGTTTCCATGACTAAGTCTTCGCATGTTCACTGCACGTATTGGAGTAGGCGTCGCTATTGTCTTTGTTTAAGTTCACGTTCATGGAAGCAATTATAAAATCTGTCCAAGATTATAAACGATGGTTTAGGTTTGATTCTAGGTATAGGATTAATTCATATGCGAGCGAGCGAAATAACGACCGATTTCAATTTTACTTGGCTGATATAACTGTTTATGAATAAGACAAAGGGTCGAGTAGATTCTTAACATTTTTGATGCATACCACCCGTCTCAGTATAAAATAATATTAACCTCGTCACTAGAATATATTTTGCGCTTATATCAGACTCCAGTTGAATTAATTCTATCCTTGAATATACCTACATATATACAATCACGCCTTCATCTCTAATGGGGTAGGCAGAGAGTAAATGACCTGAACAAAGATCGTTCCGTCACGACTGACTAAGTTTTGATGGTTATTTAAGATAGATTTTAGGTATATTGCTGTAGTGACAGGTGGTTAGCCCATCGCCTAAATTGCAATATAGTGTCACCCTCGGATCCCTTAGCTGATTTTTACAGCATGCCCGGTAGGAAATGCAGCTGGCACGTTCTATTTTTTTCTCTCGCTCCCAGTCCAGCATGGAAGTATGAATCCCTGAATATAGTTTCCCTGAGTGTAGTTTAGTAGAATAGGACCTGGTATGACTACTTAGTTCCTATCTATAGCTTGCCGCCTGCAAAATGTACTGACCCTTCGCATATTAAACCTGATTTAAGCGAAAACAATAAGAGAAAAAAATGGACATCCTTCACACTTCGCTAACTATATTCAATGGGTGCCTGCCACGCCACATGCTCGAATCTTTACAACTGTGCATTTTACAGAGTTAGCGTACAAGTATCTAGATAATAATATGTAAATAAAATATTCACCATTATTTTATTTACGTATATTTTGTGTTTTCAAGGCAAACGAATGAGTGTGATAAACAATGATCTATAAAAAATGAACACACACAAATGAAGAAAAAAAATAAACACTTGTAAAGATTTTTTATTACTACGGGTCATTTCGATTAATATAGCACAAAAAATATAATTAATACAAATTTTCATAGCTCTACCTCCCGGCTATGCGGCTAAGTTGTGAATTTTGGCGTGAACTGCCAGCGCAACTAGGTTTGATTCGAAAAGTTAATAATAAACTTGACAACGTCTGACACGTGGCGGAACGAACTTTGTTTAGGTAGCTTAGGCTCTGCCTACCTCATTAGGGATAAAGGCGTGATTATATGTATGTATGTAATAATAAAGTAATAAAACAATATGTAGGTACCTACTATTATTAACGTTTAATACTCATATTGAGCCGGCTTGTAATATCTTTTTCAATAACTAGTACCTAGGTTCTTAATAAGCATAAACCAATGTTGCCGTAGGAACATGAAGGAGTAAATTATTTACTTTTTTCAGGAAAATCCATCGAAGGTCTTTCCGAGCACGTGGAGCTAACACCGTGTAAGGCGTCCCCCTGCAAACTGAAGAAGGGCACCAACCAGCACATCTCCATCACATTCACGCCTGGTAAATAAATAATTTTATTCAAAACTTACCAAAATTTTACCATCCTTGACGAGGTTATTGATGCAGATTTCCTGAAGAATATTTCTTGTCTGCTTATGGTTCTTTATTCAACGAACCATTCTGTGATTAAGATCTGTAATACCATCAGCGCATGAGGAAAATATGCGAAGAATTGCATAGGGTTAACATCCATGTAAAATGGCGAAGGTCAACTCTATGCACTATAATCGATTATAAAAAGTTTGAATAGAGTATTTTTTCTATTCTCTGTCCACTTGATTTTTTGCTATTCTACTGAGATTGAAACTCAAGTAGAAAGTGTGTTATTATATCGCTTTCAAAATTGTTATTGAAATTTCCTTATTTTCTTTTTCAGACAAAGACGTTGCCGATGTGAAGAATCACGTCACTGCCGATGTGTTTGGCGTTCCTCTGCCATTCATAGGCGTTGATGGAAACTCTATCTGCAGCAAGCTCACCACCAAAGACGGAGAAAAGGCTTCATGCCCGCTCAAAGCTGGCACTGAGTATGTGTACAAAGACAGCTTTCCCGTGCTCAGTTTTTACCCTAATATAAATGTCAAAGTGCATTGGGCTCTCCGTGAAAAAGATAATAAAGACATCATTTGTTTTGAAGTACCTGCGAAAATAGCTTCATAATTTTAATTGTAATTTAGTATTACTTTACCAGATAAATTGAATGTGGTCTTGAATATGTTATATTTCACACACAATTATTTAATAAATTAAAGTCTATTTTTGTACTAAAATATTTTATTATAAAAGTAATACCTAGTAGGTAAAAGATATAATAAGTAAGAATATAATCAAGTGTAGGAAAGAATGTTTCTTGAATTTAAAACAAAAAGTTTTATATATGATAAATCTAAGGAAGTAAGTCGGAATAAGAAAGTATGTGATCACATTTTTTGTAAGCTAACAATCAAGCTGGGTATTATTTAAAAATGTACAGACACTTGCACTTACTTTACTTTTGGCATAGGTTCTGTTCCTATGGAAATGATATTATTGCACGATACGACTTTTATCATTTCTTTATTTCGGCTGGAACTTCGAAGCAAATTAGATCCTTTCCTCCTTTTCTTAGTGACCAGTGTACGCGCAAATTTACCTCCGGGTAAAAATCTTCAATGTGGAATGACTGCTTGTAAATATACTCTACATCAGGTTGCAGTGGGCAGGGGGCGGCCTCTCCCGAGTCCGCAAGAGATATCTTCCCGCAAGCGCTGCTGCCAGTCACACCGATGAACGGGAGGTCTATGCCCGCGAGGTTTGCTGATACTTCAGTGATAAGATCCTTAACTTCCTTTTCTAAAAAAAGAAGAAATTCTACTTTTAGTTTTGAAAATTAACAAGTGTCTTAGCGAAATGTTGAATAGTCAGGATGCAATACATATAAGATAGATGTGAGATTTTTTCATTCATTCTTTAAAGATTATATCAATTAATTGCATAATAGAGGCGCTCGCCTTCAAAGACACCAGAGTGCAAGGTTTACGTGAACAGGTTTGTGCTATCTATTACTTGCATATGGAAACGAGTTTGTATAGATGTTGAACTTAATCGTAATTCAAAAGAATGACGACTGGCCGATTATTACTTGAGTTCGTGACAGGATCCGCTAATTATTCGGTCACAATGTAAATCAAATAGGTATTTCGGCCAAATGATTAGAAGATTGTTATATTATAACAAAGATGTTTTATACCGACTGAACCATCTCATGCTAAATGTTATGCTATTTATCCTCGGAAGTCGTTTTCTTGGCTTTATTGCACATTTTGCACACTAATAAGATGATCATCTTAACTATAAATTACTACATAGCATAGACCGCCTTGGGGAAGAAAAGAAAGTAATTTTTTTTTTTTGCATTACGCAGTCGAATAAAAAGAGAGCTAAGTGCATAACATAACTGACCGAAGATGATACTTAGAAGAATGAATCTACCTAGACTCGTTTAAATTAAGTTGAGATCGAGTAAACTAGATCTTATTTACTCAGTTTTGCAAAAAAATCAGCAGAGTAAATCTTATCTTATATAGCCGTTATATGACCCACTGCTGAGTAAATTAATAAAAAAAAAAACTAAGTTAAGGGGTGGTGAAAATTTGTGTGAAAATCGGTCAATTTCGAAATTAGGACCTTCTGATTTCGTTTAAACAAGTTTTTAATCTTTTCACCCCTTAGTGCAGCGTCACTTACTGCACGCATATATTTTTGAAGCAGTAAGTAATATTGTAGGTACATTCTATTATTAGATTTTTTTTATTATAGGAGATGCACATAAAATTGGCTGACGACATTGTATTGTTAACCACTCTTTTATCTTTCAAATTAATAAATCTAAGGGCAGCAACACACAGGCGTTACTTACTGCGCGTAAGGGTCTGCTCAACACGCTGTCAATTCTTTTTGCATAGCCTACAACACACATGCATCACCTTACGGTCTACGCACGCGTATTGGCAGCGGGATGCGCCGACGTAGAGTTTAACCAACCATAACCAGGTGGTTCAAACAATGGAACAAAGACATTTTATCTGCGCTACGGGACGTAGCGTGGGGCTCAATGCGTGCACCGCTTTAGGTACTTACTTGGTTTGAAGCGGATGGTAACTGTGGCATCTTTGCCTTTACGCAGTTTGCACTTGGATTTGCTGCAGGGGCTGACGGTCACCATCTCCTTGAGACCTTCAAAGTTCTGTCCTGTGGATAGAAATTACCGTAAATTTTGTTTATTCTTTCCCAAGGATTTTCACATAATTCCAAGACTCTTTCGCAATCACTCATTAACAGCTAATATTTGACGTACTAAACAACTATATAAATAAACACACGGCCATCATTATTTACGTACAATACAATACAAATAAACTGTACAAAAAATACAAGGATATTACAAAAATACTTAAGGAAGTAGATTTTACGATAAGTGCACAAAACAAGTAATTGTTTTGTATAGCTGCCCGAGCCCGCAGGGCAAGGGCTAATATTGGTCGAAGATAAAAATAGCTTTGTGCAAGAGTTATAAACTATGCTTTTCACTTCGATTGCAAGGAAGATTTAAAAAAAAAACACATAAATAGTCTGAACATTCAAAATAATTCATTCCCGCCATTTAACAATTTAAATGTTTCGACATGAAATATTAGACTGGGTTGGAGACCTATACAGCCTACTAAATTAATTTTGTAATAATAAATTAAATAAACCATCGTACTGGAATATCTTTTTAAATTCGTTTTATGTCAATAAAAACACATAAGGTAGATAAATCGTTTAAAGTAAATAATATTTACTTTAAACGATTTTCTTAAGTTATTATTAAGTTCTATATACATATTAGTGGTAATAACTTCTTATTATTAGTGGCTGTATGGCCTAATTTTATTTGCCTTAGAAGAGATGCATTTATGAGTAGATACGTTTTTGCCAATGTGCACAAAATAGCACTTTCAGAGCATGAGAAGTGAAAAATAAAATTATTGGTAGGTAGTTATTTGTAGATACACAGTGAAATTTTATCAATAAAAAATATTAAATGTTTGTTTGGACATGGAAATGAAAACTTTCTGAGTGGATCATAGTAGGTAATAGTAAAATATGCTTCATCTTCCAGGCAATCGGTAAATACACTACATCCAACTATCTTATTTAATTCATACTTCTATTTTTAAAGTGCATTCTTTATCTTTGCTACCACGATACAATATTACCACGATCATTGAATTTATATAAAAACGAACCTATCTAATATCTTCGACCGCAGCATCGTTATCCCGTAAGTGAATGGTTCTAATAAAATCGCATTTGGATTTTACTTTAATTTACGAATGTAATAAAATAAATTATTCCATTCGTAAATTTCTATTAAATTAAATTACTTCAATACAGAAAAAAACATAGAATGTGCCAGTTGCATTTCCTTCTAGACATGTTTTTATTTTATTTTTATTTATTCAGGATAACAACAGCATCTTACTAAATTATAATATTACAACATATGATTATACTTGATGCTAATTACAGCTATTCACTTCAAGATTACATATAAGTGTTGAGAGCAGTATGGTAGATAGAAGAACAACTGGATTTAATCTTAAACACAGAAAATATTATTAAAATAACATGTCGGAGCCTAGGACAAATATATGTTTAAAACTAAATAAGTAAATAAACAATATAAACATTCTCATACAATATATATTTAAATTATACATATTTATTAAATATGGAATTATAATTTAAGTGAAATAGCATTATATAATATATAAATACTATTATTAAATAATAGAAAAATATTAGAATTCAGGGAAATAAACTAAATAATACCAGGCCTGTAACACTGTGTTGAGTATTAAATCTGATAGGCACTAACAAATATAGTTAAAATTGTTTGCATCAATAAACTGTTGATCAATAAATTAAAGTTATGTCACGAGTACCCATGATTACTAAAGACAACAAAAGAGAAATAAGTGAGTGGATCAAAGCTGATAAAATCATCTATATATAATATCCATGCTGAACTGGGAGCGAAAGAAAAACATTTTTATTTATTTTATTTTGTATTACCAGGAAAACCAACAGCTATTAATATAAGAATACTTAAAATTAATACAAGACAGAAAGCCAATTACAGGTTTTTACTAATAGAAACAGAATAATAAAAACACACACACAAACTAAGCACCAGGAGAAAAGCATGTTACGTTAAATTACAAAATGTGAAAATCAAATTGATAATAACATAGAAACTAACCAAATTCAGAATGTTAGTTATCATATAAAATAACAAATCAAAATTAAAATTAAAATCCGCTATGTAATTGTTTGGTCACTCTTAAAAAAACATAGAATGTGCCAGCTGCATTTCCTCCCGGGTATGCTGTAAAAACCAGCTAAGGGATCCGAGTGTTTCCGCATATTGCAATTTAGGCGATGGGCAGTCAACCTGTCACTACAGCAATATAATAATAAATTGCAATACCTACAAATCTATTTTAAATAACCATCAAAACTTTGTCAGAAGTGGCGGAACGACCTTTGTTTAGGTCGTATACTTTACTTTACCCCATTAGGGATAAAGGCGTGATTCTATGTATGTATAAGACCAGATACAATTAGTTTAATATCTTTATTTTAATTTTAATGTCAGCAATTAAAATCATATATTAATGTACGGAATGCTCCATGTACCTACCTACCTATTAGTTGACAGGTACAACCTAAAGTTATCTGTAGGTCAAATCGGCCCAAACTGCAGTCCGTCAACCAGTAAATAAAACGAAAAAAGGCTGACGATCTAATTAATTACCTCACGGAGAGGTACATAGCAGTGCTGTAAAACCAGCTAAGGTATTCGAGGTTTTCAGTATATTGCAATTTAGGCGATGAGCTGACAAACTGTCATTACAGCAATGTACTTAAAAATATATAATAATAACCTTCAAAACTTTGTCAGATGTGGCGGAACGACCTTTGTTTAGGTCGTTTACGATCTGCCTACCCCAATCGGGATAAAAGCGTAATTATATGTATGTATGTAAATGTATGTATTCTTCCACGCTGGACTGGGAGCGACAGAAAAACATAGAATGTGCCAGCTGCATTTCCTCCCGGGCATGCTGTAAAAATCAGCTAAGGAATCTGAGGGTTTCAGTATATTGTAATTTAGGCGATGGGCTGACAACCTGTCACTACAGCAATATACGTACAAAACCATCTTGAATAACCCTCAAATCTTTGTCAGACGTGGCGGAACGACCTTTGTTTAGGTAGTTTACGCTCTGCCTACCCCATTAGGGATAAAGGCGTGATTATATGTATGTATGTATGTATGTATGTAAATAAGTTTAAAGTAATAAAAAAATATTATTTTAAAACAAACATGCGTCATACCTACTGTTTACACTTCTATCGAGAGCATTTGAACAAAAATGCGTTAAGAACGAATAGGTATGTGTCTGTTATATTTTTAGCTGTTCAGCTTAACTATTAAAACATAATCATCGAATGTAACCTGAAGCAATCGTATTTACAGGTCGTCTTACCCGGGCATTGTTCAACTGGAGTCACGTGACCGTCCCCAGCTCCCCACACTGTATGGGCACATACCGCGACTAACGCTAATACAAAAACAAGACGAACCATTTCGATACCAACCGGCAATAGACTGACGCTACTCATACATCTCACATCATAATATACACACAATTATTAGTCAAAACCAGACCCGACAACTTTGCAAGGTCAAGTCTTGCGGTCTAAGTTGATTCATGTAAAGTGAGGAACAGTAAAACATCTCCACCAAACAAGCAATGTCAAGATCATGAGATCATCAGCATTCAGTTATTTTATTGAGATTGAGATCAGCTTTGTGTGCTTGCTTAAATACATTTTACTGTACCTTATGTCTACTGTGGTTGGACGGCTTTTTTATACTATAAATATTTAGCACAGGTCTTACTTAGCACGAATAGATTTGCCTTTTATACGATACTATACCTACATTACGTTTTACCGCACCACGACAAAATGGGTTATTTTCCTGCGAGAAAGAACAACAAAGAAACAGAGAGACAGAACTAGTTACAGGTTGGGGCACAACAAGGTGACCCGCAGTTTTTCCATACATAACGCAGTGCTTGCGGTGTCTGCACCACTAAACGTGTGGTACCTAGATGACGGAACGATCGGTGGGTCACCGGATGTAGTAGTTAAGGATATCAGTGTACTCGTTCCCAAAATGGCGGAGATGGGAAAAACTATTCTTCCAGCTTGATATCCATTTTTTCAAAAAATATGATACATGATTTTATTCATTATCCACATGATAAAAGCAAACTGAAAGTTGCGAACAATTATTTCGTAAATTATTGATGGAAATATTTTTCTTCTAGTTTAATTACTATTTTACCACTTTTTACTATTTTTCCACTTCCGCGGTTCGGTCGCTCACTTCGTTCGCTCCAAAGGGTCGCCGTTCTAACCTAACCTACTGAGTCGGATCTATAGTGGAACTGCGCACCCGAGCTCCCTTGATCCCCTGCTTCGTACTTTGCGGCATGGACATTTTAGCGTATATTGGTTGTCCGACTGTCATTTTTACAATCATTATTCGGATTTTCATTGAAATTTAGAGTAAAAATATATATTTTATAACCAGAAATAGAAATAAAGTGAGTAAGAAAACGATTATTGTAGCAGTACATATTGTGCACCTGGAAGTTCAGTATTTCGTTCACAAGTTTAGAATTATCGTTGGAACTTTAGATTTTTGTTCATAAAAATTTAATTTAAGTCAGGTTTTGTTTGTTAGTTAATTATGTAATTAATTTTCTGCACGTTTTGTGTTTATTTTCTAGTAATTCATTTAACCGCAGCTTAGTTAGAATTACAATCAGACACATTTCGCTAGAGATTCATTTGTTGTTCGAAACCTTTATTATTATCAGAATTACAGTCGGACAACTAATTTACGCTAAAATGTCCAAAACTGTCGCGAACTACGAAGCGGGGGGTCAAGGGGGCTTAGAGAGTGTAGTCCCACCCAAAAAAAAAACTGCGTAATAGCATATATCCGACTTAGTAGGTTAGGTTAGGTTTGAACGGTGAACCTTTGGAGCGAACGAAATGAGCGACCGTGCTGCGGAAGAACATACATATAGTATAGTATAGCCTTTATCCCTAATGGGGTAGGCAGAGCGACAACGACCTAAACAAAGGTCGTACCGCCACGTCTGACAAAGTTTTGAGGATTATTTAAGAAGAATAGTATTTCCGTCAGTAAGTTACGTATTATTTATACGCCGCTTTCAGCTTTTTAGTCAGTCGTTTCTCTATTTTTCAAATTATTATTATTATTCGTACAAATGTGGTCAACAAGTATTACTTAAGTGGTCATTAAGTAGTACTTAATTTTAAATTAATTTTGGGAACTTTGATAACTACCCTTGCATAAATTGTGGTGTGGTGTATGTGCCTGTTATATTGCTAGTCTAATTTTAAATAGTTTAGTTGATAAGTTAGATAAATACGTGCTAATGTAAAAAGTCTTCTATGCTGGGCTGGAAGCGAGAGAAAAACATAGAATGTGCCAGCTGCATTTCCTCCCGGGCATGCTGTAAAAACAAGCTAAGGGATCCGAGGGTTTAGTATATTGCAATTTAGCGGCGATGGGCTGACAACCTGTCACTACAGCAGTATACCTACAAATCCATCTTAAATAACACTCAAAACTTTGTCAGACGTGGCGGAACGACCTTTTGTTTAGGTTGTTTACGCTCTGCCTACCACATTAGGGATAATGGCGCGATTATATGTATGTATGTATGTTATATAAAACTAAAATCCTCGCCTCTGGTCTCGAGTCCGCTCTGGGAATTTTGAAGGCTCGCTCTACAAAAAATACAAGGCAGCCAGGCAACATCGCCTTTGTCTGAACGAAACTAATATTCTTATCAGGAATACCATCACGTCGAGAACTTTATAAGACGTGACGGTATTTATTTTCTTTTGGTGGGATTTTTGATCGATATCAGTAGATATACCGGGTGTAAGGGACAGCATCCCACAAACTGATAGATAGGGATTGCTCAGTGAACGACACTGAACAACTTTTTACAGTTTTTGTTTTTTCAGGAAGTACTTTTTTTCTCGCTTTTCCATACAAATTGTCTGATCGAGGTGGTCATTTTGTATGGGAAGGTATTTTCATCTCCTGAAAGAATTCTCTGCTGATAGTTGATGATGATAGTTCAGTTTCGTTGACTGGGGTTGCCCCAATCAGTTTGCGAGACGTAATCCCTTACACCCGGTATACACAACTATAATAAAATTATACAATAAAGCAACAAACAGTAAGGCAAGTCAGGCCGCTTTTTATGTTTTGATAGTAAAAGAATGAAGATTTTCCAGTCCAGTTGAGTTGGAGTTGGACTAAGCTCCTTCTTTACGTTAAATAAAATTCCATTTAAAAAGCGTCGTTTATTACGGGGAAATTACTATTCTATGTAAAATTTTGGATGGTAGCCGCGGCAGATGTAATACCAAAGGAAAACAAAAGAAAATGTGTCTGCAATGTGTAGGAATCAAGATAGGAATATTAGGAATTGCATCTGTCACAGCTACCATCGTTTGTAACGGGCTTCTTTTTTAAATTTCATACATACATACATAAAATCACGCCTTTATCCCTTACGGGGTAGGCAGAGCGTAAAACGCCTCCTAAAAGGCGCTTTCGCCACGTCTGACATAAATTGAGGGCAATTTTAGATTGTAATGTGTATTGCTGTAGTGACAGGTTGTCAGCCCATCGCCTAAATTAAAATACACTGTAACCCTCGAATCCCTTTTGCTGTCTTTTACAGCATGCCCGGGAGGAAGGGCAACTGGAACATTCTATGTTTTTCTTTCTCTCCCAGTCCAGTATGGAAGATTTTTTAAATTTCACAAAGTTAATTAAGTCTACTTCAAGGTACTTCAAAATTGCGTATTTGGTATGACTTGCTACGTCACGCTATGTCATGCATCTAAACTAAATTATCTTGTAAGTTTAACATCATTGGTGTGCCAGGAATTTGAAAAAAAAATGGCGGTCTCCATACAAAAATGTTAAAGCCCTTTTATCAGATCCGTCATATTTTTTTGTGGGCGACAACTATTTTTTCGTAAAGTGAGATGAAACGAACACTCCCCAACCGATGACAGTCCTTGTCACTGTCAGCTGGCTGTCAAATGTCAACTGTCAAACAAGACGTCGGGATTCATGGCGCAAGGCCATCGATTACGTTTTCGATAAATTTTCTTCAAAAAAAGAGAAATTATTAGCTCATACGGTAATAATAATCTGTAATAATGGTCGTCGGAGCCTTCCCCATCGCAAAATTGTCTGTGTTGCTCGTTAAACAGATAAGCAAACCGATTGCGAATATATGTAAGGAACGAGCCAAAAATAGTCCATTTTTCAGAACTTATGTTTGTATGCCTCCGGCGCAGTGTAAGTACCAATTGTCTTTATCAATTTAAACTTTGTTTATTGTTATTTTTCTGCGAATCCGCCACTGTATACTATTTACTGATAAGTCCAATAACATCAGCAAATCTTTTGTCTTATTATGTTTTTTAGTCTATAACTGGTGCGAGGTGAAGGCAAAGATGTGGATTTTGAATTTGGGGAGGCCTGTAAACATCCCAGTGCTCAGTCAGGAGATGGCTATAGAGCTGGGAGCCAATCTACTTGGTGAATCAGTTATATTCATCATTGGTGCTGGATTACTGATTATTGAATATAACAGGTAAACTTTACATCCTTAATATTTCCTCCTTTATGAATATCCTCCCAAAAAAAATTAACCTGTAATATATGTGTGCTAAGTTTCATGCCAAGCAACTTCCATGCAAAGTAACTAACATAAAAAAAACAATGAATTGCAGGCAGAGCAACAAAGAATCAGCTAAGGAAGCAAAGAAAGCTGAAGAGATGCAACATATAACTAGCACCATCACAGACCTGTACTTTACAGTACAACAACAACAGACACAGTTGAGAGAAATGGAGCGCATCATTTATTCAATAAGTATGTATTTCATAAACATTAATGTAGCTTTTTAATATTATATATTATCATGGTCTTTTTAATTTATAGGTGGTCAAAAACCAACTACACCTCCACCAGTTATAAAGGAACCTAACCTTCCTAAGCCGACTTCTGATGAATCCCTGAAGCCAGCACCACAGCCAACTACTCAGCCGGCCGGTCCAGTCAGCCCACAACCTTTGACAAACACCAAGCCTGAAGAACCGAAACCCACAACTACAATGATGCCTTACCCCAACAAGGGAATCATATTGCAATCTCTCAACTACATTCAAATGGATGTTTTTAGCTCTGTATTTGCCAATAACTACAATCAAAAAGTATATGATGATACAGACAATGCCCCCTCAGATAGTCAGAGGAGAAACCCAGCCGTAGTCTCAGAAGCTTTACATAATATTGAGAACAATTTTAGAAGTTTATTTTGAAGTGTCACAAATCTTGTATATAAATCTATGTATATTGGATTGTTCGATGTAGGTGAGCAAAAGTAATGTTAGATCAAGTCACTGTTATTGTAAGAATTTTGTAACCTGTTATTTATTTTGATACCATTGTTTTTTTCGCCACCTGCTACACTGCCTATCAAGCTTGTTATGTTACCGATGGCATTTTATTGTTACGAATTTGAGTTTTAATGTGATATGTTGTAGAAGTAGCAAAATTGTAAAACAATTTTTGGGGTAGACAACTTACACCATATGTTTATTATCAGTCAGCATTTGAGCATACTATCACCCTTAATTCATTGTTAATATTGATAAGTGTCTGAAAATAAGGAAATGGATTTACTTAACTAAAAATATCCCCTGTAATAAATAACTTAACTGAAGAAGAGTACTTTTAGTGTTATAGTTAGTATTATTGTGTAAATACATAACTCATAATAATTTTCTATTTTATTTTAATTATATTATTATCCTAGCTAGTCTACAAATCTCAAATAAACCTCAACGCTTTGTCAGAAGTGACAGAACAGCCTTTGTTTAGGTCGTTTTACGGTATGCCTACCCCAATAGGGATAAAGGCTTGACTATATGTATGTATGTACTAGCCAAGAAGCTCTACTACTTCTGTTCTTCTTTTAAAGACACTAAGGAAGAAACAAAATGATGATGAGGTACTATAACCTCCAAACTTACATTTTACCGTAGACAGAGAAAACTATAGACAAGGGCATAGCGTGGCCACATGAGATAGCACTATTGATAGGCGAGTGTTGACCTCCATAGAAAAAAATCCCCACATTTAGCATTTTGATTATTTTAGTGGAATTACATAAAAAAACAGCCACAATCTATGGATTATGGTGTTTTATCTGATTTACAATAAAAAAAGACAACCTATAAATTGTGGTGTTTTTATCTGGATAAATATTGGTTAGATAATTTAAAGAACGCAAGTAAATACTTAACATGTTTTATATTTCACACTAGCTTTTCGCCCGCGGTTTCACCCGCGTTGTTTAGTTTTTCCTGTGGAAGCGAAGGTTTTCCCTCCTCGAAAACTAGCCTATGGCCTATTTCTGAACCTAACCTACAGGTGCTCCAAGTTTCATCCTGATCCGTTGAATACTAAACAAACATTCAAACATCCTAACTTTCAAATTTGTAAAATTATAGTATAACAGAAAGTAGGATTCGTAGGACTTTAAATGTTTTTTTTTTTAAATACTAATTAGATTCGTAAATTTTATAATCAAGATTTGTTTGTAGGGGGCAGGTAAGAATAAACACCAGCGTTGTCTTCCCCAAAGGACTTTTATTGTTTTTAAATAGACTACTTACTTAGATTCGTAAATTTTATAATCAAGATTTATTTGTTGGGGGCAGGTAAGAATAAACACCAGCATTGTCTTCCCCAAAGGACTTTTATTGTTTTTAAATAGACTACTTACTTAGATTCGTAAATTTTATAATCAAGATTTATTTGTAGGGGGCAGGTAAGAAAAAACACCAGCATGTCTTCCCCAAATCTTTATTTGAAAAGCATCAAGATCCTAATCTTCACATCAGTCGCTATTGCGAAACAGAATTTCCATACCGATGTAACCATCATAACACCAACATAATGAAAGTTTAAAATTAGATAGAAAATTAAGTAATAAGTATTTACAAGGTCAACTTCAGTCCTTAAATCAGCAACATCACGTGAGCTGACCGTGGAAGATGTGGTTAAATCGCCCATTTCAATACCATGTGAACTGATTGAAGAGGATGTGGATGGCATAGATGTTTTGATTTCCTGAAAGTAAAAATATATTCTGCAGGTACTTAAGACGTTTTAAATTAGTAATTTTATGTAAATTCTGATCTTGGTAAGGATTTTTTTTTAAAAAGCAAGTTTTCATTTTCAATAAAGCTATAACTTGCACCTATCTAATAAAGGCTTACAAGGTCAACTTCAGTCCTTAAATCAGCAATATCACGTGAGCAGGCCGTGGAAGATGTGGTTAAATGACCCATTTCAATATCATGTGAACTGACTGAAGAGGATGTGGATGGCATAGATGTTTTGATTTCCTGAAAGTAAAATTATATTCTGCAGGTACTTAAGACATTTTAAATTAATAATTTTATGTAAATTCTGTTCTTGGTAAGGAATTTTTTAAAAAAAACAAGTTTACATCTTCAAAAAAGCATTAACTTTAAAGTAATTTGTCCAAAATAAAAACAATAAGTCGGCTACATACCCAATTATAGATAAATACCTAAATAAAATAATAACATACGGGTAAAGGCACAGCATTAGGGAGAAGAATAGTCAATTTCTTCTTTTTAAATAGCATATCTTGAGCAAAATGCTTGCTGCAGATTTTAGACGACTTTTTTGGAGTCCAGTCAGTTCATCCTGTGGCTTCAATCCATTTTTTACGCATTAAATCATCATCTGGAAAGCTAAAACAGAAAAGAATATTATTATAATATTTTGCCTAACAAAGTAGATATAAATTACCAATAGGCGGCGGCTAAAAACAAAATGTTGTAATCTATTGATTCAGAATATAAAAAAAATATTACAGTAATGAGTTTTGGTATTATAATGATATATATCAAAAATGACGAAAACCACAAGGGATAAAGGCGTGATGTATATATATTTTATATGAAAATAGTTGAAAAAAATGTAATGCCTGAACAAATTCACAAGGCAATATTTTGTTGTTATTATTAGCCATCGATTAAGAGAAGTTAGTATAATAAATATTTATTTTATTTACATTTAAAATTACAGACAACTGAAACAGATTTTATTTCTGTCGAACCTGATAAATGGAAATTCTCCATTACCCACAATTGTGGGAGAATACGCCTTCTAAAGTTGGCAATATTGGCGTATAGGTTATGTTTTGTTAATTCATTAAAAACACTGTGTTTAAGTACTCTGTGTGTATTTCGTACAAAGAACTTTGAAAAGTACTTTAAATTATACAAGAAGAAGCCAAAACTAAGGGCTAAACGATGTCAAAACAGTGAGTACTTACGAATGAAATGATATGTCTAGGTTTTTTCTTTCACTATCACTTTTGCACTCTAAAACACTACACCGAACCATGTTTTATGCAATTGTCATTAGAACAGTTAATCAGTGATCTTTCAGATCAACGGTAGTTCTTTCTGTGCACAGGTATCGAAGATTTTTCCAAATTTAAATAATGACAAACAAAATTCTGTATCAAACGTCAAAGTTGTTTAGCAAAGTAGTTTGCTGGCCTTGAAAAAACCGGCACGCGCCGCGAAACAAAACATCTTATCATTCTGTCCCGCTTTTTTACACGTCATAGGCATAAGTATCTCTTTGTCTTGTGTGAATGAATAAGATGCTATCACGTCGTCTATAGTTTTCTCTGTCTACGCATTTTACTCATTAGAAGTAATTCTTGTTGTAAAACCATCTAAATTCAGATTGTTCATCACCCTAGTAAAATATCACTCGTGATTTCTCAATATTTGGCGGCAAAATCAATCTTGCTAAAAGTTTATATAGCAAACAATAAAATTGCACTATATAAAAAATTGTCTTTCGATTCCTTTAAAATCAGCATTTTGAAGTTAGGAGCTTATAGTACTTCATCTAGAGGTCCTATAGATAGCAAGAGTTAGCTACAATGAACTTCTTCAGGTTGCAGTGACTGTTGGGTTGAATAGACCAACCTCTTCTAATCAAACCATATAGCACATAATTGTCGAAAACTAAAAGAATACTTTAAATTTTTAGATTAATTTAATAGTGTCAAATGTCTAACCAATCATTCATATAAACACAGTCTTGAGGAGTGATAAGACCAGTTGAGCAGCATTTATGAATCAGAGGGCAGACTCCACAGGGCACTTTGACAATACCAGGGGCAGGTAGCAGAGGCTCTATAGATCTATAGACTTTGCTGCCATCAGGGTAGACACTGCTCTCAGCTTTGCCATCAAACACCAGTGTATTTAGAATTGTTATTACATCTTCAACTTCGAGTTTTACCTGCAAATGATCACAAAATCAGTTAAAATATCTATGCATCAAGGCTTAGTAGTCAGATGTTTATTTTAGAAAGTAGTTCATTTCAAGTTTCTTCCATGCTGGACTGGGAGCGAGAGAAAAACATAGAATGTGCCAGCTGCATTTCCTCCCGGGCATGCTGTAAAAACCAGCTAACAGATCCGAGGGTTTATTAGTATATTGAAATTTAGGTGATGGGCTGACAACCTGTCACTACATCAATATACCTAACACTCTATCTTAGATATCCCTCAAAACTTTGTCAGGTGTAGCAAAACAACCTTTATTTTGGTTGTTTATTATATGTATGTCAAGTTGTTAGAAGTGTACTGCAACTACCTTTAATTGATTCTTGTTTATTTCCTTTCAAACCATTCAACTAGAGACCAATTCAATGCATGCATTAGGGCGTCCCTTACACACGTGAAATTTTTTTTTTTTTGATATCGAAATGCATACCCCGTAATTCTTTTTAAACTACCCAAATCTACTTAAATAAAAAATTTTATCTTCCTATGTCAACATTAACCCGTGCCGACAAGGCCGTAAAGATTTTGAAAATAGCTGCCTTTGACCCTTTTCGATATTCAACTAAACAAAATGAAATATTTATATTTTATAAAAACAATAATAATTTTTTTGTAAGAAAATAGGTATTTATTTATTAAAAGAACATAAAATTACAGATTTGCAAGGATATTTTCTTTTAAGGGTCTCTTTGTTACAGTCTGGATAAAGATTTCTGTGCTCTTGTACACAGCGTAAAGTGCCGTCGTCGTTTCAATAGGCCATATTTGACAATTGTGACCTTCAGTACCCTTAAGGAAAATAGTGATGTACATGAGCGTCAAACATACGTAGCTAGTATTTCAAACCGTTACTTGTTATTGAATGGGAAGTTTACTAGTTATTCTCAAGGGTCATGTATAGCTAGAGGTTGGTAGGTATGAAAGAGAGGGCAATATTCATCCAGCGCTCTTTTTACATGACGAGATGTATAGAGGGCGCTGAGCTAGTCTAAAATAACGTTTCTGTATACAAAAACTCTGTGCTATTTTACAAATTATTTTTGTTTTGTGTTTATGGAATTGTTCTAATTTTTACAAGACATGCCGGAATAGTTATTCAAATGATGAATTTAATTTTCTGCTCTTGGTTCTAGGAATTATTTGTGCGTATTTGTGTGTTCGTTCTTGGAAACGATTGGTAGAGCGTTAGATCGGACTTTTATGGGGGTCCAAGTTTCAGTCTTGTCTTGGACTATGTGGACTGTAGACTTTTGATTTGGCAATAAATGCGTATTTGAAGTGAGAAAAAAAACACTATTTAAAAGAAATATGTATTGCATACAATAATTATCTATCTACGTTACAAAAATATTTCAACATTTCAAAATTTTAAGACTTCGACATATGGGCGGGCGCTTGATCTATTCCCAATGCAGCAGCTACGCGTTCGACGGGATGCGTTACAGGAAGCAGAGGTCCACCATTCATGGACTCTCTTTCGAAGTAGTCCCTTAACTTCACCACCAACTCACGCGCTTGGCTATTTAAAGTCTTCCCTCTACTGTGACTAGTAGACTGCTGTAGAGTGCCAGCCATGCCGAACTGTCACTAAAGCCACGAAACAGGAGAATATCACTGTGTCCGTAGTCATGGGGTCCCATCCGGAACAACAGTAAATAGCTTTTACAAAATATCAGCAGATGGCGCTACGGGTAAGACGGGCAGGTCATTCTAAATAAAAGTTTATATAAAGCAAGTTTTTTGTTTCTAAAGCCAGCAATTGTTTAATTATTTAGAATTATTTATTATATTGTTTAATAAATAATTCTGATTACCCTGAGCATTAAAAATCGTATAATATGCTAATTTTTAAAAAGTTTTAGATTAAAAGTTTCTTTTCAGCGGCTACTCTAGCGACACCCACACAGGAGTGTCAAGGATATGAAGTTTTTCGACTTTCGCTCAAACCCTAAACACATACAGGTAGTACCAACCATTCACCAATAGATGTCACTGGTACAATTATCGATCCACAGATAAAATTAATATACCTACATCGAGCGGTTGCCGTTTATGTGATATGACTTTACTTTTAGAGACGCTCGCACATTGAATTATGAAAAAACAATAAAACAAAAATTAAAGTATGAATATTGTATCTTATTTATAAAACTCACTAGCTTTCCGCCCCGCGTTTTCACCCGCGATTAAATGAATTTTCTCGCGGAAATAAGGCATTTCTCTGCGTTAACGGTTAGCCTGTTGCTATGTCACTCATACATATATACACATATACAATCACGACTTTATCACGCCTAATGGGGTATGCAAAGCGTAAACGACCTAAACAAAGGTCGTTCCGACATGTCTGACAAAGTTTTGAGGGTTATTTAAAGATAGATTTTAATTTTTAGGCAGTTTCATGTAGTGACAGGTTGCCAGCTCATCGCCTGAATTGCAATATACTGAAACCCTCGGATTGCTCAGCTGGTTTTTCCAGCATGCCCGGGAGGAAATTCGGCTGGGAGGATATGTTATCAGCAGTGATCGGAATAGGTAGAGTATATTTACCTAAACTACTAAAAATAAGAGAGGAAAATGGAGACTTCCTTACTACTAAAACTTTTTCGGGACATCTTGCGGGACATCACATAAGTAAGCTAGAAATATACTTTGAACGATGGCATTTAATTCTATGGACAAATACAAGCTAAAAATATACGTGGTGATTTTCGGCTACAGTGTCACATTGCCTAGATATTTTGAATTAAAGATTCTCTTACTTTATAGCTTTAAAACGGCTGTGTGTAGGAAAAAATGTAAAGGGAAAAAAATATCGCGTAATTTGTGTTCTATATTTTCTTTATAGGTGTCAACATCGTTGGAGTTATAGAAACCAAGATATTTACGAAAAACCGTTTTAACGATATCTGACAGTTTTCATATTATGGACGATGTTAGTTATGTTTTAAGCTGGTCAACAAATCAGATAATTCAAAATAAATTTGAAAAAGTTTTAAACAGAATTCCGGACTACGATTTTATTACAACAATAAGTGAAAAAATTGTAAAGGGAATCGAAGTAGATGACGAAGTATTTTTTAAATATGCTCCTCTTACATCTGTAGATGTTGAAAGGTCCTTTTACACCTATTAGTGGATTTTAAGTGTAAAAAGGAATAGACTTAAACCGGAAAATATAGAAAAAATAATGCTCATCTACTTCAATTCCCTGCAAGAAAGCAATATTTCGTCAGTATCTTCAGATTCTGTCACTGAAGACGAAGACATTGACGACATATAAAATATATTATTTTTTAAGTAAAATTAATCGCGTTTACGATGTACCTTACGTGATCAGGTTTTTTGGACTGCATTACATGAATAATTGTCTACTTTAATCAAAATAAGCTTTATTTAAATTTTTATTGGTTCTTTCATTTATACCTTAAGTTACAAAAAACAAATTTATTTTTTATCATTAAAAACTACAAAAAACAAAATTCATATTTCGAAAGAGGTATGATTGTATCTGGCATACTAAATATTTTGCCGATATTTAACTGAGATTTGGTTCAAGTTGGCTGGCGTACGATCAACTGTGTGACGTTTGAACATGAATTAAATATAAAACAAAATATTACATTACCAAGACACATTGATCTAAAGATTGCGATTTGGTCGTTTGGCCATAGATAACCGGTCAAAAAGGGCCTACTATTCCTCTACTACTTCTATTATGTGGCGTATAGTCACGTATAATACAGAAATGCATAAATTCAAGCCTCATTTCCTATTGTTCGATTATTTTATGACTTGCTTTATTTGCATTTGATTTTATCTTGCAAAGTTGACGGTTCGAAATTCGGAAACAAATTCCATTCATTTACAGCACGTGTTTTTTCAGTGTTTTTTTTTACCTGGAATCACTTTTCAGGTAAAAAAAATTAGTGCAAGCCTTTTGACAATTGAGCTTCTTTTGTGTAGTTCTATTTAATCGCTTTGTTTACGAAGTTTTTGTTTATTTGTGAATAAACAGCACTTATTTAAAAGCATATTACTATCAGTGCAAGCCTTCTAACAATTAAAATTACTTTGTGTGTTTTTTATCATACTCTTTACGGCGTTGTTATTAATGTTTGACTAAGGGAACTTATTAAAAGCATCGGTTTATCTTAATCGAACCCAGGACTTTTCACAGATTTATTTCGGCGTACGAAATGGTGCCTTAAAAAACCAACCAGGAATATAAGCTATTCAAGGTCAAATGTAAAAATAAAACAATTTTTCGTAAATATCTTGGTTTCTATAGCTCGTACGATGTTGACACCTATGAAGAAATTATACAGCACATAATTTGCGTAATTTTTCCTCAATATTTTTTTTCCTACACAAAGCAGTTTTAAAGCTATAAAGTAAGAAAATCTTGAATTCAAAATATCTAGGCAATGTCACACTGTAGCCAAATATCACCAAGTATATTTTTAGCTTGTATTTGTCCATAGAATTAAAAACCATGGTGCAAAGTATATTTCTTGCTTACTTATGTGATGTCCCGCAAGATGTCCCGCAAAAAGGTTACGTAGTAAGGAAGTCTCCATTTTCCGCTTCTGTTCTTAGAAGTTTAGGTAAAAATACTCTACCAATTCCGATCACTGGTTATCAGCCATAGCGTTATAATGTCATGGTCATAGTCAATCGATACATAAAGTGTTGCCCTATACCCTAAATACCGTGTGAAAATATTTCCGGAGGGAATAAGATCTTATCCTACGGTAAAAAATTGCCTTTGTCCGTTTCATCTATCACCATGCCACCACATTTCATCAAAATGCGTTCAGAATTTAAGGCGTAAAAGAACAACAAACAAACAGATAGCCGGAGCTACTTTCGGATTTTATAATATTTGTATAGAGTATGGATAGTATGTATTTTTCTTACGATCAGCAGGAAAACTGTTTCTATATTTGTTTAATTTACCAACAACAAATCATTCACAATCTTCTTCCATGCTGGCCTGTAAGCGAGAGAAAAACATAGAATTTGCCAGATGTATTTCCTCCCGGACATGCTGAAAAAAACCAGCTAAGGGATCCGAGGGTTTCTGTATATTACAATTTAGGCGATAGGCTTTCAACCTGTCTTAGATAACCCTCAAAACTTTGTCCGACGTGGCGGAAAGACCTTTGTTTAGGTTGTTTACGATCTGCCTACCCCATTAAGAACAAAGGCGTGATGTATGTATGTACAAAATATTGACATGGCCACGATTCGGCGTAGACTAGATTTAACTAACATAAAGAATATAAATATTAGATTAACTTACTTTTTTTCTCTCACTATCTATAAGAGCTATTTTTATATTATTAATTATTTAAGAATCTTTAAAAGAATACATATTTTAATTAAAACATATTTCGAGTAAATTGTAGCTGTAATGAAAAGACATGATTGCCTGCTGCCTAAAACAAATCATATCGATTCTTAAACCTTGCTTGGTAACACCTTTTACTTCGATGTGTTCCTAAAATGTCAAAGATACATACATACATATAATCACGCCTTTTTCCCTTATGGGGTAGGCAGAGCGTCAAAGATATTTATGTTAAATAGTGATAAATATACATACATACATATAGTCACGCCTCTATCCCTAGTGATAAATATATTTTTATTAAATTAAAATTAACCTAATGAAACATACTTAAGTTTAAGTTTTAGTTGCTTTGAGATACTTGTCGTTAATTTTATTAAGTTTACCTATAGATTGTCTTCTGAAAGTTGTAAGCAAAATTCCGAAACTTGGTTTATTCCTAATTCTATGAATCTCAATTTCTGACCCACTGTGCAGCGTTGGCTCCGCAAGTGGCGTCGTTGCCATTCAGTGCGGGCCCGCGTGCAACGTTGCCGGTCAACGTATGAATGGGTAAATGCGAATCCGCTCCGTTGATTCCGAAATTTGTAAAAATTACATACTTATATGTATGTTTTTTAGATCTTATTTCTCCTAAACGAATTAATGAAGAAATCATATATATATTTTCCTGCTAATTATTTCGATATTCTACTTGTTGTTTACGTTACTATTAAAAAAATATACTCATTGATGAACCATAACAACTTCATGGGTAGCTTTTATTCGCAACTCAGTTCACCGGCGGGATGGCGCGTTGGTTAGTTGGTCGGGTTTCATCGCTGTGATTATCCGGATCGAGTCCGATCGTTGATTGAAAATACAATTTCCTTTTTGTTAGAAACATTTATTTAGTATTAGTTTTTCTTTCTTTTACTTTTTAAGGTAAATATTTTACTGTCATACTACTGTTCAATTTATTACTTTTAAAGTGTATTTGACGCCGATTTCTATTCTATTAATATTCTTATGTCGAGTGGGTATCGAGTCTATCGACCCGATGAACCCTGGTGTCAGAGTTTTTTAACCGCCTAGTAGCACAACTATCAGGCATCTGACATGGTTTGAGTAACGACCACTATCAAAGACAGCGACCGGGACCGACGGCTTAACGTGCCCTCCGAAGCACGAAATCTTTTTCTTTTTCGGACAATCAGGTGATTCAGCCTGCAATGTCCTAACCAAACTGGGGAAAAATTCACAAAGTAATAAATTCTCAAATATCAACTTTGTGTTTCCCCCCTGGGAATCGAACCCAGGACCTCCGGATCAGGAGTCCATGGCATTAGCCACTAGACCACGGAGGCATTCTATTAATAAGAACCATCTTGATAAATAAAAATAGACGCTCAAAATAGTGATAAGTGGAAGGAGGCCAGGTGAAAAAAAGTAAAAGTAACAATCGTGTAAAGCAGTTTATTAAATTTATAAATGATAGCACCTAATATGATTGTAGAGTGTACGTAGTCAGCAGAGGAGACATCTGGTCAGGCCCGCTCGAAACGAAAGAGATCATTTCAGGAAATTATTGATAAACTTTAATAAAAACTCGCTTATTTGCACGATTCACTTACTGCAATAAATATACTAAACAGCATTAAAATTCATACATAATTTCCTGAAACAATCTCATCCGTTTCGAACGGCCCTGCCCTGCAATAGCCTTTGCTGACAGTACATAAGATAAGTTTCATTATTCAATCTCTTACAAATTACAAATTAAAACTGCTAATATCTGTGCTCTGGCGCAGCGTTCACTTCTCTCTTACCGCCATCTAGTAGTCTAGTAGAAAATTACGTACTTCGAACGTGCATTGTACCTACGTGGGGCCATCTGTGATCACGGCAAAATATTATGACCGAACACTTCCCGCCGTGGTCTGTCACGTGGTACCGTTGCGTCAGATTGTACTAAAATCTTGCGGCCCGTCACTCGGCCCGACTTATGGCGGACCAGTTTTGTTGTATGACATTAGGCATCTGTACTAGTATAGTATTATATTATCTGTGCCGTAGTCCGTATAGAATGCTTAGGTCATCAGGTATAGCAGAAACAGTATCCAGAGTCAATGCCAAGGTCGATCACAGAAGAGAAAGTTCACAGAGTCCAATATATACGTATCCAAGTCGTAAAAAACACCAAGAGAAACCGAAAGCATGTGTTGCCTATGCGCCCGAGAACGTTAGACTGACAGTCAGTCAACTTGCATACAATATGCAAGTAAATTTTTATGATGATCATCTGTAGAGACACAGATAAAACGATGCTTTTAATAAGTGCCGCTTGATAACAAATAAATAACAAAGTTGTAAACAACTTGATAACGCACAACCACACACAAAAGGATATCCATTGTTAATAGGATTGCACTAATGATTGTACCTGGAAGCCGATTATAGGTAAAAAAATAGATACAAAACACGTGCGGTAAAGAATGAAAACAAACCATTGGCTAATCGTCAAAATCTCAAATCAAAGCAGGTAATAAATCTTCTTAAAGAGAGTCAGGTTATGTGCACTCAGAAATACAGACGCAGGCAGGGAATTCCACTCTTTAGCTGTGCGCATTATGAAAGATGATTTAAAGCGCTTCGTGCGTAATGTGGGTATATCGACTAAGAACGAATCACAGTGAGGCAAGGTGAGTGGATATTTCGAGCCAGCGTCAAGACGGCAATTGCTCGCAAACAGATTGGCAAATAAATTTGCTTTCTCTTTTATATTATTAAACGAACAAGAATCACTCATTATGCTCTCTTCTTTAATCGCACCCTTCGTGCTCGCGCTCTTCGATCACGAGCTTTTACCCAAGCTTGGTAAGCAGACTGTTTACGAGCCTCAGCTCGAGCACAGTCCGCATATCTACACAATTTAGACCATTATGAAACTATCGTTGATTTGCTTATAAACAATTGGAGTATATGTTCCATTTAGTAAAATCTTATGATACACAAACTTTCAAAACGCCATAACTCAAAACAACAAATCAGAGGGTTAGTTGGTTTTACCTTTAACCCGGCGGTATGAATATTGCGATAAAAAATATATCACAGATCAGATCAGCCTTTTACAGTTCACTGCTGGACGAATAAATGAATGGTTACTAAAGAAGCAAAAAAAATATTACTTAATGTTATTTGGAATAATACGCTATTACTCACAGTAACATCACTAGCCGGTTTGACATTTAAAAGGCTCACCGACGTAACATTTGAATGTCGCTCAAATTTTACATTTATGTTAATTTTAAATTATTACGGCAAATTTCAGACGAAATTTTTTGATTTCTTGGAATATTATTTCAAGATATTTATGATTCTAAAGACAGAATGAGTGAAATATCTAGTTTTTTTATTTTTTTATTTGAGAGCTGGTAAAATGTTACTGCGTCTCTATCCTTCAAATATGGCCTATTGAAACGACGATACTTTAGTAAAAATTGTTTCTGTTCTTCCTTTGCAGTAATTAAACCATGAAAATCTTGCATAAGTTTTACAGCTCTTTCAGCTGTATCATTCACTGCCCTTAAAGAAAAAACCTTTCTTTTTGCCTGTAAATAGGCAACATCTTCTTCCCACGTAGAAACAGGTTTCTCCAAGAAGTTATCATCAATTTTTAAACGAGAAAATAATTTTCTGCTCTTGATAGACACAAAATCACTCAATGATTTTCCTGTAACAATAGACAAGACAGTATTATTATCAGTTTATTAAAACAATTTAAGACATAGTAAAGTAAGCTTAGCGTTAGATCCTTTTACATGTTTTTTTTTTAATTAATGATTAATAGCTAACTTTAACATAAAATTAAGTATTCCCACTTACCATGCAAATAATCAAACATATCTTCCTTCGATGGAATGTATCTCTTCCCAGAATCATACAAACTCTCTCTTTGTAAGTTCTCTACGATACTTCTCTTGGTTGCTTCATCAATTTCATCATCAAAGAGTGACAAAACAGTTATTTCTTCTGACATGTACCAAAGATGTTGACTAAACTTTTTCAAAGCTGCTTGGGAGATCTCTTTGTTAATAGTTTCGCATTCCTTAAGCCATTTTAAAAAGGACAAATCTTGATTTGGTGCCTTCACCGCCAGACAACATCCCAGCCAGCCATGATTTCACATATACAACTGCAATGAATAAACAAATGTCTTGGAGTGCTCGTTTATCTTTGGCGCTAATTTTGAATTGAGATTGCAGCAAACATATTTTCAAACAGTAAATAGCTCTTGCCATCCACCTTGCTTGATGCATCCAGGAGGTCTTATTTTAATTTTTTTCTCACTATCGCCTCCTAAGAAAATAATAGACAGTTCAATCAGTTCTCGATAATCGTCACGTACAATAGATTTTTGCAGTTCTTCATTATAAAATGTCAACAGTTCTTTAATTTTTGTATTACAAAAATGTTGTGTGACGATGTGGCTGTGTGAATCAATAGCAGCAGAATTAATAGTATTCCAGCTGTCTCTAAACTTTTTAAACATCGGGATATCAGGGCTATTTGTTATTTGGTGGATTTTTGTTTCAAATACACACTTTAAAACCAGTTCGTAAACGTGATGGCGGCAAGCAAAGAGTAATAATTCCCTGTCTAGCTTTTGTTCCAAAAGTACACAAGCTCCTTTCAATCGCCCTGTATTAGATGCAGTTGTATCACAGCACATTATTTGTACTTTGTCCTCGAGGTTCCAGTCATAAAGTGCGTTTAACACAGCTTTAGCTTGATCTTGACCAGAAGAGCTCTCCAGCTTAGGCACAGCCAAAAGTTGTTCCTTTTCTTCAAATGATATAAGGATTGGCAGGCGTTCTTCTTTAGAACTTCTTACGTCCAGTCCAGGTAATAATTTTCCATCCCAATGAACGGTCACACTTTCAGGTAAATTATTCTGAAAATCTGATTTTATAGATTCCGCTCTATCTTTTCTAGTCTTTGTACGAATGCGTTGAATAGACGACTTGTTTATCGGGAAATCATCACTACTAAGATCTAGGGCTTCCACTACAGCCTGAATTATATATACGGAATCTCTTATGCTTAATTGACATCTATCCAAAGCTGCAACTAATTTAGGAGTGATGAAATCTTTCCTTCCCCTTTTTGTAATACTTCCAGAACTTACCGTTTGAGATGTCGACGGTAAGGGTTCGTCGATGCTTTCATCAGAGCTGGTAGGTTGATCGGGATATCCTGGTGTCTCAATAAGATCTTGTGTAGTTAAAGATAAAGATAAACTCTCGGAACAGATTTGATCATGTCTTTTTCTCTCTTCTTTTAATTTTCTCTGTCTGGATCTTTCTTCTTTCTCAGCTAACTTTTTATCTACACCGGCTAAACATCCTGGACGCCCTGGTTCTCTTTGCTTTTGTAAAAAGATTTTATCTTCTTCTATTTTCATCCATTCCAAAGCATTAGCGTGTGCTATGTCGAATAAATGATCTAAATTGTTTTGAAAGTCCTTCTCACGGTGCTTATTAATATCTTGTGTTTTTTTGGAGTTTTTTTGCAACTCTCTCCAAGCATGGTGAAGATCCACAAGTTTCTTTACGCAGTTAGGAATAGCTCTGGTAGGGATTCTAGCTTTTTCCCAGAATATAATACACTCTCGAACGACGAGATTTGCGCTTTCACTAACGGTATTTGATAGTTCAAGTCACCTACTAAGAAAATTCTTTTTTTATTGCTTCTTAATTCCACTGCCATTTTTTAACGTAAAACAATATGTGTTTATCACGAGATTAACTAATAACAAATGACAAATACGGCGAGTACGCGCCGCTATTTCCGCGTAACTTGTATGAACATGATTCGATGCAAGTCGGCACGGGTTTCGGTTCTCCAAATAAGGTAAAAATTAATTCCCGACTGTTTTAGGTACTAATGAACAAAACTAAGACCTATGCGTTAAAAAATATAAACTTTGAAAAATAAGGGACACCCTAGCATGCATACTTACATTACTTATACCCAAATCAGTGATATACTTCTGCACTTCTGCAGCTGTTGCATAGCTTTGTGTTCTTCCAACGATAGGCCCTCTGGGATTATTCTTTATTCTGTCAGCTCTCTGTTGTAAGAACCTATGACACTGGCGATTCAAGATGTCTACGAATTCAGACTCAAAATCCTGATCCTGGTACCAAGCCCCTCCTGTTAGGGATCTGTCTGGTTCTAAATTATATAACATGTATACCTTCTTCTTTGATGCCTGTAACATATGGTTTTAAAAGTCATTTTAGCATATTCATAAAAAATACAGCATCAACATAGATCAAATATAGTTATAAATACACAAACGCTGCTTGAAAAATGGCACCAAAAAATCAAGGCATATGCCTAGTTTTTATGTCAGTTGCAGTAAGGTCCATATTGAAGCTTTAAGTAAACCACTTTACGACCTTTTTACACAAAGTAGACATGGTGCCACGGTTTGTGTTTGATTCTGTAAGGAATATTTGATGTAAGAGCATCAACAAGAAAAAGGGGATATCACTTACATTCACGCATTTCACAGCTTTAATAAGTTTCTTGCTCTCTAAACTTTTTAATACTTTAGTCAGCTGTGTGTTGGCTAAGTTGGAGCGTATCCTAATGTCTCTGATCCAAATTCCTTTGTTACCGGCCTCTTCAATCAGATTGTATACCACCTTCTCTTCATTGTCGGCACCTTTTACTGCTTGTTTACTGGTTTGAGCTTTTAGCCTAGAAATGAAAGTTATGATAAGTAACCTAGTAGGGAAGTACTAAATGCAATATTAAGAAATCCATGTTGAAATGTATGTTACTGGTACCTGTTCAACCGAATTTGTTGGAGATGCAAAAGTGGTATGTTGGATATACTTACTTATAAATAAGAGAGCCGCCTTGATTGTAGATATCTATCAAACCCTGCTGCAACAGCGCATTGATGACTGGTACCAGTTCAGCAGAGGTTATCTCCGGTAAAGCCGCTGTGATGTCTTTATCTGATATACCTTTAGGGTTCTTTTTAGCTATGTTTATAACCTTTTCTTTTATTGCTTCATCAGGCTTGCTTACACTCATATTGAATTAGCAAAATTTAAAATATGATGTAAACAATATTTTTGAGGTTATGTTTTTATTGCAACTGTCACTGTCATTGCGCAGTACTATTATGTATTCTGTGCTGTCATGTGTCATTAAGAGAGTTGCCAACACCTTTTATCTAAATTTCCCAAAATCTGTGGCTAAATTCTGTACTCCCTAAAACTTCCCCAACCAGTTTGAAATTCCTCGCATTTTGGTGAATTCTCCACACCTTGGCATCCTTTTTATTTTTTAATTTACTGAGAAGACAAAAGTAATGGTACTTTTGATATGGAGCCCAAATATCCTGTTCACACTAGGCAATTTGTAGAACACAACTCAGTTTGGTCCCACAGAACATTACTAAATTAGTTATCAGGAAAACTCTTTAATCTCTTTAGATTTGCTTCTTTTTTCGCGAGAAAACAGTTGAATTGAAGAATCTTCAAGTAGATAACCAAAATACTTCCTTTTCTACTGTGAGGTCTCTATTTGAACTAAAACTATATTTATACTAAATGAATAAATAATACAGCAGATTATAGTACATATTTACATTCAGGTTTATTAGCACTTTATAGAACAAATTTTGTTCCTTTTCCACAACAATAAATCAAAACTTCTGGCTGGCTTGGGTCTAGTCTTAAAAGATTTGCAGATATTTACTGTCATGGATTTTCAAAAATTCCATAAGCTGAAGAAGACTGCCTGAGATATTGACTGTACGGGTAAATAGCATTATAATCAAACATTGTTATATCTTCTTTTGTAGGAAACCGGGTATTCAAAATAAACATATTGTTGACTTCAGGAGTCCTTTCTAATGTTTCCAAGTATCCGAACCAGTAGATAACCATGCCTGTCCCGAATCTATTGTAGTAGCTTGTAAATTGTTCAGTCAAATACATGGAGTGATTCTCCTCATCACCAAAAAGGCCTTTACTTTCTATCCAGTGGACAATAAAATCACCTACAGCTATTGGAACATCTAGTTTAAAATCGGGTGTTTTGTCATAGCCTCTCAATCTGAGCTCATTCTCGTCTGTAAATGATATGTTCATTGCTTCCAATTCATGTTGTAATTTAGTTTCATATTCTTGTCCAATGCACCTGAAATAGAAAAGATAACAGTTTAAAAGGAATTAGATTTATTATAAATGGATTTAGTACTTATAAGAACAACATTATATTAAAATTGCTTACTGTTTTATAACATCTGAATAAGGCCCATATTGATTGTCATTCATCACACCCTAAAAAAGAAAAATAATATTTTTAACAAATCTAGTTATTTTAAAACTAAAAGGAAGAAATACATACATAAATCACGCCTTTGTCCCTTACGGGGTAGGCAGAGCGTTTAACGCCTCGTGAAAGGCGCTTTCGCCACGTCTGACAAAAATTGAGGGCAATTTTAGATTGTAATATGTATTGCTATAGTGACAGGTTCTCATCAGAGCCCGATGGTGTAGTGGATAGGGCCGCTGCCTCCTGAGCGGGAGGTCGTGGTTCGAATCCCACCACGTACCAATGTGTTTTTCGGTTTTCGAATTTCATATGTATGTTTATTCGGCACTTTTTCCGTGCTTCGGAAGGCACGTTAAGCCGTTGGTCCCGGTTAATATCGTTTAATACCGTGTATATTCGTCATTAAGCCATTTCAGAGGCCAGTACTAAGCATTGGCGGCTTGAAGACTCTGACCTAATCTCTAGGATTGGGTCTGGTTTCCCTTCTGGGTTGCGGAGGTCAGATGGCAGTCGCTCTGTGTAAAAACCAGTACCCTCGTTCAATCCCCTAGATTAGGTAGCCGACCCTGTGACATACGGGATAAGGCTAGGGAGATGATGATGAGTGACAGGTTCTCAGCCCATCGCCTAAATTACAATACACTGTAACCCTCGAGTCCCTTTTGCTGACTTCAACAGCATGTCCAGGAGGAAGGGCAGCTGGAACATTCTATGTTTTTCTATCTCTTCCAGTCCAGAAAGGAAGAAATACATACCAAAAATACTTCATAGGCTAGGTCCGGGTCATCTATCAAATTGGTGTCTTTCATGCATTTCTTAGCCATTGTGGAGTCACCATACACATGCTGCAGCAATGACCTGGCAAATAATGCAGGACTGATCCCTTGACTGTCCGCTAAACTGAAATATAATAAAAAAAATAACTGCCTCTGTGGTCAGAGCCATGTGTTCACGATCCGGAGGTCCTGGGTTCAATTCCCAGAGGCAGCACAAAAAGTTGATATTTGACAATTTATCTCTTTGTATGATTTTCCAGTTTGGTTAGGACAATGCAGGCTGAATCACCTGATTGTCTGGAAGAAAAAAGATTCCGAGCTTCAGAGCTGTCAGAAGACATGGACAAGATATGCACAACAGAAGAAGAATGAAGGGAGTGATGTGAATAAACTTGTTTATCTACGTTTTATAATAATACTTACTGAATAATCTTGTTACCAGTGTAGGCATCAGATAGATTTTGGTATAAATCATAATATTTACTTGATATTGAGGGTGATTTTCTATATCGCTGCTTCATAACCCTTTGTACTAGCAACGAAAATAGGCTACCGAATGTAGACGGGTGCAGGCTTAAAAGTAACCAAAAAATACAAAATTAACACAGAACGTCTTCAATTATTAAATAATACAGTTGATTTAGAAAGTCACTTACAATTTATAATTAGCTTTCATCTCATTTTCAGCTTTTCGACTAAAGGAAGTGAGTTTACTGAAATCTTCCACAATAGCATTGTAAATATCTAGTTTCATAGGTTTAATAGATTCAGGAGTTTGGTCAGACATTACTTTAGATTTGAAATAGCTTCCACTTTCGTTTATAACTTATAGAATTATTAAAATAAAGCACATAAAACACCGTAAAAATAATCGATTCAATTTGTTTGTTTGACGTTTGTGCGCTTTATGTAAAAAATAATTGCACGTGACAAATTATAGTAAAAGAAATCGCGCTATAAAAGCAACTTTTCTTTCTTTAAAGTATTAGTATTTTTTGAGCTTAGAAAACGCACCACAAGTGGTGCGTTTTGCGCTAATGTTGTGAGCACTCATCGAGTTATACAACAAAGACGAAATCCCAGGACAAAAATCATCCCACTTTTTGATTAGATCCATGAAAGTGTAAAATAATAGCAAATCAGCTGATTATCAAAAGTAACAAGTTTGAGGTTATGTTAGGTTAGTGAAGATCAGTTTTAATTTCACTATTTATTTCGAATTAAGAATAAATGATGACCGATGAAAGCCACAGCATTTCAGCTAAATCATGGGCCAGGGCAGCAGATTCTATAAATAAGGTAAAAATCAACTTTGATAAGGTTAAGTTTTTTGTGTATTGATTTGTTACAGAACATTAGATTGGATTTTGTTTCAGGTGGGGTATATGGATGGAGCAGCTGACGGTCAGAAGGCTACATTTCAGTCAAGTTTCGACACTGGTTACCAACAGGGATTTAATTTTGGTTTCAGATTAGGACTTCATGAAACTAGTTTACAGTAATGTTCTATTTTTCTGTACTAATTGTTTTCTTTCGCCGTGTTTCTAATATTTATAAAAAATATGTATTTTGTTCCAGATTTCAAAATAAGGACAAACCTAATGAGCTACAGTTAGAAGATCAAAGAAGAATAAACTGCCAGATTTGTTTAAATAGTATTTCTGCTCAAGAAGACATTGTTAATTTGTTCAACTTCCAGAAAGAGAAGAATGATCAGCATATACAAAATATAGGGCAATTATTGAACAGATAAAATAATCCTGACTTTGCATAGTCTTACTTACTTAGGAAAAATACCATAAAGTATATTAAGCGTTAAAATGTTTTAATAATTTTTACTTACATAAGAATAACTTAAAGCTACAGAAATAAACATCATTAAATAATCTAAAGCCTGGGCTTTTTCTCTGGTGGTGGTTTCATATTTTCCTGCTTAATTTCCTGTTTGATGTCTCCTATGGCGATGTTTCCATTTGGCATGTCAGAGCTGGCGGGATCCATAGGTTCCTGTTTTATAGTCACATTGCCAATGTTATTGCTCTCTGTAGGCTTATCCGTGGGTTTATCATTGGGGTTCTCTGATTTTACTGTCACTCCATTTGTCTGAAAATAAAAGTTTATGGATATAGTTTGAAAAAAGAAAACCAAAGTGGGAAGAATGAAATCAAAATAAATCTCTGCCATTAGTTTTGTTGTTGTATGGTACCTTATGGTACCCTGCTAGTTAAAAGATTGAGTCAAAAACGTACCTGACTGGAAGCAGGCTGAGTGACAGGCAATGGGAACTGCCTAACTAACTCGGCAAGGAGCATATCCACTCTCTGTCTCTGAAACAGGGTGGAAGGCTCCTCTTTTGGTGTTGTGGAAACTTCTTTAGGAGCGGACTGACTTGCATTGAAGGCCCCTATCCCTTTGTTAGCTTTAAAGTCCCACCAGTAGCCTTTGCTAGGGTGATACCTTGAATATGACTGGGTTTCTTCAAAGGAACATTGTAGATGATGCACTGCTGATAGCTGGAAAAGGAGTTACATGGTTTATTGTAAAAAAGAATCTTGTACTGTGTTACATGAAATGTCTTATGTTCTTCCATGCTGGCCTGGGAGAGAGAGAAAAAACATAGAATGTGCCAGCTGCATATCATCCCCGGCATGCTGTAAAAACCAGCTAAGGGATCTGAGGGTTTCAGTATATTGTAATTTAGGCGATGGGCTGACAACCTGTCACTATAGCAATATACCTACAAATCTAACTTAAATAACCCTCAAAACTTTGTCAAATGTGGCGGCGCAACCTTTGCTTAGGTCGTTTACGCTCTGCCTACCCCGCTAGGGATAAAGGCGTGATTATATGTATGTATGTACTGTGTTAAAGTGTGTTTGAAGTGAACATGAGTAATTTTGTCTTGTCCTGTCTCGCCGTTGATGTCCCACTGCTGGGCAAAGGCCTCTCTCTTGTCTCACCACGACAGACAGACGGCGGCGTGGCCGACCCAGACGCCGATGGCGAGATGAGCTCAACTCCTGCCTCGAGGATTGGCCGGAGGCAGCACAGGATAGAGAGTAATTTTGTTAAGTAGAAAAATATTGACGAAAGTATGTTTGCTCCATGCTCTCATTTTAGTAAATGTTGTGGAATGAACAACTTAAAAAAAAATATGTATATTTCATCTTAATTCATGTTTTTATAGTCTTACCAGTCTAGAATTGAGCACACTGGCTAAATCAGGAGCCTGATACACAATGCCCGCAATGATGTAATAGTCAGCAAGTGGAGTAGCATGTGTGGGACTGTGACGGTGCTGTTTTCGAATCACATAGAGAATAGGCTCTTGAACATGCAGCAACATATATTCCAAACCGGTCATGTTCCTGAAAACGGTTTATAGTAAACATAAGGATGTACCAGGGTTTCATAACGGATTGATACGTAGTGAATACTTACTGCAGTTGATCCATACTAAGCCTCTGCATCTTTACGACTTCGTTATTACAAGTACGGTCGAAGAAAGGGTTGGATCTCTCGGAAAAGTAGTCCATTATGTTTGTAGGGTTCAAGAGTGGAATCCACGCGGAATCGTGCCAAGACAGACCAAGAGGATTTTCCGCAGCCATTGGCAAAGTACCCATTCGTCCTGGCATCATCTTATAAGCGTTAAATCTAGATAAATCTACATGAAAACCAAAAATTTATCAAAACAATACTCGATCGATTCGATTGACGAGGAAAACTGACATATTGATGTTTTAAAAAAATAATCGTGATAGGCAAACAAATAGCTAAATTGTATGCAATTTTAGGAAACTCCATTCATGCATCAATTTGTTGTAGTATTGAAAGCGCACCAGTGAGCATAGCCCAATAAATTTTGACATTTGGATTGTCAGAATTGATCAGTTTTCTGAAAATTAATCGAAAATGTTGCGAGCGTTTTTCATTATTAATTTTTAACAATAAAACATCAAAGGCTGGTCGTTATAAAGTAAATTTGCTAAGTACCGGTTGTGAATAATAGGACTGATTTTGTTTAAATCTGTGTTCACCTAAGATCTAGTAGCAATACTAGTATTCAATTTAAGGTTACGGGTATTTATAATCAACTAGCGAGTCTTGTAATAAATAGATCGAGTTCTAGATATCACCAGGTAGATATAGCGCACGACCATTGTTACCTACACCTGTGCGTGCGCGACAAATAGATTAGAGCAATGGAAAATCAACTGCGGTGCTATGAAGATATTGCGGCCGCGGCTTTCAACACTGAAAAAGTAGTAACAGATACTTCGTCAGATCAGGTAGGACTATCAAATTAATGATATATGATATTATAAATTGATGTAACAGCACGTAAAATATTGTTCTTTATTTATAGGTGGATGTAGAGACTGTTGTTCTCAAAATATATAAACAATTTGAAAAAAGAGCAGCTGTAGATCCTGAACTACCGATTTTAAATAGAGCTGCCCATATCAAGGTACTAAAGAACTGGCTTCAGAAGTTACCAGTGAACTATGAGTGTTTAGATGCAAGTCGGCCATGGCTGGTGTACTGGATTCTTAATGCCTTGTCATTACTAAATGATATGCCAGACAATGAAACATTATCAAGAGCGGTTTCATTTCTATCGCACTGTCAAAACAAGGATGGTGGTTACGGAGGTGGTCCGTGCCAGTATTCACATCTTGGCACCACATACGCTGCTGTAAATTCCCTCAGCATTATTGGCACAGATGAGGCTTATGATTCTATTGACAGAAGCTCTTTGCAAAAGTTTTTGTGGACTGTCAGAGATGTAGATGGTGCCTTTGCGTTACACAAGGGAGGTGAGAAAGACATTAGAGGAGCATACTGTGCAATAAGTGTGGCTAAGATTACCAATACATATACAGATGCCCTGTTTGACAAGACAGCTGAGTGGGTGGTGAGCTGCCAGACATATGAGGGTGGATTTGCTGGATGTCCAGGCATGGAGGCACATGGAGGATATGCCTTCTGTGGCATTGCATCTTTGGCTCTGTTGAATAGAACCCAGTTGTGTGATATAGATGCGTTACTGAGATGGTGTGTGAACCGGCAGATGAAGCTAGAAGGCGGTTTCCAAGGCAGAACTAACAAACTTGTGGATGGTTGCTATTCATTTTGGCAAGGAGCTGCACTGCCAATTATCAGTGCCATCTTAGCTCAAGGTAATTTTGGCTCTATATTTAGGTAATTTTTGGATTAGAAGTTCTTATATAAGTACTAAGATGGCTCTCAACAAAGTTTTTCTTTAATTTTGTGTGTTTCTCGTATTTACAGATGATAAAGACTTGATAGAAACAGTGTTGTTCAACCAAGGTGCCTTACAAGAGTACATCATTATTTGTTGCCAAGCTCCTGATGGTGGACTTATTGACAAGCCTGGAAAGTAAGTACAACAATTGATTAAATAACCCACATCTTGCAATACATAATTAACTTCTTCTTCTGTCAAGTGGGTATCGAGTCTATCGACCCGATGAACCCTGGTGTCAGAGTTTTTAAACCGCCTAGTAGAACAACTATCAGGCCTCTGACATGGTTTGAGTAACGACCACTATCAAAGACAGTGACCGGGACCGACGGCTTAATGTGCCCTCCGAAGCACGAAATCTTTTTTCTTTTTCGGACAATCAGGTGATTCAGCCTGCAATGTCCCAACCAAACTGGGGAAAAATTCACAAAGTGATAAATTCTCAAATATCAAATTTGTGTTTCCCCCCTGGGAATCGAACCCAGGACCTCTGGATCAGGAGTCCATGGCACTAGCCACTAGACCACGGAGGTAGTTATAATTAACTATCATTGTGATATTCTCAGAGCACAGGTACTAAAGGTAGGTTATTGTCAGTATGGAGTTATTGACAATTCCATAATCTATAGGCATAAAGGTAACAATACAAATAAATAAAAATAGGTCTTGAAAACCGACAATAAGGTCCTAGAGAATGTCATTTCTGCTTCTTTAACCTTTTCGCCGCCAAGCAATACAGGTAAAAAATTGCAACCAGTGCCACACCAATTTCTAGGTAAAGAAATACTCAATAAAATGGAAATGTCCAGCAGTTCATATCAATAGTAAATCTTTACTTTTAAAACCAAGTTTTAATTAATCTAAAACCATTATTTTATTATTATTATTTAATAATAGCCGAGCAGCAGAATTGCTGATGTGGCTATATCCGTAGCTGGTGTGTGCGCTAGTATTTGATTAAAGTCCATTGTATGATTCACTTGAAAGTCTTACACATTGTATGTTATTTTAGTATACACTTTTTAAATTTTATTATTAATTAACCACTTGTCATTTTGCTTCCTAATTTTCAGTAATTCTTTCATATAGGTCAAAACAATAATATATCATAGTGGTAGTAGTGGTGGTATAGTAAACAACACTTGGAATATTCAATAAGGTTATCTTTAGTTCAGTTTTCGACTTAGCACTGGCGCATCACTATTACGTGTCTATACATCGCGTTGTCGGCTATAGACGACTGTGGCGTCGGTGGCATTTCAATTTTCTCAAACCGTTAGGACAAATAAGGATGTAATATAGAACATCGATAAAAAATATGAAAATGAAATTCTTCAACATTAGAGCATCAAAGGATTTATTGTTGTACCTACTTTAATATTTCATTGCAACTTTTTTATTCATTAATTTCCTTTTTATTATTTTACTTATGTTGAATATTCATTAAAAACGACGAACTATCAATGGTCAAGCAATTATCGGTGTGCACGAGTCGGCGAAACCGGTTTGTCGATACTCAATCAATCAAAGAAAAAAAATACTAATTCTTAGCATATTTCTGCAAATCAATGTCGGAAATATTTTCATTATACATTAGAATAATAAGAAAACGTTATTGTTATGACAGACATGACAAATATACACATAGTATAATCCATATAGATATTGTAGACGTATCGATGTTTCATACTTGAACTAGCAAGGAACAGCACTTCCAGTCGTGTAGGGCCGACTGTGGCGTGTGCGAATTGTATTCTGCAAGTTCAAAACGTTATCAGTATTTTTCTTATTTTATACTACAAAACGAATAAATATTTAAGCGCAAAAGTTTACAAAAAATGCAATATGCGAAAAAAATAAAAGATACAGTTTCAAAATGCAGGTTTATTAACATTAACTTTTTAACTACATTTTGTCGGCTGTAGCCGACCGTGGCGCTGACGGCAAGTCGCGGGTTGTCGGCTATACCCGACTGTGGCGGTGAAAAGGTTAATATGGCTATTTTATATTACTCAATATTAATCTTTGTTTTTCCTTTACAGGCCAAGAGATATTTACCATACCTGTTACGCACTGAGTGGTCTATCAGTGGCACAGTATGGCACGGGTGCTGGAGATCCATTTGTGATTGGTACTCCTCACAATGAGCTCAATAGAGTCCACCCCCTTCACAACATTGCTCCCCATCTGGTCTATAATGCTGTCCACTATTTCATCCGGCATCCACCACCAGTGAAGGACAAAAACTAGCATACAGCTTCTTGTGATTGCCTTCTATGTGCAAATCTATTTGTCTATGCAGTTTTACATAGAATTATGTAATTTTAAATGATTCAGCCTTTTATAAAGTGCAGTATAGTTAGTTCATAATTTCTACATTATTGTAGTGCCCCTGTGTAATAGGGAATGTTTATATTGATTGAAGGTTTAATCTTAATCCAGTATCTAAAATAATTTATTAAGTCTTTTGGTAACAAGTCAATGCATATATTACCCAATTTTGAATATACATGTTGGAAACCCGATGATTGCCTTTCATTAGCAACTATAGAACTAATTAGATAACTTGTACCTTACTTGTACTCACTTATCACTATTTCAAGTACATAGCACCTTTAACATATAGATAGGTAGATAACAGAACATAAGAGCAAAGTCATTATCATTGCATTTTATTTTCATTAAATTAAAATTAGGTACACATTCCAGTAATAGCTAAAACCTGTATAACAATAATTTAACTATGTCACTTTGTATGTATAGTAAAACTTTGGACAGTAAAGTTGCAAAGCATGATATAAGAACATGATAGAACAGTATTAGGTAGGTACATGATGATATTATTGTTGAAACTTGTTTACATTAAAGTTAGGTACTTGTTAGGTAACATCAAACCAGTTGCAGTTATACTAACACAAATTCCTCTGACTCAATATCAGTATCACTATCATGTATATTTGGGGTCACCCAGTTTTTATCTGTTTCATGTATTGAGTATCTAAAATTAGGTGGGTCCATAACACTACTACGAGATCCTGTGTTTAACGAAAATATGGGATATTCATTATTTGAAGCTACCCCTCTAGGGACTAGGAATGATTTTATGATGTTAACAAATGTCTCAAAGTCATGTTGAGTAGCAATATAGAATCCTATGCAACATGAAGGATCCATTTTTGTTATTGGCATTTTTCTTGGAGATCGGCAGTGGAAAGTCTGCAATGAAAAATTAGGTTGCCACACATCCACACTTTCTTGGCAATAATGTGGATCCAAGTGAATCAATCTATCATCTTGATACCCCACAAAATAGAGGGAGTGTTTTGGTCTCCCACCAATTATTCCAATACAAAAGTCTAAAGTAAGAAGTGATGTAAGGCATGGGCCATAAATAGGGTTGAATTTATCAGTTCCCAGTTTTACAGGAACCAGCAGTACAAGGGATTTCCATGCCCCGTGTGGCAGATTACATAGAGTATACACATCTTGGATATACACTGTGGAATCTTGAGCAACATAAACTTCCAAATTATCAAATTCATAGTTTTCTTTGGAGGCAGCTGCCATTACTGCTTTAAGACAATGTGCTACCGAGGCAGGGCCATACCAGTCACCTGGCTTCTTGCCCAGAGTCTCTCCTAATGTGACCATTTGATGTATTGAGAGAGGACTGTTGACTGATGATTTATCACCAAACCATTTTATTATCATTCGATGTAAGCAGTCCTCTTGAAATTCTCTTGCATTTTGTATTAGTTTCTCTGGTGTCCATCTCCATGAGCGTCCAAGGAAATGACAAATTAACGCTTGTGCTAGTAACATCTGTCCACTGCGCAGCATGCAGCCCCAGCCACAGTCAGTTGTAAATGAAGATCCTGACATTATTGGGAACTCTCTTCTATATGTCATCCACACTCGGCTGATGAAGTCAGATTTAAAGCCTTCAATTCCTTCTCCATAAATCTGCTCCATAGGTTGATGAGCAGTAGCCTCTGTGCCAATTTCTGTTGAAGATTCCAGGGAACCAGTGGGACTTAGTTTTCGGTGGTAGCAGCGGCCTAATAACCAGACGGGCGATTCTTTGGAGAAGCTGGTCTTCATCTTCACCGTCCAACCGAACTTGACGTTGTTCCACATCGACAGTAACCGCGACTCAACTTTCAGCTTGAGGTCGAGCAAATCTTCTGAAGTATCACGTGCATTGTCTTTGTTGGCGGTAGTGGCAGCTCCACCAGCCTCGTGAGCTGGCATTACACTTTCTGAAGCCATTAACTCGGAGGTTTGCGCCACAACACTGCCTGCCTTGTTCATTGTTTTGCTTTGGACTCACTTTTCACTGATAACGGCTACACAAGAACTTCGCCACTGGACCAAGATATCCAGTATGTCTTACACATTTTTTTGTATCTTCTTTTAGAAGTTCACTTTTCTTTGATATAAAATTATAAACCACTCCTCAAATATCAATCGGAAGAATGGGAAAGAGGGAAAAACAGAGCGGAGGGTGAGTAAGATGTGTGAAGAGTGCGAGGGGGAGGGAGGGAGACAAAATTTTGACATTTGATAACAGTGTTGCAAGAACGAAATAATATTTGGGCGCGTTCCGTTGAGCAATAGAAGCTAAAATCCACGATTGTATGCTAGAAATTGCATGATGTAGAACAAAAAAAAATAACCTGACATTGACATATGTCAAAATAGTCAACACGTGTGTGTGGTTTCTGCCTGTTTTCCCAATTTTCTATAAGATTTTCATTAATTGCTCTCAAAATGAGTAAAGGAAAAAAGTTTTTCGGTAAAAGAAAGAATGGGGGACTCAAACCGACCACCAAGAAGAAACGCAAATTGCTAAAAGAGAAGGAGGAGCAAGTAAACAAGAAGGCAATTTTCAACCGGTACAAAAACAAGCAAAAAGTTGAAGAAGAATTGGCTAAGAAAAGGTTACTTGAACAGAAACTTCAGCAGCAAGCCAAGTATTCAGAGAGTGAGGAAGAGGAGGACGCTTACGGCCAGTTAGTGTCTTGTTTCAGTAAGAAAGCGAAGAGTAAATCTGTGGCTGAAAGCGACGACAGTTTGAGTGAAAACGAGAGTATTGGGAGTGCAGAAGATGATGACGATGTTTCTATGGATAGTGCTGATGTTGATGAAGATGTTGATGATCAACCCTTGGATGCTGAACTTCAAAGTGAAAATGGCGAAGTAAGTGATGAGAACAGTGTTGAAGAGGAAGAAGAAGACTCAAGTCAGGAAATAGAGGTAAACCCATAATTCTGTGCAAATAATTGTTTGATTATTAGGTTTTCTAAAACTTTTATGATCATATTGCTTTTAAAATAAAATTATTAAATAAATAAAAATAGTTATGTAATTTTTTACGGCTTGTGCATTGAATGTTTTCTCACTACAAAAAAAGCATTTGTCTTCTATTTATGCTGTTAATTTTAACTGCCTATTGTAATATTGTACGTTTCAATACTAAATAAAAAAAAATTAAACAGTGCTCTCCAGTCATAAAAAAAAATAACTTGCAAAATATAGACATATTTAAAACTTTTCTCTGCCACTTCCTTAGATTTATACCTAAGGATTTTTTAGAAGTAATGAATTTTGGAGCAAATAGTACAGGGCAGTTACTATCAAAATTATTACTAAAAACGGCTGCTTCTGGCAGAAATTTCGATAGTAACTCCAGGGTACTATTTGCCCCTCAATTCATTACTTCTGAAAAATCCTTAAGTCCAAATCTGAGGAAGTGACAAAGTAAAATTTATATTTTGCGAGTAATGATTTTTTGACGAGTGAGGACGCCACTGTTCTCAATGAAGCCTCTTAAGATTACCTTTTTGTAATATTAGTAAACTTTTAGCAATCTTCTTTTTAGGTGAATGCAGCCAATGATGAAGTAGAAACAGAACAAGACACAGCTGATGACTCATTCACAAAGCATATTCACTACGACCTTGGAGATGAGCTGGTAGTGTCATTATCCAACACACCTCCTGCTGTGGACCAGCTGACCAAAACCTGGCCAGTAATTGGCAATCTAACAATAACTATACCTAAACCAGTAGAAACCGCTTCAAAGAAAGTAAAGAGTAAAGTTTGCATATTAGAAGAAAACACATATGCACCAGTTGGAACCATACCTCACATAATTAACAAAGTAGACTTTAACCAGTTGCATATAAAGTCTCAAATACACGGTAATATAGTAGCAGCCAATAAAAATAACTTGATCAAAAGAGATTTAGAACTAACAGAAGTTTTCACACCATTACAAAAAGAGATATTCAGTGTTTTGAACAACTATCAGGATTTTTACTACCCGGAAAGGAGTTTCACGAATGCAGATGAAATCAGATATACATACTGCCTGCATGTGATCAACCACATGTTAAAGACTAGGACTAAAATTCTCCACCATAATGCCAAGTTGGCGAAGAAATCAGACTTATCTGATGAATATAGAGACCAGGGATTAGTGAGACCCAAGGTAAGTAGTTGCAATACTATTTTAGATAGATTTAAAAAATATTCGAGTTTAAGATCTTGTATGTACCAATTATTTTTTAAATAAATATTGAAAATCTCACATTTGACAACTTAGTTCGCTGAACATATTTTTTTATACCTTATCCTTATTATATATATCCATACCTTATTTTTTATTCCTTCAATGACTTATTTCCCTGGCGCTTCATTCTTTTTTAAAAATACATTTGATTACACAAAATCCATTAAACAAGATTAAGTTAATAGTGCACACACACTTCAATCATTACTTACTTATTTTTTCTAGGTTATAATAATGGTACCATTCAAAGATGCAGCATATAGAGTAGTGAAGACAATCATAGATATCCTGGTTCCTAAAGAAGCCGGTCAGGTTGTGAACAAGAACCGGTTTGAAGAAGACTGTACCGGTGGAGAAATTCTCATGCCACGGAAGAACCCTAAACCTGAAGACTATGAGCTGATGTTCAGTGGAAACACTGAGGATACCTTTAGACTGGGCATGACTGTTACTAAGAAAACTTTGAAGGTTTGCATTTAATTAAAATACCATTGGACAAAAAGAAATATGAATATAAGTTTGAATGAAGTTGTTGAAAAGTAATTTTCATGAATTGTTACTTACATTTGTAAAGTGACTGATATAAAAAAATACTAATGTTCTTTTATATAAGAAAAGAAAAACTAAATTTCAACGAAGGTACATATAAAAATCTTTTATCCCAAAAACAAACTATTCAAAATATATTTACTAAGTTAAAAAGAATTTTTAAGTTGGAAAACTTTACAATAATAGTGATATTTTCTCTATTACAGCTATACACGGACTTCTACTCATCCGACATTATAGTGGCGTCCCCGCTAGGGCTCCGTATGATCGTGGGGGCGGAGGGCGAGGAGGACCGCGATTACGACTTTCTGGCCTCCATAGAGATACTAGTCATGGACCAGGCAGATGTGTTCCTCATGCAGAACTGGGACCATCTTCTCCATGTGCTGGATCACTTCCATCTGCAGCCCAAGAAGACTCACGGGACGGATTTCTCGAGGGTCCGGGGTTGGGCCGTCAATGGCTGGGCAAAGTATTATAGGTAGGTTTGTGTTGTTTCTCTAAGGCTATTTAAGCTATGATTCCCTGGCCTACATAGATATATTGGCCATGGATCAAGCGGATGTGTTCCTAATGCAAAACTGGGACCATTTCATGTGCTTGATCATCTTCAGCCCAGAAAGTCGTACGGGACTGACTTCTAGAGATTCATGAAGTAGGCAGTGAATGGTTGGGCGAAGTATTATAGGTATGTTTGTTTAGACCTTGTCTAATCCCAAATTAATTACGCACTCTGGGGTGCTGGCAACCTATACATAATATGTGATGCGATGTGTAGCTTCTTAGTTCCATAACAAACTTATAATATATTCTTATTATACTGTTCACTATTATCATCTAGTTTTCTTCTAAATGTTATTTCTACTTTCTTATTTACCAAATGACTATAAAATAATATATCCTTTGTTCCAGACAAACACTAGTGTTCTCGTCAGTGTTGCTACCGGAGCTAAAGGCGATAATGAACCGGAAGTGCCAGAACTACGCCGGCAAGGTGCTGGTGACGAACCCGGTCGACTCCGGTAGCATACAGCAAGTCATCCTGCAAGTGCCGCAGATATTCCACAGGTTCAATTAATCATACTATTTTTACAATGAAATACTGCCTCCGTGGTCTAGTGGCTAGTGCCATGGACTCCTGATTCGGAGGTGCTGGGTTCGATTCCCAGGAGGGAAACACAAAGTTGATATTTGAGAATTTATCACTTTGTGATTTTTTCCCCAGTTTGGTTAGGACATTGCAGGCTGAATCACCTGATTGTCCGAAAAAAAAAAGATTTCGTGCTTCGGAGGGCACGTTAAGCCGTCGGTCCCGGTCGCTGTCTTTGATAGTGGTCGTTACTCAAACCATGTCAGAGGCCTGATAGTTGTGCTACTAGGCGGTTTTAAAACTCTGACACCAGGATTCATCGGGTCGATAGACTCGATACCCACTCGACAGAAGAAGAAGAATGAAATAAAAGACAAAGAAATAGCTTAGACAATCATTTTGAAATTTTAATTGCCAATAGTTTGATATGATGAAAATACCAACATTTGTTTACATCTACAGATGTTATCTGTATAATACAACAAGGTTAAAAGTAAACAGAAAAGAGTCTTAAATCTTAAAACCACTGATTTGAGAAGTTGTTGTAGCTTCCAACACCATTTAGGGCCATATTAATAATCAGCACACAGCACAAGAAATGTCATTTCAGTATGAAATGGCGTGTCAAATCCATACTTAATATTGCTCTCAATCTTGAGATTGCTTATAAACACAAACCTTACTTAGACAAACCGATACTTGGTTTAATGGTGCTAAGCTGTATAAGTTTATGTTTGTCTGTATGTTATGAATAATAAATAAATAAATACTCATCTGAGCTTAAAATAGAGTTCTTACATTTTCAGCAATAGTGATACCTAAACTTTTTGTTACAGTTTTATGTTTTTGTTATTTGTCCCGATTTCTGTCTCAAAAGTATAAAAATACGGCCCGATTAAATACATACAGAATTAAAGAATATCCATGTTTTCATTTCACAGATTCACAGCAACGAATCCGCTGCAAGCCGTAGAGGCGCGTTTCGAGTATTTCCTGAAAGAGGTGCTTCCCAAACAGCGCGATACTCTGATGAGCCACACGCTCATCTTCGTACCGAGCTACTTCGACTACGTGCGTCTCAGGAACTACTTCAAGAAGGAGGATATCAGCTTCGTGCAGATATGCGAGTACTCCAAGGTAAGGGAGAGTGTTGTATAAGGAGGTTTCTCCCTATAAAGCGCGATACTCTGATGAGTCACACGCTCATCTTCGTACCGAGCTACTTCGACTACGTGCGTCTCAGGAACTACTTCAAGAAGGAGGATATCAGCTTCGTGCAGATATGCGAGTACTCCAAGGTAAGGGAGAGTGTTGTATAAGGAGGTTTCTCCCTATAAAGCGCGATACTCTGATGAGCCACACGCTCATCTTCGTGCCGAGCTACTTCGACTACGTGCGTCTCAGGAACTACTTCAAGAAGGAGGATATCAGCTTCGTGCAGATATGCGAGTACTCCAAGGTAAGGGAGAGTGTTGTATAAGGAGGTTTCTCCCTATAAAGCGCGATACTCTGATGAGCCACACGCTCATCTTCGTACCGAGCTACTTCGACTACGTGCGTCTCAGGAACTACTTCAAGAAGGAGGATATCAGCTTCGTGCAGATATGCGAGTACTCCAAGGTAAGGGAGAGTGTTGTATAAGGAGGTTTCTCCCTATAAAGCGCGATACTCTGATGAGCCACACGCTCATCTTCGTACCGAGCTACTTCGACTACGTGCGTCTCAGGAGAACTACTTCAAGAAGGAGGATATCAGCTTCGTGCAGATATGCGAGTACTCCAAGGTAAGGGAGAGTGTTGTATAAGGAGGTTTCTCCCTATAAAGCGCGATACTCTGATGAGCCACACGCTCATCTTCGTACCGAGCTACTTCGACTACGTGCGTCTCAGGAACTACTTCAAGAAGGAGGATATCAGCTTCGTGCAGATATGCGAGTACTCCAAGGTAAGGGAGAGTGTTGTATAAGGAGGTTTCTCCCTATAAAGCGCGATACTCTGATGAGTCACACGCTCATCTTCGTACCGAGCTACTTCGACTACGTGCGTCTCAGGAACTACTTCAAGAAGGAGGATATCAGCTTCGTGCAGATATGCGAGTACTCCAAGGTAAGGGAGAGTGTTGTATAATGAGGTTTCTCCCTATAAAGCGCGATACTCTGATGAGTCACACGCTCATCTTCGTACCGAGCTACTTCGACTACGTGCGTCTCAGGAACTACTTCAAGAAGGAGGATATCAGCTTCGTGCAGATATGCTAGTACTCCAAGGTAAGGAAGAGTGTTGTATAAGGAGGTTTCTCCCTATAAAGCGCGATACTCTGATGAGCCACACGCTCATCTTCGTACCGAGCTACTTCGACTACGTGCGTCTCAGGAACTACTTCAAGAAGGAGGATATCAGCTTCGTGCAGATATGCGAGTACTCCAAGGTAAGGGAGAGTGTTGTATAAGGAGGTTTCTCCCTATAAAGCGCGATACTCTGATGAGTCACACGCTCATCTTCGTACCGAGCTACTTCGACTACGTGCGTCTCAGGAACTACTTCAAGAAGGAGGATATCAGCTTCGTGCAGATATGCGAGTACTCCAAGGTAAGGGAGAGTGTTGTATAATGAGGTTTCTCCCTATAAAGCGCGATACTCTGATGAGTCACACGCTCATCTTCGTACCGAGCTACTTCGACTACGTGCGTCTCAGGAACTACTTCAAGAAGGAGGATATCAGCTTCGTGCAGATATGCTAGTACTCCAAGGTAAGGGAGAGTGTTGTATAAGGAGGTTTCTCCCTATAAAGCGCGATACTCTGATGAGCCACACGCTCATCTTCGTACCGAGCTACTTCGACTACGTGCGTCTCAGGAACTACTTCAAGAAGGAGGATATCAGCTTCGTGCAGATATGCGAGTACTCCAAGGTAAGGGAGAGTGTTGTATAAGGAGGTTTCTCCCTATAAAGCGCGATACTCTGATGAGCCACACGCTCATCTTCGTGCCGAGCTACTTCGACTACGTGCGTCTCAGGAACTACTTCAAGAAGGAGGATATCAGCTTCGTGCAGATATGCGAGTACTCCAAGGTAAGGGAGAGTGTTGTATAAGGAGGTTTCTCCCTATAAAGCGCGATACTCTGATGAGCCACACGCTCATCTTCGTACCGAGCTACTTCGACTACGTGCGTCTCAGGAACTACTTCAAGAAGGAGGATATCAGCTTCGTGCAGATATGCGAGTACTCCAAGGTAAGGGAGAGTGTTGTATAAGGAGGTTTCTCCCTATAAAGCGCGATACTCTGATGAGCCACACGCTCATCTTCGTGCCGAGCTACTTCGACTACGTGCGTCTCAGGAACTACTTCAAGAAGGAGGATATCAGCTTCGTGCAGATATGCGAGTACTCCAAGGTAAGGGAGAGTGTTGTATAAGGAGGTTTCTCCCTATAAAGCGCGATACTCTGATGAGCCACACGCTCATCTTCGTGCCGAGCTACTTCGACTACGTGCGTCTCAGGAACTACTTCAAGAAGGAGGATATCAGCTTCGTGCAGATATGCGAGTACTCCAAGGTAAGGGAGAGTGTTGTATAAGGAGGTTTCTCCCTATAAAGCGCGATACTCTGATGAGCCACACGCTCATCTTCGTACCGAGCTACTTCGACTACGTGCGTCGCAGGAACTACTTCAAGAAGGAGGATATCAGCTTCGTGCAGATATGCTAGTACTCCAAGGTAAGAGAGAGTGTTAGAGAATTTTATTATTATTATTGATTCCAATATTCCTATTTAATTAAGTACCTTAGTGAATGGAGGTTTTCGTGAAGATCGTAACAATGATCCTTGTTTTATTGTGTGTTCTTTTCTCAGTCATATATATATATAACTAATACTGGTATAAATTGGTAAAATTTGCATTAACACACACATACTACTTTTCATCCTATCGTTTTCAGGGTAAACCAGTGTTCTCAAAACGTGATATTTTTACGATTGCGCTGTGATTGAGACATCTTAAAATTTCTCAGACCAGATATTTTGCAAGGGATGTGATATATAATTAGTGTGATTTTATGGTAGATAAGCTCTGATTATTTCAAAAACTTTTAATTATTTCACAGGATGGCAAGATAGCCCGCGCTCGAGACATGTTCTTCCACACGGAGGCGCATTTCCTGCTGTACTCGGAGCGCGTGCATTTCTTCCGGCGGCTGCGGGTGAAGGGCGTCCGGCACATCATCTTCTACCAGCCCCCCACCTACCCGCACTTCTACTCAGAGATGTGCAATCTCATGCAGGTTTGTAGAAATTGATATTACATTGTTACTAGACGTCTCGTAAAAGCACATTTATCCCTCCCAATCCTCCCATCCATGCCATAAGTGGCACCCGTTCCTCCCGTCTTATACGTCTCTCATGTCCATTCCGTGCCACCCATCCATCCCTTTCCTCCCATCCATCCCTTTCCTCCCATCCATCCCTTTCCTCCCATCCATCCCTTTCCTACCATCCATCCCTTTCCTCCCATCCATCCCTTTCCTCCCATCCATCCCTTTCCTCCCATCCATCCCTTTCCTCCCATCCATCCCTTTCCTCCCATCCATCCCTTTCCTCCCGTCAATCCCGTCCCTCCCGTTCCTCTCGTTTCTCTCGTACTCTTGCGCTCATTTCCTGCTGTACTCGGAGCGCGTGCATTTCTTCCGGCGGCTGCGAGTGAAGGGCGTCCGGCACATCATCTTCTACCAGCCCCCCACCTACCCGCACTTCTACTCAGAGATGTGCAATCTCATGCAGGTTTGTAGAAATTGATATTACATTGTTACTAGACCTCTCGTAAAAGCACATTTATCCCTCCCAATCCTCCCATCCATGCCATAAGTGGCACCCGTCTCTCCCGTTCTTCTCGTCCCACCCATCCATCCCTTTCCTCCCATCAATCCCGTCCCTCCCGTTCCTCCCGTTTTCCTCGTACTCTTGGGCTTATTTCCTGCTGTACTCGGAGCGCGTGCATTTATCCCTCCCAATCCTCCCATCCAGTCCATAAGTGGCACCCGTTCCTCCCGTCCTACTCGTCTCTCATGTCCATCCTGTCCCACCCATCCATCCCTTTCCTCCCGTCAATCCCGTCCCTCCCGTTCCTCCCGTTTCCCTCGTACTCTTGGACTCATTTCCTGCTGTACTCGGAGCGCGTGCATTTCTTCCGGAGGCTGCGGGTGAAGGGCGTCCGGCACATCATCTTCTACCAGCCCCCCACCTACCCGCACTTCTACTCAGAGATGTGCAATCTCATGCAGGTTTGTGGAAATTAATATTACATCATTATTAGACTACTAAGGCTAGGGAGATGATGATGATGATGATTTTAGACTACTGGACTGATGCTGGACTGGAAGCGAGAGAAAAACATAGAATGTATCAGCTGTATTTCCTCCTGGGCATGCTGTAAAAACCAGCTAAGGAATCCGAGGGTTTCTGTATATTGCAATTTAGGCGATGGGCTGACAACCTGTCACTACAGCAATATACCTACAAATCTATCTTAAATAACCCTCAAAACTTTGTCAGACGTGGCGGAACGACATTTGCTTAGGTAGTTTACGCTCTGCCTACCCCATTGGGGATAAAGGCGTGATTATATGTATGTATGTATAAGACTACTGGACCCGGAAAATCTCTCCTACCCGCTAAAGTGGAGCCACATTATTCCTTTCCGTTCCTCCCACCCACTTACAAGTCTCACCTGCCCGTCCCGTTCGGGAGGAACGTCCTCAGTTTTACATACATATAATCACGCCTTTATCCCTAATGGGGTAGGCAGAGCGTTAACGACCTAAACGAAGGTCGTTCCGCCACGTCTGACAACATTTTGAGGGTTATTTAAGATAGGTTTGTACGTATATTGCTATAGTGACAGGTTGTCAGCCCATCGCCTAAATTGCAATATACAGAATGAAATGCAGCTGGCACATTCTATGTTTTTCTTTCGCTCCCACTCCAGCATGGAATAATATTCCTTTCTATTGAAAAAGAGTAGCTTATGTGTTAATCCAAATCATTGTCTTGTCACCTTCATCATTTGCATATAAATTTTGCGTGTTGTAGCAAGAAACGTTCATCTATCCATATTTTTATTTTTTCGTTGAACTATGTTTATGATGATGTCACCACTTTCTACCCCTACCTCACTGTATTTCATACATACATACATATAGTCACGTCCTTTATCTCTAATGGGTTAGGCAGAGCGTAAACGACTAAACAAAGGTAGTTTCGCCACGTCTCACAAAGCTTTGAGGGTTATTTAAGATAGATTTGAAGGTATATTGCTTAGTGACAGGTTGTCAGCCCTTAGATGGTTTTTACAGCATGCCCGGGAGGAAATGCATCTGGCACATTTCTCGCTCCCAGGCCAGCATGGAAGAATTCAAATAATCTGATGACTAAATAATATGCATTAATCTTTTATTGTTTGCTATTAAACACACTTTTTTCTTACATACATACATACATATAATCACGCCTTTATCCCTTACGGGGTAGGCAGAGCGTTAAACGCCTCGCAATAGGCGCTTCCGCCACGTCTGACAAAAATTTGAGGGCCATTTTAGGTTGTAATTTGTATTGCTATAGTGACAGGTTTTCAGCCCATCGCCTAAATTACAATACAATAACCCTCGAGTCCCCTTTACTGACTTTACATACTTTGCTGGCTTTTCTTACATAGCATACATAAAATCACGCCTTTATCCCTTACGGGGTAGGCAGATCATAAAACGCCTCGTGAAAGGCGCTTTCGCCACGACTGAATTTCCTCACACTTTTTTGCTTTCCCAGGAATCGAACCAGAACAAGTACGGTGGCAGCGAGTGCAACATGTCGGTGACGGTGCTGTGGTGTCAGTATGACGTCACGAGGATAGCTTCAGTGCTGGGAAGCTCCCGGGCGGCCAACATGGCGCGATCGGACAAGCCGGTGCACATGTATATGACGGGAGATTAGACATGTTAGTACTTACTAATTGTTATTTTATTTCGTTGTTGTACATGTTAATCGGCAACTAAGCGTACCCAAGTATTCACTGAAATAAAATGGGCTGCAGCCCTCGTCATAAAAAAAATATCATAATTCACTAAAAACACATTCAATTGAAAATCAATGAAGGTCATTTAGAACCTCATAAGGTTGCAACTTATAGTTTGTTGTAGTCAGATAGAAAATTTGCGAAAAACGGCCTCTTTTAGCACTTTTACTATCTGTAATTGCAGTGAACACTGAATTATTAATTTATTTATAGCTTAAAATAAACTTCAATACCTAAACTTTAATCTGATTGTGAGTAATGATTTTTTTTTACTGAAGAGGGCGCTAGCGTGCACCGGGGATCCCCTTAAGTTGTTTTTTATGCGGCTTAGCGTGTTATGCGTCCAGACGGAGTTGTGGCGTAAGTTTATACGCAAGGAAGGTTTTACGGGAATTATCAGTAAACCACAAATCGGTAAAACACTTATTATGTCCGGATATTTTGATAGATGACATGCGCGCGCCATACCCGCTAAGCGTACGCACAATGTGACCCACAATCCGGCGCGGAGTGTGACGTATATCGGACTGGGGAGGCGAGGTGAATGGCCATTCTGTATCTAGTACTATTACATATTCTGTGCTTTGGGTGAAATAAAAATGCGTACCGGTAAGCGGGATAGAACAAACCTAGTCAAATAAGTATCCTAAATACATTACATTATTATTTTTCATGTAAACTTTATTGTTTTCAGACAATCAAAATGGTCATATTTACTTCTAAGGATCAAATAGCCGGCATATATTTAGTGAATATGACGTCGGCTACAAAACTCTGATGACAAGGTTTTACAGAATTAATATAACTACGACTATGATTTTATTTGACCTTAGCTTTTGGAAAATGACCATTTGAGTTACTTTTGACACGAAAATAAAAAGTTAAAAACTATGTTAATTATTTTACTTGTAGGAAATATTTAATAGCTTAATGTAGCTAGGTTGCTACGTTATTCCTTGCTCGAAATACAATGTATTTATGGAATAAACTGTATAGTTTAGCAGTAGATATATTTTATACTTGTAAATATATATACGTTTTTTTGTAGATATATCTTTTATTTACTGTAGTACCCTTCCTCATTAATATGCGGGGTGTAAGGGACAGCGTTCAGCAAACTGATAGGGGTTGCTCAATCAACGAAACTGAACAGCTATCAGCATGTTTTTTTTTCAGGAAGTAAAGCTTTTCCATACAAATTGTCTGACCCAGCTGGTTATTTTGTATGGGAAGGTCAATTTTTTTCATCTCCTGAAAGGATTTCCTGGTGAACGTTGTTCAGTTTCGTTATCTGAGCAACCCTTATCAGTTTACGGGACGCTGTCCCTTACACCCGGTATTATCAATATTTATAGACGTATATTTCTATTTAGATAAAAATAAAACACAGTCATTCATAAGGTAAAATTTTAATATAATTTTACAATCACATTCGATTGATCAATTTGGTATAAGTACGTACACATGTAAATATAATAATTTAACAATTAAATCCGACAAACTCAACATCTAATACAGATTTAAACATACATTTAGACAAGGCCTTGTTTGCTTTAGGAGTATACAGATGTCCAAACAGATACTTGCCAAACACCGTTTTGTATTCAATGGTGCCGAGTCTGTTGAAGACACGACTTGATTTATTTTAATTTTGTCCAGTCGCTATAATTTGGCTAAAATAGAGACAGCAACACAACAGCTGATTATATTTCCGTCAAAGTGACGCCTAATATAAGACGGCGTGCCTAGATGGTGTGTGTCGTCTTATTATAAAAATATATATATGTATATATACTCTCCTGCATAAGATCTTAAGGAGAAGGGGGTGACTGAAAATCAGCGCTACGTAGTGTCGTGCAGCGACTCTACGCATGCATAAAGCTGAGTCACTCCCTTTTGCCTGATTTGATAGTTTTAAGTTAGGTTATGTCTGAAATGTATTTGTTTTTTTTATAGGGCAATAAATTATTTTTTTATCTTAATCTTTTATCTTATACTTTATTGCATAAACACAAGAGAAATGTTATTTACAAACATGGTGTGTAAGGGCGAACTTATCTCTATGAAGATATATCTTCCAGCCAATAAGGTAGTAAGAGAAGTTATACATATTATACAGGATTGTAATCAGCTGTTATATTGCTGTCTCTAGTTTAGTAACAGGACCAAACTAAAAGAAGGTAATTTATTTGTATAACAGAATCGGCACTAATATGAGTATTATAATCTTGATTTTATGTTTATCTGCGCTTTGTATAACAATTTTAGTACAATAATATTTATTATATCAATAATTATTTATTTTAATGAATTTTAGGTAAATACATCTAAATGAAATATGATCTACAGAGTGAATATTATTAGCAAGAGAAGGTATTCTATGCATAATGAAAGTAAGATCCATGCTGGTCTGGGAGCAAGAGAAAAACATAGAATGTGCCAGCTGCATTTTCTCCCGGGCATGCTATAAGAAACAGCTAAGGGATCCGAGGGTTTCAGTATGTTGTAATTTAGGCGATAGGCTGACAACTTGTCACTACAGCAATGTGCCTACAATTCTATCTTAAATGATCCTAAAATATTTGTCAGACGAGGTGGGCCGACCTTTGTTTGGGTCGTTTACGCTCTGCCTACCCCATTATGGATAAAGGCGAGATTATATGTATGTATGTATAAAATTAAGATCCTACCTTAGATTTGTTTCCTTTCATGTAAATTGCATTTTTCTAAAGATCAAGCGAATCTGCTTATAATTTTCACCCTGTTAAAATTTTCATGTAGGTACTTTTATTCAAATGAAGTAAATAAATGAGATCAGGAGATATAACTCCAGTTAAGTCGTAAAAATATCGCTACTTAGTAAGTATATAAATATCTACTTCAATATCTTAAAAGTCTATTAGGCATCTATTTAGGAAATGAGACGAGTCATGCACTAGGAAATTGCCTACTTACATCTATAATTCTATTGAAAATTCTGAAGTCTTTAGTATGAGTTGGATAGAACTCGCAAAATGAAAGTCTGTCTCGATAGGATTCTTCAAAAGGCCTGAATTAGTCTCAAGCCTGATTTGAATTATGATACAGGGCAACTCTCAAGCCTTCATATTTTATTTTCTGCCAACGTTTTTAGAGCTTTAATTTCAATAATAAAGTAAGCTCTTTTAATTTCAAAACCTTGCGTCATATGCGAGTCCCTGATGTTCCTACTTCAACTAGAAGTCTAGAATTTTCAAAGGTATTAAATACACTTTGGTGTTTCGTCGTCAGCCTTCCCGAGCCTTTGGCGCCAACTATAACTCTCTGCCTACCCCTTAAGGGATAAAGGCGTGATTGCATGTATCACTGTCTTATTAATTAGGGCGGCAATGATAAGCTCGATATCCGCTCGAATGGACGTTTTCTTGTTTCTTCATTCCTTACTTGTATTTAAGATAATATTTATTTATTTGGATTTTTTTTGTGTTACGGAAGTTTGTGTGTACTAACTATTGTCTTATTCATTATCTAAGGCATTAATTTGATTGCTTATAGTAAGATTAACATTCGTTGTGAAGTCACTACTTAGGTATTGCTTATAGGTGATAGAGTAAAGGGAAAAATGTTGAAACTATAGTGGAACTAGCTAGGTGAGTGTATTATTTTTATTTCACTGATGATTATAATATAGATACTAGGTTCATTTTGATGATATTTGGTTGGTGTTATATAGCAAAGTATGATAGTAATGTGCGTACCTTTATTATAATCATAGAGTAGTTTCTTCGAGCTTTATACCTTTATAATAAGCTCTTGCCTTTCCGTATACAAGGAATATTACCATGGTTTAGTTGTAGTAAGCTCTAATCTGCAAATAAATGTTTTCATTTCATTTCATTTTCATTTCAGTAATTCTCACTTAGTTTTAGAATAAAGGTAAACAAAGTTTCATGGCTTTTTTATCAAAAATACATTTCAAAAATAAATGATACGTGTTGGAAAATTAGTTAGATTACTAGAATACTATTTCATTATGTTACCATATCTAATAGCAAAAACTTATTTAAGAAACAAGATCTTTAATTAAAAGACATGAAACTTTGTTTGCCTTAATTCTAAAACTGAGTTCAAAAATATTATAGTATAGTTTATTCTTAATATTCACTGGTGGAAACCGCCAAGTAAGGAAGTTTGATTTAGGAGCACTAACTAAAATCTTCACATTTGACACTTTGTCATACGGTGTGTAAGTCCGTATAAGTCCATAACACTCCCGGCTAAGGGCGCCGTACGTTGTATTTGATAGTCGACACATGTTTCCAATATTCTCATATCGACTGCAATAAATATGGTAACAAGTTCTTGGTAGAGACACGACTGAAAAATAAATAAGAGCTTCAAAAGCTCTGAGCTTTTCTTTTTCGTAAAAAAATATATGATCGAGCAAAACCTCTCAAAAAGTTGCTTATTGACATTCGATTTTTGAACAAATATACTTAGCATTTTATAATTTTATTTGCGATTTGTTTGCTTTCAAGATGTAACTCTGCTCTAGGTCAGATCTGACCAAAATAGGATCAACTAACTATTAAGCAAATTCAGCAGCCTAAAAGTCTTTGTATTTTAGCTAAAATCTTGTGTCCTAGATGAAAAACTTCATCAATGTAATTTAGTTATGCGAGGTTCAGCATCATATTCGGCATTTCCTAATTGCAATTTTCCAAAAGAACGTTTCAAATGTCATGACTTCGGATATTTCGTACGGCACCCTCGCGTCTCGTTCTACCGTTGATCAGTCGCGTTCACCTCAAGAGGCAGGGGACTGGTTATATTCAGGTCTTCCACTGTCTCCAGGGTGCTGTCAGTGCTGTTGTTGAGCTCCCAGGGGGCGTCAGGGGGGTTTGAGTCGGGGGGCTCGGGGGGAAGGCTGGTTGTGAGGTTCGATGACGTCATCGCCTCGCTCACTGTGCTATCGCCTCCTCCTGTGAACAATTTGCTAGGATTAGTTGGATGACGTAAGCATAATAGAAGTAATTGAGCATGTTTGACATCGGTAACGAAGTTATTTGTATTCGGTATGGGACGCGAGGGCTTAGGTTTATAGCTTCAGTACAAATTGTTGTAGATTTGCAATGTGTTAGATAATTATTTTATTGTTGGAGCTTGGTTTTTTAATAATGTTGTAAAGTTAAGTACCTATACTTAAAATAATCATTTATAAACTTGCGATTGGAAAAAATTATAATAATTCAGATCGATAAACCGGAAGGTATTGTTATGAGGTTATCCAGGAAATAGATTATCTTCTCTTGCGATCTAAAAACAGATCTTTCTTCGTAGAATTCAGTCAAGGGCAAATGAAAAACTGTAGTTGAATTCATGAATATTTATCGTAAAAGTAGGAAAACTGTGCAGGATTTCCAGTTACTACTCCCTAATGTACATTTTCTGTCTTTATTTACATCTGCACGCGCCGAGGAAATATAGACAAATTCCCGTAAATATTTAGAGAAAACTTCTGAAGCTGCACAGGCTACGAAAAACAGCGAATAGACTTTTGGACATTTACGATGTAAGTGATTTACTGCTCGCGAGCTATTTTTCCGCCCGCGGTTTTGCCCGCAGCTTAAAAGAGTTTTCCTGTCCTATTTTATTCATATTCGTGCCCATTTGCCCATTTCCGATCCGTCCAGTTGTTCAAGCGTGTCTGATATTTATAAAATGATCTCAAGATTGAGAGCAATATTAAGTATGGATTTGACAAGTCATTATGTACTGAAATGACATTTCTGATGAGCTCAAACTCGCTGTCAGTCTCAAGTGCTGATTGTAAATACTAAACGAAGTAACGAATATTCATACTTCGCATTTATAATATTAGTGCGATTTGAGTCGGTACGGTAGTTCTCAGCAGGATGTATGTAGCCGCAATATGGTGCAATTTTACTTCGTTCTACGATTGATTTACTTACTAGTTTTTATGACTATTCAATAGCAAGGTGAAGTAGATTTGTGTGTTTACGAAAATAGTATTTTTTGTATGATGCAAAAGTTATTTTTATTCTTTACGTGTTTTTATATTACGGATACACTAACTAACTGAGTATTTGTTGTAAGACAGGAAAGAAATCAAAATGTGTAATGTTTAATTAATTTGGCGAACGTTACACAGACTTGCCGAGCTGAAAATTTGGTTTAAATTAAAAATTAATGACAAGTGTGTCAATCACATATTATTTTATTTTTTTAATCAAACACATTCGCGTCGCGCACGAATCAAGCTTCTAGCTTCTACTCCAATAGAAAAATATCAATAATGTGTTTTTTATTACATACAGTCATACAGAAAGTCCGTCTATTTACGTTTTTAAAAAGAGATTAAAAGAGCACTTCTTATCTGAACAAGTTTAATGTATGTATTTATGTATTGTAGTTTATGTATCTATTATGCATGTACGTATATATATACGATATATAACTATTAGATATATATGTATTGTTTGATTTAATCTTATTGATTTATTATTTTTACGTTTAATACTTCTACTTCATGTATTTTAGAGTAATTTTTAGTTTACATTGCATTGTATTTGTTTTGCCCTTAAAATGTTTCTCATTCTCTGAACTGCCAGTGGGTTAGCTGGAAGAGATCTCTTCATAGAGATAAGTTCGCCCTTGCATACCTTTCTGTAAACTTCATTTCTTGTATTTTAATGCAATTCTTCTTCTGTCGAGTGGGTATCGAGTCTATGGACCCGATGAACCCTGGTGTCAGAGTTTTTAAATCGCCTAGTAGCACAACTATCAAAAAAAGAAAAAGACCCCTTTCGGGTCAACAACCCGTATTCTTTCCGTGTCATAACCTCCACCGGGCTCATCAATCACTGCCCTGCATCGTATCACTTTTCCAGCCAGTTCAACTGCCGCCATTAAGTTGAATCGAAAATTCTTGACCTGATTCCTCGCCCGTGCTCCATCGGGCCGCGGCTTTTGCAACGAAGCTTTCTATACAATGCCAGTATAAAGAACTGTATAATTCTATGGTAGGTATAAAGAGTCTTAGAAATCTGGAGAAATCGGGTGTCTTCTTATTTTTTGGCAATTACGAATAAGTAGTTGTTCCATGCTGGACTGGGAGCGAGAGAAAAACATAGAATGTGTCAGCTGCATTTCCTCCCGGGCATGCTGTAAAAACCAACTAAGGGATCCGGGGGTTTCTGTATATTGCAATTTAGGCGACAGGATGACAACCTGTCACTACAGCAATATACCTACAAATCTATCTTAAACAACCCTCAAAACTTTGTCAGAAGTGGCGGAATGACCTTTGTTTAGGTCGTGTACGCTCTGCCTACCCCATTAGGGATAAAGGCGTGATTATATGTATGTATGTATGTAGTTGTTCCAGACAAAAAAAGTAAAGATGGAAAACCACATTGCAGGAGGTAATTAATTACTAAGTTAGATGCAGCACAATATTCCTATAATCCGAATATAAATACAACCTATATATTTTTATATCATAGACCGCAAACTTAGAGCATTAAACGCTCTAAGACCGCAAAGCCTCATTATTGTAGCTTTACTAAACATGTATAGAGAGGTATGTCCCTATTTTCATATTTATTTAACTATTTATTGTACACAATAAAAGACATGGAAGGATGTGATCTCTGCCTACCCCTCCGGGAAAGAGGCGTGACGTTATGTATGTATGTATGTATAAAAGACATGAAAAAACACAAAGAAAAAAGATATGACAGGCACTGCTTATTTCTATGAAGAAATTTCTTACAGCAGACCTACGGAAGTGAGATTTGATGTCCAGATGCGGATATAACGTGCACAATAATGTTACTATCAATAGATTAACTTCCATGCTGGACTGGAAGCGTGAGAAAAACGTAGAATGTGCCAGCTGCATTTCCTCCCGGGCATGCTGTAAAAACCAGCTAAGGGATCCGAGGGTTTCGGTATATTGCAGTTTAGGCGATAGGCTGACAACCTGTGACTACAGCAATATACCTACAAATCTATCTTAAATAACCCTCAAAACTTTGTCGGACGTGGCGGAAGCGGAACGACCTTTGTTTAGGTCGTTTACACTCTGCCTACCCCATTAGGGATAGAGGCGAGATTATATGTATGTATCAATAGAATATTACGATAACATAAAAATACAGTATAAAGTATAACCTTCTGTCTTTGCACTTAAATTGAAAAGACCCTGTATTCGGATATCAGCACGTTATTCGGAGCAATCGAACGAACAGATTTATATGTTATAAACATGATCAGCGATCGCGCGTTGGATAATGTAACACGCTGCCATAGCTCACAGGATTCAGCTATTTATAGAGTGGGTAATTGCATAGAATATATAATAGTACATACATACATACATATAATCACGCCTTTATCCCTAATGGGGTAGGCAGAGCGTACACGACCTAAACAAAGGTCGTTCCGCCACGTCTGACAAAGTTTTGAGGGTTGTTTAAGATAGATTTGTAGGTATATTGCTATAGTGACAGGTTGTCAGCCTGTCGCCTAAATTGCAATATACAGAAACCCTCGGATCCCTTAGCTGGTTTTTACAGCATGCCCGGGAGGAAATGCAGCTGGCACATTCTATGTTTTTCTCTCACTCTCAGTCTAGCATGGAAGTAAGTAATATATAATAGTACTAGGTAGTAATTGTAACTGAATGGTAATGTTAGTTACTGCAATCGATTCGAATTTTAAAATAAATACCGGTTGTAAGGGACAGCGTACCGTAAAATGATTGTTTAGGGGTACGTTCAGAGCCGCTTAACTGATCGAATTTAGCCAAGTGAAAAAGTATCCAGCTGAATTTCCTCCCGGGAATGCTGTAAAAACCAGCTAAGGGATCCAAGGGTTTCTGTACATTGCAATTTAGGCGATAGGCTGACAAAACTGTCTCTACAGCAATATACCTACAAATATATCTTAAACAACCCTCAAAACTTTGTCAGACGTGGCGGAACGACTTTTGTTTAGGTAGTTTACGCTCTGCTTACCCCATTAGGGATAAAGGCGTGATTATATGTATGTATGAAAAAGTATTCTGTCCGTTCAGAGGCGCCTATCAGACAAACGGACAAAATATCGACTAGGGGAACTTAATCCGGCCCGTTCAGAGACAGACAGAGACGTCTATCATTGGTTTGGATGTCTTGTAATTTTGACAGTGAGAGGTAGACAAAAAATCGTACGGTTTAAATCTTATACTGGTCGACTGAACGCACCCCAGTCAACGAAACTGAACAACCTTCACAATAAAATTCCATCAGGATTTTTTTTTTTAAATTGCCTTCCCCATACAAACATTTACAATTGGGTTTATCAAAGGTTGACTGGAAGAGATCCCTTAACGGGATAAGTCCGCCTTTGTGCCACTATTGTCTTAATCTTCTGGTATTTTAGTTTTAAGATTTTCTAGGTACAATAAAGAGCTTACATACATATATACATACATACAAACTATCTAATCGAGGTGGTCATTATGTATATGTATTTTTTCATTTCTTTAAATAAGTTTCGTTGACAGAGCAACCCCTATTAGTTTATAGAAAACTTACCTTACACCCGGTACAATTTTCTTTAGAGTCTAGTTTGATTTCGAATGTAAAGACATGGCAGCGGTAATCGTTTGTTTTGATATGGACGTGCATTAAGAGGAGGAGGTATATTGAGTAAATTGTGAAATTTCTTCCATGCTGGACTGGAAGCGAGAGAAAAACATCGAATTTGCCAGCTGCATTTCCTCCCGGGCATGCTGTAAAAATCAGCTGGGGGATCCGAGGGTTTCAGTATATTGCAATTTAGGCGATGGGCTGACAACCTGTCACTACAGCAATTTACCTACAAATCTATCTTAAGTAACCGTATGCAATAAACTGTTAAATGAATAACCCTCAAAACTTTGTCAGACGTGGCAGAGCGACCTTTGTTTGGGTTGGGCTCTGCCGTAAGGGATAAAGGCGTGATTATATGTATTATACGTGAAAGAAAGAGATCTGATCAGATATGGACGTAGAAGGAGAGAAAGAAAGTAAAAGTGTGAATGGCTTGTGTTAAAGACTACTTTGTTATTTAAATTACAATACGCTGTCTGCCACCGGACACCGGACACCCTTTATGTACAATAAATAGTTAAATAAATAAAAAATCCAAAAGTTGAGTATTATTCGTAGAGGAATAATCTTCAAAGTACCTACTGAATGCTTGGCTACATAATGTAGTTTAAAGGTAGGAAGTAGATTCAGAACCAGAACTAAAGACCGGTAATAACTTACAGCATTCGGTTATTCCTGGAGTTATTGCTACTCAACATTTATTATGTATGCCTTGCATGATTGAGCACATCATTTTGAATTTGACTTCTACAATCTTGAACTCCACAGCCACGCATTAGAATCACATTAAGGTGACTAAGTGTATCTACGGCCTATTATCATCACTACATAGTATAAGACAAAGTCGCTTTCTCTGTCCCTATATCCCTATGTATGCTTAGATCTTTAAAACTACGCAACGGATTTTGATGCGGTTTCTTTTAATGGATAGAGTGATTCAAGAGGGAGGTTTATATGTATCATCATCTCCCTAGCCTTATCCCGTATCTTACGGGGACGGCTACCTAATCTAGGGGATTGAACGAGGGTACTGGTTTTTACACAGAGCGACTGCCATCTGACCTCCGCAACCCAGAAGGGAAACCAGACCCAATCCTAGATTAGGTCAGAGTTTTCAAGCCGCCAATGCTTAGCACTGGCCTCTGATATGGCTTAACGACTAATATCTACGGTATTAAACGATATTAACCGGGACCAACGGCTTAACGTGCCTTCCGAAGCACGGAAAAAGCGCCGAATAAACGTACATATGAAATTCGAAAACCGAAAAACACATTGGTACGTGGTGGGATTCGAACCACGATCTCCCGCTCAGGAGGCAGCGGCCCTATCCACTACACCATCGGGCTCTTATATTTTCGGGAGGTTTATATGTATAATACATGCATAATATAGTAGAGAAACTCTGATAATTTCCGTGCGAAGCCGGGGCGGGGCGCTAGTACGATACAAATTACAAAATTATTTTTTTCTCAAGTCCAACAAAATAAACTTTAAAAATAGACCTCGGGCGGGCAATGATAACATATTTATTTATTTACTATCGTAACACTAAGCGATAAACAAGTGTTATTCATAATGAAAACTGATCGGCTTGCTTGTTTGTTTTGAAAGGAGGGTTAGCCCTCGACGTTTCGATCCTATACGAGGATCTTCATCAGGAACACCAGGCGCAGCGATCAGCGAACCGCAGTCGAAGGTTGCACATAGTGGGCGGTAGAGTGTGTCTTTCTTCTCTCCTGTTGAAGATCCTCGTATAGGATCGAAACGTCGAGGGTTCCTTTCAATACAAACAAGTAAGCCGTTAAGTTTTCATTATATTTACAATCGGTAAAAACTCCAGGTTAAACTCTATCTGATAATAAAATTTTATCCAAATATATTAGTTATAGGCACAAGTTAGAGGTATTCATAACTAAGTATTCTTTTCTTCATCCTTTATTTGCAACGAGAAGGATAAGCTTCTCAACCCTTCTCCCAATTATTTCAGTAGCCGAGTAGCCTGTTGTCATAAGAACCTGCAGAGGTGCAATTACCTCAGCCCCTCGCGGCACTTGACTTACCCCAGCGTTAAGAGCTACACACATGCTTACATGACTTTATGCAAGCTTTATGTCAATACATACATACATACATACATAAAATCACGCCTTTATCCCTTACGGGGTAGGCAGAGCATAAAACGCCTCGTGAAAGGCGCTTTCGCCACGTCTGACAAAAATTGAGGAACTTTTTAGATTGTAATGTGTATTGCTGTAGTCACAGGTTGTCAGCCCATCGCCTAAATTACAATATACTGTAACCCTTGAATCCCTTTTGCTGACTTCTACAGTATGCCCGGGAGGAAGGGCAGCTGGAACAGTCTATGTTTTCTTATCTTTCCCAGTCCAGCATGGAAGAAAATATAGGTATAGCTGTTTAAAAATGTTCTATAGTGGTTCTATATTTATTCCTGAACATAAATATAGAGTACTTGTTTATCTTGTTTATTAGTTTGAGTACTTACTAAAAATAACCCTGTTCAAGTAGATAGAATAAAAGTTCTAGCAACAATTTAGATCTTCCATTGCTGATGGTAATAAAATAATTTACAGAACATTTCGACTAAAGTATACTTAGTATATACTTCCATGCTGGACTGGGAGAGATAGAAAAACATAGAATGTTCCGGCTGCCCTTCCTCCCGGGCATGCTGTAGAAGTCAGCAAAAGGGACTCGAGGGTTACAGTGTATTGTAATTTAGGCGATGGGCTGACAACCTGTCACTATAGCTATACTCATTACAATCTAAAATTGCCCTCAATTTTTGTCACACGTGGTGTAAGCGCCTTTTACGAGTTGTTTAACGCTCTGCCTACTCCGTAAAGGATAAAGGCGTGATTTTATGTATGTATGTATGTTTCGACTAAAGTTGATATACTATATTTCTAGACAGTTTAAACGGTTGTATGTTTAACTGTTTGTTCGATTTGGTATACCTAGATACCTACAGCAAGAGATGGGCTTAGTTTTAATCAATTCTAATCCAATGCCACAGTTTAGTGTGAGATGTTAGTCAGAGCTATCAAACTTCTAATAACTTTGAATCGCTCAGCTCAGTTTCGACGTGGGTTTGGGTGCTTGTTTGTACTTTACAACTGTATTAAACACTTGAAGTGGCTCGCTTCCAGACTTTATGCTCCAAGCTTGATGCAAAGCCTGTTTAAGTGCCAGCCCATCAAACAGACTCCTATTACTGCTCTTGCTTACTTGTCTCAAAGAACAGTCTGCATTGCAGTGTTCCATTTTCGGAAACAAAAGACCTAGTTTAATAGCTACCACGTGCTACATAATATCCTTCCTACACGACGACGCGCGACGGAGCATATCGGTTTTAAAGGTTCAAACTTTTTGTCTGGATATCTAGCTTTTCGCTCGTGTTGTCTGAAATCAGTGTAAAACGACATTATAGAAAGAAATATCTACATACGTACATATAATCACGCCTTTATCCCTTATGGGGTTAGCAGAACGTAAACAAAGGTCGTTCCACCACATCTGACAAAGTTTCGAAGATATATTTGTAGAACATATTGTCAGCCCGTCGCCTAAATTACGAAACCCTCGGATCCTTTACCTGGTTCTTACAGCATGTCCGGGAGGAAATGCAGCTGGCACATTCTATTGGAACTCTCGCTCCCAGGCCAACTTGGAAGAAATATGTCTAGTATATTCTATACATTGAGATGTACTTTATCGATTTAAATAGTTACGTAAGATAACACCAATAAATCTTAATTACTAGGAAATAGCTTATTTCGATTCACAGCTGAGATTCGTAAATTAGCGTAAATAGATTGATTCATCTCCAATGCTCTATCTCAACCTATTTTCAGTGTGATAGATTCCGTTTCATCTTTTTTATAATCATCACGCCCAAAGACTATGTTATAATTAATTTCTTTCTTTAAATAGATGTGTTTGTATTTTCTCGGAAGGCAACCTTTGTTGTAGGTTCCCGGATCGAGAATAAACAGTTTTGATCGTGGCCGTGACTGGCTGAACATCAAACGGATTTATTTTACATGCTTTTCATGCCGTGCCATGACCTCAGGCCCTGATATTCATAATGCGTTCCACTTACAGTATTAGTCAGCGTAGCTAAAATAGAATTACTTAAATTCTGAGTGGTTTTGTATGAGAGTACAACATTGATGTCCTAGACGATGCGTATCTATGAGTCTCACGTGCATTTCAAATTACAATAAATATTGTCAATCTTTAGCGGTATAATACATACACATACATATAATCACGCCTTTATCCCTAATGGGGTAGATAGAGCGTAAACGACCTAAACAAAGGTCGTTCCGCCATGTCTGACAAAGTTTTGAGGGTTATTTAAAATAGATTTGTACGTATATTGCTGTAGTGGCAGGTTGTCAGCCCATCGCCTAAATTGAAACTGAAACCCTCAGATCCCTAAGCTGGTTTTTACAGCATGCTCGGGAGGAAATGCAGCTGGCCCATTCTATTCTCTCTCACTCCCAGCCCAGCATGAATAATAACAAATAATACATATTTCTTATTCAAATAAACCACCCGTTCCATTCGGCCACACACGTACCTAATGTTTATTTCTTCGTAAAAAAAAAAACGTAAAAACAAAATTACTAAAGGAAAATTTCAGCCAAAACTCTGAATATTTTAATCATTACGTAAAAAATTCATGCTTTTTACGGTAATAATATCATCGTCATTCCGCTTCCTCGCCGTTCAAAAATCTTATTTACCATTACAAGCAAAATTGTGTTTCATGCCATTAGGGTGCCCATAACCACAGAGTTTTCTGGGATAATGTCGGTAATTATTTTACCCGCATCCTGATGGCTAACCGCGTGAAAGTACCTTTTATTTACCATTAGCAGGCCGGCCGGGGGATTAGGTAACACTTATAGGGGTAGCCAAACATTTGCAATTTTCTGGACAAAAGTGAAATACTACATTCATTTTTATTTTTTATGTGAGAAGAAACGCGTAATCGAGGAATTCTCGTCCAACGCTGTATCTGTTTATCTGTGTTTATTAAATATTATTGGCAACAAACATTTTTTAGTTGTATTCTGTAAACATCTTAATGGTTTTATTTTTGCATTTATGTTCTAACTTAAGCCACCGGACCGTTTTAAGACTAGTCTGATAAAAGGGAAGATGCAATGTTATGTAATATTTTTCTTTTGATTTTAAAGGATTCCATTTAGAAGTAACCACAAAAATAAAAACAAAATTAAAACATTGCAAATTATCGGAAAAAATGCTGTTTTAAATTGACAGTTTAAATGGAACCTATACCTATGGTTCCGATGACGTCATTCCTGTCCTGTCACTGGTCGAGGGTTCACAAAAATTGAGAACTACCCCAAACTGTAGGGAGTTTCTAACGGATTGGGGAAAGTTATGAGGACAGCATCGACGCGTGGAAAATGCGGGTAATCCAGGAATTTCGATTCAAAGGACATATTTCTCGCAACTGCCGGGTCCGACTTAGATGACAATTTACACGAAAGTGTAGTAGAGTTACCCTTACATAAATATTTTGCTATTAGTTCAAAGACCAGTTTCGCTCCTTGTCCTTTTTTTAATGTTTTTGTGGCCTTTTCTATATGGAATTCTTTAAAATTAAAAACATTGCATCTTTCCTATTACAGCATGGTCCCCCTCCTCCTATATAAGGAGCTGCGATCTCGTAATCCCCGGAGGAGTGCTAAATCTCACTAAGAGCGTCACCGGCGCTCAGTGTCAATAAAACCCTCAGGGCCTTAGTCGCCAGACCGTTTTAAAAAAGCCTCGTCGAGGCTTAAGGGGGAAACAGACAGAGGTGGCGCCACTTTTCGTAATAAATAAATTGTATCCCGAATACAAACATTTTCATCAATATTTTACGATTCGCTACAACATATTTTTACAACAGGCTGGACTGGGAGCGAGAGAAAAACATAGAATGTGCCGGTGCATTTCCTTCTGGGCATGCTGTAAAACCAGCTAAGGGATCTGAGGGTTTCTGTATATTGCTATTTAGGCGATGAGCTGACAACCAGTCAGTTCTGCAATACACCTACAAATCTCTCATAACCTTCAAAATTTGTCAGACGTGGCGGAACGACCTTCTTTTAGGTCTTTTACGCTCTGCATACCCCATTAAGGATGGAAACGTGATTATATGTATGTATGAGGTAATTTCTCATTTTATTCATTACCTATAATATCATAATTTATAATTAGTATCTAAGGGCCGTATTTAAAATCAGCTCTCATGAGTGACAGCGAGTTTGAGTTCGAATCAGAAATGTCATTACAGTACAAACTGGCCTGACAAATCCTTAATATTGCTCTCAAGTTTTAGATCGCTTTATAAATACGAGGCTTAGTTTTGTATTTCAAACTTATACATGAAACTTGATGAATGTGCAAATCGTATATATACGTATATATTCTTCAACATTCAATTATTTGTATTTATGGCACAATTAATTTATAACGAAAAGTGGCGCCACCTATGCTCTGTTACAACCTTAAGTTGACTTTCAGTCACGCGACGGATTATTTTTATGCAGACGTAATCTGCAATGAGTCACTGGAACATTTAAATAAACAGGACGCTCTTTATGAGGATAAACGACGTGAAATTATAAATCAAGACTTTTTACTTCGCTACATCTGAGGAAAAGGAGAGTTCTGTGTTTTTAATGATTAATTTTAGGTATATATCTACTTATTTGTAGAGCTGCATTTCTTCCCAAGCATGCTGTAAAAACCAGCTAAGGGATCCGAGGGTTTCAGTATATTGTTATTTAGGCGATGGACTAACAATATACGTACAATTCTATCTTAAATAGCCCTCAAAGCTTTGTCAGACGTGGCGGAACGACCTTTGTTCAGGTCGGAGGTTCTATCCCATTAGGGATAAAGGCGTGATTACATGTACGAGTATGTATGTTTTTGTAGAGCGGACATAAACAAAAACATAACTCTAGATGTCCGTTCGTTTTTTGTGTCTCTTTCACGGTTGAAGTCCTAGACTAGAGCAATCAATGTAATTTGGGACAGAGATAGATTAGAAGATCCTGGATACGGTATATTTTATGGGAAAATCGAAAACCCTACTTAAACTCAGGCAAATTCTCGGGAGGAAAAGCTCCATTCACGGAAAAAAACGGAATTTCTTGATTTCATTTTTAACGGGTTCATGAAAGACGATTAATTTTGTTATATTTATAGAGGCGGTAGTTTACCGTGTTTATCGGATACGTTGTAAAATGATGATCGCCGTAAAATGGTAAACGCCATTAAAATTGTTACTGGCATCACTTAAATTTTTACGTCGTAATCGGTCGTTAAATTGTGGCGAAAAGAAAAGTGATTTTTGTGGTTAATAGATACTGACTTGTAAAGGACGTACACATTCTACACACAAAAATCTATGTCTGTTTTGTTGTTACTGTAGTAATAGCGATATTTAGTCAAATCTGTGGAATGCTGCCTAGTTTGTCTTTACCTTGTTTTGCATAAAATATAGATAAGAAATTCTATTGAACAGATTTTTCTAAGCATCACTATGGCCACAGTGTAGGCAGTGCTGACAGTACTATAAGCATTATTTACATAGAAGAAACAACTACTGCAAGTGTTTAGTTTGTGTTACAAGCTAACTCGTAATTAGTCGTGTTAGGACCTAGTCAGTGAGTCTGCTGATGGCCTACGATCTAGAAAACTCTTTGCAGACTGGAATAGGATTAAGAACTAAATCGCTAAGTTTCTAATGAGAGTGAGGGATGGGTTAATTAGGCAGAAACTATAGAGTCTTGATTAAAGCTGCTAGGGATAGTAGAGAAGAGAGGTTCGGTGTAAGTGTGTGACCTACCGGTGTGGGGCATTAAGCATGTGGGCATTGGTGTGGTGCTGGTTTGCTGGTCTACATTGTGAGCCACCTTGCGCTGCGCGTATTGCGCGTCCTTGGGCTCCCAGAAGAAGACGTAGTAGAGGGAGAGCATGATCGCGGCGAGCGACACGCTGAACACATAGATGATGACGGTGAGCACGCGCACGCTCTTCTTGTCCCGCTTGCGCTCGTACAGCGCGTCCAGCACGACCTCGTGCGTGGTGCCGAGCCGCACGGAGCCCGCCGCTGAGCGCACGCTGCCCGACGCGCCCGACCTGCCCGACATCCTCGCCGCGCCGCTGCCAGCTGCCAATGCACCGCCGCCGGTGACGACCGACCGCACTCCGCGACCCGGTAACTGGGGCACGCTTATTGATATGCCCCAGTTCGGGCGCTGCGCCGCGCGCGACTCGCTCGCCTCTCGCCAGGTCACGCCGCCCGTGTCTGCCGCTTGACACCTCCTCGCGCGCACTGCTGCTCCATTATGATGCCCGCCGCTCTCGCCTCCATTTGTTTATCCTTTAATTTCACGCCTTGTCAGAATCTATTCCAGTTCTTCTGACGTAGCCGTACGATCGCGATTCGTCTGTCATGAAGTCGCCCCTGAATTTTCATTGTTTCTCTTAACGAGCGATTACGTTTTCATCAAAGCAACATCGTAAGGTATAAACAGCGATAAACGTTCCGGGAACGGTCACTCGTTTCGCCGAGTTGCACAAACAGTCGGGGCGTGTATTACGGAAATGCGCACTGTGGGGCGGCGACCCCGCGGGTCGGTGGGTCGGCGGTCGCGACCGGCGTTATGTGCCGGTATAACAATACGCAAACAAAGTTAATTCAGAAGAGGGTGACGCGTTATTATGACAGCGGTTGTCGGTGGATGCTCGCCGCCCGCTCGCCGCCGCCGCCGCCGGCACCGGCGCCGCAGCGCGCGCCGCCCGCCCCCGCCTCCGCCTCCCGCCTTAGATCAATAACCTTCCCCGCAGTTTTTCGCCACTTGCGAATTTTTAACTACCTCTATTATTGTAACTTCCAACAATTTAATCTTATTAAAACTTTGACAGCGTTGTGCTGAAACTTTCTAAGTGAAGCGCTGTACGATACATTTTTAATTTAAAATTTTCATCCCTCATTTTCGCATGTTGTTTCTATAGAGCAGTCCGTATTTATTTTCATTTAGGTGTCCTGAATTAGCAACTAAGTTGCCAACGTTGACAAGACTCGGGGGACGGGCTTAAACGGGCGATGGAAGTCTGGCGATTAGGATCGTTTTGGCAGAACATCGAGCTAATTAACCTTCATCCATAATGCGTCTGGCGGGAGTAAGTGGGAAAGCGGGATCAAAGTAGCAGCTACTTAAGAACTTGTTGCGCGATTAGCGGGAAAGTTGGGAAACACATATGTAGAGGAAATTATTAGATCTGTACGTGATCATTCCCTCTATTCAAGGGCAGATTTAGGGGGGGGGCACGGGGAACGTATTTCGTATTTCGACCTATATTCTTTCTCAGTTTCATGGGCTGGTTCATATCCCTTTGGGTGAATATTCCCTTTCTGTTAGGTACATGTTGTATATGAGTATAAGAAAAATACATGAATTATGTATCTATACAACGTGTAACAGATAGGGGTATATGCACCGGAAAGGATATGAACCAGCCCATGAAATTGAACAACTTTCCCAAAGGAACATATGTCAAAATAAGAAAAAAAAAGTTTGATCTTCCGTACAAAACGCATCAGCTGATAGCGCGTGTAGTATGGGGAGTCACACTTCTTTTGTTTGATTTTCGACCTATGTTCCTATGGGAAAGTTGTTCAGTTTCATTAGCTGGTTCATATCCTTTCGGGTGCATATACCCTTTTTGCTACACGTTGTATACATAATTACAGTAGATAACGAAAGTTTTTTTTCTGAACACCTACAGCTAGATTACAATAACTAATACATAAAAATATATCAACAGAGGCATTTACAGGTGCCTCTACTACTTACTTCTAGGTACTTCTTAAACTTCTATTCAGTCTTAAACTTGACGTGCTCATTACAACATATATACATATAATCACGCCTCTATCCCCAACGGGGTAGGCAGAGCGTAAACGACCTAAATAAGGGTTGTTCCGCCATGTCTGACAAAGTTTTGAGGGTTATTTAGGATATTAGGTATATTGCTGTAGTAATAGGTTGTCAGCCCATCGCCTAAGTTGCAATATACTGGAACCCTTGCATCCCTTAGCTGACTTTTACAACATACCCGGGAAGAAAAGCAGCTAGCACATTCTATGCTTTTCTCTCGCTCCCAGTCCAGCATGGAAGTATACTAGATTACAATAACTAATACTTAAAAATATATCAACAGAGCCATTTACAGGTGCCCCTGCTACTTACTTCTAGGTACTTCTTAAACTTGTATCCAAAGTCTTAAACTTGACGTGTTCGTTACAAAGAGAGTCAAATATTTAATTTAATTTAGAACCGAATTGCTAAGCGCATACATACATACATACATATAATCACGCCTTTATCCCCAACGGGGTAGGCAGAGCGTAAACGACCTAAATAAGGGTCGTTCCGCCATGTCTGACAAAGTTTTGAGGGTTATTTAAGATATATTTTTAGGTATATTGCTGTAGTGATAGGTTGTCAGCCCATTGCCTAAATTGCAATATACTGGAACCCTTGCATCCCTTAGCTGACTTTTACAACATATCCGTGAAGAAAAGCAGCTGGCACATTCTATGCTTTTCTCTCGCTCCCAGTCCAGCATGGAAGTATACTAGATTACAATAACTAATACTTAAAAATATATCAACAGAGCCATTTACAGGTGCCCCTACTACTTACTTCTAGGTACTTCTTAAACTTGTATCCAAAGTCATAAACTTGACGTGTTCGTTACAAAGAGAGTCAAATATTTAATTTAATTTAGAACTGAATTGCTAAGCGCATACATACATACATACATACATATAATCACGCCTTTATCCCCAACGGGGTAGGCAGAGCGTAAACGACCTAAATAAGGGTCGTTCCGCCATGTCTGACAAAGTTTTGAGGGTTATTTAAGATATATTTTTAGGTATATTGCTGTAGTGATAGGTTGTCAGCCCATTGCCTAAATTGCAATATACTGGAACCCTTGCATCCCTTAGCTGACTTTTACAACATATCCGTGAAGAAAAGCAGCTGGCACATTCTATGCTTTTCTCTCGCTTCCAATACAGCATGGAAGTATACTAGATTACAATAACTAATACTTAAAAATATATCAACAGAGCCATTTACAGGTGCCCCTGCTACTTACTTCTAGGTACTTCTTAAACTTGTATCCAAAGTCTTAAACTTGACGTGTTCGTTACAAAGAGAGTCAAATATTTAATTTAATTTGGAACCGAATTGCTGAGCGCAAGTTAAATAAAATACACAAAGGTTCTCAATCTTCTTGTTAGGAACTTCACTAATTTCGATTAAACTTCGCCAGGATTGAAACGAGGAGTGGAAACTCTGAAGACTCATGCTTAACAAGATTAATTTACACGGCGCCGTTACTGTTAATTCAGTATTAGCTAAGTTTAGGTGTGAAAAGTAATTAGTATTAGTATGTATATGTTACGGGCAATGTGATTAACCGGGCATTATTAATAAGGACCGGCCATTATTAATACGGCCCAAGAGCGTCGGGCAAAGTGATAAATTTATCACTTTGACCGGTCATTATTAATAATGCCCGACGCCCCGCGGTCCATGTGATAAATCAGTCTTTGAAATAGCTTGAATTTATCACTTTGACCGGGCCGTATTAATAATTCCCTACTTGTTGCCGGGCAATGTGATAAATTGGGCCGCGAGGGGCGCGTACGTGTGCGGGGGCACGCAGCGACGTTTTAGTCCGCAGTAAGACTTCGGAACGAGAACAAGTGAGTGCATTGTGTACGTTTATCTCGCAAAATGGCGGCATCCATGGATATGATGGATATGAAAAGACGTTTTAACGAAGAAATTCATAAATTAAAACTAACGAAGGGGAAAAACTCTCAGCTATTTTCTCGTGACGAGTATTATTCATTTTTAACCAAAGTGCAAGCGACAAAAGACAAGGTCGCAAACAAAACTCCGGAGGAATATCAGCGATTGTCGAGGTATGACGTAGTGAAGATCGGAACAGTTCAAAAATTAATCGCTCCCGTGAAAAATGACAAAGATCCAATTCGGTATTACTGTTATTTGGAAGAAACGTTTGATATTATTCACGAAACTCACATTTCTATCGGGCATGGAGGTAGAAATAGGATGATGAAAGAGCTCAAACCGAAGTACAAAAATATTACTAAAGAGTTCGTGACATTGTATTTGGCTATGTGTGAACCATGTCAAAAAAAATTAAGTGTTCCAAAAAAAGGGCTAGTGGTTAAGCCTATAAAAAGTAGTGAATTTAACTCACGGTGCCAAGTCGACTTAATCGATATGCAGACACAAGCAGACAATGATTTTAAGTTCATTATGGTCTATCAAGACCACCTCACGAAGTTTGTGATTCTCAGACCATTAAAAACGAAACGAGCCGAAGAAGTCGCATATCATTTGTTGGATATCTTCACAATATTTGGAGCTCCGTGCATTTTGCACAGTGATAATGGCAGGGAATTCGTAAATAAAGTTATTGTCGCACTATGCCAAATGTGGGAAGAACTGAAAATTGTGCACGGCAAACCCCGTCATAGCCAATCTCAAGGTTCAGTAGAACGAGCAAACCAGGATATAGAAAAGATGTTATTTACATGGTTGGAGACAAATAACACCTCAAAATGGTCGGAAGGCTTACGATTTGTACAGTTTATGAAAAATAGGGCTTACCACTCAGGCATCGATCGCAGTCCTTACGAAGCTATGTTTTTATCAAAATAAAAGTAGGTAACTACTGATGTTATTACATTTTTAACTGTTTACTTTTTAACTACTACATTCAATAGATTATTTTTTGTTAACATTTCTTGACAATTATGTAAATTTCATTTTATTTAATAAACAAGTACACTACAGTTTACCTATTTATTACTTTGCCCAAGATAGGGCGGGCATTATTAATAATGGCCGGGCAAAGTGATTAATATTGCTGTTTTTATCACATTGCCCGAAAGGGTCGGGCATTATTAATACAGACTGGCCATTATTAATAGTGCCCGGATATATCAAATGGCCCGTAACATATATATATGTATTTATATATATTCATGTATATATAAATACATATATATATTTCTTCCATGCTGGACTGGGAGAGATAGAAAAACATAGAATGTTCCAGCTGCCCTTCCTCCCGGGCATGCTGTAGAAGTCAGGAAAAGGGATTCGAGGGTTACAGTGTATTGTAATTTAGGCGATGGGCTGACAACCTGACACTACAGCAATACAAATCATTACAATCTAAAATTTGTCCTCAATTTTTGTCAGATGTGGCGAAAGAGCCTGTTACGAGGCGTTTTACGCTCTGCCTACCCCGCAAGGGATAAAGGCGTGATTTTGTGTGTGTGTGTGTGTGTGTGTGTGTGTGTGTGTGTGTGTATATAATTATTATGATTTTAAGTATTTATATAATTATAGTTATTTATGTAGTTTATAATTTTCTGGTATTATTGTAATATTATGCTTTATTTGTGCACGCTTAATTTGCCTCTCATTTTAAGTCTCACTTCCGTAGGTCAGCTGGAAGAAATTTCTTAGTAGAAATAAGCTGTACCTGTTGTGTCGGTATTCCTTGTGTATTGTCTTTCTCATGTTACTTGTGTACAATAAACAGTAAATAAATAAATAAATACAATATAAGTCGTGGTGGAGACCGTTGAAGCTCTGCCCTACCCCGTTACGGAAATAATCGTGACATACGTATGTATTCACATTTGTTACTGTAATTAAACACCAAATCTGATATTTTAAATATTTAAGCAGTTAATTTATCCTGTTTTTGTCATCTTAAGACCATTTTTGGCCACTTGATATTTTAGTCTTCCATGATGGACTGGGAGTGAAAAGAAACATAGAATGTGCCAGCTGCATCTCCTCCGGGGCATGCTGTAAAAGTTAGCTAAGGGATTCGAGGGTTATAATGTATTGCAATTTTAGGCGATGGGCTGACAACCTGTCACTACAGCAATATACGTACAAATCTTTCTTAAATAACCCTCAGAACTTTGTCAGACGTGGCAAAACGACCTTTGTATAGGTCGTTTACGCTCTGCTTACCCCATTAAACATAAATGCGTGACTATATGTATGAATGTAGGTTCATCGTAGCGGTCGCCGTAGCACCATGTAGCACTTTCGTAGCAGACGAAAGTACATACATACATACAATCACGCCTTAATCCCTAATGGGGTAGGCAGAGCGTCAAAGACCCAAACAAAGGCCGTTCCGCCATGTCTGACAAGTTTTGAGGGTTGCTTAAGATGGACCTGCTGTAGTGTCAGGTTGTCAGCCCATCGCCTAAATTACAATACACTGAAACCCTCGTCCCTTACCTGGTTTTTACAGCATGCCCGGGAAGAGATGCAGCTGGCACATTCTATGTTTTTCTATCGCTCCCTATCCAGCATGGAAGAAAGTACATCTCAAGATAAATGAAATTTTAAAAGGGATATCAAACTTCTTGTTTGAAAACTTCACTAATTTCAATTAAACTTTAGCGATGAATAACAATAAGACTGCCTTGAACTCAGAACTCTTGTTGCTTAACAAAATTAATTCAGGACTAGCTTTTGGAAACCGGATTTACCCGCGTTTCCTTGAGAATAAGATATTTTGCATACATACATACATATAATCACGCCTTTACCCCTAATGGGGTAGGTAGAGCGTAAACGACCTAAACAAAGGTCATTCCGCCACATCTGACAAAGTTTTTAGGGTTATTTTAAGATAGATTTGTATTGGTGTATTGCTGAAGTCGCCTAAATTACAATATACTAAAACCCTCGGATCCCTTAGCTGTATTTTACAGCATGCCCAGGAGGAAATGCAGCTGGCACATTCTATGTTTTTCTCTCGTTCCCAAGCCAGCATGGAAGGCAGATATTTTAGATAAGATATTTTCTTGTGGTATATATATTCAGTAATCTTTTTTTATAATCAACTTTATGCAGACTACTAAATTACGTTGATCCCGGCTTATTTTAATGAGTATTTATATACGGATAACGGACTGCTATGCGGACATGAACATGAATCATATAAAATCCTGGGTTACACAGAATTTACACACGAAATATTTTTGGAATGTTTGAATGTGTTTGTAATGAATGGAATGTCCGCCATTTAGGTTCAGGGTTCAGTATTTTTATTGTGCGTCTAGGACTGACTTAATTTACAACTGGTATTTTTTTAATGTGCCATTTACTCTGACAAATAACAATACAATACAACATACTAAATAACAACGGTCCGTATTAATAAAACCAACTCAGATTGAGAGCTATATCAAGTATGGATTTGATAAGCCGTTTTGTATTACAAAAATACTAATATTAATATTTTCTTCCATGCTGGACTGGGAGTGATGGAAAAACATAGAATGTGCCAGCTGCATCACCTCCAGAGCATGCTGTAAAAACCAGCTAATGGATTCGAGGGTTATAATATACTGCAATTTTAGGCGATGGGCTGACAACCTGTCACTAAAGCAATATACGTCATGATCATTTGTAATAATCCTCAAAACTTGTCAGACGTGGCGGAACGACCTTTGCTTAGATCGTTAACGCTCTGCCTACCCCATTAGGGATAAAGGCGTGATTATATGTATGTATGTATGTTTGTATTACATACCTACTCAATTTCGCTGTCAGTCTTGAGATCTGATCAATCAAATTATATAGATTATATTTTTATGTATGTCTTTAAACCAAGGCACTGGCCTTGGTTTTCAATAACTGATCATGAGCAATAGAAACCCACTGTTTCAATTTATAGCAACAAGACGGAAGCAGCACACTGTCCAACTAGAACAAAGCATGTCCAGATAGGCAAGTCTTGAGGGGTAAACAATAGATGCTACATGTCTACCTATAGATACTCCATGTCCAGCCCTTGATGGTTGACAGGCCATTATCGACGACGCCTCTATCTTGAGCAAGTGACGGCAAACAACTTTATCAGCACACTTTTTTTAATGACCACACAGGAGTGTGGACTAGGAAGTCCTCTTCGTCTGGCCATCATCATGATGGTATTTTTTTAGGAAAAGTACCTCTATGTCAGAACCTCCTGCCACAACTTAGGGAGAAGGGGTTGGCTGAAAATCAGCATTGTATGAAACCGCATCGTTCCATGCAAGGATAAACTGAGACAGCTCCTTTTATTTAACTGTACTTAAAACTTTGGCAATAAATTTATTTTATTTTTATTATATTTTTTTATTCTTCCAGGATTTAACAAAAAAGGACACAGATAAACATATATTTCAGTGACATTCATCGCACTACCAATCCAAAACCTAAGGTGTAACTTAGTGGTGTAATACTCTATCTTAAAATAATGAAACTACTGAGCTAAAATACAGGGTGTAAGGGACAGTGTTAACAGTCAACGAAACTGAACAACTATCACTACTTTCAGAAAGTTATCATGAAGAAAAATATTATTTTTCAGGAATTGATAAACAAAAGGGTTTTCCATACAAATTGTTTGATCGAGGTGGTCATTTTGTATGAGTCTAGATTTTTTTAGTCTCCTGAAAGAATTTCCAGGTGAAAGTTGTTCAATTTCGTTGACTGAGCAAACCTTAACAGTTTGCAGGACGCTGTCCCTTACACCCGGTATGTATTACTTTAATAATAGTCGTGAAAAGCTTTCCAATCATATAACTATGTAGGTATCAATACATCGTCCGCGTATAAACAGAAGTCATGATCATGACGTACTCGACCATGACGCATTGCAAAGCAAACGTACGCCAATGCTTTATGCCTTCATCATAATTCGATCACACAATTCGCACGAAACTAGTTAATTTGATTGTGTTAGTACGATTCGGCACATTCGACTGGTTTGTAAACATAAACACGTCTCTATAGGCAAGAGTAAACGGAGCACATGTTTAGTATGTGACGGATTGTTTGCGTCACATACGAAGGTATCTAATTGGCGTTCAGTTTTGGACACAATTGGGTTAAAAGGTAATTGGCTTACAGAAACCCTTCGCAGTGCTCGCCCACGGTGTACAATACAATCCGACTACGTTTCGGTACATTTGCATATTTTTCAAGAATGTTTTGTAGGTCGCGACACGAATTCAAGCGGGAATTGGTTAGGCATCGATTCCCTGAAAAACTCGATTAAAATGTTAATTTAATTATTACGAAACATGGAGTTTTTAGTACATAAGTAATAAATGTATAAACTTTAAACAAAGTTACTAGCTTTACTTGCTTGATCATCCTTCCATGGAGACCGGGCTCTACTTGTGTTCTGCCGATTGTATTTATACCAGGTTTCTGGGTGAACTCGATTCATCGTCGATGATACCTGGCCTATTATATCATTCAAGATCATGTCCATTGGAAATAAAATATAATAACTTGTAAACCAATTTAGTGTTTGACCTTTCCGTACAGTTCCGTAGCTATAACTTTGCAAGGCTAAGCACAACATAATGCGATTATACTTAGCATCCCTATATATAATCGGTTATTTTTGGCACTAAATAAGCAGAACCGCGGCGTCTTAGCTACTTTACGTCGTGTCAATGCGCTTACACGAGTAGGACCGCGATCCGGCTCGAAGGACCAGCGTAAAGCCCAGCCGGAACAGCTGTAATCCCCTTACAGCACACTTAATCAGCATTTGGAAGTATTCAAGTGTACATGAAAACCGATACCTGGTATCTAGGCCAGTCCAATTGTTTGGAACATCGGACAGCTGCTAGTATAATGGTGTTCTGAGTAACAGTCAAATCAGCAGCATTCAAACGTCCATATCGGTTTTTCCCCTGACGGTTTTGACTTGTGCTGAGATCTAGACTTGTTCTGTCGTACACAAGATTTGAAAATTATTGATGTGGTTAACTGGTGACCTTAAATTGGCGTTGAAGATGTTGCGTACGATATATACTTTAGCTACATCCACACAATGATAAGATTTTCTGTCGGTCCTAAATTTGAAGTTCCTCACATGTAATTTACCCTTACTTTACCCATTTACAAGTTTATTTATCGCGTGTTATTAAACGCTACTCAACCAATTAGGATTAGATTCGCTGTTTTTCTCTCTCGTCTTCTGAAAAGAAAATAATTATCCTGTGCCAAGAGGAACTGTGGAAATTACTTTTCTCGTAACAACCCTTATAATGTGACAGAGGCACTGCCGGTAATACCAGACCGGAAACGTGTCGGCACGACCGGCTACCTTTCGGATATGTTGCCAGACCGTTTTTAAAATTTCAGTCAGAACTTAATTCTAAAATGGAGCCAAACTTCAAACCATTGCATTGTAGATAGTTACATCAAATCGCATCCCATGTAATTAAGTAAAATATATTGCCCTATAACCTATAACGAGCACTAGGTGTCAATTAATTTGCGTGCCAAAGCTCAAGGGGCTTAATGAATGATTCGTAGAAACAAAACAAAAACCTACTTATGTAAATAGCCATAGTTCGCCTAAGTAATGAGATTTGGACCTTATATGCCTTGATGAAAAAGAACAGCAAAGGGACCATATCAGCCAACTGATCATAATTTTTAGGACGTTTTTACCAGCATAACCAACCACCCAGCCCCCAGCCCACGAAGATAAATAAAGTTCGTACGTGCGAGATGAGAGCATTATTATTCTGTAGGCGAGTAATGAAATGACACGATGTTTTTCATGAAACTGACCATGATTGAACGAAGGGTATGCGATATGATGCTTTAATGTATGTTTTTTTTTGCGTCTGGTGTTTTATTACGATTTACGGCATTATTATTTTATTTGTACTGTAATTAATATACCTACAAATATATCTTATATAACCCTCAAAACTTTGTCAGACGTGGCGGAACGACCTTTGTTTAGGCCGTGTACGCTCTGCCTACCCCATTAGGGATAAAGGCGTGATTATATGTATGTATGTATTTTTAATTTCAGCAATATAAATTTTCTTCTTTGCAGGACTGGGAGCGAGAGGAAAACATAGAATGTGCCAACTGTATTTCCTCCCGGGCATGCTGTAAAAACCAGCTAAGGGATTTGAGGGTTTCGTATATTACAATTTATACGATGGGCTGACAACCTGTCACTACAGCAATTTACCTACAAATCTATCTTAAATAACCCTCAAAACTTTGTCAGACGTGGCGGAATGACCTTTGTTTAGTTCGATTACTCTCTACCTACGCAATAAGGGATAAAGGCGTGATTATATGGATAGATTATTAATACATTGTACCTGAGTTTTAGATTTTGTACTCATTTATAGTATTGAAACATGACACTAGCTTTTGATTGGAGTACTAATCAACTTGGAAAATTGTTTCTTTAACTAAAAAAGGAATAACGACAATTACGATAACAATAAAATCGAGACTAAACAACTTTTAAAAAGAAACTCATTCAGGACATGGAGAAAATATATTTCCCCATGCACAATTATCCCACAAGACTCTGTCAGACGTGGCGGAACGGCCTTTGTTTAGGTCGTTTACGCTCTGCCTACCCAATTAGGGATAAAGGCGTGATTATATGTATGTATGTATGTACAATTATCCCTTGACCAGACAATTTGTATGGGCAAGCCGTTTTTTTCTTATTGAAATATTTTCTTAAGTACCGTTGACTGACTTGTACTTCCATGCTGGACTGGGAGCGAAAGAAAAACATAGTGTGCCAGCTGCATTTCCTCCCGGGCATGCTGTATAAACCAGCTAAGGGAGGGTTTCAGTATATTGCAATTTAGGCGATGGGCTGTCAACCTGTCACTACAGCAATATACCTACAAATCTGTCTTAAATAACCCTCAAAACTTTGTCAGATGTGGCGGAACGACCTTTTTTACGTCTTTAACGCTCTGTCTACCCCATGAGGGATAAAGGCGTGATTATATGTATGTATGTATCGTTGACTGAGCAACCCCTTTCTGTTTGTGGGAAGCTGTCATTTACACTAACACAAGTTATACTATGTGAAAACACATAATCAAATTATGAGTAACGGGAGTTTTGACTACCAGATCGCAAATGAAAATAAAGTTTGGAAGCACTCGATCAGTTTCGGCCATCAATTTTATTTCGGACAGCATCCGTTGGGATACACAGTCATTTATGAGCCATAAATATCTGTGGACAGGTTAGATATTTAAGGTGGTTAGTGAGAAGAGGTGGCGCTACTTTTCCTTGTAAATTAATTTCATCTGAAATACTATACCTTTTCATTAATATATTACCTTTATTAAAATACATTATCTTTTTAAATATACAGTTTTTAATAAAAATAATAATAAGCATTTATTTTCAGACACAAGATCCATCAATACAGTACATATGATTAAAAAGTAAATAAAATACAATATAATATAACAATATCACACACTATCTCAGTGTCATAATTGTGTCACAAGTCACAAATCTAAAGTTAGGTTACTAACTGTAGCCATTTTCTGTAGCATGTACTGTCAATTAGATGTTCAGACAATCCGCTTAATATACTATTATGAGATTGACGGAGAGAGGTCATGAAGGAGGCTATCCTGTCCTCTATTAAAGATTTGACTGAATATGATTGATTAACTGTCAGATTAACATAATATTAAGGCAAAATTGTTACTAACATCTATGGACTACGTTGTCTGAAAATAAATATATTTTATTTATTTTTATTACGACTTGGTTCAACATGAAGTAATTCTTCATTTTATAATCGATCCAGTCTCAATTTACATTTAGCAATCATCTAACAGCTTTCCACTTTTAGCACTTTAGCAACACAAAGGTCTGTTCTGTTCTATAGGTCTTCTGTAAAAAAAATATTTTTAGAAATAAGCACAAGCAGTGCCTGTTGTGGTTTTGTTTTCTATGTATTTTGTCCTTTGTAATGAGTAAAACTACCTTAGTAATTATAATATAAATAATAAAATGGGTTATAAGATTAAGAACTTCATAATGTCTCTTTTTTTATGGAAATGATTACATTTGAGATACAATAAATTTATTACGAAAAGCGGCGCCACCTCTTCTCTGTTACCACCTTAAACAGCGGCGTACTTTAAAGCAAATAGAAACAGGCTCGTAAAATGCGGTGGGTTTTATTGGCGCGAGAACGAAACTGAACTGAAGCGCTTAGGAAAAAGTATGTACCAAAATTTATGGAGCTTTTATAATACACTTGCGACCCGCCCCGGCTTCGCAAGGAAATTATCAGTCTTTCTCTACTATATTATGCATGTATTATACAAATAAACCTTCATATTGAATCACTCTATCCACTAAAAGAAACCGCATCAAAATCCGTTGCGTAGTTTAAAAGATTTATGCATACATAGGGATATAGGGACAGAGAAGGCGACTTTGTTTTATACTATGTAGTGAAGTAGTTCCAAAAAATCCTGCAACTTAGATAGAGAGATTGTACGTCCAAACACCTATAATAATATCTGAATTTCTTTTTATTATCTGTGTTTCTTTTTGTCTATTAAAATTTATTAGATTTTCTCGTTTCTTGTACGCTGACCTGAAGCGAGAGAAAAACATAGAATGTGCCAGCTGCATTTCCTCCCGGGCGTCCGCAGCTAAGGATCCGAGGGTTTCAGTATATTGCAATTTAGGCGATGGACTGACAACCTGTCACTACAGCAATATAGGTACAAATCTATCTTAAATAACCCTCAAAACTTTGTCAGACGTGGCGGAACGACCTTCATTTACGTCGTTTACGCTCTACCTAACCCATCAGGGATAAAGGCATGACTTTCTATACATATAATAAATCTTTAGAAGGGTCGTGTCTGTACATTGAATATTTTTACAAAAAATAATTGCAGCAGGCATTATTAACGATATAAAGATCAAAACGATTTTTTGTTTGAATTTAGTCTGTCTGTATGTTACCACATCACGCCAAAATTACTGAACCGATTTCGATGGGACTTTTTTATTCAACTGTTTGTTACCAGGGTTGCAACTAAGGATACCTAAAATTACGCTACCTGACTTAGGAGGTAGGCAGGAAATTGAAATTTGGCTGTTTCTTAACCGATTTATGGAACTTTTTTTATTCGACTGAGCATTATTTAAAATCAAAGTTACGATACAAATAATCACGCCTCTGACGTAGGAGGTAGGTAGGAAATTGAATTTCGGTCGTTTTTAACCGATTTTGATGGAACTTTTTTTGTTTGACTGAGCATAACTTAAAATTAAAGTTACGATACAAATAGTCACGCCACCTGAATTAGGGGGTAGGCAGGAAATGGAATTTTAATCGTTTTTAACCCATCTAAAAGGGACTTTTTATTTGACTAGGTTTATTTAATTACCTGGTGTCCAGCCTAGGTTATAAATAATCACGCAAACCATTCTAATATTGAGTAAGTACCCCAGTTTGTATGGAAGTAAGTACACACAGTGTCGAACACGCTTCCGCGCGCTGGTTAGCAGATCCCGCTCTTACGTGTGGAGAAGCGTTTTCAGTATGTTCGACACTGCTTGTTTTCCATACAAACCGGGCGTACGAAGTCGCGGGCACAGCTAGTATGTATATATGTTCTAAAAAACCTGCAACTCGGATGGAGATTGTACGCCTAAACACCTATAATAATATCTTAATTTATTTTTTCATTAACTATGTTTCTTTTTGACTAGTAAATTTTTTGAGATTTCCTCGTTTATTGTATCTATCTATTTATTGAAGACTCCGATTATCCTGTATTTGGGAAATCTCATTCAGGTGGCGTTTGGCCTAACCCTTGGGCCTTTTGAACCTCACTTTAATCTGCTGAGTCCTGTGCCCGGAATAATTTATTAAGCTGATTTTAAAATCATTTTATTGGTCTCATATATATATTCAACTAAAAACTATTATTACATACATACATACATACATATAATCACGCCTTTATCCCTAATGGGGTAGGCAGAGCGTAAACGACCCAAACAAAGGTCGTTCCGCCACGTCTGACAAAGTTTTGAGGGTTATTTAAGATAGATTTGTAAGTATATTGCTGTAGTGACAGGTTGTCAGCCCATCGCCTAAATTACAATATACTGAAACCCGCGGATCCCTTAGCTGGTTTTTACAGCATACCCGGGAGGAAATGCAGCTGGCACATTCTATGTTTTTCTCTCGCTCCCAGGCCAGCATGGAAGAAATCTAAAAAATCTAAAAACTATTAATACTTACTAATATCACTACATAGTATAAAACAAAGTCGATTTCTCTGTCCCTATATCCCTATGTATTCCTCCCTATGGATTTTGATACGGTTTCTTTTTATGGATAGAGTGATTCAACAGGAAGGTTTATATTTAATGGTTAATAATATAGTAGAGAAACACTGATAATTTCCGTGCGAAGCCGGGGCGGGTCGCTAGTAATCTTATAAAGTGAAGTTCTGGTCCTCGAGAATTTAAATTCATTAAAGTAATTTTCTTTTACAACTATTTATCGGTTTTAGCAAAAAGAAAATGTTTTTTTTTATTGCTACTAGAAAAGGGTTTTTTCGATTAATATAGCCTAAAGATAATTAATACTGATTTTCATATTTCTACCTCCCTAGGCGGCTAAGATGTGAATTTCGGCGTGAACTACCAGCGATATTTCAATGCAAGTGGTATGTAGAATCAATTCGAACAATTAATTATTTATGAACTGATAGTAATCATTTTAGCAAACATTTGACAACTAGAACTAGGTATTATATACTCCCTAGCCTTTATTTTATTGACACACGGGGTCGGCTACCTAATCTCCCCTAGATTAGGTATTGAACGAGGGTACTGGTTTTTACACAGAGCGACTGCCATCTGACCTCCGCAACCCAGAAGGGAAACCAGACCCAATCCAAGGCAACTAGAACTAGGTAAGTGGTTTAATAATACGTTAATACTTGAGATATTTTTGAAGTTTGCCGATAACTGTTAGTTTTTAACCATTCTAATAAATTCAAGAGAAGATGCAATACAAAAATATTTTCCAGATGTGGTAACATAGTTAAACCTCTTTTTCATTGCAATGACAGAACAATTAATTGATAAGCATAGAGGTAATAAGTACTATCGTTTGATAAAGACCTCTTTGTCGAGTAAGGTATATTCAAAATTAACTTTTTATTACAAACTTCAATAATTCTTAAATAGAATATACCGTTACATTGCGAAATGTAGAGTTTGAAAATGTTGTTTTCCAATACATTTATTATTATAATAAAATTTTGAAATGTAAAGCCTGAAATTGTTGTTTTCCAGTATGTATTATTTTTTTATATAAAATTATCTCGATATCTATAAAGTTTCAGTTTAAAAAGTCATTACTAAGTTAACAAATCGCCTGGAAAACTACTACTACGTACTTTGTGAGTTAAACGGTTAAACTGACAGCGATCAAGTTGCATTGCATAATGCAATGTAATAAGTACGTTAAAACAAATACAAACTTGGCATTTAAACAACTTTTCACGTTCAGGTATTTACCTAGTATTTTATCCTTTTTCAAATTTTAACTAAACTCTGCATAACTTTATAAGACAAAAAACTTTAAAACTTGTTAGAAAGCTCTCTCTTGCACATAATTTAGTCACTGCTACATCAGTATCAGTACTTACGCGTCTCATTCATCGGATACGGGAAGCTGTGGCTGGTGGGAGCGGTGTGGTTGGCGGCATAACCATGTGGCGGGTCGGCCACCTGCCGGGACGCCTCCTCGCCCGTCTCGTTGGCCAGCGGCAGCTTCGGCGACTGCCACACGCACACGTAGTACACGCTCAGCAGGATCGCCGCCAGCGACACCGACAGCAGGTACGCCAGCACCGTCAGCACGCGCACCACCTTGCTGACGGCCTTCTGCTCGTACATGTCACGCACGGCCGCCGCGCCCGCGCCCGCGCCGCCCGCCTCCTCCGACCCGCTCTCCTCCTCCGTCTGTCCGCACACCGACATCGCTACATTTTCTCAAACTTCGCAAACTTCAAAAAATATCCGCGGTTGGTGCGGCGGAGGAGGAGCGCTCCTCGCGTAGCTCCCCGGAGTCCAGCGCGGACTGCCGATGCTCCGGCGGCTCCGGCGGCCCGCGCTAAACCGATCACCCGACAAGTACCAGTACACACACGCGTCACGGATTTACGAACGTTACGTCGCCTATTCAATTTTATACCTCGCCGGAGATGCTGCCGTGTTCCGACCATTCATACGGCGGAAGTACTGAAATAGGTACTTCTGGAGAAATTCTAAATAGAATACTTTGTTTGAAATTACGTCACGGTGGTGATTGCTATATCGGTGGACCCACCGTTAGTGAGATTCCAATAATAAGAAAAGATCAAAGATCTTTGTCTAAAACGTCTATCATCTATAACTCATTTTCGTATAGCCATTAGTCATGAAAAATAGGGTTGAATAAATACCGACGATTTACTCAATTACCTTTATAACTGTGTGTATTATTGCGCGAATTGTCTCGGAAACATTTAATCGGTTTGGCAGACCTCAATCATTGAATAATTAACTTAAACTTATTTATACCGCGAACGTGAAATATGTGCAATATTAAATGAAGCTAAATGTCTAGTAAACTGAATAGTTGCCTGAACTTCAAATGAAAGTTGGTTACATATTTTTAAATATTTTAAGAAATAAATAAGTATATTAAGTACGTTACCCAATGGACGTCCAGATTGCGCCAGACCAAGTAATCACTATGCGATAGTTTCAGCCGGTATTCGGTCTTATTTGTCTAAAAATAATGGCAAATTATTACCCATCCATATTTTTTTTCTACTAAGTGGATTGGCTCTATACCTCATGGGAAATAAGTAGGGTTATACTTAATAGACTAATGTAATTATTTTTTCGAAGTCCAAATTAGTATGAAAGTAGAGCTGCTACATTATTATGGAAAAAAATGCTCATTTCAAAAATGGGTCATTTTTACACTCTTGTTATTTTAGTACTTTGATCATTTTAACACTTTGGTCATTTCGTTCCAGAAGGCTGTGGTCACGAACAAACCAATTGTTCTCTACATACCGATTAGTCCAAACTTTGACTAACTTCTTTGAGCTATTTCGTCAGTTTCGTCGGGAAAGGGAAACACAAACTCTTATCAGACCGATTTCTGGTATTCTTGCACTAACATAAAACTGGTTTAACCAGGTTAATAAGCTACTCTTCACGGGAGGAAAATATCTTATTTCCTTTGAAAAACTCATTAAGCTACTAACTATAAACTAATGACTAGGAATTAAATTATTATAAAGATGTGTTTACTCCTCTTCCTATCCTTTTAAAATGATAATACGATGCTCTTGGCCTGCAAGACGAGTTCAATAATGTCGGAAATCCCAACATCTCAAGCTTCAGTAGGTAACATACATACATACATATAATCACGCCTTAATCCCTAATGGGGTAGGCAGAGCGTAAACGACATAAGTTCGTTTCGCCACGTCTGACAAAGTGTTGAGGGTTATTTAAGATAAATTTGTAGGTATATTGCTGTAGTGACAGGTTGTCAGCCCATCGCCTAAATTACAATATACTGAAACCCTCGATTCCCTTATCTGGTTTTTACAGCATGCCCGGGTGGAAATGCAGCTGGCACATTCTATGTTTTTCTCTCGTTCCCAGTCCAGCATGGAAGAAAACATCAACAAGCAGTAGGTAACATCTGTAGGATATTAGAAAGGTTATTGTTGCTGAATATTGCCAAATATCTATGAACACCTTATGGTTCTAGTTGAAGGTCGAGTAAACTTCGAATTAGGTACACCTCGATTTCATATAAATTGGATGTGTTGTGTTTATTACAAAGGCGCCAATTCAATAGATCTTCCCCGCACTTCAGTGGTCATCTTCTCCCCTCTCCTTTTTAGATTTTTCGGATTGTAGTTGATTGTCGTCTGTCATGTCATTATTTCGTGAGTATGGTACAAAACGTTCAACGTGCTAGAGGGAATAATATTATTGAACTTTCACGTTGCCATGTTACAGAGTGTAAGATGATTTAATATTTTGCCCTTATACAAACATACGTACGAGTATTACGTTGACTCTAATTAGGTAATTCTAAAAGTAAGAAACTGAATTCCTAAAACTTACAACGAATTCATTTCTCAGTCCTCCCTGGGTTCATACATACATACATATAGTCACGCCTTCATCCCTTACGGGGTAGGCAGAGCGTGAAACGCCTCGTAAAAGGCGCTTCCGCCACGTCTGACAAAAATTGAGGGCAATTTTAGATTGTATTTTGTATTGCTATAGTGACAGGTTGTCAGCCCATCGCCTAAATTACAATACACTGTAACCCTCGAGTCCCTTTTGCTGACTTCTAGAGCATGCCCGGGAGGAAGGGCAGCTGGAACTTTCTATGTTTTTCTATCTCTCTCAGTCCAGCATGAAAGAAACTCCCTGGGTTCAGCTACAAATAAACGGCAGTTAATTGTTGGTGACATATTAGGCGAATAATTTGTTTGTTGTCCATCCCGGAGTCAGCATGTCCCGTCAGGCGTCAGGGCACCGGGGCACCCCCACGGGGCAGGGAGTTTATCCATTAGAGATAATTGGATCGTCTGCAATATTATACGATACAAGTACAAGTGACGTTTACTCGGTGTAAGCGCCGCGACGACTACGTAAGCGATAGCGACAAACGTCGATACGATATTGTTTATTCAGGAACAAAACAAACAAAATGGGATAAGATAGAATAGTAAGTTACCCAACTATTTGCTAGTTACAGCGTTCAAGGGTTCAGCATCAATAACTACGTCGTCCACTGCTGGACATAAACCAAAATACTCTATTTTGAGAAAATGACTAATATTATCTTATTCTTATTTATGTAACTCAAATTTCTTTTTTTTCTTTTTTTAAAAACGTGACATACTTAGATTTTAAAATATTATTGTTATTTTTATTATAAGATAAAAATGTGCAATACCCTACCAGGGTTCATATAAGAACTTCATATAGATCTTGTAAACACTATATGATAAAATGAATTATGGACCTCCCGCAAGTTTGTTCACAGGCCACGTTTTGGTCCAAATTATCCCAAAAGTCCGTAACCCTTCTAAATACATATTTTTTTAGTGTAATTGTAAATTATATATTGTGTAATTTGCACATCACATTGAAGATTTTGATGCTCCAATCACTTAAGCCATTGATGGTGCTAATTGCAGTAGCGTAGTTTATATGTTTCTAACCCCAGGAGGGCAAGAGGTCTTCAGGCAACAGCAGACATCCACACTGCCTGCGATGTCATGGAAAACGCAGTGATTATTATTCTCCTTGATATTTCATCATAATCCGTCGCCTTATCCCGTATCTCACGGGGTCGGCTACCTACTCTATGTGGATTGAACTAGGGTACTGGTTTTTACACAGAGCGACTGCCATCTGACCTCCGCAACCCAGAAGGGAAACCAAACCCCATCCTAGATTAGGTCAGTTGTCAATCTGCCAATGCTTAGCCTGTGACATGGCTTATCGAGTAGTATCTACGGTATTAAATGACATTAACCGGGACCAACGGCTTAACGTGCCTTCCGAAGCACGGAATAAGCACATTTGGTGCAATCGTACATATGAAATTCGAAAACCGAAAAACACATTGGTACGTGGTGCGATTCGAACCACGACCTCTCGATCAGGAGGCAGCGGTCCTATCCACTACACCATCGGGCTCTGATATTTATGGTGACAAAATAAAAGTCGCGTGTTGCGAACTCTCCCTAACCCGCGGTGTCGCCCACAACTGCGCAATCAATCATGGTGACAAGGGACCGCGCCAATTATGCTAACTAGCTTCATTCCTATTCTCTGCTGACTCCAGATATGGACAAGTGAATTTAATAACGAGCTCTTTGTCACCATCGAGATATTTTCCAGAAACATCCCTTCCATGGGGCGATTGTTTTAACCACCTTTGAAAACTTATCGTTTTTTTTTCAGTATTCTGTGTTGTTGTTGTGTCTGTCTTCTGTGCTGGGCTGGGAGCGAGAGAAAAACATAGAATGTGCCAGCTGCATTTCGTCCCCAGCATGCTGTAAAAACCAGCTAAGGGATCCGAGGGTTTCAGTATATTGCAATTTTGGCGATGGGCTGACAACCTGTCACTACAGCAATATACCTACAAATCTATCTTAAATAACCCTCAAAACGCTCTGCCTACCCCACTAGGGATAAAGGCGTGATTATATGTATGTATGTATTCTGTGTTACATAAAATAAATGGCCTGTAGCATCCAAATGGGAATTAACCAATCTCTAATAAATAAGATGGTTATCGAAACGGCGAAGGCAGGAGAAGTGTCGTAACGAAGCCTATTTGCTCCCTCGGGCGAGATGGGCGAACCAATTGAGAAGTTCTAAGAGAAGAATGTTCGAAGTTCGGCCAAATAATATCGGCTTGAGCATAAATGGCGCAGACAATATCGAAATTGGAGGCCATCTACAAATAAGACTTACTTTCTCATCCCGAAATTCTCGCATTTTTTTTCATATCGCCGAAATGTAGAGATGTTTTCAAATAAAATTTTAACAAATCGTATTAAAATGCAAACGAGAGCGTAGCACTTTGTTTAATGTGTCTGTACAAATTTTCTGTGCTCCGGAATGCACGTAAAGCTGTTATTTTTCTGTCTGGCGGTTCAAAAACTATAACAACAGCTAAATACACGGTTGGACTTGATAACAAACTTGTTGTTCGTCTATTAGTGTTTGACTGAAGTATCCCTAACTGGAAGGTACAGCTGTTGGGCAACCAACACGTGCGCGCAAATAACTTTTCCCTGAGGTTTCGAGGGCTTCATTGAGAACTTTTCCTCTCCGCCACACGACGAGTTTCACGTGACTAACTTAGTCGAAAAAATTACATGGGTTTCTATAAAACGTGACGCGACATAGCAACAATTGAGGGACTTTACATATTGTTACACCATTACAAAACTGCTAAAAATATATTTTTATTGTTGTTGAATAATATTCCATCTCATGAAAATAATGTAAACTCAAGAATCTTGTGAACTTTTAGTTGGTGGTAGAAATACAAAATATCAGATTTCTGTTCACCTCAAATTAACACTAATACGTAAATTACGTAATCACCAGATTAACACCCTTAATCCTTAGATAAATAACACAAATCACAGTTGGCTCTTCTTTTTGCTTCGTAGCTGTTCCTTCAGCAGTCGCCTGAGGATCTTGCCTGATGGGTTCTTAGGGATCTCGTTCACGAATCTCACCCCACCATACAGGCGTTTTTCTTTTGACAACTGGAAAAACAAAATATTTTGTCTTATTATCATGTGGTCTTTTCGCAAGACTTTTCGGAATCTAGGAATTGTTACGTTAATTACCATTAAATCAATACTTTTTTTCGGAATTTCCCTTCTGTGGATGCCTGGAAACATTTATTAGTTTTCTCCGCGTTCTCCCATCCTTATGCAAAACTAAACTTACGAGATTATTGGTGAATTCTATAATATCTTGCTCGGTGGCTTTAGCTTCTGGCTTGAGCACGACGAACGCGGTGGGCAGTTCCCCAGCAGCCTCGTCAGGCTTCCCCACCACCCCGCACTCCGCCACCGCCTCGTGCTGCAAAATCACACTCTCCACTGCTGCTGGCGGCACCTGGAAATGTAGATACATTCATTCATCAAGGTCATTCGTAATCCGTACGAACGATTTTGCCAGTAGTTTGGTCTACTGTTTATCAACTTTAAACCCTGGTCTTTTATATAAGGAATTTCTTGTTTAGTTTAATTATAACTCGACAACACGAATAGTTTATTTTTAATTTCCAGTTGCTTCTTCTTCTTCTGTCGAGTGGGTTATCGAGTCTATCGACCCGATGAACTCTGGTGTCAGAGTTTTTAAACCGCCTAGTAGCACAACTATCAGGCCTCTGACATGGTTTTAAGTTACGACCACTATCAAACACAGCGACCGGGACCGACGGCTTAACGTGCCCTCCGAAGCACGAAATCTTTTTTTTTTTCGGACAATCAGGTGATTCAGCCTGCAATGTCCAAACCAAACTGGGGAAAATTTACAAAGTGATAAATTCTGAAATATCAACTTTGTGTTTCCCCCCTGGGAATCGAACCCAGGACCTCCGGATCGGGAGTCCATGGCACTAGCCACTAGACCACGGAGGCAGTTGTCCAGTTGCTAAGTTGATATTCTGGATTTAAAGAATCAGAACGTTGCACTTTGGACATGAAATAGATAAAATTTGTTGAACTTTGGACACTAGATTAAACAGAGACTTATCTGATAAGAATTTGCAATCTTCTTTCATATTTACAGCTTTATCAGTTATTACTCCGGTTGTGACGTGACAAGAGATAATCAAGATACAATATCATATTTTGCTGCATACCTGACTGCCCTTATATTTAATTAATTCTTTGAGACGATCCACAATGTAAAAGCATCCATCTTGATCATAGTAGCCGATGTCGCCAGTTTTCATGTATCCTTCTTGATCGAACATTTCAGTTGTAGCTTTTTTGTTGCCGATGTATCCCTTCATTATGATGGGACCTTTGAGGCAAATCTCACCCCTCTGATTAGGGCCCAGCCTCTGACCTGATTCAAGATCCGCAACCTAAAATGACACAAATTATTTGGCTTGAGATACCTATCATACGTATATGTTACAAATAGGTTAATATCATATATCTAAGCGTTTTGTTGAAAGTCTTTACACGAATTTCAATCTAAATTTTCTAATAGCACTTTCGACCGCGGTAGAAAAGTACCTTCTTTCTGAAATTGGTGAAACTCACCTTAGCTTTCACACCATTCAACGGCACACCGGCGCTGCCAGGTTTCTGTTTAGCATCTGCATCGTCTATGTCCGATGTAGCCGCTAGTGACGTCTCAGTCATCCCGTAGGCTTGGAAGACACCTCGGCAGTTTGGTAGTCTGTTGACACGATAAAAATACCATTGAGTTGCTTGAATTTTCACCTTTATAATCGTCTGTTGACCTAATTTTTTTGGCGTCTAAGTCCGGCGATAGAGTTGCTTTGAAAGTTGTGTCTCTAAGATGTATAATGCTGTTTTTTTACCAAGATCGATGACAGTTTTTTTTAATTAAGCTTTTTAGAATATTTGTATCGATGGCGTAACGAAAAGCGTTGTAGTCCCATGTCACGCGATATAAGATATATTAATCGGATTTCCATTTGGACGATGAAGCACGTCTAGCGTTTACAAAAATGCTGACTGTACACTTTATAAGTCCACCGACTGTTGGCTTATTGTAGAGTCGGGGAATCCTTTCAAATCAGACCAACACGAATACATTTTACAACTGATTGAACTTCGCACTTGAATTATTTTAAAGAGTCTTCTCTTCTCTTTTATATAGGTAATCTGTAATCAGACCGTCAATGGCTATCAATAATAGAGATGAATCGTCACTTATAAATCGTTGATCTTAGTAACATTACCCTTGACTTTTATGGAAAGTAGGCTTGGGAAGAGTAGCAACTGACCCAAGTCCCAGTCTAGCAGGACCACCACACCACTAGTTGGCATAAGCAGAAGCCTGTTGATCTTACTTCTTCATGACGGAGTTGATGGTATCAGCGCTGAGAGGGGCAGCTCCGCACCATATCGACGTGATAGAGGACAGGTCGAAATTTTGCTCCAACATCGGCGCCTTCGCCAGGAACACCACCAGTGGAGGCACAACAAGCAGCGTGGTGATCTATAGAGGTGCAAGTTGGACTATTATTTGAGAATATCAAAACTTTCGAACACTTGCAATTTCTTTGCAACACATAGATATCGCTTAGTCGTGGTTTTGAAAAATATTTGATTTATATGTTTAAAAAAGATATTTTTAGAGAGTAAATAAAAGAGCAATTTACTACCCAATCTTCATGATGGGTTAAATCAAGTTGTGCATACATACATACAATCACGCCATTATCCCTAATGGGGTAGGCAGAGCGTAAACGACCCAAACAAAGGTCGTTTCGCCGCGTCTGACAAAGTGTTGAGAAAGTTTTGATGGATTTGTACGTATATTGCTGTAGTGACAGGTTGTCAGCCCATCGCCTAAATTGCAATATACTTAAACCCTCTGATCCTTTAGCTGGTTTTTACAGCATGCTCGGGAGGAAATGCAGCTAGCACATTCAACGTTTTTCTCTCGCTCCCAGGCCAGCAAGGAATAAAATCAAGGTGTACGTATATAAAAAGTTTTACCCGATAATCTTTGATGGCTTGTAGATATGTCATAGGATTGAAACCAGCGAAGTATACTGTGAACGTTCCAGTACAAAAACCATTTGTTGTTGACATCAGACCGTACGCGTGGTACCACGGAACTATTGATAGAACTCGTGAATCTTCGTGTTCTTTCTTTCTATCACTGAAAACATCAAGATTGTTCAATCATCTTTGCGAGATATATTTGTTTTGTTTAGATTTGCTTGCTTTGTTGGACAAACTTACCTAAAACTAGATGCCGAGTACAAAATATTGAGGTGGGTCATCATGACTCCTTTAGGAGCGCCCGTGGTTCCCGAAGAGTACAAAATGTATACCACGTCCGTCGCGCCTTCCACATCACTGGCAACAAATTCGTCCACATTGCCCTGAACAACAAGACTGCTGAAGGGTATAATGCCCTTTTCTACAGGCGTTCCATTAAATTGAATAATTTTCTTGATGGATGGTATCGATTTGAAAGCCTTCAAGTTCAACTTCAATGCGTCCTCCGAACAGAAGATATATTTGGGGCGGGATAAGTTTAGGACGTGTGTCATTTCATCTGAAAGAAAATAAATACATACATACATATAATCACGCCTTAATCCCTAATGGGGTAGGCAGAGCGCAAACGACACAAACAAAGGTCGTCCCGCCACGTCTGACAAAGTTTTGAGGGTTATTTAAGATAGAATTCTAGGTATATTGCTGTAGTGACAGGTTGTCAGCCCATCGCCTAAATTACTATATACTGAAACCCTCGGATCCCTTAGCTGGATTTTACAGCATGCCCGGGAAGAAATGCAGCTGACACATTCTATGTTTTTCTCTCGCTCCCAGACCAGCATGGAAGTAAAGAAAATAAAACGTAAGGTTATTACGTCATCACGCTTTTTCACCCCAACCAGAAAGATTATGTGCCCCATTTGAACGATTCCGGTTTAGTATATATGCAGCATATACCTTTGGTATACTGTAGATTGGCAGTGGTGACAGTGGCACCGCAACAGATGACTCCCACTGAGGTGTAGATGTATTCATCACGGTTCTCGCTGCAGAAGGCGATAACGTCACCACGCTTTACGCCGAACTTCCTCAATCCAGTGGCCACATTAACCACACCTTGCAGGATCTGTTTGTACGTTGTTTCTTGACCGGTCTCGCCATTGACCTAAAACAGTAAGAAGCGTTTAGAGTCAGGGTGTTTTCAGCTAATAATCATGTAATTAAGAGTTAAGATTTGCTGACGAATGCGACTCTTCACATTATGACATGAATTAGCATTTTTCTTGGGAAGTATTTAATGTTTAAGAACGATTCCTTTTGATGGCTGTTAACTCTGATAATAATATTATAGAGTTTTTATTAAAGGCAAAAAACCCGGTACAAAGTACAATAGTACTTAAGCTAAAGATTAGAATAAAGTATACTAAAAATAAAATGAAATAATATTATATAAAAAATAAAAGTAGAATCAATCACAACCCTGAAATTAAAATTACAAAATTTAATCGTGACATTAGAATTAAAATCACCATATCAAATATTTAAACTATAAAATCAAAATTGCAATTGAATTAAATACAGTCTTAATGATTACTTCTTGTTTGCGTCCCTATGCATTAAAATCCAGTGCCTAATTAAAGGACTAGATAGGTCTTGTGTCACTAATTGTAGGATGCTATTATCAGAGATACGCAATCGTTCCCAGAAAGAGGAAATATGAGCTCTGATAATAACAAAAAAGTAGGGCATTCTCGACCCGAAGAACATACACGATGCGCTGGTATCATGGCAACTTCTTGAGGATGCAATATGCATAATTGTACTCCACCCTCATGCTACTAAAGGATACTCTCTTATACCGGTACCACAGTTGACTCGTGTAAAAACACTGGCAAAATGTCCTGGAAAGAGTATCCTTTACCTTCTTACTGCACTGGTTGAATCAGCGCCCGATCATGTTGCACTGAACCGACAATGCCCGTCTCTCCCGGTCCACGTCAAGATCGTCGACTTTTGGTCTTCTGTGACAATATACCCGAGGTACTTGAACTTCCTTACAACCCGAAATGCTGATCCATTTAAATATACCGTTAGTATTCTCTCCGGACCCTTTCCCGCCCTGAAAACAACCATTTCTGTTTTGGCAACATTATACTTCAGTCCGTGAGAATTTGCATAATTCTCGCAGACTGAAAGAAGCTTGCTTAATCCGCTAATCAAATGGGCTGAGAAGCACCATATCATCAGCATAACTGAGGTTGTTGACGCACACACGATGATGTGGCACCCGATACCAGTGCTTCTCAGCTCACCGATAAGGTCGTTAATATAAACGTTGAAAACATCAGGGGAGGTCAACCCACCTTGGCGAACCCCGCATTCTAACTAATATGCGTTTGAAGTCGCGTCACCCCATCTTACATGGTTTGTTTGACCTCCATACCAGTACCGCAACAGACTTACAATGCTGTCAGATACACCTGAGCTGCGCAATTTGCTCCAGAGAATGTCATAATTCACTAGATCAAAAGTGCGACTCAGATCTAAGAACCAAGCATATACTGACGTATCACGACTGACGTAATAGTCAATGTATGCTTGAGACTGACATACTATTGCTGAATCCGTTGAGACACCGGGACGGTAGCTAAACTGAGCCTCATCAACCCTATCATTTTTCATCAGCTCGGCCTACAGAAGACGTTCAATACTTTTCCTATTACTGTTCCTAAGGAGATAGGTCTATAATTGCTTGATGAACCCAAGTCTCCTGTTCTGTTCTTGACGATCGGCACAACTATAGTTTTCATGAGACAGTCCGGTAACACATATTGTAAAACACGCATAGATTGGACCACAATGTCTCGCCAGTGTGTTCTTCCGTGTTTGTGCTCTATGCTCAGACCGTCGTGACCAGGAGGTTTACCCCGTTTCATCCCGCGCACCGCTTTTGCAACGTTCTTTGCTGTAAAAACTGGTTACATGTAAATAAAGTTGACCTTCTCTGCACAACCCGAAGCTGACAGGGGTTGAACCTTGAAATTTAAAGCGAACAGTTCAGCTATCTCTTTGGGTTCAACCCATCCACAGATACAGGTATTATGTTGCAATTTCTTTGTCGCATTCCAAAACTTGTTTTTTTTTTATGATCTCTATACATAGCCAAAATGTAAATATTTTATTCTATCTTCATTTCGAATACACCATTTTAATTAATTTTTGAATATCTTTCTTGTATTAATCATTTGATCGTAAATGTCACCTGTGGATGGTTTGCCAGCCAAAAGCCAGCACTGGTAATGAAGACGTTGGTCTCCAAAGTTCCATCCTGTTACTGGCTTTCGAGCTCTACCCTTGCGAGGACGCAAACAAGAACTTTTAATTGCAGCCAAATGAAAGTTTTTGACAATATTATTATAGAGTCGATCAATAAAATTCATGGCCAGGCCATTTTTACAATAATCGTTGTACATACGAGGGGTGGCTGATAAGTAATCTACCTAACTATGAAAGAAAAGACTTTGATGGCTAGTTTATTTTTTATTTTTCTATATAGTCTCCTGCAAGTGAAATACACTTATGACATTTTCAAATAAGTGACATCATGCCGTTATAATAGTAATTTTTATTTTGCTCGTCAAAATGGTCAGTCACAGCCTCTTTCATTTCTTCGTCCGTCGAAAATCTGCGACCCCTCAATTTTTTCTTTAAATCTTTGAATAAGAAATAGTCACAGGGAGCCAGATCTGGACTATAAGGTGGATAGTTAATTTCTGTGAAGCCGTTTTTGCTCAGGGCTGACCTCGCCGTTAAGGCTGTGTGTACAGGAGCATTGTCTTGTAAAATCAGAACACCTTTGCTGAGTTTGCCTCTCCGCTTTTCTTTGATTTCTTCACGAAGCTGGTCAAGCAAGTTTGCATAATATTCAGCATTCATTGTTGTATTTTTAGGCAAATAATCTATCATCAAAATCCCTTAGACATCCCAAAATACGGTGGCCATTAGTTTTCCAGCCGACGGCCGAACCTTGAACTTCCTTGGCGGCTTTTCTCCTTTAAATTTCCATTTCATTGACTCTTGTTTGCTTTCCGGATCCCACTGGCGAATCCAAGTTTCATCACAGGTCACAATTCGAGAGATAGTCTCTTCTTCTTTACCTTTGACCAGGTCTAGAAATGCCTGACAACATTCTACTCGCCTTTGTTTGTCAAAGGGGGTAAACATTCTAGGGACCCAACGCGCGCTCACCTTGGACATGCCCAAATGTTCGTGAATAATTTCATGAACTCGTTCCTTGCTAATGCCCACATCTCTGGTTATCTCCCACTGCTTGATTCGCCGATCTGCAAGAATCAGGTTCTTCACCTTTTCAACATTATCTGCGGTAACAGCAGAAATTAGCCTTCCACTACGTGTGTCGTCTTCCAGGCTCTCACGGCCATGTTTAAATTGCTTCGACCAAAACTTTATGACGAATTCAGAAGGACTTGAATAACCAAACACCTTTAACATGCGCTCTCTGATTTACGTAGGCGTATTTCCTTCTTTACTTAGGAATTTAATCACTGCTCGATGCTCAAATTTTATCATTTTGCAATTTTCTTTCGACATGGTGAAATCAAAGCCGCGCCAAAAAAACAAAAGCAAGCGAAAAAAAATAAGCGTCATAATTTTGAAAAAGGAATAAATATAGAATATGATTTTGCAATGGCCAGTTCGATTTTCAAAACTTTCTTTAACAAAGTAGATTTTATATTAGCCGCCCCTCGTACTTGTTCTTGTCGTGTCGATCGTTTAGGCGTTATTATGTACATACTAATTGACTAGGTTGTCTATCACTCCATATGATTTTATCACGATCAGATGACGAGCGGCTATCGCTCGTGGGTACTCCTACGGAGGCTACACCTGTGGTGTGCTCTAGATAACGCTGATGAGTAAATAGTTTTCCTCGTTTTCTCACTCACCAAAGCAACTTTGTCTCCTTCAGCAACGACCTCTCTTAACTTGTCGATCATGTACTGTCCAAAATTGAGATTTCCTGGTACTGGCAAAGCTGGTCCTCCATCCACGACATTATTCCTTATCTTGACTCTGTCCATGATACCTTCTTCTACAAAGTTCAAATTGCATTTGAATGTTACTAACTTCGTTGCTGGTAAATATTGACGTTATCTGAATATCGTTATCTTTAACTTAATTTATAGAGATTGTAAAACAATAGGTACTGTTATCTCTGCATTTCTTTATTTAGCGACATCATTTAAAATAACAACTCGCAGCTTAGTGGGTATATCTAAATATAACCAGTTGTTAAGAATTCGAAAATTCGAGTTTAGGATTGGAAATAAGGGTTAAGCTAATATTTAAATACTAAATTATTTATTTATCTGTTCTGGATTTACGCACATTTCACCCTGATTCAGGGAAACCTAGAAGAGTCTAAAAACAATTAATGCGTAAAATAACTATGCACTTGATATGATGTCTCTCCCCGATTTCCAGGATCCTTCCTTGGTTGTTTGAAGCAAGAATTTATGTTTTGCGATCTTAATGTTCACCTATTTATTTAGTATATCTGCGTGTATAACAGTGTTTTATATAGCGGAGTATTTTTCTTTCATGCTGAACTCGGAGCGAGAGAAAAACATAGAATGTGGCAGCTGCATTTCCTCTCGAGGATGCTGTTAAAACCAGCTAAAGGATCGAAAGGTTTCTGTTTATTGCAATTTAGGCTATATTGTATGTATTTATGTATGTATTGTTTATCTGGTTACTTGTTAACTGCAAACACTACGATTATTTTCACTAAAACTTTATAATTAGTAGAAATAATCGTAGTGTTTGCGATTACGATATGCCAGCCACCACACTAAGTGGTAACTAAATAATACGACGAGTTTGGAAACATATCTGGTATCATTAAATTCCTGTTATCTATATAACAATATTTAAAAACATAACAAGATAATATCATCATAATACCATCATGTACATTAGATGGGATCTTCTTAGGGTTCTTCATCAGGTATCTATTCTAGGTATTTTTTTTTGTTACAGTCTGCAGAGAAATAAGAAAAATTTTACTAAAATAAAGAGTTTGAGTTTATTGTAGAAATAATCTTGATAAAATAAAATATATTATACTCTTATGTATTCTTATACCATGAATCGGTAATTCGGTATTGCCCCATAACCCGTCCACTCTTCAGCTCTTATCACAGCTTGCTCTTCTTGTTGCGTAGCTGCTGCCTCAGCACTCGTCGTAGGATCTTGCCTGACGGGTTCTTCGGGATCTCATTCACGAAGATCACACCACCATACAGGCGTTTCTCTTTTGACAACTGGAAAAGAAAATCATGTGTTATCATCAGGTGCGCAAAGATTTGCAACCAAAATTCTTATAATATAAGTTTTGATATTTTCGACAAACTAATTGTAAAAATCTCTTTTGCCATTTTTGCCATCGGAAAGTATGGACTTTCAGGGGATTTTTAAACATCCCCGTAGCCAGTATTGTTTTTAGCCACTATTTTTTGGAGATACCGTCATTATGGTGTTTGCAAGTCCATTGCGTATAGTAAAGCCGTATCAGAGATTTTTTTTTATTTTTAGCGGTTCGTACGGTCACTATTTGTAAGGATGTTTCTACTTGCAAGCCTCGTATTGCTTTAAACCTACATGACCGTTAGTGAACTCTATGATCTCGCTCTCGGTGGCGCGCATGCCTGGCTTGAGAACAATGAATGCGGTGGGGAGTTCCCCAGCAGCCTCGTCCGGCTTCCCCACCACCCCGCACTCCGCCACAGCCTCGTGCTGCAGAATCACACTCTCAACTGCTGCTGGTGGCACCTAAAAATGAAGACAGTCTTGTTCATGAATTTAGTTTTAAGTTCATAAAGGAGGAAGTCCATTGCTGTGGCATTGGCGTCCACCAAACATAGGGCATTCTCCATTCGCCAGTACGAACTGTTTAAATAATAAATTGCGACATATTTACCTGGTTTCCCTTATATTTAATCAGTTCTTTAAGACGGTCGACGATGTAAAAGCACCCATCTTGGTCGTAGTAGCCAATGTCGCCAGTTTTCATGAACCCCTCTTGATCGAACATGTCAGTTGTTGCCTTTTTGTTTCCTATGTATCCCTTCATTATGATGGGACCTTTAAGGTAAATCTCACCTTTTTGATTTGGCCCCATCTTTTGACCAGATTCAAGATCTACAACCTGTAAGATAAATAAGCCATAATAAACCAAATATAGTGCGCCATATAATGGGCACCAAACCATTAAAAATTTACGTATTTTTATTGGCATTACAGTTCGGATTTTTTTTATGCATGTAATTTATACTCAAATGTTTATTGAATTCATGTTGTTTATTATCTAGACATTCAGAAACCCTGAATAATTTCAGCCTGATCACGCTTCGATCTTTGCACATAGCTCGTAACATTCAACTCACCTTTGCTTTCACTCCTTTCATAGGCATTCCACCGCTGCCAGGCTTTTGTTTGACGTTCTCGTCGTCGATATCCCGAGTAGCCGCCAGAGAAGACTCCGTCATCCCGTAAGCTTGGAAGACCCCTCGACAGTTTGGCAATCTGTTGATATAATATACCATTGACTGAGTTATTGTAATGATCTTGTATTATATCAGCCTGTATTGATTTTTGAATTTAGTGTTTTCCCTCACGGACTAGCACAGAGCATTTTGTCGATGATAATTTTGATGATAACAGACTACCAATCCGGGCCCTTTAAATATTTATAAAAGGAGAAGCAGCTGGAATATCTTGTTTTGTGTTCGCTAGAAGATTTCGTAATACATTGCCAAAAATGACTAACTTGCCTCTTCAATACAGCGCTAATGGTATCGGCGCTGAGTGGGGCAGCTCCGCACCACATGGACGTGACAGACGATAGGTCGAACTTCTGTATCACTGTCGGTGCTTTTGCCAGAAATACCACCATCGGAGGCACAACATACAGCTTGTTGATCTATGGAGGCACAAGTTGATCTAATTTAAACTCTTACCATTAAATCTAGAAGTTGGTATTTGAACTGAATAACAGAGGCCAAGAACGCTGTGGTCATACATTCGACAGTTTTGAGACATTTGGGATTATATAGCGAAAGATCTTCATGATTGGCAGACATAGAAAGCAGAAATTTGTAAAAACGTTTTACCCGATAATCTTTGATGGCTTGCAGATATTTAATAGGTTGGAAACCAGCGAAGTACACCGTAAATACTCCAATAGTTAAGTTATTTGTCGTCGCCATTAGACCGTACGCGTGGTACCATGGTACTATTGTTAGAACTCGATTTGAACCTTCGGCTTTCTTTTCATCATCATCACTGAAATCATAGATAGATATTGGAGCATCTTTCTGGCACACTTAGATTTGTTTTGTTTACAATTGCTGGCTTCACTCCACGAACTTACTTATCAAAACTAGAAGCCGAGTATAAAATGTTGAGGTGGGTCAGCATGACTCCTTTAGGCAATCCCGTGGTCCCTGAAGAGTACAAAATGTATACAAGGTCCGTTGTTCCTTGCACATCAGTAGCTTCAAATTCATCTACATTGCCGTGAGCAACAAGACTGCTGAAAGACATGACTCCTTGCTCAACTGGCGTTCCATTAAATTGAATGATTTTCTTGATGGATGGTATTGCTTTGAAAGCTTTCAAATTTAGCTTTAATGCCGCCTCCGAACAGAAGATGAATTTGGGGCGGGATAAGTTTAGGACATGTGTCATCTCATCTGAAAAGAAAGAAGAATTTATGGATATTACGTCATCGTCTTTCCGAACTTCAGCAGCTAAATAGAATAAATGAGTCTAGTTTGATACATCACCTTTGGTATACTGTAGGTTGGCTGTGGTGACAGTGGCACCGCAGCAGATAACTCCCACTGAGGTGTAGATATATTCATCACGGTTCTCGCTACAGAAAGCAATGACGTCTCCTCGTTTCACTCCGAACCTCCTCAGACCAGTGGCCACATTGACCACACCTTGCAGGATCTGCTTATACGTCGTTTCTTGGCCGGTCTCCCCATTAACCTAAAGATGCAAAAAGTGTTTAGAGTTTGAGATTGTAACTTTTGGTGTCAAATAATCGCCTTATTTCGCGATTAGACTAGATTTCCCTTACGGACACGACTTCAGTAGCAATCTTCCTATGGCGTTTTTCTCTTTCCCTGAGAAATATGCAGATTATTAAGTAATAATGGATTCCAGCAAGTTCCTGATAACTGCTGAAATCTGCCTTCTGCTTCTTACCAAAGCAACTTTATTATTTCCTTCGGCGACGATCGCCCTCAACTTGTCGATCATGTACTGTCCAAAGTTGAGGTGTCCCGGTACAGGCAATGCCGGTCCCCCATCCACTACATTGTTCCGTATCTTCACTCTATCCATGATTCCTGCTCCTGCAAAATGAAATTGAGTGTTAGACATTTAGTTGCCACCGTGTTTCTCACCTCGCTGCTAGTAAATATAGAACTTATCAGGCTATTTCTTATCATGACACAAAACTTAATTAAAATTTAATAACTAGTTGTTCCTACGTAATACTTTTTTGTCTAGCTTAGCTATTTGATGATGTTCCGTTCCGCCTTGTATGTAACGGGTCCTAGGTTCGATTCCCGTTCGGCAGATATTTAACTTAAATATCAGTTTCCAGGTCTGGTCTTTGGATGTTCTTTGTGCATTTCCTGATTGACTTTTTTTATCTATCAGGTTACAAGTCAACTGACACACTTTTATTAATTAAAAGTCTGTCTATCTGTTGAATCTGTGATCAGTTTACCGTCAACATTATACATAATATACATAAATACCTACAAATATAGTTACCATCTAGACACGTGGTAACGTGTCCAAGCCAAGCTCAAGCCCAACGAAGAGAACTGGCCGGTAGCACCGTGTGTATATTTACAGGAACCATTTAGAGCCACTTTTGCCTTCATAACTCGAAAACTACTAAACTCATATACACCAAATTTGGTTTATATATTAAGATCCTCTAGATAAACAAGTACTTCAAATTTTATAAACATAGCTTAAACGGTTATTTACATTTTAATTCTGAAAAGTCGTAATTTTTATGACTGCCTGACATAACATATCAAAAATCAATTAAACAAAAACCGAATGACCTGGAAAGCTGATATTTGGGATGCAAATTAATTGAAATGACACAACATTAGAAATGTAAAAAGAAAAGAAAAACAAAAACAAAATGGTCTCCCTTACAAGTTAAAGGGGACCATAATTTTATTTTTCAACTACTATATTGAGTGGGGTACTGTTAGACAGGTCTTATAAAATTAGATAGAGATCTCTTTGAAAAAAAGTTCCTTCAATGGGTCCTTCTCGAGATATTTGCGTTTAAAATCGCCGTTTTTAAAAATAATCTCTCTCTCATAAAAGGAACTGTGCCAAAGTCTTGGAAGCTTGCGAATGTTCAGCCGGTCCCCAAAAAAGGCGACCGTTCAGACCCTGTCAATTACAGACCGATTGCCATTACCTCCATCTTATGCAAAGTCATGGAGAAGGTACTGAACAGTAAGTTGCTGACCTACCTCGAAGACAATGATCTCCTCAGTGACTGTCAATATGGCTTTCGCCGGGGACGGTCAACTGGGGATCTTCTTGTGTATGTTACGCACTGCTGGGGTGAGGCCATTGAGAAGCATGGCGAAGCTCTCGCCGTCTCACTTGACATCTCGAAGGCCTTTGACAGATTCTGGCACACAAGTCTGCTAAACAAGCTTCCTGCGTATGCGTCCCAGCTGATTTTTGTAGCTGGATTTCTGACTTCCTGAGTGAACGGTCAATCAGAGTAGTCGTTGACGGCTGCTCCTCTGACTTGTTGGCTATTGATGCCGGAGTTCCTCAGGGGTCTGTTCTCTCTGCAACTCTGTTCCTGCTGCACATCAATGACCTTCTTCGGCCAGGTATTGTTGGGTACGCAGATGATAGTACGGTTTTGGTGAGATACTTATCCAGCGCAAACACCAGCGGGGAAGAAATACTTTCCTTGAGAAGGGCCATGGTTGAGCAATTAGATCTGACCCTAAGTCATGTTTCCCAGTGGGGTGATGACAATTTGGTCTCTTTTAATGCCAACAAAACGCAAGCGTGTCTTTTTACCGCTAAAAGGAGTCCTTTCAACCAGACTCCTACTTTCCGAAGTACATCTGTACCTATAGCTGGCAAACTTGAGCTTCTGGGCATGGATTTGTCATCTAGTCTAAACTTCGGCGCTTCCATCGAATACAAAGCACAAACAGCGGCCAAGAAACTGGGTATCCTGAATAGAGTGAAGCGATACTTCACGCCTGGATAGCTTTTAACCCTGTACAAAGCACAAGTCCGATCCTGCATGGAGTATTGCAGTCACCTCTGGGATGGCTCAGCCAAATACCAACTTGCCGCACTCGATTCGGTGGAACGCAGAGCCAAGAGGCTTATTGGTGACGAAAAACTGCTAGAAGCCAAGTTTTATAGCCTGGAACATCGCCGTAAGGTTGCTTGCTTGTCGGTCTTCTACAGGCTGTACTTCGGTGAGTGTGCTCAAGAGCTCCACGACCTTATCCCGCCAGCTCCCTTCTACCATCGGACATCTAGACGCACCGCAGGATACCATCCATACCTGGTTGATATTCCACCAATACGTACTAAGCGCTTCCAAAACTCTTTTGTAATGCGCACGGCAAAAGTGTGGAACTCACTACCTGCGTCTGTGTTTCCGAACGCCTTCAACCCCCAACATTTCAAAGTTAGAGTGAACAGGCATCTTCTGGGTGAGCTCGCACCATCGTCGACTCCGTCTCAGTCGTTTCCGACCTAGACTGGAGTCAAGAGCAAACCCATTTTTGAATTTAAAAAAAAAAAAACCTAACTTAACCTAGGAAGTTGATATTTGGTATGAAGATTGATTATAATGAATTAAGGTTAGAAATGTAAAAATAAAATAAAAAAATATAATAATCGGACCCCCTCCCATACAAGTGAAAGGGGTATTATTTTTATTTTTTAACTACTTTATTGAGTTGGGTATCATTAGATAGGTCTTATAAAATTAGGTAGAGGTCGGGGGGGGGCATTTTTTTTTATTTTTTAACTACTATACCTATTGAGTAATATCTTGTAAAATTAAGTAAAGGTTTCTTGGATTTCACTTTTACATTTATGTTTTTGGTAGAATATACATATACATAGTATACGCGTATCTTTTGGTATAAGCATGATACATATCAATTTAATTAGTACCTAAGTACTTTGTTTATGAGAATGTATGAGTTTTACCTTGTTTGTTGGTGAATTATGTATTCGATGACTTAATAGCTACAATAAATGCAAATTCAATTTTACTAACACTTTAAAATTCACGATGTACCACCACAATGACGACTTAATTTACATCTGCTGGCCCGACAACTTATCACTCTTATCAGTTATCGCACCTATACGTATTATCTTAGCGTAATAAAGACCAATATATTACATAAATCGTATAATAACACCCACACAGATGTGTCAAAAATTCAAAACAACTTCGATACTCACACACTCACAGCAAATAAATGCAAAAGTATTGAGGTAGTTTCGTCCAAGGTATATTGATATGTAAAACACTTGTTGCCCCTGGACTTCAAACTTCGACTGCTACACAACACAACACAACACAGTTAGCTCTGATTTGATACTATATAATGTTTAAGGTCGCATTGAAACTGCATAAAGAGCACAACACTACAACTAGATATTTACAAGTCACAGACACAACACAACTAAATAAGTAACTTGATCTTCCAGTCGAGGAACCAACTTCCAGATAACGGGTATACAGACTAGATAACAGTTTTGCGCACAAAAGCGACTCGATCTTGGTACATTTATTATTTGCTAGCGACCCGCCCCGGCTGCGCACGGAAATTATCAGTATTTCTCTACTATATTATGCATGTATTATACATATAAACCTTCCTCTTTAATCACTCTATCCATTAAAAGAAACCGCATCAAAATCCGTTGCATAGTTTTGAAGATTTATGCATACATAGGGATATAGGGACAGAGAAAGCGACTTTGTTTTAAAATATGTAGTGAAGTGATAGTAATGATTTGTTCGTATTCACGTTCTGCCTTCGCAAATATTTAGTTAAATGAAATGTAGTTTTGCCTATTTACTTATTACAGCTACATCATTAGATATTATCATTATAAGTAGGTTGTCTTAGGGATGGGTCGAATATTCGTTTTATGTTCGGTATTCGGCATATTCGGCAATGCGGTTTTCAACATATTATTATTATTAACAACATTATTAATGAAAAAAAATACTAAGTAAGTAGTTTATATTTTTTACATCTTCTTTAAGTTATATGTTAACTTATAGAATTTGTTTTAGGATAAACCGAACATGAAATCTTTACTATGTCTTAAATTTCTAACATGTAAGAAATGAGAATTACCTGATCATGTATTAAATTAATGTATAATTTATACTTTATATTGTTGGCTCTTGGTGAAACTCCATAGTGATGGTATAAATTGTTATAATGGTGTAAACAAGTACAAGTCTTTGTAACAATTTACACCATGTATTAAGTGGCGCCGTGAATCGAAAAGCCGGTCAAACAGACTCAAGTTATTGTTAAAACCTTATAAATTAGCGATTCATAGGTCGTTTTAGTAAAAGGAAGAAAAATTGTTGTTGGTGGCCCTTATTCGCAATTTTTCTTTCTGTTATTTTATTACCTACAACTTACAACGAACTATGAATTGCTAATTTGAAAGGTTCTAATTATCTTAATTACTATAACTTGATTCTGTTGAACCGGTTTTAAGATACACTGCATTTTTAGTGAATTATATTTTTTTACTATTGGGGGCGCTACTTGGCTAGTATCGTCACCTCAATGTGTATAATCAAAATCAATATTTATTTGTTAAAATTTGTAATAATATAAATCAACTGCAAATATTTTAAAAGGGTATGTATATTTATGTGGAAGAAATAGAATTAACGCATTTTAAATTTAAAATGTGCAGTAGTTTAAATTTCTCTAACAATTTATTTTTGTGAACATGCTTTGTATAACCCCCACCACGTCACTAGAATGCTGGCCTTACGTAATTAACTAATTACACTACACGCACACAACGTTCAATCTTCAGCCAATCATGGTAGTGTGCGTGTTTTGTTTTGATATACGGAATGTCCGATTTTTGTTTAGTTTTTAATTTAAGAATCTATGTTATCTCAAAACCTAGCGGTTTTTTTTAAACTCGCTAAATTGTTACTTGGAATTTATTTGATCATCGCCTTATACATTTGCAGCAGGAGAGTTTGTCCGCCACAGTGTTTAGTGTAAAGTTGTAGAAACCTGATTCCTGAATATTCGGCCGAATGTTCGTATTCGGTGAAATCCATGTTCGGCCCATCACTAGTTGACATTTGTTACGCTAATCATTCTGTAGGAGTACAATTAGTGTTTATTTAATAACATACTATGCTAATCATTCTATTCAAATAGGGATTTAAAAACGAGTTTATACCATGGTAACTAAGGGATCAGAGGGTTTCCGTATATTGTTATTTAGGCGATGGGCTGACAACCTGTCACTACAGCAATATACGTACAAATCCATCTTAAATAACTCTCAAAACTTTGTCAGACGTGGCGGAACGACCTTTGTTTAGGTCGTTTACGCTCTGCCTACCCCATTGGGGATAAAGGCGTGATTATATGTATGTATTTATACCATGGTCGTGGTTCGAATCCCACCACGTACCAATGTGCTTTTCGGTTTTTGAATTCCATATGTACGTTTATTCGGCTCTTTTTCTGTGCTTCGGTAGGCACGTTAAGCCGTTGGTCCCGGTTAATATCGTTAATATCGTAGATATTAGTCGTTAAGCCATTTCAGAGGCCAGTGCTAAGCATTGGCGGCTTGAAAATCTGACCTAATCTAGGATTTGGTCTGATTTCCCTTCTGGGTTGCGGAGGTCAGATGGCAGTCGCTTTGTGTAAAAACCAGTACCCTAGCTCAATTCCCTAGATTAGGTAGCCGACCCCGTGGGATATGGGATAAGGCTAGGGAGATGAGTCACTAACCAGCACCCTGAATAAGTACCTATACTAGCCATGATTGTGTACAAATTCTGTGCTACAAATTCATGTAGGGTTAATTTAAAAAAACTAACTAATTATAATTAAGCATTACTGAATTGCCTCCATGATCTAGTGGTCTGAGCCATGGGTCGACGAACCGAAGGTCCTGGTTTCAGTTTGCAATACAAGTTTGAATTTATCACGATGTTTATTACTTTATCACTTTGTGAGATTTCCCCCAGTTTCGATTATGACAATGCAGGCTTAACCACCTGATTGTCTGTAAGATAAACGATTCCGTGCTTTGGAGGACACGTTAAGGTGACGGTCCCGGTTGCTGTCTTTGATAGTGCTCATTACATCGTTATCTGTTATCCCATGAGTTTTCTGTGTTCCAAAATGTTATTATACTGATTACATACTAGATCAATAGCCAGAAAGGCAGATCAACACAGTCTTATCCCACTTAGCAATAACGCCACCTACATTGTATACTCTTTTGATGTGATTGTTTAACATCAATCTGCAATAATGTATTGTATTTATAAAATTGTTATTCATCCTTATTTATTTACTACATTTACAAAAAAGCGGACATAACAATTAGCCTAAGGAACGCAACAAAAACCTGTAAAATAGGTTTATCGTTGCGCCCTGATATGTTAGATATGTACCTGTATTTTAAAATTACACCTATACCACCCTATAATTAGAGAGAGAGAGAGAGTTTTTTTGCTTGATTAATTTAGTAAGGCGCGGAATGTAGGCGGGCGGCAAGCAAGCAGAAAAAGGCCTGCTAGGTGGTTTGATTGATCTATTCATCTATAATAACATCACAAAGATAAAAGGTATCAAAGTTGACATGTAGTTTCAAATCTTTAGGTAGTTCGTATATTAGTTAGTGTAGTATAAGTAACCCGTTTCTTCGACGAGTTCACTAGGCTGTATGTATTTTAAAATTACACCTATACCACCCTATACTGAGAGTTTTTTGCTTGAATAATTTAGTAATAATCAGAATCAGAACTTTATTTGTAGTTATGGGTACAAAAAATTTTTTAGACTATACTTAAAGTAGTAACATAAGTCATAACAATAAATAATAAAATATAATAAATACAAAAACGCGGATAAGGCGGGCGGCAAGCTAGCAGAAAAAGGCCTCCTAGGTGATTTGATTGATCTATTCATCTATAATAACATCACAAAGATAAAAGGTATCAAAGGTGACATGTAGTTTCAAATCTTTAGGTTGTACGTATATTAGTTAGTGTAGAATAAGTAACCCGTTTCTTCGACGACTTCACTAGACTGTTAACTGATTCTGACTACTAAAAATTATCTGCAGTGATAGATATATCCTATTTTAGGATTATAATTGCGATTAACTATTTATCAAGGAGTTATTTAATATCAGGTGATGCAGTTATCTGGCGAAAATATAGCCGCAGGATTAAAATATTGACGTTATCGATCGGTGGACGATAAGATCGGACTACCTACCTGTACTAATATGACTTCCGAAATATTTATGTGTATCCCAGCGGGTTCTCAGTTCCGTAAATTACATTGAAACACCTCATTACCTTCACCTCTTGTCGGTGAAGTAATTGGAACACCTAAACATGAAATACTAATTTATTGTTGAACAGACGTAGAGTATTTTCTTGACCATTTTACAAGACCCTGGCTAAAACGACCGGATGCCAAGACAATAAATTTAATTTAAAAAAGTAGTAATTTGACGTTTTTGTCGGGAGGAGGTTGTGTTGTGTGTGTTCAATAGTTTAAATAATTAAATAAAATAGTTATTAATTAAAATGGCAGTAAGGATACATAATAATATAGTATATGGGCCGGAAGAGCAGTGGATACCGGCTCATTTGTCTTTTGGACAGTTGATGTTTGATAAACTTAAGAACGGCGGGGATAATGTTGCACTTGTAAGTATATCTTTATTTTACCTATGAATTTTCCTCCTAAACTGTATATGTTTTTGCATACTGGAAAATACGGCATTTTTCCTTCAATGTACGAGGAATATAATTAAATATTTTTATAAATTATTGAGGTTATATTTTTAATTTGTGAGTTTTCTTATTTCTTTTTTTTAAAATTCCAGATTAGCGCAGAAACAGGGGAGTCTGTCACATACAGACAGATATTACAACAGAGCGTGAACCTGGCCGTGGCCTTGCGCAAGCTGGGTCTGAAGAAGGGTGATGTAGTGTCCCTCAGCAGCGAGAATCGCTTTGAGTTCCCTGTAACAGCCCTCGCAATCCTTTACTGCGGTGGAGTGCTCTCTACTCTTAATGTCACATACTCTCCTGGTACTTCATTTTGATATTATACTTTATTATTTTTTTTCTTCCATGCTGGCCTGGGAGCAAGAGAAAAACATAGAATGTGCCAGCTGCATTTCCTCCCGGGCATGCTGTAAAAACCAGCTAAGGGATCCAAGGGTTTCAGTATATTGTAGTTTAGGCGATGGGCTGACAACCTGTCACTACAGCAATATACTTACAAATCTATCTTAAATAACCCTCAAAACTTTGTCAGACGTGGTGGAACAACCTTTGTTTGGGTCGTTTACGCTCTGCCTACCCCATTAGGGATAAAGGCGTGATTATATGTATGTATGTATGTAATTTTTTTAAGTTATTCTTATTGGTATGCAAAAACTAATAATTTAATATTATTATCTTTTACAGGTGAAATAACCCACATTTTCAACATTACCAAACCAAAGTTCATATTTACTTCACCTATTACGGCACAAAACATGTATGATTGTAGTAAAGACTTAAGCCATGTCCAGAAGCTTATAGTTTTTGGAGAATATGACATAGTGCCCGGGCTCATGTTCAATGATTTAGTAAAGGAGAATTCAAATGTGGATGACTTTGTGTTGATGGATGTGAACGGGCTCGAGGATACTGCCGGAGTCATGTGTTCGTCAGGCACCACTGGCCTGCCGAAGGGTGTGGAACTAACACATGTCAATTTCCTCACACTTTGTGCTCATATGAAGTGAGTATACTGTATGAACTTTGATTCAAGGATATAGCTAAAATAAAAATTATCTATCTTATCTATAAAAAAAAATAGGTAATAATAGATTATTTAAAAAATCTACCTTGCAAATAAATGTGTAAATGTTATCTTTATAATATTCTGGTACTGTTTATTAATGTACTTGTAAGTTAATTTTGTTTCATGCATGATTCATCTACAGATGACCTAATGCATATTGTTTCATTTGAAACGAATTCTTATCTTAGTGCATTTTTAATGCTGCATTTATTTTATTATGTTACATAGGTCAATTGATTGGTCTATTATAATAAAAAATATAAAGTTTTGAGGAAAAGAGAAACTCTACAAATCTAACTAAACCTCAAGCAAGAATTTCCCAAAACTATATGCAGATAAGGTAACTGAAATAATCATAAGATACCATAACATAAGTTCATTATCTCCCTAGACCTTATCCCGTATCTTACGGGGTCAGCTACCTAATCATATAGGTGATTTAACAAGTACACAGAGCCACTGCCAGCTGATCTCTGCAACCCAGAAGGGAAACCAGACCCAATGCTAGATTGCAATGCTTAGCACTAGCCTCTGACATGGTTTAACGACTAAGGTATTAAGCAATATTAACCGGGACCAACAGCTTAACGTGCCTTCCGAAGCACTGAAAAAGCGCCGAATAAATGTATGTATGACATTCAAAAACGGAAAAAAACATTGGTATGTGGTGACATTCGAACCTCGACCTTCCGCTAGGAGGCAGCAGCCTTATCCACTACACCATCGGGCTCTACTTTTCTTCCAAGTCTCTACCATACCATAAGTTAATGAAGATTAATATACCTACTTAAAATGGAATTTGTTTTTCAGATATTATTTAGAAACTTCTATAGCAGGTAGAAAGCATACTGTAGAGTCAGCCATGGCTCTTATTCCCTGGTTCCACGCATATGGCTTCATCACATCTTTTGCAATAATGGCCATTAATATCAGAATCGTGTTCCTGATGCGTTTTGAGGAAGAACAGTTTTTGGAGACTATACAGAAGTACAAGGTATGTAAAGATTTAATATAGCTATTCCTTTGTTTATCTTTATATATCTTACAATATCATCCACCAGCTCCACTCCAGAAAGTCCGGATTTGGAAATGCCTTTGCCTTCTCAGGGTTTATGCCATAAAAGCTGCCTGGCCTGACTACGGGCAACTCGCCGACACGAATGCGAGCGGGAAAGCAGTACATTTTACATAGTCAGTAGACGCTGAGACGCACCGCTACAATTCGTCGTGAAGGGTCCTGTGGCCAGGCAGGGTAAAAATCAATCGCTATGGTTGCAGGTGAACATGACAACCCTGGTGCCGCCTCTAGCCGTGTTCCTCGCGAAGCACCCGCTGGTGTCCAAATACGACCTAACATCGCCAGGGTAAAAATCAATCGCTATGGTTGCAGGTGAACATGACAACCCTGGTGCCGCCTCTAGCCGTGTTCCTCGCGAAGCACCCGCTGGTGTCCAAATACGACCTAACATCGCTCACCGAGGTGTGGTGCGGCGCCGCCCCGCTCTCTATGGAGATACAGAACACTGTCCATAAGAGGTAAATAAACATTGAGTTTGCATGAGTTTTGTGTGTGTCGGAAGGTACGATGTGTTATTTTTTGGGTTGTTTTAGTGGTTAAGTTCTGTTAAAATTGTAGGGGATAAATAAGTAGGTAGTGGTTGTAAAACTGTGTCTTTTGTTTGAGCGGAGGGTCCTGGGTTCGTTTCCCGATCAAGTAGATATTAGAATGATGAATTTTAACTGTACAAAGTTCAGTGTGTCAAGATTTGTGTGAACTTGACTATTAATTTAGGTCAATATACCGCGAGTGGACCTCACCTTGCTTAAACAAATAACGTAGTAAGTCTTATGTAAGTAACATCATAGACTAATATTGTGAATTAGTTTGTTATGTACATATTTGGAATTTGTGTTTGTTGTTTGAACTAGCTGTTAAAGAAGGTTGAAGTAGTTTTGAATAAAGACTAATTTAGTATTACGTATTACTTAACTTATGTTTGACAATTAAATCCTACAAACAAGATGAAATTTTGTTGTTGCTTTGTTAAAACATTTTAAATATACTGAACTGGGAAAACATCTAAAGATATATTTACATAGTTCTGTAAAATTCTATGAAATCAATTTCTTAAATTTATTTACCATCGAAGCGCGCAGAAACGATTAAACAATTGTGTTACAGTTAGATCTCTTCTTTGCACTAGTCGGGTCTTGGTCTCTCTTTTGACATTGCGGAATAGAGAGATCCGATTGTCGCGCAACTGTATCATCGCTTGTGCACACATAGTCACGCCTTTGCAAGATATTCTAACACAATATACAAAAAAATATGGGTTCGAGCCGGCATGAACTAACAACTAACCGTGTTCCTAGGACGGGCATAAGCCGCATTAGGCAGGGCTACGGGCTGACGGAGGTGACGATGGCATGTTGCGTCGACCTCTCCGAGAAGGGGAAGGAGGGGTCGTGCGGGGTGCCCGCGCCCGGCATGCAGATCAAGGTGCGTGGGGTACTAACGTTCTGGCCACGGATAATTTGCCACTCCACAGTCGCGGCGGTTTTTGCGCAGTACAGGTCTCAACTATATAGAGATGTTTTATCGGAGTTACGAGTTTCCTGTGGCCAGACCGTAAGGCGATGGTTATCAGGTATTACCTTTCAAGTTACACGTCCTTTTAAATATAAGCGATTTAATTTGGGGATAATTTTATTAAAACATTCAACTTTAGTATATCCTCCCTCATTAATCTAAAATATTGATTATGATTGTTTACAAAAATAATACTAACATGCACTTTATAAATGTCGATTTCTATTATGTATGACCTTAGATTTTTATTTGTTTACACGATTTTTTTTACGATATGTGCATGTTTTAATTGTATATCCGTTACTTTCGCCAGTAAATAACTGGCGTGTCGTTTCCTTGAACAATCTATACTTTACCAAATGTTAAAAGAAAACTTTTAGAGCTGTCATATTATCACTACATAGTATAAAACAAAGTCGCTTTCTCTGTCCCTATATCCCTCCCTATGTATGCATAAATCTTTAAAACTACCCAACGGATTTTGATGCGGTTTCTTTTAATGGATAGAGTGATTCAAGAGGAAGGTTTATATGTATAATATAGTAGAGAAACACGAACATAATTTCCGTGCGAAGCCGGGGCGGATCGCTAGTTAAGTTATAATTATAACACAACACAAAGATAACTAAAATGAGATGATTATGTCCTTAACAGGTCATCGAAATAGACACCGGCAAACGGCTAGGGCCACGAAAAGAAGGCGAGTTGTGGATCAAGTCGCCCTTGCGTATGAAAGGCTACCTCGGTGACAAGGCATCTTCTGACGCCCTACTAGATAATGAGGGCTTCATAAGGACGGGAGACATCGGATATTATGATCAGGATGGCTGCTTCTACATCGTCGACAGATTAAAGGAACTCATCAAATATAAGGGATTCCAAGTTAGTACAGAATGTTCTTAAAATATTTATACCAGGTGTAAGGGATAGCGTCCCGCAAACTGATGAAGGTTGCTCAGTCAATGATACTGAACAACTTCCACCAGGTTTTTTTTACGAAATGAAAAAAAAAGGCTTTTCCATACAAAATGTGCACATTGATCGGACAATTTGTATGAAAAAGTCATTTTTTTTTACTTCTTGAAAAAAGATCCTGGTGGAAGTTGTTCAGTGTCATTGACTGAGCAACCCCTGTCAGTTTGCGGAACGCTGTCCCTTGCACCCGGTATGACGATTTGAATAACCATATATATATATATATATATATACGTCTTTAAGTTATTCTAGTTACTAGGGAGTTATTTGATTACAGCAATAAATACATAACATGTTAATCTATAACGTAATTGATAATTTTAATCAGTGGTTTATTTACTTAATTCGTATTACGTAAATAAACCATACACTATCGTCTTCGTATTCGGTCCATACAAGCCGATTCCCGTCGGCTTCGGATTTCAAGAATTTCACCTCCACCAAATCCGGAATTACGTCGAAACTATAACTTACTTGACGTACTTAAATGTTTTTTTTCCTTTGGCTTACCCTCGATAAAACTGCACCCCTCGCCGCTGGTAGTCCTGTAATATATTTTAAAATGTTTACAAAATAAAATGTGTCAGGTGGCGCCGGCGGAGCTGGAAGCTTTGCTTCTGCAGCACGGCGGCGTGGCGGACTGCGGCGTGGTCGGTCTACCGGACGAGCTGGCCGGGGAGCTGCCTCTGGCCTTCGTGGTGCCGCAGCCAGGAGCCAAGCTCACTGAAGCGGAGCTGGCCAAGTTCATCGCCTCCAAGGTGAGTGCAGGCTGCAGCTGGTCGGTCTACCGGACGAGCTGGCCGGGGAGCTGCCTCTGGCCTTCGTGGTGCCGCAGCCAGGAGCCAAGCTCACTGAAGCGGAGCTGGCCAAGTTCATCGCCTCCAAGGTGAGTGCAGGCTGCAGCTGGTCGGTCTACCGGACGAGCTGGCCGGGGAGCTGCCTCTGGCCTTCGTGGTGCCGCAGCCAGGAGCCAAGCTCACTGAAGCGGAGCTGGCCAAGTTCATCGCCTCCAAGGTGAGTGCAGGCTGCAGCTGGTCGGTCTACCGGACGAGCTGGCCGGGGAGCTGCCTCTGGCCTTCGTGGTGCCGCAGCCAGAAGCCAAGCTCACTGAAGCGGAGCTGGCCAAGTTCATCGCCTCCAAGGTGAGTTCCATCTAGAACTGTAGTCTGTAGCCATTGTAAATCGTCACTGGATGGTAGAGATCTACAGTGGCGCCTACTTTCTAGTGTTTAGCACCGTAACATGCGCCATATTAGTTCATACATTTGTTTTAGTCGCGCGCAGCGTTTCTGTTCGTACCTTTGCGTGGATGATGTACATTTCAGTACTATACTTATATATTTTATTTTTGTCGCAAGTAGGGCTGTCATCCGTCTGAGTTTTCCCGTTTTCCTTTTAGTTTTGAGGGCATCTGAAGGCGTCCGGGCGGGGTTTTTTAAAGTTTTTGACTCCGAAAAAATTGATTCTACTATCAAAATTGACTGCAGTGAAAATCCTTTGAACAGACTAAATTAAATTAAATGCCAAATCAATAATCTAGTTTTTTTGCCAGGTATCGCCAGCGAAACACTTGCGAGGCGGCGTGATCTTCGTCTCGGAGATTCCCAAGAACGCGTCCGGGAAGATACTGCGACGAGAGCTCCGCGCCATGCTTCAGCAGAAACTCAAGAGCAAGCTTTAATACACACAAACACTGGTAGCAATTCGGCGATGCCAATAGCACGACTTAGCGATTTATAAACTTATGTTAATAAGCCGTTCCATTCCTTTTTTTTATTTGTAAGATAACTGGAATGGCAATCATTTTAGTTTACATAAGTCCTGTTCTTTTTACACCGAATTGGTCCACTGCCAAAGAGTAGATGTAAGCGAAACGAGTACCTCTATTCGGAACAAGGGATTTATTAAATAAATTTACATTTGTTAAATGTTGTTTTATTGTTAGTAAATAAACCCGCCCTTGAAGGCATTTTCTGTTCTTCAAGTTAAATTAATTAGAGTCAACTTTTTAGTTGAATATAACCAATATATTTCGCTGCTAGATGTTTTTCAAAACAAAAGCATTTTTCATATAAAATAAAGGAATAATATTTCATCATACATTTAAATTAATGATTCACAATTTACATAATCTCAATAAAATCGATCTTAGTCAATTCGCTAGTTTATCTTTCAGTTCGCCGCTAAGACTCCTGCATTGTTCGGTTTAGGGACGTCGGCGCCATATTTGTAGGCGTGGCCGCACATGACAGACAGAAACATGAATAAAGAAGGCTAAATAAAATTGATTTGAAAATGAAAATTAATAAAAGCATTTTTATGTAAAAAAAAAATAATGTATTTCATACATTTAAATTAGTGATTCACAATTTACATAATCTCAATAAAATCGATCTTAGTCAATTCGCTAGTTTATCTTTCAGTTCTTGCGGCATCAATCCTAGCGCGTAGCTGTGTAGCTCCTCATTCACCGCCGCTAAGACGCCTGCTTTGTTCGGCTTAGGGGCGTCGGCGCCATATTTGTAGGCGTGGCCGCACAAGACAGACAGAAACATGAATGAAGAATTTCAAATACAATTGCATTGCTTTGAGATTAAAAAATAAATAAAAGCATTTGTATGTAAAAAAAAATAATGTATTTCATACATTTAAATTAATGATTCACAATTTACATAATCTCAATAAAATCGATCTTAGTCAATTCGCTAGTTTATCTTTCAGTTCTTGCGGCATCAATCCTAGCGCGTAGCTGTGTAGTTCTTCATTCACCGCCGCTAAGACTCCTGCTTTGTTCGGCTTAGGGGCATCGGCGCCATATTTGTAGGCGTGGCCGCACATGTCGGTAAGCTTGCCCCCCGCGGCGGCCAGCACGGCCTCGGGCGCGCACGTGTCCCACTTCTTAGTGCCCGGGCTCGCGAACACGTATACTGAAGCCACGCCTTCTAGCAGTTGGATCACCTGGAACAAGATTTTTATTTTATTAGATACTAGCGACCCGCCCCGGCTTCGCACGGAAATTATCAGTGTTTCTCCACAATATTATGCAAGTATTATATATATAAACCTTTCCTCTTGAAACACTATCCATTAAAAGAAACGGCATCAAAATCAGTTGCGTTGTTTTTAAAGATTTATGCATACATAGGCATATAGGGACAGAGAAAGCGACTTTGTTTTATACTATGGAGTGATGGTCACGAGAGAACAGGAACAACTCTAAGCTTAAACAGAAGTTGTAACAGGGACTCCTTAAACCAGGGGTGGGCAACCGTCTGAATGTTGCGGGCCAGATATTTTGTTGATATTACCTACAATGAAGTCGCGGGCCGTGGATCATAAAAAAAGATGCAGTGTGGTCTGTTGGCATCCGGGGATAATCAACGAAGTCCCTCAAAATCAGTCAACTTTTCCATTGTGTTCTAATGCAGTCATTAGTTTGCTTCTTGTGAAGTAATGTTGGCGCGAAATTATATATTACAAAATATTCTTCTTCGGTTTTGTACGGCACTGCTCACCTTTTTATCCGTGGGTGAAAATTTACCAATCTTGAATATTTGTCTTTACTTCCATGCTGAACTGGGAGAGATAGAAAAACATAGAATGTTCCAGCTGCCCTTCCTCCCGGGCATGCTGTTGAAGTCAGCAAAAGGGACTTGAGGGTTACAGTGTATTGTAATTTAGGCGATGGGCTGACAACCTGTCACTATAGCAATACATATTACAATCTAAAATTGCCCTCAATTTTGTCAGACGTGGCGAAAGCCCCTTTTACGAGGCGTTAAACGCTCTGCCCGTAAGGGATAAAGGCGTGATTTATGTATGTATGTATGTAAGGTCACAGATAATATAATACTATACTAGTACAGATGCCTAATGTCATACAATAAAACTGGTCCGCCATAAGTCGGGCCGCGCAAGATTTTAGTACAATCTGACGCAACGGTACCACGTGATAGACCACGGCGGGAAGTGTTCGGTCGTAATATATTGCCGTGATCACAGATGGCCCCACGTAGGTACAATGCACGTTCGAAGTACGTAATTTTCTACTAGACTACTAGATGGCGGTAAGAGAGAAGTTAACGCTGCGCCAGATCACAGATAATAGCAGTTTTAATTTGTAATTTGTAAGAGATTGAATAATTAAATTTATCTTATGTACTGTCAGCAAAGGCTATTGCAGGGCAGGGCCGTTCGAAACGGATGAGATTGTTTCAGGAAATTATGTATTGTAATTTTAATGTGGTTTAGTATATTTATTGCAGTAAGTGAATCGTGCAAATAAGCGAGATTTTATTAAAGTTTATCAATAATTTCCTGAAATGATCTCTTTCGTTTGGAGCGGGCCTGACCAGATGTCTCCTCTGCTGACTACGTACACTCTACAGCCATATTAGGTGCTATCATTTATACATACATACATACATAATATCACGCCTTTATCCCTAACGGGGTAGGCAGAGCGTAAAAAACCTAAACAAAGGTCGTTTCGCCACGTCAGACCAAGTCATTTATAAATTTAATAAACTGCTTTACACGATTGTTATTTTTACTTTTTTTCACCTGGCCTCCCTCTTCTCCTTCCACTTATCACTATTTTGAGCCTCTATTTTTATTTATCAAGATGGTTCTTATTAATAGAATAGAAATCGGCCTCAAATACACTTTAAAAGTAATAAATTGAACAGTAGTATGACAGTAAAATATTTACCTTAAAAAGTAAAAGAAAGAAAAACTAATACTAAATAAATGTTTCTAACAAAAAGAAAATTGTATTTTCAATCAACGATCAGACTCGATCCGGACAATCACAGCGCTGAAACCCGACCAACTAACCAACGCGCCATCCCACCGATGAACTGAGTTGCGAATAAAAGCTACCCATGAAGTTGTTATGGTTCATCAATGAGTATATTTTTTTTTAATAGTAACGTAAACAACAAGTAGAATATGGACATCTTCTTCTTTTCGATTCGAGGCAAACTCAATTTAAATTTTTGAGGACCAGAACTAATATGGACATAATTAGCAGGAAAAAATATATATGATTTCTTCATTAATTCGTTTAGGAGAAATAAGATCTAAAAAACATACATATAAGTATGTAATTTTTTCAAATTTCGGAATCAACGGAGCGGATTCGCATTTGCCCATTCATACGTTGACCGGCAACGTTGCGCGCGGGCCCGCACTGAATGGCAACGACGCCACTTGCGGAGCCAACGCTGCACAGTGGGTCAGAAATTGAGATTCATAGAATAAGGAATAAACCAAGTTTCGGAATTTTGCTTACAACTTTCAGAAGACAATCTATAGGTAAACTTAATAAAATTAACGACAAGTATCTCAAAGCAACTAAAACTTAAACTTAAGTATGTTTCATTAGGTTAATTTTAATTTAATAAAAATATATTTATCACTAGGGATAGAGGCGTGACTATATGTATGTATGTATATTTATCACTATTTAACATAAATATCTTTGACATTTTAGGAAAGGTTACCAAGCAAGGTTTAAGAATCGATATGATTTGTTTTAGACAGCTGGCAATCATGTCTTTTCATTACAGCTACAATTTACTCGAAATATGTTTTAATTAAAATATGTATTCTTTTAAAGATTCTTAAATAATTAATAATATAAAAATAGCTCTTATAGATAGTGAGAAAAAAAAAGTAAGTTAATCTAATATTTATATTCTTTATGTTAGTTAAATCTAGTCTACGCCGAATCGTGGCCATGTCAATGTTTTGTACATACATACATCACGCCTTTGTTCTTAATGGGGTAGGCAGATCGTAAACGACCTAAACAAAGGTCGTTCCGCCACGTCGGACAAAGTTTTGAGGGTTATCTAAGACAGGTTGTCAGCATATCGCCTAAATTGTAATATACAGAAACCCACGGATCCCTTAGCTGGTTTTTTTCAGCATGCCCGGGAGGAAATACATCTGGCACATTCTATGTTTTTCTCTCGCTTACAGGCCAGCATGGAAGAAGATTGTGAATGATTTGTTGTTGGTAAATTAAACAAATATAGATACAGTTTTCCTGCTGACCGTAAGAAAAATACATACTATCCATACTCCATACTAATATTATCAAATCCGAAAGTAGCTCCGTCTATCTGTTTGTTTGTTGTTCTTTCACGCCTTAAATTCTGAACGCATTTTGATGAAATGTGGTGGCATGGTGATAGATGAAACGGACAAAGGCCATTTTTTACCGTAGGATAAGATCTTATTCCCTCGGGAAATATTTTCACACGGTATTTAGGGTATAGGGCAACACTTTATGTATCGATTGACTATGACCATGACATTATAACGCTATGGCTGATAACCAGTGATCGGAATTGGTAGAGCATATTTACCTAAACTTCTAAGAACAGAAGCGGAAAATGGAGACTTCCTTACTACGTAAACTTTTTGCGGGACATCTTGCGGGACATCACATAAGTAAGCAAGAAATATACTTTGCACCATGGTTTTTCATTCTATGGACAAATACAAGCTAAAAATATACTTGGTGATATTTGGCTACAGTGTCACATTGCCTAGATATTTTGAATTAAAGATTTTCTTACTTTATAGCTTTAAAACTGCTGTGTGTAGCAAAAAAAAAATATTGAGGAAAAAATTACGCAAATTATGTGCTGTATAATTTCTCCATAGGTGTCAACATCGTACGAGCTACAGAAACCAAGATATTTACGAAAAATTGTTTTATTTTTACATTTGACCTTGAATAGCTTATATTCCTGGTTGGTTTTTTTAAGGCAGCATTTCGTACGACGAAATAAATCTGTGAAAAGTCCTGGGTTCGATTAAGATAAACCGATGCTTTTAATAAGTTCCCCTTAGTCAAACATTGATATTGAGTATGATATAAAACACACAAAGTAATTTTAATTGTTAGAAGGCTTGCACTGATAGTAATATGCTTTTAAATAAGTGCTGTTTATTCACAAATATACAACAACTTCGTAAACAAAGCGATTAAATAGAACTACACAAAAGAAGCTCAATTGTCAAAAGGCTTGCACTAATTATTTTTACCTGAAAAGTGATTCCAGGTAAAAGAAAAACACTAAAAAACACGTGCTGTAAATGAATGGAATTTGTTTCCGAATTTCGAACCGTCAACTTTGCAAGATAAAATCAAATGCAAATAAAGCAAGTCATAAAATAATCGAACAATAAGAAATGGGGCTTGAATTTATGCATTTCTGTATTATACGTGACTATACGCCACATAATAGAACTAGTAGAGAAATAGTAGGCCCTTTTTGACAGGTTATCTATGGCCAAACGACCAAATCGCAATCTTTAGATCAATGAGTCTTGGTAATAAAAAAAATTGTTTTATATTTGTTTCATGTTCAAACGTCACACGGTTGATCGTACGCCAGCCAACTTGAACCAAATCTCAGTTAAATATCGGCAAAATATTTAGTATGCCAGATACAATCATACCTCTTTCGAAATATGAATTTTGTTTTTTGTAGTTTTTAATGATAAAAATTAAATTTGTTTTTTGTAACTTAAGGTACAAATGAAAGAACCAATAAAAATTAAAATAAAGCTTATTTTTATTCAAGTCGACAATTATTCATGTAATGCAGTCCAAAAACCTGATCACGTAAGGTACATCGTAAACGCGATTAATTTTACTTAAAAAATAATATATTTTATATGTCGTCAATATCTTCGTCTTCAGTGACAGAAGTATATTTCAAAAAGACAAAGTATATTTCTAGCTTACTTATGTGATGTCCCGCAAGATGTCCCGAAAAAGTTTTAGTAGTAAGGAAGTCTCCATTTTCCTCTCTTCTTTTTAGAAGTTTAGGTAAATATACTCTACCTATTCCGATCACTGCTGATAACATTTCCTCCCAGCCGAATTTCCTCCCGGGCATGCTGGAAAAACAAGCTGAGCAATCCGAGGGTTTCAGTATATTGCAATTCAGGCGATGAGCTGGCAACCTGTTACTACATGAAACTGCCTAAAAATTAAAATCTATCTTTAAATAACCCTCAAAACTTTGTCAGACATGGCGAAACGACCTTTGTTTAGGTCGTTTACGCTTTGCACACCCCATTAGGCGTGATAAAGTCGTGATTATATATGTGTATATATGTATGAGTGACATAGCAACAGGCTAACCGTTAACGCAGAGAAATACTTTATTTCCGCGAGAAAATTCATTTAATCGCGGGTGAAAACGCGGGGCGGAAAGCAAGTGAGTTTTATAAATAAGATACAATATACATACTTTAAATTTTGTTTTATTGTTTTTTTTCATAATTCAATGTGCGAGGGTTTCTAAAAGTACATTCATAACACATAAACGGCAACCGCTCGATGTAGGTATATTAATTTCATCTGTGGATCGATAATTGTACCAGTGACATCTATTGGTGAATGGTTGGTACTACCTGTATGTGTTTAGGGTTTGAGCGAAAGTCGAAAAACTTCATATCCTTGACACTCCTGTGTGGGTGTCGCTAGAGTAGCCGCTGCTAAGAAACTTTTAATCTAAAACTTTTTAAAAATGAGCATATTGTACGATTTTTAATGCTCAGGGTAATCAGAATTATTTATTAAACAATATATTTGCTGGCTTTAGAAACAAAAACTTGCTTTATGTGAACTTTTATTTAGAATGACCTGCCCGTCTTACCCGTAGCGCCATCTGCTGATATTTTTTAGAAGCTATTTACTGTTCTTCGGAGTGAGACCCCATGGTAAGGTGCCCTTCCCGTCACACATCACAGTCTGAACTCCACTTAAAGTACCCCTAGATATAAATTGACTCCACCCACCTTGTAGCCGGCCCCGCCCACTCGCAGTATCTGTGCCGCGTTCAGTATGGCCAGCGCCTTCTCAACTAGAGGGTTGGAGTGCGTCCGGGTAGTCGTCACTATCAGCGACGAGGGAGGGGGCGCGGGGATGTACCCGCCAACATCTACACCCTGAAATTAAATCGAGCAAACATATTTTACTTATATACCAAAAATATTCGCCTCAATATCGTGTCAATATCACTATGAATCTGTAATGTAATGTAACTATCTCCGTGGTCTAGTCGCTAGTGCCATGGACTCCCGATCCGGAGGTCCTGGGTTCGATTCCCAGGGTTTCCCCCCTGCTGATATTTGAGAATTTATCACTTTGTGAATTTTTCCCCAGTTTGGTTAGGACATTGCAGGCTGAATCGCCTGATTGTCCGAAAAGAAAAAGATTTCGTGCTTCGGAGCGCACGTTAAGACGTCGGTCCCGGCCGCTGTATTTGATAGTGGTCGTTACTCAAACCATGTCAGAGGCCTGTTAGTTGTGCTACTAGGCGGTTTAAAAAACTCTGACACCAGGATTCATCGGGTCGATGGACTCGATACCCTCTAGACAGAAGAAGATCACTATGAAAGATATTCCTGATCTTCCTATTCTCTTTCCCTCACTGTGGGTGTGAGAGAAAGATCCGACGATCGGCCGACTATTTATTCGATAGTGGCTAGTCCAAACCAAACTTTTATCATACCTGCAGCCCCCATATTGTTCTGCCCATTATCTTCTGTTCACCAACCATGGTCTTGTAGTAAGGTTGGTGAATGACGCCAGCAACTGGTTTTTCGTTCACTGAGATGCCAATTAGAACCGTCACATGTTCTAGGAATCCTGTAACAAGAAACATTAGCATTGAGATAATGGCGATTTTTTTAAGCCAGAAACCAATAGCATGCACTAACTACATTGTTAGGTACCTAATGATAATGAATTTGAATATGCTCAATATTTGTTCATGAATTAGTGCTTAACTTGGTGCTCAATGATTTGGTCTAAAGTTTATTGTGTTTCGAAATATTTACATTAAATGTACCTACCTACCTACCTATAACATTATATATAAATGATCAACAATAAGCTAACAATAATATTTATATTAATGTCAGAATGGTGAATAAGATGCATTTTAATTATCAGCAGATTTTAATAATCAATTAAAAAAATAGATTGCAGGCTGGGTGCTAGCTGGCACCTACCCCTTTACACCAATCCATGCTGATTGTTGCTTATTTAATTTACTGCTTTCATAAATGACACAGCATAGAGAAATAAAATAATTTATTAGCCCCTTGTAAATTATACAACATTTCTATTGGTGAAAACCTGTAATTGGCTTTCTGTCTTGTATTAACTTTAAGTATATATTAATAGCTGTTGGTTTTCCTCATAATACAAAAAAAATAAAAATGCTGCCTGCAACTTTGGAGACCTTAACCTTGGCATGCAATTTGCAAGGTTAACAGCATGTTAAGTCCTAAAATAGACTTGTGTAAACTACAATCTAAAACGAGAATGTTCTGGTCCTTTTTTTCCCCTTTCATATATTTAATGAGTATGATCAACAACCTTCTTCCACCAATCTTCTATGCTGGCCTGGGAGCGAGAGAAAAGCATAGAATGTGCCAGCTGCATTTCCTTCCAGGCATGCTGTAAAGATCAGCTAAGGGATCCGAGGGTTTCAGTATATTGTAATTTACAACCTGTCACTACAGCAATATACCTACAAATCCACAAAACTTTGTCTACTACCTTTGTTTAGGTTTACGCTCTGCCTACCCAATTAGGGATTAAGGCGTGATTATATGTATGAATGTATGTATAATCACGCCTTTATCCCTAATGGGGGTGTTTAAGATAAATTTGTAGGTATATTGCTGTAGTGACAGGTTGTCAGCCCATCGCCTAAATTGCAATATACTGAAACCCTCGGATCCCTTAGCTGGTTTTTACAGCATGCCCGGGATGACATGCAGCTGGCACATTCTATGGTTTTCTCTCTCTCCCAGTCCAGCATAGAAGAATTATAAGTGATTATGATATATAGTAAAATAATATCAACAAAACCAGTAAATTCAATATATTTACTTTACTGGGGTTTTGTCTCTCTCTCTCAGATTACTGTCCATATTTTCTAAATACTAATGTAACTAAAATCAATCCTATAAAAGTGATTGTACCTGTACAAGCAATCAAGTATAGCTATTAGTAGATATAGTAGTTAATGTGCATTCATTATGCCAGATTAATCTAACAGCCATGCACCATTTATATTTTATTAAAATTGTCCATTTACCATAATGTGATTGCAGTAAGCTTAAATACCATTTCATACTAATAAACGGATGTGACAAGTACATTTTCCATCTCTCCCATGGATTTCTCTTCAACATTAGGGCACCTAGAATTGTGGTACATATTTTTAGAAAGCTGGTACATAGATTAAAGATAATAATTATTAAAGATAATTATATTGGGTGAAATAGTTCCAACATCAGGAGCTGATCACCCGTCTGTGTGCATCGCAGCCGTCCCACCAAGAAGTAAAGATAATAAAATAACATTCCGCGTAGCAGTAGCAAGTTGCACATTAATTTTAATTTTTCTGATACCTAGCATTTAAGGCAGTTTAAATACCTTAAACAATAGCAGTTTTTGCATGTGGATTTCATATTACCTTGAGTATACTCTGATGTGCCATCAAGTGGGTCCACCCAGACCACTACATCCTCTTCCCTGACTCCGCGAAGGTCGGAGGGACACTCCAGTTTCAGCACTTCCTTGTCAGCGTCCACTACTATCCAGTCACTTGGTATTTCACCCTGAAGTTGATTGCAAAAAGTGCAAATTATTTTGTTTAAACTAGTTCAGACTTCCATGCTGGACTGGGAGCAAGAGAAAAATATAGAATGTGCCAGCTGCATTTCCTCCTCAGCATGCTGTAAAAACCAGCTAAGGGATCCGAGGGTTTCAGTATATTGCAATTTAGGCAATAGGCTGACAACCTGTCACTACAGCAATATACTTACAATGTATCTTAATTAGCCTCAAAACTTTGTCAGACGTGGCGGAACGACCTTTGATTAGGTCATTTACGCTCTGCCTACCCCATAAGGGATAAAGGCGTGTCTATATGTATGTATGTAAACTTGTTCAGTAGAATTCAATACAAAAAATACATGAAAATATTTAATATTTTACTATAATGCTTGCCAGTTTGTAAATGAAATACTGTTATCAGAAACTATTGTAGGTAAATCTAAGACTATGGTATAAATAGTAAAGTTATTCAAAGTGAGCCATTCCTACCTCATTGTCAAGACTTCCTTCTTCTCCTATGATATTCAATTTAGGAAACTGGGCTGACAAGGAGCCAATGATACATTTTTGAGCCGATCTATCTGCTTCAGTTTGATAGTCATCTTTACCCTGTAATACAAAACACAACAGATACATAAATAAACATATACGGGTGTAAAAAATGTAATGCATTCCTATAAACCACTTGTTCTACCAATAATACCTACCTAACTTTACCAAAGCACAAAACTAAGCTCGAAAAAAACCATAGAATGATGGTCTCCTCATCCTTCTCATAAGTTTTTTGGTATCATCAGTAATCATGAGTGGTTTAAAGGAACGCAGTTTTTTTTTTCACCCTGTATATGAACATATTTATAAATTTTGAAAACTTTGTTAATATTAATGAAGCTCTCGACAAAAATCCCAAATACAATGACTGCGACCAAATAATTGAACTTAGAACTTTCACCTTGGAATCGAAATAGAAAAGTAAAGATTTAATTGACTCAGAAACCGCAACGTAACATACCAGTCTGTAATCTTTAGTTGCAACAATGTATACGATCGTTGAGATATTACATGATAAAGCTCAAACACTGATAAAACAAACCTTTTCAATGATTCCAAGTTCACCTTTACTCATCACATCTCGCACGATTTTACCCGCCCTTCCTGCAACGGACACTGAAGATGCTAATACACGTACAATAAGAGGAACACTTGCAGACATTTTAACAAAGAATGCAGTAAAAAAACAGGCAGTTTTAATTTAAAATAAGTAAAAGTTATAAGACGAACAAAGTCAAATAGAGGTACAATCTCCTCGCAAGACACAACACAACACCACAGATTACCTAGCACCTAGGCAAGCACAACACCATTTGACAGTTAAGTGAGTGATGTATTGTGCTAGTAATTTGTTATCGATATCGATAAAAAAAAACATGTTATTTCAAATACATGATCCAACTAGTTGCTCTACGAAGGACTTCATCGTCGTTCAACTTTTTATTCTGTGTTTTCTCCTGTAATCTAATCACTAATCTCTATGTTTATATTTAATGAAAGGAAAATCTAAATGAAATACATATATTCATATAATCACGCCTTTATCCCTAATGGTAAATTTCATAAACAAAGGTCGTTCCGCCACGTCTGACAAAGTTTTGAGGGTTATATAATACAGATTTGTAGGTATCTTCCATGCTGGACTGGGAGCGACAGAAGAACGTAGAATATGCCAGCTGCATCTCCTCCCGGGCATGCTGTAAAAACCAGCTAAGGGATTCGAGGGTATATTGTAATTTAGGCGATGGGCTGACAACCCAAAATCCTCGCATCCCTTAGCTGGTTTTTACAGTATGCCCGGGAAGTAATGCAGCTGGCACATTCTAAGTTTTTCTCTCGCTCCCAGTCCAGCATTGAAGAAAATAAAATTAAACTGGTTTTTAATGTGCTAAGATTTATTTTGTTCAATAAAACCTAGGTACTTATTCAAAATGGTCCAATTATAATAAACTTAAAATAAAACAGTATTAAAATACTCTAACTAACTCAATGCAATAATAGTCAAAATGCGATAATTTTACGAAAACAACATGATATAAATGTTTATTTCACTTAAACCCAGTTTATTATTAATAATAATACATCCCTGAAATTTTCAAAGCAAACAAAAAAATATAGAGCTGAACAATTTTAGCTATTACTCATTACAATTAACAAAACAACTGCTCCAAGTTCAAAATTTATATATACTAAACAAAAAAATATATCAATTAATTACAAAATAAAATATTTTCTATTTGTAAACCTTTAACCATCAATCAACCATGATATAAAAAATATGTTAGATCATAAAGTATTTATATAATTCATAATTATTATTTAACTTCAGTCGAACAGTATGAAATATAATAATTATAATAGTAAAAATCAGCAATAAATCTGAATGTTAAAAATATAGTTATCATAAAATATTCTTCTTAATAAAATCTTAGGGAAAAGGCACTTAACTGTTCTTAATAAAATATTTAGCAAAAGTAAAGTAATACAGAAATTATCATCAGATAAAAAGATGTTTATTCTAGCTAAAATCTAGATTTATTCGAAATGTCAAAGGAATATTTATGGTCACATCCCATTTTAAAACAACACTCAATAAAACTGCACAGGGACAAGGTTTCATACAAGCGCACATTTTACGCAACGTGTTGTATGTGTATTAGCGCGGTACTATAAGATATCTTGTAAGATCCTCCCTCATTCCGTTTGCCGGCCTCGCTGACCTACGCTAACACATGCTTTTCGAGTGTTTTTATCCTCGAACAAATGCTGAAACAGATGTGCGGCGTTCTGCAGACCGAAGGGCACACTCAATACTCGTAATGTCCACTCACTCCTTTTCCCCCTCATCCCACCTTCGCCAACACATGCTTCTTGAGTGATTTTATCCTCGAACAAATGCTGGAACAGATGTGCGGCGTTCTGCAGACCGAAGGGCACACTCAATACTCGTAATGTCCACTCACTCCTTTTCCCCCTCATCCCACCTTCGCCAACACATGCTTCTTGAGTGATATTATCCTCGAACAAACGCTGGAACAGATGTGCGGCGTTCTGCAGACCGAAGGGCACACTCAATACTCGTAATGTCCACTCACTCCTCTTCCCCCTCATCCCACCTTCGCCAACACATGCTTCTTGAGTGATTTTATCCTCGAACAAACGCTGGAACAGATGTGCGGCGTTCTGCAGACCGAAGGGCACACTCAATACTCGTAATGTCCGCTCACTCCTCTTCCCCCTCATCCCCCTCGCTGACCTGCGCGAGCACATGCTTCACGATCTGATCGATGGTGTGGGAGTCGAGCATGCGCGTGATGTTCTTATCTTCAATCACGTGTAGGAACAGATGCTTGGCGTTCTCTCGTAAACACTGCACGCGCGTCCACGTGTTGCGGTCGGCGGGCCGTGCGCCGCAGTGCTCGATCACTTTCTCTAACACCTGGAGAAAACATGGTAATAAGTAAATCAGGTGCTCAATTCTAGATGCCACCGGCAATAGCTGAAATTTAAAAGAGAGAAAAGCACTTTACAAGGAACAGGAAATTTTATTTTCTATGTTTTTTACCCATCACTAAGTATCTGGGATTGTATGAAAAACAGTCTGTTGCCCTAAAATCACACGCGGGCAGGGCATGCAGATTTGCACTAAGTGTGAGGACTTCCTTAGCCATCAACTGTTGAGACGGTGGCTAAACTTAAGAGAAAATACACACAATGCCTCAAAATGTTGGTATAAAAAGCGTACGTACAGTGTCGACGGTCTCAAGCGGCCAGCCGAAGCACTCCAACAGCTCCTTATCAATCAGCTGTACGAGCAACTTGTTCAGGTTTTCTGCTAACTCCTCTTCAGACATTAACGGGTTGTCCTCTTTCTGCAATGTCAACACTCGTGTGTTAGCTTGTAGGCAAATACAACCTCAGGGCCGTATTTATAATCAGCTCTCATGAGTGACAGCGATTTTGAGTTCGTGTCAGAAATGTCATTTTAGTACAAACTGGCCTGTCAAATCTATACTTAATATTGCTCTAAAGTTTGATATTGCTTCATAAATACGAGCCTTAGAGTGCTTACGATCGTGACCCATGAATAGGAGCATTAATAGGATCACTGCTTTGAGAAGTCGCTAGCACTCCCTACCCTAATTCCCAACGCCCTTTACTGTAGTTAGAATAATGGCATCACGACACCAAATACAAATGGTGGTGAGCATATTTTCTTAGCTGTTGAAAGTCTATATTTTCAGCTACTCACCTAATTTGCAATATACAGAAACCCTTATCTTTCTCTACTTATCACTACATAGTATAAAACAAAGTCGCTTTCTCTGTCCCCCTATGTATGCATAAATCTTTAAAACTACGCAACGGATTTTGATGCGATTTCTTTTAATGGATAGAGTGATTCAAGAGAAAGGTTTATATGTATAATACATGCATAATATATAAAGGAACACTGATAATTTCCGTGCGAAGCCGGGGCGGGTCGCTAGATTTCTATAAAAATAGCTGAAATATTTTCCGTTTTTCTATCACACCCAGTCCAGCATGGAAACATCAAGACTATATCACATCTATCTAACTTCCATGCTGGCCTGGGAGCGAGAGAAAAACATAGAATGTGCCAGCTGCATTTCCTCCCGGGCATGCTGTAAGAACCAGCTAAGGGATACGTGGGTTTCAGTATATTGTAAGTTAGGCGATGGGCTGACAACCTGTCACTACAGCAATATACCTACAAATCTATCTTAAATAACCGTCAAAAGTTTGTCAGACGCGGCGGAACGACTATTGCTTAGGTCGTTTACGCTCTGCCTACCATAAAGGCGTGATTATATGTATGTATGTATATCACACGTATTACCTTCAAAGGCGTGGTCGCTATCTCCACCTCTATAGCGTCGGGCCCTGTCTCCTGCATGCCGCCGTACAGCACCCCCTCCCCGTACCCCTCGAGGATGCGGTCCGCCTCCGCGTCCAGCACGTTCAAGATGGACTCGAGCTCCGATTGCTTCACGCGCTGCTGAGCGAATTTCGTCGTTTTTGTGTCCTGGAAATTATACATACTTTTGGAGTATTATACAGTGTTACTTTCACAGCACTTATTTTACCACTGGCAAATATTTTTGTTGTTCTAAATCTGTGACTCCAGCGCGCAAAAAAACATGAACATACCCCCGCGGGGCAGAGCGGGAAAGGGATTTCTCAAACATTTCCCTTCCCCTCTCTGCCCCGCGGGGGTTTGTTTCGTGTTTTGTTTGAGGGCAGAAGTCATAGTTTAAAGCTGAGTCACCGTAAACAAAACACGAAACATACCCTCGCGGGGCAGAGATGGGTTTCTCAAACATTTCCCTTCCCCTCTGCTAATATTTTCTGTATCTTTGATAGCAGGAGTCACGGCTTTACATATCTCAAACCATTATATAAAAAAAGGATGAGCTCACGTTAGTGGCCTGTATCAGCAACACAGGGTGTTCGATTTCTAATAAATAATTACTCTTCTACCCTTGTTCTTGTCGAGTGGATTTCGAGTCAATCGACCGGATTCAACGAGAAGATATTTAATGTGCCGTCCGTGGCAGTGCCTTTGAGGCTCGATAAGTGAACTCTGTCTAGTTTAAAAGCCGAAGGGAAACTGAACAATATTTTCCAAGGCATCATCTCCCTACCCTTATCCCGTATCTCACGGGGTCGGCATCCTAATCTAGGGGATTGAACGAGGTTACTGGTTTTTACACAGAGCGACTGCCATCTGACCTCCGCAACCCAGAAGGGAAACCAGACCCAATCCTAGATTAGGTCAGAGTTTTCAAGCCGCCAATGCTTAGCACTGGCCTCTGATATGGCTTAACGACTAATATCTACGGAATTAAACGATATTAACCGGGACCAACGGCTTAACGTGCCTTCCGAAGCACGGAAAAAGCACCGAATAAACGTACATATGAAATTCGCAAAACCGAAAAACACATTGGTACGTGGTGGGATTCGAACCATCCACCAGGCCCTATCCACTACACCATCGGGCTCTCCCGGGAATATTTTCCAAGGCAAACACCCTATAAACCAAATATCTATGATACATACCGCGAGCACTTGTCGCACGTGCAAGAGATGCTCCCGGAAGACCTGCTGATGCGCCTTGCGCACGTGACGCACTAGCTGGATGCCGCGGACGTACGCGCGCGGCTGCAACACAACACGATCACTTTATGACTGTAGTACTCCTCGCCACCGTCTACGTTGGTTACGGATATCGTGGACAGGGACACAATTTAATACATACATATGATCACGCCTTTATCCCTAATATATATTCTTTATACATACATATAATCACGCCTTTATCCCTAATCTACCCCATTAGCAGAGCGTAAAGAACCTAAACAAAGGTTGTTCCGTAACGTCTGACAAAGTTTTGAGGATTATTTAAGATTGATTTGTAGGTATATTGCTGTAGTGACAGGTTGTCATGTCAGCCCATCGCCTAAATTACAATATACTGAAACCCTTAGATCCCTTAGCTGGTTTTTACAGCATGCCCGGGAGGGAATGCAGCACATTCTATGTTTTTCTCTCGCTCCCAGGCCAGCATGAAAGAAATTATAATGTTCTTTATTGTGTACAAAAAGATTACAATAAATAAACAATCTTAAATTTAGTTCACAAAGGTGAGCTTATATAAAGAGATCTCTTCCAGCCAACCTGTAAAACTGAATATAAGATTTTAATATATACGGGGACAAGACTGTACACGCAATAGACTTCTACATATACATATAATATAACCTAGAACCTACATAAACATACATATATATTACTTAAATAAAAATCTATAATATATAATAATACATACATATAATAATACATATACCTACATACATAAATACTATTTTTGTTGCGATAAGAAGCTGTGCTCTTTCACTCTTTTTTTGAAAGAGGATATAGATGGACAGTCTTGAACTGTCTTCGGAAGCTTGTTCCAAAGTTGTGTAGCTCGAACAGAAAATGAATTGGAAAAGAATTTGGTATTAGCACTAGGACACGAAAATGGGGTAGGCAAGGTCGTTCCGCCACGTCTGACAAAGTTTTGAGGGTTATTTAAGATAGATTTGTAGGTATATTGGTGTAGTGACAAGCTGTGAGCCCATCGCCTATATTACAATATACTGAAACCCTCGGATACTTCAGCTGGTTTTTACAGCGAGCCCGGGACGAAATTCAGCTGGCACATTCTATGGTTTTCTCTCGCTTCCAGTCCAGCATCGAGAAACACAATTTAATATTATCAATTTATTTCTTTGTGAGATTGTTCTGTTTGGTTTTGACAAGTTGATTACTAAGTATAAAATATTTTATTACTAAATGACGAATAAGTGTAATTCATACTGATAAATCAACGACTACTCACTTGTTTGTATAACGGAGGTGTAAAACCTCAACGTTTTCTTCTTCATGAAGAGTGAAGAAGACTCTTGTAAAGAGTCGAAACGTTGAAGTCTAACACCGCCGTTAAAAAGACAAGAGAGTAGACGTTGATTTGTCAGTACAAAAAATCTGTTATTGTTACCTGTACGCAATACATGCAGCGCCTTGGTCGCTCCAGCGTGTGTGAAGCGACGTGCCGCTTCATATCCAACATATTGCGATAGGCCTTGCCGCACACCTCACAAGCGTAAGCTAGTAAAAAACACATAATATGTTATTTTGTGTATGTAATGATTACAGAAAACATACCCCCCGCGGAGTAGAGGAGAAGGGAAATGTTTGTGAAACCCTTCCCCTCTCTGTCCCACGGGGATACCCCCGTTTTGGTGCGCTGGAGTCACGCCTTTACAATAATTGTATTGGATACCAATTTAAGGTGCCATTGGGTCTTACGAATGCACCAGCGACGCAACAAAGTTTTATGGCACGATGGATATATTATTCCAAGCTGAAACCTAAGAAAACTGAAGTCTTCGCATATCTCATCACATAATTATCGTCATCGAGAATTTCGAAGAGTACATCCGTTATTCCTTCTTAAAAAACAGAAGCCAATAACTAGGCAAGATCGTGGATGCCCGATGGTGTAGTGAATAGGGCCGCTGATTCCTGAGCGGGGAGGTCGTGGTTCGAATCCCACCACGTAACAAATGTTTTTCGGATTTCGAATTTAACATGTACGTTTATTCGGTGCTTTTTCTGTGCTTCGGTAGGCACGTTAAGCCGTAGTCCCAATTAATATCGTTTAATACCGTAGATATTAGTCGTTAAGCCATATTAGAGGCCAGTGCTAAGCATTGGTGGCTTGAAAACTCGGACCTAATCTAGGATTGGGTCTGGTTACCCTTCTGGGTTGCGGAGGTCAGATGGCAGTCGCTCTGTGTAAAAACCAGTACCCTCGTTCCATCCCTTAGATTAGCTACCCGACCCCGTGAAATACGAGATAAGGCTAGGGAGATGATGATGACTATATACTGTAGTACTTACGCCTATCTCCGTCATGGTTGTTCATGTGTATCTTAAAGGCCTTCGCGGTGCTAAACGGTTTCTTGAAGTGATCGCACGTTTTGAACGGACACATTAGATCTTGTACACCGTGTTCTTCATTTATGTGTTTAATGAGCCTAAAACAAAAAATACATTTAATATTCGGGTGGTGCAAGAATTTACCCAACACACGGAGCGCTAATACGCACGCAGCCTCATTCTACCAGATGTAAAGGACAGCGTCCCGCAAACTGATAGGGGTTGCTCATTCAACGACACTGAACAACTATCAGCAGGATTTTTTTTTCAGGAAGTGAAAAAGAAAATGGCTTTTCCATACAAAATGTTCACCTCGATCAGACAATTTGTATGGAAAAGCCATTTTCTTTTTCACTTCCTGAAAAAAAAATCCTGCTGATAGTTGTTCAGTGTCGTTGAATGAGAACCCTTACACCTGGTTTATACGAAGATTATCGGGATATGTGGTCTGATTGTATCTATACTTTATTAAATACAGGACTGAACAAATCACATTGCGTAATTTACAGAACAGAACAGTATAATACACACTCAGATTTGGATTCCAACGTGGTGTGGCAGACGAGGCAGTCGCTGTTCCCAGTATGTTTGGCGAGGACGTGCCGTTGCAGCTGTGACCGTTGTATGAACGACATTGTACACTCAGTGTTTTATTAAATACAGGACTGAACAAATCACATTGCGTAATTTACAGAACAGAACAGTATAATACACACTCTCATTTGGATTCCAACGTGGTGTGGCAGACGATGCAGTCGCTGTTCCCAGTATGTTTGGCGAGGACGTGCCGTTGCAGCTGTGACCGTTGTATGAACGACATTGTACACTCAGTGTTTTATTAAATACAGGACTGAATAAAGCACATTGATTAATTTACAGAACAGTATTATACACACTCTGATTTGGATTTCAACGTGGTGTGGCAGACGAGGCAGTCGCTGTTCCCAGTATGTTTGGCGAGGACGTGCCGTTGCAGCTGCGACCGTTGTATGAACGACATCGTACACTGCACGCATTTGTACGGTTTCTCTTCGACGTGAGTCAGAACATGGCGACGCATTACCTCGATAGTGAATGTACTGTAGCCGCACTGAAACAATAACGAATGGTGAACATCTGCATAATGGATTTAGGGCGTTTTTGCACTGAGTATGAAGTAAACTTCAATCATCTCTGTTGGTTTTCATCTTCACAATACTCCTTTTTAGGGATTTTTATGAAACGAAACTAGTCCGCGGCATATTGTCTGGACATAAGCCCTTCCGGAATCCATTTCTTCGGCCTCCAACCAGTATTGGTGCCACCGCTGCCTGACACCAGGTGTATGCTTATTTAGATCATACTCCACCGACAAGAGCAGCGCTCTTAAGTTTATGATGATGTATGCAGTTCGTATCCGTGAAAAATATATTAATTGGCGCGAAAGTGTATGACAGCTTCCATATACTTTTTACGGATACATACATATAGTCACGCCTTTATCCCTAATATGGTAGGCAGAGCGTACACGACCTAAACAAAGGTAGTTCCGCCACGTCTGACAAAGTTTTGAGGGTTGTTTAAGATAGATTGGTAGGATACGAACCAAATACGGAGCAGTGCAAAAACGACCTTAGGTTTCAAACATAGAAAGCCATAGCTGGTAATCTTCAATTTTTTTTTTATATACGTAACATCTCACACTTGAACCACTTTGTGCGGGACATACTCTCTGTAAAAAATACGAACTTCGATACTCTTATCGAAAAGTTTTACGTTATGAAAATACTGTAAATAATAAAATTAAATTACAACTTACCAAGCTGTTGTCCAAGGGAGCAAAGATACAAACAAGAATAATTAGTAATAGGTTAGTAGGAAATAACATTCATTAGCATTTGTTAAGGTCCTACTTTTACTTTATCTAAATTTTTGACGAGGCTTCAGTCATCTGGTGACTATGCCAGCTTCATGGTATCTATCATGCTGTACAAAGTGAATATTTTCAATGACATAGGTTCAGAAAACGATACAATGCAACCGCTCTGCTGGATAGCGGTTCCCCAACCAACAATTTAGCTGACCATTATTACTATTTTCTGAGCCTATAAATCTAGCCCTTAGATCTGCGTTCTAGGAACACTCCAGCATTATGTGATTTAGGTCATCAATCTTGTTACATATCAAACAATTGGGAGACTGTTTCACACTCATCATATGATATTCTACTTTACAAATATAAAAATTACCACATCGCAGGCAAATTTCTTTTCCCCATGTATTTCGAGATGCTTGACCATGGCAGGACGAGACGTCACCACTTTGCTGCAGTGGTCGCACTCGTAATTTTGCTTCGTTTCTGCATAAAAAAAAAAAACATCATCATCTCCCTACCCTTATCCCGTATGTCACGGGGTCGGCTACCTAATCTAGGGGATTGAACGAGGGTACTGGTTTTTACACAGAGCGACTGCCATCTGACCTCCGCAACCCAGAAGGGAAACCAGACCCAATCCTAGATTAGGTCAAGAGTTTTCAAGCCGCCAATGCTTAGCACTGGCCTCTGATATGGCTTAACGACTAATATCTACGGTATTAAACGATATTAACCGGGACCAACGGCTTAACGTGCCTTCCGAAGCACGGAAAAAGCGCCGAATAAACGTACATATGAAATTCGTAAATCGAAAAACACATTGGTACGTGGTGGGATTCGAACCACGACCTCCCGCTCAGGAGGCAGCGGCCCTATCCACTACACCGTCGGGCTCGGGAAAAAAAAAAACATACTAACTTAAAAAAATTAAAGGAGTTTGAAATATTGATTGGGCGTTTTTGCACTTGTCCATATCCAATACATATCCATATGAAATGTACATGGATGGGTGCACAAAACTGTAGGAAGGCCAAATTGGATATAGGATAAGTGGATAAACGCCCAAAAAGACTATGTGTGGATTAGAAGTTTATGCGGCCATGGAAGGTAACTCAGATTAAAGGTGCTGGTACACTATCTCAGATAAAAAGTCTAGTGCAATTCATACATCTTCCATACTGGACTGACTGGACGGAGAGAAAGAAAAACATAGAATGTTCCAGTTGCCCTTCCTCCCGGGCATGCTGTAGAAGTCAGCAAAAGGGATTCGAGGGTTACAGTGTATTGTAATTTAGGTGATGGGCTGACAACCTGTCACTACAACAATACACATTACAATCTAAAATTGCCCTCAATTTATGTCAGACGTGGCGAAAGTGCCTTTTAGGAGGCGTTTTACGCTCTGCCTACCCCGTAAGCGATAAAGGCGTGATTTTATGTATATATGTATGCAATTCATTGATATTTCAATAGTTTCATGCAACATGGTCACAAGTAAATCTTAAAACTCTTACTAGCAACTCTGACTGTTTGTTGCTCTTTTACATCTAAACAGAATATTCATAAAACTTGGTGTGATGATAGATGGTAACTTAGAAACAGACATAGACATTTTTGCAGCAGTAAAATAGCTTATTACCATGGGAAACTTTAATTAGCCACAGCACTGGGCAGAAAGCCAGCATTCAGAAAACTACTGTACGATGGCTAAAAAAAAACATTACCCAAATGGTTTTTATTCCGATGGACACACAGTTTAGAGAATGTAGATGTGCTGTAATTGCATTGCTTGCATGCATACTTCTTCCGCAGAATGTGCTGCTGACGGAGGTGCACCATCAAGTTGTCTTTCCTGCTGAACTTAGCACCACAAATCTAGAAAACAAAATAGAGTAATGTAAAAATAATTTTGTGAAATAAAATAAAATTACAGGAATATAGATAGAAAAATAGAAATCTGGTAAAGAATTTCATCAGGCATACTTTAGTATGTAGTTTTACTTTTGCCTTTTTAATTAAAATAAATACAATACAATTTATTATTCATAGTTACCTCACAGGGATACAATTTAGTTTTAAGCCCATTGCAGCCCATCTGGGCCATGTGACGTAACACATGAGCATGTCTCACAAAAGTCTTCTTACATTGCGGGCACTTGTACATCTCCCGCTCATGAATATTTGTGACATGTTCTTTCAGCTTTTCCTTGTTGGGGCATCGGACTGGACATTTTTCACATTCCACACTCGTAGGCAACTTGGAATGCTCGTTTAATAAATGCTGCTTGAAGCTGTTCTTGAATCGGAACTTTTTGTTGCATTCTTTGCAGGAAATGCTTGACTAAAAATTTAATTGATGAATTAATTACATAAACAATTAACATCCACCTGCTACTATGAAATGAATAAGTAAACTGAAACAGGTTACGTTGACATGGAGTGATTAAATAAATAGGTGCTGAATAAAGTTTACAGACCTAATTTTGATTTGTTTACCTAATGTCAAACACCAAGCTGTATCAGCTGTTTTCGTAAACGTCAAAAATATAACCTGAGCAAAGTGCAGAAGTAGTTAAGAGAGTTAGTACCTTTTTAACAGCAACCACCAGAGTCTCTATTTTTGTTGCTGCATCTGCTGTCACTACATAGTCTGGTTCAGGCTCAACACATTCCTCTATTTCGTCCAGATCTGGCTGCTCCTCCTTCTTGACTATACCACTAAGTTGAACATTCGATCTGGTCTTCCTCTTTCTGATTCCTTGCCCCCTGCCATTTTTTTTGCGTTTCGGCGGCATCCTGAGTATGGGGTTGCAGGGGTTTATTTATTTACATGAGCCCCTTGGTTTGGTCTTTACAAATTCACTCACTTTGCTTTGATATACACTTTCACTCAGGCGCTGGTGAACCTGCCACGTAGCATTTGCACGGGAGCATCAGGCGCATCATTTCCGACCATTTTAATGAAAACAGTAATCAGCGCAACTTTGGACTGTATTTAAATTCTGAAAATAGATCTTATTATAATGTAATAAGGTTTGAAATTGATCAATAATAACTGTTTAATTTGTCATGTCACTGTTGGCATATGTACGAAACCATAGACAAGCTTCAATTAGCGGTACTAAAAAAACTCACTTAAATCTAATTAACAGTCAATTTTGATAGACTAATTTTAATATTAAATCTAGCTTCAAAATATGGCATTTAATCTATCAAATCACCTCATAAGTTTAATATTAAATTGACCCCAGAAAACACAAGTTAATTTAAATATAAAAGAAGTCGAAACGTGGATCAACAAAACGCATGTACATGAAAATCTTGCGCGGCAGTTTTGAACATTTTGAACTTGCCTTTTTGTACAAAAGTGGCACTTACCTACTTATATAACTTTACTTTCATAAGACCAAATCCTCTGACAATACGTCCATGACAAATACATAGCTTGTGTATACGCTCCGAAGCACGGAAAATATTTTCTGATAATTCATTCAGCCTGCATTTCCCTAATCAACTGGAATAATCTTACTGCCCAGTGCCTTTATTAAGGTCAATCGAGTGTACTTGTAACTATTAAGAATTTTATGCTCGTATTTCAAATGGGAATCGAACCCACAACAACATCTAGACCGAGAGAAAGCCTCAGACCTTCAGACCACTGTCAATAATGTGATGGATAATAATTGGTTGCAGAAGCATGTTGTGTCAGTAGGATGATGAAGCCGTGGCGGATCCGATCAGGGTCGCAGGCAGGCCTTCGACCTCCTTCGACATTGTGGCATGCTTAGCTCACCTCCGTTTCTATGGTAACGCAAGGTAAACAAATATGATGTCAATTTGAACGTTGTTGTGACGTTGTCAACAGACCATGATAATTAATTTTATCAGTAAATCATAGATTTACGTTATTCGGGTCTATAAAATAATGTGCCATGGAAAAAGAATTGGATCCAGATGTGATAAAAGCTACGCAAAGTTCCCTGGGGAAGTATGTGAAGCGACCGCCTTTGACAGAGAAACTGTTGAGGAAGCCACCTTTTCGGTTTCTGCACGATATTGTTACGACGGTGCGTATTGATTAATTTTATTTACTTAGCAAGGTGGTTGGTTACTTAGTGATCTTAAAATTAATTATGGAATAATTTATCAAGATTTGTTGATCTGGTAGGTTCACGTTTAGGTACACACGGCTTCTGAAAATCTAAAAATTATTTGTCGTCCATAGTAAGCATAGTAGGGGATGACTATTAGAATACGAACGATTTACACATGTACCAATATTGATTATGTACAAAGAAAAGAAATAAGTTACCTCTAACTTTTCTTAACGTGAGTTAAATAAGAGTAACTTTTCTCAGCGCAGGTTTAGTACTTTTTTTATCGTGTAATAGTAGATAAGTATGTAGGTACTTATTATAAAATCAGTTCTGTTGTTTCAGAATTTAGCGGTTTTATTCAATACAGACATGCATTTCCTATTAAATTTTATATTAAAATATAACTGTATGTACTGCACCTATTTAGTTTTATATTATTTTTCAGGTAATGAAATCAACAGGATTTTTCGGAGGATTGTTTGGAGAAGATGAGCTGGTTTCAGAGAATGTTAAAGATAGGGACAGCAAAATTTTATTCCTCAATAAAGTGATATCTGTCCTGAGTAAGTTATGTCTATAAATTCAATTACGTATTTAGTACGTTTTTATTGTTAACTTTTTAAATCATAATGGACAACTTTCAGGCACCACAACTGGGAAGAATTTGACCGCAAAACCATCCAAGATAGTAGCGGGGCAAGAGCCCGAAAACACCAACGAATTGTTGCAATGCATAGCTTTTGCATTAGATAATAAATTATCTTCAAACGAAGCCGTGAAAAAGTTTAAAGAAGGCGGTAAATCAAAATCAGATAAGATCGAAAAGTCCAAAGAACCAGCAAAACCGATTAAAAAAGCAAATGATGCCAAGAAATTAACATCAAGAAGTAGCGACAAACTCACCACTAACAAAGATGCTGCTGAAAAATCCATGTCTAAAAACAATCAAGAAAAAAATAGTAACGCAAAGTCGAAACAAAAGGATACGCTAACAACGAAGAAAGAGTCTCCTCCTAAAAAAGCATCTACTCAACAATCAAAACCGTTAACGAAAAAAAAATCTGTCGAGAAATCAGAGAAATCATCGCAAAATAAAAATGACGGCAGCGTTGATAAAGCTAAAGTTTCTATAGACGACTCCGTTGATAAAGCAGTTACTAAAGATGACTTCGTTGATGCTGTTATTACAAATGATATTAACGTGAAAGAGGAAATACCAATTAATGATAAAGCAGATAATGGACTTGACTCTGGCGATAAACAAGATTTTACGAATAATGTTATCCCTTCGCAAAAAAAATCACCCAGGCCTGATCCAGGTGATCAAGGGAAGCTTAATTCTTCCTCCTATACGATCGTCGAAAATGATTTAAACTCTTCGCTGTCTTCACAAGACCTAATGGAAGTTAATCATCCATTAGAAAACCCGCCAATTTTCGGTCAAGACTCTAGTAACGATTTAGAGATTACACAAAAAAACGACTATCCACAAAATGAACCTGTTATTAAAAATGAAAGCGATAAATCTTTTCAAGAGGATATTAAAAGCAATAAGTTGAATAACAGTAGACAATCTAGTCTCAATAAAAACCCAGAGGCAGAAGGATATCAAATTGATAATAATACACCTAAAAGTAGTAAAACCGATATCACGTCAAACTTAGTGAGGCCAAAAAGTGTAAGACCTTCATCTTCAAGACCGGGAGCTCCAAGATTAAGAGACAAACATGACAATACTGTCACAGGGACGGAAAATATTCTAGTTGGCAAAGTAAACATCATAGCAGAAAATGCACATGAAGAGGTAAGTACAGGATAATGTAAGTTAGGATGATTTCCTTTTGGCCTGACTGTAAAGGAATCAAGCCTTGTCGCCACCGCTGCGCCGGGCCGCTGCCAAGCCGCTAGCGAAACGCTACTTGAGTGAGACTTGACGATCCAGGCTTGGCCCCCGACGAAAGATTTTGTGCATGGTGTTATTTCCGGCATACGATTTATTTTCTGCATAATATAACATGCAAAGCCGCCTACCTAAACTTAATATAAATATGGGTGTTGCTAACGATACTTAAATTATCATTCATTTTTATTGTCTTTAACCTCAAGCCTTTTTATACCATTACCTTTATATCACCATATGCTTAACGAGATCATCCGGAGAGCTTTGGTATCTGCTGGAGTTCCGTGCACCTTGGAGCCACCCGGCTTGTGCCGCGATGACGGCAAAAGACCAGATGGACTCACACTAGTCCCTTGGGAGCGCGGCCGCTGCTTAGTGTGGGACGTAACATGCGTAAGCACATTTGCTGTCAGCCATTTACCACGCACAATCCGAGCACCAGGCGCGGCTGCGGAGTGGGCAGCATCACAAAAAGATGGGAAATATGCTTGCATCTCCAATAATTACATTTTTGTACCTTTTGCGGTGGAGGTAGCGGGCGTGTGGTGCTAGGCGGCAAAGGCATTAATTGCTGAAATTGGCAGATGCTCGCGGCGGCACGGTGGAGATCCCCGCACCGCGTCATACCTGATGCAATATATATCGCTGGCCATCCAGCGTGGAAACGCGGCCAGCGTTATGAGCACGTTTCCACCGGGTGCGATGCGGGGCGGGCTCTTCGATAATTATTAAGTTTTGTTGTTTTTATTTTATTAGTCTGTATTGTAAATGTTTCTGTACTTGAATAAATAAGTAAAAAAAAAAAAATACGCATATTTTATTACAGGAAGAAGATTCGAGCATAATATTAGTGGATCAACAAGCCAACGCCCAAGAACTATCAAAAGATCAGTCAGAGTTGCAGTTATCATCGAACCAGCAGCACGGCGCACTTGTTCAACAAATTCTGGATTCACAGAAGGAATATTCACAAACTGCTGGGAAAACTGAAATCGTAAGCTTTCTAATCTTTATCATGTATGTTTTTTTTGTAAGATAAGAGATACAGTATTTAAAGATTAAATTACAGGAATGGCAGTTTGGCGCCCAGAAAGCAAGAGAATCCGTAAATCAAGAAGTGGAGCAATTGCGATACAATATCCAAGCTCTCTCACGTGTGGCAAACCCACTGGGGAAAGTGCTGGATCACGTTCAAGAAGACGTCGAAGTGATGCGTCAGGAGCTCCAGCAGTGGACTAAGACGTATGAGGAGGCTTCAAAGGAGCTCCTTAAGCAAAAGACGTGAGTTGCGTGAAAACTTAAGTGTAGCAGATAAATACCACCAATAATACTCGAGAAAATCAGAATAAAAATTAATAAATAACAATCAATAATAATGACAAATCTCCATTCTGGGCACCACTTTTAAAGTTTGAACATTCTCCTTTACACCAACCTTTAGTAAGCATAATCAGAAATGAGTGTATTTTTTGTCTTTCTACAAAAAGAAAATAAAGACAAAAATAAAAACTGTTCTGCATTTCTGATATTTGGATTTTGTCTACTAGAGGTGTCAAAAATGCTTAATTTAGTATGAAATATGGTCATAGTGCAGCAAATTAAAGAATATTAATTTACATTCTATGTTACTTGTTGTTGTCAGATCTATAATGTTAGACACATGTTGTGTACTTTAATGTACATATATTTTTTCAGTGCTAATGAAGATTCACAGTTTCCTCTACATACCAAGCTAAAGCAGCTGAATGCTGATATAGCAGAGAAGCACGACAAAATCAATGATCTCAAAATAATCATACACAAGAACGCGGCGCGAATCGAAAAACTTCTTGCTGGTGGGGATGTGCAATAATTTTTATAAATGCAATTTTATAGTTATACCAAATGAACTACTTACACATTTATGTAATTCCTAGATAAAATTTTACCATAATTATATAATTTAATTAATCATTATTCAAGTAAAGAAAACATTGGATGTTATGTATGTCTATTTTGATTTATTTTATTTTTTAAATAATAATGATTTTATGATGAAATGCACAATAATTTATTTATCAATAATACTACAATACATAATAATATGACCTATCTAGTTATAGTATGTCCCTAAATTAATTATTTATACCTATTCTGACACTAACTTTAGATACTACCTCTCCTATATGAAGTGAAATAAAGTTTCTCTTATTATCTTTTATTAAATAATTCTAAATTTAATAGGCAAATGGCTTAACCAAATTGATTGTTATTTAAATCAAGACCATTTAGTTTAATACTTGAGAGAAGAGAGATTGGAGCTGGAGGGAGACTATTTTTCGGTATTCATTTATAATTATAACCTTAGAACATTTCTATAATTTTTATATAAACATAATGTTAATATTGCAGCTACAGTAGCCATTCATCAACAGAGATCACATGCCAGCTATATTTTGTGTTAAACTCATTTAAAAATAAGTCCAAGTCCTTAACCGGAGTAGTTTATTTTACCAGCTAGGTACACCCTGCAGCATTGTATTGTTTAAACCCAAATTACACTGTTTATAGAAAACTAACTTACATACATACATATAATCACGCCTTTATCCCTAATGGGGTAGGCAGAGCGTAAACAACCTAACAAAGGTCGTTCCGCTACATCTGACAAATTTGGAGGGTTATTTAAGATACATTTGTTGGTATATTGCTGTAGTGACAGGTTGTCAACCCATCGCCTAAATTCCAATATACTGAAACCCTCGGATCCCTTGGCTGGTTTTTACAGCATGCCCGGGAGGAGAAGCAGCAGGCCAGCATGGAAGTAGTGGCAGAAGTGCGAGTTGGTCAGTCCGTTCCATTACAGCACCTCCGCCGACACCGGTGCTCCTGTTGATCCTTCAGCATGATTGCAGCTAGTTCTATGCGAAGCACGAGCCTGTGCTGGTTCTCTAATCGCTCCAGACAAATCATGCAAATCGTTTTTGGCAAAGGGTCTGATCTAGATACCTGTAATCAAGGACACAAAAGCTGTTGACATAACATTGATATCTACGCAACGCATTTAGTGCGTAATGCAGGTTAAAGATAGTTTCATCCTCACGGATAATTAATAAAAACGGATTACACTCACGTTTATCGAGAGATATCTGTTAATTTTTTCAGATATACGTAAACGTATGCCTTCGTCCCCGTAGATATGGAGAACAACTCTGTGCATTTCGGAGCATAATCTGCATATAAATCCCGTAAGGACACCTTTATCTAAACTTCCCATCCTGATTTAAAGATTTGTAGACTGGGAATTATAATTTTCAGATGGAAACGGGAATTTAAAATAAAATTGATCACCTTCCTTTCTTTTTCTTCCTGTACAATTTTTTTTGTTGTTGTTTTTGGTTAGATTTTATTTTATTCCACAAAAATAAAACAGGCAAAGATTATGACCGGTTCAGCCTACATTTTACTTTTTTTTAACCATTCACCCACAAGGGAGGGCAAAGAGCATGAGCCCAAGCAGCCTTCGCCTAGTCTTCAGCATTTGTTCTGGAGATTTGCATACTTACCCACGTGGAAAATTAAATATTAAAAATTGGTGACCCGAGGTCTTTATCTTAACCTACGCTTACATACATACATATAATCACGCCTTTATCCCTAATGGGGTAGGCAGAGCGTAAACGACCTAAACAAAGGTCGTTCCGCTACGTCTGACAAAGTTTTGAGGGTTGTTTAAGATAGATTTGTAGGTATATTGCTGTAGTGACAGGTTGTCAGCCTGTCGCCTAAATTGCAATATACAGAAACCCTCGGATCCCTTAGCTGGTTTTTACAGCATGCCCGGGAGGAAATGCAGTTGGCACATTCTATGTTTTTCTCTCGCTTCCAGTCCAGCATGGAAGAACTAACTTAACCTACGCTTACCTAAAAGTGATTCCCATTTCGATGCTCAACAGACTTTTACGCGGGAATATTAACTCGAATTATACGGTAGCGCCTCCCTTTGCTTCTTACTCCTGCCATTTTGTTCCCCGTCAGCAGATTATTATGTTAAATCCAACATATTATACAATAGACGCTGCAAAGGAACTAATTTAGAAGAGCGAGGGACAAAGTCTATCTGATTTTTCATGTGCCCCGCGAAAAACCCTAATTGAACCACTTAGAACTCATTAGAAGACGAGTGTGGTGCCCACATTCTAATGCTCGATGAAGATTTACGTAGGAGTGTCCATTCGAACCATACAAGATCACTGTACTTTATTGCTCACTTTCACTACCGGCACATTATTATGCTAACCCCACAACACTATCACAATAATAGCCGCGAAGAAAAACCAATTTAGAAAGCCAGAAACTCAGTCAATCAATCAATATTTTAAGTTATGGCGTTTCCCAGAAACTCAGTTCGACAGCGATTCGTTACGATTCCCGCGTAAAACGCCCTATATTTTTTCTTTCAAAAGTCAACAGTGTTACTAACATAACTCATTATATTTCCCGTCGAGTATGGATCGACTCTGACTGACCAAGGATTTATTGCTAGAATATTTTCGCAGTTTTTATTTAATTTGAACTTATTATGTTTTCGCTGTAGGGGGAAGTAGTAAATAAAATAATTAACACAACATGTGTAAGGCTGATTATTAAAATTTATTTAATTCTTCCAATAATGATCTACACTTATCTCTTAGTATTTTAACTGCTTCTAAAAATATAACATTAGGTGCCAGCGCTCCAACGGATTCCACATTAACTGAAATGAGAAGAAAATATATATTTGCTTACTGCTATATGCTGTACTATTGCTATATGTATGTTAAGATATGATTACATATTAATGTCATTAAATACTTACAAATAAAATGATCTCTGATTCTGCTAAGTACAACAGCATTTTTAATTTCATCATATCTGAAAACATTTCTGCTGCAGGTATCATAACGGGCATCTCGGACAAAAGCTTTTCCATCGGAGTCTATCCCAATAACTCCTGGAGAAAAGCAGCCTTGCAGTAAAGTGGCCTCGCTGTCTCTGATTTCACGGGTCAGTTGTATGTCTGGTAGCAAACGGTATGATGCGGTCGCTGTGAAAATGTTAAACAGAAATAAAGTTATTCGAGAATGAGATCATAAAGTAATAAATGTGATTTTTATAGAATGAGAAAACTCAGGATACTGACCAACAGGTGAAAATTTTGCATGATCTTTGCCTATTCCCTTGACTGCAACCAAATGCAGGTCCAGTTCATGACCAGGCCTCATTTTAGAGATAAGAATATCACCATGCACCGGTCCTACATCAGCCTCTTTGTGAACAGAGCTTTGGTTACCAATGGGGTGCCATTTCATTTGTGATGAATATACTGGAAAAAAATATGTATGTTTTTAGAGTTAGTCCAGAAAGAGCATCAAACTTTATACAGTAAAATTAAAACTAAAAAAGGTAAACATACCACTGTGGTTTTCATATAAATCTTCAGCTCTATAAGAATCTTTCGGTTGAGACTTGTTGTTAGTGCATTTTACTTTAAGTGTGTATTCCAAAGTATCAAATTCTGTCCCCTCTGTAGTGTCTGAAAAAGTAAATAAATTTAATAAAATCAGCATATAAAAATAATAATATTACAAAAAAATAAAGATTTTGATTAAATTACCTTCAGGCCGAAATTCAAATAATCTAGGATCTGCTTTTAGTGGAATCAGCCCTAGTCTGTGTGCTAGCACCTCGTCTTGTATGATGGAAGTGTTATTCTTTATCATAACTTTCTCAATGGCTATACTCGGTACTTCACTCAGCATTAACCGGCGGAAAGCATTCGCAAAAGCTGGCTGTATCCCAATCAAATCAAATTCCATTTCGAAATTATCCATACGAACGATGACTATGCGGAATTTCTTGACGAACTTCTTGAAATTCCATTTTTCATCGGCCATACCATAGTCCTCTGGTGCATTCTGAAATAGGTTATATCATGCGGCAGTATTAGAAACTTGTATTATATGATTTCTAAATTGATAGGGTCGTAATGTAGAGACACACATTTAAATTGTACACTGAAATTAACGGGATTTAAACCTAGAACGACTATAAACATTACAGTAGATTACAACAACATAACCTCAAATGGAGCATAATGTCTTTTAGACTGTATACTTACTTTTACACGAAATTCTTCCAATAAAACTCTTGGTTTCTCCTCTTCTTTAGGCATATTGATATTAAAAACAATCAAGTTTTAATTTAATAATAATAAAACAACGAAAAATCACAGATGTTCATCGAAACACAATTCTCATGAGTTTTTTTTTTCAATAAAATTTGACTACGATTGTAATAAACGTGAAATACGTGAATGCAATAGTTGCAAAAGAACAGAGGATCATTTTGTCCCTTTCTAACATTCCAAGTGTTTCTCATTTTATCAGTCAAAAAGTCTTTACAAAAGCCCGCCAAATTCAAAACTTATCAAAAGTTTTGTACGGTTTATTATTGCATTAAATAAGAAACATTTAAATTATTTTTATCAAATCATCATATCATTTAATCTCTGCTCGGTAACAATCAAAGGTGTACAATATCCTTGGTGTTGGGAGTAGCGAAAGTAATGGTGTCCGCCAAATGATAATCTGAAGCGAGTGCAAGCCAGCGTACACACAGTCTGAACCTATGATATATTTGAATGTATCATAAAAATAAATCTTTCTTTCAGTCTGTTCATGCGCAAGTTTTACGAATATTTTCTATGAGATACTAGTATAGTTAGTATCATATTGATATAGACACGCACAGCCTACCACTCTGTGACGACCCGAGAAAGATGAAAACATGAAAGTAATAGTTTGTTAATTTTATTTACCTATGCATATAAGACAAGAAGAAAATATATATATATATCTTATAATATTATATATATCTTTCTCTGCGTAATCCGTAGTATGTATTTATACATTGTATATATATGTATCTATGGTATATATATATTTATTTATTTCAGTTATATTTATATAGAGTATTTAATATATTTATATGTATTATAATTTATTTACTTATTGTATAATCGTAGTATAGTGTAATTAAGTAGGTATATCCTTATTTACTGTTCATGTATCTAATTTGTATTCATATTGTGCACGTCTTATCCGCTTTACGTTTTATGCTATCTCACTTCTTAGGTCTGCTGTAAGACATTTCATTTTAGAAATAAGCAGTACCTGTTGTGTCTTGATTCCTATGTAATTGTTCTGTGTATGTTTCTGTGTACAATAAACTGTTAAATAAATAAATAAATATATAAGTTATCATCTAAGCTAAAGAAATAACATAACTATGTATACATACATACATTTAATCACGCCTTTATCGGTAATGGGGTAGGCAGAGCGACATAAACAAAGGTCGTTCCGCCACGTCTGACAAAGTTTTGAGGGTATTTAAGGTAGATTTAAAGTTACATTGATGTAGTGACAGGTTGTGAGCCCATCGCCTAAATTGCAATATATAGAAACCCTCGGATTCCTTAACTGGTTTTTACAGCATACCCGGGAGGAAATGCAGCTGGCACATTCTAAGTTTTTCTCTCGCTCACAGTCCAGCATGGAAGAATAATTAAGTATGTATGTATGAAATATCATATAAGAATAGGTAGACTCATCGATTTCGCAGACAAACTGCGCAAGCAGTTTTGTGGGACTATTTTGATACATATAAATTTATAGTAAATGATATGACAATAAATAAAAAATAATGTACCCATAAAAACACTCTAGCCTATTGGCTATTATTGGATGTCATGGGTACTAAATCTCTCCAAGGTCTGACAAAATCAGTGTGATAACATCGGCCAGTGCGTAGTACCAGGAGATTATGCAACTGCAATCTGCTCTGACGCTCGCCGCAGCGGCTGCGGCAGTGGCCCACGGCCTCAACACAACGCAACAGCCGCGACCAGTAACCAGTGCCATTATCGTGACCAATGTGATACTCAATTATTAATATTTATCGATAAAAAATATTTTCCAAATTTGGTTGTGAGCAAATTGGATGAAAATGCAGTTTAGAAAAGCATTGCCACTTTTTGTGGCGGTTGTCGGCTTTTTGGATTTTGGTGAGTGTTCATTATTTTAAGATAAATTTACATTAACATACATACATAAAATCACGCCTTTATCCCTAATGGGGTAAGCAGAGAGGAAACGATCTAAACAAAAGGTCTTTCTGCCACATTTGACAAGTTTTGATGGTTATTGTTATTACAGATGATTAAGATGTATATTGCTATAGTGATAGGTTGTCAGCCCATCGCGTAAAAGTGTAAAACCTATAACAGCTTTTACAGCATGCCCGGGAGGAGATGCAGCTGGTCACTCTTTGTTTTTCTATCACTCCCAGTCCATCATGGTATAGTATATACGTAAATAATTATTTTATTTAAGTATATACTATACGAATATATACAAAAAAAAATATTTTGACTATCCCAAATTAAAGTAAGAGTTTGTATTAAATAAATACATATATTTATTGTTAATACTGTGTTTACGATCAATAATAAGGCTTTAAGTATAAATAATAGAGACACGGAAGATTCTCAGATTAATATTTACTAGCATCTAGGTGGAGGTAATTTGTTTAATTTATACTGAAGCAATTCGGATGTAATCGGCTCAGGCTCTCGCGTTTCGGCGCCGTTCCACGAATGTTGAAACTTTTATTTCGATGTTATCGTATCGCGCAATTTAAAAAAATAACCGTTACATTCGTTTTGCGAAATATATCAAAACTTCACATACAAACGTGAGTTATAATTTAATCAATAAAGTTCAGGATGCCGAAATATTATGACAACATACCTTCAACATACTTACGCACGCACGCATCAACGAAATGCGAAAAAGTATCTAATCTTTATAAAATTAACTGTGTTCTGTACATGGTTCTGTATTGAAAACAATAATGGACGAATTAAAACATACATACATACATATAATCACGCCTTTATCCTTAATGGGGTAGACAGGCAGAGCGTAAATGACATAAACAAATGTCGTTCCGCCACGTCTGACAAACTTGAGGGTTATTTAAGATGGATTTGAGGTATATTGCTGTAGTGATAGGTTGTCACAGAAGAATTAAAAATGAACATAAGCTCATTAAATCGTAGATATGCACGCCGGCACGCGTTGATGTCCTTTACAACGAAACTTGTTGCTGCATACAAAAGACATAGACGCGCGTGATAAAATTCATTATAAACCACTGTATTTTTTTGTGATAGATAGCTTATTTACATATTTCGAGTCAACCTTACTTTTTATGACAAAATGAAATAAATCAAAATAACCTTGCTTTTACTATTAAGGTGATTCCTCCCAGAAAATGTTTTTAAGAGCTTATTTCCCCTAAACGAATCATGGAAAATATTACAAAAAATTGTTCATGGCCTGCAACATTTAAAAATATTCTAGTTCATAAATAAGTATGCTAAGAAAATATGGAAGTAAAACTGTTTTTATCAGTAAATATGATATTCGATCTAAACTGTTAGGAGCGCTTTCACGGTTCCTTCGGGAAATTATCCGTATTATGATTATCTAAAATGGCAACATAGCTTTTTTTAATCCGACTCGTAGTTCTTATGGAATTAGATTATTGTGCGTTCATCGCACATTTTTGACGCGGCCACGGACGTAACCACCACGCTGGGGCGCGCGCTGATTTGAACGATATTCTAAGGCTTTACGGGCGATGGTTGCATATCTTGAAATCTACCTGCTCATCTACCGGCAGGCTTAAGGTAGGATTGAATTGAAACTAGATGTACTTATATTTCTTCCATGCTGGCGTGGGAGCGAATGAAAAACATAGAATGTGCCAGCTGCATCTCCTCCCGGGCATACTGTAAAAACCAGCTTAGGGATCCGAGGGTTTCATTATATTGTAATTTAGGTGATGGGATGGCAACCTGTCACTACAGCAATATACTTACCTACAAATCTATCTTAAATAACCCTCAAAACTTTGTCAGACGTGGCGGAACGAATTTGTTTTTTTTTTTTTTTTTTTTAGGTCGTTTACGTTCTGCCTACCCCATTAGGGATAAAAGCGTGATTATATGTATGTATGTATGTGTGTAGACGTACTTATGTATACTCACTCGCGGTGATGTCTTTTACAGCGACGCCGTAGCTGCATACAAAAGACATCAGCGCACGCGCACACATTCACTTCAATTATTTTTTTTGTTTGGTAGTATATAATTGCCGTGGCTCATGTATTTATTTTGCTAAAAGCATACATAGAAAATAGGTTTACATAACTGTGACGGCATAAAGATTTTTATAAAAAAATAAAAAGCTGTTTTACTAATTTATTATTTACTGATCATATTATGTCCTTACTAATTAAACATAGCAATTATGTTGCAAGTATCTAGAAACAATATTAGTGGTAAGAAATGTAGTTAGGCTATCAAATATTTTTTATAGCATCCAGAAGCAGGATATTCTAGTTTTTCAACTGATTTGAAAGATTCATTTTCAGACTTTTATTCAGAACATTTATAATAGACCGTTTAGATAATTGTGGTTAGTGTAATGTTAGTGAAAATAAACATTAAACATCCATATTTACTAATCTGTCTGTCTGGTTGTTTGTTGCTCTTTCACGCCTAAATGGCTGAACGGATTTTGATGAAATTAGGCATGGTGATAGATGATAATCTGGAGACGGCCATATTATACTTTTTTACACGGTATTTAGATACGGATGACGTGTGATATACAGATTGACTATGACTGGGAATAGCAACAGGCTATCTTTTACTGCGGTAAAATATCTGATTACTGGAAAACTCATTAAGCCGCGGGTGAAATCGCAGTGCGGAAAGCTACTGTCCATATAAACAGTAAGCCGTGACTCCTGCTCTCAAACAAAAAACGAAACATACCCCCGCGGGGCAGAGAGGGGAAGGATTTCACAAACATTTCCCTTCCCCTCTGTGCCCCGCGGGGGTATGTTTTGTGTAATCTTGAGAGCAGGAGTCACGGCTTTTGAGAGCGATGTTTGATACCTATTTAACCAAGTCAATCGAGTTTAGTCGGCGTATATCTGCATTCCATTAAATTTCATGCCGGCCTGGGAGCAAGAGAAAAACATAGAATGTGCCAGCTGCATTTCCTCCCGAGCATGCTGTAAAATCCAGCTAAGGGATCCGAGGGTTTCGGTATATAGTGATTTAGGCGATGGGCTGACAACCTGTCAGTACAGCAATATACCTGGAAATCTATCTTAAATAACCCTCAAAACTTTGTCAGACGTGGCGGAATTATCTTTGCTTAGGTCGTTTGCGCTCTGCCCATGTATGTATGTATTGAATTTCAGGTTACGTTGTGTTATAAATGTTACGCGAAGACTTGTCTTTAGACAGAATAATTGATAGTTTTTTAATGATCGTTAGTTAAAAGGAGTTTTATCTTTATTTTATCATTAGCTTTCCGCCCCGCCGTTTCACCCGCGACTAATGTAATTTTCCCGTGAGAATGAGGTTTTTTCCCGCAGTATAAAGGAGCCCATGTCCGTGTGCAGGCTCCAATCTATCACCATGCCAAATTTTATTAAAATCCGTTTAGCCGTTTAGGCGTGAAAGAACAACAAACAGACAAAGTTACTTTCGCATTTATAATATTAGTATGGATAGTATTATGGGCCATGAAGTTTAGCTTCGGGTAGGTACTATTTATTACTCTGTGCTTCGGGGACCTATGTCGGAGACGCTCCGCTCTGAAATTAAGTCAACTCTCCAGATTTTAATTTCAGATTTATATTCCATGGTCGCCTTACGGTCAACTCAAACCTACCCGGTCCATTCTGTGAAGGCCAGGGCCCTTCTGGGCCCTACGCTTAAGCGAATTCCGCCACTCGTAATGTTTATTAGTAGAAAAAACCTTTGTCGAATTTCCGCCGATAAGATAAAAAATGAGTAATTATTTAATAATATTTGTAATTAGGCAGTCTGTATATTTATCTTTATTATCATAAGTTTAGAAGGTCTCCTTCCAAAACTGATTGGCACAGGAAACAATCTTATCTTTACATAAGTATTTACCTATTATACAAATATCAACATCCTGCATTTGCGAGATGTAGTCAAACAGGAACTGAATCCTGTTGCATCACTAATACCTCAATCATTTAAAGGTGATACCTACATAGTCAATTCTTTTTTGTTTTTTTTTTATTAAAAATGTGTTTAAATTCTAACGACTAATATCTATGGTATTAAAAGATATTAACCGGGACCAACGGCTTAACGTGCCTTCCGAAGCACGGAAAAAGCGCCGAATAAACGTACATATGAAATTCGAAAACCGAAAAACACATTGGTACGTGGTGGGATTCGAACCACGACCTCCCGCTCAGGAGGCAGCGGCTCTATCCACTACACCATCGGGCTCTCAATTCTGTACCTTCTAATCTAAGTTATTGGGTCATTGATTTATCCACTCTCGTATTTTGCGCAGGCCGTAGCATATGGTCACTTGTATGACTTTCCTATATGGCATTGCAATGTCGCAAACTCCTGACAATCGGCTTGCATGCAACTTGCACTTTACCCCTCGGCATTGCAGACATACCTGGCATGACCTATAGGATCAAAGAGATGCAGTTAAATTTTCATCATATATAGGAGGGGTAGAGAAGACGTCGACCGCCACAACAAATTCACAATTCATTCCATGTCTGCGAGCTTCCGAATTTATCTTTTAGGGAAAAGATCCATGTTACATATTTTTTTTAAAAAAAAGCTTGTTAAACTAAAGCACAAAGGCACTTTCCATTACCTGTCTAGGAGAAGTAACTCGCTTCTGTTTGACAAATGAGAAGATAGAATGATGGATTGTGCAACACGACTTTGTCGAAACTTATGTACTGTCATGTCAAGCATCCACAAGCGAAAAACATTGATAATCAAATAATAAATATCCAATTTATTATGCTTTTTGGGTGTTGGTTGTAATGAGTAGAACAACCATGACGGTGGGTAGACCTCAAGGAGATGGTGATGGTGATATGTTGACCGCATACACAATAAATAATACGCAATAAGGCCGCCTATATTGTACTGTTTTGTTCCTTACTTTTCTGCTGTATGTATTTGTGTTTCTTTGTGCAATAAAGTATCTTGTATTGTATTGTATTGTACATACAAAGTTTGGCTACCCCTGATATATAGGTATAATACCTGCCTGCATACGTCCACCTAAAATTGCCCTCAATATTTGTCAGTCGTAGCGTAAAAGCTTTCACTAAGCGTTTTACGCTCTGCCTACCCCGTAAGGGAGAAAGGCGTGAATTTATGTATGTATACGGCAAGGTTAATAGTTGTTTAGTTTCGATAACTGAGCAACCCCTATCAGTTTTCGGGACGCTGTCCCTTACACACACCGTCCCTTACACCCCGTATAGGTACTAAACGCCGGATGTACGGTTGGCTGCAGACTCAATTAGGGCCCACTCCGATACTGCCCTTGTAAGAAAGCTTACTCTTGCACTAAAATACCTGGTATTGAGTGCAGCTGGTATACTTGCTACTTCCACTCCGAGAACAGCTCCGTATAACAGGTCACTATGTAACCAACCGGTTGTCAGTTGCACAACCACATCAACTGCCCGTTATCATATTATTTGCGTTCTTAATGCACTTTTATATGGAACATTTAGATTGACGTGTTCATGATTAATGAACAAACTATATTTTTATGCATACATATATACAATCACGCATTTATCCCTAATGGGGTAGGCAGAGTGTAAACGACCTAAACAAAGGTCGTTCCGCCACGTCTGACAAAATTTTGAGGGTTGTTTCAGATTTGTAAGTATATTGCTGTAGTGACAGTGTAGCTAGGCAGTGTAGGGTTTTGGGCCTTCAAAATCCCGCCAAACACGTCGCGCATGCGCCAACATGACCGCGGCAACGAATTAGTTCGCGCCGCCACCGAATGCGGCGCCACTGTCACTTGAATGTCGAAACTTGCGCCGCAGCAAATAAATAATAAACTATTAAACTAAACACAGCAAGTTCCCTAAAACTATAAAAGTCGACTTAAACAATACTCGCGCGATCCTCCATGTCGCACACACCAGACAGACATCGTGTTCCACTGGCTGGGAAGCTGATTGTGGCTGGACAAGCAAGAGTAAAGGCCCATAGTTTTATTGGGGACAAGTTTTATTTTAACAAATAATTCCAAACTGAGCTATCGACAATACAGACAGTTCGACAGCCCAACGCCTAAATTGCAATATACAGAAACCTTCGCTCGGATCCCTTAGCTGGTGTTTACAGTATGCCCAGGAGGAAATGCAGCTGGCACATTCTATGTTTTTCTCTTGCTCCCAGGCCAGCATGGAAAATAATCCGACCATGATCCATCGAAATCATAATCCAGTTGAATCAATTGTCTGCAGTTTGTAGGTCAATGTTCAATAATATTCATTTTGTACGCCTTTCACAACTTAATCAATACGAAGTCAAGGATTCTAGTTAGCGCGACTGAACGTTAATATAACCTTAGAGGGTAAGAATGCCTCTGTAGTTTAGTCGCTGTGCTTTGGACACTCTATTTTGGAGGTCGTGGTTCGATTCCCACAGGGATTTCAGTCTCTTCGATCTTCGCACATTTTGAGGATGATTCTATAACGACCGTGACCATCAGTGTAGAGGCAGCCAAAAATTTATTTACCGCATTACTATTTTTTTAATTTTCATTTACTTCAAAACGCTCTTATTATATACATACACTAGCGACCCACTCCGGCTTCGCACGAAAAATATCAGTGTCTACTATATTATGCATGTATTATACATATAAACGTTCCACTTGAATTACTCTATCCATCAAAAGAAACCGCATGAAAATCCGTTGCGTAGTTTTAAAGAGTTATGCATACATAGGGATATAGGGACAGAGAAAGCGACTTTGTTTTATACTATGTAGTGATATATAAAATCACGCCTTTATTCCTAACGACCCCGTAACCTACCTACCTACCCAGGCAGAGCGTAAAACGCTTTAGCCACGTCTGACAAAGTTTTGAGGGTTGTTTAAGATAGATATTTAGGTATATTGCTCAAGTGACAGGTTGTCAGCCTATCGCCTAAATTGTAACATACAGAAATCCTCGGATCCCTTAGCAGCATGCCCAGGAGGAAATGCAGCTGGCACATTCCATGTTTTTCTCTCGCTCCCAGTCCAGCATGGAAGAAATCTTATTATATGACTGGACCAAAACGATAGGTTTTTCAAAATGGTACCTACCCAGCTAATGAATCACAAGCTTGACTAGAGAAAATTGTGCGACTACGAATAGTTAGGTACTTGCTCACTATGAAGTACTTATGGGTAATTTACCTACTTAACTCCAAATTATATCTATACTTCGTTTTTTTAACGTTGAGATATCAATACCAACGAGTTTTGCCGCCCATAAACAGCTTTTTCTTTGCAACTTAGCAGAGGTTCAAATTTCGGAACCGCAAAAAATATCCTTGTTACAAGCTAATATTTTGCGGTTGTCTTTCTTTAAAGTTGTAAGGAAAAGTAGTTTGTGGGCTGCAAAATAAGTTTGTATCGATAACTCAACGTTAAATAAACGAAGAATAACACTCTTGTCACTCTAGTAGTATTATTAACCGTACAAAATAAGTATAACCACCTAGCTACAAATCTAGATTAAGCTCAAGGCTCATACTCTACAGCAAAATTTAATGGTCTAATCTTACTTAACACTTGATCTGTGACTTAGGCCCGTATTTATAATCGACACTTTGAGATACACAGCTAGTTTGAGTTCATATCAGAAATGTCAAATCCATTCTTGATATCGTTCTCAATCTTGAGATCGCTTTGTAAATACGACTTAAGTTGGATCACACCATTTTGCTTTTAGGTTATTTATTATTATTACGATAAGTCGTGTATGCATGTTTCTTCCATTCTGGACTGGGAGCGAGAGAAAAACATAGGATGTGCCAGCCGCATTTCCTCCCGGGCATGCTGTAAAAACCAGCTAAGGGATCCGAGGGTTTCAGCATATTGCAATTTAGGCGATGGGCTGACAACCTGTCACTACAGCAATATACTAATCTACCCTAAATAACCCGCAAAACTTTGACAGACGTGGCGGAACGAACTTTGTTTAGGTCGTTTACGCTCTGCCTACCCAATTAAAGATAAAGGCGTGATTATATGTATGTATGTAAGTCATGTACCCAGTATTAAAATACGGAAAGCCAAATAGTTTATATTCATGTTCTTTGAAATGCATGATAACATACGGGGTGTAAGGGACAGCGTCCCGCAAACTGATAGGGGGAACCCCCAGTCAACGAAACTGAACAACTATCACCAGGAATTTGTTCTAGTTTTTTTTTAAATTTGATTTTCATACAAAATGTATGCTCAATGTGGTAATTTTGTATGGAAAAGTAATTTTTTTCTCGTCTCTTGAAAGAATTTCCTGGTGAATGTTGTTCAGTTCCATTCACTGAGCAAGTTGGCTGAGTTTGCGGGACGTTGCCCCTTACACCCGGTGTAAAATCTAGTATTTACTGTGGTACTTACTAGTTACTGGGGCTCAGAGACCCTTGGACTAAGACAGAAAAATCTAGTAGGTATTTGGAATTTTAAATTGACATAAATCGTTACTTCACCTTAACAATGAAGAATTTAAATTCAATGATCAACGCAGAAGGACACACAGAAATTACCGTTGCACAACGCCATTCATAGAAACTGTATGCGAAGCAGTTTTGGGATTTCTTCATGGCGGATTTTACTCAAAAACTGGTGCATTGATGAATGTGCATGCCGGCCTGGGAGCAAGAGAAAAACATAGAATGTGCCAGCTGCATTTCCTCCCGGGCATGCTGTAAAAATCAGCTTAGGGATCCGAGGGTTTCTGTATATTGCAATTTAGGCGACAGGCTGACAACCTGTCACTACAGCAATATACCTACAAATCTATCTTAAATAACCCTCAAAACTTTGTCAGACGTGGCGGAATGACCTTTGTTTAGGTCGTTTGCGCTCTGCCTACCCCATTAGGGATAAAGGCGTGATTATATGTATGTATGTATTGATGAATGAATCAACATGGCGATTAAACTACTTTTACTTAAATTAAATATGGTTAAAAAATATGCTTTTTTAAACGGGTCAACGGGGTTGTGCACACCAGCACAATTTTGCAATCTTAAATACTATAGGTACAAATTGAATGAATGTTTTTACATACATACATACATAAAATCACGCCTTTATCCCTTACGGGGTAGGCAGAGCGTTAAACGCCTCGTAAAAGGCGCTTTCGCCGCATCTGACATAAATTTAGGGCAATTTTAGATTGTAATGTGTATTGCTAATGTGTAGTGACGGATTGTCAGCCCATCGCCTAAATTACAATACACTGTAACCCTCGAGTCCCTTTTGCTGTCTTCTACAGCATGACCGGGAGGAAGGGCAGCTGGAACATTCTATGTTTTTCTATCTCTCAAAGTTCAGCATAGAAGAAAATGTTTTTAATTTAAGCAATCATCATTAAGCTCTTTCAAAAGTGATTTTATGTTTACTACGAAACCGCAAGTATCGTACTTAGGTGTTTGATGTGGCTTGATGCTATTCTGAGTTGAATGAAACTCAGAAAGCATGAAGGCCAGAATAAGACATTTCGGTAAAACCGCATGTATCATTAAAGAGCTGTTGCAACCTACTTTAATACGTCTAAGTTTATTAGTGGCGTGCTCTGGGCGAGACACATCTTATATAACCCTCAAAACTTTGTCAGACGTGGCGGAACGACCATTGAATAGGTCGTTTACGCTCTGCCTACCCCATCAGGGATAAAGGCGTGATTATATGTATGTAACTTTATCTAATATACATATCTAGTTGAATTACGCGGCTTATATCACTGCACTACATAGAGTTAGTGATAAAATCTGAGGCCAGTCGGCGGACGCGCGCGTTGAAGTCTTTTGTATGAAGATAAGGTGAGCGTAATAGGGAATAACGAAAATATAAATTCTTACTTTTTATACAAAAATATAATAGAATTTACGACAAGTGCACAAAACAAGTCATTATTAAGTCGAGGACAGAAATGGTTTTGTGCACGAGCTATATACTCTGCTTTTTACTTCGATTGCGAGGAAATTTGAAATTGAAATTCTACAATACATTCATTTTCGTCATTTAACTTTATTAATTCTCTCGACATAAAATATTAGACTTGGGCTCGAGACCTATTATTCAATTAATTATGTAATAATAAATCAAATACACTATCGTACTTGAATTTAAATTTTATTGTCGTTTTATGTCATAAAAAACACAAAAACAAATAGTTTGAATAATTATTTTATAATAACAAGTTCTATCAATGAAATTCTTATTTTAATAATAATAAAAAAATAATAATAAAAACGTTTATTTTCCAAAAAAAGGATTTACAGACACAGAATTTCCTTAGAACTCCGCACTAGGTCAAGCCTGTATCGCGGCAGTCCACACTACCTTTACCATTTCAACATAGTTACAAATATAGTTACATTTACATTCATATATTTTTTTTTAAAAGTGATAAAATTAAGAATGAGTCTTATTAAGTTTGATAATGCAATGCCATAGTTTATGGATATAAATTAATGAAGATAATAATAAAGTTATGTTTACCATGTTTCTTTTATAAATAAAATACATATTGGGATATAATAAGTATAAAACTTTTGAGTGTATATAATAATATATTAAATTGTAAATAAAATAATTAAGAAGCATATAGTACGGGTAGGTTAAATCAATATTTTCAGAATATTCTCAGTAGCATTGTAGTCAAGGGATTTCAGCCATTTTATTAAACTTCGCTTTCCTTCTGACAGTTTATATTTTTTAATGATGCACTCCTTGTTAACAGCGGTGTAGATATACGCATAAGTAAAGTTTCTAAATCGCTGGGCAAAAGTAGTGTTAACTTTAGGTGTTTTCACAAGATAGACCCTTCTCTGCGATATGGATAACTGCTCATCACATGTTAGATTAAGTACATATTTATGTTGGGCTAGACTAGTTTTTAAAACGTATAGCTGTACTGTTAAGACATCTGCCTCCTGATATAGCCTATCAGTTGGAAACCTGAAGGGTTTTTTGTAAAGAACCTTTAAAACCGATCTTTGGGCCCTTTCTAACATGATCATAAAAGTTTTTGCAGCACTGCCCCAAAGACCTATGCAATACGTAATCACCGATTGACATAGCGCTGTGTAAACCAGGCGAAGAATATTCTGATCGGCACAGTCACGTAACAGCTTCATCACACCTATGAGCTTCCTAGTTCGACCCGACATGACTCGTATGTGCTGCTTGAAAGACAAGTGTTCATCTAGTGTAATTCCTAGGTATTTTAGCATCTCAGATCTTTGAATGGAGTTGCAATCACAAACGTTAGTTAATTGAGGATGGGAACAAGCGTGTACCTTTAAACTTGAACTTAGATTAGGTGGTCCAGATGGTTTTGTTTTATGAAAGCACATAAATTAAGCCTTGCTCGTATTCAAAGTTAGAAGATTATTGTTTAGCCATTCAGCAACTAAAGTCATACCATTCTCAGCGCTATTAAAAACTTCTTTCCAGGAATTTCCTTGAAAAATTATAGCTGTATCATCAGCATAACAAACAACCGTTGTGTTTTTATGGTTCTTTAGTAAATTTGCAATATTATTTATGTAAATTATAAAAAGAGTGGGGCCTAAAAAACTGCCTTGAGGAACGCCAAATTTGATGTTAGCATAGTCACTTATAAAATTTTCCTTTAACACACTGAGTCCGATTTTCTAAGTAACTACGAAACCATTGTAACGCTAGTCCTCTAATCCCAATCACTTCAAGTTTTTTTAACAATATAGTAGTGGAAACTGTATCGAAGGCTTTGGCCAGGTCAAGAAAGATTCCTAGACAAGATTTACCTTTATCCAGAGCCTTCGACACAGTGTCCAGTAATAATCCGACTGCATCTTCTGTAGACTTCCCGGTTTGAAAACCAAATTGATTGGGAGAAATTATGTTGTGTTTATCTAAGTACTTGATAAGTCTTTTATTTACAAGCTTTTCGAGTATTTTAGAAAAGATGCTAAGCAGGGATATTGGTCTATAGTTTGTTGGGTTATCTTTTGTACCGGCTTTATGTATAGGGACAACTACAGCTTGCTTCCAACAATCGGGAAATATGCCGCTGGATAGGCTAGCGTTGGATGAAAGTGAAAGGTTCTGCAATTAATGGAAATATAGTCTTAAGGAAAGAGCAATTGATTCCGTCAACACCTGGAGCGCTATTTTTATTTAGAGAATGAATGATTCTTTCTACCTCTCCGCTATCTGTAGGAAGCATATAAAATGAATCGGGGAAATCATCTGTGTCCGGTATACAATTTATTAGATCTGCTTCTGTACGGCCCATATTTGATTTAATGTCCTCCGCTAAATTCTCGCCTACAGTCGCAAAGAAATAGTTACATTTATTTAGATAATTTATCGGACTTGCATCGATTTTAAGTAACGAAGAAGATTTTGTGTTTTTAGAGTCCAGACAACAGATTCCATGGATGGTAGTCCATAATTTTTTAGGGTGTCTCTTATTTTCATGAATCTGGTTACTATCGTAATCTGATTTAAGTTTTTTGCGAATATTGTTGTAAAAATTTCGGTATCTATTGTATATAAACTTTTTCATAGTATTTTCAGGGTCTTTCCTAACCTCTATGTGTAGTCTATCCCTATTGATCATGCATCTTATTAAACCCGGCGTGACCCAAACTTTTTGGTTGTTGAATTTTCTAATCACTTTTATTTGTTTCGTATTTCTGTCTATTATACTGGTTATAGATGACACGAGATAATGAGCAGCGTCTGAAACATTAGGCATTGAATAAAGTTGAGTCCAATCAGTAGATGATAAATCTTTTAAGATTTCCGGTACATCTTTAATTAATCTAAATCTAGTTTTCGGTTTTGGTTGACGAATATTAGTAATGATACCAGCAAGAACAAAGTCGTGATCAGTGATTCTAGTTTTACTTACAACTCCAGTGGCATCAATCCTAGCAGGCACAAATATATGATCTAAACAGGAACTATTACGAGTGGGAGCATTAATCACAGGCTTAAGGCCAAGTTCTGAAGTTAAACATATAATAATCATAAATCAATAATAATCTGTTAGTTGATTTTGATCATCATCCTCATTAGATATAATATTGATATTTATATCACCTGCTAATATAAGTTTAGATCCGTTTGAAATGGTATTTACAGTAGTTTCGAGCGTCGTAAGAAAATTGTCAGTATTGCTAAAAGATGGGGAGCGGTAAACTCCTATTGTGTTTGGCTGAATGGCCTAATTTGCCTTAGAAGAGATGCATTTATGAGTAGATACGTTTTTGCCCTCGGCTTGCCTACAGCCTGCACAAAATAGCATTTTCAGAGCATGAGAAGTGTTTTTTTTGTTACGTTATTTGTAATGAACAACGTTATGTTTTCCTGAAATAAAATGTAGGCTAACTTATCGCAGGGAAATATCTCGTTTCCGCAGTTCCACTGAGTACAGTAAGGCGGAACACACATTGAGCTTGGCGCTACGTCGCGTAGCGAAGATATTGTCTATGATCCATGGTATGAACCGCAGAGCAGTTGGTATGAACAATGGAACATAGACAGAGCTGGATGGCACCGTTCGCACTGTCAGTATTATCACAAGATCCGTGACCTTGAGTATGGACCAGCCAGTAAAAAAAGACCTGTCATCGTGAAGAACAGACAAAGAATAAGAGGACTTTTTATTCTGGCTGGACCATACTCTAGGTCATGGATGTTGCGAGAATACTGACGGTGCGAAGGCTGCCTATGTGTGCATCAAATATAATTAAGTAGGCACGGAAGCTAAGCCTCATACCCTAATGGAAAAGTAATATTATTTTACGATTATGCTAAGTAATGTTATAAAGCAGTTAGATACTAGGTGTTTAGTAAGAGATCAATAAAGTCACGGTCTCTTAAAAATGACTGAAATCTCGTATTTTTTTGCATATTACCGATCGTAAAGGCGAAGACAATGTAAACGACCTTGGCCTAAGCCTAGAGAAGAAACAAATTAATGAGGTTCTTAGTAATTTGCATTTGTCATCAAATCAAGGCCTTCATTATTACAGTTAGTCAGTTATCTATGATACAAAATAGGGAACTATTCATAAATTGCAATTATTTTTGATTTTCTTGTCCTACCAATTTTCTCTAATTAATACAGGGTGCCTTGATGATTTTATTTCGATTTTAGCAGGTTCGTTTCCCGGACCAGGCCAGCGATTAAAAATCTGTGAATGCAGTTTTGCTTCTTTTTAAAAATGAGCGAAAAATTTGCTATCTTCATTATTTAGGGTACTTCCCCTGGAGGAGCGGTCAAAAATTCCACCCTGTATCTTGATCTCGCCTCTAAGTAGTTCTTCATCTACTTTCTAAACACCCTGTATATGTTGCCCTGAACTGGCAATTGACTATGCCTGTTCTGTTTCAACAAATTACATTTCACGATTAATCTACACCTACATCTGCCACTCACTGGTACCAATTCGTCTGCCACTCACTGGTACCAATTCGTCTGCCACTCACTGGTACCAATTCGTCTGCCACTCACTGGTACCAATTCGTAGTTGCAAAAATCTCGACTTAGTTAATATAAGTCTATACCTGTCATTTTCTGCCATAAGAGAAGATAAAAGGACGCCGATAATTTTAATCAAGATTTAGTCATAACTAAATATATTGTGCGCTCTACGAGTCGATAACAATATCATTCAAATCATGTCTCCTAAAATTAATATCGATTGACATGACTTCAGACATCGAGTTCTTGTTATATAAACAAGTTTGTATCGATAACTCATATACGCACATATAGTCACGCCTTTCCCCCTAATGGGGCAGCCCAGCGCAAATGACCTAAACAAATCGTTCCGCCACATCTGACAAAGTTTTGAGGGTTATTTAAGATAGATTTGTAGGTATATTGCTGTAGTGACAGGGTGTCAGCCCATCGCCCAAATTGTAATATACTGAGACCCGCGGATCCCTTAGCTGAGGAAATGCAGATAGCACATTCTATGTTTTTCTCTCGCTCCCAGTCCAGCATGATAATCGAAATTTAGATATGTTTAATATATCTTGTGTATTAACTGTCTGTATGGTATAGGTGACACAACTGCTCACGCAACCGACAAAAACTTATCGTCGTTCACGCAATTTTGTCTTTATCTTTAGACAGACAATTTTACTAATAATAAATCACATTGTCGTAGCTGTAGAGGAAACAATCATATTTTAATTGTTATGTGTTAAATTACACGTAATATTCTTTATCACTGGAAATCAAACATCCGAGACATACCTTTCTATCAGTGGCGAAGGGTGCAATTTTATCGAGGGTAAGCCAAAGCAAAAAAAAAACATTCAAGTCTTCTTCTTCTGGCGAGTGGGTATAGAGTCTATGGACCCGATGAATTATCAACATTCAAGTACTAAACTATAAATAGTGTCGACGTAATTCCGGATTAGGTGGAGGTAATAGGGAGACGGTCGTTGCTGCATATCACGGATTTGTTGCGTCAAGCTTGAGATATGCAATGATTTTTTGGGGCAACTCTTGTGAGAGAGAAACTATATCTAGAGCTCAAAAACGACGCATTCGTTCTATCTGTAACCTTAATGTTGTTGGAGGTCCCGGGTTCGATTCTCGGCGGGTGACAATGACTTTGTGTTGTTGTTTCTAGTTTGGTTAGGACATTGCAGGCTGATCACCTGATTGTCCGAAAAGTAAGTTGATCCATGCTGTCGGATGGGCATGTAAATAGTCGGTCCTGCGCCTGATTTCTCTCTGGTCGTACAGTCAATCTGTCCCATCAGAATAAGAGATTGAAGGAATAGAGAGTGCACATGTGTGTAGCGCAAACACTTGGACACTAAAAACAAGTCCTGCGCAGTTGGCTGATCTCCGGGAGATTGGCCGCCATCACCGAAAATCGGTGGGAGGACTATTAACCTTAATGTTAGAGACATCTGTAAACTATAATTTAAATCATTAAAAATTCTAACTCTTCCCTCATTTTTCATATTTGAAGTAGCAATATTTGTTAAAAATAATCCTTATTTATTTGTAAAAGTCTCAGAAATCCATAGCATAAATTTAAGATCCAAAGACAATTTAGCTCTGCTTGAAACAAATACGACATTGTTGCATAGTAGTGTCTTTGCAATGGCACCAAAAATATATAAGAAAGTACCTAGTCATATCAGAAATATAAATTTTATTCAGTTTAAGAAGCAATTGTTCATACTTCTAGCAGAGAAAGCATATTATATTATAATACAACAGAATATATTACAGGTACGGATATTTGATCTCATTTTGTTTCTAAGCAAGTTCGTTTTTGTATTTATAATATTTTATTATTTATTGTTAGGAAACTTTAAATTTTTAAACTATACAGTTTAAAAAAAATATTATATTTGTACGCTATCAATAAGATGGCAAGTTATGGCGCACTACCCGTACCTTACAACATTGTTATTATTTTTTAGTACCCATAACTACAAATAAAGTTCTGATTCTGGAATTCTTGAAAGGGAAGCCGACGGGAATCGGTTTGTATGGACCCTTCGCCATCCACACTGCTATTCACACCTGTCTTCATTTATTCAGTCATCCAGTAGTTGCGAGAGCCAAAGCGCGCTTCAGGCAGATTCTTGCAATCTGGGAGCTTAGCGGTGGCCTCGTCACCAGGTCGGGGCAGGTACGGGCACGGCGGCTCCGGGGGCGGCTGCGTACACCCACTCTTATGGATTCTTCCGCGAGTAAAGTACCCGAAGCCGGGGTACTCTACGTCCAGACATTTGGTGATGCATTCCTTGTAGATGGCGTGAGTCTTCCGGCAGTGCCACGGCGCGTAGTTGCCGGAGCTCTTGTCGATGCAGTTCGCGTATTGTTCGTGCTCGTGCAGGCACCCCTTCTTTACTTTTGCGAAGAATTCCATCGTGCATCTGTAAACAAAAACTTGTGTGAAGCGGGAGAGAAACATAGATTCATAATAAAAACTGATCGCCTTACTTGTTTATAATGAAAGCGGGTAAGTACTCGACGTCTCGATCATATAAGCCAAGCAAGTAAGCCGATCAGTTTTCATTATGAATAACACTTGTTTATCGTTTTGTTTGATTGTTTGTTTTTGTTTAGATATCATGAACAATTAATACTGTACATAAAATGAGATAATAACAAATTATGCCTTATCATAGTATAGGAACTTACTTTATCAGACTAAAGCGCCTATGATAGTATAGTAAGTACTTTTTTTTATTGTAACTTTTGCCAAACACCTATCTGGCGAGATTTTGCCAGCGTACCTGGTGACAAGTTTCCCAAAGTCCACACAAGGCATAGAAGTACTTTTTTCATTGTAACTTTTGACAAACACCTATCTGGCGAGTTTTTGCCAGCGTACCTGGTGACAAGTTTCCCAAAGTCCACACAAGGTATAGGATTGTCTCCGTTCTCGAATCGACACAGCATGAACTCGTTGTTAACAGCCTCGCAGTACTTGCCGAGGTACGGAGCCGCAGCCATCAGGTTCGCTGACGACAGGTTCACCTCTTTCTCTTCCAGCTCTTCGAATGTGGGCAGTTCCAGGTCTTTTGTTATCACCATTTTGAGGTTAGTTTTAGCAGATTTCACGTTTGAACAATACGATTTGTTGAACAGCGAGTGCGGTTTTTAAATATTTGGTATATTTATTTACGATTTGCACAAGACCGCAGTATCAATTTCAACTTTTATTATTATTTGATGTGTCAATTTGACTCTGATTTTGATTGAATGTCATAATTACCAGTTTGCAGGTGCAGCATTGCATCCGAAGAGATTTTACTAAAATGATACTGAATCAATGCTCAGGCACAGACTCAGGGTATAATCAACTGTGCATTAAACAAACTTACGTAATCATATGATAAGTATTTGTACGTTTTAACCTACGCTATGAACACCTATACAGGGTGTAAGGGACAGCGTCCCTCAAACTGATAGGGGTTGGTCAGTCAACCAAATTGAACAATATTCACGAGTAATTTTTTTCAGGAGATGAAACAAAAAATGTATCCCATACAAAATGACCTCCTCGATCAGACAATTTGTATGGAAAAGGATTTTTTTTTCAATTACTGATAATAAATTCTGCTGATAGTTGTTCAGCTTCGTTGACTGAACAACCCCTATAAGTTTGCGGGACGCTGTCCATTAGGTACGCTCCGTATGTTATGCATAAATAAGATTATTCCTTACCTTACCTATGCTTAGCTAATATTATATTTTAATAGAGAACGTGCATGTAACATATTTTCAGTTCCTGAACCTATTTTCTAAAAACATCTTAAATTATGAAAAGAACAGTGAAAACAGAAATAAAATTGATCAAAAAATCACCGAGATATACCACTATGAAGATAGACTATCTATCTCTCTCTTCGAAACGACAATTTATATGGAATTAGTATGGCGCTCCTGTCTTATGACGTCACATGACAGTTCGGACCTCTCTTTTTAACTAAACCACTTTAAGGCATTATAACTCTTAAACTAATGAATATTTTGCGAAAATTCCTTCACATCCGTTCATCTATAGTGATAATAATTCTTACTAATAGTTTAAAAAAAATCATGAGTATTCCCTAATCTATTTCCAGGAGCGGCTCAGTCAGTGGTCTGCCCCGCAGTGCGCACGACAAGCGGCTGGCTGGACCTGTTCCCCCTGCCCTGCCGCAAGCATGCCGAGTGCCGAGTCATGGGCACTCAGCACCTCTGCTGCAAGGGCTATTGTACGAAAGGAGTCAAGCCCTCAGCGCAGCAGATAAGGTTCGTAGTTTGTAGTAGGAGTATTTATAGTGAGGAAGTTCATATCATTATGTTAGTAAAGTTATTTTTTTCGCGATGGGTTTGCAAGCATCAGTGCAATACAGAACTTATAGGTGCATATGATTTCAACCAGCGATTGGGGCCACCGAGACTTAAATGGGATAGTTCTTTGTTTCCAAGAAGAAAATTATACACTCATCAGTAAAATGTCAGCACGACCGCCTTGACGCAATGCAGTGTTGTCGGACGTCGTGCATATAAACTGTGATATTAGATTACTCAAGCCGTAATCCGAGAAGGAACTGTCTCTTATCCAAGCCTCATTGCATCTGCAGCCAACGCATAATACCAGTAACCCGCTTGTAAGTCGAGCAAGTTAATGAAGCGTGAATTGTTTGCTCTACGAGTATCTTATACGAAGTCTGTGGATCTGGTTATAGAAAATTAGGTTTCTGATGAAAAACGTTAGTGTTCATCATTATATGAAATTATACGTAAACGCGGCATAATAAGTAGGTCATTCATACATGATTATGAAGCTATAGTAAACAAATCAGGAAAAGTGTTTACGAAAGTGCATACAAATTACAAGAATAAGGCTTTCTTTATCTTCCATGCTGGACTGGGAGCGAGAGAAAAACATAGAATGTGCCAGCTGCATTTCCTCCCGGGCATGCTGTATAAACCAGCTAAGGGATTCGAGGGTTTCAGTATATTGTAATTTAGGCGTTGGGCGGACAACCTACTACAGCAATATACCTACAAATCTATCTTAAATAACCTTCAAAACTTTGTCAGACGTTGCGAAATGACCTTTATTTAGGACGTTTACGCTCTGTTTACCTACCGCTTTAGGGATAAAGGCGTGATTATATGTATGTATGTATTTCTCAAAAGCTGGTATCTAAGGTACGTTAAGTGGTACGGAAGCAAATAGGTACATCCTATGTTCATAACTGAAGGAGAGTGGAGGGAAGGGGTTTCTCCTTATTTACAGTGTTTTGTCGCCCCTAATAGCAATAATAATACTGATTATTAGTATTTAAATTTGCTTGTAATTATTTAGCTTTAACCTGTCCTCGCTAACTAATAACCCTGTGATTATGAAAGTGCCTGTCTAAACTACTTAAAGGCTAAATACCCGCCTAAATGAACTGGTTATCTACTAAAATGCACTTCCGCTAAAGTGAGTGGCATATGGGCGATTATTAAAAAGTGGGTTAAGGCCAGCCGAACGACCAACTTTCGGTAAAATCATGCACTGAACTGAACACTATCAATCTTAAAAGTCACTCGAAATACATGGGTAAGTGACAGTTTCCCGCAAACTGCTGATAGGAGTGGCCCAGTCAACGAAACTGAACAACTTACATGAATAAATTATTTCAGGAACGATAAATAATTTTGGGTGCCCCATACAAATTGCCTGATCGAGGTAATTTTTTTTATTTCCTAAAAGAAATTATTTGTGAAAGTTGTTCAGTTTCGATGACTGAGTGAGTAAGCCCTATCAGTTTGCGGAAAACTGTCACTTACATCCTTAATTACCACTACTACTTACTAATACTAACAAATTCTTCCATGCTGGACTGGGAGAGATAGAAAAACATAGAATGTTCCAGCTGCCCTTCCTCCCGGGCATGCTGTAGAAGTCAGCAAAAGGGACTCGAGGGTTACAGTGTATTGTAATTTAGGCGATGGGCTGACAACCTGTCACTATAGCAATACACATTACAATCTAAAATTGCCCTCAATTTTTGTCAGACGTGGCGAAAGCGCCTTTTACGAGGAGTTTGACGCTCTGCCTACCCCGTAAGGGATAAAGGCGTGATTTTATGTATGTATGTATGTAATACTAACAAAAACACAAAGTAAAGATAATTTTGATTACACAGATAAAAAACTAACAAAGTAGTTAATCACGCTTTGCTTCTATCTGCACTAATTATTAACTACGCTTTCTCTCGGTCTGGTTTCTACGAGTACGGTTTTAAAACTTAACGTAACCTTTAACTATTTCCCTAATCAAATGTTTACTTAAGTACTCATTAGATTTGCAAGAATTTCAGTTGCAGTAGCTAGTACCTAATCAATCATTAAACTGGGTTAAACAAAACGAAAAAAATATAATATCGCTTTAACTTACAAGACAACATATTATTTTATCTAACCTTGCATGGTACCTAGTTTTCTTCTAGCCTTTCACTTATCTTATTAGGAAACGAACTTATGTAAAGCTCTTTCAAACAACTTTCAATGTCCAAGCCTAAGACACACCAATGACATATTGCAAATATAACACAATTATAATATGATATATGATACAGCCGGACAGTTATGAATTAATTAACTTAGTCGACGTTTATATCCTGGTCACGGCACCAAACTGTAACCTTACTGTCAAAATGTAGCCAAACTTAAGTATGCTATAAATGAAATAGTACCTACAGGAGTTATAGAACACAAAAGGTGAATATTTGTAGAGTCCTACTTGTTTTTTTTATGGCTTATGCCTCGAAGTTTCGACTATACACGATGGTCGGTAGTTAATAATATAATAAGACATAAATAGATAGAAGATTCAGCGACAGCGCTTGTTGTAGAGCCGACCAGCCGCAGAGTAGCGTAGCCGTAAGCACTAGCACCACCAGCACCAGCAGTAGCACCACCACTACTACTACAACTACGACTACAACTACAACTCCGGCTCCCACCAGCACGACGACGACTACTCGCCGGCCGCCCACGGAGCCCCCGCGGTCGTTCCTGCAGATCCTGCCCATACAGACTACCAATGCACCCACGCAGAGGAATGCTCCAGCTCCGGCTAAAACTGGTAAAGAATCTGATCTGCTAAACCTACTATCTATTTTTCTACCCTACCCTTATGTTCTTCTTGTGTACGATACCTAATTTTCCGTGTTGGTTTTTGGTTCGAGCGACCTTTAATTAGGTAGATAAGATAGGGTATATATAGGTAAGTACCGGTATGGGTATACCTATCCTACAAAGTGTATTTTTTGCACGTATTAAGAGACAATACTTCATCACAGAAAATAATCAAAGGACTATAGCTACTAATGTAGTGTGTAAAGAAAGGGATAGTTAACTAGACAATGAACACCACGTAAGGTCGTTCACCGACCCACTGGTATTGAATTCATTGTTCTACGCGCTGACATAACCGCGGTTTAAACGCACGCTCACCTAATTATTCCTGCAATGCAATATTCAAATGCACCTCTGTTACGAATTGTGAATCGAATATCAAATCTTGCTCCAGTTAGTTACGGGTTATCGTAGAGTTTAAACATTGCTTTTTTTTTGTAATATCTTGCTCAGGCACTCGTTCGTTTGGCGTTCTGCCTGCCCGGTGTAGGATTTAGGCTAGAGTTTCTGTGTAACTATCTAGAGTCTAGGTCCTAGACTTACTTAACTAAATCATCAGCAAGGGTGATCAAAAACAAAGACTGGAGAGTAGGAAACAGAAGTAGAAGGAGCGAGTGATATACGACCATGTTACCCACATTTCCATGTTTGAATAATGAAGAAGAATATTTGAATTCCTAAATAATTGACCATTGTAAACCGACAGCCAAATCACAGAAGTACGTGTGTCCGAAACCTGGCTCATCTCCAGTTCTCCTCTTCCCGCTACCCTGTGAGAACAACGGTCAATGCCGCAGCAGCCTCGGGCCAGACCAGGTGTGCTGCGAGCGACGCTGCGTGAAGGGAATCCCGGCGCCCAAACCTACCGCCAAACCACAGACACATCAACGTAAGTAAGAGGAAATAAACAACCTAAACCTAGAGTCTATTGTTAGTAGGATTTCCTAGGTCTGGTCTAGGACCCATTTGAAGACAATCCGCAGATAATCTGAATCACACCCAGATATACCTAGAGCAGTCGTTCTACATTATCATTATTTTGACCCATATGAAATTCCTCATTTAGATTTTTAGACACGATAACGAACAGAACCATTGTCACGACATCGAACTACCCGTGAGAAGAAGCTTAAAAACGAAATAAAATTCCCACGAAAATGTATGCAGTAGCTAGATAGCTGCTACATTTAAGCGCCTTAATTATCGATCAAGCAGACAAGATATCTTCTACATAAGATATCTACCCTATCCCCTATAAATGTATCTGACTAAATATGCGAGACTGGTATTCAATGCCACCCATGGCATGGCCAAGTCAAGTTGACACCATTGTTAAAGTAGCGGAAACAATGAGCTACTATTGCGCTATCTTCACATCTCCTAAGTTAATGCGTGCTTAGTAAGCAGCTTACCTATTTATTATTTTAGCAGAACGTAGATATTTTCCCACGGTAAAAAAAAATATCTTTTTAGCTCCGAGCTAACTACTTCTAGCAAGCGACTAAAAACCAAATCGATCCATCGGCTCATTTGAAATTTCAAATCATAAGTGATCGGGCAAAAACATCCTTCCACGTTTTTAAACGCCTACTTGTCGTTTACAGCTATTTTGGGTGTGATACCTCGTGAGTGTCCAGCGACTCCACTAGGCGAGCTGCTGTTCGAAGTGCAGTCGTGTAAGACTGACGCTGACTGCTGGCCGAGACTGTGCTGTCCCGACGGCAATCGCTCCTACTGCCGCACCGCACGGGCGAGACTAGACCTAGTCCCTATCGCCAGACAGATTGAAGAACGTAAGTGCTTCATGTGTAGTGTAAGACCGACGCTGACTGCTCTCCGAGACTGTGCTGTCCCGACGGCAATCGCTCCTACTACCGCACTGCCCGAGCTACGCTAGACCTCGTCCCTATAGCCAGACAGATTGATGAACGTACGTACACACGCACGTGTTACACAATTCTTTTAATTCCTATGATAGATATATCACTTTAGGTAGCCGACCACGTGAGATACGGGAAAAGGCTAGGGAGATGGGATAGAGATCACTTCTACACATAGGCATAACACTCACACACACTGTATCGGCAGTGCCCTTGCTATGAAGAAAATATCAGGCGTTTAGGTTCAAAATGACCAATCCCGAAATATTCAAGTTTCTAACTCATCATCATCTCCCTAGCCTTATCCCGTATCTCCGTAGGTTGGCTACCTAATCCACGGGATTGAACGAGGGTACTGGTTTTTACACAGAGCGACTGCCATTTGACCTCCGCAACCTAGAAGGGAAACCAGACCCAATCCTAGATTAGGTCAGAGTTTTCAAGCCGCCAATGCTTAGCACTGGCCTCTGATATGGCTTAACGACTAGTATCTACGGTATTAAACGATATTAACCGGGACCAACGGCTTAACGTGCCTTCCGAAGCACGGAAAAAACGCCGAATAAACGTACATATGAAATTCGAGAAACACATTGGTACGTGGTGGGATTCGAACCACGACTCCCGCTCAGGAGGCAGCGGCCCTATCCACTACACCATCGGGCTCTATTATCTATTCAAGTTTCTAACTGTGTAAACTTTACAACTTTGGTTTCAGCGGTGCGCATGTTCGAGCAATATCTGCAGTGCACGCCGCCACCCGCGTACGACCTGTTCCCGCAACGCTGTCAGTCCAGCGTCGATTGCTTTCCGAATCTGTGCTGCGCGGAGGGTGGCAAGAAACACTGTCGCCCGCCGCAGAGGAGCTTGATCGCGCTTCTAGCTGGAGTTGGTCAGGTAAGTTAAACTTATGAGTAGGTATCAATCATATCAAGATCTATTTCGCAATAATATCGGTCCAGTGTAGACTGTTTCCTGAATCTAAGCTGCGCGGGGGCAGGCAGGAAACACTGCCTCACACTACATGTACAGTCACGCCTATATCACTTACGGAGGATGCTATATGTAAGAATGGGAGCAGCGTAGGCAGAACGTAAAACGCCTCGTAGCAGGCGCTTTCGCCACGTCTGACAGAAATTGAGGGCAAATTTTAGATTGTAATTTGTATTGCTGTAGTGACAGGTTGTCAGCCCATCGCCTAAATTACAATACACTGTACCAATACTCTCGAATCCCTTTTGCTGACTTCTACAGCATGCCCGGGAGGAAGGGCAGCTGGAACATTCTATGTTTTTCTATCTCTCCCAGTCCAGCATAGAAGATAAAAACTAATAAGTAGATACTTTTTGTAACAGCTGTTGAATAATAGGATTCTGTCTTTATCTTGCTTTAGGTCAAAGCCTGAATTCAGATTTTAAATTTTGCAATAAGTCAGTACAAGCCAAGATTGATTGCGAAGATCACAGGTCAAAAGTAATGTTGAATAAATTCTGTGTGTTTACTTTGTGTACTATTATATATTCTGAAGTTGTGTGTAGATTTAACTTACAAGATCTTATTTTATTTTGACTAACATAGTTTTGTATTTCTTTCAGAGAGTTGGCAGTACCATCGGAAACTTTAGACAAGCCCAAACTGCTAATAGAAATAAGGCATAAGATCTTATTTTAAATATTAGCATTAAAAAGTAGTGATTTTGTATTTTTATACTTTTGTACAGTTGAATAGTAGGTACCTAATAAATATTTTTTGTTAATTTTATGAGTTTTATTTTATCTTTCTTTATAAAAATCATTCTAATTATAGGTTGTTTAGGCTCATTTTACACATCCACAAGTACATGGCAAGTAGTCAGTAGGTTAACTTTCCTCATACTCGCAGTTTAGCTCACCAATGTATTTGTGGGTGTGTAAATCCAGCATTAGTGTAAAATGAAAAATCAATTTTACTTAGACTTAAGATTTATTAGAATAATCTGTAACCATTTAGTCCAGCTGTAACAAAAGAAAAACATCTATTAGTTATATTAATAAAAGTAATTTTCTTGAGGATTATATTTGCCAAAGGATTTGAACTGGAGACAATACAGTGCAGAAGAGATATCTTCAAGCCGGGATACTTCACTAGTATGCAATATACACCAGAATACAAGATGAAACAGGCTATACATTAAATTTTAAACTACAGAATAATCAGTGATGCAAAGTTAAACGTAAACAAACATTTCGAGCACCAAATAATACAACAGATACTCATAATAAATTAACTCTGAATAGCACAGTCCTCAATGATTAGGGAAATACAAGAGAGTACACAGAATGGATCTTTTGGAGGGTGCAGCACATTTTAGTATGTGGTAGGGTATATAATTGCTTACCTTCTTGAAACCGATGTCGTTGGCGTACTCCCTGAAGCACTGTCTGCAGATGTTCAGGCCGTACTTGCGGATGAGACCGTGCCTGTTGGAGCAGGCCCGGCTGAAAGGAAACGAGGGACCATCAGTCAAACACGTGTTCTAGGTTAGAACTGCTAACCAAATATGTCATCGAAATATTCGAAAATTATCATCTTCTCAATGCTCACCATGACCGGGAACCCTGTCCGTATCTACGGGGGTGAGAATACCAGATGTTGGCGTGACCCATCTTGTGAAAATTAGATTTTTTCGCAGCAAAATTGCACGAAACACGTCCAAAATGGCGCGCGCACAGACTGAAAAGAACAGTCAATGTCAAAAACCATTCATTCATTAAACGAATGAAACTAGAGTTGCCCAATAAACTAATAAAAACCGTTAAAGCAAAGAACGAATGATTTGTCTATGTCAAGCTTTTTTTTTAAATTAGCATTTGAGTTGAAATGGAACACGCGTTCTTGACATTGGTGACAGGTCAATGACACTTGCGTGCGGCCAATTTTCTTTCACTTTTTCACAGGTGGATTCTCAGGTGTAATTAATTACGTGAAAAAGGTAATTAGATAATTATTTATCATCTCAAAAGTGCCGCAAAATATTCAAAAAAGACCGTGGGATACTATAAGTGTTTAACTTTAATCGTATGCGTAAGTAGACATTTAATATTAAACTTTGAACTTCGATGTAATTTTGCCGACTTGATCCTGTCTTTTTTGTCGTGTTGAAAGCTCCACGTATTTGCTAGATCTTTACCACGAGGAACTACCTGGCCCTGCCGGCAACCTGTTATTGCATGCCGCATGAAAAATCTAATAAGTAAGACTAATTTAAGATTCCTTGTTTAATTATTCTATTAGGTTGCAACTTCTGAACAATGCATATAATGTATAAATCAAGCTGTTTACAAAGATAAGGCCTTTTATCGGTCGTTGTCTCCTACACAAGATGATGAACTACACTGCAGTTCCAACTTTTTACGTAATCTTTAGAAAATCTGTTCATTCCATTTCTTTATTTTACATTCATGAATGAAGTAGGTAGGGTAGATTAGGTAGAGGTCATGTTATCGATATGTTATGTATTAGTTGTATGGTCTAATTGCTATAGTACACAAATATGAATAAAAATAGCAGGCATCAAATGAAAAATCATTTTGAATTTTAAATTCATGAGTAGAGTTCAAAATCCTGTGACACATGATGACCTCATCAATAGTTGGTATGAGATGTGAATAACTTAAGCTTTTGATTAAATTTTCTCACCACCACTCTGACACCAGGGTTCATTGGGTTGTTCAACTTGAGAATCCACTCACTAAGAAGAAAGAAATAAATAAAATTGATTGCAATTTATTAAAATTATAATTATGTGTATATCTGCTCTATTTACCTATTAAATGTAGTAGGTATGAAACAAAATTATTAAATCAAATAACTGTGACTTATTGTGAATAGCAGAAATTACCTAACTATACTTGATGTAAACTTAGGTAAAACAAAGTGGATGTATGGGACCTATACCTACTGATATAACCTATTTAGTAATAAAAATGGTTTAAAAAATCATGAATGTCATAAACTTAATTTTTATAGTAGGAAAATATCTTATTCCTGTTTTAAAATCCTAGTCAATTACAAATTAGAATAAGTGGCAAATATCTACATAAAAATTATTATTAATAACCACTTCCATGCTGGACTGGGAGAGATAGAAAAACATAGAATGTTCCAGCTGCCCAACCTCCCGGGCATGCTGTAGAAGACAGCAAAAGGGACTCGAGGGTTACAGTGTATTGTAATTTAGGCGATGGGCTGACAACCTGTAACTATGGCAATACACATTACAATCTAAAATTACCCTCAATTATTGTCAGACGCGGCGAAAGCGCCTTTTACGAGGCGTTTAACGCTCTGCCTACCCCGTAAGGGATAAAGGCGTGATTTTATGTATGTTAATAACCAATTTTTATTAATAAATAACTGATAATAAAATAATACTTGTTTTTCCAGGTACTTCACAATGGGGTTAATATTTGGCCTGATAAAGAGGCTGTTTAAGCTTGCTATATACACCATCCTGTTCATAACTGTTGTGACTGTCATCCCCAATTTACCACCTTACGCCAAATTCTCAAGCATTGAGTAAGTTTACTATCTATTTTCTACAATAATAAAAAACAACAACCAAAAATACTTAACGTATAGAAAGTTCTTTTTTTACATACATTTATTTATCTTTGATTCTTCATACTTTGTTCAGTTTCATCGGTAGGCTTAGAAATATGTAAGATCTTTAAATAACACCAGCTGATTCTTGCACACACACAATCATAGACTTATTCTATTCTTAAGCTCTTTCTTTTGATTTGTAAATATTGTAGCCTCTTCAATCATTATTCCTTTTTTCCCAGGCTAGAACCAACACTACCTAGAGAAGGAAAATTACAAAGTAATAGTGCATTGAACAATGCCCAGAGATTATATGAAGGCAAATTGAAGGGACCAGAGTGTTTTGCGCTGTACAGTGGAGAAGTATACACCGGGACAGGCACGGGAGAGATTGTTAAACTATCACCAGGAGGGCATGTTAAGCACATTACACAGATAGGAAAGAAATGTGGTATGTACTTCTTATTTGGGTCACTTCATAGATATTCTGATAAGCCCAGAAAATATTTAGCTAAGCAACAAAAGTTTCGACAAATGTCAAAAATACCCGAATCATATGTTCATGACTCCATTTAGAGTCATGTTAGTATGTAGGTCTCTTTATTTTACACAAGGGATTTTTATATGTGCACGTTTTCTGAGATTTGCATGACTGTATTTGAAAACGACAACGTAAAGCAGTAGAATTTATTATTTAAAGCAAAAAGCCATTTCTTCCATGCTGGACTGGGAGCGATAGAAAAACATAGAATGCGCCAGCTGCATCTCCTTCCGGGCATTCTGTAAAAACCAGCTAAGGGATCCGAGGGTTTCTGTATATTGCAATTTAGGCGAAGGGCTGACAACCTATCACTACAGCAATATACCTACAAATGTATATTAAATAACCCTCAAAATTTTGATAAACGTGGCGGAACGACCTGTTTACGCTCTGCCTACCCCATAAGGGATAAATACGTGATTATATGTATGTATGTAAAAAGCTATATTTAGTTGGCTATATTAATACACAGCTAACATAAGAACGATTTATCTTTTGACGTTACGGGTGTTCAAACGGCGATATACGTTGGACAGGGAATGTGTTAAAATAATTATGTATTCTAGATAACAAATGCAAGGCAAGCAAATCACAAAGTAATCGTAAACTGTTTCTCTTATCTGTTGCTTATTCCATTAGTTCTGCATGTTTGCATCCAAGTACGGCATAGTAACATTTAGAATAACCCTCGTTTTTGCTTTGCCGTAATCAGGTAAAAAATAAATTTGCTCTAATAGTTTTCCACTATCCAATAATCCAAAGGAATGAGAACGAAACTACGCTCACTAAACTACTCACTCACTCACGTATCGCCGACAGGCTCCGTTATTGATTGCCATGAAAGTGAAATATAACCTACATAAATACATACATATAATCACGCCTTTATCCCTAATGGGATAGGCAGTGCGAAAACGACCTAAACTGAGGTCGTTCCGCCTAACAAACACGTCTAACAAAGCTTTGAGGGTTATTTAAGATGGATTTGTATGTATATTGCTGTAGTGTTAGGTTGTAAGCTTATCCCCTAAATTGCATATACTGGAACCCTCGGATCCCTTAACTGGTTTTTACAGCTCGCTCGAGAGAAAATGCAGCTGCCACATTCTATGTTTTTCTCTCACTTCCAGTCCAGCACAGAAATTACCTAGATATTAAAAAATATAACAGAAGTAAAAATATTTCAGAAGGTGTAAATGAGCTAGCAGGATGCAGTCGCCCTCTTGGCTTAGCAATAGACGAGAAAACCGGCCAGATGTACGTAGCCGACGCCTACCAAGGCATCTGGAAGGTAGACGTCAAGACCGGCAAGAAACAGCTGCTGGTTTCCCCTCGCGTGGAGATCGAGGGTCAACTGCCTTTGCTGTTCAACTCGATAGCAGTTGGCAGAAATGGAGACTTATACTGGACTGATTCTAGCAGTGACTTCCGACTGAACGAATTCTCTAAGGCGATGATGACTGATCCTTCCGGCAGGTTCGTAAAATGTATTCTATTTTATTCATATCAGGCCTTTGAGAAATCACATTTAGTATCATGAAAAGGGCGCCTGTATTTAGCATCGCGTCTACTCACACGTCATCTATACAGGGGGTAATAGAATGGCATTGCACGCCAGCGCCCTCTTCAGTTAAAAAATCATTACTCACTGAAAACAAAATTAATCGAAAATCCGCTATCTAGAACAGACTGAAGTTTAGGTACTGAAGTTTATTTTAAGCATTATAAATTAATAATTCAGTGTTCACTGCAGTTACAGATAGCAAAAGTGCTAAAAGTGACCGTATTTTGCAATTTTTCTATCTGGAACTACAACAAACTTTAAGTTGCAACTCTATGACGTTCTAAATGACTTTCATTGATTTAGTCTCAATCTACCGGATTTTCGATTCATTGTGTTTTCAGTGAATTATGATTTTTTTACTGATGAGGGCGCCACTTAGCCCAGAGGAGCCCCTTAAGTTGATTGATATTTATTTTTTTATAAACTAGAGTAAGCAGGCCAATGCCAGACGAAAACTAGAGATGTTTCTTCTAAAGTAACAAAACCTTCCAGATTATTCTACTACAGCGCAGCGAGCAACAAAAGCAAGGTGCTTCTCGACGACCTGTGGTTCGCAAACGGCGTCGTGATCTCTCCCGACAGCCAGTACGTAGTGTTGGCTGAGACCAACAGCTACCGACTACAGAAGTACTACATCGACGGGCCTAAGAAGGGCAAGTCTGAAGTCTTCATTGGTGGATTGCCAGGTGAGTTTAAGACGCACTAGTTTGGTTAAGATCAAGCTAAAGGTAACCAGTGCGTAGTGCTGGCTGAGACCAACAGCTACCGACTACAGAAGTACTACATCGACGGGCCTGAGAAGGGCAAGTCTGAAGTCTTCATTGGTGGATTGCTAGATAAGTTTAAGGTGCACTGGATTGCTTTTTGAGCGGCAAATTAATAAATCTTGCTGCAGCCATTTTAACCCCACTATTTTTTAGGCCAAGGACAACAGCGTTATTTAGGCCCGTATTTATAAAGCGAACTCAAGATTGAGAGCAATGAATATTAAGTGTGGATTTGACAGGCCATATTGGACTGAAATGACATTTCTGATACGAACTCTAATTTGGCTAAGAATTAGGGTAACTACAGCTATTGCTCTAGTAACATTTTGGTACAAAACCATTTAGTTTAATAAGCATATCTTCGACCCGAAAAGTGTTAGAAGGAGGTCATACACTAATTAGTTTGTTTTGAGAGCATTTAAAAGTGCATCGCGATGTATTATTCCGATCATTCGCCTGCTTGCCACAGTGCATACAAATACAAAACGATTTTCAACAAGTCCTTTATTGGTTATACGCGATGCGTTGGTACGAAGATTTTCTCAAGCTTTTGGATTTCCTCACGGATACGAAGCATCTCGACCTTGAAATTGGCATCCTGGTTCACTGACTTACCTACTGACTGCTGTCGAAGATTTGTGCAATTGCTCCTGTTTTGTAATGGCTTTTGTCTACGTATCTTCGACGCTGTAAATATACGACCGGCTGATTTTTAAAAAATCATTTTTACTTTCTGCTCGTTGAAAGTATCAAATGTAGCCAAGAATTGTTTTATTTGTATTTCCTTAAGTATAGTTATTGCTTTATAAATTTAATAAAACTAGTAATTGAACACCTATTGTTGTTTTACGTTACCGTAACTCGTTTATAGTGCACAAACAATTAATTCGTACTACCTTAATAGGTTTGTGTTAATACACAAATTAAATTTTATCAGAATCTAATGTAGGAAACGACTAACGATCAACATGTATAAGCAATACATAATTTAGTACCAAATTAAATTGTAATTAATCTGGACAAAATAATATCCATTCATGAAATTTAAACGAAAATGTAGAAATATGTCCAATAAGTGCAAATGAGAAAGTGTATGTCGCGTGATAGCATGTATTTGTTTTTAATTAAATGTTAAACTAATTAATTTGTTTATATGTTAATCACTATGAGCTGATAAACATTAAAATTAGTAAGTAAATTGGTAACTTCACTTTAATACACATGATAATGTCAAACGGGAGGTTTGCTCTTAAATAGATAATTTATGAAATACATAGTTACAAAACTAATTATTATACCTATTCCGATAAACTTCTAACGATAAAATGAAGAAAAACTCCCAAGCCACTTAGAAAACGGTCCTTCTATTTCACACGTTATTTATAATAACTACCTACTTCATATAATGTATTAGACTTAACCGGATTATTAAAAAGCTTCTTGATCATGTAAACTTGCACCAAGCCGACAATGCACATGCAGGTGATCTGGACGCTCGACCACACGTCCACTATGAAGGTGTCTTCGAAAGCCAAGTAGCTGTCGCGGGATTTCAGCGCGCCGTAGTGGTTGAGAGCCTGCCTTGCCTTCACCACGTGTCGAAGCGTGCGCGTCACAGAGTCCGCTATCAACACAACCGGCATGTAATATGGCTCGTTGTTTTCATCATATCCCGTCCATTCTAGAACTTCTTCTTCATTCTGTCCCGTCGTAGTTTCAATTGTTTCTCCCTCCACTGGCTCGCGAGGTTTGTCTTCGATGATAACGAACACGAACACTAATTTAGAGTTCATCACGCTGTGCGAGTTGTCCAAACAGAACACGTAGTCCCCGGTCACTTCTAAATCCATTATGAAGGAGTTTTGTAGTTGTTTGTAGTCGTGCACTATTCGGACGCCGTTGGGGTCTATTACCTCGAAGGTGATATCATAATCTCCATGTTGTCCGTCGATGACTTGGTACTTCGCTTCCATGATCTGTCCAGCGTTACCTGTCTCGAAGAAGCAAGTTCTGGCTCCTGGTTCTATTCTGAAGTTCATGTCAGTTTCGTACACTTGCTGGGCGAATATTTGACCCCATATTAGGGTAAACACGGAAAAGAAGATCAGAATATGCATTGGAGTATTTAATTATATATTTTTTACAACTCAACTGCAACGATGTTGCTTCGACTGAGGCGGTTGTGAGTCGTGACCACCTCTATTATTTGTACAGGTGAAAATAAGTATATATTGCGTAAAGATAATGGTAACAGCTTTAACGTAGGTACCTGTTATAAGTTTTATGATGAGTGATATTAAAATAAATGTTTGTACATACTTATTATGTACAATTATTCCAAATGATAAATAAATAGTTCCCGTTATCGATAGTGCAATTTGGGAGCATATATTTTTTTGCAAGACAAAAATTAACCGTGTTTATTTAAATAATTATCAACTATTCAGTAATTCTAAAACTCTAAATATGGGAAAAGAAATAGGACCCCCGATACTAAATTAGTCGACCAGCTGGCAATTATGTATGGGAGATCTTATTTAATTTTTCATCTCCAAGTTAATATAAATAGTTACATACATACATATGATCACTCCTTTATCCCAATGGGGTAGGCAGAGCGTAAACGACCTAATCAAAAAGGTCGTTCCGCTACGTCTGACAAGTTCTGAGGGTTATTTAAGATATATTTGTAGGTTTATTGCTGTAGTGACAGGTTGTCAGCCTATCGCCTAAATTACAATATACTAAAACCCTTAGATCCCTTAGCTGGCTTTTACAGCATGCCCGGGAGGAAATGCAGCTGGCACGTTCTATGTTTTTTTTCGCTCTCAGGCCAGCATGGAAGAATAAATAGTTCTAAGTTTATTTTTGTGTTTCTTGTCTTTTGTGTTTAATAAAGTGTTTTTACTTACTTACTTACTTGCTCTATTCTTTACTATAATTGTTCAGTTTGTTGCGTAGAACTGCTTTTTTTTAAAATATGCTATACCTCAAACCAAGATATAAGTGCCCCTTTTTGACCAGGTCTCCCAGACAACCTTCGAGCCCTCCCCGACGGCTCAGGGTTCACGGTGGGCATGTTCACGATGTTCAAAGAAGACGAGCCGAATGTCGCCAAGTCGCTCGCCAAGACGCCCGCCATCAGGAAGTTCTTCGCGAGGATCTTCACGCTCATTGAGAAGCCGTTTGAATTCCTGAACAAGCAGTTCCCGAGTCCTGCCGTACAGAAACTGGCTGAAGTGAGTATTTCAATTATTGGGGAATATATACAAGTTTGTGGCGAGAAGAGCGTGCGGTTGATGGTAGTGAAGTAAAACTGCTGCGTGATATTTACAAGTGTATATTTACAGAATGTACAGGTTGGTCAATGCGATAAAACATATTAATATTGTTATCACTAAATCGCAAGGAATAACAGTCACAAGAGCTGTGGCGTCTGTACAAGAATGACAGTTTGACCATTTGTCAGTAGTGATAAATATATTTACAAAAGAGTTTGCGTCCAATGAGGTTGGCTACAAGTTCATGACGAATTGACTCCTCCGTTTGTTGAAAATGTTTGAAAATAGGCGTTTTCCATTTACCGCTATACGGCATGACTTTCCAATTGCCGGCACCACGCCGGTGACGGTCAGTGCCGTGGCGGTAAGTGGAAGAACTCTTATTCTCACATCGTCTAGCTAGTCCCAATCTGATTTTGCAATCGCGGTCCTTTTATAATTTAAAAAATGAACACCTTATTCTGAATATTTACTTCTTATGCGAGGGTAAAATATACAGTGTTAATGCGTAATTACTTCCATGCTGGACTAGGAGCGAGGGAAAAACATAGAATGTGCCAGCTGCATTTCCTCCCGGCATGCTGCAAAAACCAGCTAAGGGAACCGAGGGTTTCAGTGTATTGCAAAAGGCGTGATTTTATTTATGTATGATAATTAAACTGCCCAAAAAGATTTCACATTATTCGCCTACCTAGAATGATAGGAGGAAATGAAACCATCGATGTTGTGACACGCGATAGGCTGACAACCTGTCACTACAGCAATATACCTACAAATCTATCTTAAATGACCCTAAAAACGTTGTCAGACGTGGCGAAACGGCTCTTGTTTATATCGTTACGCTCTGCCTAACCCATTAGGGATAAAGGCGTGATTATATGTATGTATGTATGTATTTATGGTAATGCGTCTCAACACTGTATATTTTTCAGATTATAATACCCAACCCGTCGCCCTTGTATCGCACGGGACTAACATTTTTGGTTTTATTATTTCCAGACCGTAAACTTCAATACCCTCGCGTCCATCACAACCGGGTCTCCAGGCCTGTTAGTAGTCGACTGGAACGGCAACATTGTCGACAGCTACTTCAACACCGACGGCAGTCTCGGACAACTCACCGACGCCATTGTATTCCAAGACAAACTGCTCACTGGAAGCTTAAACATGGCGGACTCAGTCGGCGCCGTGACTGCACCAGCGCTGTTTAAGAAAGCTTACTCTTCAGTTACTATTTTACCACAGAAAAAGGCTGCGGAAACTGCCAAGCCTGCCCCGAAACCTGTAGAGAAGAAACCAGAGACGACTACGGCTAAACCTTCCACTACAACGACTAAACCTCCCACTACAACGACTAAACCTCCTACAACAACGACTAAACCTCCTACAACGACACCTCCTCCTACTACAACAAAGCCCCCCACCACTACAACTAAACCTCCCACTACCACAACGAAAGCCCCCACGACCAAACCTCCTACAACAACGCCCCCTCCTACTACAACCAAACCTCCCACTACCACTACCAAACCTCCCACTACAAAACCCCCCGCAACCACTACAAAACCACCCACTACCACAGCCAAACCACCCACTTCTAAACAACCAAAACAGAAACCCAGAACACCGCCACCACAAGAGCCAGAAATTATTGTAGAAAGGGTAGAAAAGAAAGAACAGATTCCTATTATTGAAGAAATCCCCTCGGACACCATGAAGCCGACAAAACAAAAACTGAAAGTGATCAAAAGGGACGGACCCACAGAGATCCCTAACCCGGCTCTTTAAATACTCATTTGGTTTTTTTTGTGCAGTAATATGAGGTGATTTGAAGAAAGTTATGTTCGGTCAGGAGTAAAAAAAATATGAACAAATAATGAAGGACGAGAAAAAAAGGTTGTAGAATAAGATCTGATACAAAACATTGTTTTAGAATTTAAGATCTAAAACAAGTTTATGGTAAAGCGAGATTTCACGAGATCACATTTTTTTATGTGATCATTTTTATTCCGATTAAACATTCCAAAACTATTCCAGACTCGTTATAAAGAAAATATCGATTATTTATGTTATTTTTAATATCAAACATTTTTTTTTACATATTTCATGTTAAATCTTGATTAGACCAATTTTATTTTATTTAAATTTATTAGCACATACTATATTAGGTAACATTATATGTAAATTATTTACCGTAAAGTAAGAACAAAATAAAGAGATATATAATATTTCCAACTCAACTCATTTTTGAATAATGGTAAACAAAGTTTCATGTCTTTTAATCGAAGATCTAGTTTCCAAAATAAGTTTCAGCTATTACATATGATAGCATAATGAAATAATAGTATTAGTAATTTAACTAATTTGCCAACACGTATCATTTATTTTTGAAATGTGTTTTGAATAACAAACATGAAACTTTGTTTACCTATATTCTAAAACTCAGTTGGAAATACTAAACCTACATAACATTCCATAAATACCTTACCACATATAGCAAATGTTAGTTACCTGCTATTTAGGACGTATTATAAATCTATGATAAACAAGAAAATTAAAATTAAATCAATTTATGATATTGATATGGCCATTAGGTGTGTATTTACAATTTTACAATCTGTTACAGTTCATATATTGTTACAATATTGTTAGTTACCAGTCACCGGCAGTGCAATAACCATTACTTTTAATATTCTTATATTTTAACAACAATAAGTCACGAGAAAGCGTTAAAAATATTATACGAGATAAGATTGGTGTAACAGAATGCCTTAGAAAATATTCTAAAAAAAATGTTTCTTGACGCACTGAGCTACATACACGCTAGTATGATGGTAGTTCAGTGCCGTTAAGTTATCAACAGTTTGACTGCCACATTGAATTTCGCGCTCCTTTTGTGTGTAGTCAGTAAACTAATCACAGAGCAGATATAGCAGTATGTCTGCTCTGTGGTAGTAATAATGGGGCAGACGAATAACATTAATATTCGTTAAACTGTTTCATATTTCTACTGAAATAAACTTTTCTTGTATACCGTTTTTCTTATCTCATCATCATCATCTCCCTAGCCTTGTCCCGTATCTCACGGGGTCGGCTTCGTTTTTCTTATCTATCTCTTTTTAAACTTATAGTATAAGATTCTTATTGACTTGACCTTAGAAGGTTAGATTAGAAGTTTTATTTAATTATTTCACGGGAACCTGTATGTTAGGTCAAGTGGGGTAAGTGAAACACAGAGGGTAATGAAACACTATCAGTAGACTAACAATCATGTATGGACAGCTATACATTTCTACTGAAAGTAATGAAATTATCATATAATTTTGCAGATTTCAGACAACAACGCTTTTGATTAGTCTGATGAAGCTAAGAGTTGCACTTTCCTCTGTGTTTCACTTACCTCACGTGACGTTGTGTTGTTTCGTCCAAGCCTTGTCCTTAGAATGTAATCCTGACGTCCCGTGCCCTTGTTTGAAGTAACAGACTGTCTGTTGTATGCATTTGTTGTCGTTACCTTTTCACTTTTTACATTGCGAGTTTTGCGAGAGAGCATTTTTTATGTATAAATAAGCAATAAATATTATTATTTTTACAGAACTTCCGTTTTATTTCTAAATCAAATCATTTTATCACTAAACAATGAACAAGTGTTATTCATATTGATACAGCACTCGGCTAGTCACTTTATGTTTATAGCCTTCTTTTTTATTACTTTCTCGTCTTCTGCGAAGAATTAGAATGAAATATTCAGGATCATAAGTACCAATGGTATTCTTCTTTTTTCTTTAAATTTAAGAGCAGGGCTCTTGTCTGTGAAGTAATGGCCGTTCGGATCGATTTTGTGTAGATTTCTTGACATCCTGGTAAGACAATGGTATTAGTGGACTAATATGCGTCACCCCAGCTGGACCACATTTGCCCATTTCGAAAGTGCTTGTAAGGTTACGTCTCAGGGTTTCTTACTCAATCATCATTAATGTTGAAGGTCCTGGCAGGGAGACGTCGCTCCAGCCGATTTTTAATTCCCTTATACATACATAATACACGCCTTTATCCCTTACGGGGTAGGCAGAGCGTTTAACGCCTCGTAAAAGGCGCTTTCGCCACGTCTGACAAAAATTGAGGGAAATTTTAGATTGTAATATGTCGTCAGCCCATCGCCTAAATTACAATTCACTGTAACCCTCGAGTCCCTTTTGCTGACTAAAACAGCATGCCCGGGAGGAAGGCCAGCTGGAACATTCTATGTTTTTCTATCTGTCCCAGTCCAGCATGGAAGAAATTATTTATTCCCTTATTGCTGAAGTATTTTCCTATCCTACTAGCACAGAATATTGTATAGTGTTTTGACTTGGTTTTGATCTAATTTTTACACAAATAAAAGAAAACAGATTGTTATAAAACGTTTTATTCATTTACACCTTAATTGGGATAAGTTTTAGATTATTTGAACAAAAAATACTAAACCGCCTATCCGACACAGTTTCAAAAAATCAAAATCAAAATCAAATTTCTTTATTGCTAGTCACAGGTAGTAAAGATATTAAATACATTTTTAATGGAAGTATCACTGTAACTTACTAGTAACAGCGTGCAATATGTTTTCTGCGTTAGATTATAATTAAACAAATGTCATACAATTCATAATGTCATCATAAAGTCAAATCATTAAAATTATCATTCAAAAAAATATCTATACTATAATAACATTTCATCGTCAATAAATTGTGCAATTTGATTTTAAATTTTAAATAGTCGAATTCTTTTAAAGAGTCAGGTAACTTATTAAATAATTTAGGTGCCATCGCTAAAGCCGTATTTGCATAGAATACCATGTTAGGTCGTTGCTGGGGATAGACCTCAAATTTGTTTTTTGTATTTCTTGGACGTCTGCTCTCGACCACCCTAAAAGAATTTAAATTAGCTTTGACAAATAAACATGCTTCAAAGATGTACAGTGAGGGCAAAGTAAGTATTTTAAGACTTTTAAAATAAGGAACGCAACTCTGCCGTTGGTTTAAGCGACACATGGCCCTAATACATCGTTTTTGTATTCTAAATAACATCATCATGTATATTTCTGCAGCGTTACTCCAGTGTAACAAACCATACCTTAAGTTGGAAGCCACATAAGCGTGATATGCACTAAGTGCTGTTTGTTGTGACGCTGTTCTTGTCAGTGTTTTTAAAACATATACATATTTACTAATTTTCATGCCTAAATTCTCAATATGTGACTTCCAACTCAAATGCTTATCAAGTATAATGCCTAAGAATCTTATCTCATCCACATTCTCAATCAGTGTTCCATTATATTGAACTGTTAGGTCATGGCAACGTTGTTGAGGTAGATAAAATTGGACATATTTTGTTTTATCAAGGTTCGCAATGAGATTATTATTTTGGAGCCATGCCATAGTATCCTTTAGTGCTTGATTTATATCTGTTTCGTAGTTATTTTCGTTAGTATTTTTAATAATTACTGAAGAATCATCAGCAAACATGATCATTTCATTATTAACATTGTCTGGGAGATCGTTAATATATATCAAAAATAATAGGGGCCCTAAGATACTCCCTTGTGGTACTCCATATTTAACTGGCAAACTGTCTGATTTTGCATAATTTTCTGTATGATTAGTATCTATATAATTTATACATGTTATTTGTCTGCGATTTGAAAGATAAGATTTAATTAATTCATGTGCCGTTCCTCTTATACCGTACGCAGATAATTTCACCAAAAGTATTCTGTGGCAAACAAGTATTCTGTGGCAAACAAAGTCATTGAGAATTAAATTATTTGTCATGGACATTTTTTATACATTCTTTTGCCTATATTTCTTTTACTTTCTATCACTCCAAAGTGTGGACTGCATTTCAACAGTAGATTTGTATTTGTAGTATTAATGCAGTCCACCAGTAAGAGCATTTTTTTAAATGATAAATCTAAAATTAAGAACACTTGTGTTATTTTACTGTTATAACATGTTTGTCTTTACGGAAACTTTTAACATATGACAATCTTATTTTATTCTCATTTTTCAATAAATATAAAATGAACTAATTACTATTTACAGTTAGCGAACATTATTTTATTGCATTTTTTATTCATTTTTTTTTACTATCAGCCTAATATCTACATTAATAATTGTGTTAGTTGTCTCACTCACGCGTTCGCGAATCAGTCGAAACAATTTGTGAAATGTTTTCTTACTTTATTCCTCATTTGGAATCAATTCTCTTTCCATACAAACATCTAGTTTACGTTATGTCTGGCACCGCATTGCTTTTAAGGCATTTTCTTCAAACAATATTTAATTTAATCTGTATTACAAACAATACATTCCAATGGGATTTAGCACGAATCTGGTCAAAAAGTTGTCCCTTGATCTCTTAAGGTTTGTTGCAACGCGATGCCAGAAGCTAGTAAACTTATTATCGAGATCAATTTCTATTCAGTTTTTCCAATAATTTACTATCAACACTTGAAAAACATTATAAATATAGTTGATTTTTCTATAGGAAAAAGGTTTCAAGTTAAATTAATTTGAAGGCTTGTGAGGATAAAAGGGTATGGATGATATCGTCTCTCTAGTAGCTAACAAAGTGAGCGGAAGTAAAATTCCACTAATATCTGCTAATTCTAACACAGTGCAAAAATAAATATTTTACCATTTTGAGGAACAAGTCTCATTAATTGGCTAAGTATAAATATCTACTAATGTATAGGTTTCAGGGCTTTGATACAATTAATGGTCATACCAGTATTTAGCTTTAACAACGAATAATTTCTAGAAAGGAAAAGTCGGAAGCAGGAAGTTTGACTCCGGGACTTTGTGTTTAAAGTAGTTAGGAGTTAATTTTTTTTTTTTCTTACATTTCGAAAGCGGGCTGATCTCGTAGGGTCAGGTGTGTTGATCTCCTAAATAGTCCAAACAAAGTCCCGAAGTCAAATTCCCTGTTTCCGACTTTTCCGTCTACATTCCCCTTGTGAGCATTCCTATACCAAATTAATTGAAAAATATCCTGTACATATTATCTCATCGTAACAGCAGTATAGTACCCGATATTTAAATGAATACCGGTTTAAGGCGCATAATACCAGTATCGCAAATCCTTTACGCGGGTTTCTCTCGTGGCTAAATGAAGACTTGTTCCGCCGCCAGTGCGTCCGCGAAAGGCTTCACCACGCAGCGCGTCGCGAAGTAGAATATTAGACCGAATGTGATGGAAATTGGTAGAGCTGGCAGCGCCTTCTTCAGGATCGCTAGTAGGAGTAGTGTGAGGCACAGACCCTGGAAAGGAACAGTAACTTTGTACCAGAAAATAATCTAAAGCAATACGAATAAACGCAATATTAAAAGATATGAGTATGGCAGCTATCATTACTACCCCAAATAATATGGCAACTATCATTACTACCCCAAATAATATGGCAACTATCATTACTACCCCAAATAATATGGCAACTATCATTACTACCCCAAATAATATGGCAACTATCATTACTACCCCAAATAATACGGCAACTATCATTACTACCCCACATAATATGCCAACTATCATTACTACCCTAAATAATATGGCAACTATCATTATTACCCCAAATAATATGGCAACTATCATTACTACCCCAAATAATATGGCAACTATCATTACTACCCCAAATAATATGGCAACTATCATTACTACCACAAATAATATGGCAACTATCATTACTACCCCAAATAATATGGCAACTATCATTACTACCCCAAATAATATGGCAACTATCATTACTACCCCAAATAATATGGCAACTATCATTACTACCCCAAATAATATGGCAACTATCATTACTAACCCAAATAATATGGCAACTATCATTACTACCCCAAATAATATGGCAACTATCATAACTACCCCAAATAATATGGCAACTATCATTACTAACCCAAATTATACTTCGGGTACTCAACCGAAGACGATTACATAATTTACTTACATAATTTACTTGCAGCAGCACATGAGATGATGCCGTCTTTGTCACACCTTAAAAGTCTACTAGCCAAATTTTGGCTAGCTAGTATCCAGTCTAAAATAAAAAAGTTTAATGCATTCCGTCTCGCTCGCACCTGCACCCGAGAGAGGGGCGCCTGCACTCCTGTCATTACGTGATTTTGTGTCGTCGGAGTCATACCGTTAATTTTAAAGTTCTAGATTTCGTCTTTTTTTCAAAAGTGTAGATTCTCAAAATGGGTAGGAAACGTAAGCGTTCGCGTTCGCGGTCAAGTGATTACGATAGGATTCGTAAAAAAGTGAAAAAATTGCAAGATAGTCTTAGAAGGTACCACAGACGACCTTCATATTCGTCATCTTCTGAAGAGGATTATCGGAGTGATCACTCACCGTACTACCGGAGATACCACGAGGATAATTATCCAGACTATCAGGAAGAACCAGGTTAGTTTTCTGAGACTGTTTGTACCTATAATTAGTAAGATTAATTGAGTTAAAAACTCGTTAACTTTCGATTGTATGTGCATACTCTTCGATCTGGTCGAGCTCGATTCATTGTTATTGTACTTATTACCCTTTGAAAGAATCATTACGTAAGAATTTTGTTTACGAACAAAGTGTGTAGGTTCGGATCCAAAGTGTGATTGAGCTGTCTATATAGAAAAAATATATACCCGGTTTTAAACTAGTAAGTACCACGGGTACAACGTATAAATACAAGTAAAACGTTAAGAATTAGACCTAACCTAACATATTATTTTCTTTATATTTTTTTATTATTACGCGTACAACGTGTTATGTTATTGAAAAATTAGGTAATTTTATCTTATTACGTATATCGTAATATTATTTTTTCTCCACGTAAATCGTGTTGAGGTTAACTTCTCTCCTTGTAAATCTTGTGAGAGGAAAATACTTTCTTCTCCACGTAAATCGTGTTTGAGACCTATGAAAGTAGTTACCGTGTTTCTTTTTCCCCACGTAAATCGTGATGGGTTTGTGAATACGGTGTCTCTTTGCAGACGAGCAAGACCCAGAAGTTATTGCACCGGATGAAGATCCTTCATCAAGTAGTAAAGCTACTGCAGATATGGTTCCAGCCTCATCAAATCAGGATAAGCAAGAACTACCAATGCTTGAATGTCTAGATCCTGAAATATTGCAAATTCTGGGAGAAGATCCCTCTGATCAGAAATACTATGGTGAAAATTTACACAAGGATATTGCCACTCGTTGGGCACATATTTTGACTAATGGTTTATCAAAAGAAAATAAAACTGAACTTTTAAAGCAGTACTTGCCATCTGAAAATTGCATTAATATGAAAGCTCCAATATTAAATTTAGAAATCAAAGCTGCCTTGACGGAGCTAAATGTCAAAAAAGATTTGTTCAGCCAAAGTAAACAAAACCAGCTATCCAGCTGTTTATCAGCGATTGCAAAAGTTCTTAATTGGGCCCTGTCGTCCAAGGACTCGCAGGCGCAAGACATAATAAAACCACTGAGCGACGCGGGTCGACTCCTTTGTGATTCACATTATAGAGAATCTCAGTCAAGACGCTACGCTATACTCAATACCTTGAATAAACAAACTAGAGATGCAGTTAAAAACACCAAATTAGACGAACACTTGTTCGGTGCGGATCTGGCAGAACATTTAAAATCCTCCAAGGCCATATTGAAAACAGGCTCGGAACTAAAGAGCACAATTCACCGTCCCCAATTTAAACAGCCTCCGACAACACAAAACCGGGGGGCTTTAAACTCGAGGGGGGTAACGCGGGTACAAGCTGGCGGCGAGCCGCGTCAGAACCCCGGTCCTCGCAGGCCGCCAGCCCCGAGGGATCGCCGCTACGACCGCTACGACCAGCCGCCGCCGCCGGCGTCCATCTCCCGCCGCCATCCTCCCCCGCGGCAGCGGATGAGGAGGCGCTGAGCTCCATTTCTCAGGTACCTGTAGCTGGTAGATTACAGTACTTTTATGACGCGTGGCGCAATATTACTGATGACGTCAGAGTATTGTCATGGATTCAGGGTTATAGAATTCCGTTCAAAGAAAAACCGGTACAAATTTATTCTCCGAATAATTCTAGTTTTACTACCTTACAAAGTAATATAATTAACCAGTGTATTTCAGAATTACTTCAATCGGATTTTATTTCTCTATGTGAACCTTGTGAAGAACAATTTTTATCACCGATATTTACAGTTCCGAAACCTAACGGCGATCATCGTTTTATACTAAATCTCAAGCAGCTTAATAAGTTTATCGACGTTGAACACTTTAAAATGGAAGATCATAGAACTGCGCTAAAATTATTAGGTCCTAATTATTTTATGTCAACGATCGACCTAAAAGACGCTTATTTTTTAATATCCATTGACCCCATAGATAGAAAAATGTTACGGTTTGAATGGAATTCACAGTTATTTGAATTTAATGTTCTTCCATTTGGACTTTGTACTAGTCCTTTTGTGTATACAAAGATGCTCAAACCAGTACTACAATACCTACGCTCATCCGGTCTGATATCAGTAAATTACTTAGATGATTTTTTATGCATAGGTACTTCATATGATGATTGTTTGTATAATGTTAACACTACAAAAAACCTTTTAGAGTCCCTGGGGTTTGTGATAAATATGAATAAAAGTGTCTTAGTACCTAGTAATGTATGTAAATATTTAGGATTTATTTTCAATACTTTAGATATGACGATATACTTACCGGACGAGAAAAAACAAAAAATATTTGATAAAACTGTTGAGTTTTTACGTTTAAAAAAGTGTTCAATTAGAAAATTTGCAGAATTTATAGGCCTGTTGACCGCCGCATGCCCAGCTGTCAGTTACGGTTGGATGTATACTAAATTATTCGAAAGAGAAAAGTATTTAGCTTTAGATTTCTCAGACAATTATAATAGAAGGATGAATATTTCAAAAATCTTAGATCAAGATTTTAAATGGTGGAGATATAATATAAAATTAGCATCTTGTCCTATTCGCTGTACAGATTACTGCGCGGAAATATTTACGGATTCGTCTAGCACGGGCTGGGGTGCGGCTTGCGGCGATCAACGTGCGAACGGTCATTGGACTAAAGCGGATTTAAGTTCACATATTAATATTTTGGAATTAAAGGCTGCATTTTATGGATTAAAAATTTTTGCGTCTCATCTGACAGATTGCAATGTGTTGCTTAGAATTGATAATACCACTGCCATATGTTACATTAATCGAATGGGAGGTGTACAACATCTCCATCTTAATAACTTAGCCCGAAAAATATGGCAGTGGTGTGAGGCAAAGAATATTTTTATATTCGCATCCTATATAAAATCTTCCGATAATGTCATAGCTGATCAGGAGTCTCGTAAAGTCAATGTGGATACAGAATGGGAACTCTCAAATTACGCATATTCTAAAATAATTACATGTTTTGGTAGCCCTGATTTTGATCTTTTCGCTAGCGTACAAAATCATAAGTGTAAAAGATACGCATCATGGAAACTGGATCCCCACTCGGAAGTTATAGATGCATTCACTTTTAATTGGCATAACATCAACTTTTATGCTTTTCCGCCATTTAGCTTAATTTCCAAAGTTTTACAGAAAATTATGAATGACAGAGCTCAAGGGACTTTGGTTGTACCGTACTGGAGATCACAACCGTGGTATCCACTGTGGTCAAAATTAATAATCTCTGAGAAGATATTTTTTGGTCCTGACAGATATCTGTTATATTCCCCTTTCAGAGTCTACCATCCACTACATGCAGACCTTATCCTGGTGGCAGCAAAGTTATCAGGCGATCGCTCTTAGAGCGTGGAGTACCGGAATCTTCTTTAGAAATCACAATGGCATCCCTTGCTAAAAATACCTTGAACCAGTATAATTCATCTATTAAATCTTGGTGGTCATATTGCCAAAATAATAACTTAAATATATACAAAGCTTCTAGTTCACAAGTAATTTCCTTTTTAACGTACAAATTCGATGAAGGTGCAAGTTACAGTAGTCTCAATACTCATCGATCAGCTCTGTCAATTATTTTAGGGAGTCAGATTACTCAGGATGATTGTATTAACCGATTTCTTAAAGGTGCCTATAGATTAAGGCCACCCATTCCCAAATATAATTTCACTTGGGACACTAACAAAGTTTTATCGTATCTGGCGGAATTTTACCCTTATCAAAACATGAGTTTACCGGATTTATCTTATAAAACAATTACATTACTGGCAATTGCATCTGCGCAGAGAATGCAGACTTTCAGTTTAATTAAGCTTAAAAATATATTGGTGCAAAATGATGTCATATTGATTAAAATACCAGAAATTATCAAAACCTCTAGACCTGGGGCTTGCCAACCACTTATTAGACTACCATTTATTCGGGAGAATCCTTCTATCTGTCCTGCTCTAGCAGTACAGGAGTATATATCTAAGACTGATACTTTGCGTAAAAATCAAGATGATGATTTCATATTTATTAGTTTTCGTAAACCTTACAAGAAAGTGGTTACACAAACTTTATCTCACTGGGTTAAAAGAATACTTAAAGGTAGTGGTATTGATATTTCCATATTTGGAGCGCATAGTACACGTCACGCCTCCACATCTGCCGCTCATAGTTTAGGTGTTAACCTGGAAGTGGTTCGTAAAGCCGCAGGTTGGAGCGAATCATCCAATGTATTTTTAAAATATTATAGAAGAGATATTATTAACAATTCTGATAATTTTGCAGAGAGTATATTTAATAATGTAGAACGTTAAACTTAAACTCAAATAGTTATCGTGTAAAACCAAACCATCTATCGCATTAATGTTGATTAAGATAGGATACATGTTATTTGGTTTAAATAAATGGATAGAATATTTATTTAATTTTGTTGCATAAAAACATTCTGTTTGGTATAAATATATTATGTAGTATAATTGGTTCAGTATATTTTTTGTTTTAATTTTACAAATCTCTGAACATCTGCAAGTAAATTATGTAATCGTCTTCGGTTGAGTACCCGAAGTATAATTAAGAATCAAACGAACTTACCTTGTGAAGTTTGATTCCAATTATGCGAGGGTCTCAACCGAAGACGATTACATACAACACCCGCCCAACCCTAAACTCCCAAAAACAAAAAATAATATAGGTATATTGCTCTAAAAATAATGACAGGAGTGCAGGCGCCCCTCTCTCGGGTGCAGGTGCGAGCGAGACGGAATGCATTAAACTTTTTTATTTTAGACTGGATACTAGCTAGCCAAAATTTGGCTAGTAGACTTTTAAGGTGTGACAAAGACGGCATCATCTCATGTGCTGCTGCAAGTAAATTATGTAAGTAAATTATGTAATCGTCTTCGGTTGAGACCCTCGCATAATTGGAATCAAACTTCACAAGGTAAGTTCGTTTGATTCTTAATAATATGGCAACTACCATTACTAACCCAAATAATATGGCAACTACCATTACTACTACAAATAATATGGCAACTACCATTACTACCACAAATAATATGGCAACTATCATAACTACCCCAAATAATATGGCAACTATCATTACTAACCCAAATAATATGGCAACTACCATTACTAACCCAAATAATATGGCAACTACCATTACTACCACAAATAATATGGCAACTACCATTACTACCCCAAATAATATGGCAACTATCATAACTACCCCAAATAATATGGCAACTATCATTACTAACCCAAATAATATGGCAACTACCATTACTAACCCAAATAATATGGCAACTACCATTACTACCACAAATAATATGGCAACTACCATTACTACCACAAATAATATGGCAACTATCATTACTACCCCAAATAATATGGCAACTATCATTACTAACCCAAATGATATGGCAACTATCATTACTACCCCAAATAATATGGCAACTATCATTACTACCCCAAATAATATGGCAACTACCATTACTACCACAAATAATATGGCAACTATCATTACTACCCCAAATAATATGGCAACTATCATTACTACCCCAAATAATATGGCAACTATCATTACTACCCCAAATAATATGGCAACTACCATTACTACCACAAATAATATGGCAACTATCATTACTACCCCAAATAATATGGCAACTACCATTACTACCCCAAATAATATGGCAACTATCATTACTACCCCAAATAATATGGCAACTATCATTACTACCCCAAATAATATGGCAACTATCATTACTACCCCAAATAATATGGCAACTATCATTACTACCCCAAATAATATGGCAACTATCATTACTACCCCAAATAATATGGCAACTATCATTACTACCCCAAATAATATGGCAACTAATCATCACTTCCCTAATAAATATGGCAACTATTATCAATTGAAAATATTTCTTCCATGCTGGCCTGGGAGCGAGAGAAAAACATAAGAGTGCGCCAGCTGCATTTCCTCCCGGGCATGCTGTAAAAACCAGCCAAGGGATCCGAGGGTTTTAGATATTGCAAATTAGGCGATGGGCTGACAGTCTATCACTACAGCAATATACCAATCTATCTTAAATAACCCTCAAAACTTTGTTAGACGTGGCGGAATGACCTTTGTTTGTCGTTTACGCTCTGCTTACCCCATTAGGGACAAAGGCGTGATTATATGTATGTATGTATGTACTATTATCAATAACCCAATGTTTATGGCAACTATAATCATATCACTACCCTAATGAACAAATATGACAACTATCAATACCACCAATCCAATGAATATGGCAACTGTTGTTGCACATCAAAGATGGTGACAACTTTTGTTCATATTACATGCACATAATCACGCCTTTATCCCTAATGGGGTAAGCAGAGCATAAACGACCTAAACAAAGGTCGTTCCGCCACGTCTGACAAAGTTTTGAGGGTTATTTAAGATAGATTTGTAGGTATATTACTGTAGTGAAAGGTTGTCAGCCTTTCGCCTAAATTGTAATATACAAAAACCCTCGAATCCCTTAGCTGGTTTTTACAGCATGCCCGAGCGGATATGCAGCTGGCACATTCTATGTATTTCTTGCCCTCCCAGTCCAGCATGGAAGTTGTTGATATTGAAAATGAAATGACGTCATCTGAATTGAATACTTACGATAAGTATAGCGACGAAGCACGCGAGCGTTGTGTTCCAGTCTCCGTACGAGCTGGCCTTGCCCACCAACACGCTGTAGAAAATGAAATCGCCCAGACCAAGTTTCACGCCCTCTGTCAAAGAAAACGTTAATCATATTAGCCTTCTGAATCGCGGTTTTATCCACAGTAAGTTTTATATTACTACATAGAATAAAACAAAGTCGCTTTCTCTGTCCCTATATCCCTATGTATGCATAAATCTTTAAAACTACGCAACGGATTATGATGCAGTTTCTTTTAATGGATAGAGTGATTCAAGAGGAAGGTTTATATGTATAATACATGCATAATATAGTAGAGAAACACTGATAATTTCCGTACGAAGCCGGGGCGGGTCGCTAGTGACAGCAGCGGATGGAGACATCTCTCATACTGGGGTACCACAGGATACTCACTCTCCTCTACTCACGAGAAGAACACCGCTAAGGTCGCATTCACCTGGAGGCCGGGTGACAACAGGCGACACACACGTGGCAGCGCACCGTTACATGACAGCAGCGGATGGAGACATCTCTCATACTGGGGTACCACAGGATACTCACTCTCCTCGTCCGCTACGAGTTGGGGTTGGGGCTGCGGGCGCTCCACGCGCGTGGTGTAGGCGCCGCCGGAGGCTCCCTCCACTCGCAGGCGCCGCGCCGGGGGCTGCTCGGAGCGCGCTTGCCACGCCGCGTCGAAGCCCCCGTCGCCCTCCCCTGTCGGCGGACCGCCTTCGGTTCGATCTGCATGGTAAAGCAATGATATTTTAAGAAAGATACGTTACGTTCATACTGCGTGCACATTTTAATTGTTCCGCGACATATATACATACATACTTATAACATTGCATATCTAAACAAACGCTGAGTGCGACAGAAAATAGGCAAAGCGTAAGAGTGAAACAGATAGCTATTTGTAATCAGTGCAGCTCGACTGCCTAAAATGGTGACAATTAGCACCATTTGACGGCATGAGTTTCGCGAGTTGGTAACGTATCTACCTATATATAATATCATTGTGGTAAAGACAATAATATTGAATACGAACGTCAATTTAGCGCGCTGAGGTGTGCGTGATGATGTACAGAGTTTTGAGTTCCGCTTGTGTGGATACAAAAGAAGACTCGACAATCCCCTAGATGGAAGAAAAAACATCACAAAGATTGAACCTTTGCAACACTTAAGCGTCATGACTCGTACCATGGTTGGGGTTGAGCGGTCGCAGTTCCCTCGGGCGTGGCTCCCCCTCCCCCTCCACCCGCGCGGCGCCCGCACCCGCACTCCCGCCCCCGCCCCCCGCCGCTCCCGTCGTCGTCGCCGCTAGGCAGTACATTACTGTCGCTGTAAAAGAAAAAAAAAGTGCGGTCTAAGTAAAATGAAAATCATTATGTACATACATACATATAATCACGCCTTTATCCTTAATGGGGTAGGCAGAACGTAAACAACCTAAACAAAGGTCGTTCCGTCACGTCTGACAAAGTTATGAGGGCTATTTAAGATAGATTTGTAGGTATATTCCTGTAGTGACAGATTGTCAGCCCATCGCCTAAATTCCAATATACTGAAACCCTCGGATCCCTTAGCTGGTTTTTACAGCATGCCCGGGTGGAAATGCAGCTGGCGCATTCTATGTTTTTCTTTCGCTCCAAGTCCAGCATGGAAGAAATCATTATGTAGTATCAATAAATCCTGTAATTTACCATGCTTTCAACTTACATGAGTATATTAATGCAGGGAATATAGGCTCATTCCTTTCTTGAGCAGTTTCAACTAATATCCTGAGTGGACCTTTGGGTGTCAACACTGCTACTAAATCTGAAATGTCATAAAAAATACTAAAATTATTTGCTGCTTTTAATTTATTCCATACAAAACCGTAGAAGGCAAACACATTTCACTACCCTACCCTAATGAGTATGGCAACTATCATTACTACCCTAATGAATATGGCAACTATCATTACTACCCTAATAAATATGGCAACTATCATTACTACCCTAATGAATATGGCAACTATCATTACTACCCTAATGAATATGGCAACTATCATTACTACCCTAATGAATATGGCAACTATCATTACTACCCCAAATAAAATGGCAACTATCATTACTACCCTAATGAATATGGCAACTATCATTACTACCCTAATGAATATGGCAACTATCATTACTACCCCAAATAATATGCCAACTATCATTACTACCCTAATGAATATGGCAACTATCATTACTACCCTAATGAATATGGCAACTATCATTACTACCCCAAATAATATGCCAACTATCATTACTACCCTAATGAATATGGCAACTATCATTACTACCCCAAATAAAATGGCAACTATCATTACTACCCTAATGAATATGGCAACTATCATTACTACCCTAATGAATATGGCAACTATCATTACTACCCCAAATAATATGCCAACTATCATTACTACCCCAAATAATATGGCAACTATCATTACTACCCCAAATAATATGGCAACTATCATTACTACCCCAAATAATATGCCAACTATCATTACTACCCCAAATAATATGGCAACTATCATTACTACCCTAATGAATATGGCAACTATCATTACTACCTTAATTAATATGGTAACTATCTCTGCTACCTTAATTAATTAAAATGGCAATTATCTGATAATACTACAAGAATGAAAATATCAACTGTAATTTTAACCCGTAATATTTTACGTCATCACTACATAGTATACAACAAAGTCGCTTTCTCTGTCCCTATATCCCTATGTATGCATAAATCTTTAAAACTACGCAAAGGATTTTGATGCGGTTTCTTTTAATGGATAGAGTGATTCAAGAGGAAGGTTTATATGTATAATACATGCATAATATAGTAGAGAAACACTGATAATTTCCGTGCGAAGCCGGGGCGGGTCGCTAGTAAATTATATTTTGAAGTCCATATATCTTTTTAATCTAAAAACTCTTGACCTAATCTAGGATTGGGTCTGGTTTCCCTTCTGGGTTGCGGAGGTCAGATGGCAGTCGCTCTGTGTAAAAACCAGTACCCTCGTTCAATCCCCTAGATTAGGAAGCCGACCCCGTGAGATACGGGATAAGGCTAGGGAGATGATATCTTTTTAATCTAACAAATATAAGAGGCAAATTAACTATGTTTCTCACCCCATATAGATATAACAGCGAGTACCGCCCACGTGGTCCATTCAGGCAAGTACTTGATGAACACCAGTGCCATGAGCGCGGCGATGAAGATGAGGTAAGCTTGCTGCAGCCTCAGCGGCCCCTTCCAGTGGATCACGATCATACCCACCACGCCAAAGTTCCACATAACAAAACCCAGTGTTATGTAATCCATTGGAATGTTGTAGGCTCTTAATGCTTCTCTGGAAGGTAATTAAATAAATTATCCATTTACATACATACATATAATCACGCCTTTATCCCTAATGGGGTAGGCAGAGCGTAAACGACCCAAACAAAGGTCGTTCTGTCACGTCTGACAAAGTTTTGAGGGTTATTTAAGATAGATTTGTAAGTATATTGCTGTAGTGACAGGTTGGCAGCCTATTGCCTAAATTACAATATACTGAAACCCTCGGATCCCTTAGCTGGTTTTTACAGCATGCCCGGGAGGAAATGCAGCTGGCACATTCTATGTTTTTCTCTCGCTCCCAGGCCAGCATGGAATAAATTATCCATTTAATCCGCTTTTAAAAGAAAAGTTACCTAAAATTCAAATCAACCAAATTTTTAATGAAAAGAAATATTATTATCTCATCTTATGTTAATAATCTAGTACCAGGCCACTCAGAAAGTATTGCGATAAATAGTTTTTATATATGGCATACTGGCCGGTTAGAATCTTTTTTGAAAATATGATTACTCAAAGGTTGTCTGGAAGAGATCGCTTCCAGCGATAAGACCGCCTTTGTGCACATTAATTTAAGTTTATTTTTGTATTTCTTGTTTTTTGTGTACAATAAAGTGTTTTTACTTACTTACTTGTAAGTAAAAATATGTGTGTTCCATTTTCAAAATTTCCCTCCACATTTTTTGCGAGCCAATTCAAAGTATCGTGTCTTACTGAAAAATGGATCTGCGCCGGGAACATTTTAGAGCTATGATTTTTTACGATTTCAAGTGTCGCCTGAAACCGGATGAATCGTTCGATAGACTTCAAATGGCATTTATGGATGAAAGCCCCTCCAAGGCAACCGTGTATCGTTGGTATAACGAATTTAGGCGCGGTCGACCAACCTTGGGGGATGAAGAAAGAAGCGGTCGCCCTTTGACGGCTATTACGGAAGAAAACGTGCTAGCAGTGAAAAATTTCATCCAAGATAATAGGCGAATTACATATCAGGAGATTCAGCACATATTAAAGATTGGATCGGGAAGCGTTCACGAGATTCTACATGGGCATCTTCGCGTGAGGAGGATAGTATCGCGCTGGGTGCCGCACTACCTCACCGACGACGCTCAGAAGCAGGCCCGGGTGGAATGGTGCCGTGATATGCTGAACAAATTTGAAGCAGGCTCGTCTCGGCGTGTTTACGACATCGTAACAGGTGATGAGTCCTGGATTTATCAATACGATCCAGAAACCAAGCGCCAGTCGACAGTTTGGGTGTTTCAAAATGAACCAACGCCTACCAAAGTGAAGCGATCTCGAAGCGGGGGGAAGATTTTGATCGCCAGCTTTTTTAATTTGACTGGCCACTTGGCCTCAATTCCCTTACGAGATCAAAGAAGCATTAACGCCGAATGGTATACTACCAAATGTTTACCAGAAGTTTTTTCTGTTGTGAGCAACAAGCCACCAAACACAGGGCTCCGCGGACTACTGCTCCACCACGACAATGCGCCTGCACACACCGCGCTCAAAACGAGGGACTTCCTGGACAGCACACCAGTCAAACTCCTGGGTCACCCTCCTTACAGCCCTGATCTAGCACCGTGTGACTTTTATTTCCAAAAATAAAAAATCTGCTCAATTTTCGTCGCCGGAAGATGCGCTGGCTGCGTTCGAGCAGGCTGTAAACGAGGTGTCTACAGCGGACTGGAAAAAGTGTTTTGAAAACTGGTTCAGACGCATGAATCTTTGTATAGAGGCTGGTGGAGAGTACTTTGAAAAGATTTAATAAAAATATATGTACCTGTAGAACAATTTTTTTTAGTGTCGCAAATCTTTCTGAGTGTCCCACGTATATAACTATTGTTGACTATTCTATTTTATAGGATTTGAACATAATATTATGTGTCATGTTGATTTTTCCAATACTTTTAAAATAACAATCTTCTTTTTGTGTTGTGTGGGTAACGAGTTCATCGACCCGATGAACCCTGGTGTCAGAGAATAATAGTAAAAACATACCATGAGCAAAATAAGAAACTTATATTTTTTTTATATCAGCCTATACTGCTGTTGGTTGGAAACCCTTCTTCACTACATAGTATAAAACAAAGTCGCTTTCTCTGTCCCTATATCCCTATGTATGCTTAGATATTTAAAACTACGCAATGCATCAAAATGATGCGGTTTCTTTGAATGGATAGTGATTCAAGAGGAAGTTTTATGTGTATAATACATGCATAATATAGTAGTGAAACACTGATGATTTCCGTGCGAAGCCAGGGCGGGTCGCTAGTAATCTTATATCAGCCTATACTGCTGTTGGTTGGAAACCCTTCTTAAAACAATATAAAATGAAAATTTCATATACTTACTCAATATACAAATAAGAAAACAGGAACAATAACATCAGGGAGGACATGATAAGCCATCCGTGGATAATCCTATAACATCTCTTTTTGTACAACACAATGAGTAGGACTGTCATCAGGGCGATGACCCCCAGCAGGATCATGGAGTTGGCGAGAGCGTTCCATGTCTTTGTGACTGCTGAGCTACTTTCTTCATGGAATGGGGTATAAGCTCTGGAAGAAACAAGGGCTTGTTTTTACTTCATATATTATTTGCAACTGTGAATGCATAAAAACATACATATAATCACGTCTTTATCCCTGATGGGGTAGGCAGAGCGTAAATGACCTAAACAAAGGTTGTTTCGCCATATCTGACAAAGTTTTGAGGGTTGTTTAATATAGATTTGTAGTGACATGTTGTCAGCCCATCACCTAAATTACAATATACTGAAACACTCAGATCCCTTAGCTGGTTTTTATAGCATGCCCGGGAGGAAATGCAGCTGGACATTCTGTTTTTCTCTTGCTCCCAAGCAAGCATGGAAATTCTAATTAATACTTACAAATATACATCCTTGATAGAATAGAAACTTATTGAGCAGATAGTGGCGACAACGACGAGCATACACAGTGTGACAGGCACAAACAGCTTGATGACGTGGCGGGCTCCATACTTCAGCTCCAGCTCCTCCATCTGGGGCTCCGGAGGCGGACCGGAGGGACCCCTGGGAGCTCCACTGCCTCCAGGAGCTGAGCCACTACCAGCTGATGCTTCCACACTCTAAAATTAAAAAGATATTTTTGAAAATCCCAATATTGATATTACACAGCAATCCTATGAGATAAAATTAAATTAATTCAATTACACACTCAACATATCGGACTGAAACATAAAATAACTGTTGTCTGTTAACATTATAGTAAGACCAATTGGTTGTTGTAAAACTTCTATACTCTATAGGATGCATTTGTCACCTTATGTTAACTACTGAGTCAAATTGTATGGTACATTATATGCCATAGCCTTTTTAACAATGCAAATCAGGGTTGGAAAAATCATGAATTTTTGAAAAAATCGTATAAATCGCGATTTATTAAAAAAAATCCTAATAAAATCCGATTTTTTTAATTTTTTCGTTACCACAGTTTCAACAAAAGTTTTGCGTAAAACGGAACGCGCACTTTAGTTTCAGAGAAAAAGGGAATTCCCCGCGCGGTGTTTAGTGAACGGCTCGCGGAAAATTCCCCTAAAATATCTTACATTCATCCAAACAAGCTTTCATACGTTCAGTTCAGTGTCATTGAACTTGTTATTGCTGTTGCGTGTACGAAACCACTTATTACTAAGATTTTAATATAATATTGATTATAAAAAACGCCTCGTCAAAGAGATGCGGTTTAGGAACATTTTATTATATGTATGTACCCCAAACAAGAATAAGACAAGACATCAAAAATAAACCTTGGATATCTCACGAAACACAGGCACTAATACACGAGAAACTGTTACTATGGAACAGGTACACTATAACTGGTCTTGACAAAACCTACAAGGAATACAGAAAAGTTACTAATAAATTGACTAACATACGATGATCAAAACGTGCAAATTATGAACGAGACTTATTGACAAAAGGACCCAAAAAAATTCATGCATACATAAGACAGCAACTAACATCCAAAGTAAGCATACCAACAGTTCTCACTAACAAACAAGGCATGAATATTTCAAATGCGCAAGATATTGCTGAAGCGTTTGCGGACCAATTTGAAGGAGTATTTCAGGAAGAACCACAAGCATACCGCTTACTTTGGATGTTAGTTGCTGTCTTATGTATGCATGAAATTTTTTGGGTCCTTTTGTCAATAAGTCTCGTTCATAATTTGCACGTTTTGATCATCGTATGTTAGTCAATTTATTAGTAACTTTTCTGTATTCCTTGTAGGTTTTGTCAAGACCAGTTATAGTGTACCTGTTCCATAGTAACAGTTTCTCGTGTATTAGTGCCTGTGTTTCGTGAGATATCCAAAGTTTATTTTTGTTGTCTTGTCTTATTCTTGTTTGGGGTACATACGACGTGATTCTCTAAATTGTTCAGTAAAGGTTTCGTACTGCACGTCTACACATTGAGATTCTCCAATACATTGGTTTACACTGCTTAGTTTTTCTTTAATTTTATCAAAGTCTGCTTTGTGAAAGTTCCATTTCAAAGTAGTTTTTGATTGTTTCTTAATTTCAAGCTGAATGGTTGCAATTATACATGTGTGATCACTTTTCCCAATTGGAGCTTCATGATCAGTTTGGGCTATGAGTGATTCATCATTAGTAAGAATTAAATCAAGAATGGATGGCTCATTGCCAGATCGGAATCTAGTTGGTTTTTCCACAAGTTGCACTAGATTGCTGCTTTTATACCACTCAACAAAGTTATTTTCTCGTGGCGTCAAATATCCGCTGTCCTCGAGGGGCCATTTTACACCTCCCATTACAATTATTGTATCCGATTCTGAAGCTTCATTTATATGTTCGAGCAGGGTTGTATCCTTTTGTAAAGTTAAGTCTTGTCCTCTGTACAATCCACATACCAAAAATTTTATGGTCCCAACTTGCACATCAATCCATACTAATATTTTACGGAAAAAAGTACTACAAAACTGGCTGCCGCGCGATATGCAACAAATATAAACTAGTAATTCAAGGTCTAGTTGCGAGAATGAAAATCGATTGTAAAAAGTGTAAAAAAAGAGTTATTGAATCCAATGATAGAAATTGTAGATAAGTTAAGTTAAGTAGAAATTGTAGGTAAGTTAATGATGTTATTTTTTTTTTAAAAGATAATAATATTGTCTGGTTTTATATTCGGTTTTGGTAATTGTACACTTAAGTGGACAACAGTCTCCACAACAGCATATTTCCTTTTTATTAACATAGGTACCAAACTTATAAATCTTATCTTGTCATCTATATTTTATGCCTTCCAATAGTAGGACGTACATAACATTATTTATTTTCAGAATTGGCTTCGGAAAGTACTTCCACAAGAGGCAATGAAGGCACTGCATCGCATCTTAAAAAAAAGAATGTATCAGAAAATTTAGGCTCTTTCCTAATAAGAACACCTAACTCTACAAAAGAAATAATAGACCGTCAAATAGCAAAACCCATGTTCGCTACCAATTGTAGTTTCAGATCCATTGAACATTAGCAAGTGCAGAGGCTATTTCATTATTACGTCCAGGTTACATCCCACCATTGTTGGATGAAATATGCCATGAAGAAAAAGAAAAGTGCTTCTCTAAACTATCTGGTAGTTATGTCAATATGTCTATTGACGGGTGGTCAAATGTCCACAAAGAACCGATTATATGCGCTACTATTATGACGGAGCAAAATGACGTGTTTCTATTCAACACTATAGATACTACAGGAAAGTCGCACACTGGTGAATACCTAACCGAGCTTGCCGAACTTAATAGACAGGGCAAAGTCTCAATACAGTTGTTATGTTGCAAGTTTTGTTACCGACAATGCAGCAAATACGGCTCAAATGCGGAAGGAATTAAAAAATTGTGATACAATAACATATGGCTGTTCAGCGCACTTGCTGAACTTACTGTCAGCTAGTTAGTTATTGTATTTAGAAATAAATAATATAAAAGACCATGTTGTTCAAGTAGTAAAATACTTTAGAAACAACCATGCCGCTAACGCTTTATACAAAGCTAAAGGAGGGAAAGCATTAGTGCTGCCACAAGATGTTCGTTGGAATACTGTAACCGACTGTTTTGAGGTCTATGTGTTGCAGTAGCAAAAACTACACAAGATATGCGAAGAGAACAGAGATGTCATAGATTCTGTTATCATAGTGAAAGTTGAAAATATGGTCATAAAGAGATCAGTGGAAGATTTTCTGAAGATTTTGAAGCCAATTTCTGTTACACTGGATACCTTGCAAAGACATGATGCAAATCTGTCTATTGCAGTAACAGCTTGGAAGAAACTTGAAGCTACATTTGAAGGAGCTAGTTTAAGCCAACAGTCAAATTTTCAAAAAAGATTCAAGCAAGCTATAACACCCAGCCACTTTTTGGCTTCCTTATTAGACCCAACCAAAAAAGAATTCACACTGACTGAAGAAGAGGAAAAAAGTGCGTTGAAGGAAGCACAGCAGAACTATGATGGTTCGGTTTTGCTACCAGTAAGAGTAAAACTGAAATCACAATCAAAACCATTTAAAAATTATGTTTACACAAGGAATGGTAAACAATGTGACACCAAGGGTGGTGGTTATCACAAAAAAATATATTCGCTGAAGAGGAACGATCAAAAATATATCCAATGATTAACCAATTGTTTGGCGGGATAGCTTCTTCAGCTCCAGTGGAAAGGGTTTTTTCTACCTTTGGAATTGTACATACTAAGTTAAGGAACCAACTTGGAATCGAAAAGGCAGGAAAACTGTTTTTTTTTTGTTTAAGTTCTATAATAATGATGTTGACAACAACATTGATTGATTTTTAACCATTGAATTATGATAATTAATGATTTTTATTGAAAAAATCATTTGATTTAAATCAAAATGATTAAATCATGCCAACCCTAATGCAAATACAGATCACCTGTTCAATTGCTGACTTGTATGCAGTTACAAGTCTTCAGAGCCCCACTGTCTTCATTTATAAGCAAAATTTTACAAACAAACACTACATAGGTTGCAGTACTTAATACTTTTTAACAGATTACACATACTGTACCTATTGTTATCTCTAAAACCGTATCGCGGTGATAATTATAAAGCTATAGAGAAACAAATAAAAGGCTGAGTCAGACTTGGAGTGGGAGTAAGTACGGCAAGTAGGTGATGTGGGTTATGTTCTAACCTCTTCTGTAGTATGTAAAGGACAGTCAGGGAAAGTGGGAGAGAGATACTTACGCCATAGCTGCGCTGGGGCTCCGGCTTGGTCTTCCGTTTCCTCGCAATCTCCCTGTCGGGGCGCGCTTCCGCGATGTGGCCGTCCATGAGCGCAGTCTGCTCGGTCGCCTCCTCGATATCGCTGCCTGACCCACTCATTCACCGCACCAAACGACAACGCACATCTTCAGAATAACAAAGTAGAAGTTATAACGCAAAAAAAAACCTTTTTGCTCCACTTTTCTGCGAAAAATTACGCTTCTTTCGCCAAAAATGCCAAACGGATGACAGACGCGTTTTTTTTTACTAATAATGTACTATAAATTTAAGTATGTCGCGATTTGTGTGAAAGAACTTATTTTCACCTTCGCACAAACAAATAATTAGATCACGCTATCTCTTTTTACCACCACGTTGGAATATTTTCATTTTAGACGGATAATACTAAATGTCAGGTGCGTTTTGTTTGCTTGTATAGGAATCAGTAAAATTGCTAATAAAAAGAATTTAACAAAACGCGAAACGGTTTCTTTTCTGATAAAATTCCGAAAATCGGAGTACGGACTGAGACATCCCATCCCACCTCCGCTATCAGAAACAACCTGAATATCCAGGACGTCAGGGCAGCTTCAAAATTGATTGGAGAGCATGATCATATCACTATATAGTATCAGCAGAACATACATATAATCACGTCTGACAAAGTTTTAAGGGTTATTTAGGATAGATTTGTAGGTATATTGCTGTAGTGACAGGTTGTCAGCCCATCGCCTAAACTACAATATACTGAAACCCTCGGATCCCTCAACTGGTTGGAAAGGCCCGGGTGGAAATTTCATGTTTTTCTCTCGCTCCCAGGCCAGTATGGAATAAAGTAGACAGATAGATAGATAAACGTTTATTGCATAAAAACAACACTCATGTAACAAAATAAGAAAAACAAACCACAGGTATGAACAAAAAAAAAAGGATTTACGTTAAGGGGCTCTCGTGATATTTCGGTCGCTTGCAAGGCCTATAAAGTATACTTTATCGTTACATAAAAAATATAAAATAATTATATGTTGTAGATTGGTCTCAGGTCTTCATTACACTCTTAAGATTATTTAAAAATATTGAGTAATTAATGAGAAATACGAATTCTTCTGGCCCTCTTTCCGTGTCTAAAACATTCACTAAACTTTTATTATTTACTTGCACTTAACGACTTGCATTTATGATAATTATTTTGAACGTTATAAATCATAAACACTAAAATGTGATCTGCTTGCTTTTTTATTTCGATTATTAGTTTTGGAGAAAAAAAATAAAATCTGATTTCTGGGAGGTTCGCAAAGGGCGGGTCCGTGCGCGGGCGACGGGCGGCAGACGGCCCAAGGCCCACGGCCTTCGCGAGGGGAACCCGCGTCGCTCTTGTCATGTCAGGCAAAAATAGTTTTCGTAAGTTCTGTTTGGACATTTTGTGTTTAAGACTTTTAATATTCATTGTTTAATATTAGTGCGAATTATTCTTTATCTACTGATTATTATTGATAAGTTTCTCTAAAATTCTTAGAAAATATAAAAAAACAGTAAGTATTTACTTCAACATAATATTATTTTGTTTTATTTTACTACTATTTTATTAGTCAGCTACTGTAGAATGTAGCAAATGGTTCAGCAATGTTTTTTTAGGAAATAACAAAAATATCTTGGTTCTCTAAAAATATTGATAGCTGTTTGATTGGAATGTTTTATTCTATCTGACAGCGTAAAGATTGCATATTGTCTACAAACCAATGCATAATTTCGCCACACAAAGTGTCAGCCACATTAGTGCGGTGGCAGTGCTAGAGGCTTTCAATCGCAGTAGTACGAGATCGATCCTTACCAATATTCGATTCTAATCAACTTTCTTTAATTTTTATTTAATTTGTATTATTTTTCTCATAAATTTTTAATTGTTTTTTTTTCCAGCAGCCATTAACAAAATGTTAAAAACGAAAATTCTGCACAAATATCTTGAATCACAAGAGTTCATAGCATTACGTCGTCGGACCAACAAAAGTAAGTGAAAATAAACTTACAGCTTTCATTTGGTTTATGTAAACTTTGTGATTATAACGGTATTCCACAACCTTGTTTCCCTTTTCGGAGTAAGTATATTATATTACTCCATGTCTCTACTGACTACAGTATGCCCGGGAAAAGAAGCAGCTGGAATATTCTATGTTTTTCTATCGCCCCTAGTCTAGCAAAGAAGAAATAAGACATGTTAATTTAGAATTTACATTTACAGCACTTGTAGGTTTAATTATAGTCCAAGAGCTCAAACTATTTTAAGAACAGGAATAAACTACATATCCAAATAAAGGCGTTATCAAAATTATACATACATACATATGATCACGCCTTTATACCTGATGGGGTAGGCAGAGCGTAAACGACCTAAACAAAGGTCGTTCCGCCACGACTGTCAAAGTTTTGAGGGTTATCTATACATATAATTAATCTCTAGAAGGATCGTGTCTATACATTGAATATATTTACAAAAAATAATTGCAGCAGGCGTTATTAACGATATAAATATCAGAAAGTTTTTTTTGTCTGTCTGTCTGTCATTCTGTCTGTCTGTCTGTATGTTACCACATCACAACAAAACTACTGATCCGATTTCGATGGGACTTTTTTATTCATCTGTGTGTTACCCGAGTTGCAACTTAGGATACCTAAAATCACGCTACTAGACTTAGGGGGTAGGCAGGAAATTGAAATTTGGCTTGTTCTTAACCGATTTTATGGAACTTTTTTAATTCGACTGAACAATATTTAAAATTAAAGTTACCTTTAATTAATTAGTTACCTTTAATTTTCTACCTACCTCGTAAGTCGTGAGGCGTGATTTGTTGTATCGTAACTTTAATTTTAAAGGTTGCTCAGTCGAATAAAAAAGTTTCATAAGAATCGGTTAAGAAACAGCCAAATTTAAATTTCCTGCCTAACCTCTAAGTCTGTTAGCGTGATTTTAGATATCCTAAGTTTCCCTTCTGGGTTGCAGAGATGAGATGGCAGTCGCTCTGTGTAAAAACCAGTACCCTCGTTCGATCCCCTAGATTAGGTAGCCGACCCCGTGATATACGGGATAGGGCTAGGGAGATGATGATGTATGACGCTATTGTCACAGCTCATTGCCTAAATTATAATATACTGAAACCCGAGGATCCCTTAGCTGGTTTTTACAGCATGCCAGGGACGAAATGCAGCTAGCACATTCTATGATTTTCTCTCGCTCCCAGGCCAGCATGGAAGATCAAAATTATCCATACGAAATAATCAGTAGATTATATATTTATTATGTTCTTTTTACCATCACTATAATATTTGTTTTCTGTTTCAGTTATCCATTAGTACAAAAGAAGAAAAACTACACAATGCGACACACATCAGTAGAAGAATCATAAATTTATCAAAACTTCATATTTAATTGATGACCTTTATTACTATTACTCGTATACCTTCTAAGCTATTATTTTTAGTAGATTTATTTATTTCTAGTCATATAATTTAAGAATCATTTCTTCGATGCTGGCCGGGGAGCAAGAGAAAAACATAGGATGTGCCAGCTGAATTTCCTCCCGGGCTTGCTGTAAAAACCAGTGTTCGAGAGTTTCAGTATATTGTAATTTAGGCAATGGGCTGACGTATTGTCACTACAGAAATATACCTACAAATCTATCTTAAATAACCCTCAGAACTTAATCAGACGTGGCGGAACGACCTTTGTTTACGTCGTTTACGCTCTGCCTACCCCACTGTGGATAAAGGCGTGATTATATGTATGTATGATTTGAACTTCAAGAGATTATATTTCTGTACTTCATTATATCTTTCCAAATTTTAATCGCCTTTTAATACTACCTTTACAAAATGTCATTCCTTATAGCAGAAGACCAGAGTTAAGACACAAAAAACCTAATAATAATAATCTTTTACTTTCTGTTAGATTTTAAAATAAATTGACCTACATACTTAATTATTTAATGAATATATTTACATAAGATACATACTAATGTCTGGCTATAGATTATAATCTAAAATAATACATAGCTAGGCTAGATTTTACAGCCATGTAATGCCTTATAATTGAAAATTGCATATTTTATACATAACGGGCGTAAGAGACAGCGGCCTGCAAATTCTTTCAGGAGATGAAAGTCTAGGTAGACCCATACAACATTAGAATTCACTTACCCAAGAGGTATGAAATGTTGTGGTTTCTCATGATTTTAAATACATAATTAAATTTTAAAAATATACAGATCTTGAGCCCTCTACAAGCCATCTAAAAATATTAATTTCATATAAAATCGAAAAAAAAGTCGTCGGTTTAATTTAGTTTTTTTTCTTTTGTTATTGTAATTTGGTGATTTTTTTGAGCCCGGGTATATTATAAGTGAAAAGTATTTATTATAGTAAGATTTTAGCAAATTGCTTCACATAGTCATTTTGCTCCGGACAGCATCTCAAAATTATATTTGTTTTATCTCTTAAACAGGTTTAAACTTGCTGTAATTAATTTACGCGTAAATACAAGGTCTGTTACATCATATACAGCAATACAATTTTCAAATCTTTCTTAATAGCAAACCAGATGTAACAATGACGGAAACGTAGGTATTAAAAAAAAACTGCTGGTAAAGGGGTAAAAGTAGTATGGGCGTTGACTGCGGAACCTCTATCAGTTTGCGGGACGCTGTCCCTTACACCCGGTACATTTACATACATAGGGTTCATGGGGTCGATAGACTCGATACCCACTCGACAGAAGAAGAACATACATAAAAAACCGAGGTATATCATTTACCTAAGAAATTTTAAGGACTTGTTTAGACAATGAAACTGAACAATTTTCTCGATGGAATATAGGTCAAAATATGAAAAAAAAATCTATCGTGTCTAGTAAATTTTTTTCACCTTACGTTCCAAAAAAAAACACAGTTTCATAATCTCACCAACAATAACAAGCCCTTAAAATTTCCTTAGTGAATAAAAATTCTTGCTGTATTTCAATAAAACATAATAATTTAATTCTTTAAAATGTTCGCAAGCTCTTGGACTATTTTATAGGATCATTTTGAATAAAGTGTAAATAATGATAACGGTGTGTTCTACTCATGAAACTGTACAACTTTTTCGAATAAAATATAAAATAATAATTTAATATTATTATAAATAATTATTTAATATTATATAAAATAATAATTTGGAAAATTGAATATGTATGTAGTAGGTACCTACATTTTGTTGCATGTTTGCTGAAGCGATGCAGAGGGTCAGAGCTAATGATATTTTAAGAAAGATACGTTACGTTCATACTGCACGCACATTTTAATTGTTACATGCATACATACATATAATCACGCCTTTATCCCTAATGGGGTAGACAGAGCGTAAAATACCTTAATAAAGGTCGTTCCGCCACGTCTGACAAGGTTTTGAGGGTTATTTATGATAGATTTGTAGGTATATTGCCATAGTGACAGGTTGTCAGCCTATCGCCTAAATTGCAATATACTGAAACCCTCAGATCCCTTAGCTGTTTTTTACAGCATGCCCGGGAAGAAATGCAGCTGGCACATTCTATGTTTTTCTCTCGCTCCCAGGCCAGCATGGAAGTCTTAATTGGACATTTTAATTGTTCCGCGACACATATACATATTTATAACATTGCATACCTAAACAAACGCTGAGTGCGACACAAAATAGGCAAAGCGTAAGAGTGAAACAGATAGCTATTTGTAATCAGTGCAGCCTAGAATATAATTTAACTTTTTCCTCACTTCGCAGCTCGTAGCTCGACTGCCTAAAATTAATCACAATTAGGACCATTTGACAGCACGAGTTTCGCGCGTTTGTCACGTATCCACCTACATATAATATCATTGGTCAGAGCTCAGTGTATGATTGCTCATACAGAACAACACTGCTTTTCAGCTCTCACCCAAGTAGTCAGTAGTATCCTATCAAAACATTTCTTTTACCTGTATTAAAGTAAGGAAATTAAACAGCTTTTTTTTATAAAAGGCCATTTTTATTGCTTATTTGTGCGAACATAATAAAAAATAACAAAGTAATACATATATAGAGAACAAACTCACACAACATACAGACCCTAGACAAAAATACAATACATATTCACTTCCATACTTCACTATACTGGGTCGTAGCAATATAAGAAAAATATATACTTCTGATTATAGGTTAACATTTAATAATATTAAAATAAAAATATTTTAACAGTTTCTTTCTTCTTATCACAAAAGGTTAGTTGTTTAAGTGTTTAAATAATATCTACAACAGTACCTACCGAAGTATAATTTGTTTTAACTGAATAAAATACGTATTTACGATTGATTCAATTAAGATTCAACAAGAAATATAAAAAAAAATGTTATACCTACTTAAACAAAATAACATTTTAATTAGTCTCGTCTCAGCAAGTCATACATTTTGGAATGCTTTTCAATTTAAATAAAAAAAATATCACTTCAAAAAATTGAGACTCCTTGAATATAATAATTTCTAAATTATTATCCTACATAAAAATAATTGTTTGTCGCTTATCGCTTACCTTTTGTTCGCAATTTCAGTAATCAATGAGATCTAAAAAATTTAATATTCCAAAAAATTACCCCTTCCCTTTCCCACCAATAAATACAAATCACCAAAAATCACCACAACCATTAAAATAAAATTAAAAAAAAAAACAGTTACAAAAGGACTATTAAGGTCCTATCTTCTTTTCCATTCTCTCTTCTCTATTTCCTCTTTCCTCTACTTTAAGCCTTCTTTTTTTCTTGGGCTTTCTGTTTCTGTACGTTCGGTATTGGCTTCGTGACCGTTTCCGCAGTCTTCGGCGGCGGTGAAGACTTGACTGAGGCGTATGCCTTCTTGAGTAACGCTGGTGCAGGCACGGCGCCGACAAAGTCCTGCGTATGAGGACTACCAGTGAGGAGCTTATCTTGGTACACTATGGAGTCACTAATGTGCTTCAGACTCCCGTCGGTATTGTAATACCCCTCTACAATATTCCCGTTCCAGTCAACGACCAGCAATCCTGTGTATCCCGGCAGGAAAGTCGACAGAGCCTTAAAACTGGCGATCTGGAAAGTAATCAGTTACACAAGTTAAATACGATAGAAATTGGACAGTGTAAAAACGTTTCTTTTTTTTTAAAACAACACAACTCAAAAAGTAAAGATGGCGACTAGTCACGTCAGTATAGCAGATTATCCCCGAGATTTTGGCGCCCAACGTGGGGCTATCTATTTTGTACTGGTACTTATTTTAAAACTTTCACGAAGCAAGTGCGATAGGTTAAATGCCATTTGATATTAGAATCATTGGAAAAATATAAAAGAATCTCTAAAATACAAAAGAATTCAAACTTACATTATGAGCGACGTTCTGTATAGCCGGGTTAGGGAACTGTTTGTTTAGGAACTCAAACGGCATCTCAATGAGCGTGAGGATTCGCGCGAGGAACTTCCTGATGGGAGGCATCTTGGCCAGCGACTTGGCGAGCATCGGCTGGTCTTCGGGGAACATCAGGTACATGCCCACTGTGAACCCTGAGCCGTCGGGGAGCACTCGCAGGTTGTCTGGAGCTCCTGAAAAATAAAAAATTGTCATAGATAAAATCGTCTCAAACTAGGAGGTCTATGTCCAGCAGTGGACTGATGCAGGCTGATGAAAAGAGATAATATCGTCGTTCATAAAATACGCATGTTGAAATTGGATGATGTCTCCTAAACTTCGGATAGTGCTTGACTTTACGAATAGTTTCTTACGCAGCAGAAATACTCGTGTCTTATTTTACTTTATTCTTTTCCTTCATTACATACATATAATCACGCCTTTATCTCTAATGTGGTAGGCAGAGCGTGAACGACCTAAACAAAGGTCGTTACGCCACGTCACACGATTTGTAGGTATATTGCTGTAGTGACAGGTTGTCAGCCTATCGCCTAAAATGCAATATACTGAAACCCTCGGATCCTTTACAGCATGCCCGGGAAGATATTCTATGCTTTTCTCTTGCTCCCAGTCCAGCATGGAAGTAATTCCTTCAATTTACCTGGTAATCCGCTTAAAAAGACTTCCGATTTCCCCTTGTTAGGTCCATCTACGTAGTACTTGAGGAGCCTGTATTTGTTGGTCTCGGAAACCACAACAAACTTGTTGTCGGGGGAGACTATGACGCTGTTTGCAAACCACAGGTCGTCGAGCAGAACCTTGCTCTTGTTAGTAGCTGCACTGTAGTATAACAACCTGGAAAATATTGTGTGTTTGATTGCTTGCCTTATAAGTGGTCCAATGTAAGATGGTAAAGCGGCTATTACACTACTTGCTAATTAGCATCCGATTTTATATACATTGCTTCCTAGTCTACGTTGACTTGAAATTAACCATATAGGCTAAGCAGCAATGTATATCAAATCAAATGCTAATTAGCAAGTAGTGTAATATATGCTTAAGCTAAGGGCGATCTTGTTAACATCACGAACCTAAAAGCTTGCATTTAATAAGGCACGTGGCGTGACATTTCAGGGCCATCTTAAGTAAATAAATACTATTGTTCTTCTAACGAAAGTAATTTATACAATACATACATACATACATAAAATCACGCCTTTATCCCTTACGGGGTAGGCAGAGCGTAAAACGCCTCCTAAAAGGCGCTTTCGCCACGTCTGACATAAATTGGGGGCAATTTTAGATTGTAATGTGTATTGCTGTAGTGACAGGTTGTCAGCCCATCGCCTAAATTACAATACACTGTAACCCTCGAATCCCTTTTGCTGACTTATACAGCATGCCCGGGAGGAAGGGCAACTGGAACATTCTATGTTTTTCTTTCTCTCCCAGTCCAGTATGGAAGTTTAATTTATACATAAAAGAATAATTTTAAATTTTAAAGCTATATGGAACAAACCTGCCAGAAGGATCAGCTAGCGCACATTTAATGCCTTTATTCAGAGGAAATTCGCTGCAGGAATCGGTCCAATAGAAGTCGCCATTCTTGGCTAAAGCCACTGAGTTGAACAACATAGGCTTTCTACCCTCAATCTCCACGCGAGGAGACACCAGTAACTTTTTACTGTCAGTTTCAATATCCACCTTCCATATGCCGAAGTAAGCATCAGCTACATACAACTGGCCAGTCTTCTGGTCTATTGTTAAGCCTAGAGGGCGGCCGCATGTTGCCTCCTGGTTTAAACCTTCTGAAATATGGATTGTTAATTTTTAGTAACATTAAATATCAAATCTCGAACAGTAGTTATATTTTTCGTTACTACCTCTATCTCTCGTACTTTGAGGAAACATACGATACTAAATTAAATGCTATTTGTTTTGTCTAATGAAATAAATCCATTATTACGGTAAAGTCGTGACTCCAGCGCAGAAGAATTTCACGAACATTTCCCTTTCCCTCTCTGTCCCGCGGGGGTATGTTTTGTGTAAACTTTCAGAGCAGGAGTCATTGCTTAAGGAAGAGGTACGTTACTTACCACAAGGCAGACCCACTTTAGTAACGTAAGTAACATGTCCTCCAGGAGATAGTTTGACAACCTCTCCCGTGGCAACAGTTGTGTATACTTCTCCATTGTAAAGTGCGAAACCCTCGGGTCCCTTCAGTCTGTCTTCATATAATTTTTGTGCATTGTTTAATACACCGTTTGATTGTAATTTCCCTACTCTAGGTTGTGTTGGTTCCAACCTACGGTACAAATATAGACAATTCCTTAATTTTAAACTAGTATTGTGGTTGATAAAAATATAGATAGAAATCTGGGTTAATAATAAGGATTCATACTTATAAAAGACACAATGGGATGACACTTCAGGAAGTTCGTTATAGTGTTACCTACCCTGTTATAAATGCAAAATAACAAGATAATGAATATATTACATTGGTAAAAGAAAATCTATAATACCAAAGATAAAATACTTCACTTACAAACAACATTTCTCTGATAATAATTGCTGGGTAATAAATAATAATTTACTGATGACTAGAATAATTAGCACACAAATTAAAATAAAACTGTGTATAATTACTAGTTAGTAACTAGCAATAGCAACTGAGTGATGTAATTACAGCAATGATAACCTACATGTGCTTGTTTTAAAAATAATGATAAAATTACAGACATACGTTCATATAATCACGCCTTTATCCCTAATAGGGTAGGCAGAGCGTAAATAACCTGAACAAAGGTTGTTCTGCCCCGTCTGAAAAAGTAAGCTAATTGCATTTCCTCTCGGGCATGCTGTAAAAACCAGCTAAGGGATTCGAGGGATTCAGAATATTGTAATTTAGTCGATGGGCTGACAACCTGTCACTACAGCAATATACCTACAAATCTATCTTAAATAACCCTCAAAACTTTGTCACATGTGGCGAATTAACCTTTGTTTAGGTCGTTTACGCTCTGCCTACCCCATTAGGGATAAAGGCGTGAATATATGTATGTAAGTATAAATACTTGATACTTACTCAATACTGGAAAATTTAGAGTAAGGTGGTAAGTTGGGTATAAGAGTCACAACAGCAATGAACAAGATTGTGTATATGGCTAGTTTGAATAGCCTCTTAATCAGACCAAATATGAAACCCATTGTGAAAATCCTGAAAAAAAGATGAAGTTTAATGTACATTTTAAAGTACAACAGGTACATGCTTATAAGTTTTTTTATGCAATCAATTTTTTTGGCTCTCTCCTTAATGTAGAGATCGAAAGAAAAAACTTTAGATGAAGTGCTTTGGTATCATAATTAGAAATAGTTTTAAGACTAGTCATTTTTGTTACACCTTATTGCTTATTAGCATGTTAGTCAATTAAATAAAACATATTTAATAGTATATGCCTATCTTGATTTGAACATACCTATACAGAGGCAAAAGTGTGGATGAGGTCATTATAAATGTAATATGTTTGTACTTACTTACCTATCTTTCACTGGACATTGACCTCCAGTATTTAAACATTTGGGATTAAACTGGTATATAAATGATATAATTAAAAAGATATAAATGAGATTAAGTTAATACTTTGCTATTCAGAATAACTTCCATACAGGTGAATTTCAATAAAAATATTAAACAGAATTTTAAATGTAGTTTGTGTAGGAGACAATCACTAATTAATTATTCATAGAACTGTGAACGCCTTACACTTATATAGGTATATTCAACTTTTATTCAAATCCCTGAGGTTGTGGTTGAAAATCAGATTTTTATGTCTTGTAGTAACGTAACAACGAGTCACCGGTCGCGACAGGCCAAGCAGTCTCCACAAAAAACTATAGGATTGAGTCGTCGGCAAAAATAGGTACATTGATATCATTAAACAAATTATGAATAAAATTAAATACTTACGGCCAATGTTATACACAGAAAATATCAGAGTGTAGCTTGTGCATGGATTCGCAGCACTTTTCCAATTGATATCTATGTAAATAATAGTGTTAACCCTTTAACCGCCGGAGTCGTATATATCCGACTATGAAGGCATGTGCCCCTGTCGCCAGAGTCGGAAAAATCCGACTATATTTATTTTTAATTGGACTTAGTTAGGCAGGCATAATTAGCGATAATGGCAATTAATGTAAAATAAAGGGAAAAAATACTGATTTTCTTTATATGTGTACCGCCACAGTCATATATATCCGACAGTAGTGTTGCGACAATACTCTATTGACACCCCAAAGACAAATAGTTCTATATATTTATTATTTATAGTTTAACGGTAGAAATATTTATATTTAAACACAAAGTAAAACATACTATTGTATAATACTTATTTTTATATTTAAAATTACACTAAACTGAATTATTAAATACGATTTAAATATTTGAAAAGTTTAGTATTTCCATACATTGCACAGCACTAATCATTTGAAAGTTCCTTGGAGCGTCAGCGCCGGAGTCGTAAATATCCGACCGCCTGTGACGTCATAAGCGCGAAAAGCGCAGGAATAGGGAGGGTATGTTGATAAAAAGTTGTCGATAGTTTTATATTTTGAGATATGTTTTCGTTTCTACCTACAAAGAAAGAAAGTAAGAAGCATTAAAATTGTTTCGGAATCAATCGGTCTCGTTCTTGGGGTTCGTTGCAAAAATGTCTAGTCAGAACACAGAAGATGCAGAAGAATTAATTCGAATTCTCGAAGGACGTGAAGAACTTACTGAAATATTCGAATCAGATGAAGAATTGGATATCGACGACGCTCAGGTGTGTACCGTTTATATTTCTATACTAATATGATCGCTATTGCTATAATATAGGGTATCAGATGGCTACCTAGATTTATTCAGATAAGTTAATCAGTTGACAAAATACGACATTAAAAAAATTCGTTATGATTAGTGGCCGATATTGCAGGGGGGGAACCAGTTCATGAAAGTGGTCAACTTTACCCAAGGAACATAAATATAAAGCAAAAAAATTTATTTAAAAAACCGGCCAAGTGCGAGTCGGACTCGCACACGAAGGGTTCCGTACCATTATCAAAAAAATGTTCAAGCGTTTACATGTTGCCATTATCAATGTCAAATGAAATGACCTAGAAATAAGCTGTACATGTTGTGTCGAATTCGTATCGTTTTTCCACACAATTTATCATTTATTTATCAGATTATTTGTATTTCAGACGGATGAAAGACAGGAATCCGTGGAGTGGCTGATGGAAGGAACGGCTCCAACTATAGAACAGTTTGACGATTTTTCAGCTGGTTTAATTTCAACTCCTGGCTGGACACAAAATTCCAAAGAACTGGATTTTTATGAATATTTTGCGGATGAAAGTCTAGCTAACGAAATAGCAAGATGCACTAATAAGTATTACCAGCATTACATAAGGCGTGTCGATATACGGGAACATTCTCGAACTCGTGAGTGGCAAGACGTTGATAAAAGGCATATCTACTTATTTTTTGCGGTAACTATGTTATTTACTAGAAACAAGAGAATATCTATCGAAGAGCATTGGTCAACAGACCCACTGTTGAGTTCACCAATTTTCCAAAAAATTTTGAGCAGAAATAGATACTGTTTAATTATGTCTATGATGCATTTTACGGATGTTTTTGATACTAATGAAAGACTTTCGAGATTATATAAATTACAGTTTCTAATTGATCATACAAGAAACAAATTCAAAGAAGTTTTGAAACCGCACAAAAAGTTATGCATAGATGAAGGTATTGTTCCGTTTAAGGGACGCCTTATTATGAAACAGTATTTGCCAAAGAAGAGAAATAGATTTGGAGTAAAGTTATTCGTCTTATGTGACGTAGAAACCGGTTATATAATAGATTTTATTGTATATTGTGGAGCAGAAACCGAAATTGAATAAGTACCTAATTTAGGTGTAAGCGGATCAGTAGTAGCTACACTTTTAAATGACTCTTACTACTGTAACAGGCAACTGTACGTTGATAATTGGTACTCTAGTCCAAGTCTGTTTCGATTTTTGAAAGACAGGGGTACGTATGCATGTGGTACTGTCAATAAGAATAGGAAGGGCATGCCAAAGTTTCGTAAGCTTCAAAAAGGTGAAGTACAAGCTTTCTACAGTTCCCCTTTAATGGTACTAAAATGGCAAGATAAAAAAGCTGTAACTATGATTAGTACTATGCATGATGCTAAAGTAATACCTTCCAATAAGGAAGACAGAACAACGGGTCTACCTAAATTAAAACCCGAGTGTGTAATTGATTATACACAAAATATGGGTATCGTTGATACTGCCGACATGATGATGAGTACGCTAACATGTATTAAAAAAACCAGGCGTTGGTATATGAAACTCGCTTTACGTATGATGGATATGCATTTGTTGAATTCGTTTTATATATACAAAATTGTCCATAACTGTCCAAATAAGCAATTTAGTGAATTCCAGTTAGAGGTAATACGGCAGTTGATTGCCAAAAATAAATTGATAGGTTACCTTGCAATGCCTTCTACATCACATAGTATACAAAACAATCCTTGCAGTTCACTGTCCAATGACATTCTTAAACATTTTCCTGTTGCTATTCCTAGTAAAAAAAGCCAGCGTTGCAGAATGTGTGCGCTAAAAAAGCAGAGAAAAGACACAAGATATATGTGTATGGAGTGCAATGTATACCTTTGTATTGAGCCATGTAGTGCAGACTTCCATAGAAAACGTTTTTGATTTATATTATTTTTTTATATATTAAAAGTATGTTGCAGTTGCATCCTAACATGTTGTTTCATTTATTCTTTTGTACTTGACTAACTGTACAAGGTGCTTAAGTAAAAATACCTACGAAAATCTCTTAGTAGCCAGTAATTCAGACCACAAATTTGCCCAAAGAACACGAGTCAAACAAAATCAAAGAGCTTTATACCAGAAGGGTCAAAATATGAAAAATAAAGTCCCCCCCGCCAAATAAAATTGACTACCTTGCTTTAAGTATTAAAATATTTTAAAACACCTTAACAATCTAAAAAAGATTTAACGTGTCCACATACTTGCGTATACCTACCTAATCTCAAAAAAACCGGCCAAGTGCGTGTCGGACCACGCATAAAGTAGGGTTCCGTAGTTATTCGTTAAGAAAAAAGTATACCGGTCACCTATCCATAGCCTGGCTACGGCGATGGTTGCTTAACATCTATATATATTTTTATTTTATTTATAATTTCAAAAGTATTCATTACAAAATACCCGAAATAATTTTAATTAAAATTTTTTACGAATTTATTTACGTGATCGATTTCAAGTTTAGAGGTCTAAGACTTTAGAAATTACAGGGGGGGGACACCGTGTTAACGACTTTGGAAATAATTTACCCCCACTTTACATGTATAGAGAGGTACCCTTAAAAATGGGGTAATTTCACCGTACATGAAAATCGGTTCATAAACGTAGAAGATATTGTGCTGTGACAGACTAGGACGGACAGACAGACAGACTAAGGGTTCCTTGTCGGACTACGGAACCCTAAAAACATAATTATACTCCTTCTGAGGCAGACGAGTAAAAAGGTGATTGTTTACGCGTTCTTTAAAAAAACGAGGGTACTTACAATTTATAGCATGGTATAATAAATTTATAGTAAATCAGCAACACTTAACCTTCACAATTTGCTGCGTCACTTACTGAGCTCTCGTAAATTGATATTCAAATTAAGATCAACATAAAAATGCCCTGGCCATTTGAGAACGTTGAGCAGTGGAAAGAGTTTAAAGAAATGTATAAAAGAATGCGAGAACAACGACCAGAAGAACGTAATCTTTAATAATATTATATACAAAAATACATTACCTATCAGTAAATATGTATTTATTTACTAAATTTTATATATCATTGCCTAACATGTAGCATGCCTTGTAGAGATTGCTGAGATTTTTGGAGAAACGTCTTCAGCAAGAGTAACATCTGAAGTGTCGGTCTCCAGCAGTAAAGAACCATCGGGACCGAAACCTCCAGAGGGCGAATATTCAGCTAAAGAATCGACAACAAAACCAGGTAAAAATAATTTCGTCGTATGGTGAAATCAAATAGGGTTAGGGGTCAACTACACGGATATTTAAAAAAAAAAACATATTTTGATGTAGGTATAAAAATTACGCCCATAGAGTATTCTACATTCCCGATAAGATTAGCCTTCCATATAGTAAAACTTTCTATAATGACTCCTCTGTATACATAATCATCTTGTTTTTTCCTTTCAGGGGAGAATACCAGAAAAGAATTACTTCAGAAATTTCAAGAACGATTAAACTATATACCGGATGAAGAATTGGGCTGTATGTGGGAGGAAGTGTACAAAGTAATGTGTAAATATGATCGCTTCAACTTTATTTTGGATAATTACTTTAAAAAAAAGAATTAGATTATATATAGGGTCTCTAAATCAAGTTCATATATTTTAAGGGTGTGTTCTAATCGTCAAACTAAACAATTTATCTTCAAACTTTTTTCGAAATATGAAAACAGAATTTGGGCCTCTGTACTTACAAATCTTACAATAATAAAAATAAGGCTTGTCAGGCTCTGGGAACTGTATTTACAAATCTTACAATAATAAAAATCAGGCTTGTTTACGTTTGTTTACTTATTCACTATTTTATAACATTGTTTTTATATATTTTTTGTCTCTTTCCCTTAATCCCGTCCCTTTATAGTCTACACGGTCTAAACCATACCTACAGTCCGGCAGAGTACAAATTAAAAAGTTGCAACATCGTAGTATTGTCCCTTTCAAACCGCGTCAATATGAAAGGGATGATATTACGATGATGCTAATTTTTAATTTCTACTCTACCTTGCCGGACTGTACATAACATAGGTACATAACATACACATACAAACACGTAATTACATTTTCTCAGCATTTATCGACGTTTTCTTTTCTGATGTGTTTAGAAGTAGAACTTTGTGCGTCAATCACTAGTTGTGAAAAAAATCTCCGGAGTTCCAACGCCGGAGTCGTATATATCCGTCAATAGTGATTCCAAATAGTCGATAATTTATTTGAATTGATGTCATTGCCGAAAATATTTTGTTGTATACTTAGCCTTTATATAACATTAAACTTGCTGTAAATGTATCAACTAAATATATAGTAATCTAAATAAAACATTTTTTATCAAAGAAACTCAATTATTCCTTCTTGAAAATGTTCATTTTAGTATTATCGTGGATATCGCTGACATCACTAGCGAATTTGAACAGAAAGTGACCACCGCGGTAGGGGCACATTTTTTTTTCAAATGCGCGGCGGTTAAAGGGTTAATCACCTTTATCCATTGACCTTTTTCACCTGAAGAATTTGACAGATAACATAACCTCACTCAAGTCAAGACAGAGGATAACTACACCTAGCAATATATTGCGTGCAATATTGTGTTGTTACCAAATTATCGATAGAAAAACATGAAATGCACTGTATTTGTATAGCCCTGCCAGGAAATAATGAAAACTATTTCTGAACAGGATTTTTTATAATTTAATCTTATCTAAATTGTTGCAACAGTAGGTACCTATATAAGGTACTATGTTGACACTCATGCATGAATGTCATAAAGATTTGCACACTGAGATCTGTTACATTACATGTATATTTGCAAATAAATGCCTTATCTTATTTTGAATGTTAAGTTCTTGGTTTTCTTCCTGGGCCTAAGAAAAAGAAGAAGAATATTAGAGTCTTCTTTACAGTGTGAAAGGCCACTGCAATTCCACTCTCCACTGCGATTAAAACAAGCAATAAAGTTAAAAGAATTTATTTCTCAATAGTATAGCATTTCTCAAACTGCATCTTATTGAAGCACCCGTTCTACAGATGCGAGAAATACGTTTTATGAGACTACTACTTTTACGTCCTAAGATGAATAGGATGTAGTTTGACAAATGCTGCACATAAAATACATTGAAATTATTATTGTGTTATTCAGTAATTCTAGAGGTAAAGTCCTTCGGGCGTGCCTTCCTTCTTGCGGTAAAGTACGCTTTCCTTGGACTTCTTGAAGTCTTCATTGGTGACCTTCATACGACGCTCACGCAGCGCCATCAAGCCGGCCTCAGTGCAAATAGCCTGTAAAAATTAAAAATACAGAATGATTTAAATATCAAGAAATTATTGCAATTATCACCTATCAAAAGGAAACAGGAGGTTATCTTGCTACACGGTGTTATAGTACGTATAGTATGTGGAGCTTACCTGAGAGTCAACCACACTGCTAAAATTAGTTAGAGAGCGAGCGAGATAGTGCATGGCGCATTTCACTTATAGTATGAAAATGGGCTCAATTCTAGGTACCACCGTTAAAGCTAAAAATAAAACCGTTTTTCCCCCGAAGGGTATAAAACGGCTATTTAGGTTTCAGCCGAAGCTTGAACCACTTTGAGATTACGCTTTCAATATCGAACAACTTGTCTCTTTCTAACATCTTCTGTCCCTGTCTAGCACGCTGTGACGTCACTTCCTTTTGTTATTGGCAACTCCTGGGCAGCGCCGGAGCCATCTTGGATCCTCAGTACACTGAAGCCGGCAAGGCCCTGAAAGGGTGGTTCAAGCTTCGGCTGAAACCTAAATAGCCGTTTTATACCCTTCGGGGGAAAAACGGTTTTATTTAGGTGTTCGAGCCTTCGCTTGAACCACTTTGAGACGTGTTTCTTATCTGCCGGCGCTGCATAGAGCGTACTGTGACTGAGAACGGGAAATATTTAGTGAAGAGAAAAAATTACATAAATAAATCAATAAAAAAATATTAATAAGGTTGAGATAAAAAAGAACAAAACAACTTTTCTACATAGAATTAAGAATGAGACATAGCCGCTAAATAATTAGTTAAACTATTTTGAGAATTTATAGCAGGAACCCATAATTTTCCGGAAGTAATGTTTAATAAAGGTATTTAGATATTAGAACCCCGACGTTCTTTAGATATTTCTAACAATCTTCTGATCCATAATACTATATTCAATCTATCATTTATGTTAGAAGCGGTACGGAAAGACCAGCCCGACTGCCTGTGCGTTGATGAATCCGTTTTAGAACCAAAATTCGGCCAGAAAGCTATTTCATCCCCTTTGTCTTCAAAGGTTTCAGAGTTCAAGTCCAAGAGTTCTCTGTAGATAAAAGTGTAAGGTCATGTCATCAACTCTCCGGCCTGAAGCAAGCAGCGAAAGGACCGAGGTATGTCTGGAAATGTCGAATAGATTATCTTCCCTAAGTTCATAGGTTTGCAGAAAGTGAAGAAAGTCTTCATACTTCCAGGAAAGTGGTTACTTCGATGGCGGACATTAATTAAAAATACCTTTAAGAACGCGCTTCACAATGGGTGACTACTCAGATATTCTTCACTGGATGGATTAGAAAAAGTCGCAACCACTGATTTATGTACTGCTATAGTTCTTGGAGCAAGTTTAAGAACTCTGTGTAATTAGCACAGGTATCTAGCCAGTTCTGCAGGTTCTGGGTTATCTGAGGGAACACCATTTGAAGATGACCATGTTCTTCATCTTTCCCAAGCCGGTTTATATGTTTTTTTTTTTAAATTCAAATAGGTACAGTAACAGGAAAAAGACTAATACTACTTAAATGTAATAAAACACAAGAATTGACTTTTGAGAGTCGATTGTCTCCAGGATGCTTCTAAAATACTCACATAGCTTTTCGACCAGTTTATTAAATGATTGGCCCAACCAGTAGGTCGACTAGATGATCCTGAAGGTTCCTTGCCTTTTCAGTTCCGGACTCCAAAACGATCGCTCCCATATTGGCGCCACTAAAAGGTAACTTCCCTTTGATTGACGAAGATGACGAAACACGCGAGGTATCAGCGAAGGCGGTGGGAAAATCCAGCCCAACTTGTACCGCCAAGATCTGCTGAATGCGTCCGTGAAATGGCTCTTCGTATTCGATGCATCTCCGCTCACGTTAGCGGGGAAAGTTGCGGATTTGGCAGACGCAAACAGATCTATCTCTGGATAACCTCGACTCTGAAAAATCATTGAGACTGCCTTCTTGCTGAGGCATTCCGGTAGAATTTTCCGGCGAGACAGGCCATCGGCTAGGCCGTTGTATACTCCTGGAATGTAGCGAGCCGTTAGGTGACATTGAAGCTGCTAACACAGACTGAAAATCAGCTTGGTGATGGATAAAAGTCTTAAAGATTTCGTTCCTCCCTTCATAATATTAGCTACACTGGTACGAATGTCTGTTTGCAGCATTATTGACAAATTCTTGAAAAGATGACATTGTCGTTTCAAGACTTCGTAAACTGCCCAAAGCTCCTTGACATTGCTGTGCCACTTTAGTTGTGTTTGGGACCATGCACCCCAAAGTCTTACACCATTGACTACAGCACCCCAACCACTGTCTGCAGCATCTGTTGTGATAAATATCGTTGGTTCGGGTTGATATATGGTAGAGCTATTGTGAGCATTCTTCAACCACCATATTAGATCGCTTGTCGCTTGTTTTGGAATGAGAGGCTTGATCTTTGGAAGGCGAAAGGAAGCTCTTTGAAGTATTCGGCAGTGTAGGCGGCCTAGCGGTACCACAAAGGACGCGATGTTTAACTTTCCCAGTAGAACTTTGGATTCGTACCAACTCCAGCGACCTCCTTCCAAAACTTTCTCTTTGTCTTCGACAAACATTTGTTGTTCCTCACTGTGTCCCAAATTATACCTAGATATTCCAGTTGGCTTGTAGGCTTTACAGAAGATTTTTGATGATTCACTTGCCATCCCAGAAATTTTAGTTTCTCGATCATATGCACCCCTTGCCAATGAAGCGTCTCCGCGTCTTCGTGAAGCAAAAGAAAGTCGTCCAAATAAACAACAGTATTTATTTCCTTTTGGCGAAAGTAATGAGCCACCCAGTTCATTATTTTCGCGAAAGCCGCTAGTGCGCTTGCTAGCCCGAAAGGCAAACAAGTCATTTCGAAACTTTGTCTTCGTATACCAGTGAGAGATAACGTCGATGGCTGTTGCAAACTGGAACATGGTAGTAAGCCTGTGAGAGGTCGATTTTCATCATGAAGTCTCCTTCGTTTAGAAGTGCTTGGACCTTTACATGGTTCAAAAGATGAAAATTTGGGGTAGCTACAAATCTGTTGAGTCGTTTGAGATTGAAAATTGCACAATTCGAGCCATCGCCTTTCTTCGCAAAAACATCGTTGATAGAAAAGCTCGTTGCTAATTGTTCTGCTGGATTGCTCCAGAAGCTAGCATTTTTTGAAACTCTGCTAACATCTCTGGGGAAGATTTCGTCTGGTAAGTTTTTAGAACACTTGGTGTCAGATTCGAAATTGGTGGGTGTAGCCCTGTAAGAAGCTTGAATAATATTTTTTGGAGCACCTATCTGTTGCCAATGCTGGATATGATTCGTGAGTTGCCCCGCAGTGAACGTTGTACAGTCATTTATTTCTTGATTTCCATGATTTCTTAGTGCCTGAGGCACGGTGTTTGGACTCATATTTTTTATTTGTTGCATTTCCATTCCCAATGGTATAGCCTGAAGGCTGTCTTGGCTTCTTGGCTGGACCGGATGAGGCAGATGGCCGAAACGGTTTCCAATCAGGTTTCCAATCACCTTTGTCTTCCCCCCTCTTTTAGAAAGTGAAAAATTTGTGAGTTCCCCCTTGTTGTTTGAATGTTTCTGACAGATTGTCATCTTCAAACAAATGAGTCGCAGAGGGTGGAATGTCATAAAGAATATTTGAAAGAACCTTGCGCTCTTTGCCTTGTAAATGTTACGGCGTATTTTTATAACTTCGGCTCGCCGACCACAAACGTATTGAAGTAGTGCTTGGTTATTCTTTTTGTAATTAAAATCTGCATCAAAGTACTCCTTGCCTACTAATTGGCGAATTTGGTTTGGCAAAGACTTCCAGAGATCAGTGAAAATCTTTCTCTGATGCAGTAGTCCATTTGTTATCGCTCCCAGCGTAAGGTCGAACTTTTCTAATATCGCTGTTAACGACCAATCTGGCGTTACTCCGGCCGGTAAATTATTTACTTTTAATGCACAGAAAGTAGGGGTGGCTTGGAATTTTTTTTGCACCACAGCATACCTTATATTTTGCCAACCTTCAGTTCCCAGCCTCTGGCAATCCATAGCTTGTTTTATGAAATGCGGATCTGCTCTTGAAAACTTGCCTTCTTTGACCGTAGTAGACGGATGGAAGTCACTCCCGACTGTATTTGACCAGTTTTCGCTGTGCTTCTGCTATTTGTTGCCTAAGTTTTTCTTCTCTATCCGCCCTCGAAGGAGGGGTGTCTTCAGCAAAAGTTTCTTGTGACATGGACGCAATATCGGATTTGCTATCAGGAATAGATTCAAAAGATTGATTCAATTCAGGAGGATTTGTGCCACTGTTGGACTTTTCAGAACTTAAAGATTGGCCTAAGCACTTTAAAGACTCGTTCGTATCCGTTGGTACTTTAAGGAGTTTGTGAAACATTTCCATCTGAGTATTCAGGACAGAGGCCAATAGATGATCTGAACTGCCTTGTTCAACATGAGGTGTGTGCGGCCCACAGCAACGTTTTGAAAAGCTGTTATGATCATCTCTGAGATACTACGTTTTCTTGAAGAGCGATGGACTTGAGCTGTTGTTGTCATTATCTCGTTTTGAGAATTGCGCTGCGAGGAGGTAGATCTTCTTCTTGGTGTTAACTTCACATTGTGGGCTTTGACTGCGTCACTGAAACATTGCGCAGATCTGCCATGAACCTTGTCCATGATTTTGTTTGGAGCGTATATCAAGGCACGACCTAAAGGCCAGCTCAAAAAGGTACGCCGAATCTGGCGGTAACGACGTTCTGAAACTCTTTCAGAGTTTGGTTCAAATGCTTTGATTAGATCCGCAGTTGGAATGGCAGAACGGATTTTGGATTCTATTGCTGGAGTGATTTCATTTCCAAGTAGTAGATCTGTATAAGTGTAGTTGTAAACCTCCCAATCACGCCAATCGCTTGGGAAATTGTCCCCAATCGGGTCCAAAATGGTCATCCAAGCTTGTTCGTTGTCGACGTCCGGTGGTTCAGCAGCGATCTCACCCAGAGTGGCTAGCTCGTCCGTATTATGCAAAGAAGCAATGAGCTTGTCAAGATGACGGTCAAAAGGAGGTGCACTGGGAAGCCTCAGAAATCCAGACGACGTCACCCGAAACGGAGAAACACCGTCGCCTCAAATCGAGACGACACGTCGTCCCAAATTGAGACGACACGTCGCCCCAAATTGAACCGACACGTCGCCCCAAGCTGAGCCGACACGTCGCCCCAAATCGAGCCGACACGTCATCCAAAATCAAGACGACATGTCGCCCAAAATCGAGACGACATGTTGCCCAAAATCAAGACGACACGTCGCCTCAATCAGGACCGTCGAATCAGGGATTGCGACGACGCACAAGACGTCACACAGTTGGGAGTAACATCCCGTCAGATTAAGCGACAATGGCTTAAACTCACGCTGCAAAAAGCTTGCGTCTCGTCGCTGGGCCAAGGGCGCCGAGCGGAATGTGGGTCGAATCATATAGAATGCGATCACACCTTTAACCCATATTCGGGTTTGTGTTTTAACGCCGGGCAAAGGGCGCCGAGCGAAATCCCAAAGTAACTATAAAAGTTATTGCAAATACTTTGTAGTTTTGCGTAGAAAAATCACATTAAACCATTTCTTGTAGAAACGTGTTGTTCGCTTGAGAGTCGAAAGCGTACTGAGGATCCAAGATGGCTCCGGCGCTGCCCAGGAGTTGCCAATAACAAAAGGAAGTGACGTCACAGCGTGCTAGACAGGGACAGAAGATGTTAAAAAGAGACAAGTTGTTCGATATTGAAAGCGTAATCTCAAAGTGGTTCAAGCGAAGGCTCGAACACCTAAATTAAAATCTATCTCTCTGTTTTAAAATAACATGATTGAAAAAGGACAGGTGACTTATACTCTATGGTTTTACACTTTTCCCGCATTATTTGACACATTTCCTCTGACAGATAACGCGTAATATATCATATGAAAATCATAGACTATAATCGAAAACCAAAGACAACGAATCTCATGTCCTTTTTCAATCTTTTTAATCTGAAAGAGACACGTAAACTCAAATTTAGATGGCATCTAGAATCGAGCTCAATAACGTCGTAGTTTCACAGAAGCTTTCTCTTTGTAACTTTTATAAACAATAAACTAACTAGATGCACAATCTCATTAAAAAAGTGTCCGCGGCAAAAATCTGACAATCACGTCAATCGGGGAGAATTTTCATTCAGTATCTATCACCTTGCTCGCTCGCGGCTTTTGACGTGGCACAATGACGAAGTGCTCAGTCAAAATGATAGTATGTGCGAGTGCTATTGATATTGTACCCTTTCTTTGACGCGTTAAGGTCCAAATTTGAATGAATATTTTTATGTTATAAATATAACAATAACTTTTTGGTCGGGGTTTCTTCGTGATTGTGCATCTAGTTTGTTTATTGTTTATCAAAGCTTTGTAAGGTAATTTACCAATGACTAAACTAGATGGAAGATTAAAGGATACCTTGATGTCAGCCCCGGAGAGGTCATCCTTGGACATGATGAGCTCCGACAGGTTGACGTCGTCTGCGAGCGTCATGCGCGACGTGTGTATGGTGAAGATGCGTCGCTTGGTCTTCTCGTCAGGTAACGGGAACTCGATCTTGCGGTCGATACGCCCCGGACGGATCAGAGCAGGGTCTAGAGTCTCTATACGGTTTGTGGCCATGATAACCTAAAATAGAAAAATAAATGTAATACTAAAAAAGGGACTCGAGGGTTACTGTATTGTAATTTAGGCGATGGGCTGACAACCTGTCACTATAGCAATACACTTTTCAATCTAAAATTGCCCTCAATTTTTGTCAGACGTGGCGAAAGCGCCTTTTACGAGGCGTTTATCGCTCTGCCTACCCCGTAAGGGATAAAGGTGTGATTTTATGTATTATGTATGTAAATGTAATACTCTTTCCTAACATTATGATATCTAGCAGTGGTTGCCTGGAAGATACTGCATTATTTAACAGTTTATTGCACACATGATCATACAGAGGACACAAACATAAAAAAACAATAAGGCAGTCAAATTGTACAATTATTATTTTGCTATTTTTACTTATGTATTTCTTGTGCAATAAAGAATATTTGTATATTGTTTCCATATAGTAAGGACGAAATATGTCATGTGGATTACAAAAAGTAATTTAGTGATACCAGTGGTACATAAATTGTATAACTAACTCACTTTCACATCGCCTCTGGAATCGAAACCATCCAGCTGGTTCAGTAGCTCCAACATGGTTCTTTGAATTTCTCGTTCACCTCCAGAATTTGAGTCGTAACTGGAAAGAAAAAAAAAGTAGTTTGTAACCTAAGGTAAGTTAAGCTTCGAAAAAAATGACTTAAAAAATGTTGTCAGTGCCAAAGAGCAACCCGGAAGGCGCGCGTGGTATTAAGGTTTGTGCGACCTGCAATTTTTGAAAAATAATCAATTATATTAATTTATTTTTGATTTTTAAAACCTTACCGTTTTGTTCCTACAGCATCAATCTCGTCTATGAAAACAATAGAAGGCGCGTGCTCTTCGGCTACTCTGAACAATTCACGAACTAATTTCGGCCCATCTCCCTGGAAAAGAAATCATTCCCAAATTTAGTGAAAAATATTATTGTTGTTGTATTTTGAATTACAGTTATTAATATAAGGTCCTGTAGCCCAGACTCCTTACTTTATTATTATTGCACTAATTTTTATATGGCTAAAAAGAATCTCATCATATATTTTTTTAAAGAGATTTCGAAAATATCTATCAGGATGTTAGCTTATAGAATCAAGTCCCGCCAGCAACTGGCTGGTGTGCCACTAAAGTTAATCAGGGTATTTGCTGTAGGGATGTGAAGTTGCAAAGAAAATTAAAAAAGAAACTGTAACCAACCAGATATTTCTGAATGAGCTCGGACCCTACAACACGCAGGAAAGTGGCAGATGTCTGGTTGGCGACGGCCTTAGCCAGGAGAGTTTTGCCGGTGCCGGGTGGTCCGTATAAGATGACACCTTTCGGCGGCTTGATACCCATCTCTTCATAGTATTCTGGGTGAGTCAGTGGCAGCTCTACTGATTCCTGGACAGATATTAAAAACAACACTTAATAATGACTTTCTAATTTGATAATGTAATCAACAGATTCAATTTTGAGATTTGCAAAGAAGCACCACATTTACTGATTCACTCAATCCTTTCACTTTGGGGCAAGTATAGCATTTAGGAAACGTAGTTTGTGATTAAATGTGATTTACAAATTTTAAAAATAGCTGTTCATTAAACTTATCTGTAAGAAACAGTTTTAGAGAGTTCATTTATTATTGGAAAATATGATTTTAAGAATATTACGTAATTCAATCAAATAATTTAATTACCTACATTGTATAAAATTGCAATAAAACTGTAATAATTTTACCTTGATCTCTTGAATCTGTGTGTCCAGTCCACCAATATCAGCGTAGGTTTCCTGTGGAGCCTTCTCCAGCTTCATGACAGACACCATGGGGTCCGTGTCGTCACCCAACACACCCACTACTGCATGCACCTAATGCAGAGACAATTCATTTTAAGTCATGTTTGCTTTAAGATTTACAAATCTTCTGCTAGGAAACAAAATAAAGTTTTTCAATCTTTGCTTTCACCACATCCAAAAGTTGACAATCCCTTCTAGAGCAAAAAGCAGTCAACAAGGACACCTTGATTTAGTTATTTAAGTATGTTTGTAGGACTGATTTTTATTTAAAATAAATCATATTGTATTTTTTGGAATTGTGTTTATGTAAGTATCTTGAAAAATATGAAATTACTATGTTATTATACAATCAGCATATTTTTCTTAAACCTTATTTCTTAATATAGTAATGGAATTTTTCTTCACCTTATGGTTAAGCAGCACAGAGCATCCAGGTTCCAGCTGGTCTTTGTCAACGAAAGACAGGATGCTGACGTAATGCTCACTTCCTACTGAGGTGGACACTATAGCGTGGTTGTCATCTATGATCTCCTCAAGGTTGCCCACTGACATGGGTGTACCTCGGAGGTCATCAACCTACAAACAAGAACAAGAAAAAAACATAAGTAAGCAATAGTATTGTTGGAATCAATGAATTAATCATTCAAATAAAACCTAAACTATAAAACACAACATAGTTAATAATTATTCTTGTTTCATGATTTTGTTAACCAGGCTACCAGATCATTACAATCAATCAACAAAGAATGAGTCCAGCAAACCTTAGATCTCTCTTCCTCAATCTTCTCCTCCTGGGGCTTGAGCCTCTCCTGATTGCGAATGAACTCCTCCTCCATGAGAAGGTAGTCCTTGATTCTTTCTAGCTTCAGCAGCTTGAGCCTACATCTTGTGTGTGGAGTGACTTGCGGCAGCTTCAACGCCGCGTCCGGACCCTTCGCCTTGCGCTTCTTCTTGCCAACCCTGGTAGGAATTGGGGGCTCGTACTTCTTCTTCTTGTCTTTGTCATCTTTCTTGTCTCCACCACTACCTCCGCCCGACTGGTTCTGACCCTAAAATGGAACATTCGAATGGTGAAGAATAACAATGCAGAACGGCATATATGAATGCATAACAAAGTACCAGTATTTGAAGTAAAAAAATAAACTTTAATTACATACCATTTTAATCCTCTATCCTAAAGTATTTCCTAAATAAAACTAGATTTTATTTCACAAAACAGCAAGGATTACAAAGCGAAAATTTTACCACAGATTAAAAATTGAACGGATGAGTGAATGATATCAATGATTTGTCATTTTTGTAGTAGAGGTGTCCCATTACCGGTTTTTAATGTTTTTATCGCGTTTAGATACTTTTTTTTTTTTTTTTTTTTTTTTTTTTTTTATAGCTTATAAATTGTCCCACTGCTGGGCAAAAGCCTCCCCATAAGGAGTTTAGATACTATTAATTTAAAAAAAAAACTTTAGTACGGCGCATATAATTCACAATTAAATATAAATTTCCGGAAAATTATATATTTTTTTCAAAATAATTATGTTACTAACAAAAGATATGGTGAAATATTAGTAAAAATATTCATCTATATTTCTCGTTTTAGTCGTAACAAAACGTTATTTGACGTGTCGCACCATCGTGTACGATTGCTGTCACATATTTCTTGTATTTTTTGTGCTAAATTATCGAAAACGAAAGTAAAAAGAAGTGTCCCTTAGTTTAAATAATAAGTAATAACATAAGATGTCACAAAAGTATATAAAGCATTCCTGTACTCTCCCCGCCTAATATTGTGGTCCAACCAAGTGTTCATTGTTAAATTAGTTTTTACTCGAAGCAGGACCTAGGTATTCAAGATGGTATTAGCAGATTTAGGTCGTAAAATTACGACTGCCTTGCAGTCCCTAAGCAGGGCCACTATTATCAATGAGGAGGTAAGAAAAATATTCTAATATGAAGAAAATGATAGTAGGAATACCTACTACATGTATGGATTGATTCAGTATGCAAATTTCCCGGATTTAAAATTGATGTAACATTTTTCAGGTGTTGAATTCTATGCTGAAACAAATATGCGCGGCATTGTTGGAAGCTGATGTGAACATCAGGCTAGTGAAGAACCTGCGCGAAAATGTCCGCGCTGTCATTGACTTTGATGAGATGGCCGGGGGTCTCAACAAGCGGCGCATGATTCAGTCTGCTGTGTTCAAAGAGCTTGTTAAGGTAAGAATATCTACTATAAAGCACTATTATGAAAACCTTAAAAGATAACAAATGTTTTATTTTATAAATGTATTATACTATTATAAAATTCTCTTGTTTATTACATACTAGCGACTCGCCCCGGCTTCGCACGGAAATCATCAGTGTTTCTCTACTATATTATGCATTTATTATACATATAAACCTTCCTCTTGAATCACTCTATCCATTAAAAGAAACCGCATCAATATCTGTTGCGTAGTTTTAAAGATCTAAGCATACATAGGGATATAGGGACAGAGAAAGCGACTTTGTTTTATACTATGTAGTGATTCTAACTTTATTGATATTTTTTATTACAGCTTGTTGACCCTGGTGTGAAGCCCTACCAGCCAGTGAAAGGAAAGCCCAACATCATCATGTTTGTAGGTCTGCAGGGGTCAGGAAAGACCACAACCTGTACTAAATTGGCTTACCACTATCTCAGGAAGAACTGGAAATCTTGCTTGGTCTGCGCTGACACATTCAGAGCTGGTGCTTACGATCAAGTCAAACAGAATTGTACTAAAGCCAGAATTCCATTTTATGGAAGGTAATTTATTCAGTATTTTTGAAGAATCATATAATATTATACAAACAAATGTTTTGGTGGAAAATCTTTTGATTTTGATGTAATGCTTTGCAAATGATAATAACATTGTATAATTCAGTATACAAGGAATAATAGAGCTTAGAGTTTAGTCTCTAAAATCCCATGAAACTATGGCATTCAATTAAATAAACTCCTTATGTCTATCCAACTTATAGGAATTCTTACCTATTTTCAGTTATACAGAAGTAGATCCTGTGGTGATTGCACAAACTGGTGTGGAGATGTTCAAGAAGGAGGGCTTTGAGATGATCATAGTGGATACCAGTGGTAGACACAAGCAAGAGGAATCCCTCTTTGAAGAGATGTTGGCAGTCGCTAATGCTATTGTAAGTTATATATAGGATAGGACCAGCTTTTTGCACCACAGTATCATGGGTTTTAATATGAGAAGAAGAAGAATGGAGAACAAATTTTTGACATTGGTCCAGTAGTTTTTGAATTTATTTATTACAAAAATACAGATCTTTCCTGTTTATAATATTACCATAGATTCAAGTTTGTACTCCTATATCACCTAGCAAGATGAGTGCTAAGTTTGTGCCTTAAAAAAAAACAGAACTGGCTGAAAGTTTTATATCATCTCTTGACTATGCCTCCACATTATGAGCACAGAGTAACAAATAATACTAACGTACAATTATGAGGGGGAATAGAGATAGAAGAAAATTCCTTCAACACAAAACTAAATAACATTTTATCAGAGTTAGATGGTGTTTATACCAAAACCTTTCTTTTTCTAGAAACCAGACAACATAATTTTCGTGATGGATGCCACAATCGGTCAGGCTTGTGAAGCTCAGGCCAAAGCTTTCAAAGAGAAGGTGGACATTGGATCTGTTATCATCACAAAGTTAGACGGTCATGCCAAAGGAGGTGGTGCGCTATCAGCGTAAGTAGATGAATGATGCATGATAAAGAGATGCAGTTAAGCCAAAGGGCTGTTCGATCAGCAGTATTTTGTAAACACAGCAATTTGTTTATCAAATGCGTTCCAAAGATTTGAACATAAAAAATAATATAGCATATTTGCATGTGAGATTTTTTACCTATTGCAAATAATTAATCTTCCATGCTGGCCTGGGAGCAAGAGCAAAATATAGAATGTTCCAGCTGCATTTCCTGGCATGCTGTTAAAATCAGCTAAGGGATCCAAGGGTTTAAGTATATTGTAATTTAGGTGATGGGCTACAGCAATATACATACAAATCTATCTTAAATAACCCTCAAAACTTTGTCAGACGTGGCGGAACAACTTTTGTTTAGGTCGTTTACGCTCTGCCTACCCCATTACGGACAAAGGCGTGATTATATGTATGTATGTATGTAAATAATTAATTTGTCATTTTTCTTCTCTACAGTGTAGCAGCAACCGAGAGTCCAATCATATTCATAGGAACAGGAGAACACATTGATGACCTAGAGCCATTCAAGACCAAACCCTTCATCAACAAACTACTTGGTATGGGTGACATAGAAGGCTTGCTGGATAAGGTCAATGAACTAAAGCTGGATGACAATGATGAGCTGATTGAGAAACTTAAACATGGTCAATTTACCCTAAGAGCTATGTATGAGCAGTTCCAGAATATTATGAAAATGGGACCTTTTTCACAGATTATGGTAAGCAAACAAAATTAGAACTAGTAAGTCTTAGACAAATAGGTTACATTTACTAATAATTGCGTATTTCTTTACAGGGTATGATCCCAGGTTTCTCCCAAGACTTGATGTCGAAAGGCAGTGAACAAGAATCAATGGCGAAACTGAAGAGACTTATGACCATCATGGACTCCATGAACGAGGGAGAGCTCGACCACCGCGACGGCTCCAAGCTGTTCTCGAAGCAGCCGACGCGCATCACGCGCGTGGCTCAGGGCGCCGGCGTCACAGAACGAGATGTCAAAGATCTCATCGCGCAGTACACGAAATTCGCTGCCGTCGTCAAAAAAATGGGCGGCATCAAGGGATTGTTCAAAGGCGGCGACATCGCTAAGAACGTCAACCAGAACCAAATGGCTAAGCTCAACCAACAGATGGCTAAGATGATGGACCCTCGAATTCTTCAGCAGATGGGCGGCATGTCCGGCCTCAACAATATGATGCGGCAACTGCAACAGGGCTCCAGTGGAATGAACAGCCTTATGGGGGGCAAATGACAGTAGATTTTTTTCATAAGTAAGCCACCGATGTAACACTTGTAATTAAACACCTAATAAATATTGGATGTGGAAGTAATAGATGCCTGTTATTTTGTCGAAAGGACATTTTAGCAACCTTACTCATTTGCACGGGATTTGTTTGCATGGTCGGGCGAACACCTGCGAAGGTGGAAGTTGGAACTTCTGTGGCTGTATAACATTTCAATTCATGCAAGTAAATTAAAAATGAAATTACTGCGTTGCTTTTGTTATTACACTAACGCCATTACTGATTACTAAAACAGTAAAAATATAGTTCACGCGGTAGTGTTGTTCACCCTTTTTAGAATTCTAATGTCACGTGGCTGATGGTCTAGTTGCCGAGCCAAAATAAAAAATCAAACTGTCAGTGTCAGCTGTCAAAACAAATTATGTGTCCAACTCGGTTTATTTGCAATATTTTCTTCTCTTTATTTTAATTTAAATACGAAATTGTTTGCATTTTCGAGTTATGTCCATCGCGTTTACAAGCATTTCTAAGTTTTACCGTAGTTTGAGCATAAGGGTGAGGCATATTTTAAAACATAACCTTAAAATTACTTCAGGCATATTTTATTATTTCTTTTGACTCTATTTTTTTAATGACAGGCATATTGTAGTGTAACTGTTCCAAGTCGCCGTAGAGTTCGATCAAAAATGGATATTGACCTGAAATCTCGCGATGACCCTGTCGTCATCAAGCTGGATTCACAGGAGTTCAAAGCTTTATTTACCCAAGAGGTATTGGACCTCAAACAATTATTCGACAAATACAAATATGAAATAAGAATAGCCGGAGGAGCAGTTAGGTAAGCTAGTAATTTACTGGAATAATAAAAATAACCATTTTTCATTGCACAACCAACTGTTTCTTTTCATCAGCCATTAATTTCGTTCTCTTCTGCTAATTAATTTGCAGAGATCTCTTAATGGGCCAGCAAGCTAAAGACTTGGACTTTGCTACAGTAGCAACCCCTCAACAAATGAAAGAGATGTTCACAACTGAAAACATCAGAATGATCAACATGGCCGGAGAGAAACATGGCACCATTACTCCCAGGATCAATGATAAAGAGAACTTTGAGGTGACCACCTTGAGGGTGGACATGATCACAGATGGGAGACATGCTGAGGTGGAATTTACTACTGATTGGAAACTAGATGCCAATAGAAGAGATCTCACTATTAATTCCATGTTTTTAGGTATGTCACTTATAATAAACATACATACATAGGTCCCAAGCTAGCATGGAAGGCTTATAAAAATGAGCCAATTCTGTAACAAAATAAACATTTAACCAGTTATAATATTTTACAGGCTTTGATGGCTCGGTCTACGATTACTTCTTTGGTTATGAAGATCTAATGAAAAGAAGAATAGCCTTTGTTGGAGATCCAGATGTAAGAATAAAAGAGGACTTCCTAAGAATAATGCGCTACTTCAGATTCTATGGACGTATAGCCGAAAAGCCTGATAACCATGAGAATTCCACACTTGACATCATCAAAAATAATGCTGAAGGTTTGCAAATGGTGTCAGGGGAAAGGATCTGGTCAGAACTTAAGAAGACTCTTCAAGGGAACTTTGCTGGAAGTTTACTAAAAACTATGTTGAGTGTTGGAATTGGACAGTACATAGGTAATTTAGCATTTTATGACTGGTTTCAAAGCATACTGATCTTACAATTATCAATTTTTTATCTAATAAAATCTATATTTCCAGGTCTACCAGCTGAACCTAACATGGATGAATTAGAAAGTTTAATAAAAAGAGCAGAACATCTAAATCTACACCCAATGAACTATCTGGCTGCACTTCTGAAAGATATGGATGAAGTGACACTCCTTCATAACAGACTCAAATTTTCTAGTTATGATAGAGACATGACTTATTTTCTTGTTGAACATAGAGAGGAAAAGGTGTCACCCTCAAGACCTTTGCTGTAAGTAATACTCTACCCTACAATTTAAATTGCATCATCATCTCCCTAGCCTTATCCTGTATCTTACAGGGACGGCTACCTAATCTAGGGGATTGAACGAGGGTACTGGTTTTTACACAGAGCGACTGCCATCTGACCTCCGCAACCCAGAAGGGAAACCAGACCCAATCCTAGATTAGGTCAGAGTTTTCAAGCCGCCAATGCTTAGCATTGGCCTCTGATATGGCTTAACGACTAATATCTACGGTATTAAACAATATTAACCGGGACCAACGGCTTAACGTGACTTCCGAAGCACGGAAAAAGCGCCGAATAAACGTACATATGAAATTCGAAAACCGAAAAACACATTAGTACGTGGTGGGATTTGAACCACGACCTCCCGCTCAGGAGGCAGCGGCCCTATCCACTACACCATCGGGCTCTCAATTTAAAATGCATATTAATATAAAATAAACATAAGTATAATTATTTGTTTTTCAGGCCTTACGAAAAGTTAGTATTGAATACTAAAATAAAACAAAAAGATGCAATAGAATATGTGCGCGAAGTTCTGAAATACAAAGGGGACGAAACACTATTAGAACAATACAACAAATGGGAAGTACCAAGATTCCCTGTTAATGGGAAAATTCTAAAGGACAATGGAGTGCCCCCGGGGAAAACATATGGGCCAATCATCACAAAGTTAAAAGACACCTGGATTGACAATGAATACAAACAATCTGCAGATGATTTAGTAAAGCTTATACCTGGAATTATTGAGGAGAATGAGAAAAATAAATAACATGCAAAAACAATTGTGTATTCGTTAAATTATCCTTATAAAATATTTAAAATAACATGCAGAATCTCTGGTAATTATTATAATTATTTTTTATAATACTATAATTATAATAAATTAATAATTTACACCTTTAGGTGGAGTGTAAGGTTCATATCTATTACACCCATCGTCATCATCTTTATGATCCAAGAAACAGCGTTTGCAAAACAGATATCGACATCCCAAACAACGCATTTTCGCATCCTCATTGCAAATCTCGCAAAATGGCAATTCATCATTTGTAGGTGATGGCAAGTCATCTTCATCATCTAGCACAACTGTTGCCTTTGCCTGAAAAATAAAGAAACCATTCAATAGATTATGATTGATAGACCATTGCTGATAGCTTTAGCCTTCCATGCTGGACTGGGAGTGAGAGAAAAACATAGAATGTGCCAGTTGCATTTCCTCCCGAGCATGCTGTAAAAACCAGTTAAGGGATCTGAGGGTTTCAGTATATTGTAATTTAGGCGATGGGCTGACAACCTGTCACTACAGCAATATACGTACAAATCTTTCTTGAATGGCCCTCAAGACTTTGTCAGACGCGGCGGAACAGCCTTTGTTGAGGTCGTTTACGCTCTGCCTACCCCATTAGGGATAAAGGCGTGATTATATGTATATATGTATGTTAAAGCGGATAAGATGAATGATTCATTCAAATACCTTTTCAATGATTTTCTCGACAGTTTCCTCTTCATCTTCAGATTCCACTTCCACTGGCTTTGAACTCCTCGCAGTGATACCAGCATCTGTGCCTTTCAACTTCCCTAATCTGGACTCCATATCACTGACAAGTCCATCAAATTCATCCTTATATTTAGCGTCTACATTGACTTGTTCCAAGTATTGCTTCATCAAGTCATCGGCTTGCTCTTGCTCTGAACGTATGTCCGGTTTTATTACTACCGGCTGAAATAGTATTGAACAATAAGTTGGCTATTTAGATACTTTTTATTGTTAGGTCTTTTGCGAATCTAAAATAAATAAAATTTATTTACATGATGAGTAGAATTAGTAATTAAAGTTTTTACTGACCAACCAAACCATCTGATGGTGAGGTATCTTTAATAAAAAGAATAAATTAACTTTTGCATCGTACCTGGCTTTGTAGAGTGCTGACTGGAGTCCCTCTTAACTTGGCTAGCCTTTCTAGCAAATCAGCATCAGATGTCTTTGGTGTTTCACCTTTAATTTTCTGCAATTTCTGAGCTATTTCCTCTTCAGCTGAAAGCTTTTTCGCCTTGTCTTCTTTTAGTTTGAGTAACCTTTGGGCTATTTCTTCATCTGTTTTACTCAAAGTTTTACTTGTAGAGGGTAGTGTAGAGGCATTAGGATTATCTACAGAATCACTTTTTACTACCCCTACTCTCCTGCAATATAAATAATTTTAAATTGAATGGAGATAAGTAATTTATGGTGAGGACATCACATAGTAAAAAACAAGGTCCTATGCATAAATCATTAATACTATGCAACAGATTTTGATGCGGTTTCTTGGATAGAGTGATTCAAGAGGAAGGATGTGTAATACATGCATAATATAGTAGAGAAACACTGATAATTTCCGTGCGAAGCCGGGGCCGGGTCGCTAGTAATTTCATAAAATAAACTCACTTGTAATAGGCATCAGGTGGCTCAACCACTGTTTTCTTTTCTGAATTAGTTGACCGCTGACATTTTGAACATACCTAAAACAACATAACATTTATACACATTGTGGTTTACATTTTATCATAGCTTAAGGTTGCTTGATTAGTCAGTTGGATATCATTGGTTATTGGAGTAAGTTAAGTGCTTATTTCATTTGTTTTATTTAATTACCTTTGCCTCAGCATTTAGTTTTGGAACAAACACTTTGTGGTCCAGACATTTAGAGCAGTAACTAAATCCACAGCTTGGACATCCTTTCTGAAATTAGAAGAAAATAGTAGTAACTTATACATTTTATTACAAGTACACTCTTACAGAGGTAGATGACCATAGTTTTATTCTTACCTCTTTCCTTAATAATGTGAAGGGTTTTGCACAAGTGTTACAAGACATTATCAAATTAGAAATACATATATTTTCCAAGGTACAATAAAAATTATCAGTTTATCAACAAATTCTATTCTGTGAATTTGTGAATCCTGGTGTGAATCACAAAAAATATCTCTATTTTTTATTTTAATCCTTAGAAACTTAAAAATAAGGTTGATATTAGTGTGAAAATGCTAAATTAATCTGTCAAACAAATCAGATTTTTTAAAGTATGCCTTGGAATCTAGAGTATTTTGTCTTGCTAGAAAAACATTTTCTTCTCTTAAAATGGCTTTTCTTCTTTCATATTGTTTGAATGCCAGTTGGTGTGATGATTAACTTGATTGTTAAGTTTGGTAAATCTGGTGCAAATATAACATGCAGTTCTCGGACAAATATACTTTGACCTTCACTTGTTTTCTTAGTACTGCTTCTGGAGGGAAAATTCTTTAAGTTACATGTGGTATTTGTCTTCTTCAACCACAATCTAGTAGAAATCATGTTAGACCATGCTAGGCCTAAAGACGGCAACACATTATCAGTCCCATCAAAAGCTGCCGTTACTTGATTTATGCAGAGCACTGCTAGGTTATGTTTCTGAGCTAGGTTTAATAATATAATTGCAATTTCTCTTAGTTCTTCTGCTCTTTGCACATAATTTGTGTATTCACATCGAAATGGAGCCGTTATTGAGTCTATAACAATTAATGGTGGATTACTCTTCTCAAGTAATTTCGGTAAACGGACTCTTAAACAAGTCAGTAGATCATTAGCTTCAGTTATATGCTCTACAAAAATGTTTTTACCGTATTCATTAGCTGGATTGTAGTCTGCTAAGCCTTGTTTTATCTGATCAAACCTTTTTACAGGAAATAAATCTTCTGTGCAAATGAACACTGTGCCTCTTGACCAGTTATGAACTGCAGCTTGTAGACATATTTGTGTTTTCCCTGAGCCACTTTCACCATATACTTCAGACACAGTTCCTGGCCTAAAACCTCCTCTTAATGCTAGATCAATTCCCTCACATCCTGTACTTATATTTACTGGCGCATTTTTCAGCAGTTTATCACAAGTGATAACTTGAGGACATATATCATCAGCGATCAACTTCTTTAACAAAAATATATCATCAGTGCGAAGGTTCGTCAGTTTTTTGATGTCCCACACGGAAAGTGTGATAATTTGCTTGTGAGTGGAAATACCTGCTCTATCTACCACTTCATAAATTTTTGGTGGTAATACATTTCTTAAATCCATTTATATTCATTGCACTAAACAGAAGCTTTTTGATTCGAAAATAAGTGCAAAATATTGTAGTGAGACGAGTACAAAACGATTTTCGCGCCTAAATAAGTAAATGTCAATGTCAAATTGCTTTTTAAGTATTTTTGCTCATGCATGAGTGTGGTCAATGGAAATGGAACATAGTCTATACATATAATAAATCTCTAGGAGGGTCGTGTCTAAACATTGAATATCTTTACAAAAAAATAATTACGGCAGGCATAATTAACGATATAAAGATCAAAAAGATCTTTTTTCGGTTTTTTGTCTGTCTGTCTGTATGTTACCACATCACACCAACACTACTGAACCGATTTTGATGGGATTTTTATTGTTTGACTGAGAATTACTTAAACTCAAAGTTACGAAACAAATAATCACGCCACCTGACCTGACTAAAAACGCTTCTTCGCGCCTAGGAGTGGGATCTGCTAGCTCGAATAATTGATTAAATATAATAACAAATACTATTTTTGCAAAATCCTAAATCATTGATTCAGAAAAGCCCCTTATGGAAATCCCTTTCTAATTTTTACATTTCCCGCGCAAGCAAATTTAGTTTTGTTTTTTAAATAATTTTGGCATGGCAACAAGACAACGCAAAATAAACATACGTTCAAAAACTCACGGATGCATCACAGCAGCAATGCACATTATGGCAGACAATAAAAATAATGTAATGAACTGTCAAAATGTCAAACACGAAAACACCAAGTAAATGCTGTTTTTACGCAAATTAGATTGATCATTCTACTCGTAGACAGTGAAAAATAATCCTACTATCTTGTTTAACCAATACTTATAAGTGGTCAACAAAGGTCAACAGTTTTTCATTGAACATTTAACTGTTAGCGATGTCGTTGACGAGAAGTTTGTATCGAGCGGGTTCTCTTGCGATACACTTTCACCCCGCCGCGGCGAGGTCGTCGGGCCAATGCGCGCGAGCCTCGATCAATGCGAGCCCAGCCGCCGGATTCGCCACCACTCCCTCCACGAACGCTGCTACGCTAAAGAGGAAAATGGTAAGCTCGTGTTTTCCTTGTTTATAGAATCAACAAATGGAATGATTTACCTTTTAAACTTACTGTACGCCTTAATGAGACAATACTGGTTTGATTTTATAATATCTTACATGAAGACTTAATCTGATATTTTTATTATTATCAACTGTATTGTATTGACTAACTGACCTAATATTAAGTTACAAAATAAGTTATTGCACTAAACTTGAATGATAAGCGTTTAAAACTTACATCATTATTGTAAACTGGAGTGATATAGTTACTTTCACTAATGAACTTGCTTTAGCTCAAGGCTAAGGTGTCTTGTTAACTTTAAAACTATTTCAAATTAATTTGTAAAGTAATTTGAGAAGTTTATTTTAAAATTGACTGTGCTAGCATCCTATTGATTTGTCTACATAACCAGCCTGCACCCAGTACCGGTTAGAAAGGCAATAAATAAGCATTAATACCTCTTTTGTCCATTTTAGGCTGACAAACTGTCTTCTGAAGAACGCACCTCCCTCCTCCAGCCTCTATTAAATGCTGGCTGGAAAGTGCAGAGCAACCGAGATGCCATTGAGAAGGAGTTTCAGTTCAAGGACTTCAACGAGGCATTTGGCTTCATGAGCCGAGTGGCCTTGTTAGCTGAGAAGATGGATCATCATCCCGAGTGGTTCAATGTCTATAACAAGCTTCAGGTAAGAAAAATCACTTACGAAACTTCATTTTACACAAATGAATCAAGAATTTCAAATGAGTGTGTCTCATAAAAGTCTCACACAGTAATTTTCATATCTATCAGCCCTTATAATAGTGTTTCTTTTATTAAATAAGCACAGTTATTGTTCAAATTAAAGGACCAGTATTGCTTTTTACTCTACAATTTATTCATTAAAATTATATACAGAACTAAGTTAACTATGGCGTTACTATATATATGTATGTATGTATGTTAACTATTGAGATAACCTGTTGTAACATATTTTTTTTGAGTTATCCTTATCATGTTGGAAGCTTGTTTATTTAATACTTACAGATTGTTAGTGAAATGGTAAAAAAAACATAACAAAGTAATTTTATTACTATAACAAATGATAATAGCTTGATGTTTTTTTGTTGCAGGTAACATTATCTTCTCATGACGTAAACGGCCTCAGCAAAAGAGATATCAAAATGGCAACTTATATGGATAAAAACTTCAAATAAATTGGGAACAATATGAGACAATAATTTTTGTATAAGTTGTGATAATAGTGTATTTATTTTATAGTATGTTTGTTTGAATTCTGGAAGTATTCTATATAAAAATTTAATTAATGTTGCTCATATCTATCTGTTATTCTTTTTAGTAATAAAACACATGTAGTTTAGTTTTTAGTAGTATTTTATTTAGCTAGTAGAAGATGGTTTTATATATTTTAAAATTTTAGTTTTAAAAGTTGAACATACAATATGATTTTTTAATGAATACACACATCCTTGTAGGCATAGCACGGACAAACTCTCTTGTCATTAAAAGGTTCGTTTTCGAATAGAGAATCGCACCTATACGCACGTTCTATCATTCTCTTCAGCTCCAAAGCGTGCTCCAGATTATTAGCTACGCAGACTAGTTCGATCTGGGAAGCAAAAAAATAATATATTTAAAGCAATAACACATCTGTTTTCGTGTTTCTGAAGGCACGTTGGTTAGTCTCGGTCGGACTAAAGTTGCGACTAGCATACATGATTAGGAATAAAATTATCATTATATAATAGTTTCACACGCACACACAATCACGTTTATCCCTAATGAGGTAGGCAGAGCGTAAACAACCTAAACTAAAGTCGTTCGCCACGCCTGACAAAGTTTTGAGGGTTATTTAAGATAGATTTGCAGGTATAGTGCTGTAGTGACAGGTTGTCAGCCCATGGTCTAAATTGCAATATACAGAAACCCTCGAACCCCTTAGCTGGTTTTTACAGCATGCCCGGGAGGAAATGCAGCTGGCACATTCTATATTTTTCTCTCGCTCCCAGTCCAGCATGGAAGTAATGTGTTGTATACATTACGTGGTTTAAAGGAACGCAGTAGTTTTTTTACACCCTGTATATACGGGTTGTAAGGGACAGCGTCCCGTAAACAGATAGGGGTTTGCAACAGTAACTAATTTGTATCATTTTCTATCATTAGAGAGCAGAATGGGACGGAAAACAATTTTAGTCAACGGCGGTTAAATATCGTATATCGATTAATTTCAAACCTCAAGTCGGTACGAATCATTTTGAATCCAGCGGTGGGTTTGGAATTGTCGCAGAATATTGTATCCGCCATATTGTAACAGCCGAAATAACTGCATTTGAGCTTTCGTGTTATCTAATATGTTTACCTGGAAACAATACATTTAGGTATCATACTTGCATACATACATACATACATAAAATCACGCCTTTATCCCTTACGGGGTAGGCAGAGTGTAAAACGCCTCGTAACAGGCGCTTTCGCCACGTCTGACAAAAATTGAGGGCAAATTTTAGATTGTAATGATTTGTATTGCTGTAGTGACAGGTTGTCAGCCCATCGCCTAAATTAAAATACACTGTAACCCTCGAATCCCTTTTGCTGACTTCTACAGCATGCCCGGGAGGAAGGGCAGTTGGAACATTCTATGTTTTTCCATCTCTCCCAGTCCAGCATGGAAGAAAAAAAGGTATCATACTTTACGGGGTGTAAGGGACAGCGTCCCGCAAACTGATAGGGGTTGCTCAGTCAACGACACTGAACAACTTCCACCAGGAAATTCTTTCAGGAAGTGAAAATAAAATTTGATTTTCCTCACAAAATGTTCACCTCGATCAAACAATTTGTATGGAAAAGCTAAATTTATTTTTCTCTGTCAGTTATAATTTCCTGGTGAACGTTGTTCAGTTTTGTTGACTGAGCAAGCCCTATCAGTTTGCGAGACGCGGACACCTGGTATATTCTATAATTCTGTACTTCTGTTTGTTCCTACTTCTCAACAGAATTTTACCCGATTTGTGTATGCCTGTATTTTTATAATAAATTGGACAGATCGAGATAAACCTTGGCACATATGGTACATAGGTCCAGGAGCAGTATTCCTAAATCACTCGGATCTAATTCGCATACGAAAGTAGTCTAACATTCTTGCTGGACTGGGAGCGAGAGAAAAACATAGAATGTGCCAGCTGCATTTCCTCCCGGGCATGCTGTAATAACCAGCTAAGGGAACCGAGGGTTTCTGTATATTGAAATTTAGGCGATGGGCTGACAACCTGTACATACATACATACATACATACATATAATCACGCCTTTATCCCTAATGGGGTAGGCAGAGCGTAAACGACCAAAACAAAAGTCATTCCGCCACGTCTGACAAAGTTTTGAGGGTTATTTTAGATAGATTTGAAGGTATATTGCTGTAGTGACAGGTTGTCAGCCCATCGCCCACATTGCAATATACTGAAACCCTCGGATCCCTTAGCTGAATTTTACAGCATGCCCGGGAGGAAATGTAGCTGGAACATTCTAAGTTTTTCTCTCGCTCCCAGGCCAGCATGGAAGGAACAACCTGTCACTTTAGCAATATTTTTTTTAGGTCGTTTACGCTCTGCCTACCCTATTAGGGATAAAGGCGTGATTATATGTAAGTCTAACATTCGCATGGCAAGTTGTATGAAAATCGTATGCAAAAGTTACTCTTTGGCATGCGCATTGGAGTTAGAGTGATTCAAAAATACGGCCCCTGGCCCTGGATAGAGAGAGGCTGTTTTTACCGCGGAAAGTACATCGTTGCCACGGGAAAACGTGTAGAAGCGAGTGAAACCGATATGACTTATTTGAATCTTCGTTCGATATGTCTGTATAAACCTTTATTCTCATTTCGTCTCGAGTAGTAACTACGTTATACTTCTTAGCGAGTGGATTCTCGAGTCGAACAACCCGATGAACCCTGGTGTCAGAGATTTCAAACCGCCTACTAGGCTACTGACATGGTTTGAGTAACGACCACAATCAAAGACAGCGACCGGGACCGACGGCTTGACGTGCTCTCCGAAGCGGCACGGCACTTTTGCTTTTCGGACAATCAGGTGATTCAGCCTGCACTGTCCTAACCAAACTGGGAAAAACCTCACAAAGTGATAAATTAGTGTTAATTTTTTGTTGATACGTGTGTATCAACTTTGTGTTTCCCCCTGAGAATCGAACCCAGGACCTAAAGATGGTAAGCCAATGGCTCTGACTACTAGACTATGGAGGCAGTTTATACTGATTTTACGATACCAGAAAAACACTATATATGTACAATTCTTGTGAAGACAATACTTGTCTATTGTTTGTGAAACAATGGTTGGATATCATACCCTGAACTTGACCAGGCGGCCTTCCGTCGACAGCCCTCTCTCCAAGCATCGCGTGTAAACGAGGGGGTTTACTGTTCCTCCACTTATTATTGCCACGACACTGGAAATATAGGGTTGTTAGTTCTTCCATCTTCTTATATCGTGTTGATGAAAATTCCATTCGGTAGTGGCCCGCCACGCAACACCAATGCGCAATTTATTTTGGTTCTCCCAACGCTCTCTGTTTCTGTCTTAGATCTCTCTACCTCAGATGGCAGGATATATAATATGTACTGAGGACTCGGCTATTTACCCTGCCCATCAATCCGATGACCAATGTTTAGGATCGTGTTTCTGCTAATCAGGTGATCATAATTACCATACATAATATTCACTGCATCGTTATACCTTTTCTATCTTTTTTATATGCACTGGTTTCTTTTAGAACGTAACTAAAAGAAAAAAAATGCTTACTGTTTCAATTTGAGCTCGGGCACAAGATTCCCAAGTATGGCGGCCAGTGAACAGGCGCCGGCACCTTCCACCACCACTCTTTGTATCTCAAACATGTGCAGCACCGCACGAGATATCCACTCTTCTTTCACCATCAACTGTCAAAAAGCACAGGAACCCTTGTTAAATAGTGGTATGAATACCAAAGCCTTCTATTTTGTGTGGATTGTCGCGTCGCGTCGTGGCGACCATGAACGCGATAAATCCTGGTGTCACGAGTACTTTCAAACACAGCAGCCGGGACAGCGCTGCTGGGCTAACTTGCCCTCCATAGCACGGAATCATCTTGCTTGTTAGACATTCAAATGATCAGCCTGCAGTAGTAGTATCCTAATCAAACTTAGAACGATCCCACCAAGGCAGAACTTAACAAAAAGAACTTTAAATCCTATAACGATAATCATCATATAAAAGACATAAACGCGTGCTATTAATATATAAAAACTGCCTCCGTGGTCTAGTGGTCTGAGCCATGGGCTTGCGACCCGGAGGTCCCGGTACGGGTTCCATTCCCGGCGGGGAACAATGACTTGTGTTGTTGTTTCTAGCTTGGTTGCAGGTTGATGACCTGATTGTCCGAAAAGTAAGGTGATCCATGCTGTCGGATGGGCATGTAAATAGTCCGTCCTGCGCCTGATTTCTCTTTGGTCGTGTCAGCCTATCTGTCTGTCCCATTAAAATTTTAAAGGAATAGAGAGTACATTTGTGTGTTGGGTAAATACTTGGGCACTAAAAACTAGTCCCGAGCGAGAGATGGTGATCTCTGAGAGATTGGTCGCCATCACCAAAAAATCGGTTGGGAGCATATAAAAAAGTATTGTAATAAATCTTTGTTGGTCATACAAAAGACTTAAACGCGTTCTTTTTCAAAAGCGTTTGCGCTGCTGGTCATACAAAGGATCGGTCAGTACCGGTTGCAGGATTAATTCATCATGTCGGTTATCATCTGGGTCGAAAATGCTTACCATTTTATCCAGAAATGGTTTCACGTTGGAGTAAGAATTGGTTCCAAGTGCGGTTACGTCGAGATGGTCGGCCATAGTCGGTTTATTTTCAATCGCCATTTGACTTTCATTTCCACTTTCCAACGTCTTGTAGAAAAGCGGTGTTGCTTCTGGTTGGACTCCCTACAAAAGTAACAGCAAAGTACAATATTAAAGAAAGAAAATAATAAATTAGTTTCTGGCAGGACTCGAGCCTGCGTCTCTGGAATGCCGGTCCATCACTCGAGTCATCTCTTTATCACAAGTCCTGCCAGAAACGAATTTATTATTTTCTTTCTTTCTTTATGAAATAAAAATGGCATTGTGAGTGCTAAAAATCCTCAAAATAGCCAAGTACTAGTTAAATTTGTGATCCATGTTTTGAAAAAAGACTGATTTTGAATTCTAAATTCGTGGGCCGAGAGTTTAGGTACTACTGGAAAAACCTGTCTTCGAATTCGTTTTCAGGAAAGTGGTATCATGAAGCAAAAGGTTTGCAGTCAGCTTTATCGGTCAGCCAGCGGAACAGAACCGAAAAAATACTTTATCCGTTGAAAATAGTATCTATATTAAGTTATTGAAATTATACTTTTATATTGATTCTTCTCTTCTTAGCGAGTGGATTCTCGAGTCAAACGACTCGATGAACCCTTGTGTTGGAGTTTTTCGAACCGCCTAGTAGCACAGCTATTAGGCCTCTCACATGGTTTGAGTAACGACCACTATCATAGCCAGCAACCGGGACCGACGGCTTAACGTACCCTCCGAAGTACGGAATCCTTTTTTTCTCTTCGGACAATCAGATGATTCAGCCTGCAATGTCCCAACCAAACTGGGGAAAACCTCACAAAGCGATAAATTGACAAATATCAACTTTGTGTTCCCTGGGAATCGAACCCAGGACCTCCAGATCGTGAGTTCATGGCTCTGACCACTAGACCACGGAGGCAGTTAATTGACGTCAAGTATTGAATGTGATATGGATTGTTTTCCTATTGGTCTGCATTAGCCAATGTTGAAAACTAACATAGACAAGGCAATCGGGCTTATCATGCTTGACGACGGTGGAGACGGCAGCGGCTAACCCGCCCGTGCCTACAGGAACTAAGATGGCGTCCACTAGGGGCATCTCCTGCAATATTTCCAGCGCGATGGTGCCGTAGCCAGTCAGCACATGAGGATGGTCTCGCCTATGGAAATAATATTGGAATCAGGATAATCGTTTGTAATACATACATACATATAATCACGCCTTTATCCCTAATGGGGTAGGCAGAGCGTAAACGACCTAAACAAATGCCGTTCCGCCACGTCTGACAAGGTATTAAGGGCCATTCAAGAAAGATTGGTACGTATATTGCTGTAGTGACAGGTTGTCATCCCATCGCCTAAATTACAATATACTGAAACCCTCAGTTCCCTTAGCTGGTTTTTACAGCATGCTCGGGAGGAAATGCAGCTGGCACATTCTATGTTTTTCTCTCATTCCCAGTCCAGCATGAAAGATCGTTTGTAATCTATTTCAGAAATAATGGGGCGGCTTCGTTGGCATTCCACCGGAATTTACCATGGAAAGCCCAATTTGCTCGCAACTCCTCCCGCTCGCACCAATCTGGGTGCTTAATTCTATCATTCAGGAGAATCCACAATTGGATATTTACACGTGTTCGTTGACGGAATTTACAAAAGCAACCGTGTCGTATTTTTGTAAATTATAATTTGATTGCGTATATACTGGGGCATGCCTGTAATGACTATATATTTGTTGAAATAAATAAATAATAAATACCAGGCCACTCAGAAAGTATTGCGATAAATAGTTTTTATATATGGCAGACTGGCCGGTAAGAATCTTTTTTGAAAATATGATTACTTGTAAGTAAAAATATGTGTGTTCCATTTTCAAAATTTCCCTCCACATTTTTTGCGAGCCAATTCAAAGTATCGTGTCTTACTGAAAAATGGATCTGCGCCGGGAACATTTTAAAGCTATGATTTTTTACGATTTCAAGTGTCGCCTGAAATCAGATGAATCGTTCGATAGACTTCAAATGGCATTTATGGATGAAAGCCCTTCCACGGCAACCGTGTATCGTTGGTATAACGAATTTAGGCGCGGTCGACCAACCTTGGGGGATGAAGAAAGAAGCGGTCGCCCTTTGACGGCTATTACGGAAGAAAACGTGCTAGCAGTGAAAAAATTAATCCAAGATAATAGGCGAATTACATATCAGGAGATTCAGCACATATTAAAGATTGGATCGGGAAGCGTTCACGAGATTCTACATAGGCATCTTCGCGTGAGGAGGATAGTATCGCACTGGGTGCCGCACTACCTCACCGACGCTCAGAAGCAGGCCCGGGTGGAATGGTGGCGTGATATGCTAAACAAATTTGAAGCAGGCTCGTCTCGGCGTGTTTACGACATCGTAATAGGTGATGAGTCCTGGATTTATCAATACGATCCAGAAACCAAGCGCCAGTCGACAGTTTGGGTGATTCAAAATGAACCAACGCCTACCAAAGTGAAGCGATCTCGAAGCGGGGGGAAGATTTTGATCGCCAGCTTTTTTAATTTGACTGGCCACTTGGCCTCAATTCCCTTACGAGATCAAAGAAGCATTAACGCCGAATGGTATACTACCAAATGTTTACCAGAAGTTTTTTTCTGTTGTGAGCAACAAGCGACCAAACACAGGGCTCCGCGGACTACTGCTCCACCACGACAATGCGCCTGCACACACCGCGCTCAAAACGAGGGACTTCCTGGACAGCACACCAGTCAAACTCCTGGGTCACCCTCCTTACAGCCCTGATCTAGCACCGTGTGACTTCTTTTTATTTCCAAAAATAAAAAATCAGCTCAAGGGTATACAATTTTCGTCGCCGGAAGATGCGTTGGCTGCGTTCGAGCAGGCTGTAAACGAGGTGTCTACGGCGGACTGGAAAAAGTGTTTTGAAAACTGGTTCAGACGCATGAATCTTTGTAAAGAGGCTGGTGGAGAGTACTTTGAAAAGATTTAATAAAAATATATGTACCTGTAGGACAATTTTTTTTAGTGTCGCAAAACTTTCTGAGTGTCCCACGTATTCGTTATATCCGTGGATGATTTCTTGATATTCTTCAAGCGTATCATATGGCGTTATGACGATGTGATAGTACAAGTTACGAATGAAATGAGTAAGTAATTAAGGGGAAAAAATCTTCTAGTCATCATCATCTCCCTAACCTTATCCCGTATATCACAGGGTCAGTTACTTAATCTAGGGGATTGAACGAGGGAACTAGTTTTTACACAGAGCGACTGCCATCTGACCTCCGCAATACCAGAAGGGAAACCAGACCCAAGATTAGATCAGAGTTTTCAAGCCGCCAATGCTTAGCACTAGCCTCTGACATGGCATAACGACTAATATCTAAGGTATTAAAAAATATTAACCGGGACCAACGGCTTAACGTGCCTTCCGAAGCACGGTAAAAGCACCGAATAAACGTACATATAAAATTCGTAAACCGAAAAACACATTTGTACGTGGTTCCCACCACGAACCTTCGAACTACCGAACGACCTCTCCGCTCAGGAGGCAGCGGCCCTATCCACTACACCATCGGACTCTCGGGGAAAAAATCTTCTAGTATTCCTATGAATTAATTGCCGTAATATTAGAAACGTAATGCAATTACTAACCCGTTTATATAAGTAAGTCCTCTATCTCTAGCGAGCCCACGAGCGTATCTCATAGTGTCATGTAAGGTGTTGCCTTGGACGAACACTTTTGCACCAAGGGCATGGCACTTCTGCAAGTGAGACGCCGGCACTGTGATTGGCATCACCACTAAAACTGGTATGTTCAGCTTGGAGCCATAGTAGCTGGTCGCGATACCCTCATTTCCTAAAGATGCGACCACAACTCCAATTTTCTTTTTATCCAAGGGCAACCTGAGTAGGGCGTATAAGATGCCTCGTTCCTTGAAACTGTAAAATGACATTTAAACATTATGTAATGGTTTTCTAGCCTGATGGAAACAACAACTTTAGGGCGGTTTTGCACTGCTCCGTAATCGGTTTGTATCCGTGAAAATTCCATATAAAACAGACATGGATGGGTCGACAAGCTGTCATACATTTACTAGGAAGGCCAAATCGGATACGAACCGAATACGAAGCAGTGCGAAAACGCCCTTACAGTTTCAGTTTTTACCTCCCGGTTTTTTGTAGAGATTCAAGTTTGTACGACAAATGGATACCCAACTTCCTAGCACGATGCGATTCCTGAAAATAATTTCGTACGTTGATTTTTGATGTTATTCTTTTTAAGTTAAGATTTTTTTATAACTTATATTTTGTAGTAGTTAATAGTTTATTTAATTACCAATAGAGGTACTTGCACTATGTATTCGTTTATTTCTCTTGCTGCTTCTATTACATCCTCGTACTTGATTGTTATGGGATTATTAGCATCGCAAAACTCATCGTAATCTTCCTGAAAAACGGAAATTAACATGTGGATTTACTTTTCTCATATAAGTCTGGATCGGTGAAAGAAAATTTATAATGGAGTGCTTAATGAACTTACAAACTTTCGAGTCATTATTTACGTATACAAACTTTCGAGTCAATATTTGTGTAGAATTTGCGGTTTCGGAAATAAAGATTTGTGACCGACCCTTCACGTAAAATTTTTAATGATTTTGTTGATTTTTTATAAAATTTTGCTCTACATTTGACAAATATCAGAAAAGCACGGAAAAGTGTAAATATGACATTGATGGATGGAACCACAGAATACTAATTCCATGGAGTAATATAAAAAAGCTTGTGAAACCAGTCCAGTGATGGTCCAATGGGACGGATTGATTAGGAGCTCTAATACCAAGACCATATAAGTGGGACATCTTATACAACTAAGGGGGGAATTGGGGGGATAGAATGAAAAAAGAATCAGTCAAGTTATTAATTCCTACCATTGATTCTATCACAGAATGCTGCTGTCTTCTTGCGTTGCCATGGTTACGTTAATTCTTGTACCAACCTACTACGTGTACATGATGATAAGATAACCAGCCGCCTAGCAACACAGTTTTTGGCGCTAAAATTATAAATAACAAACTAACAACAAAAATAAATTGCTGTGAATAGCCTACTAACTTACTAAACTCTGCATAAATACTCTACGCAAGATGACACCCTCACCGAAGGAACGATGGAATTGTGGTACTTGTACACGCGTTATCACAAGAAAATCTCATTTATCATGTGCTTTGTGTGAGCTTCACTTTCATTTAGCATGCGTCAAATATGACAAGTTATATACGACTATGAATCAAGAGAGTAAAGCGAAGTGGAAATGTCCTTCCTGTCGCCAAAAGAAGACCGATGATATTGACCCCTTCTTAAACGTCTCACTGACAGAAGAAAGTTCTCGACAAGACTCGAATACTTCAAATGATTGTCCTGGTCTGGGAGGCGAAGCTATCGAAATAACGGCTGATTTAAAGAAATACATTGCCGACCAGATGGCAATATTCACGCAAAATCTTATTGCTAAAATTGATACAATTGCTACCTCGATTAATACCTTCAACAACCGCTTGAACGAAATCGAAAACAGAATAGTAGCACTAGAACAGCGTCTCGAAAATAATTATCAACCTGCCGCCGCCTTAGTTACTGAAGCCAGCGATACTAAGATCAGTGACCTCGCTGCTACTGTCGATCGTCTGACACGTGATCTAAACGATAGAGAACAAGAACTCCTCCTTAATGAAGTCGAAATATCTGGGATACCCGAAGCAAATGGAGAGAATCCGGTTCACATCGCTACGCTGGTCAGTAGTAAACTTGGTGTAAAGATCGAGGATCGCGACTTAGTCAGTGTGGTTCGCGTCGGCATGCGTCGGGACTACGCGGGCGTCGTCGCCGGCACCGCGCCCGCGAGGACTCGAGATGCGGAGGTCACGGCGGGTTCGCGCCTGCTTGTGGTCCGCCTGCAACGACGCGCTCAGCGAGACGAGCTACTGCGCGCCGCACGCGTACGCCGCAATATTGATACTGCCGGACTCGATATACCTGGCCCTATTACTCGAGTATACATCAACGAACGTCTTACTAAGTCTAATAGGCAGTTGTTTAGACGTGTTCGAGAGGAGAAGTACAGACTTAACTGGAAGTTTGCCTGGACTAAAAATGGGTCTATCCTTGTACGTCGAGATCACGAGTCACCGGTATTGCGTATTCGTACAGAAGCCGATATCATTAAGGTTTTTTGTCCTAATTAAGTTAGTGGTAACTAATTTCTACCTCTTAGTTTTTTTACTATTAAGTGTTCATAAGGCATTTTTAATCGTTTTGTTAGAATATTACTTTCTATTTCGTTATATCAACTATATTATACTATATCTATCACTATCTCAATACATAATATTTAGTATTTATTTTAATCGCTACAAAAAACAGTTAATATATTATTTTTATGTAAGATACGTCTCTTCAAATATATATTTATTCAAATTTGAGTGGCGGCATGTAACATTGCTTACACTATTGCTCATGCACGGTAAATACTGCCTAATTCTTCATAATTATGTTTTGCGATTCCTTAAAAGTAAAAATTTATCGATTGGGTTACTTAATCCTGGTTCTCTTGGCACCCACCACGACGAGTTTTTAGTGGCTATGTCACGCTACCAAGTCGATATTATGGCCATTAATGAGACCTGGCTTAGCACGGGTGAAGAGGCACGTGCGCCTGCCCCCTTTGGTTACCGACTTCGCCATAAACCCCGCCCTAAAAATGTTCGCTCCCGAGGAGGTGGTGTTGGCTTTTACATCAAGCGTGGCATAAACGTACGTTATCTTGAACACCCCGATTCTCATCCTGTCGATCAAATGTGGCTAGGTTTAAATATAAATGGTATTAAAGTTGCAGTTGGCACTGCGTATCGCCCGCCGTGGCAAAATTTAGATGTATTCATTGATGCTATATCCGATTCTATATCATCATTCTCTGTATACGACCACATTATCCTTATTGGAGATTTTAACGTTGATCTTTTAAATAATGATCCTAAGTATTTAATTAATATAAAAAAACTTACAGACTTTTTTAAATGCATGAATCTCAGTCAATATGTAGAGCAACCCACACACTTTACAGACCATAGCGAAACTTTAATTGATTTATTATGCTCTACAACTAAGCTCTCTGATGTTATAGTTGATTATATTCCCGATCTTAGTCATCATGCATTTGTCACATGTAGATCTACCTTTAAAAAATGTATACCACCTCCTAAATGGATCGTTTATAGACCGCTAAAAGAAATAGATATAAAACTCTTTAACCATGACGTAGTTTCAGTAGATTGGAACAAATTAATTACCAATGATGTCAATCAAACACTTCTTAATTTAAGCGCTTATATTTTGATTCTGTTCGACCGCCATGCCCCAAAGAAAATTATTTATGTAAAAGAACGTTCCTACCCATGGATAACACATAACATCAAAGAAATGATAAAAATTCGCGATGAAGCTCATGCTAAATCCCGTCAAACAAAATTGGATTCGCATAAAACATATTACAAAGATCTAAAAAATATTGTGATTGCAGCTTTCAAAAATGAAAAAACAGCTTATTTTAAAAATCATATTAATTCAAATATAAAAGACCCTCGTAGACTTTGGATTAATATTAAACGAAATGTAGCCGATTTAAAAACTAAAGAAGCAGAAGTACCATCACATTTATTTGACCCAAATCGTATTAATGCCCACTTTCTTACTTTACCTGGCAATCATTCCGTTAATATTTCTGATTTATCTTATTATGAATATCACCGTTTTGGAACCGCAACCTTCAAATTAAGCCCCGTTAATGACTCCACAGTATTAAAAATAATAAAGACAATAAAAACTAACGCATTGGGGACAGATGGCATTTCTTTAGATATGGTTTTATTCACTTTACCTCATACAATTGGTATCATTACAGCATTAGTCAATCAATCCATAGAATCTAACACTTTTCCTGAAGCCTGGAAAACTGCAATAGTAAAACCACTACCTAAAAATACCCACCCTATTGATTTCAAAGACTTACGGCCAATAAGCATTTTACCCTTTCTTTCAAAAATCGTTGAAAAAGCAGTGTTCATTCAGGTGTATAAGTTTCTTGATGAAAATAATATCTTGCCTAAGAAACAATCCGGGTTCAGGAAGGGGTATAGTACGGCGACGGCATTATTAGACGTAGTTGATAATGTTTTAGCTGCGCAAGACGATGGTCAAGGAACTATTTTAGCATTATTAGATTTCTCGCGTGCTTTTGAAACAATTAATTCTTCCCTTCTTCTTTCCAAATTATCTTTCTACGGATTCGATAACAATACAGTCAAATGGTTTTCAAGTTATTTGTCAGGACGTTTACAGTTAGTAGAGTTACAAAATACTGACGGATCTACTGTTGTATCTAATATTGCCGCTGTTAATAGAGGTGTTCCCCAGGGGTCCATTCTTGGACCAGTTCTTTTTATCCTTTATTCTGCAGATATCACTTCATGTATAAGAAATTGTAATTATCATCTTTACGCCGATGATCTTCAGCTGTATATTTCATTTAAATCCAGCGAAACAAATACAGCTGTACAACAGGTAAACCAAGACTTGAACCGTATAGCTAAGTGGAGTGAGAAAAACTGCTTGGTTTTAAATCCATCTAAATCAAAGTTTCTTGTCCTTGGCTCTAAAAAACAGGTAGATGATATTTTAACTGCTGACCCTGCTGTATTTATACAAGAGGATCCTATACTTTGTGTTCCTGAAGCTCGCAATCTGGGTCTCTTAATGGATGGGAGGTTACACTTCGAGAATCACATATTACTAACCATTCGTAATTGCTTTTATAGGTTGAAAGTCCTGTATCGTGTTCGTGATTATTTAGATGTAGATTTACGCATTAAACTTTGTGATTCTCTTATCCTTTCAAAACTAAATTACGCTGACACGGTATTTGGGGACTGTTTACTTGCTCGTACTAAAAGAGTCATACAAAGATTACAAAACGCTTGTGCTCGGTTCTGTTTCCCAATACCACGTCGATCTCATATCACCCCCTTTCTTAATAAGAATAATTTAATGAACATGTCATCACGGCGTTCATTACACTTCGCAACCTTGCTTTTCGGGGTCATAAAAACCAACCAACCGCAATATTTATTCACCAAATTAAACTTTTCAAACCGTCGTGTCAGATTTGCAAGTCGTCTCATCAGTCAACAGCACAGTACAACTGCTTTTCGTGGCAGTTTCCGGTATGCTGCCACGAAATGCTGGAATAACTTGCCCCCACCAATTAAAAATTCTAAATCAATCTTTTCCTTTAAACATAATCTCAAGCAACATATCTTACAAATTCAAAAGTCCCTTTAAACCTGCAGTTGTACGAACCTATTTTAATTTTTTCATTAACCATCTAAGTTAAACAAATTAGTTTTATCAAAAGAAAGGATACTTTTTCCTAAAATAAATTTAAATATTTTATAATAACCACTAAATTGTAACTCAATTACTTATTAAAATATTACAATGTTATGTACCTTTCGGTATTAGCCTGTATTACATCTTACTTTTGGCATTTTTTTTTTTTTTTTTTTGTTTAAATAAGATAAGATAAGATAAGAATATACTTTATTGCACAGAAAAAACACAAGAGAAAATAAAATTAAATTATACAAATAGTAGTACAAATAGGCATTAAATATGTATTAAATCTGTTAATTACTAAAGTTAATTAGGTATACTCTCTGATCTCACATCATTATACCTATATAGTATTATTAGTTATATTTGTAGAATAAGTAATATAATATAATATTTGTTTAAATATGGTCATATAATAATTTAAGTTATAAAATTGATCTGTTATTTAATATTGATTTTATACTACTCTATTTATTTATATTTTATTCACTTTAATATATTACCAATACAACAAAATAATTATAAACTGTTATTAAAATAAGTTTAGTTTTGTATTTTATTTTTAATATTATTGGGTCTCGCGGAAGACCAGCGCTTTGAAAGTGTATTACTAAAAGTATGCACCTTCGCAGCATAAAGCTGAGCTAGACCTTTTTGTCGCCTTAGGTTAAGTTTTTTAAGTATTTTTATTTTAAAATGTATGTTCATGGTGACAAATAAAGATTATTCTATTCTATTCTTATTCTACATATCTGATATGTTTTTATTTTGGATAATAAACTGTTGTTGGAACATTCGTTGGTTTCACTTGTTAATGGATTCTATTAAAAGCTTGTGAAACCAGTCCAGTGGTGTTCCAGTGGGACGGATTGATTAGGAACCCTAATACCAGGACCACAGAAGTAGTCAATGATAAATAAACTAGGTATATTCAAAAAGAAAAGACAATAAATTCTAAACAAATCCGATTTATTCCAGTTTGAGTTGTAGACTATAGGAAACAAGACGTCTTAAAACATTTAGTATTCTTCAAAGTTGAAACGGAGCTTTCTTCTTCGGATAACAGACGCAAATTGGCACGGGACTGAACGGTTCTTCCATGAAGTCGCATTGATCAGGAAACAGCTTGGTCATCACGCGCTTCAGATGACACGCGTGCTGTATGTCACGAGTCTCTATCACCAAGTGCAACTGAAAAGCAAATACCCTCTATTTGCTAAATTGTTAATTAGGTATGCCATTAGATGGATTTTGTTTATAAAGCATGAAAATAAAGATGCTAAATGCACTTTGGTGGGATTTGAGCTGGATTTGAACCCACGATCTTCGGCGTACAGTGCCGATGCTGAGCCAAGCGAATCAAACGACAGTTTCAATTCAAGATGGTTTTAAGTTGCTACTAGTTTTGGTGGCTGATTTGAATCGCTTGGTGACTCGATAAACATAATTAACACTCTAAGTACCAATTTACAAAAACCTTGAAACTTCTTCCATGCTGGACTGGGAGAGATAGAAAAATTCTTCCATGCTGGACTGGGAGAGATAGAAAAACATAGAATGTTCCAGCTGCCCTTCCTCCCGGGCATGCTGTTGAAGTCAGCAAAAGGGACTCGAGGGTTACAGTGTATTGTAATTTAGGCGATGGGCTGACAACCTGTCACTAAAGCAATACATATTACAATCTAAAATTGCCCTCAATTTTTGGCAGCCTTGGCGAAAGCGCCTTTTACGAGGCGTTAAACGCTCTGGCTACCCCGTAAGGGATAAAGGCGTGATTTATGTATGTATGTTGAAAATTTGTTTACTAAAGCTACTTCATTGGATCTACTACTACTCGGTTTGGTGGCTCTACCATTGTATTTATAAAGTAATCGATCGAAGAATATATTTCTCTTATTTTCCCAAGATCGTTGTCCGTTATCCAAGCATGTTCTGTATAGCTCTGGATCACATTACAACCGACGTTCGTTATCATGCTCATGACGTGGGTGGCTCTACTACCATTTTATAAAGAGGCCATTAAAGTGAACAATGTTCTTACTCTTATTTTCCGAAGATCGTTGTCCGTTATCCAAGCATGTTCTGTATAGCTCTGGATCACATTACAACCGACGTTCGATATCATGCTTATGAAGTAGGTGGCTCCACTATCATTTTATAAAGAGGCCATTAAAGTGAACAATGTTCTTACTCTTATTTTCCCAAGATCGTTGTCCGTTATCCAAGCATGTTCTGTATAGCTCTGGATCACATTACAACCGACGTTCGTTATCATGCTCATGACGTGGGTGGCTCTACTACCATTTTATAAAGAGGCCATTAAAGTGAACAATGTTCTTACTCTTATTTTCCGAAGATCGTTGTCCGTTATCCAAGCATGTTCTGTATAGCTCTGGATCACATTACAACCGACGTTCGATATCATGCTTATGAAGTAGGTGGCTCCACTATCATTTTATAAAGAGGCCATTAAAGTGAACAATGTTCTTACTCTTATTTTCCGAAGATCGTTGTCCGTTATCCAAGCATGTTCTGTATAGCTCTGGATCACATTACAACCGACGTTCGTTATCATGCTCATGACGTGGGTGGCTCTACTACAATTTTATAAAGAGGCCATTAAAGTGAACAATGTTCTTACTCTCATTTTCCGAAGATCGTTGTCCGTTATCCAAGCATGTTCTGTATAGCTCTGGATCACATTACAACCGACGTTCGTTATCATGCTCATGACGTGGCATATGTATGGCGTGTCATCCGCATCGATATGCATCTGAACGGAAACAATAAATGATTTTCTTATATTTAAATAGCGTCATCAACTATTGTATATAAGGTTTCAAATAACGTTAGGTCGTCACGCAGAAGCCCTGGTGTGCAAAGGTCTGCGAATAACCTCAGCTGACAGAAAGCACGTAGCATTCCGCATTTCTGAGTCATCACATTTTGCTGCAGTTGATGCTAATTTGCTGCTTTATTGCACAAAGAAACACAAATACAGTAGAAAAAGAAAGGAACAAAACAGTACAATATAGGCTAAAGGCTAAAGCAGCAATTTCTACCACGCAACCTATAGGTATTATGATAGCACATAGCAGAAAGCGGGATAGTGAATACTAAGTTCATCTTAATACTTAAACAATATAAATACTACTAAATAAATACATAACTAAAATAAACTAATATATATTTATAATAAAGTAATACATATTATGCTAATAGGAGACAGGATAAATAACTAATTATTATTCACATCTATGTATACTTGTAGAACGTCGATTGATTGTATCTAAAGATTCTTTCGTCCTATAAGTCTTTTGCGGAATATATTCCTCAATCGTATCTGAAGGTTATTTACCGTTAGTTTGATCAATCTCCCATCTATGACCCTAGCTCGGTCCATGCATCTCGGCAGCTGCATTACATGAGATATGTTGGCGCCAGTCAAAATGCACACAACACTGCAAAAAATTAATTTATCATTTTAATTTATCATCATCTCCCGTCGCTTTATCCCGTATCTCTCGGGGCGACTACCTAATCAAGGTGATTGTACGAGGGTACTAGATTTACACAGAGCGACTGCCATCGGGCCTCCGCAACCCAGAAGAGAAACCAGACCCAATTCTACATTACGTCAGAGTTTTCAAGCCGCCAATGCGTAGCACTGGCTTCTGACATGGCTTAACGACTAATGTCTACGGTTTAAATGTTATTAACCGGGGCCAACGGCTTAAAGTGCCTTCCGAAGCACGGAAAAAGCGCCAAATAAACGTACATATGAAATTCTAAAACTAAAAAACACATTGGTAAGTGGTGGGATTCGAACCAGGAACTCAGGAGGCAGCGAACCTATCCACTACCCCATGGGGCTCTATAGATGTTTTTAATTTATATATTTAGAAAAAAAAAACAATCGGGTGTGGGATTCTGTAGGAACACATTTCGAGCAAGATAGGAACAGTCGATATTATTGTCATAGCAGTCCGTTTTACTACTGATTGCTTTAAGTTTATCATGATTAGATTTTTTCTTCCATGCTGGTCTGGGAACGAGAGAAAAACATAGAATGGGCCAGCCGCATTTCCTCCCGGGCATGCTGTAAAAACCAGCTAAGCGATCCGAGGGTTTCAGTATATTGTAATTTAGGCGATGGGCTGACAACCTGTCACTACAGCAATATACCTACAATTCTATCTTAAAAACCCCTCAAAACTTTGTCAGACGTGGCGGGATGACCTTTGTTTAGGTCGTTTACGCTCTACCTACTCCATTAGGGATAAACGCGTGATTATATGTATGTATGTAGATTCATTATTCTCCGAAGGGTATAACGATAGGTTACGTTTTCTCCTGTAGCTCCGGTAGCAAGTTGGGCATGGCGAATAAGGCGCTTAGGCTTGTCGCTCCAGCACCTTCCACCACCATCCTCTCTTCCTCAGCCAAGTGACAAACGGCTTTTGCAATCCAATCGTCATCTACCAGAATCTGGACAGACAAACACACATACACATTTTTTGAGCGCTTTTCCTCCTTGAACATTGACATTAACACATGGATTTCCAAGAATACATTTTGCAAATGAGACATTTTGAGCTCAAATAAGTAATGATAGTTCTTAAAAATCAAGCACAACAATATTACGAGTAAGTTGGATTGGACATAACCATTTTATTAATCAATGGTTTGGCAGTATGGAAGGCATTGCACCCAGCCGTTGGAACGCCGAGAGTCTCAGCAACACCACGTCCCACGATAGTCTCAAATATTCCGTCCTTTTCCATTGCTTTGAAGAAACTGCAGCATTTGTCTGGTTCTACACCCTGAAAAAAGAAAACAGATCGTAAAAAGTAAAAATACGAGATAATGAATTTTAAAATTGGGCTATCAAGAATCTTAGGCGCAGCTAAATTAACAGGTTTAATCAATAGGTGTTTAGTAACAAATGACGAATCAGATTGGTTTACTTTGTTGTTATTTTCATTCACGGAATTGAGACTGCCAGAGCAAAAAGACAACCAATTTCTCACCGCTAAGGTTAAGGATAACATAGATCGCTGCCAGCTGGACTTTGAATTCAGCCTGATCGTAGTAGGAGCTCTTCTTCCATTTTTAAATTGGTGGAATCCAAAGTGTACGATGGAGACCTCAGAGGAGCGGCTCGTCTTCTTGCTTCGGATAGTTCCTTAACACCTCCAAACGCGGACTCTTTGGCATCACTCGTAGATGAACACCCATCGCCTACCCGACCACTTATTCCACCTCTTTCACCAGACCCTTTGATTGAGCCTTTGTCCGTCAAGGCAGATAGCGTCACTGCAGCTATAGGTTCATTTCCTAATGATTCCGCTGCCGGTTTGGATGGATTACGCCCGGATCACCTTAAGGAGCTCACGTGTACTTCTGCTGGTGACAATGGATCACGATTGCTGGAAGCTGGAAGGTTTTGACACCGCTCTAGGGTGCGAAGCGGCCATTCACGCAACCCGTGCTTTTGTTTTGAATAATAGTTCTGAAAAAGTCTTAGTCAAACTTGACAACAGGAACGAAGTCCGGGATCATCTGCCTTCTTTGTACCCCTTTCTGTTTCAGTGTTATGCCGGTAGACTATCCCGTCATCATGCCATCAACGATATCATCAGACGGGCGATGATATCAGCGGGCGTTCCCTGCATCTTGGAACCCCCAGGGCTTAGCCGATTGGACGATAAGAGGCCCGATGGTCTTCCTCAGATGCCATGCCACTTGCGTATGTACGTATGCGGCGTCCCATTTGAAGAGTACCCAGCGGGAAGCGGCTGAGACTGCCGCTGGTCTTAAACGTCTGGTACGCTAAGCTGGAGTCTGCGTACGATTTCGTCCCAGTGGCCTTTGAGACTGCGGGTACGTGGGGCTGTAATGCGAAGGAGCTGGTGCGCAGCGTGGGCCAGCACTGGCGGGACCAGGGGTCAGATCCTCGCGGGTCCTTGCTCAAAGGGTCTCTCTTAGGAATGGAAACTCTGCAAGTGTTATGGGCACATTTGGGCGTGGAGCGTTACTGGGCGGTCTCTTTAATTCGTTTTAGTTGACGAAAATTTTATAATTTGTATTTTGGTGTTAGATATGACTTATGACATTTATTGTATTTTGACTTTATCTAATAAATAATCTAGAAGTATCTTCCTAATTATATCTCAGGATGGAGAAAACTTACAAGAATAAGTACGTCAGGGTTAACATGCTTAGCAGCTTCCGCTACTCCAGCGATCAGACCTCCACCACCGATAGGCACTATGATAGCGTCCACTTCTGGTAGTTCTTCCATTATTTCTGCTCCAATTGTCCCCGATCCAGCTATTACTGCTGGATGATCATAACTGCAAACAGAGTTTTTTTTGAGTATGATGTTGCTGTTATAAAAACTCTTGTACTTGTTACTTGTTTTTATAACAACAATATCGTACAATGGAGTTTCACCAACTGCCAACAATCGCAAGTATAAATATTCTTTCAGTATTTTCTTTGTTTAATCTAGCTTTCTAGCACAACAGTAACAGAAATATTTTACCCGTTTATAAAGGTGATTTCTAAATTGTGAGCCAATACAAATGCTTCGTGCCTAGCCTCAGTGAGGTTGGCTCCTGACAAAACGACTTGACCACTGTATTCCTTGCATTTATTAACGTAGAATGGGGGGGTGTTCTCTGGGTACACGATCTTTGCCTTTATGCCCAGCTTCTTTGCTTGAAACGCGAAAGCCTGCGTAAATAAACAATATCACAAAGATGGATGAAGGATAAAATATGTTTTCAAATCTAAAGATCATGTTTATTCTAAGGATGCAGTTCATACCATTCCAAAGTTTCCTAAGGATGCGCAAATTACGCCAGCTTCTTGCTCTTCCGGGGTTAAACTAAGCAAAGCGTTGAGGGCTCCGCGTTCGTTAAAACTAAGCAAACAAAACATAAAATTATAAATCAATAGCTTGCTGGGTATGGGATTGGTGAGTGAGTAAAAATGAAAGTTCTTACCTCCCAGTCTTAGTAAATGTTTCTATTTTGTAATAAAGTTCTACACCAAAGTCTTCACTGCATCTAGATTTCTGGAACCAGAGAACCAGAGAGTGTTACAATGGATATTGGTTTGTAACGTCCCTTCGCAATATCGTAAGTCACCAGGGAATAAGGAAAGGCATGGCTTATTTATGGGAAAGCGATTTTTAAGCCATAAGGTTGGGTTAGATTAACTTACTTTCAATGGCGATACCGGAATTCTTTCTCTGATGTCATGCATTGCTTTATCTATATCTTTATAAGTAACAACTACTGGGTTTGCCGGGTCACAATACGGATCAAATTCAATGTCTATTTTCTGAAATAATCAAAAAAGTAAGTTGGATAAATTATCACTGCAAATTTACAAAGGTAATTGAACAATGAAACATGTAACAAACAGCACTAGAACAGGTGGAGATGAGATTCACATAATAAGAGAGCAGTGATGAGCAGTTTCAAGATAGATTTATGAAACTTACGGAACACAGACTAGATTTCTTAACCACGTTTCTAAAGAGCATCGAGGCGGGTGTGTTTCCTATAGGAACTTTGGTCGATTTCTTTGAGAGATTTGGTGCGGAATTTGCTCTTTGTTTACTATGTTTTGGCGCCATTTTGACTAGGGCTATGCTAACAACGGCAGAACTATTAATTGTTAAATCTATTGTTCTTGTACAATTACACTTCCCCCATTTCTAAATAATTGTTCTGTTTTGAGACAAACAATTTTATTCGGTTTGGTTGGTTTGTATAACAGAGTTTTGTTTAGAGGTTTGGCAAGTATTTGGTCCTGTTTGGCCTGTTTCGTGAACCTGACATTTACAGTTAAGTTAGACAGTCAGTTGGACGTAGTCAAGATCTAAGTCAAGACGTCGTAGAATTAGTAGGAGTTGGTATTTCATAAGGTTTTTTATCTACGGTACCTCTATGACAGGTATTTTTAATTCTTGGCACGGGTATACAAAGATTTTTCCTTCCATAAAAAAAAGTTCATCGCATGTGGTCAGGAAGTTTAGAGCATGCTCTCGTTCTATCAAAATTGTTTTAGTGCGAATTAAACTTATATACCTAAGTAAATACCTGTCTTTTAAAAAGGGTAGTGTTGCGATGTGAATATTTATGTGATGGCAGGCGGGGCAGCCCCGAAACATGGGATGCGAAGAATCCCTGGGCGGTGACATCTTCCCATCAAACAACTTTGGCTACATCTAAAACGGACTCCTAGATTAATATTTTAACTTATAACGTCAAGACACTCAGGACTGAAGAACGTCTAATCGAACTTGAAAATTCATTGAAAACTATCAAATGGGATATCGTAGGCCTTGCTGAAATTCGAAGAGAAGGCGAAAATACCTTTGAGCGAGATGAGAACATTATCTTTCACTATGGTAACGCTGGAGGTCTTTACGGAGTAGGCTTTATTGTACACAAACGGTGGAAAACCAACATACAGGAGTTTATAGCCTACTCTGATAGGATAGCCCTACTTATATTCCGCGTTACCGACAAAGAAACACTCACTATCGCTCAGGTGCATGCGCCAACCTCTGATCATCCTGACGACGAGATAGAAGATTTTTATTACGCATTAAACAAGGCTTTAGACGAACATCGCGGTACCTGGAACCTAGTGGTGGACGATTTCAACGCCAAGGTCGGTTTAAGGCCAGATTTGGATGATGCTCGTATAGTAGGTCCCCATGGACTAGGTATTCATCCAGGTTTCTCCAATTTGACTTTGGACAGCGTCTCACCCTAGGCAACAGTTTCTTTTTAAAAAACCGCACAGGCGTTGGACTTGGGTGTCACCAAATGGAAAGTATAGAAACGAAATCGATTTTGTGCTTAGTTCATCTCAATCTATTATAAAAAACGTAGAAACTCTTAACAACATCCGATTTAGCTCTGACCATAGACCAGTACGCACTAAACTACATTTGGACCGTAAAATTGAAAGGAATAGAAAATTTGTACACAAAATTAAGAAAGTAAATAAGGATACACTAATTGTTAACGACGACCAGTTTAAAATAGAACTCAAGAATTCATTCTATATTTTGCAGACGGACAGGGAAATAGATGACAGGGACGTTGATAAATTGTTTGATAATATTCAAAGATCCATAAAAGTTGCTAATTTAAAATTGAAACAAGTAAAATCTAGAAAGCAGACACTGTCGAGTAATACCCTTAGACTAATAGAAGAAAGAGAAACTTTCAGAAATTATACAGCGAGCGCAGAATTCAGAGCGATAGACAAAGAAGCCAAACGAAGCATTCAAAGTTACTTAAGGTACTTTAACCAGAATCAAATACAAAACGCCTTAGAACAAAATAAGTCTCTTCGGACAGCTAGACAAGGTATAACAAAAGGCAAGCCATGGATTACATGTCTTCAAGATAGTAAAGGTGTAAAACAAGCAAATTGGAAGAAGATATTTACCATCAGCACAGAATTTTATAAAAATCTATATTCAGACCCCAGCCAATCCATCACTGACGCAAATATTGAATATCAGTATGATGATGACATCCCTCTAATATCCGGACAAGAAGTACATCGAGCATTAAGCAAAATGCGATACAATAAAAGCCCCGGAGAGGATGGCATTACCGCTGATGCTTTAAAAATAGGAAAAGACATACTCTTACCCCATCTTACAAATTTATTTAATGTCATATTACTTACAGGAAAAATACCAACGAACTTTTGCCACTCTTATATAATTCTGCTTCATAAAAAAGGGGACAAATCCAATATTAACAACTACCGCCCGATAAGTCTAACATCTCACGTCTACAAACTATTTATTAAAGTAATCGAGCACCGAATAGCAGGGCAACTCGACCTTCACCAACCCCTTGAGCAAGCTGGCTTCCGACCCGGTCTCTCTACGACTGATCATTTGCACACGCTGAATCAGATCATTGAAAAGCATATCGAATATAATTTGCCCCTGTACTTGGCGTTCGTGGACTACTCCAAGGCATTCGATAGCTTAAAGCACTCTTCCCTGTTTGACGCCCTCCATAAACAAGAAATTGACCCAACTTACACAAACCTTTTGAAACTTATCTATAATGAAAGCACAGCTGCAATAAAATAAGAACGTACTGGTCCAACTTTTAGAATTCGCAAAGGTGTCAAACAGGGAGACCCACTGTCCCCAAAATTGTTTACCAGTGCGTTTTAGAAAAGTTGCGGATGCGTGGGAAGGGCAAGGCATTGACGTCGGCGGTACGAAGTTAACCAACCTTCGTTTCGCGGACGACATCGTCTTGCTCTCTACATCAGCTACAGAACTAGAGCTCATGCTTCAAAATCTCAGCACCGCAAGCCTCGGGTCTGTATTAATGATGAATATGTCAAAGACCAAGCTTATGTCAAATAGCATCGAAAAGACAGTAGGTAACAGTCGATGGCGGGAGAATGGAATATGCCCACGAGTATATTTACCTCGGCCAATTAATTTCCTTCCAGGCTCGCCAAGAGCAGGAAGTGGCACGTTGCATTGAAAACGCCTGGAGGAGTTATTGGTCGATGAAGGAGCGCATGAAAGGCGAATTGCCTCTATCATTGAAACGAAAACTCATGGACATATGTATTCTTCCGATACTGACATATGGGGCGCAGACTTGGTCTTTGACGGAAGCTCAAAGATTCAAACTCGGGGTATGCCAACGAGCCATGGAGCGAAGTATATTAGGTTTGAAACTCACGGACAAAGTCCGAAACGTCATAATTCGCTCCAAAACCGGAATAGCTGATGTAACCCGTGCAGCGGCAAAACTAAAGTGGGACTGGACAGGTCACGTGTGTCGTATGCCAGGTGAATTATGGGCCAAGATTACCACCGGGTGGATGCCCAGAAGAGACAGACGGCGTCGTGGCCGGCCCAGGCGGCGATGGAAGGATGAGCTCGATGCCTTCCTCAAAAATTGGCCAGAAGAAGCACAGAATAGGGAGTCGTGGAGAGACCGGAGGGAGGCCTTTGCCCAGCAGTGGGACACTAACGGCTAAATAAGATAAGATTTACTTTTACGTATTTTAATTCAAAAATCTTAGTACAAAACAATAAAAAACACAGTAATTACACTATTATTTTTTATCTGGCGTGTCCAGTAGATTGTAGGACGGTGTGGTTTACTTTTGCATGCAGACAGGATTGGGAGCCAAGCAAGGACCGCGCCTTGTCGAGGGTGACTTGTCGGCGCGATCTCCCATGTCCGGGAAGTAGTACTCCTGGTAGTGCCTCTTTACTTGCTCCACCAACTCCTTCGTATGGTCCCATCCTCGCGTCTCTGCTATGACCTTCAGCTGAAAGAACAATCGATGTTTATGTATCGGTTCCAGTATCATTCAAATTAAGTTGAAAGCTGTGCTAGCTTGACCGTAAATTATTAAATTTACCGTTACGCTGAAAACGTCGCCCTTCACCCAAGCGCGTTCTGGTACGCAATCGCGCAGAGTGATGCCCATACTAGCGAGTAGACCACACAAGTCAGACATGCCACCAGGCCGGTCGTGCACCGTCACTTTGAACTTCACCAGCCTTCCTTCTGCTGCCATTCCGCGTTCTAGGGCACGCGCTAATATTGTGGCATCAATGTTGCCTCCAGATAAAATGCAGACCACCCTAAAAAATAAACCCATAACTTATGGTAAGTAAGAAGAAAAACACAGCTACATAAAATGATCGATAAATTGACCTTACTTTTTCCCCTTGAGGTTGGGGAACAATCCAGCCATGATGGCTGCAAAAGCTACAGCGCCACCTCCCTCTACTATAAATCTTTCATCTTCAACAATGTGCATTACAGCACGAGCAACCCAATCTTCTTTCACTACGATCTGTAATGATCACATTTATTTGCATCAGTACCAATCAAGCAAACTTCCTATTCTTTATAATATCAAAAGTAGGCATTCGTACCATTTTGTCCACAAGACCTTTAACATTATGGAAGGTGTTCACACCAACCATGTTTACAGCAAGACCATCCGCGATGGTAGATTCCATAGTCATGTATACTCGCTCATTTTTCCTTAGGGATTCGACCATACTGCATGTTTTATCCGTTTCGATGCCCTGAAAGATTAATTAGACTTTGCAGAAATATAAATGGTATTCGTAATGTGTGAAATGAGACCATGCTTACGTAAATTTCTGTATCTGGTTTTAAATGCTTTATAGCAATAGCCACGCCGGCCAGAAGACTGCCTCCACCAACTGGTATTAGTACTGCATCAACCGCCGGTACTTGATCTATAATTTCTATTCCGATCGTTCCCTGTCCTTCTATTATATTTGGGTGGTCGTAACTGGAAACCACGAAATAAATGATTAAGGTTTATGTTTCCTAAATTTATTTTGCATTATAGACAGTTACATACCCATTTATGTAAGTCATCCGTTTATCTTTACCGATGATCATAGCGTGCGTCTTGGTGTCTGCCATACAGCTGCCAAACGTTACGATTTTGGCACCGACTTTTTCGCATTTGGCGACTTTATTCATGGCAGCGTTGACTGGTACCGCAACCACACAGGGGATGTTGAGCATGTGTGCGTGGTAGCCCATCGCTACCCCATGGTTACCAGTTGTGGCTGCAATCACCCCGTATTTCCTTTGCTCGTCAGTCAACAACATCAACGCGTTACGTACCCCACGCTCTTTGAAGCTAAAATTTCAAAACAAATATTGAAATTATGTAACTTTAAGTATAACGCAGATAGGCAAGCAATTATTGATGAAACTACCATCCCGTGTACTGCAAAAATTCTTGTTTCAGGTAGATTTCCATTCCTAGTTTCTCAGACATGTGGGCTTTCTGTAAACAAGTTATTTTTTTTAGGTTTTATTACAGTGAAACAAGGAATTAAAGTACCACGGCCGCTCTGTTTAGTTGCATTCATTATTGGATTGTTTTTTTACACTTAATGTTACTTACTGAACATGGTGTCCTAATAACAGAACCTATAATTCTTCGAGATGCTGCTAGGATATCGTCATATTTAATCTTCTTGGGGTTGTTGGGGTCGCAATACTCATCGTACTGGACATCCTGACAAAGGATTTAAAAAATTTAAGGTTTGCAATAGAAAATTCATCACGGATCATGCAATTATACTTACAGTCTGGTTCATGCTGAATATTACAATACCCTTTTTAAATCACAAATAATTTTTCATATTGTATTGTGGTACAGAGAAAAATAAACACTAGAATTTAGAAAATACTTAGAAAAATCCACTGAAAAATCAAAATCTGGCAAAATCCATGGCAATGGCAAAATCCCTTAATGTCATTCTGATGCTGACAGATGAATTACAAATAATTTATTTTTCACGAATAGCAGTTTTGCCTGATAAAGAGTATACATATGTATGTAGAGTAACGCTTTTGTCCCTTACGGGGTAGGCAGCAGCTTAATAATAAAAGGTGTATCGCCACTGTTGAAACGAGAACTGTGTACATAAGATCTTATAAGTAAGAAGGTTCGACCCAAGAGTTTATCCATTTCGGATGTACAATAATGTTTTTACTTTAAAATAACAATAATAAATATTGCTCCCCAGTATAATAAAGTTTTGTGTAAAAGGAAAAAGAACTATATAGTAGTATGCATTTATTACGTAAATATATCACAGATTATCGTACATCTTACAGACTAGATTATTAAATGGGTATAGGATTTATAAACCTAGACTAGATGGTTTATTTACTTAGAATTTACTTTCTTTATGATTTTTATTTATTCACAGTCTAGTCCTAATATTCAGACTTTAGAATAATTTAAAATAGTTTGGCGTAGTTGTTTAATGAGAAATATCGTCTCCATCGAAGGAATCTATACTGCTGGGCCGACGAAGCAACGGGTCACTTTCGCCAGCAAAATACCACTCTTTGTAAGAGTTAGCAATCAGTTTGCGAAGCTCCTCCAAATGCTCCGGACCACGGGTTTCACAAACCACTTTCACCTGGAATAAAGAGGGGAAAAAAGTTCAAAAACCACAAAAAAATTGAGGTGGTATATGATCTGATCTCCTTTCTAGTGATCAAATCTTAGTACATAAGTCCGGCTGGATGATTCCACACACCTAAGTGGCGAAGGACTGGCCCCTGGGTTATTTGGAACCAATATGAGCATTTAGCTCACCTGAACACTGAAGATATCTCCTTGCACCCACGCGCGCTCCTGCATTATATCTTTGATCGAGACTCCAATAGAAGCGATGAGCTTGCACAACTCGGCGATGCCACCAGGTCTATCGCTGACGGTCACTTTGAATTTCACCAGACGCTGCTCGGATGCCAATCCTCGTTCGAGACAACGGCCTAGGATCGTCGTGTCGATGTTTCCACCAGACAGGATACACACCACCCTGACAATATAAGTGGCTTTAGAAAAAGGAAATAATAGGGATCTTTAGGCTTAATTTACGTGTTCGGGACGTAGGATTCAGGCGTTATAGCTTTAGCCGCAGAAGAAAGAGAAAATTTTTGAAGTTATTAAAGATAACAATTTCTGGAATGGTAAAGAAGGCTTGTTCGTACGTAGTTGGATCGAGTGGACAAATTCGTAAACATCGGGTGTTCTCTTAGTTGTTCTTTCAAATAATACTTACTTCTTGTCAGCTAGCTCTGGCACCAATCCCGCCATGATGGCTGCGACGCCGACGGCACCACCGCCTTCTACGACGTACTTCTCCTGCTCCACCAAACGCAAAATCGCTCGGGCCAGCCAGTCTTCGTTGACTGTGATCTTAGAAAAATATATTTTTATAGGATGTCCTTGCATGCCCAACAAATGGATAGAGGTAACTTTACTCAGGGAGGGATAAATTAAAGAAAGGGAGTAAAATAGAGGAGGCAAGAAACAACAAAAACTAAGAAGTGGATATGATTGCTGTACAATGATATACATAAAACAGCATTGTACCCGACGGTGGGCACAGCCAGGCCATCAGCTAGCGTCGGTGGTTGGACTGTCGTTCTTCATAGCATACCTACTTCATACTGGAGCCACTAAGAAGAAGACTTACCAGTTTTTCAACTAAGGGTTTGATAGTCCTGAAGGCGTTGTACCCGACTGTGGGCACAGCCAGGCCGCCAGCTAATGTGGATCTGATCTCGATGCTGGTTGGACTATCTTTCTCTATGGCATACTTCATGCTGGGGCCCCTAAGAAGAAGACTTACCAGTTTGTCAACTAAGGGTTTGATAGTCCTGACGGCGTTGTACCCGACTGTGGGCACAGCCAGGCCGCCAGCTAATGTGGATCTGATCTCGATGCTGGTTGGACTATCTTTCTCTATGGCATACTTCATGCTGGGGCCCCTAAGAAGAAGACTTACCAGTTTGTCAACTAAGGGTTTGATATAGTCCTGAAGGCGTTGTACCCGACTGTGGGCACAGCCGGGCCGCCAGCTAATATGGATCTGATCTCGATGCTGGTTGGACTATCTTTCTCTATGGCATACTTCATGCTGGGGCCCCTAAGAAGAAGACTTACCAGTTTGTCAACTAATGGTTTGTTATAGTCCTGAAGGCGTTGTACCCGACTGTGGGCACAGCCAGGCCACCAGCTAATGTGGATCTGATCTCGATGCTGGTTGGACTATCTTTCTCTATGGCATACTTCATGCTGGGGCCCCTAAGAAGAAGACTTACCAGTTTGTCAACGACGGGTTTGATCGTTCTGAAGGCGTTGTACCCCACAGTAGGCACAGCCAGGCCATCAGCTAGTGTAGATCGTATCTCGATGCTGGTTGGACTGTCGTTCTTCATGGCATATTTCATGCTGGGACACTTTTCTGTTTCCACACCCTGAAATCACCAATCACCAAGTAAGCACATGCCGTACACAGTGGAATTTACTACGGTATTGATAACCTAAAATGTTTTTTTTTTAAATCTCGTAATTTTATTCATCATCATTGAAATTACACTGGTCTTTGAACCGTACACTTTGATAAAAAAAAATCGAAGCCACATTAAAGGAATTGGCTTGACAACAAAATTTAGTATGGAAGATATTGATTAAGAAGATGAGGTCGGAAAAACGCTTGTTCGTAGTAATATTTGGTGGTCATGATCATGACCCTCAGCTTCAAAGCTGACACAATGAAGAATAAAATTCCTTAAAGTTTGATATCGAATTCCGACTGATCACTTGTCTGAGTCCACGATTGGTTATCTATTATATTGTATCCAGTTGGCGCTGGATTTATCTGTATTGTTACATCCAGTTTCCACTGCATAAATTATAAATCAGATAAATCTTAAAATATCAATTAAAAACGACGTTACTCAACAAAGAACGTCTTTGTTTCCGATAATCACAATATTGACAATTATTCATCTATACATACTTTGAAAACATCGTCAGGAAACCTGCACACAGTATGAGGTAAACCAATCTATACTCACCTCTGAATCGTTTCAATTCAGGGTAGGTTTGTGCCTTCGGTTGGGTTTATGAGTTGCTTATGAGTTTTCATGATGATAGAATTTGCGTGGGAATTGCGTGGAAAAAAAAAGAAAATTTGTTAGATCCATCTATAACCTAACCAGAATTATCTGGCATAAAGATCCCAACACTTGCCAGACCTACGATTGCAAAGGTTATCTAGTTTTTATTATATTTGGCGCAATCAACACAACACGTGCTGAAGTCTGAAGATAAACTTACTGATATATAAAATAGGAGTAACGGAAACAATAACATACTTATTATTGTAGACAAAATAAATACTTCTTAAAAAAAAGTAAGTAAAATCGAGGTCCGGTTCTGCTGTTGACTACTGCTAAAACATTACACTACATTCTCACGCAGCAGACCGAAGAAGCGCTGGCTTAACGTCGTGAAAGTCTAAAAGCGAACATGAAAGAGAACCATTTTACAGGGGATGCCGAAGACTGAGCAAAGTGTAGTAGACGAAGCTGGAAAGGAAACCCCAGATATAAGCCGGATAAGCTCTAGGCATAACATAAGAAGAATGTACTTACGTAAATCAGAACGTGGGGTTTGAGATGTTTCATGGCAGTAGCCACTCCAGCCAATAAGCCACCACCTCCGACAGGCACTAGCACTGCATCAACCTCAGGAACTTGCTCCAGGATTTCCAGACCAACTGTTCCTTGCCCTGCCATTATGTGAGGGTGATCGTATCTATATTGGAGAAAACAATAATTTGTATTGAGCTTCTGATTCTGATCCACTTCTGATCTAATATTCGAGGCATTCCAAAACGTTATTTTGCAGATATAGCGGTTGCTTTCTTATTACGAGTATCTTTGTTGAGATTACATACTCTAATCAAACTTTACCGTAATACATGAAAGTATTAGGCTATTACAAAATAATAGATCATTTTTATTAGACAATTACAATTCACAGTTTTATAAATAGAAAATTTCATCCAAGAGGCAGGATTCCCAGGAGGCTGACACTATTGCCTCTATGAATGGCTAGGCTTATTCAAAATAATAATGATCAAGGGAAAATATAAAAGAAAGTAATCCGTGGCAGCATCACCTGCTAGTTACAGCTCATCGCCTACGAGTGGTTGCCCAAGGAGGCGGTGATGCCACGCTGCTTGCATCTTTAAAAATATTGTGTTCCTTACCCATTGATGTACGTAAGATTATTTTCCTTGGCCAATTTCATTGCATGAAATTTAGCATCCTTCATGCTGTCCCCATGAATTATGACGTTGGCACCGTAAGTGCGGCACTTCTGGATCTTCATGATGGGTGCAACATTGGGCATGACGACGGTGGTTGGGATGTTGAGCATGAAGCCATGGTAGCTCATCGCCTGCGAGTGGTTGCCCAAGGAGGCGGTGATGACGCCACGCTGCTTGCATTCCTGAGGAAGGAGCAGCAGAGCGTTGCGAGCGCCGCGTTCTTTGAAACTGTTGAAATCATTAACAATTACTAGTCTTTTTTTTATAAGTAGATGCATATGTACATGTGTAACATCTATCTTTACTATTTATTTTAATGGTCCAGGGTGTGATCAATTGTTGTCATTATTGTCTAGTTACTTAAAATCTGTACTTGCCTTCCAGTATGCTGCAAGAAGTCGTTTTTTAGGAAGATATCCATTCCATATATCGTCGACATATGGGATTTCTGTGGTAGAGAATATTTTATTAATATTTAGTTGGTTTTGTTCACTGATTTGATTTGAGAAGCCGCTGTAGCGCTAGCTCCCAATGCCGTTTACTCTATGTACTTTTGTGTGTGAATAGTGCATGTCCTAAATTCACATATTCATGAAAGAAAAAGATACTATTTCGCTTACCACACATGGTGTTTTAGTAATCCCACTTTGTATTCTGAAGGCTGCAGCAGACACATCCTCAAAAGAAATCTTCTGAGGGTTCTCTTCATCACACATAGGGTCAAACTCGATCGCCTGGAAAACCATGATTGCCCAGCGTGTTAGCACTCTATGACATAGTAAAAAAACGTTGCCACTTCCGGACTTCGATCCCCGACTAACGCGAATGAAGAAATGAAGACCTTCTGTATATGAGCCAATTAATGTATCAGAATCAAACTAATTTATTATGTTTAATCGCCTTCAAACAAGGGTTAAAGGTGAACCGTCTGACAGAAAGTTGGTTGTCTGTGTATATGGATGACATACTTACTATAGAATCACGCCTGTATATTTCCATTTTCTAAGAGTTTACTATCATCTGTAAGGAACTAATTATATATAACAACAACTGATCAAATTGACTGTGCGCTGCGCTGTTTAGCCAATGACTGAAGCTTTGTACTTATGGTACTCACTTACATATACAGAGATAAATATTTTACGCCATAACATAATTTGTTTACTAAAGTAAAGAGCGATTAACCAACCAGATAAAACAGGAATATAAGCACTAAGTTACTTAGTTATGTAAGTATAATAATATATATATAAATTGTTAACATATCATAAGAAATTGGGTACGTATAAAAATAAAACTACTTATTAAAATTTTAAACATTTATATCAACTTCTTTAGGATACTAATTAAATTTCTTTGTAGCTTATCTTATCTTTGTAGATTATCTTTCCATTTTCTACTATATTAAGTATATGCTTAAATATAAATGTTTCTTTAAAGATATGCAGTAAAATTCTGCTATTCAACTATAACTGCAGTTGCAGCATTATGTTCGGTTTGTTGTGGAAAGTGTACTCTTTCCATTGATTCACGTAACGCCAACACACCATCGCTTGCATCCGTCATGTGTTCTTTTAAAAAGTAGCATTCTTTATATTTAGAAGAAATCAGGTCGCGTAGTTCCTTCACCTGGTTTAGGTCTTTGGTTTCGCATACTACTTTAACCTGGAATGATAACAGATGTGATACAGCATATTTTTATCCTCAGAAGACCGATTAGGGAGCGATGAATTGGAATATCATCTTCGGATAATCACCATACTTCATTAAATTTATCGCCAAGTCAACACACCTGAACACTAAATATATTTCCTTGTATCCAAGCCCGCTCCTGAACCATGTCCTTTATGTAGATTCCAATAGAGCTTATGAGAGTGCAAAGATCGCCCAGACTCCCAGGAGAGCAACTTATATTGACTTTGAACTTGATCAGGCGATGCTCCGCCACCAAACCTCTATCGAGACACGCTGACAAGACTGTCGTGTCTATATTGCCACCGGAGAGAATGCACACTACTCTGCAATAATAACAAAGTCATTGTATATTGCTGATTGAATTTGTAACTGCCTCCGCGGTCTGTGGTCTGAGCCATGGGCTCACGACGCAGAGGTTCCGGTTTCGCTTCCCGGTGTTGTTGTTTCTCGTTTGGTTAGGAAAAGTAATTTGGACGATCCATGCTGTTGGATGGGCATGTAAATTCAGTCCTGCGCGTGATTTCTCACTGGTCGTGTCAGCCAGTCTGTCCTATCAGAATAGGAGATCGAAGGAAAGAAAGGACGACTTGCTATGCAGAGGTTCGATTCCCGGCCGGGGCAGACATTTGAATGATGAGTTTAAATATCGGTTTCTGGATCTGGGTGTTCTTTGTGGTTGTTTCTGAGTATGTCTATGTTTCTGTGTGTCCGAGTATGTCCATGGTGCCTCGATACAGGAAATCGTAGTGGGAGCTGTGAGTGTGATCGTGTTTTTTTTAAATTAGTAATGTGGGCTGCGTAAACGCTTAGGCATGAGAAACTAAGTCCCACGCAAGTGGTGGACTTTTATCAAAAACCGACTGAGAGGGCAATAATGACATTTTTCCTGCATACATATAATACATAAGTAATTACATACTTCTTCCCTTGGAGTTCAGGCACCTGGCCAGCCCAGCAAGCAGCTACGGCTACGGCGCCTCCTCCTTCAACAACGTACTTCTCCTGCTCAACTATATGCAAGATTGCTCGAGCTGCCCAGTCCTCTGTTACCACCACCTATACAACCAACATTTTTATAATTGGACTTGCCATTTAATTTCATACTTGAGAGCTATCCAAATGCTGTATCCTAAAGCTGGTAAACAATACGGGTGTAAGGGACAGCGTCCCGCAAACTGATATGGGTGTTTCAGTCAACGAAACTGAACAACAGGAAGTGAAAAATAAATTTTGGTTCGCCATACAAATTGTTGGATTGAGATTTTAATTTTGTATGGGAAGGTAAAAAATTTTCATCTTCTAAAAGCATTTCCCGGTAAAAGTTATTCAGTTTCGTTGATCAGTCAATTCAGCAACCCCTATCAGTTTGCGGGTTCGCTGTCCCTTACACCCGGTATTATAATCAATGATACGTAGTTACCATTTAACTTAACTGCCTCCGTGGTCTAGTGGCTAGTGCCATGGACTCCTGATCCGGAGGTCCTGGGTTCGATTCCCAGGGGGGAATCACAAAGTTGATATTTGAGAATTTATCACTTTGTGAATTTTGCCCCAGTTTGGTTAGGACATTGCAGGTTGAATCACCTGAATGTCCGAAAAAGAAAAAGATTTCGTGCTTCGGAGGGCACGTTAAGCCGTCGGTCCCGGTCGCTGTCTTTGATAGTGGTCGTTACTCAAACCATGTCAGAGGCCTGATAGTTGTGCTACTAGGCGGTTTAAAAACTCTGACACCAGGGTTCATCGGGTCGATAGACTCGATACCCACTCGACAGAAGAAGAAGAAGTTACCATTTTATCAACAAGAGGTTTGATGTTGAGAAAGGAATTGTATCCTACAACTCCAACAGCAAGTCCATCAGCTAGCGTCCTTGTAATCTCGTAAGGGACAACTTTCCCAGCTTGCAGTGAATTAGACATACTTGCACACTTGTCAGTCTCGATTCCCTGTAGATTCAACCAATAAAAAGTACATACATACATAGAATAAGAATACTTTATTACCAAAAACTTCCATGCTGGACTGGGAGAGATAGAAAAACGTAGAATGTTCCAGCTGCCCTTCCTCCCAGGCATGCTGTAGAAGTCAGCAAAAGGGACTCGAGGGTTACAGTGTATTGTAATTTAGGCGATGGGCTGACAACCTGTCACTATAGTTATACACATTACAAATACTAAAATTGCCCTCAATTTTTGTCAATGTTTGTTTAACGATCTGCCTACCCCGTAAGGGATAAAGGCGTGATGTTATGTATGTATGTATGTATTACCAAAAACACTTAAAATAACAGTTAGATTACAATAAAATCGTTTAGCATAATAATTGTATGAGAAACAGCGGACCCTGCACTAAGCAAAGCTTGTATCGCAAGGACCTGATATTGATTAATAGTTAAAGATTTACTCCATGACACTAAGCTGATGTTCTAATCACGCCTTTTTCCCGACTGGGGTAGGCAGAGCGTAATCGACCTAAACAAAGGTCGTTCCACGTCTGACAAAGTTTTGAGGTTAATTTTAAATAGATTTGTAGGTATATTGCTGTAGTGACAGGTTGTCAGCCTATCGGCAATAAAAAGTGCTGTAGGATATTCATTCGATATTTAATTTAGCATGAGAATTCACTCGCTAAGAGGAAGATATAGACCTACCGGCTGTTAGGGACAGCATACCGAAAATAGTTGTTCAGTTACGTTGACTGAGCAACCCCTTTCAGTTTTCGGTACGCTGTTCCTTACACCTGGTATCCTTATACATACATACATACATAAAATCACGCCTTTATCCCTTACGGGGTAGGCAGAGCGTAAAACGCCTCTTAAAAGGCGCTTTCGCCACGTCTGACATAAATTGAGGGCAATTTTAGATTGTGATGTGTATTGCTGTAGTGACAGGTTGTCAGCCTATCGCCTAAATTACAATACACTGTAACCCTCGAATCCCTTTTGCTGACTTCTACAGCATGCCCGGGAGGAAGGGCAACTGGAACATTCTATGTTTTTCTTTCTCTCCCAGTCCGGTATGGAAGATATCCTATCCTTATACGACGCACTTAATATGGCGTTACGATTATTTATGCCACGCCATATTGAGCAATCCTAGTACCTAAGAACGGGTTTGCTCCGCATTCGGTTCGTATCCGAATCGTATTCGTGAAATTTCCAAATAAAACGGATATGGATTGGTGCGCCCGCTGTTTTATTTACTAGGAAGGCCAATTCGGATCAGAAAATATTCGGATACGGATTCGGACCGGTGCAAAAGAGCCCTAAGGGTTTATAATGTAGAGTTGAAGTCTTTATATCATCATTATCATTTCGTGCTGTTTTTTCCATGCTGGACTGGGAGAGATAGAAAAACATAGAATGTTCTAGCTGCCCTTCCTCCCGGGCATGCTGTTGAAGTCAGCAAAAGGGACTCGAGGGTTACAGTGTATTGTAATTTAGGCGATAGGCTGACAACCTGTCACTATAGCAATACATATTACAATCTAAAATTGCCCTCAATTTTTGTCAGACATGGCGAAAGCGCCTTTTACGAGGCGTTAAACGCTCTGCCTACCCCGTAAGGGATAAAGGCGTGATTTATGTATGTATCAGTTCGTGGCAGGACCGTGCGTGATATTAGGCCTCACACATTGCACGCCGCTGAGCTCGGTCTTCAGATCAGCCTTTCACATTGCCCATTGCCTTATGATTAAAAAAATCTTTGCCTCACCTAGTTTCAGGATGCCTTCACCCCTACACTATCTGCGACACAAAACTATTGTCAAAAATGGGGGCGCCACTTTCTTCGCCCAGGCAGCTTTAATATGGCAACACATTGATTATTTTGTATGAAACATCAGGTGATGCCAGTTGAAATAATTTTTGTTCCGTTTCAACAGTTTTGTGTCGCAGTGTACGTTTGCTGAAGAACTTAACTTACGTAAATTAATATTTCTGGTTTGAAGTGTTTCACCGCGATGGCGATTCCGGCAATAAGTCCTCCGCCGCCTACGGGCACTAAGATCGCTTCAACATCCGGGATCTGCTCCATGATTTCCAGACCCACAGTGCCTTGACCAGCTATTATATCTGGGTGATCATACCTGCCAATATAATTTTGTTACCTAATATGTTAACCGTACGTACAAGGATGTTATTCTTTTTAAAAATGAACTATTATCGGCGTTTGCTTAGCCAAATCAATTGGTGTAAGGGACAGCGTCCCGCAAACTAATTGGGGTTGCTCAGTCAACGACACTGAACAACTATCAGCAGGTTTTTTTTCAGGAAGTGAAAAAAATAATGGCTTTTCCATACAAAATGTTCACCTCAATCAGACAAATTGTATGGAAAAGTTTTTTTTTCTTCGTGAAGAAAAATCATGCTGATAGTTGTTCAGTGTCGTTGACTGAGCAACCCATATTGGTTTGCGGGACGCCGTCCCTTACACCTGTTATTAATAGCTTTTGTTTTATTGCGATAAGCTCAGTTTTGTTCATAGATCATCTGCTAATTTGGTAACTGTTTCCAAACGTACTGAAAACGATTCCTTTTCTAGAACAGAAGACAATGAGAGTTTATAAAGTAGGTAATACCCGTTGATATAAGTCATATTCCTATTCTTAGCTATTTGTAGGGCATGCCGTCGTGAGTCCCTGACGTTGTTGCCATGGATGATGACCTCTGCGCCGAATGACCGGCATTTCTCGACCTTCACTAGCGGCGCCACGCCCGGCATCACCACTGTTGTTGGCACCGCTAACAGTTTTCCGTGGTAGGCCATACCCTGTAAAAATTTAATGTAACTCGAACTTTTCTGATAAACCTGAAATTATGTTCTAAATTTTTTTATTAATGAGTCAATTACAAAATGTCACAATAAATCTAAATCACAATGTCAAAACTTAACACTAAAACCTACTAAGTCAAAGTGTTCTAAAAATATAGTTTCGTTTGAGTATAAATCAGCCAATAAAACTACTGGACCTGGTATGGTTACCAGTCTGTCTGAGATACCTTTATGTTAGAGATAAACATTTCCATGCTGGCCTGGGAGCGAGAGAAAAACATAGAATGTGCCAGCTGCATTCCCTCCCGGGCATGCTGTAGAAACCAGCTAAGAGATTCGAGGGTTTCAGTATATTGTAATTTAGGCGATGGGCTGTCACCCTGTCACTACTGCATTATACCTACAAATCTATCTTAAATAACCCTCAAAACTTTGTCAGACGTGACGGAACGACCTATGTTTGGTAAGGATAAAGGCGTGATTATATGTATGTATGTATAACCTGTGAGTGGTTCCCAAGTGACGCAGCTGTAACTCCTCGGGCTTTTGCCTCATTGCTGAGCCGCAGAAGAGCGTTCCGGGCTCCACGCTCTTTAAAACTGTAAATTATAATACCACCAAAAACATAAATTTGGATTTATAACTTTTTATATTTTATTTTTATGACTTTAATTTTAATTTTTATGTGTAGACTAATAATTTAAATTTTGTAGTTTCGATTTTACTTATTTATTTATAATTTTAATTTTAAATCGAAACATTTAATCTGCAGTCTTTATCTTTTTTAATTTACAGTTTTTAAATATTTGATTCAATATGATTGATTGTCAGACTAACATAATATTCAGTAAAAATTGTTACTAACATCTATGGGCTAAGTTCACTGAGTAGGTAATCACTACGTTTTAACTAAGATGTCTGGTTTTTTTTTATAAATGTAAAAGTGCAAGCCATATAAGCCTATATAAAGGGAGCCAAATCTAGGGTTTATTATAGTAATCTTTAGCTATTCAATAAGGTTAATTTCGTGTTACTTGGTAGTTGTAGAGAATAAATAATTTGACCTGTTACTTACAACACTACTCTAGGCAAATTAATATTTAAATAAATATTTAAATAACCGTTTGAACTATGTTTATAAAATTTGGAGTACTTGTTAATTTGGAGTATCTGTTGATCTTGTAGATCTAAATTTGGTGTATATAAGTTTAGTAGTTTTTGAGTTATGGAGGGGTCAAAAGTGACTCCGTGTGGTTCCTGTAAATATACACACGGTGCTGCCTGTCAGTTCTCTTCGTTTGGCTCGAACTTGGCTTGGACACGCTACCGTGTGTCTAAATGAGGCTGGGTTATTGATGTGATAAAAAGTTATCGATAGGCTAAAAACACGTGTCTAAAACAGTCTTAACATATGCCCGCTTTGAAAAAATAATAATTTTCAATCGCGTGGAAATATTTAATAATTCATTTGCAACTCTACCTACCCAGGGATATACGAGTAGGCGTGATTTTTTAATCATACCTGCCGGTGTATTGTAGAAACTCGCATTTTAAATACAAATTCATTTTGAGTTTGTCCGACATATGAGACGGCTGAAAAGCAAACAATGATTAGGTATACAGGGTGTTTTCAACGTTGAACATACGAAAATGGCAAATTGGTGGGGTCGTCTGCTATCTACCTAGCCCATATGATTCGAGCTAGGTCCCGTAGATTTTTTTTATAACTTAGAAGTCTTATAACCTTATGTAGGATAGACGAAAAACGCTGTTTTGCTTTAGTCTCGACTGTTGGTAGATAAAATTATTGTATAGTGCACATAACAGCTAAACAAAAAGTTATGAGCCAGTTTGGTTATAAAAAAAAACAATGGGCCTAGGTCAAATCATTTGGGCTCGGTAAATAGCAGACGAACCCACTTATCCGTATTTTCGTATGTTCACAGTTCTACCGTACTTCTTAGTTGTAATATAATATTTGAATAGGTACTAGCTGGTTTTCTCAAGGTTCTATTTCTGGTATATGACACTATGGTTACGATAGTTACATTGATCTTGATACTAATCAAGAAAAAATCTATTCTGTAGTTTCTATGGTGCCCTGGTAGATAGGTACTATTATTACTCGGGAATCAGGAAGAATACCCGCGGCTAAATGAGTTATCCTGTAAGGATTGCGCCATTTCCCACGGTAAAATGTAGCTTATATGTTGCCGCATCTGCAGCTGCATAATAAATTACGGAACCCTAAAAATGTGTATCCAAATCAGTCCACATCATAACGAATCAAGTTTTATTAAATACTAGCGACCCGCCCCGGCTTCGCACGGAAATTATCAGTGTTTCTCTACTATATTATGCATGTATTACACATATACACCTTCCTCTTGAATCACTCTATCCATTAAAAGAAACCGCATCAAAATCCGTTGCGTAGTTTTAAAGTTTTATGGGATACTAGCTGTGCCCGCGACTTCGTACGCCCGGTTTGTATAGAAAACACGCAGTGTCGAACATACTGAAAACGCTTATAGCGCTTTCTAACTCTTGTAGCAACGGGATGCTTGTAAAACGTGTTTCGCATTGTCTGATCTTTGTTTTTGTATGGAAAACACGATTCCGCGCGCGAGCTAGCAGATCCCGCTCCCACGCGCGGAGAAGTGTTCAGTATGTTCGACAATGCGTGTTTTACATACAAACTGGGGTACTTACTCAATATTAGAATGGTTTGCGTGATTATTTCTAACCTAGGCTGGACACCAGGTAATTAAAAAAACTAAGTCAAATAAAAAGTCCCTTTAAGATCGGTTAAAAATTATCAGAGTTCAATTTCCTGCCTACCCACTAAGTCAGGAGGAGTGATTATTTGTAGCGTAACTTTGAGTATTAAGTAATGCTCAGTCAAACGAAAAAAGTTCCATCAAAATCGGTTAAAAACGACCGAAATTCAATTTCCTACCTACCTCCATAGTCATTAGGCGTGATTATTTGTATCGTTACTTTGATTTGAAATAATGTTCGGTCGAATAAAAAAAGTTCCATAAAAATTGGTTAAGAAACAGCTAAATATCAATTTCCTGCCTACCCCGTAAGTCAGGTAGCGTGATTTTAGGTATCCTAAGTTGCAACCAGGATAACACACAGTTGAATAAAAAAAGTCCCATCCCAAAATCGGTTCAGTAGTTTTGGCGTCATGTGGTAACATACAGATAGTTTTGTTCTTTATAACGTTAATAATGCCTTCTGTAATATTTTTTTTGTAAAAATATTCAATGTACAGACACGACCCTTCTAGAGATTTATTATATGTATAGATAATAATGCCTTCTGCAATTATTTTTTGGTAAAAATATTCAATGTACAGACACGACCCTTCTAGAGATTTATTATATGTATAGATAGGGACAGAGAAAGCGACTTCGTTTTAGATAGATAGATAGATAGATAAACGTTTATTGCATAAAAACAACACACATGTAACAAAATAAGAAAAACAAACAACAGGTATGAACAAAAAAAAAGGATATTAACATATGTAGTACCTACATTTTGTTGCATGTGTGCTGAAGCGATGCAGAGGGTCAGAGCTCAGTGTATGATTGCTCATAAAGAACAACACTGCTTTTCAGCTCTCACACAAAAACTATTATATGTAGTGATTACGTAGACTTTACCACACACGGAGTTTTCAAAACGCCATGCTGTATGCGAAATGCTGCAGCTGCTATTTCCGAAAAGTATACCTTCTTAGGATTGCTGGGATCACAAATAGGATCGAAGTCATCTTCGTCCCCGTGGCCTGACTGAAACAGATAGAGCATTTTGGGCGATTTGAAGTGATGTGATTTGAGTAGTATTATACCAGGTAAGGGACCGCGTCCCGCAAACTGATAGGGGTGGATCAGTCAATGACACTGATCAACTTCCACCGGTTTTATTTTCAGGAAAAGAGAGAAAAAAAAAATGGTATTTCCATGCTGGACTGGGAGTGCGAGAAAAACATAGAATGTGCCAGCTGCATTTCCTCCCGAGCATGCTGTAAAAACCAGCTAAGGGATCTGAGGGTATATAGTAATTTAGGCGATGGGCTGACAACCTGTCACTACAGCAATATACGAAAAAATCTTTCTTGGATGGCCCTCAAGACTTTGCCAGACGTGGCGGAACGGCCTTTGTTTAGGTCGTTTACGCTCTGCCTACCCCATTCGGGATAAAGGCGTGATTATATTTATGTATGTATTTCCATACAAAATATTCACCTCGATCGGACAATTTGTATGGAAAAGCCTTTTTTTTTAACGTCCTGAAAATGGTGGAGTTGTTCAGTGTCATTGATTGAGTAAGCGCTATCAGTTTGCGGGACGCTGTCCCTTACACCTGGTGTATAATTTTAATAATTCGAAAACATAAACATAATCTTCTTACCATTGTGATACAGGTGTAGTAGCGTGTAGTAAAAATAGCCTTGCTACGTCTCGTAGCCTAGACACTCGTAGTGACAAAGTTTTTAGAGCTAAGTTGGCTACAAATTCGCTAAGTTATGCTACAAAATTTGCTACGGAGCGGCATAGAATTCAAATTATAGGTATGCAAAACCACGGCAAAATGTGAAACGTGGGCAAACTTTGTCAATAACTTTGTTGTCACCACGACAGAAATTAAAATTTCTATGAAATACGCTTTGGATTTAAACTCCCCTCATTTTTATTCATCTGTGCTCCCCGTTTGTGGAGCACAGGGAAATTGGTATGAAATGGCCTTTATTACGTACGGCCAAAATTGCTTGCTTCTAGGCTAAAAAAAAACAAATATCAGAATGTCAAATTGACATTAGTATTGGTACAACAACGCGATTTTGGACGCTAAATTGAGAAAAAGCTATCCTAAATCCGAATAAAGAAACAATATCTGATCCCTGACTTATTTAAAGGGAACCTGCAAAGCAAACCAGTGAGCTCTATATCATATTTTCAAAATGCCGTACGCGAATCAACCTTCCGTGCACATCACGGAGCTCACCGACGACAATGTGAAATTCGTGGTTGAAGACACAGAGCTGAGCGTCGCGAACAGCATGCGGCGAGTGTTCATCGCGGAGACGCCCACCATGGCCATCGACTGGGTGCAACTGGAGGCAAACTCCACCGTACTTAGCGATGAATTCCTGGCGCACAGAATCGGCCTAATCCCGCTCATTTCCGATGACGTCGTCGACAAGATTCGCTATTCTCGTGACTGCATGTGCGCCGACTTCTGCTCCGAGTGCAGTGTCGAGTTCACGCTCGACGTGAAGTGCTCAGACGAACAGACGCGACACGTCACCACAGCCGACCTCAAATCCAGCGACCCTCGCGTCGTGCCGGTCACATCACGTCACAGAGATGAAGACCAAGCCGACTATGGGGAAGCCGATGAAATACTTATCATCAAGCTGCGAAAAGGACAGGAACTGAAACTCAGGGCTTACGCTAAGAAAGGTTTTGGCAAAGAACATGCAAAGTGGAACCCTACAGCCGGAGTGTGTTTTGAATACGACCCAGACAATATTATGAGACACACATTATTCCCTAAACCTGACGAATGGCCAAAGAGCGAACACACTGAGCTTGAAGAGGACCAGTATGAGGGAGAATTCAACTGGGAAGCGAGACCAAACAAGTTTTTCTACAATGTTGAATCTGCAGGAGCTTTAAAACCAGAAAACATAGTCCTAATGGGTATTGTAGTATTAAAAAATAAATTACTTAACCTTCAAGTGCAACTGGCACAAGAAGCTCAAAATGATGCATTAGCTATTAATTAAATTCTATTAGATTTAGTATTTTAATATAAGATGATTGCATGAAATAAAATGCAGTTTTATTTGAAAAATAAGAAATTGTTACTTGTATTTTTATTTTCATAAATAAAGTATCAAAGTATATTGCTACTACCTGAATGAATATAAATGTTGTGTCAGATCAGCACAGAATACTCTGGTCAGTATGAACCACTCGCTAAGAAGAAGAAATATGAACCATGGTATGAACACTATGAACCTCTCCTAAGTTGTGAACTATGTTGTAAAGCTAAAATGTACATGAGAAATTAATAATAAGTACTTATTTGAGAAGGTCCTGTTCATGTACTATTCTGTGTTAGATTCTGTGGCCCTATTTGCTGAAGTTGACAAATATTGACAAATCAATCAAAAACTGTCATTTTAGTACAAAATATGTAAACAAAATCAAATCAAAAAAACTCGAAAAATAAATAAAAGCACCCATCAAATAAAATATTACTTGAAAGCGTACTTATAAATTAATTACAAGGGATTGTGCTATAATATCCAAATTATGGAGCAAGGTACCGAAAGTAAACCAGTCAACTTTGAACCCGCATATTGGCACATGACTGGGGATTCTTTTCCAAATAGAAAAAATATTGGTAAAGCTGTATCGTCGAAGCCGGTACGTAAACATTTATTATGTGCGTGTTTTCCGTTATTCGAAAGATACGCTTTTTTTAAAGTCCCTCGGACAATTTGATAGGTTGGCGACTGCGTCAATATTTACATAATACATACATACATATAATAACGCCTTTATCCCTATTTGGACATATTTTTACATGAATAGGAACCATCAGATTTTGTAAACAGGAGCAAAATCAAGGTAAAGCTGCAGGATGTTCAGGCTGCACACGAGCGAATTAAAGGTGAAATTTTGCTGACTCCAGTTATGGTGAGTATAATCCACGTCCTTCATAACAATAGTAAGTAATTTATAAAAATCTCGTATTGTGACTGAGAATTTATTATTCTTAATAATTTTCAGAGAGCCAAATATATCGGCAAAAAGAACATGAATTTGTATTTGAAATGTGAGAATTTACAGCATGCTGGAAGGTGATTAAAGTTTTTGTACTTAATGATATTTATAAACATGATATAATATGGGTTAATTATTATATTTTTTTCCAATATTCATAACAGCTTCAAAGCGCGCGGAGCTTGCAATGTGCTGTCTACGTTCACGCCATCAGAAAGGAGCAAAGGATGCGTCATATCTGGAGGAAGGAACTTCTGCGAAGCGATGTCCTACTACGGTCATATACACTCCGTGCCGATGAACGTGGTCGTGCCCAAAGACTGTCCTATAGGCGACAGGCAACGCTTCAAGGAAAACTTCGCAATAGTCAAACTCTCAGGCAATGACTTGAATGAAACGAGTCTACATGCGCTCTCCTACTGCGACCAGATCGGATCGAAATATGTTCATGGGTACGGCTATAAAATACGACTAGTCTCTATAGTAGGTATATTCTAAGAAGAGTATGACCATTTCTGAATAGGGCCTATTGATTATACTTACTTACATGTTCATCCTTTCAGAAGATTAGTTTACCGATTTAACGTGGACGCTGCATGAAAGATATCAACCGCTTACAAAATTTTACATAGTGCCATCTTCTGTCTTCTAAGCTATCTAATTATACTATATCAGGTTGGACCGCGTAGATTTAATAGCGGGCTACGGCACCGTCGGGCTGGAGATTCTTGATCAGCTGGAGAAGATAGACGCCATCATCTGCCCCGTCGGAACCGGAGACCTGGTAGCTGGTATCATTATCGCTGTGAAAAGCATCAAGCCGAATATTAAAATTTATGTAAGAATGTTTCTTTGTTCATACATAACTCACTTCTAACTGAATTCTAATGAAATAATCTAACATCATCTAATGAATGGTGCAACTTTGGTAGAGAATGTCGTCGTCGTTTACAACCGTTAACTATGTCTCGTGAATCGTGAACTATGGTTGCAGTTAGGCCTTGGTGCCATGACCCAGCTCTTCCACATGTGTTCTTTTACCAAAAAATACTTCGTAGATTTGCCAACGTAGCAATAAAGCCGTCTCGCGTAGATAACATACATACATACATATTATCACGCCTTTATCCCTAATGGGGTAGGCAGAGCGCAAACGACCTAAACAAAGGTCATTCCGCCACGTCTGACAAAGTTTTGAGGGTTATTTGCTTTTAAAGTTTCGTGTCTGCTATTATCGTCACAGATATATTTTGGGCTCTTAGGAAATAGTAGATTTAGAGATATCAGATTTGACTGCTGCGCGTGATAAAATAACAAACTTTGCTCATTCGTAACGTAGGGCGTAGAATGCTTATCATCACCAGTGATGACCCGAGCACTGCAAGAGAAAAAGCCGGTTATGGTGGAGACCAAGTTTAACATAGCTGACAGTCTGACCAGCCACATCGCAGGCGTCAACGCGTTCCACATCGTTCGAGGATATATAGATCGCATGGTACGATACCCTCAAGTACATGAAATCACTCCTATATTATTCTTAGTAAGGGATTAGGGGGTGGGTAGAGCGTCAAATCACTTTTGAGGCATGCATTTATATAAAATTGTATAGATTGTGATCTCACGATCTCGGCGAACGATTAAATAGACCAGTGTATCCAAACTGCAGCTGATTTGCTAATCGAATGCAGACCGTAAATTTTATCAGTCAGACGCTATCTGCCTGCCCCGTAACAATTTATTGAAATTATTACCAACACCGCTTTTCAATTTTGCTCCGTCCGCTACGGCGTAGGTAGTATGCTACGACGCTGTAGCACATACAGAATATTATAATGGCCACAGATAATATAATACTATTCTAATGGCATGGCACATACAACCTTTTTTTTAAATACGGAATACTTTTTTAATTAAGTAATATCAGTCCAAGATTTATGGTAAAATGTGTCGCAGATAACTGTCGATGAAACCTTCATATCCCGAGCGATGATCTACCTGCTGGAACGGGAAAAGTTGATGGTAGAGGGAGCCGGCGCCTGCGCTGTCGCCGCCATCTTGGCCGACAAAGTGCCCGAGTTGAACGGGAAGAAGTAAGTAAAGTAGTATCATCTTTTTGCCTGGATGTGACGAAGGAGATATTATCCTCGACCCCCACGCAGCTACGTGTAATTGACCGTGGTAAGAAGGCTGAGCCTCATGACCAGGCACTTAAATCCTCTAAAATCTACGGTTTTTTCAAGATGACTCGCTGATGAGCTGTCGGCACACTATATAGTGCAGTGTGTCTTTTGAAATATCGGAGTAAGTTGTATTGTATTCCTTAGCAATGCCATAGCACTATGCACACATTGCATGTTTCTTATGGCCAGCTTGGTGTGCATTAGGATCCACGTAGGCGTGAACAGTTTACGGATGTCGCGCATCGGTCGAGCCAGCCGTGCCGGGCGCGCTAGACCATTATAAATATGATCAATTTACATACATACATATAGTCATGCCTTATGGGCGCCCCTAATGGGGTAGGCAGAGCGTAATGTACTGTACAAAGGTCGTTCCGCCACGTCTGACAAAGTTTTAAGGGTTATTTAAGATAGATTTGTAAGTACGATTATATTGCTGTAGAGACAGGTTGTCAGCCCATCGCCTAAATTACAATATACTCAAACCCTCGGATCACATTCAGGCACACTCTATGTTTTTCTTTCGCTTCCAGTCCAACATGAAAGTTGAACAATTTAAATACGTATAGAGTAGATTCCCTAAATATGGACCACTTAAAGTTTTCATTAAATAAAACATAAGTTGTAAGCCAAATCAGTCTTTATTAGTTATAAATTATAACAATCTGTAGATATCTATATAAAAACTCAAAAAAAAATTAACAAAGATACATATTTAGTAGAATATTACTAAGTCTGCTTAAAAATAAGAGGTAGTTTAATATGGACTACTGGGGTTTCAATATGGACCACGGGTGCCTAATATACTAAGACTAAGGACATTAATAATTATATTTGGCAGCAAATAATCACAATTATTAGGAACTTGATAATTAAGATTTAAGAGACCTTAAACAAAATACTTATAAAATAAAAAAATAACAACACAGAGTAAATTAATCAGACAGACAAAATTTACACACAAATGTGCCATTGTCAACACCTGCACATTCTTCGTGGACCCATCTCTTGCAAGAAACGCATTGGACCCATAGTTCCCCACGAGTGTCCTCTGAAAATAACCCGTCACAATAAAAACATTTAGCGTTTTCACTTTGGCTACGATCTGGACTTTCGTCAGTTTCATCATTAACTGAAAACTCATTGTCTTCATCTTCAGAGTTGGATGTTGACTGGCGTACTGCAGTTGTAGTTTTGCTTTTCTTTCCTTTTGTTTTCTTTTGTTTTTCTTTACTTATCAGTTTTCTCTTATTTCCAGGTTTCTTCGTCTTCCCTTTTAGGTTCTGCTTGTCTAATTCAATGTTGAAAATCTTCTTTTTTTTTAATGCCTCTGTTTCTTCCCTTTTTTTGATTGATGTCTCTAAATCTATTTTATAAGGTGATGAAGTCAAAAGCATAGGTTTGGTTCCCTTCCTTCCCCTGTTACTCGTTTTTTTTTGTAGGCGTGGTACGGGACGCAATTGTATTGGAGATATATAAATGGCAGACGTATAGGAAGAACTGCAATCCTGAGGCACTATATTTTTTGGTAACTCATTAGACGACGTTGACGGACAGGCCTCTAAATGAACAGCGTCAGAGTTCGCTCCTAAGGGCATAAGTTTGGTTCCCTTTCTTCCTTTGTTACTCGTTTTTTTTGTAGGCGTGGTATGGGATGCACTTGTACTGAAGATATTATAACTGGCTGATGTAGATAAACCTGCTAACACTTCTTCAAATGCATCATTATTTCTGGGCGATCTGCAATCATTAGACGTTGAAGGATAGGCCACTAAATCGTCAGAGTTCGCTCCTAAGGGCTTGGTCTTGTGAGCATTAACAGCGATTTTACAAGCAAGCAAAGCAGTCTTTAGGGCTAAATTAACTAAACTTGGAACTTCGATGGTTGAGGGAGCAAATATTTTGTCTGCATTAACTGAAGAATTACTCAGTTCTTCACAAAAAGTTTGGTCTAAATCATGATCTTCAGCACGGTTATTAGAATCCAATATGTCTTCTGTATGGTGAACTGACTGGGTCGGGGGATTAATCATGTCGATGTCATCATCACTCAAATCATCCGAGTTTTCTATAGCCAACTATGTGCTTGTGTGTGTGTGCTTTTCTGTGGAGTTAGTATTTAAATCAACTGGCTCATCATCAATGAAGTTATGGTCTTGAAAAACACCTCTATCTATAGGGCATATCCCAGTTACGCGAAAACCATTGATAGCTAAATCAGCACGCTGTGCTCTTACATAAGCACGACCAAATAGTTCAGCAATATCAAATATAGATGCCGCTTTGGCGTTGCTGTTTACCCATTGGCGGGTTGCTTCAGTAAAATACTTTTTAAAAGGACCCATGAATGTACGGTCAAGAGGTTGAATTTTCTGGCTTGAATGTGGGGGCAATGACAGAAGTTGTACATGATTCGCTCGAGCTAAATCAATTAGTTCTATATTCCGGGTATGACTTGCATGACCATCTAAGGTTAATAAGACTGGAGATTCAGCAGTAGGTTTTACGAATCGCAAGAAGTGTTTAAACCATTTTGTGAAGAGATCAGTCTGAATCCAGCCTGAAGGATGGCAGGCGTGGATTGCACCAGGCGGAGCACCTCTCATCAGTAGTTGGTTGTCCCGTTTACGAGGAAATATCATCATGGGTGGGACATATGTCCCACTTGCATTCATACACATCACGCAAGTAACAGTAGAACCTCTTTCGGCCGAGGTTACAGCTGCAATTTGCCTTTTGCCTTTTCGAGCTAATACCTCTGGCATTTTTCCTGGCACAACAGTAATGCCAGTTTCGTCGACATTATATATGTTGTTCGGGGTATACTTGTTTTTATTCATAGCCTCTTCCAGCAACTTGAAAAATTCATCGACATTTTCTTTGTTAAAACCTTTCAGTCTTGCAACAGATGTCCCTGTAGGTCGACGAAATGAAAGTTCTGGGTGGCGGTTCAAAAACAAACGTAGCCAAGTTTTACCAGCCGACTGCTTATCTTTTGAAAAATTGTGATCTAATTTATTTTTTTCTGCTAATTAATAAGCTAAAGTTTTAAGGTCACTTCGAGTTAGACCAAATGCCGCTGCCTCCATTTTAAGGGCATAGTCTGCCAAATCATTTTCTAATTCAGGTGGTAGCGTAGCTTTCCTTCCTAGTTTCATGTTAGTTATCTCTCCCAGTGGCTGCTTACTTTTTTGTGATAATCTTATAAGTGTAGTTTTAGGAACAGCAAAAGTTTTGGATGCTTTTAAGTATCCCATTTTTTTTTCTCGCACAGCTAAAATAGCCATAGTCATGCAGTCCTTGTCCCATTGCTGTCGAACTGGTTTTTTTTTCTGATGACGCCATAATCTGCAATGAAAATTAAAACTGTACACTGTCTCCAAATATGGACCACCGTAGTATACATGTACCTAAATATGGACTACCAGTCCATATAAAGAACCAACTGTTAGGCCCATATTGTAAAACGGTGACTTTATTATGAAAAAAAATCTTATTTAAAATACCACAGCCATTACATTTACACTTTGTTATACAAAGATCGAATGAAAAAAATTAAGCTTCAACAAAAAAACTGACATTCTATGTTTACAAGAAAAACTGAGAGGATCTTAGGAAACTTACCAAAAATATACATGAAATGTTGATGAAATTCCAAAATGGCGACCACGGACACAAACTTGCTCAAAGCGTCACCGAGTTCGACTGGCAGGCTTGCGGGGGGCAGAGACAACGTATGTAGGCAACTTCACTGCAATAGTAGCGACATCTACCGAACTAAGCATGTGGTCCATATTGTATGACTAGTCCATATTTAGGGAATCTACTCTATTGCATGTTTCTTTTGACCAGCGTGGTGTGCATCCTATCTGGAGCCAACGTGAACAGCTCACGGATGTCGCGCGTGATCGACCGAGGGTTGGCAGCGGAAGGCAGGCTCGTCAGGGTCACCGTCACCCTGCCAGATGTGCCCGGCGCGCTCGCCAAGCTGCTCGCCAGGATGTGCGAGATCGGGGTTGATGTTAGGCATCTGCTGCCTGAACGCACTTGGCTGAAGCGGGACATTTATAATGTTTCGGTAAGAATCTTCTTCTTTTTCTTGTTATTGTCTTATCTAGCCTACATCATCATCATTCGCTTGCCCTTATCCCATTTACCTGGTGTCGGCGCAGTACGTTTTCTTCTTCCATCTTATCTAGCCTACATCATCCCACGAATAGAATAAGTTTAAGAATTCAGTTTTTTTATCGCAATAAAAAATATCTGAAATGACTCTGCTGCTGTAGAAAACGCAATATGGAATTTTACGTAGGTAGGTACGTTTCAAGATTATAATGTTTTGTATGGGTAACCTATACGAAAAGGAGAATTAAAGATACTCCACGCCTTGAAAAACTATCAAGTTCCTCTGGGGTGGAGGTGTCAGTGTACCTACCTATTCATTTGTTTGTTGTGTCGTGTGGGTATCGAGTCGATTAACCTGATGTACCCTGGTGTACAACTTGTCTTTTTCTAGTCTCTCTAAACCTTGTCAAAAGTAACGAAAACAATACAAGCGTGGCTCTTTGCATTCAACGTTTGTTTCATCTCTTTGCATTCAACGTTTGTTTCACCTCTTTGCATTCAACGTTTGTTTCATCTCTTTGCATTCAACGTTTGTTTCAGCTCTTTGCATTCAACGTTTGTTTCATCTATTTGCATTCAACGTTTGTTTCATCTCTTTGCATTCAACGTTTGTTTCATCTCTTTGCATTCAACTTTTGTTTCATCTCTTTGCATTCAACGTTTGTTTCATCTCTTTGCATTCAACGTTTGTTTCATCTCTTTGCATTCAACGTTTGTTTCAGGTCAACATGGTGGTAGAAACATGTGACGCGGCGCATTCCAAGGAGCTGGAGAAAAAGCTCATGAAACATTATCCGCAGTCACATTTCATCATGGTGTAAATGTAAATCTATTACCATCGCTTCTGTTCGTTTAAAAACATAAGTTTAAGCTGTGATAAAACCTGTATTTTATGATTGAGAAATTAAATGTAATGAGCACAATACTTTTTTATTTAGAGTATTTTATGTTCTCTTAGTCATGAAAAACTACGTCTACTTTGCTTCCTCCATGTTTTCCTCTCTCTTTGCCGTCAATTCTACTCTCCCAGATCATGAACTCTCCGACACTCCAACTATTTGCTTCCTGCATGCCAAAGAGTATAGAACCATACTGCATGCTTCCTCTTTCTTTGCTACTTTGAGTTTCACCTGACAAACGCACTCCAAAAAACACAAATCTAAATAAATATATCCTGTGATAAATGAAAAATATAAATTACAAAGAGTAGAAACTTTAGAGACAAAATTTTCAATTATTTTCCAATAATTTCGATATAAAGAAAAAATGGCCTCTGTAAATTACGCTATTCCACAAATGGTAAGGGGGGTAATTATGGCTATGTTATTTTTGTACCTATTTATGTTTGTAACGAATAAACCCGAAAACTAAAGGGCCGACTATAGGTAAAAATTCAATACCAGTGAGGAGGATCGGCAGCATGAAATGAAGGCGCGTTTTACTAGGCGTTTTACGCTTTGCCTACCCCGTAAGGGATAAAGGCGTGACTTTATGTATGTTTCTGATGTGCGTCCGGGCACGTGCGTGAGTTAAAAGTTATTAAATCTGACCAAAGATTCGGTATAATTTGGAGTTCCTATTTGCAGTATACACCTCGCGATGAGTTTGAAATTAAAATGGAAGATTATCCCCATATTTTGTCGTTCAATGAGATAAAACATGCCGCAGAGAGAAATGAAACTGGGGTTATTCATACACCTCTGTGCGTAAGTATCTTTAAAAAAATATGATCATGAGCCGTTTTTTCGAATCATTTCAGTACGCATAAACAAAATACGAAACATAACCCCGCGGGGCAAAGAGGGGAAGGGAACATTTCCCTTCCCCTCTCTGCCCCGCGGGGCTTGTGTCTGATTTTGTTTGAGAGCAGGGGTCACGGCTTAAAAAAAGTAACATCCGAAAGTCGTTCTTGCGTAAGCGAGCTTAGATTCTAGTGATTCAAAAATATAGAGCTCCTGTTCGAGTGTCTATATCATTGCCGTAGTTTCATAATATGTGATAATCTCTTCCATGCTAGCCTGGGAGCGAGAGAAAAACATAGAATGTGCCAGCTGCATTTCCTTCCGGGCATGCTGTAAAAGCCAGCTCAGGGATCCGAGGGTTACAGTATAATGCAATTTAGGCGACGGGCTGACAACTTGTCACTACAGCAATATACTTACCAATCTATCTTAAATAACCCGCAAAACTTTGTCAGACGTGGCGGAACAACCTTTGTTTAGTTTGTTTTACGCTCTGCCTACCCCATTAGGGATAAAGGCGTGATTATATGTAGATATGTATGTATGTAATAATTTTCAGGAGGCCAAGCTAAGCAAAAATATGGACTATAATGTATATTTGAAGTGTGAAAATCTGCAATATACAGGAAGGTATGTAATTTAATGCTGTTTGTTTTCCTACTTTCATCAGCTTACCACTTTCGGCCACGGAGTCATGGTTTTGGTAATGAGACTTTACCAGATTTTTCTTAGTAACATTTCTTCTGGAAATTGCGTAAAGAATTGTTTTATTATGATACCTGTTCAGTTGTGCGGAACGAGGCATACTAAACATGTTCGCCCTTAGTGACATTCCTTCTGAAAATCGCGATTTTTTTTTATTATGATACCTGTTCAGTTGTGCGGAACGAGGCATACGAAACATGTTCGCCCTTAGTGACATTCCTTCAGAAAATCGCGTAAACATTGTTTTATTATGATACCTGTTCAGTTGTGCGGAACGAGGCATACGAAAAATTATAGTGACATTCCTTCTGAAAATTGTGTAAAAAAATATTTTTATATGATACCTGTTCAGTTGTGCGGAACGAGGCATACCAAACATGTTCGCCCTTAGTGACATTCCTTCTGAAAATCGTGTAAAAAATAGTTTTATTATGATACCTGTTCAGTTGTGCGGAACGAGGCATACTAAACATGTTCGCCCTTAGTGAAATTCCTTCTGAAATTCGCGTAAAAATTGTTTAATTATAATAACTGTTCAGTTGTGCGGAACGAGGCATACGAAACATGTTCGCTGCACTTCAAGAGGAGCTATCGGAGCGAGGTGTGGTGGTGCCTTCGGGAGGCGACCGGGCGCTGGGAGCCGCTTACCACGGCGGCAGCATGGGCATACCAGTGAGTACCAGTGGCGAGGGGTGCAATTTTATCGAGGGAAAGAGAATAAAAAAAAAAACATTCAAGTACTTTATAGTTTCGACGTAATTCCGGATTTGGTGGAGGTGGAATTTTTAAATAATAATAATAATATTTTTATTTCAGGTAAAATACCCATATTCAAATAAACTAGTAACAGTGTAGATACTTAAAAATAAAGTACAGTAAAAGAAACACAAAAAGACAATAAAAGGAAACACACTAGTAATAAGTACATAAAAATAAATTATGCAAACATCATCTTTGAGAGTCGTTGTCAGAGAAATGTATTTTAGTCCAATGCTTACAAACTACATTTCCTATATCATCTGAAATATTTCGGAGTATAGCATCATTGCTATCTCTAATTCGGCTCCAAAAGGAGGCTGATCGTGCTCGGAGTATAGCATAGAAGTCTGGTACCATTGCATCGCAAAACATCTCTTTTGCACTACACCAGCGAGGCAACCCTAACAAAGTGCGAAAAGCGTCATTGTATTGTACACGAAGTACATTAAAAAAGCGTTTGGTATATTTCACCCAAAGTTGGCAAGTATACAAAGTTTGGCAATATGCCTTAAACAGAGTCACTTTCACATCTTTTGCGCACTTTGCAAAACGCCTCGCTAGCATATTGCAGCGAGCAGCTAGAGCCCTTCTCTCCCTTTCCATATCCTCCTCGTCATCTAAATGTTCATTTAGTATGTGACCCAAGTATTTAAACTTCTTCACAACCCGAATTGGCAAACCATACAAAAATACTGGCGGTACGAACTCCGGACCTCCATCCTTTCGCATATTCTTGCGAAACACTAGGATTTCTGTCTTCTTAACATTATATAGCAGTCCGTGCCTCCCTGTATAGGACTCACAAACTGCCACAAGTTTTTGAAGACCGTTAATTGAGGGGCTGAGAAGCACCATATCATCCGCGTAGCTCAAGCTGTTAAAACACACGTTACCAACATGGCAACCGATTCTGGTACTCCTCAGCTCCTCAATCAAATCATTCATGTATAGGTTAAAGAGGTCCGGAGACGTAAGGCCTCCCTGGCGAACCCCACAGTCTAATCTAAAATTATTAGAAGTTGTGTCACCCCATTTCACTGTATTGGTTTGGTTTTCATACCAAAATCTCAAGATATTCACAATACCAGGATGGACGTTAGATTTCGAGAGTTTACTCCACAGTACATTATAGTTCACCAGGTCAAAGGCGCGACTCAGATCGAGAAAGCACGCGTACACAGACGTGTCTCTCTGTTTATAATAATTAACCGTATGTTTTAATGCTAATATTGCTGAATCCGTCGAGAGTTCGGTACGAAAACCAAACTGTGCATCATAGATGATGCACAGTTTGGATTGCTATAGATAGCAATCTTGTTTGCCAATTCGGGCTGCAAAGTTCTTTCAAAAATCTTTCCAACTATTGTGCCAAGGGATATGGGCCGATAGTTAATTTTAAAAGGGAAGCCGACGGGAATTGGCTTGTATGGACCTTTCGCCACTACGGGGGGGTTCCTTTATGGGGTACACTGATCATCAACAGTTTACAAAAACTGTCACCATGATGGTGATTTCAGATATGAGCCCGATGGTGTAGTGGATAGGGCCGCTGCCTCCTGAGCTTGAGGTTGTGGTTCGAATCCTACCACGTACCAATGCGTTTCTCGGTTTTCGAATTTCATATGTACGTTTATTCGGCGCTTTTTCCGGCACGTTAAGCCGTTAGTCCCGGTAAACATCGTTTAATACCGTAGATATTAGTCGTTAAGCCATTCCAGAGGCGAGTGCTAAGCACTGGCGGCTAGAAAACTCTGACCTAATCTAGGATTGGGTCTGGTTTCCCTTCTGGGTTGCGGAGGTCAGATGGCAGTCGCTCTGTGTATAAACCAGTACCCTCGTTCAATCCCCTAGATTAGGTATCTCACCCAGGAAGATACGGGATTAGGCTAGGGAGATGATGATGATGGTGATTTCAGATATTAATGTGTATTGCTGTAGTGCCCGGCTGTCAGGCACCTAATCTCTACAATACCTACACCAAAGCTCTCGATTGAAATGTAACCGAGTTGAAAACCATCTTTTTATCTCTCTCACCCAGGCCAGCGTGGAAGTTCGTTGTTAATCCTTCAGCGAAGCTCTCGCAAACGGTCTTCCTTCTTCTTCTTAGCGAGTGGATTAACGAGTCGAAAGACCCGATGAACTCTGGTGTCAGAGTTTTCAAACCGCCCAGTAGCACAGCTATTTAGGCCTCTGACATGGTTTGAATAACGACCACTATCAAAGACAGCGACCGGGACCGACGGCTTAGCGTGCCATCCGAAGCACGGAATCCTCTTTCTTTTCGGACGATCAGGTGAATCAGCCTGCAATGTCCTAACCAAACTGGAGAAAACCTCACAAAGTGATAAATTGCCAAATATTAACTTTGTGCCTGCCCTGGGAATCGAACCTAGGGACCTCCGGATCGTGAGCCCTTGGCTCTGACCACTAGACCACAGAGGTAGTTTATATCCTTATAAACGTTGGCAGGTGACGGTGGTGCTGCCAGATCGCACGGCACCCGCCATCGCTCAGCGCTGCTCGGAGCTAGGAGCTGACGTAGTGCTGGTCGGAGAAACCCTCGAGGATGTCGCCACCTACACTCAGAAGGTCTATGGTGGCGAGAGAACTAAGCAAATTGTGGTTAGGTAAGACAATGCTTTTCTATTACATTTTGCACATTTTCGAGAGTTCCTTGCCACTCAGACGGCATTTAGAATACTAAGTAGGTACGTTGCTGTTTAGTAAATTTTTGTTTTTCCTTGACTTTTCGTTTCTTAAATCATTACTAAATAACTGTCTTTGTAGTCTACTGCTTTGAGCTAACTTGGGTCACTTATTTTTCACAAATCACGCATTGACATCTTTTGTATGAACGTTTTGCTCGTGCAAAAGACAGCAACGCGTGATTTGCCTCATTAGATAACACGAAGTTTATATTGCTCTATGCTCTTTCTGATGAACGTCGAAGAATAAACACATCGGTTCTTTATTAAGCACTGTTTCGTCTTTAATGCGACTCTTTAGATGCGGATTTAGGATTTTTATTAATTTATCTTAGTAATTTTCTTCCATGCTGGCCTGGGAGCGAGAGAAAAAACATAGAATGTGCCAGCTGCTTTTCCTCCCGGGCATGCTGTAAAAACCAGCTAAGGGATCTGAGGGTTTCAGTATATTGTAATTTAGGCGATGGGCTGACAACCTGTCACTACAGCAATATGCCTACAAATTTAAATATCCCTCAAAACTTTGTCAGATGTGGCGGAACGATCTTGGTCGTTTGCGCTCTGCCTACCCCATTAGGGATAAAGGCGTGATTTTATGTATGTATGTAAGTAATTTAGCTTCCTAGACACCTTATCCATCTTCAGTCCAGATAACCCCCTCGTTATGGCCGGCCTGGGAACTGTGGGTATGGAAGTGGTGACGCAGCTACCTGAGCTGGATGCGCTGATTGTCCCAGTGGCGTCAGGGTCACTCCTGGCCGCTTGCCTCGTCGCCTGTAAGAAGCTCAAGTGCTCCTGTCTGGTTTACGTAAGTCACTAGTCTTCTGGTAGTCTGGGCACAGTGGGTCTAGAGGTGACGCAGCTACCTGAGCTGGATGCGCTGATTGTCCCAGTGGCGTCAGGGCCACTCCTGGCCGCTTGCCTCGTCGCCTGTAAGAAGCTGAAGTGCTGCTGTCTAGTTTACGTAAGTCACTAGTCTTCTGGTGTGATGATAAATGCGTGATTTTATGTGTGTATGTATGTAGTCTTTTGGTAGTCTGGGCACAGTGGGTCTAGAAGTGATGCAACTGCCTGAGTCGGATGCGCTGATTGTCCCAGTGGCGTCAGGGTCACTCCTGGCCGCTTGCCTCGTCGCCTGTAAGAAGCTCAAGTGCTCCTGTCTGGTTAACGTAAGTCACTAGTCTTCTGGTGTGATGATAAAGGCGTGATTTTATGTATGTATGTAGTCTTCTGGTAGTCTGGGCACAGTGGGTCTAGAAGTGATGCAACTGCCTGAGTCGGATGCGCTGATTGTCCCAGTGGCGTCAGGGTCGCTCCTGGCCGCTTGCCTCGTCGCCTGTAAGAAGCTCAAGTGCTCCTGTCTGGTTTACGTAAGTCACTAGTCTTCTGGTAGTCTGGGCACAGTGGGTCTAGAGGTGACGCAGCTACCTGAACTGGATGCGCTGATTGTCCCAGTGGCGTCAGGGTCACTCCTGGCCGCTTGCCTCGTCGCCTGTAAGAAGCTCAAGTGCTCCTGTCTGGTTTACGTAAGTCACTAGTCTTCTGGTGTGATGATAAAGGCGTGATTTTATGTATGTATGTAGTCTTCTGGTAGTTTGGGTACAGTGGGTCTAGAGGTGACGCAGCTACCTGAGCTGGATGCGCTGATTGTCCCAGTGGCGTCAGGGTGGCTCCTGGCCGCTTGCCTCGTCGCCTCTAAAAAGCTCAAGTGCTCCTGTCTGGTTTACGTAAGTCACTAGTCTTCTGGTAGTCTGGGCACAGTGGGTCTAGAGGTGACGCAGCTACCTGAGCTGGATGCGCTGATTGTCCTAGTGGCGTCAGGGTCACTCCTGGCCGCTTGCCTCGTAGCCTGTAAGAAGCTCAAGTGCTCCTGTCTGGTTTACGTAAGTCACTAGTCTTTTGGTAGTCTGGGTACAGTGGGTCTAGAGGTGACGCAGCTACCTGAGCTGAATGCACTGATTGTCCCAGTGGCGTCAGGGTCACTCCTGGCCGCTTGCCTCGTCGCCTGTAAGAAGCTCAAGCGCTCCTGTCTGGTTTACGTAAGTCACTAGTCTTCTGGTAGTCTGGGCACAGTGGGTCTAGAGGTGACGCAAATTCCTGAGTCGGATGCACTGATTGTCCCAGTGGCGTCAGGGTCACTCCTGGCCGCTTGCCTCGTCGCCTGTAAGAAGCTCAAGTGCTCCTGTCTGGTTTACGTATGTCACTAGTCTTCTGGTAGACTGGGCACAGTGGGTCCATAGCTGACGCAACTGCCTGAGTCAGATGCGTTAAGTAGGTCGTTGGTTTTAGCATCAGGAGATCTACAATAAAACACAAACTACTCCAGTCAGTTTGAGAGATTTGAAATTGTGATTGGACCACTGAACATTGTTAAAATTAACTTCCCTGCATAAAAAGTACCTAAAGAAAAGCTGTTGTTTTTAATGCAGACGGGCCTGAACGACGCTGGATGCAGACCGAGAATTTACCCAATATGTACTTAGACTTTTCTGCTGCTGATTTTAAAGACAACCCGTCACTAATTTATATAATATTGGTTGTCTTATAAATTCAGCAGATATGATAGACACATGGATACAAAGATAAGAATTTGAAGTAATGATTTATGTTCCTAGGGTGCAGAGTGTTCGAAGGTGCCGAAGATGATGAAAGCTCTGCAAGCGGGCCGGCCAGTACCTGTGCCTTTAGTGCCGAACATCGCAGATGGTCTGAACGCGCCCATAGTCGGCAACAACACCTTCGCCACGCTCAAGGGCCGGCTGGATAGGATGGTATGTTTGTGTTACAATAGGTGCCTTATTGTGATTTCCCCAAAGAGCTTTGTTTTCCCTACCTATACACTTTTTCGCTTCGCCCCTAAATACCATCTCCCTCCCCCCTAGCCTTATCCCGTATCTCACGAGGTCGGCTACCTAATCTAAGGGATTGAACGAGGGTACTGGTTTTTACACAGAGCGACTGCCATCTGACCTCCACAACCCAGAAGGGAAACCAATTAAATACCATTTTGTTTTATCCAATATGGCTGTACTAGAAATAAATAATGAAACAAGCAGATACTATTAGAACCTTTCAACGCTGAATGCTGCTAATACTTAGTTTGAGCTCATCTTTAGTTGGAGGTGGACGAGGCGTACATCTCCCGCGCGATCATCACGGTCCTGGAGCGCGAGCGGCTGGTGGTGGACGGAGCTGGCGTGTGCGCGGTGGCTGCTGTCATGCAGGGTCTCGTGCCGGAGCTCAAGGGAAAACGGTATGCTGTATACATTGCATGCCAAGAATCATTATAGATAGGGATACTTGGAGCATAGAGTATGAGGCTTACTCCTGCGCCATTATCACGGTCCTGGAGCGCGACCGGCTGGTGGGGGACGGAGCTGGCGCGTGCGCGGTGGCTGCTGTCAAGTAGGGTCTCGTGCCACAGCTCAAGGGAAAACGGTAGGTACCTATACTTTCCCAAGAACTAATAGGAGGATAGCATATTTATCAGACGCAATAACGCCTGAATATTTTAAGCAAGCAGCATATGGCGACACGATTTACGGCCTAATATTTTTTTTGTTCAGTGCTGAAACTAAGTGACTTTGTAAATAATCCCTGCAAGAATGACCTAAGTTCAAATCACTTTAAATCTTGATTTCACTCATTGGTTTGGCGACCAATTTTGTTCTTAAACTAAAACTCCCGTGCGATGAGACTCCCTTTTAAAAATAATATGATGATTCCTATCCTGCATAACAAAGTTATTTTTACATCAGCACGGTGTGCATCATAAGCGGCGGCAACATCGAGGCGGGTCGCCTGTCCCGCACCATCCAACGCGGCCTGGGTTCCATGGGGCGCCTGATGCGGTTCGCGTTGGCCATTCCTGACCACCGCTCCGGGCTGGAGAAAGTGGCCAAAGTGATCTCAGAAGAGAACGCAGTGCTGAAAAGCTTGGCCACTGAGCAGATTTGGATTAATAGCGACGTAGGGAATACGTGGGTAAGGTCTTCTTCTTCTTATTGATTGGGTTGTCACTTAATGCGGTTCGCGTTGGTCATCCCTGACTACCGCTCCGGGCTGGAAAAAGTGGCCAAAGTAATCTCTGAAGACGCAGTGCTGAAAAGCTTGGCCACTGAGCAGATTTGGATTAATAGCGACGTGGGGAGTACGTAGGAAAGGTCTTGTTTTGTTGTAGGTTGATCCTTTGTGTCCAGTTCTAAGCGCCTATTATGCCTCGTTTAATAGGCGCTTAGAACAAGTTAAGTTTGTCAGACAGCTACTGGAACCGACGGCTAAGCGTGCTCTCCGAAGCACGGAATCCACCATGAAAGACAATCGGGTAATGCAGCTTGCATTGTCCTAATTAAACTCAGAAAACCCCGAACTGACCTCTTGATCGAGTGCCTAAGGCACACACATCCCACTGCACCATCAAACCAGCTGGGATATCTTTTTTTATTGATGGCATCTTCTTGCCCTATCCTTAGGTTGCCTCCAGTTTTCAGGCTCTGAGTTTCATTATATTTTCCAGGCTAATGTAGTGGTGGAGACGGCGAATGAGAACCACTCCAGTAACATCAAGGAGCGCCTTCGAGAACTTTTCCCTTCTGCCAAGTTTGCTCTTCCAGATCTTGAAGATAGACCCCGAAAAGTTATCCAATGACAACTTCAGATTTATATTCCATGTTAAAAGTCTCTCAAATAATTTAATTCCTAGGGGGGATAGGTGGAACAGGGGAATATTTATTATATTTATGGTTGAAATAAGTATCAAAGAAAAGAATTTGTACGTATGAATTTGTGTTTCAAAATGTCTTGTGATACTTTTTGGATTTAATTTGTATGTAAGGAAAATAATAAATTATTGAAACAACAAAGTTTTGTGATTTTTTTTTATTTTTTAGAACTTATCCATAACTTAAGCAACAGGGTCGTCTCCCTTCGTCGCTCGCGTGTAGATGACTTGACCGTGGTGTTGGACTACCTGCTTGATTAGACCTGCGGACAAACAAATGCATAATTAGAAAGAAGCTCATTAAATATGAAAGTATATAGGGATAGTAAAGGAAATCAGACTCAATATATCAGTTTGTTACTGTCATGGTGGTTCTAGATAGAGTGGTCATCATAATAAGTACTGCAGTTGCTTAAACTCATGCTTCTTGGGTTGCCTACTGTGTATACTTTACATCACACCGGGCCTAAAGAAAACACACAAAAAAATGTGTTTCAAACACAAAAAAAGGAAATACTTAGGTTTTAGTATTTGAATTTAAATTACAGGTTAAGATTCACAACCTATGACACAATAAATCGACAAATTATGGAACAATTTGATGTTTGAATTGCATGTTAATTCCCTCTACAATTATCAAGAATGATATTAACTGCAATAATTTGTAATGCCTAAACCAAATAATGACTTGTCATGTCATATCAGGTGTCCCAACATTTTTCTTCTTCTATTTTATAGAAGTAGGTATATTACATTTTTCTTTTAGTAACTAGTAGTACTCAACAACAAGAGCCGAGCTCATAAATGAATGACGATTAAACCAAATAAATGTTGATCCATTTTTATGACCAGATATCAATCAGGCTGGTAATAAAATTCTGAAGTATTGCAAATCAGTTATTTGTGATTTAGATCTAATATTCTACCTTTTCATTTTGAAATACCAGGACAGTTTTACATACCAGACTTCTAAAAGGTTGAAGGGTTTTACAGTTAGCTACAATAGAACTATATATACCAGGTGTAAGGGACAGCGTCTGGCAAACTGATAGCGGTTGCTCAGTCAACGACACTGAACAACTATCAGCAGGATTTTTTCAGAAATGAAAATAATTGGCATTTCTATACAAATTGTCTGCTCAAGGTAAACATTTGAATTGTATGGAAAACCCAATTTTTTTTTACATTACTAAAAAAAGTCCTGCTGATAGTTGTTTAGTGTGGTTGACTGAGCAAACCCTATCAGTTTGCCAGACGCTGTCCCTTACACCTGGTATATATAGTTCTATTGTAGCTAACTGTAAACCCCTTCTACCTTTTAGAAGTCTGGTATGTAAAACTGTCCTGGTATAGCACATACGTGGCAATGGATGTTCGATTGGTTGGTTTGTTTTTTATTGGACTGCCTGTGAGGCACAACCCCTCATTTCCAAATCATAAAATGTGGAAAAGTAATGCTTACCCTTTTCTCTGAGCTCAATGAGTGCTCTCCTAGCGAGAGACCCGCGCACCTTTAGCCTCTCAGAGACCACGGCGGGGGTGATGAGCTTGTACTGGGGCACTTCCTTGTACAGCTTCTCATATGTGGCCTTGTCAAACAATACCTGGTTGTTCAACTTGTCACGGACTTTTCCTTTGGACCACTTCTGCAAGATACAATAATAACAAGCATTTAGAAGAAAGTAATTGAAAGAGGCGTACGTTATAAGAAGGGTGAGGAATACCATCAGACTCAATATATCAGTTTTTACTCTCATAGTAATCAAGTGATAAGGTTGTAATCATTTGGCCGACATACTTATTAAATATTATATATATTCTTTATTGTATTAAAATTTTACACATACAGAAAATATTCCCTTTTGTAAAATAGTAATACTTCTATTGCTAGTGAAAAAGCATCGGAAGTAGCATCTGACATGGTCACATAACCTCACTTTCAGCAACACAAGTTTGCTTACCTTCTTCTTGGCTTTACCGCCACCAGACCCCTCCTTCTTCTTCTGGGTCTTCTGCGGCTGCTTGGCCGAGCTCTTTGTGTCCTTCTTGGGCGGCTAAAATTATAAAAATCATTGTTGACAACCTGTATCGCCACGAGGTTATAAGTTTCCTAACACTTTTCCCCACTAGAACACCGTCCCATTATTTATTTTATACTACAACATTTTCTGAATAAAGTTAAATAATTAGAAATATTATATTCACGTAAATAACCACTTCTAGTCATTATTTTCTTGAAAAATTCACGGGCGCACAAAATACTCACCATTTTGAAACCGGAAAGAAAGATGGAGGCTGCTTGAGCTGCTTCTCTAGTCTATGGTAATTTCTTGACGTCTACAGTGATGTACTCAAGTTCCGGTTTGAATCAAAAAACCGGTATTTAAAAATAATAATAAAAGAGACATCAAATGAAACGAACGGGCACCATAAATGTCAAATCAAATCACTGACAGATCTTTGTTATTGTGAGTTTCTGAGATTTAAATTTCTTTCTTTGTTGTGGATATTGGAGACCTCTAAAAATATTGTGACTCGCAACCTGTTACCTTTGTTTTTATTATTTTATTTTATATTATGTTGAAAGAAGATATAATAAAATTATGGGTGATAAAGTTCTGTTTGAAGGTTATCTATCCAAAGTACAACATCTATGCATTCCTGGTTTTCCTCGCGATAAAGTATAGACTTTATCACAAGAAGCGGTTATCATCAAAAGATATGGAAACGTTTGTGGTGGAGACGGCGCCACAAAATGTAATGAAGCTTATAATCGAGGAATGTTTGGAGGATAACTTGCCAGTAGTTCTGCACAAATGTATTATAATTTCAAAGGAGCAATACATACAACTCTGCGCGGAAAACTTATTCTATATAGACAATGGAGTACTCTGGGTATCCATGAAGGTGCCTCCGGAAATAAAAAGAAAATATAAACACTTAGTAAATAAAAAAACAAGGGAAAACAATTTGTTGCCATTCCAGTTTGGATTTTTGCCTTCTGAAATACATAAGAAAATATTCGGTGAAGAGCACTCAAGTAGTATTGAAAACATTAGAGTGGTTCCTATAGTTGGATCTAAATTAGTGCCTGAAAATATAGCTTATACTAATGAAAATGAATTTTATAATATAATGTTGTCATACGGGTTGAAAGATACCAAAGATGCAGTAGTAACATTCCACCCTGTACCTTCCATTGAGAAAGCTCCAAAAATTGCATCAAAAGCAGAAGTTTCTCTGATAGTGAATGACTATGACTTAGCCAATGATTTTGTAAAAGAAGTATTAAATAATTATTTTGATGAACCAAAAGTACTGACTGTCAATGACGTTTTTAGCATAGATCTAACACCAGCTGTTACTTCCAAATATCATTATAAATACTTGGATTTAGTTGAAGCAACAGGAAAGTTATATTTGAAGTGCAGTAATGTCTCATGTGAAGAAGAAACAAATGCTTCCAAAGAAAATAAAGATAGAATACTACAGCCATTTTTCATAATAAGGAATATTACTAAATTAACTTTAGGAGATAATATTCATACTTTGAAGCCAAAAGATGAGTTCTTCAAGCCTCAAGATTATGTCAAGGATTTAAGCTTTCTCAACCTCTGTCCTACTGGATTGAGGCAAAAATTTTACCAAATGCAAGAGACTATTGCTCCATTTCTAACTGGAGATATGAGTAAGATTATTTTTATATTAGAATTAGTAAAATAATAATAATAAAGAAATATTTCATATTTTTTTGTAATTTTTGCAGATGATTTGTCTTCAGTTATGACAACCCCTATAATACCAATGCTCCTTTTAACTGGGAATTCTGGCTCTGGCAGACATCTTCTTGTGAAAACTTTAGCTAAATACAATGGTATGAGTAAATGCTATATTTTTTATCCACATGATTATTCTAGACTTCTAAAAAGTATTCTAAAATATTGTGAATTTTTCAGGTATGAACTGCCTCCAGATAGATTGTAATGGACTCCAATCTTCAACAGCAAAACAAACTGAAAGCAAAATAAGTTCTATGATACAAAAAGCCAAAGCAGCTGCTCCAGTTATAGTTTTGTTTGACAATTTTGAGGTAACTTTTTAAACCCTTATAATTGTTTTAATTCTGTTCTGAGGCTTCTTGCATTTGTATAGAATAATAAATCTCTTTCATTATTAGGTATTTGCTGTGGATCCAGAAAACAATGAAGATTGCAGAGTGATTGAGTACTTTATGAATACAATTACAGACCTGTACCAGAACTACACCAAACACCCAATCATTTTTGTTGCTGTCACGGAAAGGTCAGAATTAAAACCCAACATACTCAGACTGTTTCTTGAAAAAATCCACTTAACAAAACCTAATATCCAGCAAAGATATAGTATGCTACAATGGTTTGCCTCTGCCATGCATTTGAACATAGATAATGACAAAAATATTGATTCATTTAGTATTTTAGATGAAAATAAAGAAGATAATTTAAGTGTGAATGCAAAAGATGTGTTGCATAGAGTAGCAGCGAAGACAGAGACATTTATGTATGGGGATTTGGATGCTCTGCTGCACTTCGCATTAAGAGATTCTTATTTGAAACAGCATAGTGGTTACAATCAACTACCAACAGATCCTAATCTTCATTTAGTACAAGAAGATGACTTCAATTCAGCTTTAGGTAAACAAACCGAGATTTGTATTTTTTAAACATAAACACATACATGAAGTGACACCTATATATGTCTATTTCAGAGTCAATAAGAAGCTTACAAAGTCAGCATTTGGATGCGCCAAAAATTCCCAAAGTTTACTGGGAAGATATTGGAGGCCTAGAAAAGTTGAAGAAAGAACTCCTCAAAACAATAGAATTTCCTATCAAATATCCCCACTTGTTTAAAAATTCTACTCTTAAGAGATCAGGTAAGTGATAATCATCATCAATATTATGAAGGATTATTTATGAACAGTCTCTGTTAAGTTGTAACACTTTATTTTCAGGGATTCTGTTATATGGGCCACCTGGATGCGGTAAGACGCTAGTAGCCAAAGCAGTGAGCACTGAACTCAATGTCAGTTTTCTGAGTGTGAAAGGACCAGAACTGCTCAACATGTACATAGGACAATCTGAAGAGAATGTTAGAAAAGGTGAGACATTGGTAGCAATACATAGTTGCAAAAATATTAGTCCTGTCATTTTCTCTCATGAAAAAACAGCAAGGGACGCCAATAATTTTAGTCAAGATTGAATTAAGTTCTGCGCTCTACGAATCTATGGCATTAGTTTACTGACTTTAGTATCTAAAAACTGTCTAAAGCTGTAGCTTTTATGATTTTATTTATAGTTAAAATTGTGTAGAATATTTCCATGAATTGAGTCCATGATTGGATAGGATATAGTAAATATCACACAGTGTCTTTTGGGCTAAGATGAGCCCCTTTACACCAATTCATAAAGTTATGTCTAATTACAGTATTCGAATCAGCCCGAGCGTCATCACCTTGTATAGTGTTCCTCGACGAATTGGACGCTTTGGCGCCGCGCAGAGGGGCCGCGGGGGATTCGGGGGGAGCCAGTGACAGAGTGGTCAGTCAGCTGTTAGCGGAGGTGGACGGCGTGGCCAGCGGGGAAGGTGGGTAGAGGGGGGCTAGTGTCAGCTGAGACTCGATGAGGGGGTGAGGGGGAGCCAGTGACAGAGTGGTCAGTCAGCTGTTAGCGGAGGTGGACGGCGTGGCCAGCGGGGAAGGTGGGTAGAGGGGGGCTAGTGTCAGCTGAGACTCGATGAGGGGGTGAGGGGGAGCCAGTGACAGAGTGGTCAGTCAGCTGTTAGCGGGACGGACGGCGTGGCCAGCGGGAAAGGTATTTTATTTGGTACCGGCTTAGATAAAAACTCTAGTCAACTGTTAGAGTTGAGTAAAGTAGTAGCAATAAAATATCAATATTTTGTTTCCACTCAAGGAATTGAAACAGATACAACTTTTATTATTATTACGACGTTTGTGTATGGAGTGCGAAGTGTCAGTCAGAACCACTGATTTTTCGGTTTCATATTTTTGTGTGTCTACTTTCTTACTTACTGTCGATTCATGTTTGTGATATTTACAAGTTTCCATATTATTTTAGACGCAGACGCATCAAGTTTCGTGTTCATAATGGGCGCGACCAACCGGCCAGATCTATTAGAACAGTCCTTGCTACGACCGGGCCGACTGGACAAACTTATCTACGTTGGCCCCTACTGCGGACTGCAAGAGAAGTCTTCCGTACTGAGAGCATTGTGTAGAAGGTGCGTATTGTTGACTGCTAAGACGCCAGCATGTTTATTTGGGTGTGTCCAACCGGCCAGACCTTAAAGAACAATCGTTGTTCCGACCGGGAAGGCTGGACAAACTTATCTACGTTGGCCCCTACTGCGGACTGCAAGAGAAGTCTTCCGTACTGAGAGCGCTATGTAGAAGGTGTGATTCTTGACTGCTAAGACGCCAGCATGTTTATTTGGGCGTGACCAACCGGTCAGACCTTAAAAAACAATCGTTGTTGCGACCGGGAAACTTGGACAAACTCATCTACGTCGGTCCGTATTACGGACTGCAAGAGAACTCTTCCGTACTGAGAGCGCTATGTAGAAGGTACGTATATGTTTGCTTCGGGTTTATTAGCGAAGGGTTTGTTCTTGATTTAAGTCTAAGCCAAAGGTAGTTTAGCGTTTCTATACGCAGGCAAGTCCGCGATGCCGTTTAGCTAAATCCGATGATTATTATTATTATTATAATTAAATGAGTACTAAGAAAACTCGTTGGTGTATCACAACTGAACAGAGAATGTTGGGGTAAAATTAAAATAGATCATCATCTCCCTAGCCTTATCCCGTATCTCACGGGGTTGGCTTCCTAATCTAGGTGATTGAACGAGGGTACTGGTGTTTACACAGAGCGACTGCCATCTGACCTCCGCAACCCAGAAGGGAAACCAGACCCAATCCTAGATTAGGTCAGAGTTTTCAAGCCGATTTATTTAAATATCCCACAGACATGCTATTCTAAGCTTAGAGCAACAATGCCGTGTTGCTCTAAGATTCTAAATGTCTACTTTTTTTTTCATGTTATATGTTTACATACATACAATCACGCCTTTCTCCCTAATGGGGTAGGCAGAACGTAAACGACCTAAATAAAGGGCGTTTCGCCACGTCTGACAAAGTTTTGAGGGTTATTTAAGATATTATAGGTATAATGCTATAGTGACAGGTTGTCAGCCTATTGCCTAAATTGCAATATTCTGCCCTCGGATCCCTTAGCTGGTTTTTACAGCATGCCCGGGAGGAAATGCAGCTGGCACATTCTATGTTTTTCTCTCGCTCCCAGTCCAGCATAGAAGATATGTTTACAATCGGAAAAAATATTGTTCTTTTAAATTGCAGTTACAAATTGCGGCCGGAAGTTGATTTGGAGCAAGTATCGATGGCTCTTCCGGAGCGGTGTACGGGCGCTGACTTGCTACACGTGGTCTCCACCGCGCGATCCGCTGCCGTTAGAAACCTCGTCAACAAGTTACACGCAGGTATTTTTAACTTTATTTATTTGTTCGTTACCACTCTGTCCAAGGCCCAAGGTCAGCAGACCAAAGAAGCGCTGCCAAGACGTCGGAAAAGCAGACATGGAAGAGAACGATCTCACCCCACTGGCGTGACACCAGCGGATGCCAAAGACCGGGCAAAGCGGAGTAGAAAAAGCCGGAAAGCGGACTCCAGCATCAGGCCGGGAAAACGCTAGGCAGAAGAAGATATTTACTTATTCGTTACAAAAACCTGACACTATTGGTAAGTACCACAACAGTAGGAAATCTCTATACAAATGCGGTAAGACTGCATACTAAAGAGGATATCACGCTTCGCTGTGGCGAAGTTTGCGTGACACAAAGTGACGCGCCAGGAGAATACGCATACATTCCTCGTATGCATGTAATATAATTACAGCGTGGTTGTATAAAGCTTTATCTCTGTACGGTACAGAAGAACTCTGTAAAGATATTGAAATAAAAATAAATGGTAAGTTCTTTTTGGACTAGATGGCGATTGCGCTGTGAAAGTGGATCCATAAAATTGTATTCATTTGTCTTCCATGCTGGACTAGAAGCGAGAGAAAAACATATAATGTGCCAGCTGCATTTCCTCCCGGGCATGCTGTAAAAAACAGCTAAGGGATACGAGGGCAGTTAATTGCAATTTAGACGAATAACTCTCAAAACTTTGTCAGATGTGGCGAATCGATCTTTATTTAGGTCGTTTACGCTCTGCCTATCCCATTAGGGATAAAGGCGTGATTATATGTATGTATAAATCGCGAACATTACGTTCACTTTATAACAATTATTGTGTCGATTTTCTCTAGGTGCGGTGAAGGAAAGCGAGCTGAGTCAGGACTCGGTGATCCTGGGCGTGTCGGAGTTCTACCAGGGCGTGGAATCGTTCCGCCCGTCCGTCACTGACGACGAGCTGGCTTACTACGAATCGTTGCAGGCGCAGATGTGAAGGGAATCCGAACATAAAAGAACCAGTTTGTTTTATAACGTTGCTATATCGACAGGCGATACCAGCGTGTTTTGCGGCCCCATAAACAGTATTTTCTTTGCAACTTTATTGATTCAGATGATAATTTTGTTACAATCATATCTTTTGAGTTTTTTTTTATTCTTTGGGTCGTTGGTATCGATATCTTAACATTGAATAAACTAACTATAGTAAAATCGGGTCTTGAAACCTAATAGCTGGATGTCGGGTTGAATTTTCATGATGCTTGTAACCCACACGACATAATAAGCGGAGAAGCTTTTGTAGGGTTACATAGTTTTCAAATAGCTCACTTGTATGCTTAAAGTTGTTTTAAAAACATCAGACATTCCAACTTTTAAAAGATGATTGTTATCATATTACAGAGTATCATTGTAGTCACACCAGGGTTAATCGGGTCGATAGACCCGATACCCACTCGACAGAAGAAGAAGAATTGTAGTCACAAATGTAAAATATGTTAAAGCTTAGTAGTTAAGATATGGTTATATTAATAAATTATTACGTTTTTATTTGGCTAAGAAATTGTTTCACTCTTTGCGTTCTTCAGATCCATTAGTATATTATATAATATATTTATAGGTCATCATCATCATCTCCCTAGCCTTATCCCGTATCTCACGGGGTCGGCTACCTAATCTAGGGGATTGAACGAGAGTACTGGTTTTTACACAAAGCGACTGCCGCAACCCAGATGGGAAACCAGACCCAATCCTAGATTAGGTCAGAGTTTTCAAGCCGCCAATGGCCTCTGAAATGGCTTAACGACTAATATCTACGGTATTAAACGATATTAACCGGGACCAACGGCTTATCGTGCCTTCCGAAGCACGGAAAAAGCGCCGAATAAACGTACATATGAAATTCGAAAACCGAAAAACACATTGGTACGTGGTGGGATTCGAACCACGGCCCCCCCGCTCAGGAGGCAGCGGCCCTATCCACTACACCATCGGGCTATTTATAGGTATTATAATTTATTTACTTATTGTATGATCGTAGTATAGTGTAATTAAGTAGGTATAATCTTATTTACTGTTCATGTACCTAATTTGTATTCATATTGTGCACGTCTTATCCGCTTTACGTTTTATGCTATCTCACTTCTTAGGTCTGCTGTAAGACATTTCATTTCAGAAATAAGCAGTACCTGTTGTGTCTTGATTCCTATGTAATTGTTCTGTGTATGTTTCTGTGTACAATAAACTGTTAAATTAAAAAAAATAGTTAAAACTTGTTATAAAGAAAATTGTAAAAAGCGAAGGCGCATTTTAAGAGGTGTTCTGCCCACGCCGTAAAGGATAAGGGTATGACTTTATATGAATCTTGGTCTCAAAAATGAAATGTCCACTCTTTCTTGCTTACGTTGTCTTTCAAGATGACATTGAAACTTCAAAAAATTTTTTACAAACAAAAGTTATTGATTTAAAATAACTAACTACTTGTTCATAATATTTATGTTTACTGGTTGTGTTGTACTTTCTTACTTTTAGCACAGAGTAACTATAATACTACGTACAACTTTTAGGTACAATCTCAAAGAGTGGTCTTTCATTTTATCATTTGGACATGTTAAGAAACCGGTCAATCTTTGTAACTGTGCTCTTGTCACTTTGACATTGGCAGTAATGGCTGTATAATGAGGCGGGCGATTGCCATATAAATAAAAGTTGAAGTATATCAATTTTCTAAAATGCTTCTAACATGGCCATCGTTCAACAACATCCGCATGCTACTCATGGCGTTCATGCCGGTGGTGATCTTCTACATGATCTGGCTGGTGAATACCTCGGAAGCTATCCGGAGCGAGGAGGGCACCTTGCTGGACCTCGTCTGCTGGCCTGATGGGAATGCTATACCGGTGCTCATAGCGTGCGGGTCTATTATAGCTGTGGTTATTGAAGTAAGTTACCTGTAGGTATAAATATCTTTATTCTTTTCTTATTTTATTTATAACAACAAATATGTAGTCATCATAGGCATACGCAATCAAATTCACTACATAGTATCAAACAAAGTCGCTTTCTCTGTCAATATATCCCTATGTATGCTTAGATCTTTAAAACTACGCAAGGGATTTTGATGCGGTTTCTTTTAATGTATAGAGTGATTCAAGAGGAAAGTATGTATAATATGTATAATACATGCATAATATAGTAGATAAACACTGATGATTTCCGTTCGAAGCCGAGGCGGGTCGCTAGTATAATATAAAGGCTTACCATAATTTTAAAATGACACTCAAAACCGGGACAGAATATTTTGCATTGCCATACCAAGAAAGATAAATCAATTCGTAACGCGAGCGAAGAGAGCGAATGAATCGATGCGTTACGCGAGCGTAGTAAGCACGACATTTAACTAAAGCTGTATCAATACATTACGAGAGCGATATCCCTACGAAAAATCAATCAATATTCTATTTACGCGAACGAAGCGAGCGCGACATTTCACATCAGTTATGCGAAATGGAAGCGTTATCTTTTCATTTATTTCCTATACGAAGCTTATTACGAGGCAAAATAAATGACAGATTGACTCGATCAGCTGATGCCATCAGTATGGGAAGTCTGTGTTAACTTGGTAAAATTTGTTGCGTTTTAAAGTAGAAACTGAACAACTATCCTTAAAGTATTATTGCTTACTAACTGTTTACTAAAAAATAGATGTAAATTATAAAGTTACTAGTTTATAATAAAATAAAAATAACTCTCTTCAAAGGATTTTTTTCTTCTGTATCTCTAAAACAGTTATACGGACTATACCAGCTCTTCAAAGCAGGATTGTCGAAGAGAGAGTACAACGTTACCAACGGATTGTTCTACTACATCTGGGCGCTTATCATCATGATCATCATATTCCTCGCCATCATGTTTTATTCTGGACTACAGTCAACCATCATTAAGTGTAAGTAACTGTAACTGTGCAACTGCCTCCGTGGTCTAGTGCGTAGTGCCATGGACTCCCGATCCGGAGGTCCTGGGTTCGATTCCCAGGGGGGAAACACAAAAGTTCATATTTGAGAAATTAAAGTGATACTTTGTGAATTTTTCTCCAGTTTGGTTAGTACATGGCAGGCTGAATCACCTGATTGTCCGAAAAGAAAAAGATTTCGTGCTTCGGAGGGCTCGTTAGGCCGTCGGTCCCGGTCGCTGTCTTTGAAAGTGGTCGTTATTGAAACCATGTCAGAGGCCTGATAGTTGTGCTACTAAGCGGTTTAAAAACTCGGACACCAGGGTTCATCGGGTCCATAGACTCCATACCCACTCGACAGAAGAAGAAGAAGTGTAGGTAAGTTATTAAAGTAAGTAAGCTCCTAATTGTGTGGGATACAGCCTACCGAAGCACAGAAAAACTTCTAATTATTATACCACTAACCAAAAATATATATCTCCATTTTAGCTTTCCCCGATCGATAGTTGCCATACTTACCATGTTTGGCAGGCCGCTTGGCGAGTGCAGTGCGAATGTTAAATTAATAGGAATATACCGTGAGGTATCCTTTAGCCTACAGCACCTACTTACTAAGCTTTTACGAAATAGCTGCTGTCTATTATTACGCTTCACAACCTATCCTTTACCTCCACAAGCCAAGATAAAAGGCGGTATAACGAAAGCGATGCTCCGATACGCGAGCCACCTGCCTTCCAAGGTGGCGATCGACCGGCTTCAGACGAGGTTCCACTGCTGCGGCAGAGTCAACTACCAGGAGTGGTTCTACATACCCTGGTACACCACGGGGAACAGCGTGGATAATAGCAACATGTTAGTTTTTTATCTTCCATGCTGGCCTGGGAGCGAGAGAAAAACTTAGAATGTGCCAGCTGCATTTCCTCCCGGGCATGCTGTAAAAACCAGCTAAGGGATCTGAGGGTTACAGTGTATTGCAATTTAGGCGATGGGCTGACAACCTGTCACTACAGCAATATACCAACAAATCTATCTTGAATAACCCTCAAAACTTTGTCAGACGTGGCGGAGCGACCTTTGTTTAGGTAGTTTTCGCTCTGCCTACCCCATCAGGGATACAGGCGTGACTATATGTATGTATGTATGTAGTTTTTTTTCGTCTAGATACATACATATAGTTGTCAGCCTTTCGCCTAATTTGCACACTGCAACCCTCGGCACTCACTACTGATTCCTACAGTATTTCCGGGAAGAGAAGTAGGTGGAACATTTTATATTTCTCTGTCGCTCCCAGTTCGGCATGTAAGGTAGTTTTTGCTTAGTGGCATAAATTATCTGTCATCATAGCATCATGTTGGATGTGGTTGACCTATTGAAATTTAATTATTCGTATATTTTGCCAGCACCACAAACCGCAAGTTCGTAGCAGACAATGTCCCGTATAGCTGCTGTTCCATAGACGCGCTATGTCCTTGCGTGCACCATAGCGTCACTAAGCCAGGGAGCATTTACAAATACGATCCAGCCGTATGTGTTCTTAATTTGATTAAAATTTATTTTTATGTTACATTTTCTATTGGGCTATTATTATAAATATATAAATCGTCCAAAATGTCTAAATAGACAGTGTAGAGGTAGTGCAGAGTGTAGAATACGAGCTACGCGGGTCTCATCACTTTCGTGAACACGTACGGGGCTGTGCTAAGACCAAATGGCAAAACATTAAATTCGAAGAGTGGCGATAGTGGCGAGGTGAGTGGCATTAGGACGTAGATAGTTTCAGGTGTCTGAAGTCTGAGATAGGCTGTTGTAGGAACATGGTACTTTACGCTTATCTTCTCACTCAAGTAAAGCCTGATCACTGTAATCAAAACAGCTACCTAACTGTAGGGCCATTTCTTCTTATTTTTTTCAATTTTATGCGCTCTTGTCCAGTGTTTCCGATTAGGGCCTTACTCTAGAAATTTTCTGTCTAGCTAAGCAGTTATTTCTTCAACTTTTCTAATTTGTTTAGAAGAATCTGACGATCTACCGCGACGGCTGCGAGGCGAAGCTCATCACCGAGATGATGAAGGTGTCCTGGCGATTCAATACTGTTACTGCGCTCATCATTCTTGCTATGGTGCGCAGCATATCATAATCCATGCTATGATTAGAGTATTAGATCTACTTCTTAAAAGCTATAACGGTCGTAGACTCGATTGCCACAGGTTCTTCAAAAATGTTTTTCAGTTTCATGTGAACAAAATACCTACTAGGGTCTGCCTTAGCGCGGCAACACACAAGTGTCACTAGCTGCGCGCAATGTTGCGCTCAATACGCTGTCAATGGTTTTTGCATTGCCTACAACACACATGCGTCACCTTACGCTCTACGCGCGCGTACCGATGAACTCTACGTCGACACATCCCTCTGCCAGCGTAAGGTGACGCATGTGTGTTGCAGGCAATGCAAAAAGCATTGACAGCGTGTTGAGCAGAAACTTGCGCGCAGTAAGTGACGCCTGTGTGTTGCTGCCCTTACTTAGGTACATATCTTTAGAATATTAGAACCTTCATATTATAAACCGATTCCAGATATTCCAAATAGTAGCCACGCGATACCTGCACACAGCCTACCGAAACGGCTTGCACATTGGCAACCAGATAGTCTCAAACGCCTACCTCCTGCGCTCCAAAACAGACATCGACTGTAGGTATCCGCCGCTAAGGTCTAACAGGAAGAAAGTGCTGCGGAAAAGGCTCAGGCAGACGAGGACCTTGGAGTGGGTGGCCGGTGGATACCGGAGAAGCAGGTGGGCCTTCAATGATTTGCTAGATACTTACAGTTGTTCTATCTTACGACTGCCTCTAGGTCAAACTTATGGTTGTTCGTATTGACACGCGCCCTTGTGTGTTGAGTTACGCACAATCGATTTATAATATGAAGGTTCTAATATTCTAAAGCCCCTGTATGGTGTACTATACCGAACGTACGCACACTAAGGTAATATGAATGGCTAAGCGGCGCGATCATGAGATAAAACATCTGTACCATTATTTTACATATAATAATTGCTTCTTCCATGCTGGACTGGAAGTAAGAGAAAAACAATGAATGTGCCAGCTGCATTTCCTCCCGAGCATGCTGTAAAAACCAGCTATGGGATCTGAGGGTTTCAGTATATTGTAATTTAGGCGATGGGCTGACAACCTGTCACTACAGCAATATACGTACAAGTATATCTTAAATGACCTTCGAAACTTTGTCAGACGTGGCGGAACGACCTTTGTTTGAGTCGTTGACGCTCTGCCTACCCCATTAGGGATAAAGGCGTGATTATATGTATGTATGTAATAGCTTCTTTTATCGTCAATTATTATGCTTCTTATAAGACCGTTTATTTTACCATGGAGTAATATAATATACTAACGTATGTTTCACATTTGTCGCTACTTCAAGCATGTTTAACATTTCTATAATGTGTGTTCCTGTATATTTCTGTACAGATTTACAACGTCTTCAATCTCAGATCTGAATAATAGTTCGGACGAACTGCTGATGCCTATCGACGAATGACATTATACAAAGGGAAGAGCCATGAAGTCATAACAAGATATATATATTTTATATCTTGTTTTACGGCTCTGGAAACTTGGTCCTTTATCAGAACTCCAGATAAATAAAAAAGATTAATGTTGAAATATAATTATATATTAGACAAGAAGCACCCGTTTTACATAATTTACCATTATATATTACAATAATTTACACATGCTTCAATTATATAGATACTAAAATACTAGAGACTAATCTACTAGATCTATTAATCTAGTTTTCAAATAATAATATAATTATAAGAACAAAAAGACTTTTATTTAATAGTTATCATAATAAAAATTGTCCTTACGAAATAAAAGCAGATTTTTACATGAACAGCTTAAACACAATCTGGCTAGATTCCAAAGAATTAGTTGTTGTATTATGCTGTGTAAAAAGTAAAAATAGATTCAAAGATTAAATAAAAATGCCATGAAGATATGCCATCCGTTTCAACTTGCTTCCTTTCACACCGATCCAAAATTCATTTTTGTTATTAATAGTTTTACTTGATATCCTTAAATGGCTCCTGGTTCAAAACCTTTATAGCTAAGTTGTTTTAACCTATTGTTACCGGCAAGGTTATCGCACATTACAGCGACCTAATTCAACTCTATCCAACCCAACTCACAGTCATCATTCGCTTGCCCTTATCCCATTTACTTGGGGTCGGCGCAGTACGTTTTCTTCACTCACAGTACGGAATTGATATATGTTTTCTTATCGCCTATCGTATAATGTCGAAAATAAATTGATGCAAAAATAAAAAGGTAAATGATGCAGGAGTTGAAACATAATTGGATTGGTGTCTAGTCTTTCTAATGTGCGAAGACCTGTAAGGTTTAACCAATCGTATATTTAAAAGGATTACTTGTCGTCGGTAGAGAACTTGTGGATCTTGTCTGTTTCGGCGAGCTCCTTGATGCGATGAAGGTTGTTCCACCACAGCTTGAGACGGTGACGACGCACCATATTGAACCAGGGAGTCAGAGGGCCTTCCAGGGTTGGGATGAATCTGGGAGGACAATACAAGATAAGTATCACATCATTACGGTTTACAGTAATACTACCAGGAGACGCAGTAATATTGAAATAGTTTAGCATTTAAAATAAACCCCACCCCGCTTTTATAATTTTCTGTGTGTGATGTTGACAGGAAGAAAATATGAGACCGAAGAAAGACACGAAAGAAGAAGACGATGATAAAGAATGACGGAAGCAGAAAGGAAAGAAAGAACAAGAAAGGGAAAAAAGAAGAAGAAAGAGGGAAAAAATAAGAAAAGAAGTACGACAAGAAAGAAGAATTACGAAGGGAATTAAAGAAGAAAGGGAAATAAGAATAAAGGGGAGGAAAGAAGGAGAAAGAAGAATGAGAGGGCGCAAAAGAAAATAATAGACAATGGGAATACTCACGAATTGAACTCGTCTTTAGGTATGAAGCAATACTCTGAGATCTCCTCGGAGTTGGGCTTGACCTTGACGTCGGCTTGGAAGAACAGGATGTGGTCGAGCTCGTGCTCGCCCCACACGCCGTCGCCGGGGTCGTGGTACAGGATGCGCGTCAGGAACGTGAACAGCTCAGGGTCCATCTATTTGGACAATAATATCCTTTGGTTAGGATGGCAATTGGGAGAGCCCGATGGTGTAGTCGATAGGGCCGCTGCCTCCTGAGCGGGAGGTTGTGGTTCGAATCCCACCACGTACCAATGTGTTTTTCGATTTTCGAAATTCATATGTACGTTTATTCGGTGCTTTTTTCGTGCTTCGGAAGGCACGTTACCGTTGGTCCCGGTTAATATCGTTTAATACCGTAGATATTAGTCGTTAAGCCATATCAGAGGCCAGTGCTAAGCATTGGCGGCTTGAAAACTCTGACCTAATCTAGGATTGGGTCTGGTTTCCCTTCTGGGTTGCGGAGGTCAGATGGCAGTCGCTCTGTGTAAAAACCAGTACCCTCGTTCAATCCCCTAGATTAAAAAGCCCGTGAGATACGGGATAAGAGTAGGTAGATGGTTAGGATGTTGGCTTACAGATTTTAGGAGGCTATTGGTGTTGATAAGGTTAATGCAAACATTTTTAAACTTGTTTTGTTTTGTTGAGTTTAGCAAGACTTGATAAGGTGAATCACGATTTTTTTTTAGAGTAGTAGTGTATGCTTCTGTGTTAAATAAAGCACACAAAATTTTTAATCATGCTGGAGTGGGAGCGCGAGAAAAACATAGAATGTGCCAGCTGCATTTCCTCCCGGGCATGCTGTAAAAACCAGCTAAGGGATCTGAAGGTTTCTGTATATTGCAATGTAGGCGATGGGCTGACAACCTGTCACTACAGCAATATACGTACTAATCTATCTTAAATAACGCACAAAACTTTGTCAGACGTGGCGGAACGACCTTTATTTAGGTCGTTTACGCTCTGCCTAGCCCATTAGGGATAAAGGCGTGATTTTATGTATGTATGTACTATAAACTTCTTTCATGCTGAACTGGGAGTTAGAGAAAAACATAGAATGTGCCAGCTGCATTTCCTCCCGGGCATGCTGTAAAAACCAGCTAAGGGATCCGAGGGTTTCAGTATATTGTAATTTAGGCGATGGGCTGACAACCTGTCACTACAGCAATAAACCTATAAATTTATCTTGAATAACCCTCAGAACTTTGTCAGACGTGGCGGAACGACCTTTCCTTAGGTCGTTTACGCTCTGCCTACCGCATTAGGGATAAAGGCGTGATTATATGTATGTATGTGAGAGCCTGGAAGACGACACACGTAGTGGAAGGCCAATTTCTGCTGTTACCGCAGATAATGTTGAAAATTTGAAGAACCTGATTCTTGCAGATCGGCGAATCAAGCAGTGGGAGATAGCCAGAGATGTGGGCATTAACAAGGAACGAGTTCATGAAATTATTCACGAACATTTGGGCATGTCCAAGGTGAGCGCGCGTTGGGTCCCTAGAATGTTGATCCCCTTTGACAAACAAAGGCGAGTAGAATGTTGTCAGGCATTTCTAGACCTGGTCAAAGGTAAAGAAGAAGAGACTATCTCTCGAATTGTGACCTGTGATAAAACTTTGATTCGCCAGTGGGATCCGGAAAGCAAACAAGAGTCAATGCAATGGAAATTTCTTTCCGGTTGGTTTGGACTGAATATCGGATTGTACTGATCTACAAAATGCCAGAACTTCAAAAAGAACTTTTCCCAAAATGACTGATTTTCTATAGGTCTCTATTATTTAATGTCGGAAATCCATAAAGCCTGACACAAAAGGTACATTCAAATACATAATCTATAAAGTATGAAAATTCCGCGCTCCCCCGTAATATTGTTTTTTTTTTTTTTGAATACTTCTCACTTCAATAGATACATTACATATACATACTCCTTAGTGTACGATGGAATGGGTTATTTTTTTATTGGCCACTTGTGATAATGACACTTTAAAAACAATACACTGTCCTCACCTTGTCATTTCAGTATCGATTGGAATTGACTGCGTAATATATAATAATTTTATTCTGTTTTGCATCAAAATGGATAATAATACTTTAAGTTTTATAAACAATCAAAAAGGGAAACCTACTTTGGTGCACGCTGGGCACAGGTACAACTTTTCTAACAACAATAAATGTGGAACTAGTATGTGGAGGTGCATCAATCGAAGTGAGTGCTCAGCATCGGTCACGTTGAATGCTGAAAAGATTTCTATAATAAGAAAAAGTAAGCACGCGTGTCGGTCCCATTTTAACCAAAACCAAGTGGACATATTTGTTGATGCCTGTAAAAAGGCAGTATCTACAAATATGGCACCGATTAAAAAAGTTTTTGAAAAATGTCTGACTAACTTTCAAGGTTCAGGACAAACAATAATGCCCTCATTTGAGGAAAAAAAAAGTTCCCTTTATAGAAAAAGACATAAAATCTTAAACCAAAGTAAAACAGAATTTAATCGATTGGCTGATGTGAAAATTCCTGAACTGATATCTGACAATTTCCTTGTCATCGAAGATGGTGTGGAAGAGAAGATCCTAGTTTTTTCGACTAAAGCTGCCAGAAAATTACTCAGAAATGAAAAAGAAAGCAAAATGAAGTATGGCGATGGGACTTTTGAAAGGACTCCCCACCCGTTTTATCAGATCTTCACTATTCACTCCGACATTAGCAGAAATAATGACACAACGAATGTAGTACCTATTGTGTTTGTACTTTTACCCAACAACACTCAGGAGACGTACACCAGGATGTTCAATTTGTTAAAGGACAGATTAGGTTTGAGAATTGAGTTCTTTAAGTGTGACTTCGAAATCGGTATAATCAATGCTGTAAACGAGGTTTTTCCGTCTGCTGTGATTAGTGGCTATTACTATCATTTCAACAGAGCAGTGTGGAAACAAGCCAAAAAATTAAAGGCAATAACCACTAAGGAAAACAGAGAATTAGTTAGAATGTGTGCGAATTTTCCTCTATTGCCCAAAGAAAAAATTCAGAGTGCATGGGTATCTTTGCAAGCTCTTTTCCCCCGATCTCCAGAAATGATAAAATTTCAAGAGTACTTTTCTAAACAGTGGATGACTTTGTGCGTGTCTTTTATTGGATGCGGAAATGACAAGCATCGTACAAATAATGCCGCCGAGGGCTGGCATAGGAGATTGAACTCACGTATGCCGCACAAACCAACGCTGATGAGATTTTTGTACAAACTAAAAAGAGAGGCGAAATATCAAGACACCAGAATTAAAAATTCATTTTTTAGTGGTGCAATTAGACGACGGTGTGACATTTTATTCGACAAGAGCTATAAAAAACAATTCAATGAGTTGCAATCCGGCGAAATAACTGAAATCCAATTTTTAAAAAATATAATAACTATTAAAAAGCGTTTACGCTAATCGCCTGATATTTAGGTAGCGCCGCTTCTTTCCCACCGTCCACCTCCCGAGACCACCTGGGTATCCTAGAAGCGGGGAAGAATGTGTTTTTTTTTCTTTTAGAATGAAGTGAGTTAAGTTTAATTTAAGGATAAGATAGATATTTTTTTGTTGCCAATAAAAATTCCCTTCAAGTATAGAATGTGATTTTTATTTTAAAAATTAATGAGTGACTGTACATCTATTTGACAGTTTCATTTCCGACATTTAATAATAGAGACCTATAGAAAATCAGTCATTTTGGGAAAAGTTCTTTTTGAAGTTCTGGCATTTTGTAGATCAGTACAATCCGATATTCAGTCCAAACCAACCGGAAAGGGAAATTTAAAGGAGAAAAGCCGCCAAGGAAGTTCAAGGTTCGGCCGTCGGCTGGAAAACTAATGGCCACCGTATTTTGGGATGTCGAAGGGATTTTGATGATAGATTATTTGCCTGAAAATACAACAATGAATGCTGAATATTATGCAAACTTGCTTGACCAGCTTCGTGAACAAATCAAAGAAAAGTGGAGAGGCAAACTCAGCAAAGGTGTTCTGATTTTACAAGACAATGCTCCTGTACACACAGCCTTAACGGCGAGGTCAGCCCTGAGCAAAACCGGCTTCACAGAAATTAACCATCCACCTTATAGTCCAGATCTGGCTCCCTGTGACTATTTCTTATTCAAAGATTTAAAGAAAAAATTGAGGGTTCGCAGATTTTCGACGGACGAAGAAATGAAAGAGGCTGTGACTGACCATTTTGACGAGCAAAATAAAAATAACTATTATAACGGCATGATGTCACTTATTTGCAAATGTCATAAGTGTATTTCACTTGCAGGAGACTATATAGAAAAATAAAAAATAAACTAGCCATCAAAGTCTTTTCTTTCATAGTTAGGTAGATTACTTATCAGCCACCCCTCGTATATATATGTATATATATATTTATCATTTCTTAAATTAATATTACTAAAATTTTTGTTCAGTTTACGTAATGTTTGTTCAGTTAACTACTTTTATCTTTTCGGTGGCATGTGCCGACATGTATTTAAATATTTCTACTGTTGTCATGAGTTTCTATAAATTGTTTTAATGTGGTATCCTTTGATTGGCGAAGATACATTGTAACGTATACTTTCTAGATTGTATTTATGGTTAAGCTGTTGGATGTCCTTAATAAATAAATAAATGTAACTACCTGATCCAAGGGTATGCCAAGTTCATGGTGGAGCCTGCGTCTTGCTGCGGTGATGACATCCTCCTGCTTGTCGTCGATAAACAGCGGATGACTGCAGCACGCGTTCGTGTAGTAATCAGGGTATGTCACCTGGGGAATAAATAAGGAATTTATCAGCAAACTTTTTTTTTTTTCAAAATTTTTAACGAGGCTTCAGGCATCTGGTGACTATGCCAGCCTCATGGTATCTTTCATATAATAAAAAACATGTATTTAACCAGATAGAGTCAGAAAACGGTACAACGCAACCGCTCTGCTGGATAGCGGGTCTGCCAACCAACAATTTAGCTGACCATTATTGCCAATTTCTGAACCCATAAATCTAGCCCTCAGATCTGCAAACTTTACCAAATTTTAACTAAAGTAGAAGTCAGTATGATTATGTTTTGGGCTGAGAACCTGTCACTATAGCAATATATCAATCATCTGTAATAATAACCCTCAAAACTTGTCAGACATGGCGGACCAACCTTTGTTTAGGTCGTTTTCGCTCTGCCTATCCTATTAGGGATAAAGGAGTGATTTTATGTGTGAATGTATGTATGTTTTCGGTTAAGAGTGATATCCACATAGTCTTAGATGATAGATAAATTACTAAGTTTAATAAACACTTATTTTCATTGTAAACACACAAAATATATGTTTACTTCAGAAATCTCTAATGCATTTATTGCATTTTAGCATGTTTGTTGGTAGAACAATAAGTCTATTTTTATTATATTTTCATAGCATGATCATGAAAAATATGGAATGATTTCATTGGTTAGACTTATGAATGGACCAACTAAATATATTAATTATATGGGCTCCTGTTGTTAAACTTAAACTCTTCTAAAATATTTCTTACTTTTTGACTGGATCTTCTCTGTAGGAGCATATCCCCTCTTTTATTGAAGAGAAATACACTGAACGCCCGGTGGAGGGGGACCTTGCCATCAGGCCCCACTCGGTGACACTCTCTCTTGGTGGCTGTGCCTATGAAGGTGTCCTTCTCATCGACTAGTAAGCAGATGTCTTTATCTAGGGCTTCAGCCTGCAAAACATTCAGCAAATTAGATTTACATACTTACATATAATCACGCCCTTATCCCTAATGGGGTAGGCAGAGCGTGAACGACCTAAAGATTAGATTAGATTAGATGATTTTAAACATGCTGGACTGGAAGCGAAAGAAAAACATAGAATATGCCAGCTGCATTTCCTCCCACCAAGTTAAAACATACTGTTATGACATATGTAGAGAGTACTTTAATAAGAGATCCAAAGAGAGGGGTATATGGTATAAAACTATTCCTTCTGAACCACCTTACTTCAGATACCATGGTTCTCACAAGTACGTATGAACCGACAATTATTGGTGATGAGTATGCACCTACGCACCGGGCATATCCCACTGAATGTGTATGGTCACATGATAAGGGTTTTAGAGTCTCCAAACTGTGCGTTATGAAACGTTAGATAGGACAATTACCACACCTTAGTGGAGTGTGTTTGGGTTAGGGCAGAAAGAGAGGCACTGGAGTTAGAAGCACATTGTAAATTTTGCGAAGTTGGTAATGTGAATTTGATACTATCAAACCCTTCATCCTCAATAACTGTTAAGTTGTATTATGTAATGTTAAAATTAATTAAGTGTAGACAATAGTTTTGTAATTGCTATATGGGGCTGACATAGTCGCTCGGCGACTAAAGCCTTTTATTCAAAATATAGATTTAAAAAAAAAACTATATTTTGCAAATTATTGTCATACCTTATGTTTGGATCAATTATAGGATAAATTTTCAAAAATTGAGAAATTCATAGAAATCATTTACTTACTTGAAATTGAACCAATTTGACTTCACATTCTTCCATACTGGACTGGGAGAGAAAGAAAAACATAGAATGTTCCAGTTGCCCTTCCTCCCGGGCATGCTGTAAAAGTCAGCAAAAGGGATTCGAGGGTTACAGTGTATTGTAATTTAGGCGATGGGCTGACAACCTGTCACTACAGCAATACACATTACAATCTAAAATTGCTCTCAATTTATGTCAGACGTGGCGAAAGCGCCTTTTAGGAGGCGTTTTACGCTCTGCCTACCCCGTAAGGGATAAAGGCGTGATTTTATGTATGTATGTATGTTGACTTCACATTTTTTTTTACAAAAACGAAATATTGATTACCTGAACAGGATCAAGTCCATCTTTGTCTGGCTGAGGCTCAGGGTTGACTGTCTTTGAAGATAAGAGTCTCCTCTCCAGGTGAAGAGTGTTCCAGAATGCCCTGTTAAGGCTTCGAACCAACATCTTTAAAAGACAGAAGTTAAATAAGTAAGATAAGAATACTTATAAAAGTGGCTTTTATATGCAGTAGCAAAGAAAGACACACTTTGAATAACAAAAAGACTTGATTTGGGCAGGGATAAGGATGTCAAAGTATTGTGTTTGACTATGGGAATAGTAAAATATACCAAATGCATTGTTAGCATTCACGCGTATACTTGCATAGTGCTAAATATAGATATACAAAAGCAAGTACTATTTAGCAGGATAGCTAGACAATATATTACTTATAAACTTTTATACAGTGTATATATAGGCAAGTCATCACGAAATTTACCATTTTATTTGAAACACCGTAGCCTAAATACCTAGTTTAAAATATTTCGGCAACTTTCACTACTTAACATTGACATACACGGTGCATTTTGCGGTATCACCTAAAGGCGGCTGAGGTGTACTTTAAACAGTCTTAGCCTCACGTGATGGTAAGATTACATGTAAAACGATTAAATATAGCTACTTATCGTAATTTCAGGGGCTTTCTATGGCGTAATGACGACAATAACTTTAGGAACTATACCAATTAATTGAATCTGAAACTAACCTTCAATTCCTTCCTCTGCTGATTCTAAGCTAAATTATTAGATTCGTTAGCGAAGTACACATTAAAAAGTACCAGTTTTCGAATATAAACAATAGTATTTACGCATATATCAATGAAATTTCAGAAAATTCCATCAGCTGATGCGAATAACGCAACGAAGCAGAATTTGACATAAGTCCGTAGGACATATATACTGTCTAATCTGTGACATTAAGTTGACAGTTTGAGTATTTTTTATTTTGTTTAAAATATTGGCTAATAGTTGTTTTAGCCACCATATAAAATGTATAATTTATGACGAGTTTTTATTCTGAGGCATTTTATGTGTTATTTTTCCTATACTTTACCTACTTTTATTGTAGGTATTCTATTATTACGGAAATCCAATATCTAGATTTCACGTACACTAGCAATAAGGCAGGGCAGCTTAATATTACATTTTTCGAACTTGTTTTGTTGATTTGATACCTACTTTCTGAAGTAAAATGTTGTTACAACGTTGACTATACAGCTTTTCGCTAGTTAAGAAGACGCCCATAAAAGTATTTTCATACAGTCGCATTAGTCTACGAAGCTATTTTGGTTACCCAAAGTTCCCTACGTGCAGGAAGTAAGAGCGCTGAAAATAACTTTGTCTAACCAAAATGCATACTGCTTTGCAGTTGCTATTCGGTTCAGACTTGAACTACCACTGCCATTCAATCGGTGTTAATGTTTGTTTAGAATAAATAAAGAATAAAGTAAGCAAATTCAAGTTTGAATCATGTCTACCGTTAAATTGGCTATTAGGGTTCGACCTTTTATGGACAGGTGAGTGACACAAACTGTTAGGTACTTATCTTATTAGGCCAGGTACAAAATCTTAACTGTCTTCTTCTAAAACCTAACTCACATTTGTTGCAACTAAAATGGTTTTCCTAATCCTAAATCTCTTATTGATCGTTTTTTTCAGAGAGCTGAAGTCGGAGAAGGACCGGATCCCAGTAGTAAATGTCGTTGATGACCACATTGTAACGATCACTAATGTAAAAGTAAGAGATTTTTATAAATATTAATAAATATCTGTAATTTGAGATTCTGTAAATTTTCAGGAACATAATCTGACTCTGAAAAGTCTAGTTGTACAGGACTTTTAACGAATAAAAAAAAATGGTTTTAGTCCCTACAGAAGTAGGATGCTTGATCTCATTGTTATTTTGTAAGTAGTCGCTACAGGGTACATATATATATATGTACCCTGTAGCGACTACTTATATATATATATATATATCTAATCACAGACAAGTTTAAAATCTGTCCTAGATTTAGACTAATAATGAAAGTAACACTATTATTGGACACTATATATATATATATATATATTGTAATTAAATAAAAATAATAATATTGTAATATATATTTTAAGTACCTACTGTTGCAGTGCCCTAACAGAGTTATTGTTGCATGGACAAAAAAATATTGTAAGACCTTAAGTACCAACAAGAAAGAATTAAATGATTGAGTATTGAGTAGATTTATGTAAATATTACTATAATGTTGCAGTGCCCTAACAGGGTTCTTGTTGATCTAAGAATGTTATAAGATCTATTTGTACAACAAGAAAGCAAATAAATATATTGAGTATTGAGAAGGACCGCGTTCAGAGGCTGATGGCCTGCAGCAATATCATTTTTCGATCGATGGAAGTTTACTTTTTACTGAAAATCAGTGTTGCTCTTTATGAGCTATATATAATACACTGAGCTTTGACCCTCTGCATCACTTCAGAACACATTCAACAGAATGTAGGCACTAGTTTGTCTTATTTTTGTCATGTCTTTATTTATTTATTTTCAACTCTTCTTTCTTTGTGTTTACCTTTTGTTTTATGAGAAATGTTTTTTATGCAATAAACTTTCTATCTCTGTCTATTTTTCTGCTCAGGTGAACGTGTCAGGCGCCGGCGACAGTCGGGCGCGCGTGCGCCGATACTCCGCGGACTATACCTTCGACAGCGCCTGTCCTACTACTAGCCCTGCATATGCTTCACAGGAGAAGGTACTCTTATTTTTTTTAAATAAATATATTTTAGTTGATTTAATAAGAGATAGATAGATATAATCACGCCTTTATCCCTCATGGGGTAGACAGAGCGTAAACGACCTAAACAAAGGTTATTCCGCCACGTCTGACAACGTTTTGAAGGTTATTTAAGATAGATATATTGCTATAGTGACAGGTTGTCAGCCCATCGCCTAAATTGCAGTATACTGAAACCCTCGGATCCCGATTTTTACAGCATGCCCCGGAGGAAATGCAGCTGGCACATTCTATGTTTTTCTCTCACTCCCAGTCCAACATGGAAGATGTTATAAGGTAGTTAGGTATTTAAGAGCGTTCTCTCCGCATCGGAAGGCACGTTCATCCTCTGATAGGATAGATTAGATGATACTCCAAGTAAACCACGACAACAGATTTCGTTATACCGCTTGATCATATGAAATTTTGTGATTTTTCCTACTTTTTCTAGGTATTCGAGTCTATCGGCCGCGCAGTGGTAGCGAGTGTGATGTCAGGGTCATCAGCTTGCGTGCTCACGTACGGACAGAGCGCGACCGGGAAAACACATACGATGATGGGCACCGTCGACCATCCTGGGCTGATTCCTCGGCTCTGCACCACCCTTGCTGAGGACTCATTGGATATTACCGTCAGGTACGAGGAGGTAGTGATAGCAACCGTGGGTAATATCAAGGACATCAGCTTGCGTTCTCGCTCTGTCCGTACAGACTGCTACCGGAAAGACACATACGATGATGGGCACCGTGGACCAGCCTGGGTTAATTCGTTGGCTCTGGACCACCCTTGCTGAGGACTCATTGGATATTACCGTCAGGTACGAGGAGGTAGTGATAGCAACCGTAGGTAATATCAAGGACATCAGCTCGCGTGTTCGTTCTGTCCGTACAGAGTGTGACTGGTGTCGCCCAACCTGGGCTGATTCCTCGGCTCTGCACCACCCTTGCTGAGGACTCATTGGATATCAGGTATGAAGAGGTAGTGATAGCACGCGTAGGTAAATCAAGATCATCAGCTCGCGTGTTCGTTCTGTCCGTACAGAGTGTGACTGGCGTCGCCCAACCTGGGCTGATTCCTCGGCACTGCACCACCCTTGCTGAGGACTCATTGGATATTACCGTCAGGTACGACGTGGTAGTGATAGCAACCGTAGGTAATATCAAGGACATCAGCTTGCGTGCTCGCTCTGTCCGTACAGACTGCGACCGGAAAGACAAATACGAAGATGGGCACAATGGACCAGCCCGGGCTGATTCCTCGGCTCTGCACCACCCTTGCTGAGGACTCAGTTGATATCAGGTATGAGGAGGTAGTGATAGCAAGCGTAGGTCATATCAAGGCCATCAGCTTGCGTGCTCGCTCTGTCCGTACAGACTGCGACCGGAAACACACATACGATGATGGACACCGTGGACCAGACCGGGCTGATTCCTCGGCTCTGCACCACCCTTGCTGAGGACACATTGGATATCAGGTATGAGGAGGTAGTGATAGCACGCGTAGGCAAATTAAGATCATCAGCTCGCGTGTTCGTTCTGTCCGTACAGAGTGTGACTGGCGTCGCCCAACCTGGGCTGATTCCTCGGCTCTGTACCACGCTTGCTGAGGACTCATTGGATATTACCGTCAGGTATAAGGAACAGTGATAGCAAGCAAGATGGGCACCGTCGACCATCCTGGGCTAATTCTTGGGCTCTGGACCGTCCTTGCTGAAGACATTACCGTCAGGTAGGTGTGTGGAGAAAGTCTATGTACATGCATGTACATGTAGTTTTTAGCTGCTCGTAAAACACCCTCGACTTTGAGTCCCCGTCGTCTTCGAATGAAAGTTTTTCTGTTTGTATGTGGAACTTGCAACTTGAGATCTGTATAAATGTTCGCGTTGATGTCTTTTACATCTGTATAAAAAACGATATGTGGAAAAGACTTAAACGCACACTTTTTTTTACTACTTTACTTTGTAGCTTTTTACATACATAAATATAATCATGCCTTTATCTCTAATGGGGTAGGCAGAGCGTAAACGACCTAAACAGAGGTCGTTCCGCCACGTCTAACAAAGTTTTGAGGGTTATTTAAGATAGATTTGTAGGTATAGTGCTGTAGTGGCAGGTTGCCAGTCCATCGCCTAAATTACTATATATACTGAAACCCTCTGATCTGTTAGCTGCTTTTTACAGCATGCCCGGAGGAAATGCAGCTGGCACATTCTATGTTTTTCTCTCGCTCCCAGTCTAGCATGGAAGTTACTATAATCCTACACATTTTAATGCTTTTCTTTTAACTTAAATAGTCTCTTTGTAGGTTAAAACGTTTCAAAAGTTTACTGATTAAACGTACTTTACAAAAATAACAGTAAACTGCTTCTTTGAAAACGCCATTGAATTACACGATTGAAATCCAACAAAAGTAACTAAATTGAAAATCCGTTTCAGGAAATTACAAATCCGTAGCCGATGAGTGTTTCATTTCCATTGTCTTATGCATTTCGTGTGAAGACGCCATAGATAGTCTTCCAGCACGCGATGCTCCGCTTTGTCAGAATGAAATGAATATCACCTCTGGGGGTTGTAATCAGTAATCGCAAATCATACCTGCATTTTATTTTCAATAAAACTTTGATTTATAGGCTTAAACACATACATACATAAATCACGCCTTACGGGATAGGCGGAGCGTTTAAGAGCCCGATGGTGTAGTGGATAGGGCCGCTGCCTCCTGAGCGGGAGGTCGTGGTTCGAATCCCACCACGTACCAATGTGTTTTTCGGTTTTCGAATTTCATATGTACGTTTATTCGGCGCTTTTTCCGTGCTTCGGAAGGCACGTTAAGCCGTTGGTCCCGGTTTATATCGTTTAATACCGTAGATATTAGTCGTTAAGCCATATCAGAGGCCAGTGCTAAGCATTGGCGGCTTGAAAACTCTGACCTAATCTAGGATTGGGTCTGGTTTCCCTTCTGGGTTGCGGAGGTCAGATGGCAGTCGCTCTGTGTAAAAACCAGTACCCTCGTTCAATCCCCTGGATTAAGTAGCCGACCCCGTAAGATATGGGATAAAGCTAGGGAGATGTAATACGTATTGCTATAGTGACAGGTTGTCAGCCCATCGCCTAAATTACAATACACTGTAACCCTCGAGCAGGCCTGGTTCACTCGCGAGTTTAGGTAGGTTCGGCCGAACTGCCGCTAAGAGCGGCTAATGTCAGTGGGCTGCCGCGCGGCACGCAGTTCGCACGCTAGTCGCGTTGCGTCAATTTCTTTTTCGTGATTTTGCTGCTAAAATCAACAAGCAATATGGCATCTAATAATATAATTATTAGAACTATAATGCGTGACTTCATGAGTCGTGGGTTTTGTCAATAATAATTATAGTTTCACAAATTACTTAAGGAAATTTATACTGGTTATACAGTATAACCAGGTAGATACAACCAGTATATATTGGTCCGCCAAGTAGATAACTCGACCTGCTGCCCACTGTACCTACTTATTCGTATTCATAATAAGGCTAGGTTATGGATTCGTTGTGTATTTATTATGCTAAATAATTTAATGATTCGTAGTTTTCTTAGTTACACATAATAATGTCTTAGTTTAAAATCAAAATCGCATTTATGAATAAGATTCAAAAAGTTCGCAAGTGACAACCTTTGCGATCGCCGGCGGCAACGTCCTTGAACTGCGGCGCGCAAACAACGTTCACAGTTCGCGCGCTGACATAAGGTACAATTTAGCTTGCAGGCAAGCGGCGCTGGGAAGTGTAGGTATCTAATCATACCTAAACTTGCTGTTTCTTAGGGAGTGAGCCTTCTGTATGCTATTATATATTCTGTGCCTCGAGTCCCTTTTGCTGACTTCAACAGCATGCCCGGGAGGAAGGGCAGCTGGAACATTCTATGTTTTTCTATCTCTCCCAGTCCAGCATGGAAGTAAACATAGATACAGTAGGCTTAAACGTCTCTTCAAAATATACATACTCATGACACAATACCTTCCACGTACTGTGCCAGCTACATTTCCTCCAGGGCATGCTAAGGGATCCGAGGTAAAAACCAGCTAAGGGATCCGAGGGTTTCAGTGTATTGTAATTTAGTCGATGGGCAACCTGCCACTTTAGCAATATACCTACAAATCTATCTTAAATATCCCTCAAAACTTTGCCAGACGTCGCGGAACAACCCTTGTTTAGGTTGTTTACGTTATACCTACCCCATTAGGGACAAAGGCGTGATTATATGCATGTATGCATGTATGATACATACCTACTTGAAACTCATTCTGATGAGTGTGGTATTCCAGGTTTTCCAAAAACTGCAAAAAGGTTATTTTAATTTATATATATATATTTTTTTATAACGTATACCTGGCACATTACTTCTCAGAAAAAGGTTACATAAAGGCCATAAAATCAATAGAATATAAAGATTTAGGTATTTTGTTTTAATTTTAATTCATCAAAGGGCATCTTTTCTTTGATGCCAGCTAGTTTTATAACTAAAGAGATTTTATACCTACCTTTTCGTTCCTTTAGATCAATAAAGTTTTAATTCTGCAAAGAAGGCAGTAAACAAAAAGTTAGATGAACTTTATAGTGGAAGGCTCGTGAAAGGGCGCAGTTTTATGGGTTTCTAAAGTTTTATCAACACTTGGATGTTATTGTTTATTGTTCTTGTGTAACTTGTGTTGTTGTACGATTAAGTTTGAATGGCAATACTTTATCAAGGTTGATGTATCACGTGAGCCTTTGTTTCACACCCTCGGTTCGATCATAGGTTTATCTTTGCCAATATCTTGTAATGTATAGAGGAAGGTGTATGTGAATCGAAGGGCAATATGCAAGGGAAAGACTGGAATAGTTAATGAAGACCTTGGAGGAAATTGCATGTGCGATAGATAAGAATCTCTACCGACATTATCTTGGAAAGAAAATTATTCCGCTGTTTTCTTTGGCTTGGTATAATTTGTATTGATACAATCTTTTTTTTAACGAGTGGATTCGCGAGTCGAACAACGTCCCGAAGGACCCTGGTGTCAGAGTTTTCATACCACCTAGTGATACAATACACCATCTTGACAAATCCTTTTACATTATGACAACACTTACCACGTGTTTTTTTGTTCTGTCAACCCAATTAGGTAGAAAGGCGTGAGTATGTACGTTATGCCTGAGCCTTAGTCTACAATCCTGTATTATTGATACCTATCTACGAGTATCTACACATAATCTACATAGGTACTATGTAACTACACATAGTATACATATCAGGTGTAAGGGACAGCGTCCCGCAAACTGATAGGGGTTGCTCAGTCAACGAAACTGAACAACTATGAGCCATTTTTTTTAGGAAGTGAAATAAAATATGCTTTTTCATACAAATTGTCTTGAGCGAGGTGGTCATTTTATATTGGGAGGTGAATTTTTTTTCGTCTCCTGAAAGAACATCCTAGTGATAGTTGTTCAGTTTCGCTGACTGAGCAACCCCTATCAGTATGCGGGACGCTGTCCCTTACACCCGGTATACGTATATTCCGCCATGTAACTACCAACTACCTATATTGACTAGAAATTGCATCGCTATCGAGCTTAGCCAGTAGGTGTGAGTCGTGATGGCCGTGAGCTTAGTACGGCTTCACGTATCTACGTCTACGGTAGAACCCTCGTAGGCATTCGTAGCATGCCCGCCTTTCGTCTCGTAGCGCGTAACCAGTTTGTAGCATTCTCCTAGATGTGTTAGAAAATCGTAGACATCTGTAAAAGGGGTGCCTAAAAACTAAATAAAATGGAAACAGATTTTTTTAACTAGATGGAATATGTTTAATGAATTTAATAATGGAACTGTTTATTCGGGTAAAAGTGTAACAAACAGCACAGTTGAATAGTGTCACATTGTTGTTAAAATATTTTAGTGTCCGGAATATAATTATTGGTAAGTTATTTTAAATTATTCCTATATTTTAACTTTTATTTGAGTGTATTAAACGATTTTCTGATAGAATGCATTTGTATGGATATAAATAATAGTTTCAACATTTGGATAAAAATTGATAAACATGCTAACAGTCTGTGCTTAAAGTTGCATTTGGGCGGGATTTGAACCCATGATCAAATCGATCAAAAAGATTGCCCAGTTGGTTAGAGCGTCGGCACGGTACGCCGAAGATCGTGGGTTCAAATCCCAACCAAGTGTAACTTTTAGCATGTTTTTTGTAATGCTACAATAAGAGTTATTTACAAGTTTTCTACAAAGTACAATTATTATATTAAAGTTATATATATATATATATATATAATACGCTCCGAATAAGAACTGCTAATATAATATTTTTCCTGGTCTTAGCAGTTATGCTGGACTGCGAGCGAGAGAAAAACAAAGAATGTGTCAGCTGCATTTCCTCCCGGGCATGCTGTAAAACCAGCTAAGGGGTACGAAGGTTTCAGTATATTGCAATTCAGGCGACGGTCACTACAGCAATATACCTACAAATCTATCTTAAATAACCGTCAAACTTTATCAGATGTGGCGGAAAGTTTAGGAAATAAAGGCGTGATTATATTATATGTATGTATGTATCAGTTTGCGGAAAGCTGTCCTTTACAGCCGTTATTTTATTTCTTTTTCTTATTTCATATTAAGAATGAGTAAAACGCAGGATTGGACAAGCAAGCATCATTCAATTTGCTAAGTAGTGCCTTAAAACGTTGCTTCAGCTAATCATGTTAATACTTTGAATGCTAATAATCCACTTAGCATTGCCTACCTGCGTCGACAGACTAACATTTTTAAAATTACTTATTTATCTTTAACAGAATACTAACACCGTTGGCTACCTAATCTAGGGGATTGAACGAGGTTACTGGTTTTTACACAGAGCGACTGCCATCTGATCTCCGCAATACAGAAGGGAAACTAGACCCAATCCTAGATTGGGAGAGAGTTTTTAAGCCGCCAATGCTTAGCACTGGCCTCTGACGTGGCTTAACGACTAATATCTACGGTATTAAGCGCCGAATAAACATACATATGAAATAATGTTGTTATTAAAAACACTTGTACTTGTTTCACTTAATGTAATTTTAATTTAATTCTACCGGTTTCGCTAACTTATAGCATCATCATGTTGCGTATGATGTGTATAAAATCCCTGATGATGCTATAAGTTAGCCAAACCGGTAGGATTAAATTAAAATTACATTAAGTGAAACAAGTACAAGTGTTTTTAATAACAACATTATAAATATGGAGTTTCACCAAGTGCCGACAATCGCAAGTATAAATTATACATATGAAATTCGAAAACCGAAAAACACATTGGTACGTGGTGGCCGGTGGGGTTCGAACCCCGACCTCCCGCTCAGGAGGCAGCGGCCCTATCCACTACACCATCGGGCTCTGTTTAGTTTTGCCGACAAAATAAAAAGAAATGGAAATGGATAGTTACACTTCCTAATTTGTGGTACGAAATAAACAAAGATTTACGAATTCTTTAATTTGCGAATTTAAGATCTACCTCCGTGGTCTAGTGGGCAGAGCCATGGGCTTACGGTCCGGAGGTCCTGGGTTCGATTCCCAGAGGGGGACACAAAGTTAATATTTGTCAATTGTGTGATTTTCCCCAGTTTGGTTAGGACATAGCAGGTTGAATCACCTGATTGTCCGAAAAGTAAAAGGAATCCGGGCACGTTAAGCCGTCGGTCCCGGTTGCTGTCTTTGATAGTGGTCGTTACTCAAACCATGTCAGAGGCCAAATAGCTGTGCTACTAGGTGGTTTGAAATCTCTGACTCCAGGGTTCTTCGGGTCGTTGTTCGACTCGAGAATCCACTCGCTAAGAAGAAGAGCGAATTTAAGGCTTCGTTAATCTAAACTGAATTATTATGATATAGAGCCTCTAGGTCATAATTTTTAGATTAACGTAGCTGAGTATAAATTGAGGCAGAACATAATTATCGCTTCCAGTTTATTTTAGTAGAGTAATAACTCGTTTTATCTTCGAGCTTATTTCTCCTAAACGAATCATTAGAAAATTCTATAAAAATATACATCTAATAAATTAGTTCATGGCCTGCATTTGCAACATTTAAAAATATTCTAGTTCATAAATAAGCATGCTCAAAAATCTGGAAATTAAGCTGTTTTTATCAGTAAATTTGATATTCCTTCTAAACTACTAAGAGCGCTTTCCTTTGAAATACCCGTATTATGATTATCTAAAATCGCAACATAGCTTTTTAAACCGAGTCGTAGTTTTTACGGATTTAGCATTTTTGTGCGTTTTTTGCTCATTTTTGACGCGGCCAAGGACGTAACCGCCTCGCCTTAGCGCGCGCTGATTTGAACGATATTCTAAGGCATTACGGAAGATGGTTGCATATCTTGAAATCTACCTGCTCATCTGCTGACATGATACACCTGGAGTAATATGACGCAGTATCTTCCATGCTGGACTGGGAGCGAGATAAAAACATAGACTGCGCCAGAAGCATTTCCTCCCGGGCATGCTGTAAAAATCAGCTAAGGGATCCGAGGGTCTCTGTATATTGTAATTTAGGCGAGGGACTGACAATCTGTCACTACAACAATATACCTACAAATCTATCATAAATCACCCTCAAAACTTTGTCAGATGTTACGGAACAAACTTGGCTTGGGTCGTTTCCACTATGCCTACCCCAATAGGGATAAAGGCGTGATAATGTACATGTATGTATCTATAAACACAGCGCAGGCATGCTTGGAAGCACTTTTACTGCTCCCATCATGTCGTGTCAGACAGAGCGGTAATCGTTTTTTACACCGACGAAGAAGAAACCCAGACAACAATATACATTGCTGACTGCACAAGCGTATGTAAGTGGGTGAGCAAACGAGACAAGCAATGAAATGTAATTACGTGCAAAGCTACAATGAAGCGTCATCTTTTGACCGAGGATTGTGTAGGGTTTTACAAAAGCAATCTTCGGGCGAAAATTGAGTACGAATTGAAAATGCTTGAATACGACTTTAATTTGAAATAGTTTTTGGTTCTTTGCGAAAGAAAATAAATAGTAAAAAGAACTGTCTGGTTAACTTTGGAACGAGTGAGTCAAAGTTTTTTTTGGTATTGTGTTTCACTTGCATTACTAATTCTCTTATAATAATTTTTTTGTACCTAATCAAATCATACGTAAATTACACAAATAAACTAACTAATAAATACCAGGTGTAAGGGACAGCGTCCCGCAAACCGTTAGGGGTTGCTCAGTCAACGACACTGAACAACTAAAAGCAGGATTTTTTTTCAGGAACTAAAAATAAAAATGGCTTTTCCGTACAAATTGTCTGATCGAGGTGAACATTTTGTAAGGAAAAGTCATTTTTTTATTTTCCATATTATATAGATTTCACTTTCTGAACGAAAATCCTGCTTATAGTTGTTCAGTGTCGTTGACTGAGCAACCCCTATCAGTTTGCGGGACGCTGTCCCTTACACCTGGTATAATGAAAACTAGTTTAAACTGCTGAATGGATTGTAATTTGGGACTGTACCTAATCATAATCATGGACTTGCCAAAAAGCCTCATTAGCGAAGTTTATAACAATGTTGTGCCGCACGACCAAATGATGATACATTTCATTATAATTACTGTCGTGCCAAAGAACTATTACTTTTCACTAGGTTTTCGGCAGTTTGTGATGTCAATATACTTCCTGCCAAACTATCAATAATGTTAATTTATGATCTGGTTACACGGAATACTAGGTTTGCGAATAGTTGTTTGTTATTTGCCCATGCATAACTCTGACTCATTTTGCTCTTTTCAAAGTTTCATTTTTATTTTGTAAGTTATGTTTCGAATCCCACATTTCGTTGCTGCGAATTTCCCGTGGTGCAGACGTCTACACCGCAAATGTAACGCGATCAACAAGACGAATATAAGCTGTTAAACTATATGTATCTTCTTCTTCTGCTTGATGCTGGGGTCCGCTTTCCGGCAATTTCTACTCCACTTTGCCCGAACTTCGGCATCCGCTGGAGTGAGGTCGTTCTCTTCCATGTCTGCTTTTACGATGTCTAGCCAGCGCTTCTTTGGTCTGCCGCGTGATCTTGCATGTGATGTCAAGGCATCTTTTTCCGACATAGTTTGGCGGTCTTCTACTTAAATGCTCATATCATCGAAGACGACTTTCTTGCAGGTTATCCGCTACGTCGCGATCTCCAAGGCGGACTATTTGTATCAACTAGTAAAATTATAATAATAAAATAAACTAGAAACTACACTTTGCACAGTTTTCAACTGTTACACCAACAACTGTCAAACAACATTATCAGGTTTTCTCTCTTAATTTCATTTCATGTTTATTTCTTCCTTTGTCATGCAGTTTCCTGGAGATTTATAACGAACGAGTCCACGATTTATTAGCTGGAGAGCCTCTACCGTGCCACTCGCTGCCCAGACGACGAGGGAATGCCAGGAAGGACCTTCGGGTCAGAGAGCACCCTGAGCGAGGGCCTTACGTACAAAGTGAGTGGAATACACTATCTTCTATTGTTATAATCTTGGAGATTTACAATAAGCAACGCAACATCTCATTATTTCTAAGTAGTTACCAAGGCACCGGCCATCTTCCAGGTAAAGGAACCGTGTGAACAGTAGGTCTTCTTCTTCCATAAGACTGGTTAGTCTCTATCTATGCGAGCAAGACAAGACCGTATTGAGAAGTAAGCGCAGTCTGCCATTTACCATGATTTCTATTCGCCATCAGATCTTCGTCGGGTAGCAGTGACAGACTTGGAAACTCTGCTGTCTCTAGTAGAAGAGGGGGTGAGAAGAAGGCAGACAGCTGCTACCAGGCGCAACTCTACGTCCTCCAGATCCCATGCTCTTCTGGAGCTATCCACGCCTAAAGCCACGCTGCATCTCGCTGATTTAGCTGGCAGGTAAGATCATCTTCTCCCTTCTGGTAGAAGAGGGGACGAGGAGAAGACAGACAGCAGCTACCAGGCGCAATTCTATCCCATCCCATGTTCTTCTGGAGCAATTAAGCTAACAGGTAAGATTATCTTGTTCTTTCTGATAGAAGTAGGGGGAGAAGAAGACAGATCCTCCAAATCCTATGCCCTTCTTGAGCTATCCACGTTTAAAGTCACGCTGTATTTCGCTGATTTAGTTGGCAGGTAAGATTTTTTATCTTCTTCATCTTTCTGGGTTCGGGACTCAACAATTCCTGATTTAGAAAGTTAAAAAAAACGGTGATGGTGTTTCATTCTATTTGAGTTATAAGTAGTTTACTGCCTTGGGGTTAAAGTTGCATTCTTTATTAAAAAAAGAAAAACTTTTGACTTAGAAAAGAAATATCTTGTAGCAGAATAATTTCAAACTTTATTAAGATTAGCTAGCTATTAAAAGTAGCTAAAAATACAAAAAGAAAAACCGTTCTCATTATCAAAAAGTTTTTACCAAAACGACTCTCGTAAATATCTTCATATAAGTTTCTTCATCATCAGTCAAAGTTCTTCAAAGCTTGGCTCTCCTATCCAGCCCCTCAAGGCCGTGCAGCAGGAACTGGCTCACAAACGGTGCGATCCTCTCCGGATGTACCACATGGACGTCATGTCCTCCCTTTACCTTTATTACCCTGTTAAATTTAAATAAATTAAAATATGAAACTGCTCCCGTGGTCCAGTGGTCTGAGCCATGAGCTTGCGACCCGGACGTCCCGGGTTCAATTCCCAGGTTTCCAGGTTTGGTAGGCTGATCACCTGATTGTCCGAAAAGTAAGATGATCCATACTGTAGGATGCTGCCTGATTAACTGCCTCCGTGGTCTAGTGGCTAGTGCCATGGACTCCTGATCCGGAGGTCCTGGGTTCGATTCCCAGGGGGGAAACACAAAGTTGATATTTGAGAATTTATCACTTGGTGAATTTTCCCCAGTTTGGTTAGGCCATTGCAGGCTGAATCACCTGATTGTCCGAAAAAGAAAAAGATTTCGTGCTTCGGAGGGCACGTTAAGCCGTCGGTCCCGGTCGCTGTCTTTGATAGTGGTCGTTACTTAAACCATGTCAGAGGCCTGATAGTTGTGCTACGAGGCGGTTTAAAAACTCTGACACCAGGGTTCATCGGGTCCATAGACTCGATACCCACTCGACAGAAGAAGACTGTAGGATGGGCATGCAAATAGTCGGTCCTGCGCCTGATATCTCTCTAGTTGGGTCAGTCAATCTGTCCCATCAAAATAAGCGATGAAGAAATAGAGAGTGCACTTTTGGAGCCCGCGTACCCTTGGGGCACAAAAATTAAAGTCCAGGCAGATAAGAATAAGAAGTTTTTTTTTAAATATACCTGTAGTTTCCGTGATTTTCAAGGAGAAATGGCGTATTTTTGAATTCATTCTTGCTGATAGAACCTTCAGAGATGATGCCCAGGGTCGGGGTAGTGATGGAGGTGAAGAGAGTCTTGACTTGGGCTGGCGTGTAGGGAGGGCGAAAGGCATACGGTCTTCGCGTTTCGAACGTCAACCTGAGAGGAAACATGCCTACTTCAGATTGAAAATTGAAATATTTTAGATTTAGACTTACACAGTCATAACATAAATATTGTTTAGGCCGTAAGGCTGCCTTTATTGTAATTTAAAATTTTAAACTGTTGTTTTAGTTGTTCTAATATTTGATTATACAAGTGTAAAAAAAAATGCTGTCTAGCCTTGGGGTGCGAACCTAATCAAGAAACTAAACAATTGTCACCAGCGGACAAATGTCGAAATACTATGATTGTTTTTTTTGTACTAACTGTGCCCTCGACTTCGTACGCCCTGTTTGTATGGAAAACACGCAGCGCGTAGGAGCGGGATCTGCTAGCCCGCGCCCGGAAGAGTGTTTCTCATTGTCTGTTTTTTGTCTGTGTATGGTAATTTGACCTAAGTTTCTTGGGGCAATAAATAGTTTGATAGTATAGAAGATTTACCTTATTTTGCCGTCCCCAGCTGGTTCAGAAAATCGTTCGACCGTTGCGCGAATTAGTTCTGGGGTCAGCTCAGGCCTAAGCTTGGTCACTTTTTCTATCATCTACGTATATCAAATAAACATTATTAGAATAGTTATTAATATTACAGATCGTGAGGATTTTGGCAAATGGAGGAAGAGGCCAATTATAACCAGTGGTCTTTTGCCTCCGTGCACTAGTGGTCACAGCCAGCCAGATCCGGAGGTCCTGGGTTCGATTTCCAGGGGGGGGGGGCACAAAGTTGATATTTATCAATTTATCACTTTGTGTGATTTTCCCCAGATTGGTTAGGACAATGCAGGCTGAATCCACTTGATTGTCTGTCTGAAGAAAACGGATTCCGTGCTTCGAAGGGCACGTTAAGCCGTCGGTCCCGGTCACTGTCTCTAATAGTGGTCGTTACAGGTCGATGTTGCTCCTCGTCCGTAGAAACTACCTTAAAAACCCTATACGTGACCTTTATTCTCACTAGTTCGATTCATTAGTTCGATCGTCGAACTAGTGAGATTTTTTTTTCTCATTTGTTCGACTGTCGAACTAGTGAGAATATTTAAATGAGAATCTTCCCTTTATTCTCACTAGTTCGATTTCTCAGTTAAAAATTAAAAACGCTTATACATGTATAATAAATGATTTATTGGTCAAAGACCTAATTAAAAATGTCAAAATTACAATCATACATAGTTCTATTTGTAAACATAATATCTTTGAACAACTATAATAATATGTTTTATATCTTTGATCAAAAACATACTCATAGGTTAATAAGTAATAAGCGGAGAAATTGGTGTCGGACATTTTTTAGAAAAGATGCGGTTATTTTTATTTCATTGAGTATTTGATAATTATATTATTTTTTATTTCATTGAGTATTTGATAATTATATTATTTTTTATTTAATGATCAATGTACTTTTATAATATTAAATGTACCTACATACATATTATACCTTCGGGGAATACATGAATTAAAAGTTTTTTCTCTTTCTGCTTATTGAAATAAGTAAGACAGAGAAAAATATATTTAAATATGTATGTTCCACGAAAGTTGTGTCTATGAACATTTTAAGGTTTTACCTACATACACCTAATTTTGTACTTTTGTAATTTTGAAATTCCTAATTTGTGACAAACAATTATTTATTATAAGCATTTTTTTGTTAAGCTTATTGAAATATGCCTGACAGAAAAATATTTTTTCTACTACTTACCTACGAGTACGTTTTTGATCAAAGATATAAAACATATTATCATAGTTGTTCAAAGATATTATGTTTACAAATAGAACTATGTATGATTGTAATTTTACATTTTTAATTAGGTCTTTGATCAATAAATCATTTATTATACATATACAGGGCGTCCCACGGCGATGCCACACGGAGGAAAAGTACCTTAAATATTAATGATAGGATATTTTACTGAAATAAGACATCGTTTAATTTTTAATAATAAGTAGAACTGCATTCACAGATTTTTTTAAAATCGCCTACCTCAACCGGGAATCGAACCCGCCAAATGTGACAGTAAAATTACATGTATTTTATAATAGCGTCTGAAAGGGCTACTCATAAGCTTTATTTTTTCCTTAATAACCTAGCATATTAAATTGTAATTTTGACATTTTTAATTAGGTCTTTGACCAATAAATCATTTATTATACATGTATATGCGTATTTAATTTTAAACTGAGAAATCGAACTAGTGAGAATAAAGGGAAGATTCTCATTTAAATATTCTCACTATTTCGACGGTCGAACAAATGAGAAAAAAAATTCTCACTAGTTCGACGATCGAACTAATGAATCGAACTAGTGAGAATAAAGGACACGTGACCGCGGAAAGTGCTAAAGGTGCAAAAATACCGCCTTCTGCACTGTCCTCTGGACCTCGCAGCAAATAATACAATACGATAAACAAAATAAACCACTGCTTGTTAGATGTGGGCTTTAAATGATGATGAATATTCTAGATATAACTAAAATATTAAGAGGTATTCTAAAGGTCTGCTCTTTAGACTTTAGTCGTAATCGTAAGCTAAATATATTTCCAGATCTAGTTTATTCAGAAAACTTATGTTCCCTATCTTTATCATACCTGGTCCCAAGTATAAGTCGGTCTTTCTTCTATTGGCAAGTTATTCCTGTGGTATCTCCTATAAAAAGCTCCATACCTATCTTCATACCTGTTTGAAAACATAACATTTAGGTTACAATGGGGGCAATTCAGCAAGCAAAAAAAATGGCCTGTATCTGTATCACCTGTCAATTTATACCATGAGAGAACAGAAAAATACGACAATAATTTTAGTTCAGATTTAGTTAAGTCGTGTCCTCACGGAATCGATAACACTTAAAGCCTAAAGCCATTTTTTAACCATTTTGAAAAAAAAAATCTGCTACATAACATCTCAACCAAAAACACACACACACACACACACACACACGTAGCGTTATTATTGTTTGATTTTTTGTATGTATTCTAGAAATCTTTAAGTTCTTTTAATTTTAATTTAATAAGAGAATAATTGTAATAATTTTCTTCCATGCTGGACTGGGAGCGAGAGAAAAACAAAGAATGTGCCAGCTGCATTTCTTCCCAGGCATGCTGTAAAAACCAGCTAAGGGATCCGAGGGTTACTGTATATTGCAATTTAGGCGATGGGCTGACAACCTGTCACTACAGCAATATACCTACAAATCTATCTTAAATAACCCTCAAAATTATGTCAGACGTGGCGGAACGACCTTTTGTTTAGGTCGTTTATGCTCTGCCTACCCCATTAGGGATAAAGGCGTGATTATATGTATGTATGTATGAATAATTGTTTAATTCACTATTTAACTCTATGTGAACACTGAATTGGCTATGGAAGAGCGAAACCTCCTGGCACAGGTATTCCTATGCTTAAAAGGAGGTTTCAGCGTTTGCTATTAATTGTGTACAATGTTAAGTTGAAATAAACGATTTATTATTATTATTACAGTTGTTCAGTGTCGTGGACTGAGCAACTCTATCAGTTTGCGGGACGCTGTCCCTTACACCAAGTATTTCACGCCATGGATTTTCCGGATAGTAGATATCCTCGTTCGGGAGGATTGATTTATTTTTTATTTATTCACTGTTTATTGTACACAAGTACAGAGCCCGATGGTGTAGTGGATAGGGCCGCTGCCTCCTGAGAGGGAGGTCGTGGTTTGAATCCCACCACGTACCAATGTGTTTTTCGGTTTTCGAATTTCATATGTACGTTTATTCGGTGTATTTTCCGTGCTTCGGAAGGCACGTTAAGCCGTTGGTCCCGGTTAATATCGTTTAATACCATAGATATTAGTCGTTAAGCGATATCAGAGACCAGTGCTAAGCATTGGCGGCTTGTAAATTCTGACCTAATTTGGACCTAGTCTGGTTTCCTTTATAGGTTGCGGAGGTCAGATGGCAGTCGCTCTGTGTAAAAACCAGTACCCTCGTTCAATCCCCTAGATTAGGAAGCCGACCCCGTTAGATACGTGATAAGGCTAGGGAGATGATGTTTATTGAACACAAGTAACATGAGAAAGGCAATACACAAGGAATAACGACACAACATGTACAGCTTATTTCTACGAAGAAATTTCTTCCAGCTGACCTACGGAAGTAAGACTTAAAATGAGAGGCGTGGACAAATGAAGCATAATATTAAAATAATACCAGCAAATTATAAGTTACATAAATAAATAATTATATAAAAACATAAAATCATAATAATAATATATGCATGAATATATATATATATACATACTAATATTATACGGAAAGTGAAAGGTAATGGATTGAGACAGGGACGCATTAAAGAACTTGTAGGGAGTGCAGTCATGGGGTCTCACTCCGAAGAACAGTAAATAGCTTCTAAAAAATATCAGCAGATGGCGCTACGGGTAAGACGGGCAGGTCATTCTAAATAAAAGTTTACATAAAGCAAGTTTTTTGTTTCTAAAGCCAGCAAATATATTGTTTAATAAATAATTCTGATTACCCTGAGCATTAAGAATCGTATAATATGCTCATTCTTAAAAAGTTTTAGATTAAAAGTTTCTTTTCAGCGGCTACTCTAGCGACACCCACACAGGAGTGTCAAGGATATGAAGTTTTTCGACTTTCGCTCAAACCCTAAACACATACAGGTAGTACCAACCATTCACCAATAGATGTCACTGGTACAATTGTCGATCCACAGATGAAATTAATATACCTACATCGAGCGGTTGCCGTTTATGTGTTATGACTTTACTTTTAGAGACCCTCGCACATTGAATTATGAAAAAAACAATAAAACAAAAATTAAAGTATGAATATTGTATCTTATTTATAAATCTCACTTGCTTTCCGCCCCGCGTTTTCACCCGCGATTAAATGAATTTTCTCGCGGAAATAAAGTATTTCTCTGCGTTAACGGTTAGCCTGTTGCTATGTCACTCATACATATATACACATATATAATCACGACTTTATCACGCCTAATGGGGTATGCAAAGCGTAAACGACCTAAACAAAGGTCGTTCCGACATGTCTGACAAAGTTTTGAGGGTTATTTAAAGATAGATTTTATTTTTTAGGCAGTTTCATGTAGTGACAGGTTGCCAGCTCATCGCCTGAATTGCAATATACTGAAACCCTCGGATTGCTCAGCTGGTTTTTCCAGCATGCCCGGGAGGAAATTCGGCTGGGAGGAAATGTTATCAGCAGTGATCGGAATAGGTAGAGTATATTTACCTAAACTTCTAAAAAGAAGAGAGGAAAATGGAGACTTCCTTACTACTAAAACTTTTTCGGGACATCTTGCGGGACATCACATAAGTAAGCTAGAAATAAACTTTGAACCATGGCATTTAATTCTATGGACAAATACAAACTAAAAATATACTTGGTGATTTTCGGCTACAGTGTCACATTGCCTAGATATTTTGAATTAAAGATTCTCTTACTTTATAGCTTTAAAACGGCTGTGTGTAGGAAAAAAAATTAAGGGAAAAAATTATCGCGTAATTTGTGTTCTATAATTTCTTTTTAGGTGTCAACATCGTTGGAGTTATAGAAACCAAGATATTAACGAAAAACCGTTTTAACGATATCTGACAGTTTTCATATTATGGACGATGTTAGTTATGTTTTAAGCTGGTCAATCAGATAATTCAAAATAAATTTGAAAAAGTTTTAAACAGAATTCCGGACTACGATTTTATTACAACAATAAGTGAAAAAATTGTAAAGGGAATCGAAGTAGATGACGAAGTATTTTTTAAATATGCTCCTCTTACATCTGTAGATGTTGAAAGGTCCTTTTACACCTATTAGTGGATTTTAAGTGTAAAAAGGAATAGACTTAAACCGGAAAATATAGAAAAAATAATGCTCATCTACTTCAATTCCCTGCAAGAAAGCAATATTTCGTCAGTATCTTCAGATTCTGTCACTGAAGACGAAGACATTGACGACATATAAAATATATTATTTTTTAAGTAAAATTAATCGCGTTTACGATGTACCTTACGTGATCAGGTTTTTTTTACTGCATTACATGAATAATTGTCTACTTTAATAAAAATAAGCTTTATTTTAATTTTTATTGGTTCTTTGATTTATACCTTAAGTTACAAAAAACAAATTTAATTTTTATCATTAAAAACTACAAAAAACAAAATTCATATTTCGAAAGAGGTATGATTGTATCTGGCATACTAAATATTTTGCCGATATTTAACTGAGATTTGGTTCAAGTTGGCTGGCGTACGATCAACCGTGTGACGTTTGAACATGAAATAAATATAAAACAAAATATTACATTACCAAGACACATTGATCTAAAGATTGCGATTTGGTCGTTTGGCCATAGATAACCGGTCAAAAAGGGCCTACTATTCCTCTACTAATTCTATTATGTGGCGTATAGTCACGTATAATACAGAAATGCATAAATTCAAGCCTCATTTCCTATTGTCCGATTATTTTATGACTTGCTTTATTTGCATTTGATTTTATCTTGCAAAGTTGACGGTTCGAAATTCGGAAACAAATGCCATTCATTTACAGCACGTGTTTTTTCAGTGTTTTTTTTTACCTGGAATCACTTTTCAGGTAAAAATAATTAGTGCAAGCCTTTTGACATTTGAGCTTCTTTTGTGTAGTTCTATTTAATCGCTTTGTTTACCAAGTTTTTGTTTATTTGTGAATAAACAGCACTTATTTAAAAGCATATTACTATCAGTGCAAGCCTTCTAACAATTAAAATTACTTTGTGTGTTTTATATCATACTCTTTACGTCGTTGTTATCAATGTTTGACTAAGGGGAACTTATTAAAAGGATCGGTTTATCTTAATCGAACCCAGGACTTTTCACAGATTTATTTCGGCGTACGAAATGGTGCCTTAAAAAAACCAACCAGGAATATAAGCTATTCAAGGTCAAATGTAAAAATAAAACAATTTTTCGTAAATATCTTGTTTTCTGTAGCTCGTACGATGTTGACACCTATGACGAAATTATACAGCACATAATTTGCGTAATTTTTCCTAAATATTTTTTTTCCTACACACAGCAGTTTTAAAGCTATAAAGTAAGAAAATCTTGAATTCAAAATATCTAGGCAATGTGACACTGTAGCCAAATATCACCAAGTATATTTTTACCTTGTATTTGTCCATAGAATTAAAAACCATGGTGCAAAGTATATTTCTTGCTTACTTATGTGATGTCCCGCAAAAAGTTTACGTAGTAAGGAAGTCTCCATTTTCCGCTTCTGTTCTTAGAAGTTTAGGTAAATATACTCTACCAATTCCGATCACTGGTTATCAGCCATAGCGTTATATGTCATGGTCATAGTCAATCGATACATAAAGTGTTGCCCTATACCCTAAATGCCGTGTGAAAATATTTCCCGAGGGAATAAGATCTTATCCTACGGTAAAAAATTGCCTTTGTCCGTTTCATCTATCACCATGCCACCACATTTCATCAAAATGCGTTCAGAACTTAAGGCGTGAAAGAACAACAAACAAACAGATAGACGGAGCTACTTTCGGATTTTATAATATTTGTATATAGTATGGATAGTATGTATTTTTCTTACGATCAGCAGGAAAACTGTTTCTATATTTGTTTAATTTACCAACAACAAATCATTCACAATCTTCTTCCATGCTGGCCTGTAAGCGAGAGAAAAACATAGAATGTGCCAGATGTATTTCCTCCCGGGCATGCTGAAAAAAACCAGCTAAGGGATCCGAGGGTTTCTGCATATTACAATTTAGGCGATAGGCTGACAACCTGTCTTAGATAACCCTCAAAACTTTGTCCGACGTGGCGGAACGACCTTTGTTTAGGTTGTTTACGATCTGCCTACCCCATTAAGAACAAAGGCGTGATGTATGTATGTACAAAACATTGACATGGCCACGATTCGGCGTAGACTAGATTTAACTAACATAAAGAATATAAATATTAGATTAACTTACTTTTTTTCTCTCACTATCTATAAGAGCTATTTTTATATTATTAATTATTTAAGAATCTTTAAAAGAATACATATTTTAATTAAAACATATTTCGAGTAAATTGTAGCTGTAATGAAAAGACATGATTGCCTGCTGCCTAAAACAAATCATATCGATTCTTAAACCTTGCTTGGTAACACCTTTTACTTCGATGTGTTCTTAAAATGTCAAAGATATTTATGTTAAATAGTGATAAATATACATACATACATACATATAGTCACGCCTCTATCCCTAGTGATAAATATATTTTTATTAAATTAAAATTAACCTAATGAAACATACTTAAGTTTAAGTTTTAGTTGCTTTGAGATACTTGTCGTTAATTTTATTAAGTTTACCTATAGATTGTCTTCTGAAAGTTGTAAGCAAAATTCCGAAACTTGGTTTATTCCTAATTCTATGAATCTCAATTTTTGACCCACTGTGCAGCGTTGGCTCCGCAAGTGGCGTCGTTGCCATTCAGTGCGGGCCCGCGCGCAACGTTGCCGGTCAACGTATGAATGGGTAAATGCGAATCCGCTCCGTTGATTCCGAAATTTGTAAAAATTACATACTTAGGTATATGTATGTTTTTTAGATCTTATTTCTCCTAAACGAATTAATGAAGAAATCATATATATATTTTCCTGCTAATTATGTCGATATTCTACTTGTTGTTTACGTTACTATTAAAAAAATATACTCATTGATGAACCATAACAACTTCATGGGTAGCTTTTATTCGCAACTCAGTTCACCGGCGGGATGGCGCGTTGGTTAGTTGGTCGGGTTTCAGCGCTGTGATTATCCGGATCGAGTCCGATCGTTGATTGAAAATACGATTTCCTTTTTGTTAGAAACATTTATTTAGTATTAGTTTTTCTTTCTTTTACTTTTTAAGGTAAATATTTTACTGTCATACTACTGTTCAATTTATTACTTTTAAAGTGTATTTAAGGCCGATTTCTATTCTATTAATAAGAACCATCTTGATAAATAAAAATAGAGGCTCAAAATAGTGATAAGTGGAAGGAGACCAGGTGAAAAAAAGTAAAAGTAACAATCGTGTAAAGCAGTTTATTAAATTTATAAATGACAGCACCTAATATGATTGTACGTAGTCAGCAGAGGAGACATCTGGTCAGGCCCGCTCGAAACGAAAGAGATCATTTCAGGAAATTATTGATAAACTTTAATAAAATCTCGCTTATTTGCACGATTCACTTACTGCAATAAATATACTAAACCACATTAAAATTCATACATAATTTCCTGAAACAATCTCATCCGTTTCGAACGGACCTGCCCTGCAATAGCCTTTGCTGACAGTACATAAGATTTTTTTTTTTTTTTTTTATATTTGATAGGCAATCATTTGTCCGCCATCTCACGTGATGGTAAGTGATGATGTAGACTATGATGGAGCATGATTGCCTACTAGAAAATGCCTGTTCACTCTCACCAGATAAGTTTCATTATTCATTCTCTTACAAATTACAGATTAAAACTGCTAATATCTGTGCTCTGGCGCAGCGTTCACTTCTCTCTTACCGCCATCTAGTAGTCTAGTAGAAAATTACGTACTTCGAACGTGCATTGAACCTACGTGGGGCCATCTGTGATCACGGCAAAATATTATGACCAAACACTTCCCGCCGTAGTCTGTCACGTGGTACCTTTGCGTCAGATTGTACTAAAATCTTGCGGCCCGTCACTCGGCCCGACTTATGGCGGACCAGTTTTGTTGTATGACATTAGGCATCTGTACTAGTATAGTATTATATTATCTGTGGTGCAGTGCAGTATTAGGGAACAAGCCTCGAGCACGCACCTCTGCACTCCCCTTGTTCCGGCCCGTGTGCCTAACGGCGGGTGGGGTAGCACCAAATTAAATAGAAATTTACTTTCCCATACAAAATTACCATCTCGAAAGCATTTTTTTTATATCCTGAAAGAATTTCCAGGTGAAAGCTGTTCATTATCGCTGACTGAACAAGCACTGTTCCTTACACCCGGTATAAAGGAGGTTTGTGGGTAATGTAGAAAGATTCTTTTTTTTTTTTTTGAAATAACGTTATGTACGAGAGCCCGATGGTGTAGTGGATAGGGCCGCTGCCTCCTGAGCGGGAGGTCGTGGTTCGAATCCCACCACGTACCAATGTGTTTTTCGGTTTTCGAATTTCATATGTACGTTTATTCGGTGCTTTTTCCGTGCTTCGGAAGGCACGTTAAGCCGTTGGTCCCGGTTAATATCGTTTAATACCATAGATATTAGTCGTTAAGCCATGACAGAGGCCAGTGCTAAGCATTGGCGGCTTGAAAAACTCTGACCTAATCTAGGATTGGGTCTGGTTTCCCTTCTGGGTTGCGGAGGTCAGATGGCAGTCGCTCTGTGTAAAAACCAGTACCCTCGTTCAATCCCCTAGATTAGGTAGCCAACCCCGAAAGATACGGGATAAGGCTAGGGAGATGATGATGACTTGACAGTTTTGGAATGAGAGCTTACCATTTAGGCAGTTGTTCCACCTCGGTCCCAAACGACGGAGTGATTTGATCTAATTCTATAGCCGCGATGAACCTGCCAGGATGTGCCAAGTTGTACATTCTTCCTGTAGATATTTTTTGAGGTTATAGATACTGTAGATACTACATGAATACTTCCATGGTGGCCTGGGAGTGATAGAAAAACATAGAAAGTACCAGCTGCATCTCCAGAATCAGAATCAGAATCAGAAATCTTTATTTGTAGTTACAGGTATAAGGTATGCTGTAAAAACCAGCTAAGGGATTCAGTATTGTAATTTAGACGATGGGCTGACAACCCGTCACTATATCAATATATTTATATTGCTATGTTTTTTCTGTCGCTTCCTTAGATTTAGACCTAAGGATTTTTAAGAAATAATGAGTTAAGGAGCAAATAGTACCGGGCAGTTACTATCGAAATTATTGCTAAAACGGCCACTTTAAATTTCAAATAAAAATCTATAGTAACTCCAGGGTACTATTTGCTCCTCAATTTATTATTTCTAAAAATCTAAATCTAAGGAAGCGAAAAGATTTGAAATTGTCTATATTTTACGAGTTATGATTTTTTAACGAGTGAGGGCGCCACCGCTCGCGGAGAGGCCATTTGCAAGAATGGAGAAATAATGCTGAAATCCTAAAGAAGTAAGTCTTCTTCTTCTGTCGAGTGGGTATTGAGTCTATCGACCCAATGAACCCTGGTGTCAGAGTTTTAACCCGCCTAGTAGCACAACTATCAGGCCTCTGACATGGTTTGAGTAACGACCACTATTAAAGACAGCGACCGGGACCGACGGTTTAACGTGCCTTCCGAAGCACGAAATCTTTTTCTTTTCGGACAATCAGGTGATTCAGCCTGCAATGTCCTAACCAAACTGAGGAAAAATTCACAAAGTGATAAATTCTCAAATATCAACTTTGTGTTGCCTGGGAATCGAACTCAGGACTTCCAGATCGGGAGACCATGGCACTAGCCACTAGACCATGGAAGTAGTTAAAGAAGTAAGTAAGAATAAGTCATTAAAAAATAAAAAACATTTACCTATAGTCCCAGCAAAGGAGTGTCCCATAAAGATAAAACGCTCCCACCGAAAATGTCTTCTTACTATTTCGATGCAATGGGGCAGATCAAACAGGCCAATAGGCAGCCCTGGGGGAAAGCTGTCTGATTTGCCATGGCCAGGGATTTCCATTCCTAAAAAAAAATAAGTTAAAACCATTGGAAAAGAAGTGAAATCCAAAATGTGCTTGATTCCGGGGACTTCCCCCGTGGCACGCAGCCGCGAAAAAGAAAATTTGACAGATATAAGTGACATGCTTCGCTATCGCAAACTTATCGCGATTACATGTTATAGGGGCTGGTAAACCTAGCTATTCCATATGGCCTAGACTTTTAAAAACCTATAATGGTCTGGCGACCCGCGCTGCCTAGTTGACAGTGTACCTGGTCCCGGGTTCGATTCTCGGCCAGGGCATATGAATGATGAGTTTAAATGTCTGTTTCTGGGTCTAGGTGTTATATGTGGTTGTTTCTGTGTATGTCCATGGCACCCCGATACAGGTAATCCCAGTGGGGGCTATGAGTGTGATCGTATTTATTTGTTTGTTTGTTTGGCTAAAACTTTCGCAGCGCGGAAAAGTGAGCCAAATCATGTTGCAACTATGAAAAATGCAGAAATGCACTTCACTTGATTTCTCTTTCACGGCAAGTTCAATCTTGGTCGTAAGTATTATATCACAATCGGGTGATATATGAATCATTATCATCATTATCGGCATGCAGCCGCGATAAAGCCGCGATAACCTTACTTCAAATATAGTTATAGATGTGGATCTATAACTATACAGAATCAAGCTCAAACAGTGGTACCACATCAACTATGTGCAAAAAGGTCGTAAAGTGGTTTACTTAAAGCTTCAATATGGCCCTTACTGCATCAGTACATATCACTACATAGTATAAAACAAAGTCGCTTTCTCTGTCCCACAAATCTTTATAACTACGCAACGGATTTTGATACGGTTTGATTTAATGGATAGAATGATTCAAGAGGAAGGTTTATATGTATACAGTATAATACATGCATAATATAGTAGAGAAACAATGATAATTTCCGTGCGAAGCCGGGGCGGGTCGCTAGTATAGAATAAAGTTAGATTTGTCAAATAGCGAATGACGTAAAAGTAGGTGATAACTATGTGCAAAAAGGCTGTAAAGTGCTCTTAAGCTTCAATATGGAATTTTCTGCTTATAAAATGAAGTTTAATTTGTCAAATAGAGACTGACATAATAAAAAAAAAACAAAAAAAAAAACAAGGCATATGTCTTGATTTTCTGGTGCCATTTTTCAAGCAGCGTTTGTGTATCTATAACTATATTTGATCTAAGGCGATAACCAACCATTTCATCCCTCATTATTTTTATCTCTATCTGTCAAATTGTATGCGATTTATTCCATATCGCGTGGTGGCATGGTACGGAGGCTGGCTATACATACATATAATCACGCCTTTATCCCTAATGGGGTAGACAGAGCGCAAACGACCTAAACAAAGGTCGTTCCGCCACGTCTGACAAAGTTTTGAGGGTTATTTAAGATAGATTTGTAGGTATATTACTGTAGTGACAGGATGTCAGCCCATCGCCTAAATTGCAATATACTAATACCCTCGGATCCTGGTTTTTACAGTATACCCGGGAGAAAATGCAGCTGGCACATTCTATGTTTTTCTTTCGCTCCCAGTCCAGCATGGAAATAATATATAAACCACCTATAAAGACCCTTACCTACATAGTAGAAGTTTGCTGGTAGCTGAGCCAGTAGAGGCCTGTAGCTGGCCAAGGAATCCCCACCTCCGTGAACCACCAGGACGGGAGGGTTGCAGCAGTCTCCCCAAGCTACGACTGTTCATAATACAAGGTGTTGATTCTCATGACAAATAAAATGGGTCTACCATAGGTACTTTTTTAGATACACTGTAAGTGACGTCACAACCATCATATCCATTTAAATTCAAATTCAAAATATCTTTATTACTTACACACTTAAAACAAAAACATACTCGTATTAAATAACAATCACAATAGTTCGGTTTGAGAGTAAAATGTGAGGGTCTCAGTATTTTGCTAACATGTTACTCAAAGCAACAGTGGTAGCACTGATTTTAAAAACCTCAAAAAAAAAAAAAAAAAAATCGAAACGTCAAATTTCAAAAACCTCATTTCATAATAAGTTATTGATTTGACTATTAGTCATTTCTATCTGTATCTACCCTATTTCTGTTCTTTTTTAGCATTAAAAGTTACGGTAGTGTAGATGTAGATTGCATATCCGACTCTTCAAAAATGTAGGGCAGGTATCCCGGTTTTGGCCATCTTAAGACCATTTTGGCCACTCGATATTTTAGTAAATTTTTAAAATCTTTAACTATTCAAGTAGCTTTTAATAGAATTTATCATTTAGTACATTTTTTACATACATACATACATATTGTTTACCTGGTTTTTACAGCATACCCGGGAGGAAATGCCACATTCCTGGCACATTCTATGTTTTTCCCTCGCTCCCAGTCCAGCATGGAAGTAAACTATTCAAGTAGCTTTTACATACATACATAAAATCACGCCTTTATCCCTTACGGGGTAGGCAGAGCGTTAAACGCCTCGTAAAAGGCGCTTTCGCCGCGTCTGACAATAATTGAGGGTAATTTTAGATTGTAATGTGTATTGCCATAGTGACAGGTTGTCAGCCCATCGCCTAAATTACAATACACTGTAACCCTCGAGTCCCTTTTGCTGTCTTCTACAGCATGCCCGGGAGGAAGGGCAGCTGGAACATTCTATGTTTTTCTATCTCTCCCAGTCCAGCATGGAGAGTAGCTTTTAATAGAATTTATCAATTAGTACATTTGTAAGAATTAAATTTATAAAGTCTTTGAAAACAAAACTGGCACCGGGACACCTGCCCTAATACGCTATTTGCCTACTTGTCAAATCACCAAGTTTGTATGAAATGTCAAAAACGCTTCTTTGTGTGAAATTATGACGTCACTCGCCAGTAAATATTAACTACTCAAATCAATAACTTCTACATTTTCAACGCGATTATTAAATCTAAATGTGCATTTTTTTTGTGACCAATAATGATATCCACAGTATTTTTAGCCATCAGTTTTAAGTATAAAAGAGAGCCCGATGGTGTAGTGGATAGGGCCTCTGCCTCCTGAGCGGGAGGTCGTGGTTCGAATCCCACCACGTACCAATGTGTTTTTCGGATTTCCAATTTCATATGTACGTTTATTCGGCGTTTTTCCGTGCTTCGGAAGGCACGTTAAGCCGTTGGTCCCGGTTAATATCGTTTAATACCGTAGATATTAGTCGTTAAGCCATATCAGAGGCCAGTGCTAAGAATTGGCGGCTTGAAAACTGACCTAATCTAGGATTGGGTCTGGATTCCCTTCTGGGTTGCGGAGGTCAGATGGCAGTCGCTCTGTGTAAAAACCAGTACCCTCGTTCAATCCCCTAGATTAGGTAGCCGACCCGTGAGATACGGGATAAGGCTAGGGAGATGATGAGTTTTAAGTATAAACGTATTGATTTTTTAGCCACCTAGTCAACATGCCTATTATGATACTAATAGAAGTAGTAATAATAAAATGCACATGATAATACTTGAATATGTTATAATTTTAGGATAAGAAAAAAATAACAAGAATTAGTTAAGTATTTTTATGCCAACTATCTGTGCAGTTCAACAACCTTTATAAGATAAACTTATGATAAATGTACATACATACATATAATACGCCTTTATCCCTAATGGGGTAGGCAGAGCGTAAACGACCCAAACAAAGGTCGTTCCGCCACGTCTGACAAAATTTTGAGGGTTATTTAAGATAGATTTGTAAGTATATAGCTGCAGTGACAGAGAGTTGTCAGCCCATCGCCCAAATTACAATATACTGAAACCCTCGGATCCCTTAGCTGTTTTTTACAGCATGCCTGGGAGGAAATGCAGCTGGCACATTCAATGTTTTTCTCTCGCTCCCAGGCCAGCATGGAAGAAACAAATGACAAATTAACTTACTGCAAAGTCGTCCCCAAGGAGCTTTAATAAACCACTCATTTTCAATTAGTCCCATTCTGTTATTTATTATTCTATCACTTTAGAAAACGCATACATTTACATATTAATGTTTACCGACAAAAATCCGGTCTTGTAACTAAACTAGTTATCTTATCATTGTATCCTGCTACAAAGAAATATACCGTGAAACCTTACTACTTTGCCCATGGCGCACATCTTTGCCCAAACACGAAAATTAACTATAACTACCATTAGAAGTTTTATTTTAACAAATGGCAACTTTTTGTGGTGTCTATGGAAAACTAGAATATCTTTTTGGCAACACTGACTACTACAATCGTGGCTAACTTCATTCAGTCATCTGTCAGTCACCGTCAAAGCTGCAGTGTCGTGAGTGGTGCCAAAATTTTGCTGGAGTTTTGCGTCCCGCATTTTCGAAAACCGCTGCGCAGTTAAAATCTATTATTAATTACGTGTAGTGCATTAATTGTTGCTGCTTTTAATCATGGCCTCCTTCTTACACTCGCCTCAGTATGCGAGAAAATTGTGTGGGCAATGTAGTAAGCACTTTTATAGAGTGAGGGTGGACAACTTTGCCCAGCTCATAAACGGTACAAGGGTTGCCACTTTTGAAAAAAATAAAATGAGTAAAATAAAAAAATATATATATAGACGTTCCCTGCGTTGAAAGTTATTCAAAGTTGCCTGCAGGTATCCTCACGAAGTTTTCCTTTAACTTATGAGCGTCGAAAAAAGTACCTACATATGAATTTGATAACCGAAAACATATTGAAAATAAAAATGGCCGACAAATATATATCTATTTTACATAAAGATTAAGTTAATTAAGTTTCTAGATTAAGTTTTTGGTTGCAGAATTTTCTCCTCAACAACAGATCCTTTTATCTGATGCACAGCCCTAGCACCTTAAATCCTTTAGTATGAAAGTGTGACTAAATGAGATGATAACATTGCCCACCAATGTTAAAACTTAAATAGGATACTATTGGATTTGAAATGGTAATGGTATACAATTTTGCCCGTTTGCTAACAATATATCTTAAAATCACAGTCATAAAGCTTATAGTTGCTGAGAAATTTAGGTTGGGCAAAGATGTAAGGAAGTGGAGATAACTTTGCCCGCGTCTGTTTCTTTTGTTTTTTCAGCATTTGTTTGGAATTATATCATCTGGTTTTGACAGTTTATTTGTTGCATAGAGTGTCATTTAAAGCTTCAGCAGCCATCAAATAAAGGCTGATATTTTTTGAAATAAATCAAAAAAATCCAAAAATGTGGGCAAAGATGTAAGGTTTCACGGTAAATTATGTAATTCTGCTTGATAAGTTTACATTTTAATCTCAGTTTCAAATTTATATACCACACAATCGTTATCAATTAGGTATCTCTACCACAGATTTAGAGAAGGAAAGATAAAGCAATACGCCCGTTCAACCAAACTCACTGATGTGCACTCACTGTTGGCGTCAGTGCTGCCAAGTCTTTTTAGAATGAAATTGCCGAAAAGTCAATTTCAAGTCGCCTAAAAGTCGCCCAATGTGAAGAACTCTAACATCGCTTAGATATGTTATGAATACTCTAAATAGCCACTATTTTAAAGCCACAATTTTAAATGCTTGAGACCTATCTCTTAAGACTCTATTTAGTAAGGATGTTATTTAAATATAATGGTTCGATCTCAAAATCTTGAGTCAATAAATGGCTGATATTAGACGTGATGTCATAAAACTGATACGATCTGTGTCAATAGTATTTGATGAACATGCGTTATCTAATTTAAACTCTAATGTTGTGCTATCTACATAACAACACGGGAAATGGCCGAAATGCGTGGTCTGTTTTTTGTTCGGATACATAATTAAATAAATCAATTTTAGTAATGGTTTTCTTCCATGCTGGACTGGGAGAGATAAAAAAACATAGAATGTTCCAGCTGCCCTTCTGTAAAGCTCTGCCTACCCCGTAAGGGATGAAGGCGTGATTTAATGTATGTATGTTCTCATGTAGAGCAGTGATTTATATGAGAATGTAGGTATTGGGGCAACGAACTATGAGCGTCAAATACATACATACATATAGTCACGCCTCCATCTCTAATGGGGTAGGCAGAGCGCAAACGACCCAAACAAAGATCGTTCAGCCACGTCTAACAAACTTCTGCGGGTTATTTTAGATAGATTTGTACGTATATTGCTGTTAGTGACAGGTTGTCAGCCCATCGCCTAAATTGCAATATACTGGAACCCTCGGATCCTTTAGCTGATTTTTTACAGCATGCGCGGGAGAAAATGCAGCTGGCACATTCTATGTTTTTCTCTCGCTCCCAGGCCAGCATGGAAGAGCGTCAAATATATTATGCATTTTATTTTATGACATTTATACAGGATGTAAAATAATGAAACTTTAGCTTTAGCTTATGAGAGGAGCGCGGGGACCGCTTTTGCTTTAAGACGTGTTTGTTTTTGCTTCATCTTTATTTAATCAAAATCTTATCTAAAAGTTGCAAAATTGGTTTAAAACTTATACTAAAATAATCTTGGTTTCAAGCCCGTGACATTGGTGTATAGTACTATTAGTGAATCAGCAGTGAAAGACGTGAAAATACAATATAAAAGTGCACAATTCATCAGTGTATCAGTTAAACAGCTGACGTGAACAGCTGTTTGACAATTGGTTGACCTTGACAATCGTTGAACGTTCAACCTTTCACCCGCTATCTGAACTGGCTGCGTTATTTCACCACGGCAATCTAGTGTCCTGTGGCGCACTGGTATGAGACTCCTGTTTTGCTAACTCGAGATCGAATCTGGTGGGACCACCATAGAAAAACAAACCCGCTTTTTGTTTTTTTTATATCTGATTTTTACCACCTTGTTTGTTTTTTTTTATTTTTTATTTATTATATACAATAAAATAGATAAGGAAAAATGCCTACAGAAAGTAAAACATGTGCTGGCTTATTTATTTTACATATTATTAACAATAGGCTAGATTAAAAACATGGTTTGTATGGCAACCATTTTATATAAATAAATCAGTCGTTATCTTTTACATCACATAAATTAAATAGGTACTGATAGGTGCAGAACTACCAGATTACTGAATTTCTTACACTACCCACACTTAATACTTACATAACAATAGGTAATAACTAATAAATAACACTTAACAATATTTTAATACGTAATACTAAAGATTCTTAAATAAAAACTTCAAAACATTAAATTTACAAATTTGGAGGCGCCGGGTATCGATCCCGGTACCTTTCGCATGCTAAGCGAGCGCTCTACGATCTGAGCTACGCCCCCGGTTACAAGAAAAACAAACCCGCTTTTTGTTTTTTGATTAAATCTGCTTTTTACCACCTTGTTTGTTTTTTTTTATTTTTTATTTATTAAATACAATAAAATAGATAAGGAAAAATGCCTACAGAAAGTAAAACATGTGCTGGCTGTCTGCATGTAATAGAAAGTAGACAATTTCTGCGTTGCTGTGTTTGCACGGAATACTATGATTTGCTGTGTGCAAATGTGTCGGAGCAACGCTTTAGCAATACTTTAACCGGTGGACACCGAGAAACTTGGAAGTGCGCGGCGTGCAAGAGCAGAGAACCAAGAGCTGACAATAGCAATACGCCGGTGCGCATGCGAGATGAGGGAGCTAACCGAGGCGTCAACAATAAGCGAGGTGGAGCCACTACGAGCCCCGAATCTACCGAGCAGATGAGAAATCAAGCTCTGGCGGAGGAAATGCGGTTGTTTCGTGAGGAAATGCGTGCTACGCGACTTCAACTTGAAGTCCTAAATATCACCCTTACTGGGCTGGTGGTACGGGTTGACAGTAATAAAAAGCGTTTGGATAAACTGGAAGAACGAATGGATAAGCTTCAGGCCTGCGACTCGTCTAAATTCTTAAATACTATTAAATACTATTGTCTGAAATTAAAGAGCGTGAGCAGGACCTCTTGTTAAATGATGTAGAAATATCTAGCATACCTGAGCAGAAAGGCGAAAATCTGCACCATATCACAATGGCTGTGGCTAAAAAGCTAGGAGTGCAATTAGCGGAGGATGATATAGTCTGCGCTACGCAAGTGGGGCGAACGCAGGAGGTCTCAGAGACCAGTGCTGCCGGCCCCGCACCGCGTCCGCGATCCATCGTCGTCCGCCTGGTCCGTCAAGCTCGCCATGACGACATGCTGCGAGAGGCCTGCGTGCGCCGGGGAGCTACAACCGAAGGCCTCAATCTGCCAGGCCCGCCCCGCAAGTTTTATATAAACGAAAGGTTGACTAGGGCCAATCGTCAGTTGTTCCGTCGGGCTCGAGAAGTTGGAGTGGGCTGGAAATACATCTGGACGAGGGATGGCCGAGTCTACGCACGAGAGCGCGCCGGGCATGGTGTCCCTCGTTCTCGCATCCGACCTGAAACTGACCTAGCTCGGGTTTTTGGTTCAGCCGCCGTTTGATCTGAAAGCCAGAGAAAACACAACTAATGTAATATATTCGTTAATTTTAATTAAATTATTTATATTCAATAACTTCTCTCTATCTATCTATAACATTTGTGGTTTAAAAGATCGCAGTAATTTTTCCCCTTGTATTAAAATTATTAGGGATTGTTGTTCGTAGTTCGTCGTAATAGGTAAATAAATAAACATTCACCAATGAACATATCGCCATCTAGTCAAAAGTAATAATAGTCCTCCTACCGATTTTCGGGATGGCGGCCAATCTCCCAGAGATCGGCCAACTTCGCAGGACTAGATTTTAGTGCTCAAGTATTTACGCTACACACAGGTGCACTCTCTATTCCTTCAATATTTTATTCTGATGGGACAGACTGACTGACACGACCAGAGAGAAATCAGGCGGAGGACCGACTATTTACATGCCCATCCGACGGCATGGATCATCTTACTTTTCGGACAACCAGGTGATCAGCCTGCATTGTCCTACTCAAAATAGAAACAACAACACAAAGTCATTGTCCCCCGCCGAGAATCGAACCAGGGGGACCTACGGGTTGAGAGCCAATGGCTCAGACCTCTAGACCACGGAGGTAGTTAAGTCAAAAGTAGCAAAGCTAGAGTACCATAACTACCTAAAAAAAGAGGTACTTCTGATCTAATTCTACTAGTGTTGCTAGTTTGATTTTTATATGTTCGTACATAAACCTAAGACCTTCAACTTTACGATAAAGCCGATAAAAATCTTAACTTCATACCTGTTTACATTTATTAATTAGACTTTTATTAGGTAGATTTTGGATATTCATTAAAAAAGAACTGGTCAAGTACGACTCGGAGTCGCTCACCGAGGTTCCCGTACCAACTTTAAAGCGATTATGTATAGAACCCAGTTTCAGTGATCATTCGATTTCCGTCAAGAACGGTCGCGTCGCACACGCTCTTGTGCTAGATAGTGCTCGGGTAATGCGCTGACTGCGCCGCAGTTATTAATAGTGAATCATAGCAAAAAAGTGTAAACAGTGTTAAGGCGAAGCCATAGTTAAGAATTATTGCAATTATGGCTCCATCATCACCAACAATTAAACTGAAAACTGAAACAGAACATCTTTTATATAAATACTACAGCGAAGAAAAGAAAGAACGGGAAAATATCCAACTTTTGGTTGAAGACCTCAAAGGTCATATAGAACAACTTCAGAAGCAGTTGCAAAACATCCAGGAGCAAAAAAGTGCAGACCAGGAAGATAATAATGATCATACTGAGAAGCAGATGCAAGGTCAGTATGAAACAGATGAAGAAGAGCTTGCAAGGGAAACAGAGTGGGTACGACAGAAAAGTAGAAAAAAGAGGAAATTGAATAATTCGCCATCCCCACCACCACCTCAAGATCCCCAAAATGGAAAAGTGCAAAAACAGCCTTTACCACCACCTATTGTTGTAGAAAACATTAAAAATTACCAGGAATTTTACGATTTCCTTTCGAAAATTTCAACTAAAGATTCGTTCATCGTAAAAATGTTGAACGGAGAAAAAGTTAAAGTCAACACCTACAATGATGACTCATACCGAGCTATTACTAAGTTATTGTTAGAAAACAACTGCCTCTGGTATTCATATGAAAACAAGCAAGATAGGCCAATTAGAGTAATGGCCAAAAATTTGCATTCTTCGTGTTTACTAAAAAGGATACTTGAAGATCTGACTTCCAAAGGATTTAAAATAGAGGATGCGGTCAATAAGCTAAGCTGGAAGAGCAAAGAACCTCTAAACATGTTCATGCTTTCTTTTAAAAAAGACGAAGATATAAAGAATATCTACGGAATCAAATCTATACTAGGCTGTAAGGTAGATATACAGCCATTAAAAACATCAAGACTTATCCCACAGTGCAAAAGGTGTCAAGCTTATGGCCATACACAGAAATACTGCTCTAAAGAACCAAGGTGCGGTAAGTGCATCTAACTAAAGATTGCAGTAAACCAGCGGAAGCAAAACCCAAATGCGTTCATTGTGGAGAGCCTCATCCAGCTAACTATAGAGGATGCATTGTGGCTAAAGAGCTGCAAGATATTAAAAATAAAAGCATGAAAAAGAATGTGCCAACATCTGATCGTCATGTTCCAATTTCAAACAAAGCAAAGGGACCTAGTACAAGTAAATTGGCCACTAAAAATGTAACTTATGCAACAATGGCAAAAGGAGCGCAGAAACAACAATCTCCTCAGTCTCAAAATAAACCGTCGGGACAGAATATGGAAGAAAAAATTAACACCATTCTAAATCTGTTAACCAACTTTGATGAAAGGTTAAAGAAACTTGAAGGTAGTAATAAAGCAGCTACCGAACAAAAGTTACAGAAATGAATAACGCGCTAAAAATCATGGCATGGAATGCAAATGGGCTGTTAAAGCATAAGAACGAACTAACAGCAGTCCTAGACATAGAAAACTTTGACATATGCCTCATCTCTGAGACACACTTTAACCGAGAATCTCACGTGGAAATCAAAGGTTATAGAATATTTCACGCACTACATCCCCTCAACACATCAAGAGGAGGAAGTGCGATCATGATAAAGGAGCACATCTGCCATCACGAAGTTCATAAATGTGAACAAGAAGAAATACAAGCAGTGGCGATCAGTGTCAAAACAAAACAATGTCCTATCACTATATCAGCTATATACTGCCCGCCAAGGCATTCCTTGAAAACAGATCAATACAAAAGCTTTTTAAAAAATCTTTTAAATAGATTCATACTAGGAGGTGATTTCAATGCCAAGAACACCTTCTGGGGATCAAGATTGACCACAACCAAAAGGAGAGAGCTAGTGTGCGCAATAAGAGACTTACGTTGCAAAACTTTATCAACTGGATAACCTACATACTGGCCAACCGATAAACTAAGGATTCCAGATTTAATAGACTTCTTTATATATAAGAATATATCACCGAATTTACTTCACATTGAGGAAGGTCTTGATATGAACTCAGACCATTCACCTATCATACTAACTCTAAGTGAGAGAGTGCTGAGAGAAAGCTTCCCTACTTTAGTAAATAAAAATACTGATTGGGAAAGTTTTAAAACAGACTTAGACTCGGTGATAGATTTAAAAGCTCCGCTAAAAAGTCAAGAGAAATCTAGACCGTGAAATTAGAAAAAATATTGTAGATATTCAGCAATGTGCTTGGAAAAATACACCTATTATCAAAAAAAGGGTCAGGCCTAACTATTTTCCACCAGAAATAAGAAAACTTGTAGCTAAAAAAAGGCAACAGAGACAGATATGGCACCAAACAAGATATCCGGAAGATAAAAAGATACTGAACAACCTTTCAAAAAGATTGAAAAGAACTATACAAGACTTGGAAGATGAAAAAATGGATACCTTACTTAGTGAAGTAACAAGCGATCGTACTACAGACTACTCTCTGTGGAAAACCACCAAAAGCTCAAAAAAACCTATGATACATATCCCACCTATCAAAACTGTTAATGGGGGGTGGGCAGTTAGTAACGAGCAAAAAGCAATTAGGTTTGCACAACATCTGGAGGAAATCTTCAAGCCCAATGAAGGAAATGATCATCTTCCTTTGGTAGATAAAACAACGAGTAATGAACTGGAAATAAAACTCGTTACTCCCAGAGAAGTTTTCAGTGAAATAAAACGACTAAACCAAAAGAAATTACCTGGCTATGACCTAATTACCGGGGAAATCCTTAAAAACCTTCCCCGTAAAGCTATAGTTAAGTTAACCACAATTATCAATGCTACATTTCGGCTGAAGTATGTTCGTGATGTGTGGAAAGTGGCTGAGGTCATAATGATACCGAAACCGGGTAAACCACCAAATGTCACAACCTCATACAGGCCTATCTCTTTGTTGCCGATCATGTCAAAACTATTTGAAAAACTTCTCCTGAAACGTTTAAAACCTATAATAGAGGAGAAAACCTTAATTCCAGATTACCAATTTGGATTCAGAGAAAAACATTCAACAATAGACCAAGTACATAGAATAACTAGCATAATTGAAAAGGCATTAGAAGAAAAAAATGTTTGTACTACAGTCTTTTTAGATGTAGCGCAAGAATTTGACAAAGTGTGGCATGAAGGGCTTATACACAAACTAAGAAAAATGCTCCCACAACAGTTGACTGACATCTTAGAGTCTTACATATCAGAACGTATGTTTAGAGTAAGACTTGATGATGCATATTCAGAACTAAAGCCGATAAAAGCTGGAATACCGCAAAGAAGCGTCCTAGGTCCCGTCCTGTACTTATTGTACACTTGTGATATTCCTGAGTTAGAAAATAGCATCATCGCAACATTTGCTGATGATACAGCTATAATGGCTACAGGTGCCTATCATAAAGAAGCAGTGGAGAAGGTGCAAATAGCCGTCAATACCGTATTTGACTGGACAAAGAAATGGCGAGTGAAACTAAACGAAACAAAATCTGTCCACATAGACTTCACAAATAAAAAACTCAATTATCATCCGGTTTACATAAACAATCATGTAATACCTTATGAAAATAAAGCCAAATACCTGGGAATGACATTAGACGCGAAGCTTCGCTGGAAAGCACATGTCAAAAAAAAACGAGAAGAGCTAGAACTTCGCTACAATGCCATGTACTGGCTTATTGGAAAGCGCTCTTCATTATCAGTTCAAAACAAAATAATTCTGTATAAACAAGTCCTCATGCCTGTTTGGACTTATGGTAGCCAGCTTTTGGGCTGCACCAAACAAAGTAATATTAGTATCATACAACGCTTTCAAAACAAAGTACTCAGAGGAATCATAAATGCTCCCTGGTACATAAGAAATGACGACCTACATCGGGACCTCAAAGTAGACCTCGTCACTGACATAATTAAAAAGAACGCCGAAGCTCACGAACGCAGACTTCATCATCATGTGAATGTCGAGGCCATCCAGCTCCTCGATAACACGGACATAGTGAGAAGACTGAAGAGGACAAAACCTTTTGAGTTAGTTTAGTGAAGTGTTAGTTTAAAAAAGTACAATAACAACAATAGTGAGTGCTACTATCCATAAAGAACACAAGAACAAAGTGTCTTCCCCTTAATAGAGACAATAAGAAAAGTTTTAATGGACACATTCTTAGAATTACTCAACCTAGCATAATAAGTTAGATGTAAATTACTCATTAGCCTTAGTAGGCTAGATCGTAATATTAAATGTTGCTACCTTTCTAGGTACACCACTTATAAAAAAATAAATAATTATAGAACCCCGAGTTTCGTTGCCCGGTAAATATTGTAAAAAGAGGATAAACATATTTTCTTATAGAGAGAAGGGCAAACCATCAGCCCCCTAGTCTCGGTGTCTGAATGCGGTCGAGCGTGATGTTTCTTTTCTTGTTCTGTGAGGAGGGCAAGCCCCCCCCTCTACCCCCCTAGTCTCGGTGTCTGAATGCGGTCGAGCGTGATGTTTCTTTTCTTGTTCTGTGAGGAGGGCAAGCCCCCCCTCTACCCCCCCAGTCTCGGTGTCTGAATGCAGTCGAGCGTGATGTTTCTTTTCTTGTTCTGTGAGGAGGGCAAGCCCCCCCTCTACCCCCCCAGTCTCGGTGTCTGAATGCGGTCGTGCGTGATGTTTCTTTTCTTGTTCTGAGAGGAGGGCAAGCCCCCCCTCTACCCCCCCAGTCTCGGTGTCTGAATGCAGTCGAGCGTGATGTTTCTTTTCTTGTTCTGTGAGGAGGGCAAGCCCCCCCTCTACCCCCCCAGTCTCGGTGTCTGAATGTAGTCGAGCGTGATGTTTCTTTTCTTGTTCTGTGAGGAGGGCAAGCTCCCCTCTACCCCCCCAGTCTCAGTGTTTGAATGCAGTCGAGCGTGATGTTTCTTTTCTTGTTCTGTGAGGAGGGCAAGCCCCCCCTCTACCCCCCCAGTCTCGGTGTCTGAATGCAGTCGAGCGTGATGTTTCTTTTCTTGTTCTGTGAGGAGGGCAAGCCCCCCCTCTACCCCCCCAGTCTCGGTGTCTGAATGCGGTCGAGCGTGATGTTTCTTTTCTTGTTCTGTGAGGAGGGCAAGCCCCCCCTCTACCCCCCCAGTCTCGGTGTCTGAATGCAGTCGAGCGTGATGTTTCTTTTCTTGTTCTGTGAGGAGGGCAAGCCCCCCCTCTACCCCCCCAGTCTCGGTGTCTGAATGTAGTCGAGCGTGATGTTTCTTTTCTTGTTCTGTGAGGAGGGCAAGCTCCCCTCTACCCCCCCAGTCTCAGTGTTTGAATGCAGTCGAGCGTGATGTTTCTTTTCTTGTTCTGTGAGGAGGGCAAGCCCCCCCTCTACCCCCCCAGTCTCGGTGTCTGAATGCAGTCGAGCGTGATGTTTCTTTTCTTGTTCTGTGAGGAGGGCAAGCCCCCCCTCTACCCCCCCAGTCTCGGTGTCTGAATGCGGTCGAGCGTGATGTTTCTTTTCTTGTTCTGTGAGGAGGGCAAGCCCCCCCTCTACCCCCCCAGTCTCGGTGTCTGAATGCAGTCGAGCGTGATGTTTCTTTTCTTGTTCTGTGAGGAGGGCAAGCCCCCCCTCTACCCCCCCAGTCTCGGTGTCTGAATGCGGTTGAGCGTGATGTTTCTTTTCTTGTTCTGTGAGGAGGGCAAGCCCCCCCTCTACCCCCCCAGTCTCGGTGTCTGAATGTAGTCGAGCGTGATGTTTCTTTTCTTGTTCTGTGAGGAGGGCAAGCCCCCCCTCTACCCCCAGTCTCGGTGTCTGAATGCGGTCGAGCGTGATGTTTCTTTTCTTGTTCTGTGAGGAGGGCAAGTTTAAGTAAACTAAATCCGAGGGTTTCAGTATATTGTAAATTAGGCGATGGGCTGACAACCTGTCACTAAGCAATATACCTTCAAATTGTGGCGAAACGACCTTTGTTTAGGTCGTTTACGCTCTGCCTACCCCATTAGAGATAAAGGAATGACTATATGTATGTATATATGTACGAAATGTACGATGTATGGGCAACTACACAATTTTCGGATTTTTTCCTTTACTTTTGCTATTAGATGTTGCTTCTTTCTAAATTTAATGATTGTAGGTCAACTGGAAGTGAAGTCAACTTTAAGTTTCGGTTTGGTTACAAATATCCAAACATACGTTCGTATCTTTTGATTACGTTGATGATTTTCTTACAGCTTCAAGGGTCCGTAGACCTGAGTATCACTACATAGTATAAAACAAAGTCGCTTTCTCTGTCCCTGTATCCCTATGTATGCTTAGATCTTAGATTTTGATGCGGTTTCTTTTAATGGATAGAGTGATTCAAGAGGAAGGTTTATATGTTTATATATACATGCATAATATAGTAGAGAAACACTGATGATTTCCGTGCGAAGCCGGGGCGGGTTGCTAGTTTGATATAAAATTCAACTTGATACATTAACTCATTCTTGAGTAAAAGGGTCTTACAGACGGACGGACAGACCGACAAACGGACTACCGAGTGATCCAATAAGGGTTATTTTTTCCTTTTGAGGTACGGAACACGGCAATCTTGATTTACGACCTGGCCACCTGGTATATAAACCAGATCTGATTAAGCGAACAACGTGATACTGAATTTATCATATTAATTATACATGAAAATCCTGTCTTAATAGACTTGTTTTTAAACATTCATGTGAGTTACTAAGTAACTTTTGACGCAGTAGGTGAAATTTTTTATGAAAATTCCCAAAAAAAATCTATGTACCGGGTGTAAGGGACAGCTTTCCGCAAAACTGATAGGGGTAAGCAAACTGATAAAGTAACCCTTACCTATAGGAGTAGCTCAACGGAACTGGACATCTTTTACCTGGAATCAGGTAGATTGTTTGGGATGTATTTTTTTTCATTGCAAGTTGTCTTTTACATTACCTACACCCCGGTTTTACCACTTTGATGATGGTGGCACGTTTTTAAACATTTTTTTTTAGGGTTCCGTACCCAAAAGGTGAAAAAACGGGGCCCTGTTACTGAGACTTCGATGTCCGTTCGTCTGTCTATGAACCGTGATAACTAGAGAGATAAAATTTTCACAGATAATGCTTTCCTGTAGCCGCTGTAACAACCTGTGGTAACAACAAATATTAAAATCGAAAATAAATAAATATTACCTACCCCGAAAGAGGTGGCGAGACGAACTAGACACATATCTTACGGAATGGAGAGAAGGCCTTTGTCCTGCAGTGGGACACCACAGGCTCATAAATAAATAATAATAATATATATAAATAAATATTTGAGGGGGGCTCCCATACACCAAACGTGATTTGCTGTCTATCACCAGGCTGTATCTCATGAACAGTGATAGCTAGAGAGTGGAAATTTTCCGTTCCGTTTTCACTTCCTGAAAAAAAAATCCTGCTCATAATTGATGAGTTCCGTTGACTGAGCAACCCCAATCAATTTGCGGGACGCTGTCCCTTACACCCCGTATTAATAACGGTAGGTAATTGGTAACAAATTGTTAAAATATAGTGTCACGGTGTATAGATAATGGCACGGAAATCTTCGTGCGCGAATCCGACTCGCACTTGGCCGGTTTAAAATAAAAAGTGTAGAAATAACAATTTATTTGCAAACTCTGATACCAAAGGTCATCCGGTCGTTCGAGACTTAATAATTTCACATGATAGAAGAAGAAGACCTAAACTGCTTCGTCTTTTTTGTGTACAGTGAAAAAGCAAGCTGGGAAGGCTGTGGCGGTGGCAGACAGAAGGAAGGAGCCAACATCAACAAATCGCTGGTGGCACTGAGCAACGTCATTTCTGCACTCGGTATGTCCTTGTCATAATCGTATATTTGACGACCTGCGCAGTCTAGTTGGCAGTGTACCTGCCTGATACGCAGAGGGTCCCGGGTTCGATTCTCGGCCAGGGCAGACATTTAAATGATGAGTTTAAATGTCTGTTTCTGGGTCTGGGTGTTCTTTGTGGTTGTTTCTGTGTATGTCCATGGCACCCCGATACAGGGAATCCTAGTGGGGGCTGTGAGTGAATCGTGTTTTGTTTTAATACTAATCTATTATTTATACGTTCCCACCGAGAAATCTTAACCGACCAAGAACTTGAATCTCACAGAAGAAGAATCACGCTTTGGAAGTAGCGACCGCATTCAGACACCGAGATTGGGGGGTAGATGGGGGCTTGCCTTCCTCACAGAATAAGAAACACAACTTTTGAATTTCTTCGCTGGTGCAGGTTTGCTTACGATGTTTTGTTTCACTGTACAACCGTTGAATAAACGAACGTGAAATAAGGAAAGCGAAAAACACATTGGTACGCGGTGGCTATAGAACCATGACCTCCTGCACAGGAGCGAGTGGTTCTATCCACTACTCTACTCCTTTGAGGTTTGCGAAACCATAATATAAGTGCTATTCTTTCCTGAAGAGTACTAAAATAATATATTTCTCCCATTTGCTCGGAAAAAAGCTTCATTATTAAAAAAACAAAACCTATATTAACTCTTTTCGTTCCTCAAATTCACAAACGCCAGGCCAGCAATTTCTCCACAGGACAACAATGCCCGTTAACGACCGCTGCTTCGCGCAGTCTTTAAAGTACCACCTATACACAATTTCTTCCATGCTGGACTAGGAGTGAGTGTAAAACATAGAATGTGTCAGCTGCATTTCCGCCTGGGCATGCTGTAAAAACCAGCTAAGGGATCCTAGGGTTTCAGTATACTGCTGACTACCTGTCACTATAGCAATATATCTATCTTAAATAACCCTCAAAACTTTTGTCAGACGTGGCGGAATGACCTATGGTTAGGTCTTTACGCTCTGCCTACTCCATTAGCGATAAAAGCGAATTATATGTATGTATGTACACTAGTATAAATTAGGTGTTTTAAAGTTCACAATATTATATTTTTAAAGGCAGAATGCAAATAAAAGGAATGAGTGATTGGAATGTGTGCCTACAAAGGCACCATGCAAATGTGAAATGGCAAAATATTATGGAGGAATCTCAAGTTTAATGTTATTAATGATCCGGTTTCTTACTTTTCTTTATTTTGCCGGTTTTTTTTCTTGTTTAATTGACGTTACACTGGCAAAATATCCCAAAATGGACGATTGCTATTAAAGAAAATAAGTGAATTGTTGTTGTTTCCTTCCAAAATTAGAGAAAAGTACTATGCTAGTCTCAGCCGAAAACGCAATATATGGTCTTGTTTACATTGGAAGCCCTCGACTGCGTCTTGGCCTTCCAGATTTACTCGAGCATATATTGCTTTTATCCATGCTGGACTGGGAGAGATAGAAAAACAAAGAATGTTCCAGCTGCCCTTCCTCCCGGGCATGCTGTAGAAGTCAGCAAAAGGGACTCGAGGGTTACAGTGTATTGTAATTTAGGCGACGGGCTGACAACCTGTCACTATAGCAATACATATTACAATCTAAAATTGCCCTCAATTTTTGTCAGACGTGGCGAAAGCGCCTTTTACGAGGCGTTAAACGCTCTGCCTACCCCGTAAGGGATAAAGGCGTGATTTATGTATGTATGTATGTATATTGCTTTTATTTCGGCTTCTAAAGTAATGTACTATTGAAAGTGTTTGAATATCCCTCAACAGTAAGTGGTGGAAGCCGAGGAAGGTTCGTGCCGTACCGCGACTCAGCTCTGACCTGGCTTCTCAAAGATTGCTTCACAGGTGGTGCCAGCACTTACATCATTGCCAGTAAGTGTTCATCAAGTTGGTCAGTAAATAACGCTTATGGTGATACTATCCAGTAGTTCCTCTTAGTTTGTAGATTTATCGCTGTAGAGCTATTTGATGTTGCAGTTTAGTAAGTAAGCTACTTAGCGCTTTCTTAGTGCATTTAAGGGGATCTCCGGGGCACGCTAGCGCCCTCATCAGTTAAGAAATCATTACTCAGTGAAGACAAAATTAATCGAAAATCCGGTAGATCAGATTGAAGTTAAATTATGACTAGGAGAGTTTCTTAACGTCTCAAGCCTTTACAAAAGATCTGGAATAATCATATCATCCAAATATCTTATTTTTCTTGTAGTTACAGCACCATATCAGTTTTATGTTCTAAGTTCTGGAGATTCTTAGCTAACTCTAAGTCATGTCCTGCCCTTGATTGTTTTAATTTTAGCCTCGAGTATACGCACTGCAATTTTTCAGGAGCACTATCGATAACTCCATCTCTCTAGCCTTTATCCCGTATCTCACGGGGTCGGCTACCTAATCTAGGGCATTGAACGAGGGTACTGGTTTTTACACAGAGCGACTGCCATTTGACCTCCGCAACCCAGAAGGGAAACCAGACCCAATCCTAGATTAGGTCAGAGTTTTCAAGCCGCCAATGCTTAGCACTGGCCTCTGATATGGCTAATAACGACTAATATCTATGGTATTAAACGATATTAACCGGGACCAACGGCTTAACGAGCCTTCCGAAGCACGGAAAAAGCACCGAATAAACGTACATATGAAATTTTAAAATCGAAAAACACATCGGTACGTGGTGGGGTTCGAACCACGACCTCCGATACATACACCGTTATCGATAGTGCATAACTCACTGCTTCAATTCTGTAGCTGTCTCGCCCAGTGTTGCCTGCTATGGAGAATCAGCTTCGACCCTCCGCTGGGCTGAGAGGGCCAGACAGCTCCGCAAACCAAGGGTCCTCAGCAGTGGCCCCAGCACCGCTTCCCGGGCCGCTTTGCAGGCACAACTTGACCAACTTTTGACTGAGCTGGCCAGGCATCACATTATTTATGTAAGCTTGGCCATTTATGCATATTGTTTTATGCTGAATGATTGAATTTACTGTTATCGTTATCACTAATTAATGTTATATTCCTCATTTATTTCTCAAATAACTAATTATGCACTTTAATTTTCGTTTATTTAAAGATAAAGTAATTATTTTATTCTACAGAATCTTCAAACTGGGAAGATTGCATATGATGACAGTCATTGGATAATACATACGCCGATAAATTCTCCAAATATAAATGAAGAGAACATTAATACAGACGCAAAGATAGGTAACATACTAGACATGTTCACTCCGAAACCAGATACCCAACACTCCCAAAACTCAGAGTCAACTGCTTCTTCCGTAGCAAGTGGAAGCTCAGATGTTATCAACAATATGGATAAGAATATCAAAGAAGAGATTACTAAGGAAGTGGATAAATTACTCACGCCTGCCTTTGAAAGGACCAGAAGCGGTAGTGATCTCGAAGTAACAGCCCCACTCAGACACAGAAGAAGACAATACAAGTCACAAGAAGTACTGCCAATTGATAAAACTCTACAAATCACCCGGAACACAGCACAGCCATCACCTGCTCAGAGTCAAGAAAATTTAACTGAAACTAGAAATGATACAGAAAGGCCCAAACCTCCCCCTGTGCCTATTCTATACGATAATCAAAGAGCCGAAATTGTAGCATCAGTAACAGAAAGACTTTATTCAAAACTAAAGAAAAAAGAAGAAGCAGCAGTTTCAAAAGTGGAGCACATGGTTGATAAGAAAATTATGGAACCGCTTAGTGAGTTACGGATTTGCACGAATGCTCGTCAAAGACTAATGGAAATTAGTCAAAAGACAATGAGGAATAAGGGGAGAAGGATAGGCATTCCCGCTTACACACAGACTCGATTTACAGTAACTAGAGTCAGAGATCAAGGTGTTGACGTACAAACTGATCTAGAGACATACATTTTTAGGAAAGATCGAGCTTATACACTTCAGCGAGACGTTGCTACAGAAACAGTACCAATGACTCCTCGTTGTAAAGAAGTAGCAGTAGGCCCCAAATCTTCTTCATTGAACTATCGTGATCGAGGTACAGTAACAGACACCAAGAAAATAGTTCACAGGAATTCTTTTATGATGACTGATGTCGTAACAAAATGTGATCGTTGTTCACAAACTGCTGTTGTACCACCTCCTAGAAGAAAAAGACGAGCAGCGACACATTCAAGTTGTGACGATTGCCACAGATGTTGTATAGACGAATATGCAGCTCCATCTGTTATCAGTATAAACATTACACAACCGTATCAACTAGATTCAGAAACGCAGAGTTCGGATGATAATTTAGAATGCCCAAGTTCAGATGACAGATCAGAAGAAAGAATGGAGCCGCGAGAAGAAAGACCAACTAACGTTTCAACAACACCTGATTTATTAACAAATCATAATAACATTGACACGAGTATTCATGAAGATAGTGATTCTGAACATTTAGAAGAACCAGAAAATTTAAAGGGGATTAAAAGTAAACATCTTGTGAATACTACTTTGCCCACTCCAGATTGTGTAGATGAAAAAAATATAACAATAATGCCTGCTTTAATGTCTTCATCAATCGAAATCGAGGATGGATTAAAACACGATATAATCTTGCCTACATCGTCCAATGATGTTAAAGTTTTAGAGAGTGAAAATCAAGAAAATGTTGTGACGAATTTTGCAGATACATTGCCTATTGCAGATTGTAGTGTTAGTGATAATAATGCAGAATTTCCTGAAGAGAGTACAGAAAATATCTCATTGCCACGAGTTACAGTTGTTTCAGCTAGGGCAATGAATCAAGAAGAGATCAAAGATATGATATTGGGCCGCAATGAAAGCATGTACCCATATAATATAGTTCTCTCTCCACCCCGAGAGAGAGATGATACAAAAAGAATCGTCAAATTCAAAGATAATGAACGGATTCCTGCTGAGATTTCTGGACCGAAACCAGATTTGAAATTGAATCACAGTGAGAGTAATTCTAAGTCAAACAGCTCTGATACAACGTACTCTGAGAGAGAGTGCGAAGGAAATAATACTTTTAAAGATTCTGCAGCAACTTGCTCTGATACAACCGACTCTAGCCAAGTTGAAACAAATTCATTTATTTGGAAACAGTGCAGTAAAGCAAATTTCAATAAAACTGTCGGTAGAGTATATTCTCCTGTATATAAGAACAATGCGATGAAATATAGAAATACCAGGTCAAAAGTTTACAGAGAGTTTTTAGGGTTAAATAGAAGCCTAGAAGATGACCCACTTAACGTTAACATTCAAAGTTCCAGTGAAAGCACTGAAGCAGAAGAATCTCAGCATAAATTTCGACAAAGAAGGCAGTACTTTGAGGAGAAATTCAAATACGTTCCAGAAACTAACAGGAAATTCGATATGATTCAAAAGAAATTATTAAACTCCTGTGATAGTCTCGACGCAGCGGTGTACAAATATGAGAACTATTTGGCTGGCTACCACGAAAGCAAAAGAAGACGAAACAGAACTATAGTATCGAGAACTCCTAAAGAATACTTGCAACACTTAATACAATTGAGAAGAGATTTCGTAAAAGCCGAATATGATACAACCGATAGCTCTATCGGTTTTACAAGAAAATAACCTTAGTTATGTAAGTGCATGTTATACAATAAGCGAAACAATGTAATAATTGAATAAATGCAATGTTTTTATGTCGTATTTTATGAGTTTTAATTGACCGTACAATTACGTTTTTTTTTGTTACAACGATACTAAAGACAAATATTAAAAGAAATTATTTTTGATTAGGTCACTATTAATATTAGTCAGGACTTTATATGAGTACTTAGGCTTGGTGCTTAGATGCACAGAACTATTTTATTGCGATCTGTTCAAAGTTCAAAGTTTATGCAAATAACTCTAATTTTTCCGTTAATTACAATCAATATACCCAGACCAGATGTTGGAGAGATGGTTTGGTAATTTGCGGAAATTAATATATATTCTTTGACTTCCTGCAATTTTAATTTTATATTCGTAACAAGCCCATCTCCTGCTCTTTACATCGCATAATACGTCCTTGGTATGAACAGTTAGTTTAACTATTATTGAACATTGAAGTTGGAAGTTCATTGCAGGCTGAATCACCTGATTGTCCGAAAAAGAAAAAGGATTCCGTGCTTCGGAGGGCACGTTAATCCGTCGGTCCCGGTAGCTGTCTTTGATAGTGGTCGTTACTCAAACCACGTCAGAGGCCTAATAGCTTTGCTACAAGGCGGTTTGAAAACTCTGACACCAGGTATCATCGGGTCGTTAAACTCGAGAATCCACTCGCTAAGATGAAGAAGTTACTGTAACATAACTTGGTATTTTATTTAATATGCCACCAATTTATTTTGTAAGCTTCCATGCTGGACTGGGAGCGAGAGAAAAACATAGAATGTGCCAGCTGAATTTCCTCCCGGGCATGCGGTAAAAATCAGCTAAGGGATCCGAGGGTTTCAGTATATTCTAATTTAGGCGATGGGCTGACAACCTGTCACTACAGCAATATACCTACAAAATATATCTTAAATAACCCTCAAAACTTTGTCAGATGTGGCGGGACGACCTTTGTTTTGGTCGTTTACGCTCTGCCTACCCCATTAGGGATAAAGGCGTGACTATATGTATGTATGTATGTTATTTAGTAAGCGAAGGGCAATCTCGATGACTGTGACACGAGAGATAGCAAACAACTTGAAGTTCATTACCATCCTTTCTACATCAACTAGTTCTGCGACCTCAGGTTTAAGTAAGCAAGAGCATTTTGAAATCCTTGACAGAGACGTAATCAGAGTTTTGGACCTTTTTAAATATATATTAAGAAAATAAAAACGTAGAAAATAATATAAATATGTATGACAGATCATATTTATTTATTATTTATTCAGATTATTTAGGTCAGAACCGAACCGACCAGTAAATTTGATCTAATAGTTTTGATTAAGTTCAATTTAATATGTTGTCTGATCTGTAACTACGATCCTACATACATACATACATATAGTCACGCCTTTATCCCTAATGGGGTAGGCAGAGCGTAAACGACCTAAAACAAAGGTCGTTCCGCCACGTCTGACAAAGTTTCGAGGGTTATTTAAGATGGATTTGTAGGTATATTGCTGTAGTGACAGGTTGTCAGCCCATCGCCTAGATTACAATATACTGAAACCCTCGGTTCCCTTAGCTGACTTTTACAGCATGCCCGGGAGGAAATGCAGCTGGCTTATTCTATGTTTTTCTCTCACTCCCATTCCAGCATGGAACATTGTATGGAACATGTATTCTATGTTAGTCCATGTTAACACAGAAATAAATAAAATAAAAAAGGTTCCATCATAATCGGTTCAAACACTATTTTTTTTGTTGCCTACCCCCTTCGTTAGGTATCGATTATTCGATATACGATAGGAGTGATTAGAATTGATATCGTAAATTGAGGTAACACTGAGTAAACTGAAAAAAAAAACCTATCAAATTCGGTTAAAATACAAACTCAATTCAGATCCCGGCCTAGTGCCTACCCCCTAAGTACGGTGGCGTGATTATTTATATCTTTAGTTTGTGGCGTGGTAACACTGAGTTGAATAAAAAAGTCCCCTCGAAATCGGTTATAAACACTAACTTAATTCAGTTCTCTGCTACTGCCTACCCCCTAAGTACGGCGGAGTAATTATTTATATCTTTACTTTGTGTCTTGGTAGCACTTAGTTGAATAAAAAAAAGGCCCATCAAAATCGGTTACCCTACCTACTGCCTACCCCATAAACACAGGGGCGTGATTATTTGTATCCTTACCTTTTGTCTATGTAACACTTAGTTCAATAAAAAAGTCCGATTAAAAATCACTAACTTAATACAGTTCGCTGCCTGCTACCTCCCCCGTTACTACGGTGGCGTGATTATATATAACCAATGTCGGTCTTTAGGTTACCATCTATCAACACACCAATTTTAATTATAATCCGTTAAGCCGTTTAGGCGTGAAAGAAATCACTTACTAAATTCAGTTCCCTGCCTACTACCTACCCCCTAAGTACGGTGGCGTGATTATATGTAGCCTATGCCCGTCTCCAGGTTACCAGCTATCACTGTGCCGAATTTCATCAAAATCCGTTTAACCGTTTAGGCGTAAAAGAGCAACAAACGGACAGACAGACAGACAGAGTTTCGGATTTATAATATTAGTATGGATATTATTGAGAAAATATCAAGGAAAATGGAAAAAGAAAAACATTTAGAATACGAAACTGTGCGGAGGATGTGGAATACATAATACCCATGATAATACTTGAGGGTCATCAAGCAATCTCGGTTCTCCCCTGTCTGCAATAAGTTGGAGGCTTGTAGCCGCTTGGTCCTACCTCAAACGTATCAGTTGCTTGTTGGTGGCGCACACGCATGTGCCAATATAGAAACCGTCCCAATCCACCTCTCACATAACATCGCGCAACATGTCCACCGAGAGATAAATCCATTCCAAAAATAATAAAATTTCAAAATGGCTATATTCGATACGTCAATATTGACGAAACTAATATTAGTGCTAACAGTATTCGTATTAATATATTTTTGGTTCGTGTATAGATTTTCCTACTGGAGGCGAAGGGGCGTCGTTGGCCCCAAACCAGTGTTCCCATATGGAAATCTACGAGACGTGATCAAAAGGAAGATTCAATTTTTCCAACCGTACTGTGATAGTTATGTGAAGTTTAAGCACCTGCCTTACGTCGGCATGTATAGTTTTAATAAACCTGTGTTGTGCATAAACGATCCCGAGATTGCCAAGCTTATCTTGATCAAGGATTTTGATTATTTCCAAGCTCATGGGATATTTTCGGGAGGAGCAGGGGATCCTCTTGCTGGTCATCTTTTCAACATGCACGGAAGCGCTTGGAAGAACTTGCGTGTTAAGATGTCGCCTTCCTTTTCGTCGGGAAAGCTAAGATGGATGTATCCATTGGTGGAGAAAATTGCAAGTGAGGCCCTGGTATATGCTGACCAGCTGCATTCGAACGGAGAGACGATCAACATATCGGAGTTATACGATAAATACATGATGGAAATTATCGCAAGTGTTGGATTCGGTATTGAATGCAACGGTTTCAGGAATCCTAATTCGGAGTTCTACCTTCGTGGTCATGATTATTTCAATCCGAAGTCAATTTATTGGTAAGTGGGTTAACCCCTATTATATACCTTATTTATTGAGTGTTTCCCAATTTTGATAGGATCCAGTCGTGGTGTAAAAAGTACCCCAATTACTTTTGGATTATAAAGCCAAAGAATTATTTAAATAGGATCAATAGTTTATTTCCTTTATTATTTCCTTTAGAGGGACATTAAAAACAAAATAAAATGAGTATCTTTCTTTTTAATATTCGCAGTAAATAATAAAAGCAAAAACCAATGACGTTGCGTGAAAAACCAGTTGTTACGTGAATGACTTTGAAACTTTTCAAAGTCATTGGTAGGTAGAATATTAGTATAAATCCATGCCATAGTAAAGTCAGTAACTGCCTTTGTGGCCTAGTGGTCAGGTCCTGGGTTCGATCCCCAGGGGGGACAAAATTTGTCAATTTATCACTTTGTGAGGTTTCCCCAGTTTGGTAGGACATTGCAGGCTGAATCACCTGATTGTGCGAAAAGTAAAAGGATTCCGTGCTTCGGAGAGCACGTTAAGCTGTCGTCCCCGGCCGCTGTCTTTGATAGTGGTCGTTACTCAAACCTTGTCAGAGGCCAGCTAGCTGTGCTACTAGGCGGTTTGAAAACACACTTTTGAGAACACCAGGGTTCTTCGGGTCGTTAAGAAGAAGTAGAGCTAGTGTACCACATTTTTAACAAAATCTTAATTCTTTAATAAATTTATATTCACATAGACGAAGAATGCCAAACAGGTGTTGGCTCATCTCTGACCATGAACTTCCGTTTTCACAGGACATTGACTCGAGCGATGGCGTTTTTCGCTCCCGACTTCTTCGACATGTTGAAAATAAATAGAATAAATCCAAAAATCATCAATTTCTTTTCGAATTTAGTCGAAGAGATCGTCGACTACCGGGAAAGGCATTCATACAAGAGGAACGACTTTCTGCAGACTCTGATTGAGTTGAAGAATGGTCACGCGAATGGTGGCTCAGGTAAACGTGATGACCTGCATCTAAATGGCTACTTGTTTACGAAATTTGTGGTCAATATGTGCATACCACAACAGGTGGGTTAGGCCTCAGTCAGCATCGTGGTGGCCTTAGCCCGCTAAAGAGCGCACGAGTGTTGGTGTTACACTGGCGACTAATCTTGACGTAATTCCTTGCAAAATTGGCGAGGCTTTACGAAATTTTATACAGTCAGGTGAAGCCTGGGAATGCCAATTAAAAGTAAATTAATTAATATGGTGATTCGTTACAGTAATTAACCATGCCCTTTGGGGCGAAAAAACAGAAAAACGTATTATTTTGTTGGTCGCGTAATAATTAATTATTACAACTAATGTTGAAAGGAGTCTTTGAAATATCTCGTGTAGAGTTTAAAGTTTTGTAACAAACCAGTTGAATTGCAAGTAGGTATCAAAGCTTTCGAAATTTCTTCCTGACCGTAGGTACTATTAGATGGAATAAATTAAATAAACTGGTTTTGATTTGATAATCGTCTACATTTTACTGTTAAAAATTGACTCCATTCAAGGTTGTTGTAAAGCTGTTTCTCGGGTGGTAACATCGCACATTTTAATTGCCATCTTGTTTGCCATGCGTGGCGAGTACCTATGACACCCCAAATGTTGGCTGGTAATGTCCAGCAGACAAATATTGTGGCTTATGTAGTGTAGTCAATATCATACATAAAGTTATTCATAGTTAATGCATAAAGCACATATTTGATGAACTATAAAACTAGGGCTATTGTGATATTATGTGGTATTGTAGTGTGTAAAACATTTGTGTACTTTCGTGACGGAATATTAAGAACTTTGTTCTTATTCCAGATACCCCTAGCTTTCCTTTCTCAATGCAAGACGTAGCGGCAAATACAATGCTGTACATGTTTGCTGGTTACGAAACATCAGCTACGACCGGTCAGTTCGCAACCTTAGAGCTGGCTGCCAACCCTCAGGTCCAGGAAAAGGCCAGGGATGAAGTAACGAGGATTTTGAGGAAGTACGATGGAGTGTGCACGTATGAGGCACAGAACGAGATGACTTATCTGAACATGGTCTTGGACGGTAAGAAAATATCGAAATACACCTGGAACATTTTTTTATACCTGGAAGAACCTAGAGAACATCCTCTAGGTTCTAATGATGGACACAGGTCGCGCCCATTTTGGAAAAGATTCAGTTTAGAATTAGAAGAAAACGGTAAAAATATTTCATAGTGAAATCATAAATCAGAGAAGTGAACAAGGAATAATTAATCCAATAATCTATTTAAACAAACTGTTTTGGTCGTTATATATTGGAACTTTTTAATTATAAAAATCACAGCACTATACGTTGATTTTGATAGTTTAGTTGCTTATTTCATATAATATATTGCAGAAACAATGAGGAAATATCCGCCATTGAGGGCTTTATTTCGGAAATGCAGCAAGAACTACCAATTACCGGACAGTTTAACAATAGCCGAAGGCACTCTTGTATTCGTGCCCATACACAGTATCCAGATGGACCCGGATATATTCCCGAACCCAGAAAAGTTTGAACCGGAGAGGTTTACACCGGAAAATAAGGCAAAGATGCATCCATGCCATTGGATGCCTTTCGGAGAAGGCCCCAGGAAATGCTTAGGTGAGTTAATCAATCAATATCTGAAAGAATCAAGTAAACAGGAAATTAATCATATGTTAAAAAACCTATTATTTTATGAAATAATGATCTAACAAATAGTTCCGGGACTTGATGGCCTTATATTACTTGCATTCATACATCAAATACAAAATGATTACTTGTGAATAGGATGTAATATGAGTAATCTGACATACTCGGCGAAATAAGGACTGAACCTTCACCTATGTGATCTGTGCCGTAAACAATTCGAAGGCTTTACTTAAGTGCATCCAACTACTTATTAAGTATAATCTGAGAACTGAGAAGCCAAACATCGTAATTTTAAGTTAATAAACCGTTTAATAACTACTGTTTCGAAATGGTATAACTTCACTACAACTTTAATAATGGACACGTATACGTTTAGGTGATTTAAATATTTCAAATATAGACATGACTTATAGAGGCAATTTGGTAGAGGTTAGTAGTTAGTTAATGAATAGGTACTTTTAAATTTACGAAAAAGTCAGGCATAAACCAAAATCTGCAATCTGCTAATCAAACAAACGCAGATGCACATGACAAAATGCCATGTCTTGCATTAAGTATAAGCATTTTTTTAATTGTCTGCTGAAAATTTTCCGATCAATTTCAGGACTTCGCCAAGGATACATACAGTCCAAACTGGCGTTGGTGAAGCTTCTCAACAAGTATGAGCTAAGTTTGGATGAACGGACCCAAATCCCTATAAAGTTAAAAGCAGGATCCATGGCCTGCGCAGCTGAGGGGGGCGTGTGGGTCAAACTAAAGTTGTTGAAATGAAACCTTGGTTATAATGATTGTAGGAAAGAATAGACTGCTAAGAGTACGAGCCTAGCATAACCACTAAGGTGCCATGCAGAATGTTCACTAGGTCGTTGACATTCTGTCAAAACTGTTGACAGTGTACGCATATGCCAGCACGGCAGCCAGCAGCGGTGCCGCCGCAGAGATGTGGAAACTTGTATCTCATTTATTTTATTCCATTCGACAGATATGCGCCTATCATTTACCTAAAATCTAGTAATGATTAAATTTTAATTGGGTTGTGGTTGGGTGCAAATTATTGCCGTTTGATTATTTAATTATTAGTTCATTCAAAAATGGTATTTGCTCAGAATTTCTTGCTGATTGAATGGTAAAAATTGTTATTAAGGTAATCTTTTAAAAATGTGTGGGACTTGTGTTGGGAGGATTGATAAAATCTATTTTAATATTAGGTAATTACTACTAGATTTACTACCTACATTAATATTACAGAAATGTACCTACAACAGTTTAAAAAAGTCAAGGATTAATTGCCAATATTATAAGAACAAACTTGTCGTTCTCAGATCTTCGCTTTTCCGAAAGTTATTTAGACGAATAAAACATCTATTGACCAAAGAACTTTAACACTTTTTAGGCTATATGGGGTATGCTAAGATTAATATGTTTTGTTATCGGAAAGATGCAACACGCGTCACTGGCACAATCAAAAAAAGAATCATAAAACGTCTTGAAGCGCCAAATGCATATTTTATAAACATGTCTCTAATTCTGCGTAAATTAGTTGTTAGTGTAGGACTGTAGCAACAATGTATTTAGGTACCTCAAAAATATTATATTTTCTTTGACAATGGTGCCGCTTCTTTCGTAGGTACAACTTAACTTATTTTAGTTTTGTGTTTTGTACTTCCTATAATTTGAATAAAATAGAGACAGCAACACGACAGCTGATTAATAATCCTGTCAAAGTGACGTATACTGCTTTAAGTAAGCCAACACCATCTGGCATGCCATTTTATTATAGGTGTGTCACTTTAACAGGATTATAAAAGCTGTAGAAACAATAAGTTAAGTCGTGTCTACAACAGAACCGGCACCACTGCTGAGCACGTGTCTTACTGCTTACTTTTCTTTACTGTGCCACTGGCTGGATGCACGTGCACCTTGTTTCGTCCAAGTGTGCGCGTGCAGCCACTAAATATGAGAATAAAGTTATGCAAAGAATCCTTGAATGACCACATAGGTATCTCTATTTGGAACTGAGGTCTATATGACGAAAGTATGACAATATTTTGTAAACCTTGTTGATTAATATTTAATTTTAGTTGTGTAATAGTGATAAAATAAACAACGAACTCTTATTTACTTTAAAATCTTTTATTTTTGAGAGTTATTTTTTACGTTATTTATTTGGGCTTTTTTTTTGCTCATTAATTTGCAAATTTATTTATAGGAGTGACCCTGACCATGAATAGGTACACAAAAAATAAGTAATTTATAAAATACACTTCAAGGCCAGTTATTATACTCGTTTTTTATAAATTAAGTATCTCGCGTGTAGGTTGTGGAACTGTGAGGTAATCGCAACAGTTTTGTAAACGGAGAAATGTGAGATTGCAGCGGGTACAGTCTATCACAATAAATACTTACTTGAATCGTAAGGGCAGAATTGATTAGGTATGCACCTAACCTAGCAGTAGAGCAAAGGGCTACTGACCAGTATAATGTACCTACTGTACTGGTACACGTATATTTCTAACACGAATAAGATTTAAATATTATAAAATATCTAAAAAAATAACAAGAAATATAACTACTCGATGTGTGTCTTTATTTTTTTGGAGTAATTTCGAAATAATTTAAAAATATTAATGGAAACATAGATAAAATTTTATTTAATAAAAGTAATATTAGACACACTGTCTTCGAAAATTGACGATCAGATGATTGATTCACTATGGCAGGCAGGCAGGTTATATATAAGTATTTCCAACTCAGTTTTAGAACAAAGGTAAACAAAGTTTTATGTCTTTTTATTAAAAAAACACATTTCGAAAATAAGTTATACGTTTTAGCAAATTTGTTAAATTACTAAAACTACTATTTAACTATGTGATCATATCATTAGATATTTGCTATTAAGCTAAAACTTATTTTAGAAACAAGATCTTCGATTAAAAAACATGAAACATTGTTTACCTTTATTCAACAACTGATATGGAAATAGTAAAAGTTATGTATTTAGTTCGAGTTAGTTAGAGTATCGGTCACATGTCAAGCTATATGTGCAGTTGCCTGTATGATAGAGTAGGTGTTGCGATATGATCAAGTTTGCTTCACTTGCGCAAGCGCCGGTATCGGGACGAAAAGCCGCGGCCGCAACCAGAACATGCATCTTTCGACATTAGTGTCACACCTTTTAATCGTTATTGTTTTGCAAATTGTATTTATTTATGAGCCTGTGGTGTCGTACTGCAGGGCAAAGGCCTCTCTCCCTTCCTTCCATTTCTCTCGATCTAGTGCCAATTCTCTCTATTCCTTAAGATATGTGACTAGTTCGTCTCGCCACCTCTTTCGGGGACGTCCACGTCCCACAGTGTGCGAAATGCCCTCAAAATCGGACATGTGTACCTTTCTTTAGCTTTAGATAGATCTTAGTGTGTAGAGCAAAGTTGCCTGAGGAACTAGGTGTCAGTATCTATTGAATTCTGGGAAAAAAATTCGTAAAGTGTGTAAATTTTTCATGTTGAAAATCACTTAATTTATTGGTTTCTCGGAAAATTATATATTAATTGCTGGTTTCAATGCTTGTTGACATTGGCTTATTTAAGCACCAAATATTGCACTTTAATATATTATAATTATTAAATTAAAGTATAGAATAACTAGATTAGAAAAAACGTTTTTATTAACAATCATAACATAATACTGCACATGTTGATATTACAGTACCTATCTACCTATTATTCTGGGTGTATGTGACAGCGTCCCGCCAACTGGTTGCTTAGTCTACGAAACTGAACAACGTCCACCGGGAAATTCTATCAGGATAATAAAAAAAATTACCTTCCCATCCAAAATAACTATCTCGATCGGACAATTTGTATGAAATAAAAATCTCTACTTAAAAAAAAAATACTGATGATAGTTGTTCAGTTCCGTTGACTGAGCAACCCCAATCAGTTTGCGGGATGCTTACACCCCGTATTTCTGAAAATAGTTGCGTACCTTACTGCGCACAATCATGAATCATACCGGGTGTAATGGACAGCGTCCCGCAAGCTGATACTGCTCAGTCAATGACACTGAACAACTTACACTAGATTTTTTTTTTCATGAAGTGAAAGTCTGACCGAAGTAAACATTTTGTATGGAGGAGCCATTTTATTTTTCACTTACTTCAGGTGTATCCTGATGGGAGTTGTTCAGTGTTATTGACTGAGCAACCCCTATCAGTTTGCAGGATGCTGTCCCTTACACCTGGTATACAGTCACATTGTTTTTTTAACTTTTCAAGTAGGATTATTTCAATATTTTTTATAGGCTCTTTTAACGTTACTAAGCTATGGCGTTCAATTAAATTAACACAACGGTATAGTTCAATCTTGCTTTTCTTTCATATCTGTCTTTTTAGGGTACTCTTTGGTCTTTTTGGAAGCATCTTGACTTTCCTCAGTACCCGAAGGTCCAGGTTCTTCGTCATCGCGTATTATAATTCCTTTTTCACGTTCTTTTTTAGGTGCCAATTTCTTTTCTTCATCTTTAATAGGATTGATTGTTTTTGTATCCTCATCGAATAAAGACGTCAGAAAATTTGAAAATACAGACTTATAATCTTTGTCAGGTTTTACCGCTTTATTAACTGATTGCAACCCAACTGCAGTGCTCGGGACGAATGTTAATGTTGATTCAGCCATCCAACTTTTCCATGATTGTTCTTCGTGTGGTTTTAATGTCTGTATGGTCACTTCCGAAGGTGATGGTGACGATATTTGTACTCTATGCGAAGTAGTTGCTTTTGCTTTCTTATCTACATCCGTTTGTACACCTCTACTTTTCAAATTAGATTTATGTTCTGTCGTTGCTCCACCTTCCGATTCAGGTGTTAATGTAGAAGGTGTCATGAGCTTGAAATTATGTATTGTTAGTTTATGTTCTAAATGTCGTCGAAAACTCTTTGCCAGCTGTTCAGCTTCCTCGCGATTCATGACTGATTCATCTGATCCGCTACTGGAGGGGCTCCATATAAGTGATCGTATATTTTGCTGTCCTTGTTGTCGCAAAAGATTAATTTCACTCTTTTGCGTTTGAATTCGCGAAATCTTTTCGTTTGTCTTATCTTCCCCTATCGAATCGACTATTTCATGCAGAAATTCAACTATAAACCTATGTTCTTTCGGAATTTTTAAGTTTGTCGACCTTATTAATAATTTACGTGCCTCATCTGGTACTAGCGACGTTTCCGAGGTGTACGGGGAAAATTTGGAAATGAAATATACCGTTTCACTTTTACCACGGGCTATATCAGCTATCTCTTCTTCACTCTTTACATGGGTTAAATCAGCTTTTTTTTCTTCACGGGTTAGATTACCTTCGTCTTTTGTAGGCTCAGTACCAAATCCTTTGTTCACAAATCGAACTTTAATTGAAGTGTCCGATGTCTGACGGAGACTATTGGTATCTTTGTTTGAGAATTCATCTGTCCTGATGTGCTTTTCATGACGCTCCTGAGAAAAGGATTATAACCTTTTTAATAATTAAATAAAATTTCGTGTATTTTACCTAGGTACCGGTTAAAACGCGACTATAATTTTTTTTATGGTTTTTATTTAGATTTCCATAGTCGACTAGTAGCAGTGTCAGCTATGCATGGCTGCTGCATATTTCTATCAATACGGTCACTAACCAACATCTCAATTTTCCACCAGAATGACTCTTAGCAAAGCAGTCAACGCGGCTCCAACCCAGCAGAAGGTGTGCAGCCTGGCAGATATGATGGCCAGTCCGGGTCTGGAGACATACCTACCTACAATCTATTATCACGGCCACTTACCAACATTTTCTCAATATTCCCTTGAAGGTCCACCTTCACCTTGACCAGGCGGAAGTCCACCACCAGAATGACTCTTAGTAAGGCAGTCAACGCGGCTCCAACCCAGCAGAAGGTGTGCAGCCAGGCAGACATGATGGCAAGCCTGGTCGCCTGATACACGCCACGAATACGTCGCTCGTAGGCCAGTGTGGCAACGTTGATTGTATACGAGCATCTAGAGAAGAATAGAATAGAATAGAATAACTGTTTATTAGTATACTAGCTAATAGTTTCGGCAGCGCATTCGACGAAAGACATTTTAAGACTCATTTTTCTACACCTTCGGTTACATTGTTCAAATTTTACCAAGGATCCCTCTTTTTTTTCAAAATGAAATGTAGTCTATGTCAAATTGGAAGAATGTAGAATTCTATTGGTGAAAGATTGTTTTAAATCGGCCCAGTACTTTTTGAGCCTATTCATTACAAACATACAAAAATAGGTACAAATCTTTCCTCTTTATAATATTAGTGTAGATAATAAATAATAAAATAATAAAGGTAGTTTCGATTTTATTCTTTAACGTTAAAACCAAACTTAACCAAACTTCGTACACATGACCAAATGCATCATATCGATGCTTGTAATTAAGTTCCAAGTACAAAATTTGCAAGCAAATTTAATTTTAGGCTTTTTTCACACAAAATCGTTTTTCGGCCATTTTTTGTTTATGCTTAATATTTTCAAACCAAACCTAATTAGAAGCATAGATATGTCCATTTTTGATTTTATACGTATATCGTATAGCAATAATAATAACTAAATGAATTTTATAGTTTCCGACAATAATGGACTGTAATAAATAATGTAACTGTAATGAAATAAATAATAATATAATAATATTTAATTGAATCTTATGAATCGGAATGTATTAATAATATATTTTTTAATATTATCTCTGAATGAATAGTAATTTAAGTTTTTTGTGATAAATATGAATTTGGTGATATGGATCTTTGGTCTGGAATAAACGATTTTATTATTATTATATGCTTTGCTTTTATTATTATTATTTGGTCATGTGTACGAAGTTTGGTTAAGTTTGGTTTTACTGTTTAGGAATAAAAGCGAAACTCATTTGTATGGGATTTCTCTACTCCGGCACGCTCTTAAGTTTTTTTTATTACAGTAAGTTTAGAAGTTCCTCCTCCTCTTGTTTGACATTGATGCTGCTTATTAGGTTCAAATTGATTTCAGATTTGAGAAAATAGTCAATATTGGTTGCCTAAACTAATAGCAATATTCTAGGGCTTATAAACTATGGAAAAAAAAAATAATGCTTTCCTTATTTACCTTGAGAAATCCGTAAATTATATTAAGTTAAATATAAAAACCGTATGTTAGTACTAGTACAGACTCATGGTACTGCACCGCTGCAGTGCCTGGCAGTTTTTAAAAAGCAAACGCAAGTCGTATAGTACTCATATACGTGGGACACTCAGAAAGTTTTGCGACACTAAAAAAAATTGTTCTACAGGTACATATATTTTTATTAAATCTTTTCAAAGTACTCTCCACCAGCCTCTATACAAAGATTCATGCGTCTGAATCAGTTTTCAAAACACTTTTTCCAGTCCGCCGTAGACACCTCGTTTACACCCTGCTCGAACGCAGCCAGCGCATCTTCCGGCGACGAAAATTGTATCCCCTTGAGCTGATTTTTTATTTTTGGAAATAAAAAAAAGTCACACGGTGCTAGATCAGGGCTGTAAGGCGGGTGACCCAGGAGTTTGACTGGTGTGCTGTCCAGGAAGTCCCTCGTTTTGAGCGCGGTGTGTGCAGGCGCATTGTCGTGGTGGAGCAGTAGTCCGCGGAGCCCTGTGTTTGGTCGCTTGTTGCTCACAACAGAAAAAACTTCTGGTAAACATTTGGTAGTATACCATTCGGTGTTAATGCTTCTTTGATCTCGTAAGGGAATTGAGGCCAAGTGGCCAGTCAAATTAAAAAAGCTGGCGATCAAAATCTTCCCCCCGCTTCGAGATCGCTTCACTTTGGTAGGCGTTGGTTCATTTTGAAACACCCAAACTGTCGACTGGCGCTTGGTTTCTGGATTGTATTGATAAATCCAGGACTCATCACCTGTTACGATGTCGTTAACATGCCGAGACGAGCCTGCTTCAAATTTGTTCAGCATATCACGGCACCATTCCACCCGGGCCTGCTTCTGAGCGTCGGTGAGGTAGTGCGGCACCCAGCGCGATACTATCCTCCTCACGCGAAGATGCCCATGTAGAATCTCGTGAACGCTTCCCGATCCAATCTTTAATATGTGCTGAATCTCCTGATATGTAATTCGCCTATTATCTTGGATTAAATTTTTCACTGCTAGCCGTCAAAGGGCGACCGCTTCTTTCTTCATCCCCCAAGGTTGGTCGACCGCGCCTAAATTCGTTATACCAACGATACACGGTTGCCTTGGAGGGGCTTTCATCCATAAATGCCATTTGAAGTCTATCGAACGATTCATCCGGTTTCAGGCGACACTTGAAATCGTAAAAAATCATAGCTCTAAAATGTTCCCGGCGCAGATCCATTTTTCAGTAAGACAAGATACTTTGAATTAGCTCGCAAAAAATGTGGAGGGAAATTTTGAAAATGGAACACACATATTTTTACTTACAAGTAATCATATTTTCAAAAAAGATTCTAACCGGCCAGTCTGCCATATATAAAAACTATTTATCGCAATACTTTCTGAGTGGCCTGGTATATTCTGTTGTAAGTAGTACTATTATATATTCTGTGGTATAGGAATAAGTTCTCTGATATATTAGATGGCCGCGCTTACATAGGTACATCTACAGACTACCATTTACAGTCTTGGGACTAGAAAGCTATGTATGTTAATTTGTTATAAGTTAAATAAACCTAAAAAATACTATTTCGACAAAAAAATAAAGATAGAATTTACATATAATTCAAACTAATAATTTCTGATATATCATTTGTATTACGTGTTGGTGCCAGCCAGCTGTCCCAACTTGGCACACAGCTCGTCTAAGCCGGACTGTGTGATGGTCGAGGTGTATATGCTCAGTCCGCCCATCGCCAGGGAGAACAGGAACACAGTTGGCAGGATGCGCCAGGGTCTTTGCAAACTGTACCAAAAGCAGCGCGTCATAAATATATCGGGTGTAAGGGACCTAGTTCCAGCGAGCTGTCCCAACCTGGCACACAGCTCGTCTAAGCCGGACTGTGTGATGGTGGGAGTGTATATGCTCAGTCCGCCCATTGCCAGGGAGAACAGGAACACAGTTGGCAGGATGCGCCAGGGTCTTTGCAAACTGTACCAAAAGCAGCGCGTCATTAATTAATTCGGGTGTAAGGGACCTAGTGCCAGCGAGCTGTCCCAACTTGGCACACAGCTCGTCTAAGCCGGACTGTGTGACGGTGGAAGTGTATATGCTCAGTCCGCCCATCGCCAGGGAGAACAGGAACACAGTTGGCAGGATGCGCCAGGGTCTTTGCAAACTGTACCAAAATCAGCTTATCAGAAAATATATCGGATGTAATAAACGAGGACCGGTGGACATAGCGAACAAAAGAGGAGGCCTTTACTCAGCAGTGGGTAGATGTAGGCTGAAGCGGTGTTGATGAACGATGAAGGGAACGGTGGATGTGGGCTGAAAACGTAAACTGTACAGAAACGCATCAGTTGTTATATGATGTAAGGAACGATGGATGTGGGATGCACAAATTTTGAAGCGACCGTGTCCCACAAACTAAAATGGTTTGCGCGGTCAACGAAACATGAAACATTTTCACATGGATTTTTCAAGACATTTTTTGACTACTTCGAAATTTACTACTATCTGACAATTTGTATGGGGATGCTTATTTTGTTCTGAAACTATGTGACAAATTTTCATTGAATCAGCAATCCCTTTCAGTTTACAGGACATCGCGACCCACAGAGGGAAAGGAAGCTCTCCCTTACTTTCTGTATAAAGCACATCATCATCTACCTATCCTTATCCCGTATATCTCGGGGTCGGCTACCTAATCTAGGTGATTGAACGAGGAAACTAGTTTTTACACAGACCGACTGCTATTTAATCTCCGCAACTCAAAAGGGAAACCAAACCCAATCCTACATTAGGTCAGAGTTTTCAAGCCGCCAATGCTTACCACTGGCCTCTGATATGGCTTAACGACGAATATCTACGGTATTAAACGATATTAATCGGGACCAACGGCTTAACGTGCCTTCCGAAGCAAAGAAAAAGCGCCGAATAAACGTACATATGAAATTCGAGAAATGAAAAACACAGGGGGCAGTGGCCCTATTCACTACACCATCGGACTCATTAAAAAGGCATGTATAATGCATAATGCACTAATGCAAAAGGCATGTATATAGCATTGAAAGGCATGTATAAAGCGCAATACCACCTATAATCAACCTTCCTGTAGGTGCCTGTCCTATCTACTTTAAAACTATAGTAAATTCTCGCCCAAGATAACTGGCTGGCGTGCAAGGTGTCAGACATGCAACTGCGCGATTATAAATAATTGCTAGTAAACTTTCTTAATTGTTTCTATAGGTTAGAACATCTATAGAATGCGAACCACGACTGCAAAATACTATGGTTCACATGTAGTTAAAAAAATACTTATCGCTTCAGCACACTATCCTGAATCCCAGGGTACAGTTACTTCCATAGTTTCTTCCATGCTGGACTGGGAGAGATAGAAAAACATAGAATGTTCCAGCTGCCCTTCCTCCCGGGCATGCTGTAGAAGACAGCAAAAGGGACTCGAGGGTTACAGTGTATTGTAATTTAGGCGATGGGCTGACAACCTGTCACTACACATTAGCAATACACATTACAATCTAAAATTGCCCTCAATTTTTGTCAGACGCGGCGAAAGCGCCTTTTACGAGGCGTTTAACGCACTGCTTACCCCGTAAGGGATAAAGGCGTGATTTTATGTATGTATGTATGCAGTTACTTCCATGCTGGACTGGGAGCGAAAGAAAAACATAGAATATGCCACCTGCATTTCCTCCCGGGTATGCTGTACAAACCAGCTAAGGGATCCGAGGGATTCAGTATATTGCAATTTAGGCGATGGTCTGACATCACTAAAGCAATATACGTACAAATCTATCTTAAATAACCCTCAAAACTTTGTCAGACGTGGCGGATCGACCTTCATTTAGGTTGTTTACGCTCTACCTACCCCATTAGGGATAAAGTTGAGGTTATATGTATGTAAAATATAAGCAAACATACCCAGTAAGTGTGCGGCTTCCAGAAGAGCACATAAGGAACATTGTGGTCCAAATGAGACCACAGATTCCAGACAAGAGAGGGACGTACGTCGGTAAATAGCATGTGCTCTTTTCCACCCAGTGGGTCGACACGAAGTCCACAGGTAATGCTGGAATTTGAAAGGTAATCTTCTTCTGTCGAGTAGGTATCGAGTCTATCGACCCGATGAACCCTGGTGTCAAGAGTTTTCAAACCGCCTAGTAGCACAACTATCAGGCCTCTGACATGGTTTGAGTAACGACCACTATCAAAGACAGCGACCGGGACCGACGGCTTAACGTGCTCTCCGAAGCACGAAATCTTTTTCTTTTCGGACAATCAGGTGATTCAGCCTGCAATGTCCTAACCAAACTGGGGAAAAATTCACAAAGTGATAAATTCTCAAATATCAACTTTGTGTGTTCCCCCCTGGGAATCGAACCTAGGACCTCCGGATCGGGAGTTCATGGCACTAGCCACTAGACCACGGAGGCAGGCAGTGAAAGGTAATAAAAAGAACATTCAAGCATACTAATAAAAAAAACGTGATTATGTTAATATTTACCTTAAACTCTTTTTCTTAAGACAAAAATAATGGATTCTGCTTAGAAGGCCTAGAGTTTCGTCTTCAACTCGACTCTTCAGATGCGGAAGTGTCCTCATTACAGTTGATTAACCAAGAACAGATGCGTTTCGTGTTCTTCGACATTCACCAGAAAGGCCATAGAGACTTCCAAGCTTGAGAATCGTATTATCTCGACAGAGATACATACTTCCATGCTGGTCTGAGAGCGAGAGAAAAACATAGAATGTGCCAGCTGCATTTCCTCCCGGGCATGCTGTAAAATCCAGCTAAGGGATCCGAGGGTTTCAGTATATTGTAATTTAGGCGATGGGCTGACAATCTGTCACTACAGCAATATACCTAGAATTCTATCTTAAATTACCCTCAAAACTTTGTGAGACGTGGCGGGACACCTTTGTTTAGGTCGTTTACGCTCTGCCTACCCCATTAGGGATACAGGCGTGAATATATGTATGTATGTAGATACATGTGGGAATGGGCCCCCTTGTGGGGAGGACCACTCTGCGGAGATCATGCCTAACGGCTGCTACTAAACAGTTGGATTCCGTTCCGATCCATTAAGCTAAGCCCACAAGAGCAAAGCACTTGGATACCTATTACTTAAAGTAAGATTAGGTACTTAGGTACATGCTGGACTGGAAGCGAGGGAAAAACATAGAATGTGCCAGCTGCATTTCCTCCCGGGCATGCTGTAAAAACCAGATAAGGGATCCGAGGCTTTCAGTATACTGCAATTTAGGCGATGGGCTGACAACCTGTCTCTACAGCAATATACCTACAAATCTATCTTAAATAACCCTCAAAAATTGGTCAGATGTGGTGGAACGACCTTTATATAGGTTGTTCACGCTCTGCCTATTCCATTAGGGATAAAGGCGTGATTGTATGTTTAAATTATTCCATGCTTGGTCATACATACTCGTAGAACGTAATTGAAATAAAATATAGAATAAGTAGGTGGGAAACTAGGAAAGGACATAGGCTACTTTTTGTTTAACTGCCTCCGTGGTCTAGTGGCTGGTGCCATGGACTCCCGATCCGGAGGTCCTGGGTTCGATTCCCAGGGGGTAAAACACAAAGTTGATATTTGAGAATTTATCACTTAGTGAATTTTTCCCCAGTTTGGGTAGGACATTGCAGGCTGAAACAGAAAATGAAAAAAAGATTTCGTGCTTCGGAGGGCACGTTAAGCCGTCGGTCCCGGTCGCTGTCTTTGATAGTGATCGTTACACAAAACCAGAGGCCTGATATTTGTGCTACAAGGCGGTTAAAAAACTCTGACACCAGGGTTCATCGGGTCCATAGACGCGATACCCACTCGAGAGAAGAAGAAGAAGTTGCGGGATAATATCTAAATCCCACGAAAACACTGATTAAGCCGTGGGAGAAACTGCAGCGCAGAAAAACAGTAATAGATAAGTAGGTATACCTGCTCTATACCTACTCAGGTACTAACATTCCATGTCGTTAGAAATGTAGTCGTACAGCAACTTATTGCCAGGGCGGCCAGGTATCTTGTTCATGCTCATCTCGTTGAGAGAGATCAGTTTCGGGAACAGCACGCATTTGTCGTCGAACATGTACATCAGCATGTGGAAGCAGAACGTGCAGAACGAGCCGAAGACGAACGCCAGGAAGAACAGCAGCAGGTGCACGCCTACAAACCAAGTTGGACTTATAAGCAGGGCCGGATTAACTTTGTCCAGGGATGGCCTGTTTATGGAGGGAAGCCAAGATACACTTCGGGTTGCTGAGCCACCGAAGTAAGTAAGGGATATGCGATACTTCACTATAGAAAGTCGAATCAATGCGACATTAAACTATAGAAAGCTAATCAATATCTACGTTACGCGAGTTAAACGAGAGCGGCGTACCTTGAAAGCTAATAAATAAGATTCACGAGCGAAGCGAGCGTGTCATTGCACTAAATACAAATGAATTAATACTTAAGCGACGCGAGCGCTTCGCTACACGAAAAATTATCCAAGATTTAACGAAAGTTCTGTGAATTCGTTATGCGAGCGAAGCGAGCGGGACACACCGACGAAAATGTTATGAATACATTACGCGTACGCAGCGAGCTCGACATTTCACGAAAAAAGATTTAGTTGATGTGACGCAAGTGGAGCGAGCGATTTACCTACACCAGAATATGCACACTTATATGTACTGGATGCTTAACGCGAAGCACAATAATTAAGTTGAGAATTTAATACGTACCTCTCCAAACTACGTTAATTTCAGTATCATCCTTTTCAATCAATCTGAACTCTTCGTACAATGTAATGGTTTCCATTTTGCGCGACTGGTTTGATTGCTCCTACGGATCGGCCGGATCCATTCGACAATTTAGACATTATGAAAGTAGGTTTTCAAGTAATACTTAGGGGCCGTTCACTTATTACGTAAGCAGACTTATTACAATTATTTACCCCCCCATGCCCCTTGTCAGCAAAAGTAAGCAAAGCTCTTACCCTCTCCCCCATGTAGACGTAAACATTTTTCAATTAATGTATTGTTTTTTTAAATATAATAATTATTATGCCCAGTGCCCAGCGTGCCCTAACTCCTGCTTGTTGGAAGACTTATGGAAAGCCACCGATGAAGCCTTACGCGTGGCTGACCACTGGTCTAAATTTTTTTAGATTTATTTATTTTTTCCATCGACACGAAAAGAAGAAGATTATAATTTTAAAAATAAGAATTAGATTTAGTATAGAGCTTAGATTTTACTGATATGGTATTTAACATAGAGTAAGAGTCAAGAATATTATAATCTTACGAACATAACAAACTTATTTTAAATTTTTGGTACATATATTTAATTCAAATGAACAGTCTTCATTCCACGAAACCCGAATCCATGATTCTAAGTTTTCGATGACTCTGGATGTTTGCTGCTCAGTGTAGTGAGTCTGCTCATTTTCATCAGATTTTGGAATGTCTACGTCGTTTTCATTGAGCCATTTAACATCACGGTGCTCTAAATTTTGTATAATGCCCATCAGTTCATTAGCACGACGTGCAGCGACTCTTACCTACAGGCACAGAGTAACTATAATACTACGTACAACTACAGGTCTATTTTTCCTGACGTGAGTGTTGCCATTCGTGTAAAAAAGTAAATAACTACCGATGAAATAATCATCATCTAGACTCCCCTACCCCTCATGTGATCCAAAATAGGCAAAGCAAAGACATCCCCGCCCCCCATAGTGCTTACGTAATACTTGAACGGCTCCTTATAAAGAAAACGTCTTAATATAAGCGATACCTAATAGTCCTGAAAAATATATTCTTTAAGTTAAGTTATTGATCAATATGGCTTTTATGTAATCACAATTTTATTGATTACCAAATTGTTTACATTTTACATCAACTTCACTTTGTATTTGACATCTCATGTCCCTATCATGTTTATTATGTCTTCGTCATGTCATTTACCAAGTAGTCTTTGACTATAGGTTCTGCTCTATCAGCAACCTGAGGTTTGCGGGAAGCTATCCGCACCCTGTATAAATAATTAAGTAAATAACATAACTTTAGTATAAACAAACGTCCGAGACTATGACCATACGGGGTGTAAGGAACAGCTGCCATTCTGCTTTTCTTCCATGCTGGACTGGGAGAGATAGAAAAACATAGAATGTTCCAGCTGCCCTTCCTCCCGGGCATGCTGTTGAAGTCAGCAAAAGGGACTCGAGGGTTACAGTGTATTGTAATTTAGGCGATGGGCTGACAACCTGTCACTATAGCAATACATATTACAATCTAAAATTGCCCTCAATTTTTGTCAGACGTGGCGAAAGCGCCTTTTACGAGGCGTTAAACGCTCTGCCTACCCCGTAAGGGATAAAGGCGTGATTAATGTATGTATGTATGTATGTAAGGAACAGCGTCCTGCAAAGTGATAGGGGTTGCTCAGTCAACGAAACTGAATAACTATCAGCAGGAAATCCTTTCAGGAAACGAAAACAAATGAATTTCCTATACAAAATGACCACCTCGCTCAGACAATTTGTATGAAACAGCAAATAATTTTTTAATTCCTGAAAAAAAAAACCCTGCTCATACTTGTTCAGTTTTGTTGACTGAGCAACCCCTATCAGATTACGGGACGCTGTCGCTTAAGCGCCATATAATAAATAACACAAAGATGTACGTTATTTACGTAACATTCATAACATTGAATGCATACTGGTAGCAATACGTAGTAGAAATAATCACGACTTAACTAATATATGTCTATACCTACCTGTAATTTTCTATCATGAGAAAACAGAAAGACACGGCAATTATTTTAGTCCAGATTTAGTTGTACGTACTTCGTACTTCTGATTGTATAGCCTACTGGAGTCGTATTTTGAACTGCTCGTATCCGATTTCGCATACGAAATCCCAAAATCTTTATTTTTGAATACTCATACGTATGCGACTCTGCAACGAGTGGTCCAAACCACTCGTTTTCTTTTCTACTAATCGAAACCTAAGTAGTCTATGATCATGACATATGCCACTTTAACTTTCGACTTGCACCGCGCGGCGAACGATACATATAATCACGCCTTTATCACTAATGGGGTAGGCAGAGCGTAAACGACCTAAAGAAAGGTCGCTCCGCCACGTCTGACTAAGTTTTGAGGGTTATTTAAGATAGATTTGTAGGTATATTGCTGTAGTGACAGGTTTAGCACATCATCTAAATTGCAATATACTGAAACCCTCGGATACCTTAGCTGATTTTTACAGGATGCCCGGAAGGAAATGCAGCTGGCACATTCTATGTTTTTCTCTCGGTCCCAGTCCAGCATGGAAGTCCGTTGCCGTCCGCTGCCATTCCGGTTTGAATCGGCCCTTAGTCTAATTCAGGGCATTTATCAGGGACATCCCTTAACAAGGGCCCAAATGCCTGAATTTTGTTACTAGGTAGTAGCAGAAAGATGGACTTAAAAAGAACCTTCCGTTCGTTCGTTGCATTATTATAACAAGATACTTGAATAACTGATACACAAATCAAAACTGATGATGTCAACATCGAAAACAACGAATAAATACAGCAATTTGTATGATTTACCTTAAAACAACAATTACTTAATATTTCTAAACATTAGACATCTAACACGTAAACAACATTAAGTAATGCTAGCAAAATAAATATATGAGGCTTTTTCTCATTTCTTAATTTTCAACTATCACTACATAGAATAAAACAAAGTTTATCTCTGTCCTTATATCCCTATGTATGCTTAAATCTTTAAAACTATGCAACGGATTTTGATGTGGTTTCTTTTCACGTATAGAATGATTCAAGAGGAAGGTTTATATGTATAATATATGCATAGTATAGTAGAGAAACACTGATGATTTCTGTGCGAAGCCGGGGCGGGTCGCTAGTGTGAAATAAAATACAAACATCTATCGATAAGTTTTTGTCATCTCCATTCGAGTTGTATACAGGACGTAACAAAAAGAATGTATGCACATTATGCATGCTGAGTCCCTGAAGGATGGTAATCAGCAGCCCATGATACTGAACAACTTTTCCCAAGGAACATGGAAAAAGAAACCGGATGCATTTATTTGTTTTGGAGGTCAAACATATTTTTTCGTTATCTGACCTACGTCTATGTTCCTTAGGAAAAGATGTTCACTTTCATCGGTAGATTCACGTCCCGCAAGATTCATACCGGGTGTAAGGGACAGCGTCCCGCAAACTAATAGGGGTTGCTCACTCAACGAAACTGAACAACTACTACCAGGAAACTAAAAATGAACTTCCCATACAAAATGACCACTTCTATCAGACAATTTCTATGGAAATCCGTTGTTTTTACTTCCTGAAAAAAAACCTGCTGATAGTTGTTGAGTTCCGTTGACTGAGCAACCTCTATCAGTTTGCCGGACGCTGTCCCTTACACCCCGTATTTGCTTTCTGTTACACTCTGTATAAGTCTGCCTTGTTTTGATATGCGCATGAGTCGCCGGCCGGTCAACATTAATAAATATAGTATCAGTTGCGATCGGGCGTCGCTCGTGGTACGATGTATGTCAAGTGTGTAACATTTATCTGTTTGTTTGTAGAGATAAGTGCGGTCACAGTTTTGGACAAGTTCGAGTGGACTGTTCATAATGCCAACGAATGTGAGTGTTTCAAGAAATTCTGTGTTTATCGCTATCATCAGTTTTGTAGAGATCTAGAGGTTAGGTCAATCTATTCGTGATTGATATATAAAATGCTTCCATGCTGGACTGGGAGAGAAAGAAAAACATTGAATGTGCCATCTGCATCTCGTCCCGGACATTCTGTAAAAACCAGCTAATGGATCCGTGGGTTTCAGTATATTTCAATTTAGGCGAACGGCTGATAACCTGTCACTACAGCAATAACTCTCAAAACTTTATCAGACGTGGCGGAATGACCTTTGTTTAGTTTCTTCACGCTCTGCCTACCCCATTAGGGATAAAGGCGTGATTATATGTATGTCTGTAGAGATCTAGAGGTAAGAATCTTTTCGTAACCGATATATAAAATGAGAAAATTATGTACCTGTTTGTTCATGTGCATCTGTATCATTCACTAACGAAACTTAGAGAAGATTTTAAAATAAGGTTTCCCTCTGAGCGTCGAATTTACATACAAACGTAGTTTCGCTTTCATTGTCAAATTGTACGTACATACGTAAAATCACGCCTTTATCCCTAATGGGGTCGGCAGAGCGTAAACGAACTAAGCAAAGGTTGTTCCGCCATGTCTGGCGAAGTTTTGAGGGTTAAGATAGATTTGTAGGTATATTGCTTTAGTAACAAACAGGTCGTCAGCTCATCGCCTAAATTACAATTTACTAATACCCTCGGACCCCTTAGCTGGTTTTTAGAACATGCCCTGGAGGAAATGCAGCTAGCATATTCTATGTTTTTCTCTCGCTCCCAGGCCAGCATGGTAGCTGTCAAACTGTAGGATAGGATTAATCTTAACATAACATAACATAAAAACACTTTATTGCACGTAAGAACACAAATCATACAACACAACAGATAACAACAAAAAACAAGTACAACATAGGCGGCCTTATTGCTAAGGTAGCAATTTCTTCCAGGCAACCTTTCGGTCAAAGAAAAATGCGTAACCAAACTTTGTACACATAATCAAATGCAACATATCTTTATTTCTAATTAGTTTTGGATTGAAAATATTAACGAAGTAAAAAAAAATAGACAGCAAATTTAATTTTAGGGATCTTAACGCAAAATCGTTATTCTGGTCTCATTTTCAATATTTTCACACCAAATCTAATTAAAAACAAAGATATGTTGCATTGAATTATGTCTTCAATGTTTGGTTAAGTTTGGTTTTACCGTTTTAAAACGAAACTACGTTTGTACGGGATTTCGTAGCTCCGGTAGACCGTTAAGAACAAGGACTATGAGTATAGGTACCCCTGCCAGAAATTAAAAACACCTGTCATAGAGAAAAGTTACTTCCATGCTGGACTGGGAGCGAGAGAAAAACATAGAATATGTCAGCTGCATTTCCTCCCGGGCATGCTGTAAAAGCCAGCTAAGGGACCCGAGGGTTTCAGTATATTGCAATTTAGGCGATAGGCTGACAACCTGTCACTATGGCAATGTACCTACAAATCTATCATAAATAACCCTCAAACCCTTGTTAGACGTGGCGGAATGACCTTTCTTTAGGTAGTTTACGTTCTGCCTACCCCGTTAGGGATAAAGGCGTAAGTATATGTATGTATGTATGTATGCATAGAGAAAAATAGAGACAGAATAAGAGAGGGACTTATGCACTTCCTATAAGCCCTTCTCTATTCCAGGTATTTTTAATTCCTGGCAGGGGTAAACAAAGACTTCTATTAAAATTCAACCAGCTAATTAGGTACTTACTTATTTAGGTAATTAATTAAACACCTATTATTATTAAAACATATACTTAGATAACCTATTCAAAATCAATTAGACGGTAAAAAAGATTAAGTTACTTTATCATGATTGAAAGTATAGATCGCAACCGTTTTAATAGTTTTAAAACAGACGTTTAAAAAGCCCTGAAATAATATTAAAATAAAATATTTGCCTGACCAAACCGATACAGATACATTTTCCACTAGGTTATAACTATAAGACATTTTACATCGAAGACATTTATAATTTAAATCGCGGTAAGAAACCCGTAAAATGTCTTATAGTTATAGTGAAAACAACCGCGAAAGTTTAAAATTAAGTGTTCCACTAGGTTGTTCATTTCGTGGATCATTAATGTATGTATAGTTTGAGGCAATTAATTTGAGTATGAATGGCTCAGTCCATGTCTTGAAAAATCCACCTTAAATTAGATTGGCAATGGCCAATTTGTTAGCGCACAAAATCAGTAAATCTTGACTAAAATAGATACCTGTCATTTTCTATCATTTGAGAACAGAAAGGGACATTAGTTAAGTTGTGTCCTCAAGGAATCGGTAACATTTGTTGTAGGTACCTACATAATATATTTTCGAATGACTCTACCCTAAGACTCCGCCATACTAACTTTCAATTATTTATTTGCATTCCACAATGGTTAGACAGGATGTGAGAAAGGAACTGCAATTTTTTAAACCACATGATCTACTGATCAAACATTTGTCTCTCGCAAATCCCAAAATTTTTAGCTGGAAATAAAATTATGCCTTGTCCATAGATAATTGCAGATGAGAAGAACGTTGTATGAATAAGGCATATATTTTTCGTGCTAAATTGTGCTTTGGGGAAGTTGTTTTGTCCAGTAGAAAATGTGGTTAAAAGAAAAGCAGTACTTTTATCACTAGTTGTTAACCTACTCTACTGTTTTAGCCATCAAAATCCCTGCCCAAGTGCCAGGCGGCATATACACAGATTTGCAAGAAGCTGGTGTGATAAACGACATATTCCACCGCTTCAACGATGTCCAGACGAGGTGGGTGGCGAACGACACCTGGACATACGACGGAAGGTTTACTGGTGAGTACGTACACATACATAAGTCACGCCTTTATTCTTTACGGGGTTGTCCAGCTATCAAAATCCCAGTCGGTGGGCAAGTGGCATATAAGTACACAGATTTGCAAGAAGCTGGTGTGATAGACGACATATTCCACCGCTTCAACGATGTCCAGACGAGGTGGGTGGCGAACGACACCTGGACATACGACGGAAGGTTTACTGGTGAGTACCTACACATACATAAAGTCACGCCTATAATAATTACGGAGTTGTCCAGCTGTCAAAATCCCGGCCCAAGTGCCAGGCAGTATATACCTACACAGATTTGCAAAAAGCTGGTGTGATAGAAGACATATTCAACTTCTTCAATGATGTCCAGACGAGGTGGGTGGCGGACGACACCTGGACATACGACGGAAGGTTTACTGGTGAGCCTACACATACATAAAGTCACGCCTTTATTCCTTACGGGGTTGTTCAGCTATCAAAATCCCGGCCCGAGTGCCAGGCGGTATATACACAGATTAAGAAGAAGCTGGTGTGATAGAAGACATATTCCACCGCCTTAACGATGCCCATTACTTCCATGCTGGACTGGGAGCGAGAGAAAAATATAGAATGTGCCAGCTGCATTTCCTCCCGGACATGCTGTAAAACCCAGCTAAAGGATCTGAGGGTTTCTATATATTGCAATTTAGGCGATAAGCTGACAACCTGTCACTACAGCAATGTCCGTAAAAATCTATCTTAAATGACCTTCAAAACTGTCAGACGTGGCGGAACGAGCTTTGATTAGGTCGTACACGCCCTGCCTACCCCTTTAGGGAGAAAGGCGTGTTTATATGTATGTATGTTAACGATGCCCAGACGAGGTGGGTGGCGAATGACACTTAAACCTCCTCCGTTTTGAAGACGGCTAAAAACTTGGTTGTTATATTGGTAGTAATTTAGATCGAGATATGAAAATCAATAGGTAAGATCTTGGGGTGAAATAAATGTCACGGTGCTATTTGTAAAAAAAAGGTCAATGTGCCTCCTATTCTTCCATGCTGGCCTGGGAGCGAGAGAAAAACATAGAATGTGCCAACTGCATTTCCTCCCGGGCATGCTGTAAAAACCAGCTAAGGGATCCGAGGGTTTTAGTATGTTGCATTTTAGGCGATGGGCTGACAACCTGTCACTACAGCAATATACATACAAATCTATCATAAATAACCTTCAAAACTTTGTCAGACGTGGCGGAACGACCTTTGTTTAGGTCGTTTACGCTCTGCCTACCCCATTAGGGATAAAGGCGTGATTATATGTATGTATGTATGCCTCCTATTTTGTGGTCATGAATCATGATGACTTCATGACCTATTTAAACGGGTCTCAGTATACCAGTAATGCATTAATTGCCTTCTTGACCGTCACAGGCATTCCGTCATTTCCACCTTCAACTATACCTACTGCGCAGAAACTAGAAACTGGAACAACAAAATGTAGCCAATAGGACACGGGTAGGACACCATTATACGAACGGTTAATTAATTCGTGCACACTTTTGTTAATTTATTTGAAAAACACCTAACAATACATACCTAAAATGTGATACACTCTTGAAAGAATGCCGTGATAATTCCTATAATTTGGTATTTCTAAGTGAAGGCTGACCGGGCCGCGTGTTGTTAACGGAGATCGATTTTTTTTACGTCTGCCATCCTATGTTCCATAGGTAGAGTTGTTCCGTTTCGTGGACACGCTCAACTTAATGAATTTGAATGTGGATGGAAATGTTGGGAAAGGACGACAAAAGAAAAGATGGATGGACGACGTGAAAGATGTCTAAAACAGGTGTGAGTGTTGAACTGACGGCTTCTTCTGTCGAGTGGGTATCGAGTCTATGGACCCGATGAACCCTGGTGTCAGAGTTTTTAAACCGCCTAGTATCACAACTATCAGGCCTCTGACATGGTTTTGTGTAACGACCACTATCAAAGACAGCGACCAGGACCGACGGCTTAACGTGCCCTCCGAAGCACGAAATCTTTATCTTTTCGGACAATCAGGTGATTCAGCCTGCAATGTCCTACCCAAAGTGGGGAAAATTCACAAAGTGATAAGTTCTCAAATATCAACTTTATGTTTTACCCCCTGGGAATCGAACCTAGGACCTCCGGATCGGGAGCCCATGGCACTAGCCACTAGACCACGGAGGCACCTGACCGCTGACAGGGATGAATGGAAGAAGAAAACGTGCTGCGCCGACCCCAAGTAAATGGGATAAGGGCAAGCGAATGATGATGCTCAACTTCAGTTTCCACCAGTTTTCACATACATTGATTTCAGTTTCACCCAGTATTCAATTTATAGAAAAAAAAGTAGATCATGGTTAGATGATGATTGCTTTTCTTATAAATTTACAGTTAGTGCCGAACAGTTACTCCTTGAAGTGGCTAACTTGGTTCTGCATGGAGTAGATACGGTGGCATATCTGGAGTTGAACGGAAATGCTGTAGGAGCCACTAACAACATGTTCGTCAGATACGTTTTCGACATCAAGAAACATCTCAAGGTAACTAATATCGCCCTTCCAATCTACATTCTGCTATCCAAAGATGCGAAAAAAAATTCTTTTATGTAGGTAGAGCCCGATGGTGTGGTGGATAAGGCCGTTACCTCCTGAGCTGGAGGTCGTGGTTCGAATCCCACCACGTAACAATGTATTTTTCGGTTTTCGAATTTCACACATACATTTATTCGGCGCTTTTTCCATGCTTCAGAACGTAGATATTAGTCATTAGCCATATCAGAGGCCAGTGCTAAGCATTGTCGGCTTGAAAACTCTGACCTAGGATTGGGTCTGGTTTTCCTTCTAGGTTACAGAGGTTATATGGCAGTCTGTGTAAAAACCAGTACCCTCGTTCAGTCACCTAGATTAGGTAGCTGACCCCGTGAGATACGGAATAAGGCTAGGGCGATGATGAGGTAGCTGGTTATGAACCAGCTAGATACTTAAGTCATTGAAGGGTCTTCCAGTCCCTAAATTTTTGAATGTGTAAAGGTTTATTTTGTCTTTCGGTTACATTGACATTATGATATGATAAGTAATCCCCTTTAGAAAAATAAAATTTAAAAAAGTAATAGGGAGGTGAATAGAATATTACCCGTATTATGCTACGGCGTAGTAAAAACCAAGCATAGCAATGAAGACATTTTTAATTTCAGGAAGGAGAGAATACATTAAGAGTAGTCTTTGATTCCCCGATCAAGACTGCGAATGCTCGGTCGAATCAGCACTTCACGGCTCCAAATTGCGTCCCTGTGGAGTACCACGGAGAATGCCATGTCAACCAGCTGCGGAAGATGCAAGCCTCCTTTGCCTGGGACTGGGGCCCAGCGTTCCCCTCCGTCGGTCTTTGGTAATTTTATTTCACTTCCGACTTAAAGTCACAATATTTGATGTCACACTGATCGAAGCCGTAGTGGCTCGCAGGGAGTAACACGGAGATGCCATGTAAACCAGCTGCGGGAGATGCAAACCTCCTTCGTCACCTGGGAGTGCAGTGTTCCTCTCTCAGGCCTTTAGTAATTTACTGACTTTTCAAAGAAGACTTTTCGATGAACAATGGAGATTGTCATCTCAACCAACTGCAGAAGACTTAAGCGTCTTTTTTGACCGTTGGGACTAAGTTGGGTCTGTGCCGAATGGTAGACAGGATCTGGGTTCCATTCGGCACAGAATATAACAGCATATAATAACAGTACTCAGCTTTAGGCAATAACTGAGGCTCTTCTGTTTTTTTTTGTTTACTTGCATTTAAACATTACTTTCTAAAAATATATGCCCATTGTTTTTTGTAGAAAAGTGATTGATAGCGGTGCTATGATTGCAGGAAGCCGGTTGAAATTGAATTCTACGACGGTGCCATAATAAGATCAGTGACTACTCACATAACCAAGATAGGAAGTCATTGGAACCTGCTCCTCAAAGTGTTTCTAGAAGTGAACGAAAACATTAAGCTATGGGACGGGTTGGTCAAAGCGATGTTAACTGTAGAAGGTCCACAGAGTATAAGCTTCTCTAAAACTGCAGAAGCTCCTGTCCAAGACGGACAAGCAGAAGTTGAACTGACTCTACTTGTAAGCGAGGTAATTATAGAATATGTACCCGACAGATGGCGCCACATCAAGAAACACAAGTTCTGAAACGCGGTATCGAAATTTTCTCAGCGATCTGCACATACGAGTATACAAGTTCCAAACTTGTCCGATCGGACTTCGGTCCCCTGGTCACAAAACACGACCAGGCGGGTAGCTACCCTTTTCCCAATCATCATCACTAAGCCAATTGGCTTCAACCTTTAAGTACTAAAAATAGAATAGAAAAAGATTATTATATTTTTTAAGTCGTGTGGATTTGGAGTCAAACAACCCGATGAACCCTGGTGTCAGTTTTAAACCGCCAATAAAACAGCTAATTGGCCTCTGAAATAATTTGTGTAACGATGACTATCAAAGACAGCGACCGGGACCGACGCCTTAACGTGCCTTCCGAAATACGGAATCGTTTTTCTTCCAGGCAATCAGGCGATTGAGCCTGCATTGTCCTAACCAAACAAGGGACATTCTCACAAAGTGATAAATTGACAAATATCTACTTTATGTTCCCCACCTGGGAATCGATCCCAGGACCTCCGGATCGGGAGCCCATGGCTCAGACCACTACGCAGTGTAAAAGTAGTAGTAAGTAGCACAGTGACATAATAATAATGTAGACTTTGGCATTCTTCTTGTAAACGTAGTTTGAAAAGATTTGAGAATAATGGATACAGGGTTATCAACGACATTATGTCAAGTAATAATAGTCTTCCCACCGAATTTCGCTGATAGCGGCCAATCTCCCAGAGATCAGCCAACTGCGCAGGACTAGTTTTTAGTGCCCAAGTTTTTAAGCCCTTCAATCTCTTATTCTGATGGGACAGATTGACTGACACGACCAGAGAGAAATCAGGCGCAGCACTGACTATTTACATGCCCATCCGACAGCATGGATCATCTTACTTTTCGGACAGTCAGGTAATCAGCCTACAATGTCCTAACTAAACTAGAAACAACAACACAAAATCATTGTCTTCCGCCGGGAATCGAACCCGGGACCTCCGGGTCAGGAGCCAATGGCTCAGACCGCTAGACCACGGATGCAGTTGTTTGTACGTCAAATATTCCATACATACATACATGTAATCACACCTTTATTCCTAATGGGGTAGGCAGAGCGTAAACGACCTAAACAAAAGTCGTTCCGCCACGTCTGATAAAGTTTTAAGGGTTATTTAACATAGATTTGTAGGTTTATTGCTGTAGGGACAGTTTGTCAGCCCATCGCCTAAATTGTAATATAGTGACCCTCGGCTCCCTTAGCTGGTTTTTACAGCATGCCCGGGAGGAAATGCAGCTGGCACATTCTATGTTTTTCTGTAGCTCCCAGTCCAGCATGGAAGATAATACATTGATGCTATTTCAGAATGTGATCCGCCAGTGGTGGCCCAATGGCTTTGGTGAGCAACCGCTATACCCACTCGTTGTTACGACCACTAGCCGGGGAGAGGTGGACACGAAAACCATAACCGTGGCCTTCAGAACTATCGAGCTGGTCGAAGAAGACGCCTCCATAAAATTCGGTAAGCGGTAGATCAGCTAGGCAATCTGTCAACTAGTACATATCCTGACAAATCAACGACTGTTAACCTCTACGTTTCGAGTCTTTACGAGAGTCTTCTTCATACATACATACATATAATCGCGCTTTTATCCCTAATGGGGTAGGCAGAGCGTAAACGACCTAAACCTCGTTCGCCACGTCTGACAAAGTTTTGAGGGTTATTTAAGATAGATTTTTAGGTAAATTGCTGTAGTGACAGCCTATTGCCTAAATTGTAATATACAGAAACCCTCGGATCTCCTAGCTGGTTTCTACAGCATGCCCGGGAAGAAATGCAGCTGGCACATTCTATGTTTTTTCTCGCTCCCAGGCCAGCATCGAATCTTCTTTATGGACAGTGAAAATCAGTGTGTGATCTTCGAACACGGCGGGCGGTGTTGGGTGATTTCAGTATAAATAACACTTGTTCGTCATATAGTGATAAAATAGTACATATCCATTGAGAATTCTTCTTCTTCCTGTTATATGGGTTTCGAGTTGATCGACCTTATGAACCCTGTTATCAGAGTTTTTAACACTGGCACAGACCTCTGTTATCATTTCTGGTAAGAATAAGGCCTGGTTAAAGGTATACCACAGTTTCTATAAAGTTCCAAAACACAAAAATCTTGCTCAATTTATTTTGTCACCTTTCACGTATAGTGCAGTTGAACTATAGTATTTCCAACTCGGTTTTAGAATAAAGGTAAACAAAGTTTCATGTCTTTTATTCAAAAACACATTTTAAAAATAAATGATGCGTATTGGCAAATTAGTTAAATTACTAAGAGTACTATTTCATTATGTTGTCATATTTAATAAATAAAACTTATTTTAGAAACAAGATCTTCGATAAAATGACATGAAACTTTGTTTACCTTTATTCTAAAACTGAGTTGGAAATACTATAGTCAAAACTCAAAATATCGATAATATGCAGGTAACACGACAGCAGGGAAAGGGTTGACGTTCTACTTCAAGATCAATGGGTATCCTATCTTCATGAAGGGCTCCAACTGGATACCAGCGCATATTCTTCCCGAGAAAGGGTACGGCAGTGAAACTGGTATGTAACTTTAAAAAATTATATATAATTTCTTGTTAAAACCTAATCCGGATGAACCCAGGTGGCTAATAATTTAGAAAGTGTATTTTGTACTATAAACCCAAACAATGAAGGTAGTTAGCCTATCAGAATAGGATATAATAAAAATAATTATTGCACAAAAACACACAATAACAAAAGAAATAAACAGAAAAGTAGCACCAACACTTGGCGGCCTGGCCTTATTGCCAATATCTTCCAAGCGACCAGGCAGCTGGAAAAAGCGAAATAAATAATAAGGTGGAACTTTAAATTATCACGAGTGCTATTAAAGAAAGATATGATTTGATTTGATTTGATACACTTTTCTAGATTAATGCTGATTTCTGCGACAAACATTCTTATAAATCTATGCTTATTCCAGTAAATGGAGTCCTGGAGGCTGCGAAGGATAGCAACATGAATATGCTCCGAGTTTGGGGAGGAGGCTTGTACGAGTCAGACTTCTTCTACGATCGCTGTGACGAGCTCGGCATCCTTATCTGGCAGGATTTCATGTTCGCATGCTCCATGTATCCAGTCGACGCCGATTTTATCAAGTAGGATATTTAGAAGAGTTTTAGCAACATGAACATACTAGTCTTTTTTAGTTTGGAGAGGACATGTGGGAGAACTTTGAAGTTTGTTCCATGTACCTATAGTATTTGTAGGTAAATTAGTAGACTAGTGGTTTTAGTAATTTAACTGATTTGCCAACACGTATAAAAAGACATGAAACTTTGTTTACCTTTATTCTAAAACTGAGTTGGAAATACTATAGGAAATACTAAGGGCTCATGTCAGACAGACCATATGTTACGATGTTATTTTTCATTATCGTCTTTTGAGAATACATACATACATATAATCACGCCTTTATCCCTAATGGGGTAGGCAGAGCGTAAACGACCTAAACAAAGGCCGTTCCGCCGCGACTGACAAAGTCTTGAGAATAACTCGACCCTATAATATTTTAGGGACATGTTATAGTACTTTATTATCTCCTCTTCTTCCTGTCGCATTTCAGTACAGTCAGAACAGAAGTAGAACAAAATGTGAAGCGGCTTCAATACCATCCATCCATAGCAGTTTGGGCTGGAAATAACGAAAACGAGGCGGCACTACGAGGCAACTGGTACGACACTATAGCTGACTTCAAGAAATACAAGAACGAATACATTAAACTCTATGTGGACACTATAAAACCAATCGTGAACTACTTAGATCCTGGAAGACGCTACTTAGTCTCCAGCCCCTCCAACGGTCTCAAGTCAGAACAGGACGGATACATTTCACTCAACCCGTATGATTCACATTACGGTGATACGCACTACTACAACTATGTCGCCGATATATGGGATATGAACATTTATCCGCTGACGAGATTCGCCTCGGAATATGGCTTCCAATCATATCCGTCTCTTCTAACGATGCAATCTGCGACGAACGACTCTAACGACTTCAATATGTTGAGTGAATACAACAAGCATAGGCAGCACAGTCCTTTCGGAAACCAAAATATTTTAAATCAGATCACGAAACATCTGAAATTTGGGGAGTGCCATTATTGTTTGACCCCAGTGTTTGATGAAGATGACTACACGAAATTTAAGAAATTTGTGTTTTACAGTCAGGTATGTAAAAATATGCTCATTTCATGCATCCGACAGCGAGACAGATGTGAATTTAGGCGGAATCAGATTTATCCTTAGTTCTCAAAAACGTCCTAATGACTGCAGGAACCACGAAAAACTAAGATAAAAGATAATATAAGATACAAAATAATTTAATGCGTTATAAAAATCAAATAACATTTCAGACTTAACCTAACTTAAAACTTTTAATTTGCCATGGTTTGTAGTGCTGTGCTCCCAATGCTAACCAACTAATAAAATAACAAAAAAATATAACTCAATATAACAATATGATATTAATAGTTTAAGATTATAAATGAACTACTTAGTAGGAAAAGAATAACAAAGCAAGACAGAGCTTATAACTAAATGTCTCGTGCTCATTAAAAAAATATGTTCTAGATTGTACAAGCTATGGCGATAAAGGCGGAGACAGAGTTCTATCGGCAGAACCAGGAGAGCTGGTATACGATGGGAGCGCTCTATTGGCAGCTGAACGACGTGTGGCAAGCGCCATCGTGGTCGAGTATTGGTAACTATTTCAAGATAAGGGTGTAAGGGACCAGCTTCCAACAAACTGCAATCCCAATAAACTTCCCCGGTTTATACAAAAGGAACACCTCCACTCATTTTGTATAGGGATACCATTTTTTTTTCATTTCCTGAAAGGATTAATTCGTAAAAGATTATCAGTTTCGTTGACTGAACAACCACCATCAGAGTGAATTTAGTGTGCAGTAAGTGAATGTCAATGAAATTCGCATTTAGTATACGAGGTGTAAGGGACAAGTTTTCGCATATTCTTCTTCGTCGGTACACTCTTCTTGACAGAGTAGTCATGGTCGGCAATCCGGGTCGAGAATCCGTCGCCATTACTCACGGATGGCTACTTTCTGGGTTCCGCATACGAATAGCGTTAATTAAGTTTCGTTGATTTAACAAGCCCTTCTAGTTTGCGAGAAGCTGTCCCTTACATCCGGTATACTTAGTTTGATTTTGTACATCCTTGGAAAATAACCTCTTATATGGCTTCCCTCTTCCAGACTACCAGCGCAGATGGAAGATGCTCCAGTACTATGCTGTAAAGTTCTTCGCTCCAGTCCTGGTCTCGCCACGGCTCCAATCCTCGGGCCACCTGGACATCTACCTCATCAACGACAGATTCGTGCCTATAACCGACGCTCAAATAAGAGTAGACTTATACAGCTGGTCCAGCCTTACCCCAATCAATACTACATACATCGCAGCTCAAGCGGATCCCCTGAGTGCCAAAAAGCAAGACGCCTTCCTAGACTTCTGGCAAGGACACAATAAGGAGGAGGTTTTCTTGAGGTTCTCATTGAAAGCGGATGGTGTGAAGTCATCGCCGTACAACTATCTGTTTCCTAAGCCTCTGAAATCGATAAAAGGGTTGAAGCAACCTTACATGAAGGTAAGTAAGTCAAGGCCAAAAATAAAAATTTAAGACATCTAATAAGCCGTTGTGGTGTTCAGCAACAAACAAAGAGGTATCAGACCTTCTGACACTAGATGGCGCTTCCAATAACATGGAATGTTCTAGAATGAAGACTAAATAAAAATGAAAATTAGTAGTTTACGCGTAAAATATACTTTGTCTCCATCGAGTTTTTACATCCAATTATGTAACACTTCATTTTGCATCGCGAAGCACATAAAAATGAAATTATTTCAAAAGACTAAGTGTGCACTCGGATTAGAACTTGTCGCGCACTGATGACAGCGCCTCTCGCGAGGAGTTACTGAACTATATACTGTGTGACGTCAGGCCACAGAAAGATTGTTGCAGGACTTTGTTGCTTACAACATCTCTACTGTATGTCTGCTTTGTGGTGGTACCTCAGTTGGCAGAGCGATGGCATTCTAAAGGTGACAAATTCAAGCGATGGCAGCGTTACTCAGCCTATTTAAACGGCTCCAAAAAAAAGCAAGAGGTTCTCAATCAGATTGTATGTTTTTATTGCAGATGACCGCCTCAAGACTGTCCAGTGAACCTAACCTCTACAAATATCGAATAGACATTAAGGTGGACACTGTAGTGCTGTTCCTATGGCTGGAGACCCCACCCATCTTACACAGCTTTTTCCAGGACAACGGCGTCATCATAACTACACCTAACTTCAGGACAACATACATATCAACTGTAGACTTAGAACTTAAAGACCTTAAGAATATCATCACTGTACAGTATTATTATGAAGAATAGTCGATGAATAAATGATAAACAAGTATTATTCATAATGAAAACTGATCGGCTTGCTTGTTTGTATTGAAAGGACGGTTAGCCCTCGACGTTTCGATCCTATACGAGGGCTAGCCCTCCTTTTAATACAAACAAGTAAGCCGATCAGTTTTCGTTATAATTAATGAACGGTTGGTCCTATTCAACTTGTACTGTAAAAACATTTACCTAAGAATAGTGTTGTGTACATATTATACTGTTTTACAAATGAATAAGGTCTTTTATTTTGTTGTTTAGTACATGTGTTAAACTAGTGACAAGATAATGACACGTGATACATACATAATAATGCATAACACGTAAGAATTTTACATTACATAGTAAAAATATCGTAATACTTTGTTGTAGAGGAATAAAAAACAATTAAAAGCAAATAAAAACATTTATTTCTGCGTGATTTATGTTACACAATATAATCATTACATTATATAATATTCACATTATAATTCTGCATTACATAGTGCTATAGGTACTTAAATATTCATCATACTAAAATTGATATTTTGACCAGGGCCTTCATTTATCACACACATTCACAAAGTATTTGTGACAGCGGACTGTGCAAATGATCCGAAATTTCGAGGTTATAAGAACTATTAAGTATAATGGTGAAAACCCTGTTCAAAATAATATGTTGAAACCTTTAATATAATGCGTATACCTATAGAACTACAAAATTAATAAAGTTATTCTGATTTTGGTCTATTATTGCTCCAGAGTATTAGAGGACTTTTTGTAACACCTTGCAAATTTGTAATCAAAATAATCTTTGGACGATTTTTGCAACTGCTAAGGGCTTTTCATTTACTATTTTATAATAATAATATCATAAGACCTAATATCTTGGCTTATCAAACAATTTCACTGGTAGTTAAGTATATAACAGGTTTCACTTCGATCAACGTTCTTGGATAAAATATGTTAGTTAACTATTCGATTTAATAATAGTATTACATTTCACTATAAGTACATAAAATAATATCCGTCTAATAAATCATTTTATAATAAAATTGATTTCATACATGATAATATAATAAACTACAATCACATTTAGTAAAATATAGGTAAATATTTTTTCAACGTTAAATAGTAGTCAACGCATGCAATACAAGATTCGATCATTTATATCTAAGGCCGTGTTTTGGGGCTAATAATATTTATAATCATTTCAATAAAACGGAAGGCAATTTATTTTAGGCCTTTTTAGGCCAATTAATAAACAATAATTAATCGTATGTCCCTTATTGAATGAAGCGTTTGTTTTAGCTTTTTTGAAGCTGGATCTGTTTTGATGAATGCCATTTAAAGTATCAATTCCATTTTCAACACGTTTTACAGGTAAACAAACGTATCAAGTTGCACAAAACAAGTATTCTGCAAGTCACAAAACACAGTTTTATAAATCGACTTGTTACTGAAGAATATTCACTTTCATTCGTGTATAATGATGGTTTATAAAAGTTGGGTAATATTTCGAATATTACGTAGCTTATTTACTAATAATACTATTCTAAATTGGCTTTTTGCAATGACCCTTGCAAAATGTATCTTATTATCTGTGCTACTTTGAAAATTAAGCTGTATAATTTATAACGCTTAAAGGACATACACAACAATTAAATCTACTACTCAGTAAGCACCATTTTAAGTATTTACGTAAAGTTAATAATAAAAAAGCCTCAGGGTACGTTATAGTTTAAAATATACTTATTAAACGTAGAGAGACTAGCAAGCAAGATAGATTCTGGATCAGTCAGGCATAACATACTTAATTAAATATTATACATACATACATATAGTCACGCCTTTATCCCTAATGGGGTAGGCAGAGCGTAAACGACCTTAACAAAGGTCGTTTCGCCACGTCTGACAAAGCTTTGAGGGTTATTTAAGATAGATTTGAAGGTATATTGCTTAGTGACAGGTTGTCAGCCCATCGCCTAAATTACAATATACTGAAACCCTCGGATCCCTTAGCTGGTTTTTACAGCGTGCCCAGGAGGAAATGCAGCTGGCACATTCTATGTTTTTCTCTCGCTTCCCAGGCCAGCATGGAAGAAATATTAAATATTATAAATAACAAAATAAGTATCATAAAAGTTAGACCGCACTAGGACGTGGCTGCAGCGGAAGGCGCGGAGCGGCGCGACACTGCGCGACAAATTATCTTTGTATGAAAAAGTATGAGAGGTACCGCACTGAAGCAGCACTGGAGCTGCAGCGGAGCGGCGCGGCGCGGCGCGACACTGCGCGACAAGTTATCTTTGTATGAAAATGTATGAGAGGTACCGCACTGAAGCAGCACTGGAGCTGCAGCGGAGCGGCGCGGCGCTTCACGACGCGGCATTGTCAGGTTCATACATTTTCACAGATTTTGTCGCTCAGTGTCGCGCTGCTGCAGTGCCGTGCCGTGCCGCGCCGTGCTTCGCTGCAGTTACGCCATAGTGCCTTTGGTCGCCAAATTATTTGATTTACATTCTTTTTTAGCATGTAAAAGATAAATACACAACGCGTTTTGCTTTTATGGCACTGGCTATACCAAAAATAAATAAATAGTAAGAACAGCATAAAACTAAATATGGATAGTTAGATACCTCGTTATGAACACAAAATAATAAATTTACAAAGTATTTTATAGGAATTTGCATAACCCGTAAAGCTTTTACATAAATTAGAATATATTAATTATCTATCAATATATATTTTAATCTCACTCTTAAAAACCTTAGTGTTTCTATGTAGTCAATAAAAAATAAGTTATTTTTAAAAACATTAACATCAACGAATAGAGAAGACAATAAGTGCATTCATTTATGGTAAAAAAACATAGTAATATCGTTATTCACTTTGGCAACATTTGCTTATTCTTCGTTATTTCGATTCTTTAAATCGAATGTCCATCAGGCTCAAACGAATAAATACTTTACAATAAGTATAAAGGAAGGTACATTTTTTTATCACAAGCTTGATCTGTGGTGCACTAGACTTGCTAATATAGGGTGTAAAAAATAGTATTGCGTTTCTTTCAACCACGTAATGTATTGGTAATATATATAACACAACACACACATAAAATAAATAGTATTTAATTTTTATTAAATTCGTACAACAAAAATAAATTACGCATCCCTACGGCGCGGCATGCACGCACACTTCGACGTTCGCTGTAGGTACACTGCTGTCGCCCCGCCCCGCGCCCCGCGCTCTCTAGGCCGTGTCGCCGCGCCTAAGTGTGCGTGCCGTAGAGTTAGGGTTACTTGTTTTTGTTTCATGAAATTAATACAAAATTTATAAATTTATTTATTTTATTTCATGTGTTTCTCTCGATCTAGTGCCAATTCTCTCCATTCCGTAGGAGGCCTTTGCCCTGCAGTGTGACACCACAGCCTCATAAATAAATTTAATGTGTGTTTTGTGTTGTATATCACTAATACATTACGTGGTTAAAAGAAACGCAGTACTTTTTTTAACACCCTATATATAACGTCTCGGATTTTCTAATTTCCACGTATGTAGGTTGCCTTGTTTGTATATTTAGACAGACTGGTGGCGCAGTAAAAGAGGGATTATAATAGTAAGCCGTTTTGGCAGATCTTAACGTCGTCTAAACGAGTATCAAGGCAAAGAAATGTCTTTTTAAGATGTTTTTAATTTTATTTAAATCGCAATTTTACTTTGATGTGATTGACGATGATGGGGTATGATTACTTAATCAGATAAAAACTGCCTACTCAGTCTCCCCTTAAAAAGGCCCAGGTTATAACGTTCCGGAAACATATTCACATGTATAGAGTTCCACTCTTTAACAGTTCGTATTATAAATGTACTCCTAACTTTTACTCTGGCCAGTCTGCCTAAGTCTATTCAAAGAAAGCCTCCTCAGACCTCTAACTTGGCTCAATCTATTTTTTGTGTAAAGGTGTGCTATAAGCAATACTTCTAATTAGTTAGTACGTATTATAAATACAATACGGGTGTAAGGGACACCGTCCCGCAAACTGATAGGGGTTGCTCAGTCAACACAACTGAACAACTACCAGCAGGTTTTTTTTTTTCAGTAATGAGCACTGGGACACCACAGGTTCATAAACAAGTAAAATAAAAAAATAAACGATAAAAATATTTGGGTTTTCATGCAAATTGTCTGATCGAGTTGTTCGTTTTGTATGGGGAGTTAATTTATTTTTTCATCTCCTAAAAGAATTTCCCGGTGAAAGTTGTTCAGTTTCGTTGACTGAGCAACCCATATCAGTTTGCCAGAAGCTGTCCCTTACACCTCGTATATTGCTTACAAATTGACAATGATTTCATGACACTGTTGCTTGTTACGTGTTAGTGGTCCATGCAATACTTCATAGATAAGCTCCGAGCCTGAAAAAGAAATCCGATATTGTTAATGATGATCTGACATACATACATATAATCACGCCTTTATCCCTAATAGGGTAGGCAAGGCGTATACGACCTAAACAAAGGTCGTTCTGCCACGTCTGACAAAGTTTTGGGAGTAATTTAAGATAGATTTGTAGGTATATTGCTGATGATGATCTTGATCTTAATTATTTGGAAATTATAATGTATAAAACTTATGGGTGAAAAGACCATAAAGCTGTAAATTATTGACTTTGAAGTAATTTTAGACAATTAACGGAATGAAATTATAGAGAGCATATAAAAATTGGTAATTTTATGCGTTGGTAGAACAAAAGTTTTCAAGTTCTGAGAGTATCTGTATAAAAGACTATCTGACCAGCTCTTTAGAACACATTATTGATAATATAAAAAATAATATAAACTGTAACGAAAATAATCGGTAATTATAGTTATATAGGTGTTATGTATTTAAGAGGCATCAGCGGTGGCGCCCTCACTTGTTAAAATATCATAACTCGCAAAATATCGATATTTTCAAAAGTTTTCTCTGACCTAAGGATTTTTAGAAGTAATGAATTGACGAGCAAATAGTACCCTGGAGTTACTATCGATATTTCCGCCAAATGCGGCCATTTTTAGCAATAATTTCGATAGTAACTGCCCGGTACTATAATGCTCCTCAATTGCTCCTAAAACAAAGTCGCTTTCTCTGTCCTTATATCCCTATGTATGCATAAATCTTTAAAACTACGCGACGGATTTTGATGCGGTTTCTTTTAATGGATAGAGTGATTCAAGAGGAGGGTTTATATGTATAATACATGCATAATATAGAAGAGAAACACCGATGATTTCCGTGCGAAGCCGGGGCGGGTCGCTGGTTACTTATAAAATATCTTTAGGTCTAAATCTAAGGAAAAGACAGAGAAAACTGTGAAAATGTATATATTTTGCAGGTTATGTTTTTTTAACGCTTGAGGGCGCCACCGCTCGCGGCGAGTCCTCTTAATAATAAAGTACACAACGAAATGCTTGACTATGTAAATAAATATTATAAGTATATTATAAACTTCCATATTTTATACATACGTTGATAACATGCAACTGGAAAAGACAAAATACAGTGCTTGAAAAAGTGCAGGCAGAAGATATAAACTAATGAACAAGTAATGAACATAGACAATGAGAAAAATCATTTCAATTATTTTTACTAGATGTGGTATGGGTATATTGTTTACGGGTTTTTATGGACGGACGGCAGATCGACTGCATCACAACTGCGCAAAAAAATAAATCAGTTTTTAAAGCAAAACAAACATAACACTGATACCTATTAAAAAAGTGACTAGAATGACTAGATCATAAAATAGTTCTAAATGTGGCAGACTTAAATTCTACGACGACTTAACATTTTTTTTAAATATTAAGTTAACAAAAAAAATGTAACTGACAAGTGCCTAGCACTTAAATTTAAGTAGAACCATGGACGGTAGAACGGTAGAACATTAGATGGTAATAAAAGTAGGTAGCCAAATTGGATTTCAAAGAACTGAACATGTAATAAAGATAGAAATAAATAAGGGGTTACGCTACTATTTGAAACGATCTGTTGTTTTGCAGCTAAGGCACTCGGCACACTGATATTGTCTATAGTTTCATTGATCAACATAATGGTAGAATAGACATAGACAATCACGCTCACTGCGGCAGATTTTGCTCAATTGAGTATGATAGTAATAACTGCGTAAGATGCAGTTGATTCGCAGTCCATCTGTATCGAAAAGGTCGCGAGACTTAGTTACAATTTACAAGTAATGTAGCAATAGTTTATACATAAATAAAATTACTAATGGGGCAGGCAGAGCGTGAACGACGAAACAAAAGTCGTTCCACCACGTCTGATAAAGTTTTATGGGTCATTTAAGATAGATTTGTTGGTATTTTGCTTTAGTGTCAGGTTGTCAGCCCATCGCCTAAATTGCAATATACAGAAACCCTCGGATCCCTTAGCTGGTTTGTTACAGCATGCCCAGGAGGAAATGCAGCTGGCACATTCTATGTTTTTCTCTCACTTTCAGTTCAGCATGGAAGAAGTATCGATTGAGTATGATAGTAATATTTGCGTAAGATGCAGTTGATTTGCTGTCCATCTGTATCGAAAAGGTCGCGAGACTTAGTTACAATTTACAAGTAATGTAGCAATGTTTTTGATCAAACAGTTTACTTACTGGTCATTCTATAACGGCTCCTAAAGGCCTGCTCTTTTTGAAGTACTGTGCTAATTGGTATAGTAAGTCCGGAGTGATGTTTCGATATCGTTGTTCGAACCAAGGACTGTTTCGCGAATCGGGGGACCTTATATTGCAGAAAATATAAATATTATAAACGTATAAATAACAAAACCAAATAAAAATAAATAAATTTGTTATCTTATCATCATGCAGCACCCATATTAAAAATGCATGCAGTTCACACTTCACAAATATAAAAATAAAAATACTCACCGAAATGCTATATTAATGACCGTAAAAACTTCACAAAGTAAAAAAGAGGGTACATTCTAATATAAAATGGTGCTTTTCTTGTGCGATAACAACATATTGGTGACCATGGTGCAGTTTTATGACAATGCTAGCCAAGTGGGGCCCTTTTAGTAAAAAAAAAACATAATTCACCAAAAACGCATTGATTCGTAAAACCGGTCCAACAAGATTAAATTATAGTAATTAAGATAATTTAGAACCTTATAAATTAGCGATTCATAGGTCGTAGTAGTAACAGAAAGAAAAATTGCCGTTGGTGGCCGTTATTCGCAATTTTCTGATTTACTGCGATCTTAGTGTTTTTTTTTTACCAATGGGGGCGCCACTTAGCTAGTAGCGTCACCTTAAACTAATAGATCAGACATACACACCTTACTTAAAAAAGTCCAATAACGACCTAAAGATAAAAAAGTAAACGCGCAGATAAGTCAACACAGCAAAGGTAACAATAATATATTATTTACGAGAATCCCTTTGTACATACAAATAAAAAGATAGTGCGAAGAATGTACGACATTTAATAATCAATTGCAAAAGAGAAAAATATATAAAAAAATAATGACTTCAGACTGTCAATTAAAGCGGTCAGCATCCTAAACAGACACATGATAACGCTCTAGATAGACGGACTGCCAAATAGCAATTCAATGTTATTAAAGGATGACCGGTGAATTGTAGTCCGTCTGTCTAAAACTTTAAGGCCATTTTCACACTAGAAGCAGATCTGCCGGAGCGGATTTTCTCCAAGGTTTCATTGTTCAACACAATGCGCTCACGCTCAGACAGATTCTGCTCGAAGTGTGAGAACCGAAAGAGTTTCTTTCCCGTACGTTATTCGCACTAACCACCAAAATCACGGCAAAAGAAACCCCAAATCTCGGTCTTCAAGTTCTATTCTACCTTTACCTGACTCTCGAATGTAGCGCGGCTCTTTCTTCCGAAGGCGTATCTCTGAGGAAGGTCGAGGATAAGTTGAGGACCACCATTAGGCAGCAGAGCAGGAGCGGACCTAGGATAGCTCCTTCGGGGCCCAAGTAGAATATGCCGCCGGCTATGGCCAAGCCTGTTACGTAGGGATGGCCGCCGCTGAAATAAATAAAAGGAGTATGAGTATGAAATTAGGATACCACGCGCACCGCACGAATTAAAAATAATACAGTGTGTAAAGGAATTGTTTTCTAATAAATAGGTTGAGTGCGTAAGGGATTGTGTTCCTAAAGCCGAATGGGAAGCTTCATTAGTCAACAAAATTGAACAACACTCCAACGAAAAAAATCTTCTGATTGAGAAAAACCTTTCAGTATTCAGTACAAAACCAGTTACACCTTTTTTGAGATAAGTGTAGCTACTAGACAATTATTTTGACGCCAAGTTATGAATAAATTATGATAAAATAAGCTTAGACTTTTGTTTTTTATAAAATCACGATACTCACTCCTTGATTTCGGCATACACTGCGGCATCCAAGAAAGCTATAGGGGCGGCTTGAGCGATGGGCAGCATTATGGCAGACATGGGCCGGCCTTGGAGCCACACGTCCAGGGCGGCAGGGATACCCGCCAGGTATGGACCTAGGAAGGGGGCCGCGCCTAGCACCGCTGCTAACACTGAAATGTGCATTCAATGAGTTAAAGGAGGCTATAGGGGCGGCTTGGGCGATGGGCAGCATTATGGCAGACATGGGCCGGCCTTGGAGCCACACGTCCAGGGCGGCAGGGTTACCCGCCAAGTATGGACCTAGGAAGGGGGCCGCGACTAGACCGCTGCTAACACTGAAATGTGCATTCAATGAGTTAAAGGAGGCTATAGGGGCGGCTTGAGCGATGGGCACCATTATGGAAGACATGGGCCGGCCTTGGAGCCACACGTTCAGGGCGGCAGGGATACCCGCCAGGTATGGACCTAGGAAGGGGGCCGCGCCTAGCACCGATGCTACACTGAAGTGTGCATTTACTGTGATAGAAATCGAGTTAGAATTCTGAATTCCATATATTTTATACGGAGATTTTTATATTTCTTATCAATTCATTATTATGTATGTGACTCAGGAGTATATTACTTTTTGAAATCTATTAAAAAACTAGAATATACGAGTATTGGAAGATCAAAGAAAAGCAAAATAAAAAGACAATAATTTATTAGTCTTAAGTTTTTTTAGGTTTTGGCTGCCTAAGTTGAGCGTAGATATATTTATAAAAATCTAATGCTTTTTGTTTATCATAAGCATTGCTTCTGCAATGACTACCAACACATTTATTAACGTATTCTGTGTTAGAAGTTTTGTTATCTTCAGAAGGTCTTTTATGTGTGGTGCTGGCGCTTCTCAACGTTTCCACGAAGTCTTTCGAAGAGTCGAACACAATTTTGATAGTGGTTCGGTTGGTCGTGTTGAAATGGTTGCCTTTTAGCATATCTGTGTCGATAGCTGTCATTGCGGCACTTGCGTCCCCGCTCGCAGGGTTAGCGTGGCCAACCACGTAAAAGGTCGAAGATGGTTCCGTTATATCTTCATCAGTTGTCACTTCGTCATTCGCATGTCTATCGTTGTATAATAGACACATCACTTGGGAGTCAAGCTTCAATTGGCACATGTTGCTCTCTAGTAATAACTTCACAATCTCCACGGGTAGTAAACATGGCGCTGATAAGCATGTGTTATTGTTGTTCACGTCCAAAATCAGATCGCTTAGCTCGCTGTTGACTGTTGCAGATCTTAAGAATGCGATGTTTCGGCATTTACAATCGATTTTGTTTCCTCTAAACGATACGATAGCTGCTGATGTTTTGCAACTAGCATAGTCTATGATTAGGGAATGTGGCTCTAGGTTTTCAATTCTATTCGATGAGAACGTAAATCGTTTGTTGATATTTCTCTTGTATGAACATTTTACTTTCGTTAATGCACCACGCTTTAGCGAAGTTATATCATTATTTACAATATCTGTGTTGACGGCTTTCAATAGCCAGCCATTGGCGTAGATATCCTTGAATGAATTGTCAGTTACGTGCAGATAATCTGCAGTTATATTTATAGCATATCCAAGTATATCACTGAATGTATTTTGGGATATGGTGACTGATGTTCCTTGAACAGTTATTGCGTTAAAATCTAAGTTTGCAATTTTACTGTTGCGTAAGGTGAATTCAGTATTATCGTTGCCCATCATAGCATTTATACCTTGGCTTTTAATGTCAACTATCGTCACATTTTCAAACTCTATGCTTTTGATTCCAGTAACATTGTAAATAGCGTTTGTATGTATCGAGTTGATCTTACTGTTTGTGACTTGTATTTTGTTTAGAGTCGCTGCTCCGGCACATTTCAGTTCGTTTGCCGTGCTCGGAGATTTGAAAAGCTTTCTGGGAAGAGCTACAACTTCTCTGACATTATGTAACGCCACTTCAGGTGGTGTTTGAATCAATGAAGTAGCTGACAGTGTTATGAACTCCAGTCTATCGCAGTCCTTTACTTTGAACTGCTGTAGTTGTGATGGCTTCTGGAGTATCGGACAATCTATGACTACTCTCAAATCTCTACAGTTTTGTATAGTTACACTTTTAATGTGTTCAGTGTAGTAATCCTTTAGATGTATTATGAAGTCCTAGAACAAAATATACCATCAGAATCAATTCTCCAATTCCATGTTTCTTCCGTGCTGGACTGGGAGTGAGAGAAAAACATAGAATGCGCCAGCTGCATTTCCTCCCAGGCTGCTGTACAAACCAGATAAAGGATATGAGGGTGTCCGTATATATTGTAATTTAGGCGATGGGCTGACAGCCTGTCACTCCAGTAGTATACCTACAAATCTATCTTAAATAACCCTCAAAACTTTGTCAGACGTGGCGGAACGACCTTTGTTTAGGTTGTTTACGCTCTGCCTACCTCATTAGGGATAAAAGCGTGATTATATGTATGCATGTATGTAGAATCGATTCTAATTCACGGTATTTTAAAAACATGTAAAAATATACTTACGTTACTGTTAACGATAGAACAAGAGTATACAATATCACTGGGTACATTATCCACACAAAACCATTCAGTTTGCTGGCAACTGGTGAAATTGATCCTGACTGACACAGCTGATTGGCAGACCACTGCGACGAACATAAAGAGCCTCCAAGACATTGCCACAGGCACTTTTACAAACCATTTTCCCTCATGATACATATGCGTTGAACTCGTATTCGCGTTATAAAACATGAGTAATAATATGTCACATTGCGCGCGACCGGGCATTCAGAGATAGTTCCCTGCTAAATGATTGTAAAAAAACATGTTTATTATCTGCTGGGACTAAATCAATTTCGAGTTCAGTGACTCGCTTGACATTTGACCATATTTTTTCTTGATTTCGTCGACAATTAAATCTTCTCCGTAAACAACTTAATCTTATATCATGTAACTATTATAATTTATTTTAAAAAGTATGTAAAAAGCTTGCTTTGCTTCCATTCTGGCCTGGGTGCGAGATAAATTATAGATTGTGCCAGCTGCATATCTTCCCGGGCATGCTGTAAAACCAGCTAAGGGATCAGAGCGTTTCAGTATATTGTAATTTAGGCGATGGGCTGACAACCTGTCACTACAGCAATATACCTACAAATCTATCTAAAATAACCCTCAAAACTTTGTCAGACGTGGCGGAACGACCTTTGTTAACCTTTGCCTACCCCATTAGGGATAAAGGCGTGATTATATGTATGTAAGTATGTAAAAAGTAATTAATTAGACAGCCGCCGAGAAAGTATCAAAATTAAGTACATTATAGAGGTGACATTGCCGATAAATATTAGCATATACTATACGGGATATAATATACCGGGTGTTATGATGACGGATATGTTTTAAAAAGTTAACATATTTTCGCAGTCATATCGAATAATAAAATAACACGATCACACTCATAGCCCTTCACTAAGCCCGATGGTGTAGTGGATAGGGCCGCTGCCGCCTGAGCGGGGAGGTCGTGGTTAGAATCCCATCACGTACCAATGTGTTTTTCGGTTTTCGAACTTCATATGTACGTTTATTTCGGAAGACACATGAAACCGTTGGTCTCGGTTAATATCGTTAAGTACCGTAGATATTAGTCGTTAAGCCATGTTAGACGCCAGTGCTAAGCATTGGCGGCTTGAAAACTCTGACCTAATCTAGGATTGTGTCTAGTTTCCCTTTTGGGTTACGTAGGTCAGATGGCAGTCGCTCTGTTTAAAAATCAGTACCCTCGTTCAATCCCCTAGATTAGGTAGCCGGCACAAAGACACCCAGAAACAAACACTAAAATTCATCATTCATATGTCTGCTCGGCCGGGAATCAAATCCAGGATCCAATGCGTAGCGGGCAGATGCCCTGCGGGTCGTCAAATAATATTTTTGAGATATTTATGCATATATCTCGTTCGATGGCAGTTTTAGTAGTGAATAGCTTATATTCTTGATATAATGCTTTTAAGATATTTGTGCATATAGCTCGTTCGATGACAGTTTTTGTAGTGAATAGCTTCTTGATATAATGTTCTTAAGATATTTTGTGCATATATCTCGTTCGAAGACAGTTTTTGTAGTAAATAGCTTATCTTCTTGATATAATGTTTTTAAGATATTTGTGCATATATCTTGTTCGAAGTCAGTTTTAGTAGTGAATAGCTTCTTGATATAATGTTCTTAAGATATTTTGTGCATATATCTCGTTCGAAGACAGTTTTTGTAGTAAATAGCTTATCTTCTTGATATAATGCTTTTAAGATATTTGTGCATATAGCTCGTTCGATGACAGTTTTTGTAGTGAATAGCTTCTTGATATAATGTTCTTAAGATATTTTGTGCATATATCTCGTTCGAAGACAGTTTTTGTAGTAAATAGCTTATCTTCTTGATATAATGTTTTTAAGATATTTGTGCATATATCTCATTCGATGACAGCTTTTGTAGTGAATAGCTCATCTTCTTGATATAATGTTTTAAGGATATTTGTGCATATATCTCGTTCGAAGACAGTTTTTGTAGTAAATAGCTTATCTTCTTGATATAATGTTTTTAAGATATTTGTGCATATATCTCGTTCGATGGCAGTTTTAGTAGTGAATAGCTTATCTTCTTGATATAATGTTTTTGAGATATTTGTGCATATATCTCGTTCGATGACAGTTTTTGCAGTGAATAGCTTATCTGCTTGATATAATGTTTTTAAGATATTTGTGCATATATCTCGTTCAATGACAGTTTTTGTAGTAAATAGCTAATCTTCTTGATATAATGTTTTTAAGATATTTGTGCATATATCTTGTTCGATGTCAGTTTTAGTAGTGAATAGCTTATCTTCTTGATATAATGTTTTTTAAGATATTTGTGCATATATCTTGTTCGATGTCAGTTTTAGTAGTGAATAGCTTATCTTCTTGATATAATGTTTTTAAGATATTTGTGCATATATCTCGTTCGATGGCAGTTTTAGTAGTGAATAGCTTATCTTCTTTATATAATGTTTTTGAGATATTTGTGCATATATCTCGTTCGATGACAGTTTTTGCAGTGAATAGCTTATCTGCTTGATATAATGTTTTTAAGATATTTGTGCATATATCTCGTTCGATGGCAGTTTTTGTAGTGAATAGCTTATCTTCTTGATATAATGTTTTAAGGATATTTGTGCATATATCTCGTTCGAAGACAGTTTTTGTAGTGAATAGCTTATCTGCTTGATATAATGTTTTAAGGATATTTGTGCATATATCTCGTTCGAAGACAGTTTTTGTAGTGAATAGCCCATCTTCTTGATATAAGGTTTTAAGGATATTTGTGCATATATCTCGTTCGAAGACAGTTTTTGTAGTGAATAGCTTATCTTTTTGATATAATGTTTTTAAGATATTGTGATTTGTGCATATATTTCGTTCGATGACAGCTTTTGTAGTGAATAGCTCATCTTCTTGATATAATGTTTTTAAGATATTTGTGCATATATCTTGTTCGATGTCAGTTTTAGTAGTGAATAGCTTATCTTGTTGATTTTTGACTGTAACACCCGGTTTTATCAGTATCAGCTAGCCTGGCGCATCCACCCAGACATAATATGACGACACACTGTCTGCAATACCGCATGACCAGAATAGATTCAACTACGTCGTGTGTCCGATGTTAGATATTGCAATGTATAATTACGGAGTGTAAGGGACAGCGACTCGCAATCTGATAGGGGTTGCTCAGTCAAAGAGACTGAACAACTATAAGCAGGATTTTTTTATCAGGATTGTGTAATATTAATATATTACTTCCATGCTGGTCTGGGAGCGAGAGAAAAACATAGAATGTGCCAGCTGCATTTCCTCCCGGGCATGCTGTAAAATCCAGCTAAGGGATCCGAGGGTTTCAGTATATTGTAATTTAGGCGATGGGCTGACAACCTGTCACTACAGCAATATACCTAGAATTCTATTTTAAATAACCCTCAAAACTTTGTCAGACGTAGCGGGACACCTTTGTTTAGGTCGTTTACGCTCTGCCTACCCCATTAGGGATACAGGCGTGAATATATGTATGTATGTGTAATAATAATACAACATGTAACAGAAAGGGTATATGCACCCGAAAATAAAAAATAAATAAAAAAATCTCGATCACACTCACAGCCCCCCTCTAGGATTCCCTGTATCGGGGTGCCTTGGACATACACAGAAACAACCACAAAGAACACCCAGACCCAGAAACAGACATATAAACTCATCATTCAAATGTCTGCCCCGGCCGGGAATCGAACCCGGGACCCTCTGCGTAGCAGGCAGGTACACTGCTAACTACGCTGCGCGGGTCGTCATATGAACCAGCCCATGAAACTGAACAACTCTCCCAAAGGAACATACGTAGAAATACGAAAAAAAATACCTTCCATACAAAATGCATAGGCTGATAGCGCGTGTTGTATTGGAAGTCAACTTTATTTTTCGTATTTCGACCTATGGAACATTTTGGAAAGTTGTTCAGTTTCATAGTCTGATTTCATATCCTTTCGGATGCATATAACCTTTCTGTTACACGTTATTCAGGTTATTGTACCTATTGTATATGCTGTAGTTAGACAATGGTACCAATTCCTTGACACAACTTAACTAAACTGGAGTAAAGTTGTTGCTGTCCCTTTCTGTCCTCTCATGATAGAAAATGACAGGTATAGACTTATACTCGTTTTTTTTTGTAGCCTGTGATGTCCCACTGCAGTTATATTAGTGAAGTCGTGATGTTTGCAACAACGAATTGCATTATGAACTTACCAGAAGGCAAATACACCACTTTTGCGCCGAATAAGTTGTGTACAAGCCAAGTCCACAGTCCGTAGAAAAGCGCCATTTTGAAGGAAGCCCTGAATACCTGGAATTCAAAATATAAATGAATGAGGGTGTTCCACTGAGTGTGGTTGTTCAAATTTCAGTTCACGACAAGGCGGGCGGGATTTTAGCTTATCCAATTTCAATCAGTCAACATATATTTTATCTTATGTGTGACTGATCCTTAAAAAAAACTGTACTTGGATCCATAAGCCTTTTTATTTTTTTTAATTTTCTAAGAGAGGTTTTCAAGTGAACGTTGTCTGAATGAACACTAGAGTCAGAGAATAGAGGTGTCTTTAGACCTATCACTAAGATATTATTAAACTTACCTGGTTGATAGCCACCGACAAGGCCAGGCCGAGTCTTGGCCCGAAGTTGGGTTGTATTTGAGTTATTACTTCAACCGGCTTGTACAATGCGTTGCTTGAAGCTAGTAGGTAGAACAGAGTTGTGAAGAAAACAATCTGCGGAAAGATAATAAATTATTTCCTGGGAACAGAGCAACTGTAAACAATTTCACAGGGAAGACCTTAAAAAATCACGAAAATCATGCATATAATCACGCCTTCATCCCTAATGGGGTAGGCAGAGCGTAAACGACCGAAACAAAAGTCGTTCCGCTACGGCTGACAAAGTTTTGAAGTTTATTTAAGATAGATTTATCCTAATTTAAGATAGATATTGCTGTAGTGACGGGTTGTCAGCTCATCGCCTAAATTGCAATATACTGAAACCCTCGGATCCCTTAGCTGGTTATTACAGCACATTCTATGCTTTTCTCTCGCTTCCAGTCCAGCATGGAAGAACACAGTAAAAGAAACTACACTGCCCAGGAAAACCATTTTTTTACAAAGAGTAGGACAGTGGCGTAGCGTGGACTAATAGTGAAACTGGTATTACGAGCGAAAATTTTATATTCGATTCGAAGTAGGCTACGAACTAAAACGCGTTTAGCAAGCGAAGCTAGCGCGATTTTTCACATAAGATAAGCTTGATTTGGGCGTCACGCGAGGCCTCTTTAAGTGCGAGGACGTGAGCGGTCGCCCACTTTGCCCACCCTTAAGTCGAGTCTCCAGTGCATAAACAAAACACGATACATACCCCCGCGGGGCAGAGAGGGGAAGGAAAATGTTTGAGAAACCATTCCCTTCTCTGCCCCGCGGGGGTGGGTATGTTTCATGTTTTCTTTGCGCACTGGAGTCACGGCTTTAGCTACGCCACTGGGTATTAAAGGATAGAAACACTGATATTTACCAAATTAATAAACATATTGATGATGGCTCCGCCGCCACAGAGAAGCAGCGATGTGAAGGCGCCTAATGATCCAGCTAGTAAAGACACATTGCTGGCTAAAGGCGCCCAAACACTGGTCGCGATGGCACTCAATGTGCCCACGTTTGCTTGCAGCCAGTTAACCAAGCCGGAATAGTCGAACATGCCTGTTGAACAAATATTAAATAAGTGGCTAGTGGCTACAACCTACAAACTATAAATTAAGGTAGTGAGGAAAGGTGTCCCAAAAACTGAAAACGAATCCGAAAGAAAGGCAGACTTTTGGAAAATGCGCCCATCGGAGGATTCCGGAGTCTGCCAACCCTTATACTCTTCATACATAGATGAATGTACAGCCAGTTTGCGAGTGCTTTGCTCTTGTGAGCTTAGTTTGTTGGAACGGAATCCAACTGTCTAGGAGCAGCCCTTAGGCATGATCCCCGCAGACTGGTCCTCCCGCAAGGGGGCCCTTTCCCACGTGTATCTTCGAGATAATGCAATGCCGCTCACAAGAGCAAAGCATTCGAAAACCAACTGTCATGAGAGTACTTCCGCATCAGCTGAGGTGTAGAAATCGAAATGAAGACGAAACAGTAATCAAAAAATAACCGATGCGTTTTGTGTTCTTCGACACGTGTCCGCCATCGCCATAGCCATTGCAGTGTGCGCATGTGTGCGAGAGGCTTTAAGTAAAAAATCTCAACTTGGGGCCCAACTTGCGCTGTAAAATGGCCCGACACCCAGCTTTGGTATACCCGGCCCCATATCTCTAGGATTTGCTGCTCAACTCGTTCTATTTACCGCCTTATATGTTAATCTCACCTGGCGTATTAGTGACGTCATTGACAAAGCTGTCCCAAGAGTCCTGTATAGCAGAGTCGTCGACTTAGGGCCCAACTTGCGCTGTTAAATGGCCCGACACCCAGCTTTGGTATACTCGGTCCCATATCTCTAGGATTTGCTGCTCAACTCGGGCTATTTACCGCCTTATATGTTAATCTCACCTGGCGTATTAGTGACGTCATTGACAAAGCTGTCCCAAGAGTCCTGTATAGCAGAGTCGTCGACATAGGGCCCAACTTGCGCTGTTAAATGGCCCGACACCCAGCTTTGGTATACTCGGTCCCATATCTCTAGGATTTGCTGCTCAACTCGGGCTATTTACCGCCTTATATGTTAATCTCACCTAGCGTATTAGTGACGTCATTGACAAAGCTGTCCCAAGAGTCCCGTATAGCAGAGTCGTCCACTTAGGGCCCAACTTGCGCTGTTAAATGGCCCAACACCCAGCTTTGGTATACCCGGTCCCATATCTCTAGGATTTGCTGTTTGTTTTTTCAACTCGGGCTATTTACCGCCATATATATAAATCTCACCTGGCGTATTAGTGACGTCATTGACGAAGCTGTCCCAAGAGTCCTGTATGGCAGTGCCATCGACTTGGGGCCCAACTTGCGCTGTAAAATGGCCGGACACCCAGCTTTGGTATACCCAGTCCCATATCTCTAGGATTTGCTGCTCAACTCGGGCTATTTACCGCCTTAACTATAAATCTCACCTGGCGTATTAGTGACGTCATTGACAAAGCTATCCCAAGAGTCCTGTATGGCAGTGCCGTCGACTTGGGGCCCAACTTGCGCTATAAAATGGCCCGACATCCAGCTTTGGTATACCCGGTCCCATATCTCAAGGATTTGCTGCTCAACTCGATCTTTTAACCGCCTTAACTATAAATCTCACCTGGCGTATTAGTGACGTCATTGACGAAGCTGTCCCAAGAGTCCTGTATGGCAGTGCCGTCGACTTGGGGCCCAACTTGCGCTGTTAAATGGCCCGACACCCAGCTTTGGTATACCCGGTCCCATATCTCTAGGATTTGCTGCTCAACTCGGGCTATTTACCGATTTATATGTAAATCTCACCTGGCGTATTAGTGACGTCATTGACGAAGCTGTCCCAAGAGTCCTGTATAGCAGAGTCATCGACTTAGGGCCCAACTTGCGCTGTTAAATGGCCCGACACCCAGATTTGGTATACCCGGTACCATATCTTTAGGATTTGCTGCTCAACTCGGTTTATTTACCGCCTTATATGTAAATCTCACCTGGCGTATTAGTGACGTCATTGACGAAGCTGTCCCAAGAGTCCTGTATGGCAGTGCCGTCGACTTGGGGCCCAACTTGAGCTGTAAAATGGCCCGACACCCAGCTTTGGTATACCCGGTCCCATATCTCTAGGATTTGCTGCTCAACTCGGGTTATTTACCGCCTTATATGTAAATCTCACCTGGCGTATTAGTGACGTCATTGACGAAGCTGTCCCAAGAGTCCTCCTGTATGGCAGTGCCGTCGACTTGGGGCCCAACTTGCGCTGTAAAATGGCCCGACACCCAGCTTTGGTATACCCGGTCCCATATCTCTAGGATTTGCTGCTCAACTCGGGCTATTTACCGCCTTAACTATAAATCTCACCTGGCGTATTAGTGACGTCATTGACAAAGCTGTCCCAAGAGTCCCGTATAGCAGAGTCGTCCACTTAGGGCCCAACTTGCGCTGTTAAATGGCCCAACACCCAGCTTTGGTATACCCGGTCCCATATCTCTAGGATTTGCTGTTTGTTTTTTCAACTCGGGCTATTTACCGCCATATATGTAAATCTCACCTGGCGTATTAGTGACGTCATTGACGAAGCTGTCCCAAGAGTCCTGTATGGCAGTGCCGTCGACTTGGGGCCCAACTTGCGCTGTAAAATGGCCCGACACCCAGCTTTGGTATACCCGGTCCCATATCTCTAGGATTTGCTGCTCAACTCGGGCTATTTACCGCCTTAACTATAAATCTCACCTGGCGTATTAGTGACGTCATTGACAAAGCTATCCCAAGAGTCCTGTATGGCAATGCCGTCGACTTGGGGCCCAACTTGCGCTGTAAAATGGCCCGACACCCAGCTTTGGTATACCCGGTCCCATATCTCAAGGATTTGCTGCTCAACTCGATCTTTTAACCGCCTTAACTATAAATCTCACCTGGCGTATTAGTGACGTCATTGACGAAGCTGTCCCAAGAGTCCTGTATGGCAGTGCCGTCGACTTGGGGCCCAACTTGCGCTGTTAAATGGCCCGACACCCAGCTTTGGTATACCCGGTCCCATAACTCTAGGATTTGCTGGTCAACTCGGGCTATTTACCGATTTATATGTAAATCTCACCTGGCGTATTAGTGACGTCATTGACGAAGCTGTCCCAAGAGTCCTGTATAGCAGAGTCATCGACTTAGGGCCCAACTTGCGCTGTTAAATGGCCCGACACCCAGCTTTGGTATACCCGGTCCCATATCTCTAGGATTTGCTGCTCAACTCGATCTTTTAACCGCCTTAACTATAAATCTCACCTGGCGTATTAGTGACGTCATTGACGAAGCTGTCCCAAGAGTCCTGTATGGCAGTGCCGTCGACTTGGGGCCCAACTTGCGCTGTAAAATGGCCCGACACCCAGCTTTGGTATACCCGGTCCCATATCTCAAGGATTTGCTGCTCAACTCGGGCTATTTTCTCAGGGTCACCTTCTTTGAGAATGCTCTTTACCTGATTAGCGAAAGACAGAAATATCTCTGTTATTTTAGTCTTTAGGGAACATACAATGTTGGTCTTAGGAAGCAGAAGGTCAAACATTCTGTGTTACGTTGCAATCGTAACGGAGTACACGCGTTTTGCTTAATAATACCCTTAAAGAAAAGATATTATGGTAATTGGCAACACTAATGGATACTATAAAATACAGTACTAAATATGGAAGGGCATCGTACACAAGTGTAAGGTACCATAAAATTATGCAAACAAGTTGTAAGGAGTTTTGAGATGACTAGGGGTGCAGTTTGGGCTTTTTGTTATGATTTTCTATATACAACGTGTAACAGAAAGGGTATATGCACCGTAAAGGATATGAACCAGCTCATGAAACTGAACAAAAATCAAAAAGGAACAAGGGTCAAAATAAGAAAAAAAAAAGTTTGACCCTCGATACAAAATGCATCAGCTGATAGCGTGTGGGGAGTCAAACTTTTTTTTTCGTTTTTCGACCTATGTTCCATTGGGAAAGTTGTTCAGTTTTATGGACTGATTCATATCCTTTCGGGTGCATATACCCTTACTGTTAGGCGTTGTATATCGGGTGTACCGGACAGCGTACCAAACTGATAGGGGTTGCTCAGTCAACAAAACTGATCAACTGTCAACTAATGTACAAATAAAAACGTATTGATATAAAAATGATAGATGGGATTGGTGACAACACAATGGTCTAGTAGCCAAGTCTAATTACTCTAGAAATATGCAAATAATGCAAAATTAAATCTAGACTTACATATCTGTCAATCTGATATTTCCAACGAAAGCCAGACAGAAAATTTGTACACACAAAATTTTAATTATTTGCTAAAACAGTCTACACAGTCTAATCTGTACTAATCTAATCCATCATATTTAAGATTTTCCAAAGTATAGTGGGATACAGGCACTATCAGTGGCTACAATGACTGCCTGATTAAAAGCTATAATAATAATAATAAATATTGTTCATAACATGGGTTACCCATCCATAATCCACGATAGGTTTGCAGCCATATACCAAACACCGTGTATAAGCATTTCGGTGTTACCAAATTCAAGTCGTATTTTACCATATTTTATATAATTTACTAGCGTTTTTGTTTAATTTACGACCCGTCCCGGCTTCGCACGGAAATTATCAGTGTTTTTCTACTATATTATGCATGTATTATACATATAAACTTTCCTCTCGAATCACTCTATCCATTAAAAGAAACCGCATCAAAATCCGTTGCGTAGTTTTAAACATTTATATACATAGGGATATAGGGACAGAGAAAGCGACTTTGTTTTATACTATGCGCGTCTGTACATAAAATACAAGTGTAAATGAGGTAATATTCACCCCTGTGGAGATTCCTTCCCTGCCGTAAGTGTAGGCGTTATCGATAAGCGAGTCGAGTTTATCTTCCCATCCCTCAGGCAGGTACTTGTGCAGTTCACTGTTCTGAACGTATGTGCTGTTCAGTAGACTCCCACTCAGTTGCACCACTACTATGGCTTCAGAGTAAATCTACAAAAAGGCGAACATGAATTCAATTCAATTCAATAATTTATTTATAAAATAATAATTTTACACGTCACATAATGCATTATACTTATAACATAATTACAAAATTTGTTTTAGAATTGGTCATGTCATGTCATTTTAAAATAAAAGATAATTAATTTAATTTATATAATTTCATCTATAATGTCAGGCCTGGCCAAAACAAAGTTATGTCAAAAATTCATTTATTGTAAAAAATGCATCAGCAATTAGTTTTTGTTTTAACTTTTTAACAAATGACCCAAACGTAGGAGTGTCCAGTATATCCTTCGGGATTTGATTATATATTTTAGGTCTAATTATGTTCAGGAATTTTCTAGATTTAGCTAGTCTAGCCGACGGGTGATGATAAATTGATGATGATGGGTGTAAATTAATTTGCTGGCCACTGAATAACTTTCCCCAAGGAACATAGGTACAAATATGAAAAAATAGGCCTTCCATAAAAACGCTGCCAGCTTGAGTCATTTTGTGGTAGGTTAATTCTTTTCATATGTATTTTATATTTTATTACATTTACAAAAAATCTATGTTCCTTGAGGAAAGTTGTTGAGTTTCACGGGTTTTCTTGGTCATCTACAGTACAGTTTCAAATCCCACCAGAAACATTTTTTTTTTGTTTCTGTGTACCTAATTTCACAAATATCAAAGTTATTTATATCTTACCTGTATACAAATGAAAACTGTGGCAACGGTCACAAACATTATAAGACCGATGATAACGAAACAGGAAGAAGCTGTATCCACACTGTCGTAAGCGATTTTAATCGCTCGTTCGTTGCAAATAGAGAGCATTTTGCCAATCCCACGTATGTGCGCCGGCAGTAAAGCTGAATGTCTGCAAGATAAAAAATAACATACCAAGTTAACAAAGAGTGTTCATAAAAAACAATAATCAGACTATAATTACATTTTTTTACTTCATCATCATTAAACTCAGTAAAAACCCACTGGTGGTCAAAACCTGCCTACCCCGTAAGGGATAAAGGCGTGATTCTTCCTGAATTTGGGGCTGCTTGTCCTACTGACCATGGTTGGCAGGCGGATTAGTGGGTTTACTTGTCATCCCACGGAAGGTATGGTACGGAGTGATACGATTCTATAGATAAAAATATGCATAAAACTATCAATTACCTGTCCATCCACCAGCCTTTGACCTTCCCTGTGATATTATTATAGTGATTCTCACAGAACAACCACACTCCGAAGAAATCCAACGCCATCTTCAAGAAATGTATCGCTAAAAAGAACACTAGCACAGGCAATAGCCAAATGTACTTCCACACCAACATGCAGAAGCAACCGAAGAATAAAAGTTTGAAGTATAACGCTGTTTCATCGTCGCCATCGAAGGTATTTCTCATATAGTTTTCGTCGAGTGATCTTTGTTTGAAAGAGGCTAATAGCCGATTTTCGAATGCAGTTTTCTTTACGTTTTGCAAAGGAAGCGCCGATAAGGTTCGTGTTTTGTACAGCATTTTTGCATGAGCAGAGTTTCTTGGTGAGCTGTGGATTGCATCGCCAGTCCAGCTACCCCTTTTGATAATTGTATCAGGGGTAGCTCCAGGGGTGATGCCATCGCCAGTCGGTGAAGGGGTGTCCTTCTCTGGAGTAGATTCTTGATCGCTAACTGATGGAGGGCCTTGTTCCTGAGATTTGTCGTCATAAGGCTCTATTTCTTGCTGGCGACAGTTTAATAACACATCGTGAACCGCAACCATGAATGATGCTTCAGGGTCTGAAAAGTTAAATAATGATAGAATACTCTTTAGGTATAAATAAGTGCAGTATTCAATTCAGTCTATAAAAAAAGTTATTAAGTTTTATATAGTAAGTGTAATTTATTTTATTTCTTCCGTGCTGGCCTGGGAGCGAGAGAAAAACATAGAATGTGCCAGCCGGACTGTAAAAACCAGCTAAGGGATCCGAGGGTTTCAGTGCATTGTAATTTTGGCGAAGGGCTGAAAACCTGTCACTACAGCTATATACCCAAAACTTAGTCCGACTTGGCGGAACGACCCTTGTTTAGATCGTTTACGCTTTGCCTACCCCATTAGGGATAAAGGTGTGATTATATGGATCACTCATCATTACTCAAGGTAAAAACTTTATGTACAAACTAATATATAGAAGTATAGAGAGAATAGGTAGATAGTAAACTCTTCTAAAATTCCAGGACTAACAAACTATGGGAGTTAGAGTTTGTCCCAGAAATCATGGCCAGAAAGACTATCATTATGTGTATGAAGAAAACATTACATAATTTACCGTAGAACCAAGATTTTATTTTATTCTAAATTAAGTTAAGATGATCTGGTTTATTAAATTGTGCGTAAAACTACAAATATTAAAACACAAATCAAACTGAACTCAACTGTACAACTTAAATAAAAGTACAAACCTTTCATTAACATTTTCTTGTGTACGTCCACAGCTTCTAAAGCAAACCCGGTGACGCAAATAATCCAAAGGAAGACAAATGTGTAGACTTGGAAGGAGCCAGTAAGACTGGCAAGGAAGCTTGTTATCACCAGCCAGAACAGCTGGGAAGTAGTCTTGAATAGACCAGACCTTTCCGGTGTCCATAATATGTACACGCTTATAAAATATGCTACTGCTATGGTCAATGTCTGGAAATTAAAGAAGCATCTTAAAATTGATTGAATAAAATTTTGGTATTAAATTGTGCTATACCGGGGGTAAGGGACAGAGTCCCACAAACTGATAGAGGTTGGACAGTCAACAATACTGAACAACATTCACCAGAAAATTGTTCCAGGAGATGAAACAAAATGACCACCTCAATCAGACAGTTTGAATGGAAAAGCTAATTAATTTTTATTGTCCTCAAAGAATTTCCTTGTGATAGTTGTTCAGTTTCATTGACTGAGTAACACCTATCAGTCCTTTACACCCTGTTATTTCTTAAAGTGATTCAAAGAGCTAGAATGAGTCACAAATACAATCATTTCCATGTTTTTTTATGTTTTGCGGAAATCACAAGTATTAAAAAAAAATGTTTATTACTTGTACGCTGAGCTCATTGAACCACCTAAATAAAAAAGCTATGAAAATTTTCTTATTTTTAATAGTAGGTACTTACAACATAAGAACTACACAAAGTAATCAGCATAGTAGTAGAAAAGCTGATGAATCCACAAAACTGCCAGAAAAGGCACGAGAAACTCCTCGGAACTGAGTTGTACAGCCATGGCAGCACAAATATAGTGGTCAGCAGACCAATCACAGTCTGGAAGAAAAGATAAATTACCATGTTGCAAGTAAAAAAAAACTCCTCACTTTTAAAAATAATACACTATAAATTGAGAATACTTAATTTAAGAGTACTGATTTATCTAGCAGATTCAACAAATAAATAAAATAAAAGTAATTAAATGATAATGAATGAAAAAAGAAAGGTATATCTTTAATAAACAGACCTCCAATTTTATAATTAACTATAAATAGAATTCAAATAGTTTACTTTTAAGTTGTTTTTTCTTGTTGGAACTCCATGATATATTGTTAATAAAAACACTAGTTCCACTATATATTATTTATACAGCAACCGGTTTCGTTACCCTATCATATTCTGTCTATTTCAAATAATAAAAATAATCATGCTTACCTTGTAATGTTCTTTGAATTGAATACCAACTGTATCTGAAGCAAGATTAACCAGATTTAGCGGTATTCCCATCAATCCCACGGCCACAGATGTGTCTGTCTTCTCCAAACCCTCAAACCAAGACTTCAACTTCTTAGAAAGTCTGTACTTAAAAGGGTGTAACAGAGATCCCACCAGTAATGCCCAAAATAATGGTTTAAAAAACGGCTCAAGGATAAGGAATAGCACATAAACAGCAGCACAACATACGGCTAGAATAAAGAGTGCAAAGGCATTATAGAACCCATGTTTCATAGGTTTTTCGTTGCCCTCAGACAAACCACCTATAATGTTGAAGATGTTTTCGAACGGTGATTGCTGCATTTTCACCGATAATTTGTACACTAAAGACACTGGATTGTATGGTCGATATTATGAAGTATTAATAATCAATGAGATCATAGTTATTATTCGAATATTCTGCTTTAAAATTAACTTCGATTAGGTCTTCAGAAATACGAAACGAATTTTGACAACCAGTGCTGCCAGATGGGTGTATCTTTTTGCTAACAAACTATAATTTGAAAAATGCATAGAAAACCTCTTGATCTTGCTGTTTTAGTATTTTAATTTAATCTTTGATCATGTAATATTTTTTACGACAATAAGTAAATTATTGGTAAAATATTGCTTTGTTTTTTAATGGACCTATTTGCACCATACTACAAAGTATATATAATGCGTCACCGGACTAAAGGTGGGGAGTTGTTACACATAATCTACACCCTTTTATGCAAATGGCAAATGCCTAACAGCATCCACTAAGGCTCGAACCTCGGCTTATGGCGTTGCCTTGGGAACTACTTATCGGAGAAAATCTATCCGGTACGTGCCGGTAAACCCCAAAGTGGGGGAGCAAAGGAGGGACCTCCGCGACCCCACCAGCGGGGTACGCGGTTGCTGGAAGAGCTATGGAGAGTGCGGCTCGACTTGCATTGGCAGCATTAATTGCACGAGTAATTTGCTCATCGCCGCCGTCGGTAAGGACAAGCCTAGGTCTTCGTTTTTAACGAGTCGCAGGTTGGGGAACGTAGTCAGAGGCGCTAACTACAAGAGGGTTGGGGTGGTGAAGGGCTTTATCGAAGAAGCGTACGGCCGCTTGCTCCATGTACTCTTTGAGAGACGGAACATCGAGATCGATGTGAATGTCAGAATTGCGGAGGTACCAGGTGGCCCCAGTTGCCCTCCACAAGAAGCTGTTTTGGACTGTAAAATATTGATCAGAAATTATCGTGAATAAATAATATGCTACCAGTACAACGCCTAACAAAAGTTTATAAATTCAGTGCAATACTATACTTATGGCAATACTAAATTGACAGCTGCCATAAAAAGATCGTTCAAAAACTAGAATTCTTTCTTGAATCTAAAAATAAATAAGGTTATAATTAATAAAAAAAAAACGACATTGTCATTTTAAAGTTAAATACTTAGATGAAGAGTTCGATGTTTTATTACCATGTAATTTTTTTTTTAAAAACAAGATTAGTTTTATTATTTTTCTGAACGTAAACAGAAAAGTTCACGGCGCGCGGCGAATTTTCACGAAGAAAACAAAACCTGAAATAAATCTTATAAATTAAATCGTTTCAGTTTCGAGAACTTTTAATTTTGTCTAGAAACCTACTTGGAAATTGGAACTTCAACTTCAAACCACAAAAACTGTAATGCAGTAAATAAAAAATTTCGCCATTTTCCATCAAAATGTGTGCGTGCAATGCAATCCTCTGCATCACTAGCCTCTCTCATTAGCTCTCTTTGCCTCTTCAGGAACTATACAGGAAGCGCCGAATGAGGAAATAATACCTAATCAAGTTTAGGTACAAAGAGTAAAGGTAAGACAGAATTTCCCATACTTACTTATTAGGTAATTAATAATTTGAGAGCCCGATGGTGTAGCGGATAGGGCTGCTGCCTCCTGTGCGGGGAAGTCGTGGTTCGAACCCCACCACGTACCAATGTGTTTTTCGGTTTTCGTATTTCATATATATAATAAACGTATACGTTTATTCGGCGCTTTTTCCGTGCTTTGGAAGGCACGTTAAGCCGTTGGTCCCGGTTAATATCGTTTAACACCGTAGATATTAGTCGTTAAGCCATGTCAGAGGCCAGTGCTCAGCATTGGCGGCTTGAAAACTCTGTCCTAATCTAGGATTGGGTCTGGCTTCCCTTCTGGGTTGCGGAGGTCAGTTGGCAGTCGCTCTGTGTAAATGCCAGTACCCTCGTTCTTCTTCTTCTTATCGTGTCGATGGAACACGCAACTATCACAATGTGGCGGCCCAGAACGTTGCCACTTGAATTGCGGATCGGCTGGCGTTCATTAGATCCGCTTGCGTGCAGGTATTAGGGCACGCAGGACACGATGTCAGATGTGCCATTGTTTGAATTGCACCGCAAACACAGTCGACCTCGGAGTTTCCCGAGAATCCCCACCTGACCATGTTATCTTTGCTTCTGCCGACCTGAGACCGAAGTCTATTTAAAGACTTCCAGATCGGCCACGGCAGTTCATGCCCAGGAGGCAGATTCTCGGAAAGCGGAACAAATTGGGCAGGTAGAGAAACTTTTTCACGCCAAAGGTTGCACCTGGCTTGTGCGGGTTCGATGGTAAGCGGAGTGACGCACTTGAAAAAGTTACGGCGGCTCTTCAACCTTTGAGGCACAGGATTGTAGCCGTGCAAGGGGTGTCGTAGGTCACGGTCTGCGTTGGCCATTTCAGTGGAACTAGCCACAGCCCTGCGGACATCTGGCGGTGCTATTCCAGCCAGTGGGTACAGCATTGAAACCGGGGTCGGTTTGAGACCACCAGTAATAATCCGGCAGGTGTCATTTAAAGCTGTATCCACTGACTTGGCATGAGCAGAGCGGCCCCATACAGGGGAGGCGTATTCGCCAGCTGAGAAGGCAAGCGCTAGCCCTGTCGTCCGCAGCACGCGCGGCGTAGCTCCCCATTTGGTGGTAATAAGGCGTCGAAGTAAGTTGTTTCTTGTGTGCACTTTTTTCTTGACGTTTTCGCAGTTTTTACTGTAAGTAAGGGATCTATCAAGGGAAACGCCAAGATACTTTGGGAAGTCACCGTGCGATATAGGTACCCCCTGCCACACAATGTTGAGCTTACGTTGTGCTTCTCTGTTGCGTAGGTGGAATGCGCAAGACTCCGTTTTACTAGGGTTTGGCTTCAGTGAGTTCACCTCGTAGTACCTGCTCAAGTCGTTGAGAGCTGAGGTGAGATTAGCCTCGACTTCCTCAAACTTGGAGCCTTGGGACGTTAACACCAGATCGTCTGCGTATAAGAAGCGGGACGTATTTATGCTCGACGGTTGGTCGTTGGTGTAGATGTTAAAAAGGAGCGGCGCCAGAACACTGCCCTGAGGAAGGCCGTTCCTTTGTGACCTCCAACGACTTTTGTCAGAGAGAAGATGCACCTGAAACCGACGGTTATGGAGGAGTTCTCGGAGAACCATGACGAACTTACGATCACCAATCATGGTGTCCACCTTCCACAATAATCGGTTGAGGTTCACCGTATCGTAAGCTGCAGAAAGGTCTACAAATACGGCGCCTGTTATCATCCCTGACTCAAAACCATCTTCAATATGTTGCGTGAGCTTGAGGACCTGGTTGCAGCATGATTTGACTGGTCTGAAACCTGCTTGCTCTGGGATTAGTTTAGGGTCGATAAAGCCTGTGAGTCGGGACAGCAGCAATCGCTCGAATAGCTTATATGTATGGCACAATAAGGATATTGGCCGAAAGCTTTTGGGATTGTCTGCTGGTTTCCCTGGCTTCAGTATCGCTATGACCTTTGACTTTCTCCAGATGCGTGGTATTTGAGCAGATTCCAGACAGTTGTTGAACAGCTGCAAAAGCCAGGATACAGCAACTGGCCCGAGACGTTTTATTTGCTCCACAGAGATGTTGTCTATTCCCGAGGCTTTACCGCATTTAAGATGTTTAATAGCTACAACAACATCAATTAGGCTAAAGGGCGTACTAATTTGGTTGGACGTGCCCGTAGAGTTGTTTAGGGTTGGGCATTTTGCAGACCGGCCCAATTTGCCATTTAATAGGAGTTGGTGTGCTATCTGGTTGGCGGTAACCTGGCTGGGGGATAAGGGTGGAGGTGGATCATTAGTGAGCCTGCGAATCGTAGACCAGGCTTTTTTACTATTGTGAGTCATGTCGATGTTGGTGACAGTGCTGATCCACGCTTCGCGACGGTTTCCGCTTATTTGCGATAACAGTTCCTCACCAGCCAATGTGGTTTCCTCGGAAAAAGAGTCATTATTGTACATGACCTCGTACCTTTTTAACAGCTCTGTGCAATCGTTTGTAAGGCCGGGGATATAAGATGTTCGGCAACCTCTTGGGATACATTTGAAGGATGTTTTCGCAACTACATCAATGAACATGTCGTAATTTCGCGGTAGAGGAGGGATATTTAAAACCGCATCATCGATCAGCTGCGAGAACTGCGTCCAGTCAGCTTTATGATAGTTGAATCGACGCTTCAAAGGCACCTTTATAGGTTGGACGACTGGCTGTATTTTACAGATAATAGGTCTGTGCTGTGTACGAGGGATTGGAGGGCATACGCTCTTTTTGCACTGACAACAGACTGTAGAGCTGACAAATATCAGATCCGGATTATACCCGCGCTTCCATCGGCCGCTATTAAAAGAAGCCGGTTGTTTCGGGTCATGGATCAGAACCAGATCATTTGTCTCAGCCCATGTCTCCACAGCCTGACCGTTTGTATCTGTGTTGTTATAGCCCCAGGAAGCACTATGGCTGTTAAAGTCACCTACTACAACTTTTACGGGCTGGTCATCAAAGTTGTCGGGAGGTACGAACTGAAAAGGTGTCCCAGGAGGTTTGTATACTGATGTGACAGTGCAGTGGCCGAGGTCAATGGTGATAATTTCGACACCGTTCTGGGTCGAACACTTAGAGGATATTATGCTTACGCCGGGAGTAACAAACACTGCGTTACCGTGCTTCGGGTGGCAAGTCTCGGCGATAAGCGTTAGTCCAGGTATGTATGGTCGACCTTGTGTTTCGTCCCGATGGGTTTCTTGAACACACAGAACGTGGCAGCGTGTGGTTCGGCAGAGTTCAGAAAGAATTTCTGACTTGTCCTGCGAGAAACCTTCGATGTTAATCGAGACTACGCACAAAGCCGGCTCTAGTGCTGGATTTGTGGGTTCCATCGTGGTGAAAGGATTCGCCAGTTAGCGTTATAGTCCGATAGCGCTGGTCTATTTTGACACCATAAGTTTCAAAAACTCTAAAGTTGCTTATTTCTTGCCTGTGGATACAGTCGTATTTATGAATCATATTTTTTGCATTTTGTGTCACATCTGGTACTTGCATTTTCAGTAAATCGATGATTTGTAGTTGTTTTTTTTTATTCAAATTAAAACTGGCAAAATTAATTTAAACTTTAAAATAACTATAAAATCATATCTAGGATAGCCTGCGGAGTGTGCGAACCCGGTATGTGCCATCTTCGTCCAGTGCAAACTGACATCTTAGGGTCACTATGTAAAAACAGTGCAAAAAAAAATACATTTGATGTAATAACTGTTTCCTTACTCAAATCACTTTCATATGCCTATTAAATAAATTTGTGCCAAATTAGGCATGCACTTTTAAGATTATTAATTATTTTGTTTTTCCAAGCTTCCGTAGCTCCAGAAAAATATTACAATTATTAGAGTTTACTTATTCAATATCAAAAATACATGAATAATCATCATTCTAAATTTGTGTCACTTTCATGCACTATATTTAAATTAATAAAACACAAAAACAATAGATGCGGTCGAAACAGGCGGACGCGGGCCGGCGGCAGGGGGCGGAGGGCATACGCACGCACACGTTCATAGGGTACGGTTATCTCCGCTACGTAGGTACTATAAGGTCATTTTAAATCAAGTACAAATATTGAAACGTGTGAATCTACACATACTAAGTGCGCTATCAGCTGGAGCATTTTGTATGGAAGGTTCAATTTTTTTATTCGTTTTTCGACCTTTGTTCCTTAGGGAAAGTTGTTTAGTTTCATGGGTTTAACACGATTAATATTTGCACTTGATTTAAAATGACCTTATACAGTTATATCTATCTATACATATAATAAATCTCTAGAAGGGTGGTGTCTGTACAATGAATATTTTTCCAAAAAAATAACTGCAGCAGACATTATTAACGATATAAAGACCAAATCGGTTTTTTTTTAGAATTTTTGTCTATCTGTATGTCTGTATGTTACCACATCACGCCAAAACTACTTAACCGATTTCAATGGGACTTTTTTTATTCAACTCAGTGTAACAACCCGGTATATTGCAACTTAGGATACCTAAAATCACGCCACCTCACTTAGAGGGTAGGCAGGAAATTCGAATTTGGCTATTTTTTAACCGATTTCGATCAAACTTTTTTATTCGACTGATTGTTATCTAGAAAAAAACATAGGGTAAAAATAATCACGCCACCTGAGTTGAGGGGTAGGTAGGAAATTAAATTTTGATTGTATCTTATCCGATTTGATGTTTTTTTTATTCGGCTCAATGTTAACTCACGTAAAACTTTATAGATATACGTAAAAAACCACGCCACCTGACTTAGGAGTAGGCAGTAAATTTAATCTTGTTTTATTTCAAAATCTCATTAGAATACGGTAAGTCGTATTACGCACACAAGTATAGTGTTATACACGTGTTAGGCTTATCTAATTGTATTGTATTGTATTTATTTATTTGAGTTAAAGTTACATTTACACCTTATCTATAGACGAAAGCACTCGACACTATAATTTAAATTTATTGGTGTTGTTTATAGCAGCCCAAAAAGGCCAGGGCCTGTGCTAGGGCTAGCTATTTAGGTTAAGTTCTGTTTATTGTAGTTGCATAACAGCCGGCAGTCTCAGTGTTTATGAAAGTGGTAGGTACTATTATTGTTATTTATATATATAATCGAAAAAAACAAAAAATAGCAGAAGGTGTAAAATATAAGGTGGTAATGCGATTCAAAATGACACAAATAAGTAAGAGTAAAGAAAATTTAAAACAAAAAAATACATTGCTGTTTAAAATCATAACCACCACGCGTACGGAGTCGCGGGCACAGCTAGCATAGATATAAAAATAAAATAACGAAAAGACGTGCGAATTTTCTAAATGCATTTTTATAAAACGCACACCTGCAATCTCAATACCCACGTATGTAAATGGTCAATTCTTAGACGGTCAATATGGTCAATATTATTTTACGACGCGACGATTAGAACCTGAATAATTATCGGCATACCTACCTACAGCTTTTTTGCTATATATAACGCTTCTCGATGTCCCGCGCCCCGCTTCGAGCAGGTACGTAGTGTACAGTCAGTGAAACAAAATATACACGAATTAAAAAGAATTACTTAATATTTTTGTTATGTGTGGTGTGACCACTTTGAACAGTCTGACGGAGTAGTTTCTGATAGGTACCTATGTAGTCATCAGAGTACATAGGTGTGTGTACAAGTGATGTAACGAGAAGCGGTATACCGATTAAAAATCCACTAGATTTTTACGGCCGGATAGCCTAGTTGGTAGTGACCCTGCCTTCCTGCCTACGAAGCTAGAGGTCGTAGGTTCGAGTTCCGCCGCACAGTGGGTCGAAACTGCTAAATGAGGGACATAGGGTTTTTTACTATTAAATTTCATAATTAGAGATACCCATCAGTCGGTTTTTCATTCTGATGAATAATTGTGATAACAAGTTTTTGTCTAAAACAGATAGTTTGTCTGGAAAAAAACTTTTGAATTTTTGTTGTATGGAATAAGACAAAATGATCAAGGAGTGTGCCCTGCTGGCATTATACAATATTTTTTCGTTGTAAAACTGTTCATAATCTATGTAGGAAAAAATGATATTTAATTTATTATAATATCCTACAGTAGTTTTTAAATAAAACGAAATAAATAGTTGGGCGTAGCCACTGCTCCATACAGTGGTGGTCATGCGTTGGCTTGTAACAGTAGTTACAGGATATGTGCAGTGCAGTTGCAGAAGACGGCAATGTCCAGGGACCCCTTTTAAATTGCTTAACCCTCTCTACATTTGGCAGACAAATTGACGAGCATGGAGGTAGTAGAATATTCAGTCATAGATGATTTAGAGATCCTTTCCGTCTCTCAGTTACTCCCGCTTCTCAGGTCTCTCACGTTCCCAGCCCATTAACGTTCTACCCTAAAGTCCCTCGTCACTCTGTCCCTCTGTTCAACCGTAATCGTTTCATCCGTCCATCCGCTTATCCATCCCTCAGTCTCTCCGATAATCCCCTTTCTTTCGGCTTACCCATTCTACCAATCCTATCTGTCCCTCCTACCTCAACGTCCAAGCATCCCTCTTTCCCTCCGCTCACTTATATATTTATACTAAAACATTAAAAACTAACTTAATTATTATACTAATTTGAATTTAAAAATATATGTGTATGTTTAAAATAATATTATAATAACACTAAGACCTTACTTGCTACGTTATCCAAAAAGTACGATTTAATTCTATTTTTTATTTCTTTATTTGACACATGCATTGTTTTTAATTCGCTAGGCAACTCATTAAAAATAGTTGGAATCATATGCTCTAATGATCGCTTACCATACACATTGTTTACTCGCGGCACCTCGAGTAGGTGTTGTAACGCTAGTCTCGTGTTGTGGCTATGTTGTCTGGGCACTTTGTGTTCATCACTCGAATACTGCTGCACTGCGTGGTACAACATATACTTCTTATCCATCGGTATTATTTTGAAATGTTTAAATAGGGCGTGGTAATTATTGACTAATTTACATTCTCTTCGCATTTTTTTGTCGGCCAAAATCTTTAGAAAACGCGTTTGTAAATTAGTAACATTTTTGAGATAAGTAGTATATGTTGTACCATAAGTGCCAACTCCATAATTAATTATCGACTCTGCCAATGCATGGTAAACAATCAACAAGATTCCCCTGGGCGTCCTGTATGAAAGCAACTTAAATCTGCCTAGAATTTGCCTCAATCTTGTAATTACTATATCTACGTGTTCCCCCCAACTAAAGCGATCGTCTATTGTCAGCCCGACGTACTTATAGGTAACAACCTGTTCTATAGCGGCCTGTTCTTTACCCACGACGACGCGACGCCGCGGAAGACACCCCGCCACGTGGCTGATGACGGTAAAAAATACCTGAAAGAATCCGACATAGACGCCGAAACAGCACAATATAGACAAAAATGGAAGAGGCAGACAAGGAAAACCGGCCCCAGATAATGGGAAGAAGGCTAAGGAGAAGAAGAAGAGTAATAGAATAAGGGTAGAGTAAGAGTAGTAACACAAAATTGGAAGATAGTATCTTCAAAATTGGCGGAGTTTCCATAGCTTTTATCGACTATTGACCCTTGTTTTCACCCGACATATTGCTTGATAAGGGATTAAAACCGGGTGATTTGGGTTATTACCCGGTTGTAACCCCAAAAAGCTTCCATGCTGGACTGGGAGCGACCGAAGAACGTAGAATGTGCCAGCTGCATCTCCTCCCTGGCATGCTGTAAAAACCAGCTAAGGGATTCGAGGGTATATTGTAATTTAGGCGATGGGCTGACAACCTGTCACTACAGCAATATCCAGTTCTATCTTAAACAACCCTCAAAATTTGTTAGACGTGGCGGAACGACCTTTGTTTGGTTTGTTCACGCTCTGCCTACCTTATTACGGATACAGGCGTGATAGTATGTATGTATGTAACCCCAAAAATTGGGTGATTATGGATTAAAACCGGGTGATTTGGGTTATTACCCGGTTTAAACCCGCGTGGATTGAATGGGTTTTTACCCACTACTATAGATGTAAAGCCGGTTCAACCAAGCGGTTTCAAACGTAATCGGCATCGAAATCGGCTAAAAACCATTTTGAGCGAATGTAACCGGGGAGAAACGGTTGTTTATAAATAGATATATGTATATACTTTATTCGAAAAACTAAGATTATTTTATGGTTTTTGCATTAAATATAAGTTTTAACATAAAAAAAACAGTTTCTATTACTTAATACCTAAGTATGACATGAACGTGTATGTATGTAAGTATGAGATCAAAGTGGCAACTGAGTGCGCGCGATGGCGCCAAAGCCGCTAAGTGTGCTTCCCGCCCCGCCCCTCACCTATACCCTCCCTCCCGCAGGCTCTCCGAGTCATGCAGTGAAATGAAACATGCCTACCTTACTTTGCAAACGAAAGATTTTATGACAGTAAGTGAGAAGAAGAAGTGTATCAAACAAATACCTACCTATCTTTACCTTTCTTTACCTTTATATCACTTAGCACATACTAGTTTTGTTGCGATAGCGATAGTCTACTTATACTTTTTTCAAGGTCAACTATCCATTGTGAAACTATCGTTATTGCAACAACACTGGTACATACCTACTTAGTCCTCATGTATTTTTTAATGATGAGTGACTTACTCGTATATTTTTATCGGATTTGATTCAATAAGGTACCTATAAGAGATCTCAGTGTACGAAAAAACAAACACAGTAGTAACAATTTAGTAAAAACAGGCGTGATCTACTGTAAAAAACGAACAAAAATGTCATTATTCTTCGTTGGTCCGGTCGGGTAATAACCCAGTTTCGATTTCCATTTAAGTCTGTCACAGTTTCATAACTAACTTTTACTAATTGCTTGTCGCAAATTGCACCAAGAAGACTGAATGTAAACAAAATGCACGCGTCCGCACTTGGCTTCGCGCACGATTGGCTTTTGGCACGATGTTTCGCGCGCTCGATGGTCCCTGCGCTCGCCATTCTTATATAGGTACGTACCTAATATTAGAAGTTCGTGGATAAAAACAACACAAATTATGAATAGTGTTTTGTTACACCATAATAACAAAGAACACGTAAACTCTAATAACTTGCCATTTCTTTTGTGGATTTTACAGGCTGTAGTAATGAAAAAAAAAATATCTATAAACGTCGTGGATGAATTCGACACAAAATATATTAAACAACAGATATCAGTATTCTGAAACGCGTAACACCTATTTTACCTATTGTAATATAATTTTACAGCTAGTTGGTGCCGTATTAGGTACTGGTTAAATATTAGGATTCTCGTGGACATATATGCTACAAAATGCCTATGTACATCAATAACTATCTCGTTATTACCATGAAAGTAATATTTGCATCTCTAATTATCTTTTCGTCCAATACTGATCGAAAAGACAAATACCTAAATTTCTACCTATGCAAGTACCTAGGATGACACAAAATAATGTATTAGGTTGGGCAAATGGTCCGGAAACTGTATGCAAAAAACAAAAAACTTTAAGAGTTTTGAAACTTCAAAACCTAGCGCTATCGGACTATTAGGGAATCGCCAACTGTTGCCCGGGGTGCGCCCGACGTACAAAGCTTTGGTACATCTACGGGGAGGCTCCTTTCATGCACCCCATCTACGCCTACCATCTACCCTCGTTCAATCCCCTAGATTAGGTAGCCGACTCCGTGAGATACGGGATAAGGCTAGGGATATGATGATAATGTTGAGGACCATTCCATCATATTTAGGTAAAGGAATATTGAAATCGGAAAACTTGCTGCGTGTAGGTATTTATTAAAGGTCATATAAAATTACTGATATTCGGAAATTGAGTAAGTACTTAAGTACAGACAGATAGATTAAAAAAAGTAAATCATTTGAATTTCTTGATGAACTTGTCTATCATGATCTTGGCTGATTTTGGTTGATCATATGGTACCAAATGGCCAGCTCCCAGCAGTAACACGTCCATGAAGTTGCCATATGATTTCTCAAACCTGTCCGACAGATATTACATAAGTAGAATTAAATCAACAGATTTTGAAACGAAAATACATATTACGTAAATGAGGAGTTAATTAAATTATCGTACATTAAATCACCGAGAAGAAATATGTCTATACGGGTTGTAAGGGACAGCGTCCCACAAACTGATAGGGGTTGCTCAGTCAACGACACTGAATAACCTCCACCTGAAAATTCTTTAAGAAAATAAAAATTGGCTTTTCCATACAAACGTCCACCTTGATCAGACAATTTGTATGGAATAGTCATTTTTTTCACTTCCTGAAAGAATTTCTTGGTGGAAATTGTTAAGTATCGTTGACTGAGAAACCCCTATCAGTTTGCAGGATGCTGTCCCTTACACCCGGTGGAACCGATCGATTGTCAGATCTCTATTTGCTTCTTTGTGCAAATCAGTATAATATCCGAAGATCCGTCTATCGGCTGACTGTTTGTTCGATTATGTACCTAGTAGTTCGAGGGATCACTTAATAATGTAAGTAGGTATATAAATAATAATATATATCCATGTACGAATATACGGGGTGGGGTGTAAGGGACAGCGTCCCGCAAACTGATAGGGGTTGCTCAGTCAACGACACTGATCGATCAGGTATCAGTAGGTAATTTTGTCATTAAGTGAAAATTAAAATTTGCTTTTCCATACAAATTGTCTGATTAAGGTGGTAATTTTGTATGGAAAAGTATTTTTTTTATTTCACTTCCTGAAAGAAAATCCTGCTGATACTTGTTTACTGTCGATGACTGACCAACCCCTATCAGTTTGCGGGACGCTGTCCCTTACACCTAGATACTAAATAACAATAAATAAGTACTTACCCTAGAACAACATTTTCATTTGTGTATATAGTTGGTCCTAATATAGGTCTTCTATCTGTGTTTAGGTATGCCTGTTGCCCGGACCATTTCAGACTGGCATAAGTGTGCATCGATACACCGTAAGCGACAATCATGTCAAGTTGGCCACTGAAATAGTAAAGGATGTTAATTAACTTATAAATAATCTTTTATAATATTTCCAACTCAGTTTTAGAATAAAGGTAAACAAAGTTTCATGTCTTTTTATTCAAAAATAAATGATACGTGTTGGCAAGTTAGTTAAATTACTAAAACTACTATTTCGTTACGTAGTCATATCTAATATAATAACTAAAACTTATTTTAGAAACAAGTCTACGATTAAAAAACATGAAACTTTGTTTACCATTATTCTAAAACCGAGATGGGAATACTATAGAATTTTATGTTCACGTTGTTGATGAACGGGTCATCCCAGGAAGCTCTAAACAAATGGGTCAAATATCACTTCGATAAGTAACAGGTAGGCTGAAATTACCTCTCATCTGACTTACTCGTAATTATACTGATATTTAAGAGGTTGGTTAAGCTGTTGATTAATTAATAAGGCACTATGTGATATCACTACATAGTATAAAACAAAGTCGCTTTCTCTGTCCCTATATCCCCATGTATGCATAAATGTTTAAAACTACGCAACGGATTTTGATGCGGTTTCTTTTATTTTATTTATTTATTAAGGACATCCAACAGCTTAACCATAAATACAATCTAGAAAGCATACGTTACAATGTATCTTCGCCAATCAAAGGATACCACATTAAAACAATTTTTAGAAACTCATGACAACAGTAGTATGTTGGCACATGCCACCGAAAAGTTAAATTAGTTAACTGAACAAACATTACGTAAACTGAACAAAATTTTAGTAATATTAATTTAAGAAATGATAAAAATATATATATACATATATATATATATTCAAACACAATATATAATAAAATAACTAACCACTACAAGTACTCAAAGTAATAAATGACGTGGAAAACACAAAAACCAAATACATCCACCATATCCACTAATAATAAACTGCAGACACTATTATGACTCTTGCAATTTCTTCAATATTTTTGTCTTGAAAGTGAGTTTAGATAATGCAAAAATATCAATATCGCTAAACTCTTTATTGTAGGCAGAAGTAACTCTAGATACAAATTCGTTTTGACCATAATTAGTACGACTACGGGGAACATTAAAAAATAATTGATAGAGTGATTCAAGAGGAAGGTTTATATGTATAAAACGTGCATAATATAGTAGAGAAACACTGATAATTTCCGTGCGAAGCCGGGGCGGATAGCTAGTGATAAAATAATTAATAACAAGAAAGTTGACAAAATAATAGACAACTTTGTATATACTTTAATTATAACTTACTTGTAACATAAAACGCCGTAATGCTCTAATAATTCCTCAAGCCAAGGTTTGACGCTCAAATAAATGTCAGTACTTAACATGCTGACGTCATCATCGTGGAATGGAATGTTACCTACATGGAGAGCCTTTCGCACTTCAGGCAAGACAACGAATTTACCATAGTCTTTCCATAACGACTCTAATTCTTTTTTTGTTCTCATAAAATACCACATGTAATTATAACTCCCAAGATGAAGACTTTGATAAGAGGCAAGAGCGATATTTGCTTCCTACAAAAAAATATATTTTTATTAGCTGTTCGTTAGCAGTTATAGAGGAACGAACCAACACCAAGTTAGTTTTTAGAACTCACAAGAGCGATTTAAGAAATCGTACCATTCGTACTATTCTTCCATGCTGGACTGGGAGCGAAAGAAAAACATAGAATGTGCCAGCTGCATTTCCTCCCAGGCATGCTGTAAAAACCAGCTAAGGGATCCGAGGGTTTCAGTATATTGCAATTTAGGCGGTGGGCTGACAACCTGCCACTATAGCAATATACGTACAAATCTATCTTAAATAACCCTCAAAATGTTGTCAGACGCGGCGAAACGACCTTCGTTTATGTCGTTAACGCTCTGCCTACCCCATTAGGGATAAAGGCGTGATTATATGTATGTATGTATGTACTATTCGTACTTTTACTATAGTTCCTTCCTCTAATTTATAACATTTCAATTTATTCTATAAATATTAATACCTCGTTATATTTTCTAATATTTTGCTCTTTCCAATACTTCCTGGCTAATTCTTCGTGCTTTTTTATCTCGTTAGCCGTTTTGAAGTCGAATAGTCCGGTTCCTACGCCCCACTCAGAAAAATACGTGAGTGAGGGTGGGTCTATCCACCCATCCCCAATCGCCAATCCCTAAAAATTCTAATAAATTAGTGTGCCGTAGTAAATTAATATAACAGCTTTGGAAATGGTCATTATAAACTTAAATGGTCATTATAAGTGCTTCCGTGGTCTAGTGGTCAGAGCCATGGGCTTATGATCCGGAGGTCTTGGGTTCGATTCCCAGGGGGGAAACACTAAGTTGATATTTATCAATTTACCACATTGTGAGGTTTCCCCAGTTTGATTAGGTCATTGCAGGCTGAATCACCTGATTGTTTGAAAAGAAAAAGAATTCCGTGCTTCGGAGGGCACGTTAAGCCGTCGGTCCCGGTCGCTGTCTTTGATAAGTTTGATTTGATTTCCTCTACCCAAGGTTGCCTGGTAGGAATTGCTACCATAGCAATAAGGCCGCCTTCATTGTACTTTAATTTTAATTTTATTTTTTCTCAATTCCTTTTATTTTTGTTTTATGTGCAATAAAGAATATATCCATTTATCTATCTATTTATCTATACGTTACTCAAAACAATGTCAGAGGCCTAATAGCTGTTGCTTCTAGACGGTTCATTGGGTCGTTGTTTGGCTCGAGAATCTACTCGCTATGAAGAAGAAGATTATAAACATACTCAAACGAAAATAATGGAAAGAAAATACTATTGCATCATTTTATCATGCTTTGAATGCAATCCACACTTATGACCAGATTACAGGGTTACAGGAATTAAAGAATGAATTATTGACTTTCTAACCTTCAGATTTATTGGAATAGAGTGATTATTCCGATTATGGATGTAATGTCCAAAAGCAGGAATGTATTTGCCAGCGTATGATTCTCCCGTAATAAAGAGCGGTGCTTTCTGCAGCTCCGGAAACACTTGCAGAAATTGCTCAAGAAAGCTAAGTAAAGTGTCGCCCACCTATAACATTTCACAATTATTAACAATCTTATTTTCCCCTCGATTTAACAAAGACAAAGAAAAGTTTAGGTATCAGTTTTAAATACATAGGAAAGGAAACATGCCACGTAGCTAGTTTATAAGTAGGTACATACTTCATAACGAAAACTTTGAAAAATTTGATCGGCTTGTTTGTATTGATACACGCCAGGTGGCGCTGTAGTCGGCGCTGGGGGGCTGGTTCTTGAATTGTTGATGGATCATCGGAGTGTCACTTTCTTCTCTCCTGACGAAGATCCTCGTATAGGATCAAAACGTCGAGGGCTAACCCTCCTTTCAATACAAATAAGTAAGCCGATCAGTTTTGATTATGAATATCACTTGTTTATCGTTTAGTGTTAAAATACATACTTCATCCTCATTTTGAACGACGCTGCCATCCTCAGAATAGCTGTAGCCGGTTTGTACGGGATTATCGATGAACAACAGGGAGTAATCAGAGCCCCAAGTCACTGGCATCTTCTCCACTTCAAAAATAATAAGATTTTATTTATTTAACAGTTTATCGTACACAGAAACATACACAGAACAATTAAATAGGGAGTTACAAATAATTACTATTACATTCAAATGAAATGTGTTACAGCAGACCTAAGAAATGAGATTGCATGAAACGTAACGGGGATAAGACGTGCACAATCACTACATAGTATAAAAAAAGTCGCTATCTCTGTCCATATATCCCTATGTATGCATAAATCTTCAATGCTCCGCAACGGATTTTGATACGGTTTCTTTTAATGGATAGAGTGATTCAAAAGGAAGGTTTATATGTATAATACATGCATAATATAGTAGAGAAACACTGATAATTTCCGTGCGAAGCCGGGGCGGGTCACTAGTAAGAATATAAATTAGGTACATGAACAGTAAATAAGAATATACCTGCTCAAACTATACTACAATCATACAATAACTAAAGAAATTATAATCCCTATAAACATATTAAATACTAGCTGTGTAAGTCGCGGACTTCGTACGCCCGGTTTGTATGAAAAACACGCAGTGTCGAACATACTGAAAACACTTCTTCGCGCGTAGGAGCGGAATCTGATAACCCGCTCGCGGTAGCGTGTTTCGCATTGTCTGATCTTTGTTTTTGTATGGAAAACACGATTCCGCGCGCGAGCTAGCAGATCCCGCTCCTACGCGCGGAGAAGTGTTTTCAGTACGTTCGACACTGCGTGTTTTCCATACAAACTGGGGTACTTACTCAATATTAGAATGGTTTGCGTAATTATTTCTAACCTAGGCTGGACACCAGATAATAAAAAAAAAACTCAGTCCAATAAAATGTCCCTTTAAGATCGGTAAAAACGATCAGAGTACTATTTCTGGCCTACCAGTCAGGTGGCGTGATTATTTGTATTGTAACTTTGAGTTTTAGTAATGCTCAGTCAAACAAAAAAAAGTTTTATCAAAATCGGTTTTAAAAAAACGACTCAAATTCAATTTTCTACCTACCTCCTTAGTCTTGGCGTGATTATTTGTTTCATAACTTTCATTTTAAATAATGCTCAGTCGAATATAAAAAGTTCCATAAAAATCGGTTTAGAAATAGCCAGATTTGAATTTCCTGCCTACCCCCTAAATCAGGTAGCGTAATTTTAAGTATCCTAAGTTGCAGCCCGAGTAACACACAGTTGAATAAAAAAGTCCTATCGGAATCGGTTCAGTAGTATTGGCGTGATGTGGTAACATACATACAGACAGACAGACAGACAAAAAAGAATCGTTTTGTTCTTCATATCGTTAATAATGCCTGCTGCAATTATTTTTTTGTAAAAGTATTCAATGTACAGACACGACCCTTCTAGAGATTTATTATATGTATAGATTCTATTATAATATAACTAAATTAAATAAATACATACCTACAATATATAAATATGCGTATACTACGGATTACGTAGAGAATGATACTGTTCTTTGATTCTCATTTTGAAAACAGCGATTAATGGGCTGTTGCGAATAGTGTGCGAGAGCGTTCCACAATCTAGCTGCATGGACTGTGAAGAAGTATGAGTAGAAATCAGTCTTATGTGGTGGACAATTATTATGGGGGAATCAGTGTTATACACAAAAGTGTCCAGACGCTCGAGCGGCAGGGTTTGTCTTGCGGACGTGAAAATACAAAACGCTGACGTAGATATGAAGGAGAAGAAGGATTATGAAGAATGTGAAAGAGGACAGAGAGAATATGAGTATTCCTTAGAAGACGAATTGGGAGCCACTTGAGCTGTGATCGAAAATGAGTTACGTGGTTATATTTGCGCAGTCCGAAAATTAATCGAATACACAGATGTCGAAGGCGCTCAAGTTTACTAAGAAGCTCCTCAGTGGCGTCCAAGTAGCAAAAGTCGACGTAATCGAGAATAGGTAAGATAAGGGACTTGGCCAAAGTAATCTTGGTGCTTAGAGGAAAAAATATAAAGTTCATATTGTGGAACAATAAAACAGCATATTAATTTATTGGGAACATACCTGTTAAATTTTCTGTTAACTTGATGGGGCCCAGTTCGTTAAACAAACCAAATATCGAAGGCCCTCCGGGCCCACCTTGAAGCCAAATAATCCAGGGTGTGCTCTCCAGGGGTTTGTTCTGTATAGGAAAGAACCAGAAGAACAAGTGCCAGTTTCTGGTTTTGTTTGCAGTGATATGAGCGGCATAACTTGGGACGCCAGCGAAGAGGGTAGGATCTACTGCAGACAGGTTCCGGGCTTTTTCTATCTCTCCACGCTCGATCAGAGCAGTCAGGTCGAGAGGAGCATCAGAACCATCTTCTGAGGAGGGAAATTCTTTGACGCTTTTGGCAATGGCGCCCGCGCTTGAATTGATAAAGTAACAAAATAGTTAGAAATATTTATTTATTAAGGTCTATGAAAATTATGTAAATTACCAACAAACCTGAAGAGTGCAAACACCAAGTGTATAATCATTATCGATAGGTAAGGCATTTAATTTTGTTACCATTTTTAAAGGTGCCATAGGAATGTAGACAAGTAGGTACATAGGTACGTCATACATATTGATCATTGTTGTATCGTAATAGAAGTTAATGTATTACCTATATTATTTAGGTAAATACATACTAAATACAGTAAAAAACATTCTTAATTTTAAGCACATACATTTTATAAGTAGATAATACTACACGTTCCACTTGGCACGTGTAATGAAATACTTAGCACAACATTCCAGATGAAATAATCAGTAGGTAGAAAATTAAAAAGTTTCAATCATTAATTTAGAATTTTCGGAAGTCGTGTCGTGATCCCGTGTATTGTTTATCATCATCATCAGCATCACAGCTCGTACATACATACATATAATCATGCCTTTATCCCTAATGGGGTAGGCAGAGCGTAAACGACCTAAAGAATTGTCGTTTCGCCACGACTGACAAAGTTTTGAGGGTAATTTGAGTTGTCAGACCATCGCCTAAATTACAATATACTGAAACCGTTGGATCCCTTAGCTGGTTTTTACAGCATACCTGGAAGGGAATGCAGCTGGCATATTCTATGTTTTTCTCTCGCTCCCAGTCCACCATGGAAGATCAAGTTAGGGCGATTGGGCCTTCGGCCTTCCTTAGTCGACCACATATTTCCATCATCATAGACTTTTTTCTGCAGCAGGTTTCCTCTGGATGTTGTTTTTCGCATACTTACTTTAGAAAATCTTTAACTTCCATTGGGACGTGGTGGGATTGGAATTACAAAAGACAGGTAGCAGTTGCTCTATCCTACATACTATTTTTGGAATCAGTTCGAAGAGCTTTTTCATTTGATATGACAAAAAAAAACCCATAAAGTAACTATTACTTATATACATATAGTCACGCCTTTATCCCTAATGGGGTAGGCAGAGCGTAAGCGACCTCAACAAAGATAGTTCCGCCACGTATGACAAAGTTTTGAGGGTTATTTAAGATAGATTTGTATTTGATATATTGCTGTAGTGACAGGTTGTCAGCTCCTCACCTAAATTGCAATATACTGAAACCCTCGGATCACTTAGTTGATTTTTACAGCATGCCCAGGTGCAAATGCAGCTTGCACATTTAATGTTTTTCTCTCGCTCTCAGTCCAGCATGGAAGTTCTCAGCTCGTGTTACCTATACGTCCCCACTGAGGGACAAGAGTCTACCCCGATTTAGGGCGATTGAGCCTTCGGCCTTCCGACCACGTATATTTTTGTTCTACAGGTAGTTTCCTGCGGATGTGTTTCTCACATAATTAAAACCGAAATCCCATTGGTACGTGGTGGGAATGGAATCACAATAGACAAGTTGTAGTTGCTCAATCAGTTACTCGTAGAGCTTTTTCATGTGACACCATTCGATACGTTACTTTTACATAGATTTTGTCCATATAAAAAAAAATTACTTCATAGCTGGAATATGTACCACAGACTAATAAGTAATATCGTCAAAAACAATAATTACGCGCTCTAGGACCTCCTTATCAAGTATCAGAACAGAACTCAAAATTCGGTCTTTGACATGGTGTAGGTGCATGTTTAGACGAAATATAGTAACCTATCGACACACCTATCGAACCTATCATAACCTATGGAAACGGGGCGTATACTGAATTGTTTAGCATCAAAAAAGGTGTTAGACAGGGATGTGTAGCGTCGCCATGGCTTTTTAACGTATTCATGGATAGTTGCTTGGAAGATTTAAAAGAAAGTGAACGGGGATTACGAATGAATGATTTACTCGTCAAATGTCTGCTCTATGCTGACGATCAAGTCTTGCTTGCATCGTCGGCAGAGGAGTTGCAGGAGATGGTAAATATTATGAATGAAGCTTTGAACAAGAAAGGAATGAAAGTAAATGTTAGAAAGACGAAAGCAATGGTTTTTGAAAAGGAGAATATGACAGAGTGTAATATCTTGATAGGGAATGAAAAAGTGGAGCAAATGAAAGAGTTTGTGTATTTAGGATAAATGTTTACAGTAGATGGAAAGAATGATAGTGATATTGAAAGAAGAGTGAATGCCGGTAACATGGTGAATGGAGCGTTGCACGCCTTTATGAGGAGTCAGAAGGTGTCCGATAAGGCCCGTCTGGCTGTGCATAGAGGGGTGTTGGTTCCAACACTGATGTATGGGAGTGAAAGTTGGGTATGGCAGAAGAAGCATGAAAGCAGAATAAATGCAGTAGAAATGAGAGCGTTAAGAAGTATGATTGGAGTCAAACTGAGTGACAGGATACGAAATAGTGTGATTAGGGAACGTTGTGGTGTGAAAGAAGATATAGTGACAGGTATTGACAAGGGAATACTTAAATGGTTTGGACATGTTGAGAGAATGAGTGACAGCAGGTTGACCAAACAGATATATATGGCGAGTGTGGATGGAAATGTTGGGAGGGGAAGGCCTCGACGCACGTACTTGGATCAAATCGGGGACGTCCTAAAGAAAGGTCAGGTCAAGAGTACCCTAAACCGACGAGCTTGTATGAAAAGATTAAAGTATGTGGATGAAGCGAAAGAAGTATGTAAGGATCGTAGCAAGTGGAAAGATGTGGTCTCTGCCTACCCCTCCGGGAAAGAGGCGTGATTATATGTATGTATGTATCGACACACTTAATATAAAATTTTAAAAAGGTATCAAAGAAATAAAAACATAATAATCAATGGAAAACTTTAATCCAACTATTTGAATTTATTGATGAACATGTCGATCATAATCTTGGCGGATTTTGGCTGATCCATGGGCACCATGTGGCCAGCTCCAAGCAGCAGCACGTCCATGAAGTTGCCATACGACTTTTGAAACCTGCCCCACAATTATAATATTTAGGTTAGTGACCATACATTTTGCAAATCGATACTTGGAAAGAAACCGTGATGTTTTCCAGATGTTGTAAAAGGGCAATTGCAAAGCTTAAAATGAGTTGCTTCCTCTTCTTCCATCGAATATATTTTCGAGACAATGAACCACCCGATGGATAGCACTTTACAAAATGACCATAAAATTAAGAATCTACGAAACTGAATCCTTGAGGAGTCACCTGAAAATGTAGAGACGAAATGGGTTTTTAGTTCTATTCTATTGAAGATTGAAATCTAGATAGGTACAATATCCAAGATTTATGAATGAATGCTAATTCGTATTTTCGGTCTATAATCTTTGAATTTGGTAGTAAATTATTGTGTAAAATGATATCGTCGTCCTGTCCTACTCTTACCTTGAAGTCTTTATTACTGTATTTATTATTAATTTAACAGTTTATTGTACACATAAACATACACAGAACAATAACATAAGGATTTAAGACACAACAGGCACTGCATATTTCTACAAAGAAATTTCTTACAGCAGAACTAAGCTGTACAATATTATAAAAAACAATCAATGGGCTTGATTCTAGATATCCCCGGCTAAAACTAAAATAAAAAAATATCTGTTAGGTACTTTAAAAATAATAAAATTGAAAAAGGACAGGTGATTTGTACTCTATGGTTTTACACTTTGGTATGGTTTCACACCACGGATAAAAATGACAGATAACGCATACAAAAGTATAAATAAAAAACCGAAGAGAATAGATCTTCTGTCCTTTTCCAACGTTTTTAGTCTGAAATTGACAAATAAATTTAAATTTTAGTTTTAGCCGGCAAATCTAGGGTCGAGCCCAATATGTACCCAATAACAGTTTCGTTTACGTAATCCGTTGGTCCTATTATAGGTTTTCTATCTGTGTTTAGGTATGCCTCTTGCCCGGACCATTTGAGACTCGCGTATGTGTGCACAGATACACCGTAGGCGACGATAATGTCTAGTTGGCCGCTGAAATAGTATATTATTTAAATTAATAAAATATTAAACAGTTAATTTACTTCCATGCTGGCCTGGGAGCGAGAGAAAAACATAGAATGTGCCAGCTGCTATTCCTCCCAAGCATGCTGTAAAAACCAGCTAAGGGATCCGAGGGTTTCAGTATATTGCAATTTAGGCGATGGGTCAACCTGTCACTACAGCAATATGCCTACAAAAAATATCTCTCAAAACTTTGTCAGATGTGGCAGAACGACCTTTGTTTAGGTCGTTTACGCTCTGCCTACCCCATTAGGGATAAAGGCGTGATTATATGTATGTATATATGTATTTTATTAGTAATACAATAATAACTTCAGCAATTTGCAATAGCTTTTAGGTAGGTCTATTCTGTATACGGGTATCCGTTGATTTTTGATATGGATGCTTTAATTATGTTCTTCTTCTTCTTAGCGAGTGGATTCTCGAGTCAAATGACCAGATGAACTACGTTTGGAGAGTATGACTAAAGAAAATATGGATGGATTACATGAACGATGGTATGGCTAGAATGGGTGTATGGCTAGACGCTGTCCTTTACACCCCGCAGACACCGTTGTTGCTTTAAGGGTTGTTTTCAATCTGAAAGGAGTTGCTCTGACAACGAATTATCTGTCTATACATATAAAAAATCTCTAGAAGGGTCGTGTCTGTACATTGTTTTTTTTTTTTTACAAAAAAAATATTGCAGCAGGCATTATTAACGATATGAAGATCAAAACGATTTTTTTTTAGATTTTTTGTCTGTCTGTCTGTCTGTATGTTACCATATCACGCCAAAAATACTGACCCGATTTCGATGGGACTTTTTTTATTCAACTGTGTGTTACTCGGGTTGCAACTTAAGATACCTAAAACTACGCTACCTGACTTAGGGGGTAGGCAGGAAATTTAAATTTGGTTGTTTCTTAACCGATTTTTATAGAAATTTTTTTTATTCGACTGAACATTTTTTTAAATAAAAGTTACGAAACAAATAATCACGCCTCATGACTTAGGAGGTAGGTAGAAAATTGAATTTGAGTAGTTTTGAACCATTTTGACGTAACTTTTTTTGTTTGACTGAGCATTACTTAAACTCAAAGTTACGATACAAATAATCACGCCATCTGACTAAGGGGACAGGCAGAAAATTAAACTCTGATCGTTGTTACCGATCTTAAAGGAACTTTTTATTTGACTGAGTATTTTGAATTATCTGGAGTCCAGCCTAGGTCAGAGTTAATTACGCAAACCATTGTAATATTTAGTAAGTACCCCAGTTTGTATGGAAAACACGTAGAAGCGTTTTCAGTATGTTCGACACTGCGTGTTTTCTATACAAACCGGGCGTACGAAGTAGCGGGCACAGCTAGTTAATAATAAGACAATATTGCTTACTTGTAACACAAAACTCCGTAGTGTTCTAACATTTCTTCGAGCCAAGGTTTGACGCTTAAATAAAAATCAGCTTGCATCATTATTTTTTCAAGAAATGGAATTTTTCCGACATGAATAGCCTTTCGTACTTCCGGCAAAGTAACGAATTTCATAAAATTGCCAATGTTTTTTTGTTTCATAAACGAAAACATGTAGTTATATGGATTAAGTCCCAGAAAGATGAAAGACATAAGAGCATTTTGTGCTTCCTAAAAAACACAAAAACAAGTAGGTAGCAGTATAATATTATACAAGACAAACTTCTTCCGCAAACGATTCAAAATACAACATATTTAATTAGACACGGTGATGGACTGGATAAGCCATTTGTTTGGAAAAAAAAGGTTAACCATTGGTAGCAAGCATAATTCCAGCTTTAACTTCCATATGAATTTCTACAATAATAGAAGAAATACCTCGTTATATTTTTCAATATTTTGCTCCTTCCAATACTTCCTGGCTAACTCCTCGTGTATTCTAACTTCGGCAGCTTCTTTAAAGTCAAATAGTCCAGTTCCTATTCCCCACTCAGAGAAATGTGTGAGTGAGGGGGGGTCGGTATACCCATCCCCAATGGCTAATCCCTGAAAGGAGTTTCAACCAATGTGAAATTATAAAGACCAGACTTTGCGACTAGACACAGCAACTCATCCAAAAGAAAAAGAAATTGTTGTTTTATTCTACTCTACTCGTATGTCCAGTCTATGTTCAAAAAAAAAATATGTCACGTAAAAAATAGTCTGAGGTTCAACCCCATAACCACTTAACCACTCAAAACATGAGACTATTCCAAGGTGTCCACCATATTGATCTGACTGACTGACTATCTTTATCCTTTTTCGGTCTACGTCTTTTTTTAGATAATAATGATCGGTTATGTAAACCAGAAATTGAATGTGGTTAAAAGTAGCATTGCTAGCAATTTTTTTGTCTATGGATTTATATCTATCTTTCAACCTTGAGATTGATAGGGATAGTACGATTCTTCCGATTATGAATGTAATGTCCAAGAGCAGGTACGAATTTTCCAGCGTATGACTCTCCCGTAATGAAAAGTGGAGCTTTCTGCAGCTCAGGAAACACAAGCAGGAACTGCTCTAGGATGCTTAATAAAGTGGCACCAACCTGAAATACCACAAAACATTGAAAATAAAATTCATATCAGCCTTAAAAACGCTATAACACTGAAAAGTCAGTTATATGTCATTGCGTTAAAAAGAAAAGGCTCTTACATCATCCTCAGTTTCGGCCTGGCTATCATCATCAGAATAGCTGTAGCCGGTTTGGACCGGATTGTCGATGAACAACACCGAATAATCCGAACCCCAAGTCACTGGCATCTTTTTCGCTTTGAAAATAAAACTTTCCGTTAGTGCCTTCATGATAGAAGTATAGAACAGAATAGAGTTTTTAATTGTAAATCGTTTATAAACATCATCATCATCTCCCTAGCCTTATCCCGTATCTCACGGGGTCGGCTTCCTAATCTTGAATTGAACGAGGGTACTGGTTTTTACACAGAGCGACTGCCATCTGACCTCCGCAACCCAGAAGAGAAACCAGACACAATCCTAGTTTAGGTCAGAGTTTTCTAGCCGCCAATGCTTAGCACTGGCCTCTGATATGGCTTAACGATTAATATCTAAGGAATTAAACGATATTAACCGGGACCAACGGCTTAACGTGCCTTCCGAAGCACGGATAAAGCACCGAATAAACGTACATATGAAATTCGAAAACCGAGAAACACATTGGTACGTGGTGGGATTCGAACCACGACCTCAGGAGGCAGCGGCCCTATCCACTACACTATCGGGCTCTCACACTACACCATCGGGCTCTCTGTCAAATCGTTTATAAACATACCTGTTAAATTTTCCGTAAGCGTGATGGGCCCCAATTCATAAAACAAACCAAACAGCGAAGAACTCCCGGGACCGCCTTGAAGCCAAATAAGCCAGGGTGTGCTGTCTAGGGGCTTGTTTTGTACGGGAAAGAACCAGAAGAACATGTGCCAGTTTCTGACTATGTTTGATGTTATATGTGCGGCGTAGCTCGGGACGCCGGCGAAGAGGGTAGGATCCACTGCAGACAAGTTTCTGGCCATTTCCACCTCCCCGCGCTCGATTAGAGGAGTTAGGTCCAGAGGACCATCTTCTGAAGAGTAAAACTCCGGGACGCTTTTGGCGAAGGTGCCCGCGCTTTAAATTAGGGATTAATCATTAAATTTAAGACACAATAAGTAGGTTAATTTTGTTATTGAAATAGACAAACTAAAAATGATAAACTTACCCGTATAACAGCAGAAGAACTAAAATTTGAGTCATTGTCAAAATAAACAAGTTAACCATTTGAGCTAGGATTTCTTTTCGCTGAAGTTTTATATATAGGTACCGAAGAACGAATGTAGGTAATAGATATGGATAAAATTTAAAAATATTTTACCTGTTACAATAATACTATACATTTTTGAAATAGTTACAAAAATACTAAGGGCATAAAACATTTAATTAATATTTGTGGTAAACGTTCCAGTTGAATGTGTTTCGTAAGCTGTCTCTGAAAAAAATCCTTATTGTGTCCTATGAGTGGAATTACTAACCAAAGTTTACTAGTTTGGTTAGGACATTGCAGGCTGAATCACCTGATTGTCCGAAAAGAAAAAAGATTTCGTGCTTCGGAGGGCACGTTAAGCCGTCGGTCCCGGTCGCTGTCTTTGATAGTGGTCGTTACTTAAAAACCATGTCAGAGGCCTGATAGTTGTGCTACTAGGCGGTTTAAAAACTCTGACACCAGGGTTTATCGGGTCGAAGGACTCGATACCCACTCGACAGAAGAAAAAGAAGAAGAAGTAGAATTACTTTATGCTTTATTTATATGAGTAGAACTGTTTTATCTGAGGATAAAACCGTATAGTAGGGTGAGCCCCACTATACGGTTTTATACGCATGACAAACAGAAAGAGGCGAGGCGGCGGCGCGGCGGCAAGGCGAATGCGCGTCGATTTTGTATAGACATTTACGTCGTTCTTCCATGCGGGAACGAGAGAAAAACATAGAATGTGCAGCTAAATTTCCTCCCGGGCATGCTGTAAAACCAGCTAAGGGATCCGAGGGTGTCAGTATATTGTAATGTAGGCGATGGTCTGAGAACCTGTCACTACAGCAATATACCTACAAATCTATCTTAAATAACCCTCAAAACTTTGTTGAGACGTGGCGGAATGACGTTTATTTAGCCTGTTTACGTTCTGCCTACTCCTTTAGGGATTAAGGCGTGACGATAAGGCGATATGTATGAATGTATGTATTTACGTCCGCGCAGCGCAACTTCAAATCAAGCCGTACTCGCAGCTAAATGAGTTTTTTCGTGAAACTGATGTAGAAGCATATTTAAAGTTTAAGTACATTGCTGTAGTAATCTGGTACACGGTGATCATTGCGTTTTTTATTTGCATAATTTTCTCTGAAAGACGGGCAGCGGGTAAACAATAAAAGTATACAACGTTATGCTTAAAAAACTTTTACAACTTTATTGAAATGAATGTTATTGCTTTTATTTGAGTAAATAATAAAAAAAATGCGCTTATATTATCAAAAATCTTGATATGGTCAAAACATTCCACGTAGGTAGAGTGATTGCAGCTGATTGAGAATAACTTTTGAATTTATTGATAAACTATTTGGACTTGTTGAACTATTTGAACTTCTTGAACTATTTGAACTTGTTGAAGTATTTGAACTTGTTGAAATATTTGAATTTGTTGAAATATTTGAACTTGTTGAACTATTTGAACTTGTTGATGAACTATTCGAACATGTTGATGAACTACTTGAACTTGTTAATAAACTTGTCGATCATGATCTTGGCTGATTGTGGCTGATCTAAAGGCACCATGTGGCCTGCACCCAGTAGCACCACATCTATGAAGTTTCCATATGACTTCTCGTACCTAGTAAACACATAATTATTATTTTATAATTAATTTCTTTTGTAAACATTTTTATTATCAAACAAGAAAAAGACAAAAAAAAATCAAAAGGCAAATTGATTATACCGGCCGAATAGAAGTTCAGAAACATAGAAATATAAAAAAAAGAAACAGGTTGGATTATGTTGTCTAGAATCAAAATGCACAGCACAGCAGCACCTGCAGCAGCAGGTAGATACAGCTTTTTTTAATTATTGCAATGAAATTGAATGTTTTCGTAACATATAACATAACTAACCCTATAATTACATCCTTTTCGGAGTACGGACTTGGCCCATATATTTCCCGTCTTTTTGCATTATAGTAAGCTTCTTGTCCAGACCACTTGAATTCCTTGTATGTGTGCATTGATAAACTGTACGCAATTGACACATCTAATTGGCCGCTGAAAAATCATTACAATTCTAAATTTATTTAAATGTGACATTTACATACGAAAGAAAAGATGAAAAAAAAGGAAAGAACCCGGTGATTTAGGGAATAGGGCCACTGCCTCCTGTGCAGATCGTGGATCGAATTCCACCACGTACCAATGTGTTATTCGGTTTTCGAATTCAGAATTCGAATCTATACATACATATAAGAAAAGAAGGGTGTCTGTAAATTGAATATTTTTCGAATAAAATAATTGCAGCAGGCATTGTTGTATTAGTCTATTGTACCTATTCGTATTTATGTAACTAGTAAGTACATTCTTTATGTATTCTATTTAAATGTATAACAATAGTAACTGCACTATCCCGCATAATATTAGAAAACTACTCCTTTACCCAAACGTTGCCTGGCAGAAATTGACCAAATTGGCGATATATTGACCAAATCGTTTTTTTTAAAGATTTTTTGTCTGTCTGTCTGTATGTTACCACATCACGCCAAAACAACTGAACCGATATTAATGGGACTTTGCTTCATTCAACTCAGTGTTACCCGGGTTGCAACTAAGGATACCTAAAATCACGCCATCTCACTTAGAGGGTAGGCAGGAAATACTAATTTGGCTGTTTTTTAACCGATTTCGATCGAGGTATAGAGATCTTTTTATGTATTTACAGTAAAAACCATGAAAACTTAATCAAAAACTTTAGCTCTTATGGTTTACGAAACGTTAAAGCATTTATAAATTTGATAGGTCCGCCAGTGTCAGATAACATTATGTAAAATTTAAAACAAAAAAATACATCGCTGTTTAAATTCATAACCACCAGGCGTACGGAGTCGCGGGCACAGCTATCGGACACATGTACGTTTATTGGGCGCTTTTTCCGCTCTTCGGAAGGGACGTTTAGCCGTTGGTCCCGGTTTATATCGTTTAATACCGTAGATGTTAGTCGTTAAGCCACGTCAGAGGCTAGTGCTAAGCATTGGTGGCTTGAAAACTCTGACCTAATCTAGGATTGGGTCTGCATTCCCTTCTGGGTTGCGGAGGTCAGATGGCAGTCGCTCTCAGTACTCTCGTCCATTCACCTAGATTAGGAAGCCGATCCTGTTAGATACGGGATACGGCTAGGGAGATGATTATGATTTACATATTATTTTTTTAAAATCAATATCGTTTCAACGAGGGAATGCTGCCAGCGTGATGGGTACCTTCCCACCAGGTACGATTCGGGGCGGTCTATTTGACTGAGTAGGTTTTAGTTTTGACATTGTGATTTAGATTTATTGTGACATTTTGTAATTGACTTATTAATAAATATCGTTTTACTAAAATAAGTCCATGTTATTTTTTGTCATCTGTAAGTGTTATGTCCATTTTATAACACTTGCTACACAGCCAATATATGATAGTTTTCTGTGGTAAACAGCGAATTAGGTTGTTACCATAATATTGCTTTTTTTTAAAAGGACATGTTTGCATTATACGACAGAGTGTATATAATGCGTCACCGGACTAAAGGCGGGCAGTTGGTTGCGCGGTTGCTGGAAGAGTTTGAGTTGAGTGTGGCTCGACTTGCGTTGGCAGTATTAATTGCACGAGTAATTGGGGCTTCGTCGTCGGTAAGGACATGCCTAGGTCATCGTTTTTAACGAGTCGCAGGTTGGGGAACATAGTCAGAGGCGCTAAGTACGAGCAGGTTATGGTGGTGAGGGGCTTTGTCGAAGAAGTGTTCGGCCGCTTGCTTTATGAACTCTTTGAGCATCTGAACACCGAGATTGATGTGGATATCAACGTTGTGGAGGCACCAGGGGGCTCCGGTTGCCCTCCGCAAAAAGCTGTTTTGTACATAATGTTGCTCCTAATACTACTTACTTGTAGCACAAAACCCCATAATGCTCCAATAGTTCCTCTACCCAAGGTTTGACACTCAACAATGCATCTTTTACCAGCATGGCAGGTGGCTTAATATTGCCAAAGCAATCACGAAAAGTTGAATTTCCAACATGGAGAGCTTTTCGAACGTCCGGAAGAACTACGAAGTCATTAGCATGTTTTTCTTTTTGGGGCATAAAATCTTTCATGTAGTTATATGGGTCCAACAAAGCGGGCCATTGTAAAGCCATTCTTGCTTCCTGTAAAGATAATAACGTGTTTTAGAACTTTTTGAAGTTTGCAGATATATTTGGCATGATAAATGTTATATAAATAAATAGGTACTCGGTAATATTCTTCTAATTTTCCTTCCGCCCAATACTTCCTTGCTGCTTCTTCGTGTTTTTTAAGTTGGTTGGCTTGTTTAAAATCCAAAAGACCTGTCCCTATTCCCCACTCTGACCGATACATGAGTGACAGCGGGTCTGTAAATCCATCGCCTATAGACAGGCCCTAAATGAAAAAATAAATAAAATTGTAGTTTCTATTTCCAGTACTCAATGGAATTAATTTATATATTTTACTTTAAAAAAACATAGGAAGACAAACCTTTAAATTAATTGGAATAGAGCGATTATTCCTGTTATGAATGTAATGGCCCAATGCAGGGATATATTTGCCAGCGTAAGATTCGCCAGCTATGAAGAGCGGCGCTTTCTGCAGCTCGGGAAACACTTGCACAAATTGTTCCAGGAATCTTAACAAAGTGTCGCCCACCTGAAACATATTGAACGCATTTAACTGAATCTAAAAACCAGCTATAAGCTCTTTTGAGAAATGTCACTCGGTTTACCTTTCCTGTTTGTATTCTAACATTTAGTTCATTCATTGTTAACTTCCACCTTACCATCTTCTTCAGGTGCATGTGCGAAGATACCTACTAAAGTATTGTGAATAATTAGGATTACCTCATCTTCAGTCTCTGCAACACTGCCGTCATCAGAATAGCTGTAGCCAGTTTGTACCGGGTTGTCGATGAACAACAAGGAATAGTTGGAGCCCCAAGTTATTGGCATCTTTGTAGCTGACAACAAAGTAGTATGTAATATTGATTACATTTTAATCAAAAAATAAACAAAATGTACTTTATGAGTGAATATGTAGAACACAGTGTAGTTACACCTATGTAACTAAAAACGAACGGCTGTGAATGTCATGACATTGCACATAATTCCCAAGAAACTTAGACTTTAAGATTTTATTTTTCCTTTTGCGCTATTTTAACTTAGTTGGCTCAAACCAACCTTTCAAATCCTTCGATACCGTAATAGGACCAATTTCACTGAATAGTCCCAACATGGACGAACAACCTGGTCCCCCTTGGAGCCAAATAATCCAGGGTGTACTTTCTAGGGGCTGGTGTTGTACAGGAAAGAACCAGAAGAACAAGTGCCAGTTTCGGGTTTTGTTTGCGGTGATATGAGCGGCGTGGCTCGGGACGCCGGCGAAGATAGTAGGATCCACTGCAGAGAGGTTCCTGGCCTTTTCCACCTCCCCGCGCTCAATCAAAGGGGTCAGGTCGAGAGGACCATTTCCAGATGAGTAAAACTCCGGGACGCTTTTGGCGATGGTGCCCACGCTTTAATTTATACAGTAATTATTAATGTGAGACATCTAAATAAGTAGTTAATTCGATTATTAAAATAGACAAACTTAAAATTAATACCTGTATAACAGCAGAAGAACCAGAATTTGAGACATCGTCAATATAAACAAATTACTCATTTGAGCTAGGCATTTCATTTCACTGTAGTTTTATATGTAGGTACCGAAGAACTAATGTAGGTGTATAGATAAGGATTGAAATGTAAAAAATGTTGTCTGTTATTTTCTATTTTATATTACAATGGGTACATTTTCGGAATATTTACAAAAGAAAATATGTAGATTTTTTCGTGTAATATGTTCCGGTTGAAAGCTTTCTATAAAAAAATTAAAACGTTAAAATCAATGAATTTTCGGGATGATGATAATCGTGATTTTTTGTTTAATCAAGAAAAGGCGTTTATGGGCCTTTGTGAGAATACCGACAAGAGCAGCGCTCTTAAGATCATGAGGATGACGACGAAGTAATGTCCGGAACATATTTTAAAAAAGAAATAGGTACATACTAATAGAAATGTACGATAGGTAGCTAAATAGTTCCAGGGGTAGATAGCAAACAATAAAAGGGGAAAACAATAATACTTACAGAAACTTTATTACATAAATGAATATATCGATTTTATTTTAGTAAATATACATGTGCGACGTAGTGACGTATTACGATTGCGGCTGATCTCTGGAAATTATTAAGTAGTTGAGTACTGAGTTGTTAGATGAACTTGAACTTGCTAATGTCTACTGTAGTTTGTTGATGAACTCCTTGAACTCGTTGAACTTGAACTTGTTGATGAACTAATTGAAATTATTGATGAACTTTTTAAACTTATCGATGAACTATTTGAACTTGTTGATAAACTTGTCGATCATAATCTTGGCTGATTGTGGCTGATCTGAGGGCACCATGTGGCCTGCACCCAATAACACCACGTCCATAAAGTTTCCATATGACTTTTCGTACCTATTAAACAAATATTCTTAAAGTGATTTAGAAATAGTTTAAGTACAAGAAAAGATCCAAACATCATAAATATTAGGTCCTTACATATGATATTTCCGATACTCAATACTGGAACTTTAAAATCAAATATCTTGCGTTTGATAAGGAATTCCAAATTCAAATTTATTTTGAAATAAAGCCAAAAAAACGTTGTTTTAAAGTTCGTTTTTCTTTTGTTTTCTGCGATTACGAGAATTAACAAATTGTACGGACCAGGCACCACTAACATACGAACTATGCGTTTTTGGTTTCAACGTTTCTGTTCTGGAAATTTCGATTTACACAATGAGCTGCGTGGACGACATGATACTCAAGTGAATAACGAAGTATTGAAGGCGATAGTGGAACCCGATCCATCTCAAACCACTTTCAAATTAGCAGCAGCCTTCAGCGTAAGTTACAAAACGATACCTTACCTGTCTATTTCCGCCAAATCGGAAAAGTAAAATAAGTAAAAACTCGAAAACTGTCTGAAGCAAACCAACAAATAAGCGTCGCTTGCTGCGTTTCTTTGCTCAATCATCACAATCATGAAAGGATTTTGAACCATATCGTGACTTGTGATGAGAAATGGATCCTGTACGACAATCGGAAGCGATCATCACAATGGCTTAATCTTGAAAAACCGGCAAAACCTTGCACTAAGCGGAAACCAACTAAAAAGAAGATTCTGGTTAGTGTTTGGTGGACCACTGCTGGTGTTATCTACTACAGCTTCTTGAAATCAGGCCAGAAGATTATTGCAGACTTGTATTCAAAATTAAAATTCAAAATCTCTTTATTTTAGACATTAAAGTCACCCATATAACACACCAGCCATATTGCCAATAAGCAACCGAGACTGGTAAATTCCTCTAGCCCACTGCATCTTCAGGATAAAGCTAGACCACACACTGCACATCAAACGGTCGCCATGTTAGAGGAGCTGCGACTGGAACCTCTGCGTCATTCATCATATTCTCCAGATCTTGCTCCAACCGATTACCACTTGTTTCAAAATTTGAATAACATTTTACCAGGAAAAAAACCCATCTGATCAGGCTGTCAAAACCGCCTTTAAGCAGTTCATATCGCTGCTCCCAGATTTTTTTTGCCAATGAGTTTAATGATTTGCCTTTAAAATTGCGGAAGTGAATAGGTAACACACACACACACACACAAATCACGCCTTCATCCCTTACGGGTTAGGCAGAGCGTTTAACGCCTCGTAAAAGGCGCTTTCGCCACGTCTGACAAGAATTGAGGGCAATTTTAGATTGTAATATGTATTGCTATAGTGACAGGTTGTCAGCCCATCGCCTAAATTACAATACACTGTAACCCTCAAGTCCCTTTTGCTGACTTCAACAGCATGCCCGGGGAGGAAGGGCAGCTGGAACATTCTATGTTTTTCTATCTCTCCCAGTCCAGCATGGAAGCAGTTGATAGGTAACAATGGCACATAATTTAATTAATTAAATAATGGTTTCATAAAAAAGAAGTTGTTTTACTTTTTTGATACTGAACGGCAATTTCATATGTAAGGATCTAATATTTAAAAGACAAGTTAATGACAGGTTTAATAGAAGTTCATAAAAACAGAAATCTAATAAAAATAAGCTAAACAGGATGTTTCATGTTATCCAGTATAAAAAACCAGAACAGCACGTAGATACAGAAAAAAACATAACTAACCCTATAATTACATCCTTTTCGGAGTACGGACTTGGCCCACATATTTCCCGTCTTTCTGCATTATAGTAAGCTTTTTGCCCGGACCATTTGAGTTCTTTGTACGTGTGCATTGATAAACTGTATGCTACGATTACATCTAATTGGCCGCTGAAAAAATATTGTATTAAAAAAAGGTTAATGCTACATACTCAAAAGAAACTAATGTCGTTTCGGTGGTGCACACTACCGAACTTAAATAAGTCCATACCTGTCATTCACTTTCATGATAGATCAGAAAGGATTTTTGGCACTAGGTATGAACTTAGTACGCAATAGTCAGGCTCTTAAATAAATAAATAAAAAAAAATAGTCAGGAACAACAATAAATCTGTGGGATATTTTCATTTCATTACCCCTATCGAATTGCTACAATGAATAAACGCAATTAGACAACGAATAAGGTCAACACAATGATGTTGTTCATATAATAGATTCAATACCACTTACTTATAACACAAAACCCCATAGTGCTCCAATAGTTCCTCTAGCCATGGTTTGACGCTTAAGTATATATCCGCTCCCAGCATTTCCGGAGGATTATCGCCTTCACAATCAAAAAAAGTCAAATTTCCAACATGGAGTGCTTTCCGAACTTCCGGAAGAACCATGAAGCTATCGGAATGATCCTCTTTTTGTGGCATAAAATCTTTCATGTAATTATATGCGTACAACCCAGATGGATCAGTATCTAAAGCAATGTGTGCTTCCTGTAAAGATGATTAAATTGGCAGAGAAGTTTACATTTGGCATGATAATGTTATATAAATAAATAGGTACCCGATTGTATTCTTCTATTTTTCCTTCCGCCCAATAGGTCCTTGCTGCTATTTCGTGTTTTTTAAGTTCGTTGGCTTGTTTGAAGTCTAAAAGACCCGTCCCTATTCCCCACTCTGACTGATACGTGAGTGAGGGCGGGTCTGTGAATCCATCCCCTATACACAAGCCCTAAATGAAAAAATAAATTGTAAGTTAGTAGTTTATATTTTCAATATTCAATGGAATAAATTTATAGATATATGTTTTACTTTCAAAATATAGAGAGGCGAACCTTTAAGTTAATTGGAATAGACCGATTATTCCTGTTATGAATGTAATGGCCCAATGCAGGGATAAACTTGCCAGCGTAAGATTCGCCAGCTATGAAGAGCGGCGCTTTTTGCAGCTCGGGAAACACTTGCACGAATTGTTCCAGGAAACTTAACAGAGTGTCGCCTACCTGAAACATATTGAACGCTGGCCTGTTAAATCTTACTGAATCTAAAAAAACAGCGATGATTCATTAATTGTTAGCTCCACCTTGACATCTTCATCATGATCATCTTCTTTAGGTGTATGTGCGAAGATTCACCTACTAGAGTATTGTGAATAATTAGGATTACCTCATCTTCAGTCTCTGCAACACTGCTGTCATCAGAATAGCTGTAGCCAGTTTGTACCGGGTTGTCGATGAACAACAAGGAATAGTTGGAGCCCCAAGTTATGGGCATCTTTGTAGCTGGAAACAAAGTAAGATGGTAGTGTCTATGTTGATGACATTTTATGAGCAGAAATGTATAAAAGGTTTTATGAAGAACAAATGGAGGTGAATGTAATCGTGAAACTTTATAACTTTCCCAAGCAATTCCAAGAAATGGTTCCTAACTTTTATTTTGGCTATCAACTGACCTTTTAAATCCTGTGATACTGTAATGGGACCAATTTCACTCAATAGACCAAACATGGACGAACAACCTGGTCCCCCTTGGAGCCAAATAATCCAGGGTGTACTTTCTAGGGGCTGGTGTTGTACAGGAAAGAACCAGAAGAACAAGTGCCAGTTTCGGGTTTTGTTTGCGGTAATATGAGCGGCGTGGCTCGGGACGCCGGCGAAGAGAGTAGGATCCACTGCAGAGAGGTTCCTGGCCTTTTCCACCTCCCCGCGCTCGATGAAAGGAGTTAGGTCGAGAGGACCATCTTCAGATGAGTATAAATCCTCGACGCTTTTAGCAGTTACGCTTGCACTGAAGAAAATGGTTAAAATTATTAGCAAACCTCACAATATAAACGTAAAATCACGCCATACAAGTTTTTTTCGCCACGTCTAAACGGTCTAACAAAGTTGAACTCTATCAGAGAGTTGACCAGAGACCAGAGAGTTTACTTACTTACCTGTACATCAGTATGAGTGGAAGAAGAGTTATCATTATCATGGTCATGGTGACACTTACCTTTCATATTGTTGGTTATCTATTTAAATAATGAAAGTTTGAATATGGAATGTTCTAGATATGTAGATTAATTGTTTATCAACAAAAAATTTCTACTATTTTAGATAATTTATAGATAATGTCGCTACTTGGTATATTTTATTAAGAATATTTTTTATTAATATTATTATTACTTCCATGCTGGTTTTTTTTTTTTTTTTTTTTTTTAATATATATAGGCGAGCATTTGTCCGCCATCTCACCTGGTGGAAAGTGACGATGCGGACTATGTTGAAGCATACTCACCTATGTAGTGCCTATTCACTCTCGCCTTGAAAAGGCCCAGGTTATATTGTTCCGGAAACAGATCCGCCGGCAGGGAGTTCCACTCCTTAGCCGTTCGCATTAAGAATGTGGAAGCGAACCGCTTCGTGCCAATTTGTGGTATATCCACGACATAAGGGTGGAACCCCTGTCCACGCCTCGTGCTCCGGAGATGGAAAGGGGAGGGGGGTATAAGGTCATGAAGTGCTAACGCGCACTCCCCGAAATGTATCCTGTAAAATACCGACATGCACGCCACTCTGCGACGGTGCTCAAGGTTCTGTAGTTTTGCCTCAACCAGTGCTGAGTCTCCAATGAGCTTCTTAGCACGTTTCTCGATTGAGTCTAAGGCAGCCAGCTGGTATTTAGCTGAACCGTCCCAAAGGTGGCAGCAGTACTCCATACACGATCGGACTTGAGCTGTGTACAACTGCAATAGCTGTCCCGGTGTGAAGTATCGCCTCACCTTCGAGAGGATACCAAGTTTTTTGGCAGCTGTTGTGGCCAGAGACTCAATGTAACGTCCAAAGTTCAAGTCGGACGTAAGGCTCATACCAAGAAGCTCAAGATGGTCAGAAATCGGTACGGATACATCCCGGAAAGTTGGAGCCAGGTTAAAAGGACTCCGTTTTGTCGAGAATAGACACGCCTGGGTTTTGGATGCGTTGAACTTGACGAGATTGGCATCGCCCCACTCGGATATCACCCTTAGCGATGAGTTCAGACGATCCACTATGGACTCCCGACAAGACTGGATTGTTTCACTGTTGGCCCTTGCACTGGACAGATATCTGTCAACAACCTGTCAACAATCTGGTCTGGGAGCGAAAGAAATCATAGAATGTGCCAGTTGCATTTCCTTCCGGGCATGCTGTAAAATCCAGCTAAGGGATCCGAGGGTTTCTGTATATTGCAGTTTGGGCGATGGGCTGACAACCTGTCACTACAGCAATGTACCTGCGAATCTATCTTAAATAACCCTCAAAACTTTATCAGACGTGGCGGAACGTTCTTTGTTTAGGTCGTTTACGCTCTGCCTACCCCATTATGGATAAACGCATGATTATATGTATGTAGATTTTTTATTATATAACGGTATAAGAAAATAACACAAATAATATTGTTTCATAAAGCTTAATGTCCGATGTTTCAAGTTTAAATAAATATAAAAAATACAAATACATACATACATACATACATACTAATGGGGTAGGCAGAGCGTAAACAACCTAAACAATGGTCGTTCTGACACATCTGACAAAGTTTTGAGGGTTATTTAATATAAGTTTGTAGGTATATTGCGGAAGTGACAGGTTGTCAGCCCATCGCCTAGGTAAATTGCAATATACAGAAACCCTTGGATCCCATAGCTGTTTTTTGCAGCTTTCCTGGGAGGAAATGTAGCTGACACATTCTATGTTTTTCTCTCACTCTCAGTCCAGCATGAAAGTCAGGTAACACTCAGTTGAATAAAAAAAGTCCCATTGAAATCGGTTCAGTAGTTTTGGCTGATGTGATAAAATATAGACAGACAGACAAAAAAAAGTTTTGGTCTTTGTATCCTTAAAAATGCCTGCTGCAATATTTTTTTCGTAAAAATATTCAATGTACAGACACAACCCGTCTAGAGATTTATTATTTGTATAGATAGATTATTATTGTTATCCTCTTCCCCCCGGACCTCGCTTGCGATTAGTCGTGCCAAGTCCATGTTAAAGTTGTTATTTAAATATATTAATTAAACTTTATGTTACTATATTATTATGTGTGTGCCCGACTTCTGTTGATACCATCGCCGCGCCGGATCTAGTGTGTGTGGATGCTGACCTGTGTTCGTGTGAGTGAATAGTATACCGGTCGCTCCCTACCGCACACGTCACAGCTACGCTCGCGTCATCGCTACGCAGACCCACCACGTCACGCTGCGACAACTCGCCCCGCCTTGCCGCGCTACCGGTTCCGCCGCCCTGCGAGTAGTGCGCGTAGACCACGCATCCTCCGTGAAATCCTGCTACCCTAGTACGCCGTTTGCTAGCTGTCAACGAATAACGCTAATCTATTACCCAAATTGCAAACTCTGTGAAGTTCTGATAACCTGATATTGGCCAAATAACGCTGCATCACTCAGCCCTATTAATCCCGCCAGTGTCAGATGTAAAACGCAGACTCCTTTAAATCCTACTACCCTAATACACGTAAATTGTTGTGATAGAGAGTCAACGATTGCCATCACAAGCGAGCAGACAGTTTTTATGTTTTTGTCTCTGAAACTCATTATCTCCTTGTACGCAATCCTGATCTGATCGCAACATTTACCTGAGCTCTGCTAAAAGTTTCTTTAAAATATAATGCCATGTAAACGTACCCCGACAAAAACTACAACTACGCCGCAAGAAGTGTTGACAAAGAGTTGGATAAAGCAGCTGCACCGGTGTTTCACACGCCTCTCCACTACGAGTCGGACTCAGAATCGAATATTCACAGCGAAAAGGGAAATAACATCAGAGATCCCCTCCAATAGTAGGTGAATCAAACATGATGCAAGAAATGCGTCAACTATTTAACTCACTAGCTACGACCCAAAAAAACGCTTTAAAGAGATGCAAGACACTATTAGACAAGAAAACAACGAAATAAAGGGGAGCTTAAAGTTTCTGTCTTCGAAATACAATAACGTCATGTCTGAATTACAGACGCTTCAAAAAGAAAAAAAAGGCCGACGAGAAACGTATTGCATACTTGGAAGAAAAGTTTGAATACCTAGAAAAGAAAACCTGTTCTTCCCTTATTGAATTATGCAATGTTCCACGTTTAGCCCTAGAGCAAAACAAATAAGAAGGAAAAGAGAATCTAAGCAGAATTGTTAAAGAAATTGGCGTAGCTGTTAACGTGGAAATAAATGACCTGGACATAAAAGATATTTTCAGGACCAAATCACATGTTATATAGAAAACACTATAGTTGCGGAGCTCTCCACAATCACCAAGAAGGAGAAAATATTAACCGCTATTAAACATTTTAATAAAGGAAAGAATGCTGATGAGAAGCTAAACACTGGGCATCTATCTACCTTTTACAGGAGATAAACTTCCTATTTATACTTCGGAAAGCCTAACCAAGAAAGCTTCTAAACTTTATTTCAATGTTCGTAAATTTGCTAAAATGAATGGCATGCCATGCTAAACATCACGTGGTGCAATTTTTCTACACGTTGATGAAAGCAAGTACGTCATGATAAAGTCTGAACAAGACCTAGAGAAAATTGAAAGTTATGCATGACTCCTAGAATTAATTGCAACCTTTTCATATCATTTTATTTTTGTATTCGGTTATTTCATGTGCTCTTTTTATATGTATCACTTATTGAAACACCAATATCACATTTATGTCAGTAACACTACACTTTTCATGCGTTATTCATTAACATCGCACACTCTTTTTTTGATTGATTGATTAAAGCTTTTATTGACTGACACAAAGCAATACAGGAAATGGTACAGACAAGAGAAAAAGTTACAATAAGGAACAATGAGGACAATAATATAACGAACTTAACATTAACAAACGTGACATGACAAAAATACAAAACAAACTTAATATGTAACATACAAAAACAACAGTGCCAGTGTACCATACTGTCCACATTGTGTCAGTCAACTTGGCGCTGACTCAGCATTGTGCTGTAGTGTAATTAGTGATTAAACGAACTTACCTGTACGTGAAGTTCAATCACAATTACTTGAAGAGCTTCGTTCGAAGATATTAGCATTAGACACATGTAGTCTCACACCAGATTGTCTATTTCGCACTGTATTTGAGAGAAAATAAGGTTGAAAATAAAATTGTATAAAGGTAGGTAGCTGAACAATTGCTCCTGTATCCCTTCCCCGCGGACCTGCCGCCATCATTTTAGTTTGGAGATGCTGAGCTGTTGATGCAGATATTTTACGATTTCACGGGTTTATGATAGGGAGGGAGGGATGCTAATATCTTCGAACGAAGCTCTTCAAGTAATTGTGATTGAACTTCACGTACAGGTAAGTTCGTTTAATCACTAATTACATTCAAGCTTCGTTCTCGATATTAGCATTAGACACATGTAGATGTTGAGATTACTGTTAGGTAAGTATAAATCGTGAAATAGTTATTTTTATTTTTATGTAATAAAAATATACAGTATTAAATATTAATCAGTCTTTTATTTTAAATTAACATTCAATAGGTTGTATTAAAAATAGTAGGTTAACTAAAATTAAACATTCGTAATTTAGTTTCTAAAGGAAAAATAGGTATATAGGTATATAGCATACCTTTGATATAAGATATTTTTATATCATAGAAAAAAAAAATATTCTTATTAAGAAATCATGTCTTCTCTTACAAATAATCAATGTATTATATGTCTTGCAAATTCTGTATCATTAGAATGTAAATTAGTGATAACCCTATTATAATGTTTGGCAAAAACTCTAGAGTTTGCACTCCATCCCGCCATCTTACGTATGACATCCAAACTCACACCCGATAAAAGTGCTTTCGATGTAGCCGCATGCCTAGTGCTATGAGCACTAAACACACTGGTGTCAATACCACTACTTTCTAGAACACCTTTAACCCATCTGCTCAAGGTCTGCGAGCCGACAGCACGGTGAGGTTTTCGAAAAGATATGAATAAGGAATCAGTATTATTACGAAGAGGGCTTGTTTTATCTAAATATGAGCTTAATGTTTTGGCGGGACAGACCTCTGGTCTTTGATCAAAATAAGGTAAAACCAGCAATGGTTGATTTGTACCTATGCGCGATGTTTTTATTAAATCAGGTATCTTAATTAGGTATCCGGTTTCTGATAAAGAAATATTGTTAATTTTAATTAACGCAAAAGTTTGAGCCCTATGTGCAGTGACAAGGGCTAATAACGTAATTAACTTATTACCGAGTTTTTCTAAATCCAAATCATTGTTAGGATACCAAGCAGCAATGTAATTTAAAACTTGATCCGTATCCCATGTAAGGTTATATTTGGGTAAAGTTGGCCGTAATCTAAATACTCCTTTAAAAAATCTATTAATACAGTCATCATTTAGTAATTGTTGTCCTAGTAACAATGACAATGCAGAACGGCAACTGTTTAATGTCCCATACTTAGCACCTGTATTGAACAAATGAGTTAAGAAACAGAGTACATCATTTAAGGAACAATCGTATACGCTAATCTGATTTTGATGACAATAAGTAAACCATTTCTTTATGCACGTATCATACTGTTTAACAGTATTATTTGACAGTGACGCTAAGATTATCGGGATTGATGAGGGTGAAATACCTTTTCGTAGTAATGCCGTCCTGACAGCATCCCTGCAACCAGAGAAATTTTCCGGTGTATTGCTCGATCGCTACAAGAAGAAATAATCAAATTACTACTTGCATTTAATATAAGAGGTTTTGAAATAAGTAGGCTTTTAAAAAATTTATACCACGGCTGGCTAGGCCACCGTGGCACAACAACGATGCCAGTCGCACCATCGTCAATTATTTTTCGCAATGTCTTCAATATTATTGATATTGGAGGAAACGCGTAAAAGTAAAAGGAAGTCCACTTAAAAGTGAATGCGTTAATAGCATAAGCGTCAGGATCGCGATGCCAAGATGCATATATTGAGCATTTTCGGTTTGTTCTACTCGCGAACAGATCGATGTTCGGAATACCGAAATAATATGTGATTCCTTCAAACGCGTCTTGAGATATTTCCCATTCTATATCCGGGTGTGATTTCCTCGATTCTGCATCTGCGATAGAATTGTCGCAGGAACGAATGTAATCCGCGAACACATAAATATTACGCGATTCACACCATTGCCATAGCTCTTTAGTTAAAGATGTCAAATGGGGATATTGTACACCTCCCATCCGATTGATGTACGATATTGCTGTTGTATTGTCAATACGCAAAAGTATTTGACAATCAAAAACATCTCTGGCAAATGTTTTTAGTCCTAGGAAGGCGGCGAGAATTTCTAGGTAATTGATGTGCCGGGAACGTTCGGTCTCAGTCCAGGGACCCCCGGTGCTGTCATCCCCACAGGCGGCACCCCACCCCGTGGTTGAGGCATCAGTAAATATTTCCATGGAATATTCGTCACTTTTTATTTTACTGACTGAGCTTTTTATAGCTTCAAGCCACCAGTCAAAATCATAAGATAAGGTTTCAGGTATAGTCATGTATTTGTAGTAATTTTCATCGTTTTTAAGGTTTAAAAACTTGCACCTTTCAAAGTCTTTTGTGTAAAGCCACCCATAATCAATGGCTTGGCATGATGACGTCAGTAGTCCTAGAAAACGAGCAAACTCTCGAATTTTACAACGTGTCGTTCGTTTTAGTCTAATAATTTCCTTTCCAATTTTATCTCTCTTTTCCTTGGGCAAACTAACTTCAAATTTAATTGAATCGATAATGTAACCTAGAAACCTGCACGACTGCGCTGGTAAAAGTGAACTTTTTTCAAGGTTTATTAAGAATCCTAACGATTCTAATAAGGATTTTGTATCTTGAATATTTTGAAAACATTCATTATAATCTCTTCCAACCAAAAATAAATCATCGAGATAAAAAGTAGACAAATATCCCATGGACCTCAATAATTTAGCAACCGGTTTCATAAATCTTAGTATAAATATATGGTGATTTATTTAATCCAAATGGCAAAACATTGAATTCATATAAATTACCGTCCCATAAAAACCGTAAATATTTCCTTGAATTGGGATGGATCTTAATAAGATAGTACGCGTCTTTTAAGTCTATTGTAGACATGTAGCAATGTTTCGTTATGATTTTAAGAGCCGTTCTTAAATCTTCGAGCTTGAAATGCTGCGTATCGATAAACTTATTAAGTTGTTTTAAATTAAGAATGAAACGATGTTTGCCATTTGGTTTAGGAATTAAAAATGTTGGTGAAATAAATTGACCGTTACAGGGTACACATAAAGATATTGCTCCAATCGCAAGAAGATTGTCTATAGACTCTTTGAAAGCATTCTTTTCGGTAATTGAATATGCAGGCTCAACTGGGATCGTTGATTGTACTACCGGAGATGAAAACTCAATTTGATATCCTGAGATCCATGATAGAATTATAGGATTTTTGGTAATTATTGACCATTGGGCATAAAAATGACTAAGACGCCCCGAGGGCATTACCGTGTCTAGCGCTGGTGGCGCTGGTAGCGCAAGGACGTCTTGGAAGCGCTGTACTGCGTCGGCCTCGTCGTCATCCGTCTCGGAGCCGGAGCTGGCGGCGGTGGCGGTGGGGGACGCGCGCCCCGCGCCAACCCCGCTGCTGCTGGCCTGCCCCTCGCAGGCGGCGCTCGGCAGTTTAAAGGTCGGCCAGGTGTTTTCGTTGACGCCTGTGCTGGAGCCTTGGCGGTTGTAGCAGATCTAATATCAGCGCCAGATTTGCTTATCGTCTTGGCTGATTTTAATGTTTCTGATAAATTGGACCCAAAAAGCATTTCATCAATTTTTGTTTTCTCTAACTGATCCTTAAGATCTTTTTTCACAGTTGACAAAACGAAAATACGACGCAGTATAGAGTCACTGTGCTGTATGTCACCAAGGATGCGGACCGTGTCCATCAAGTTTGAGAAGCTCTGGATTTTTATTTTTCGATGACAGTAACATCGTGATTGCTGTACTGATGGAAGATAAAGCGCATGAGGTCATGTTCTGTTTATTTTCTATTCCTTTGTCACGCTTTGCTTGGCTTTCCATCAAAGATGCGCGTATCTCTGGATTTAATGAAGGGGCTTTTATGAGCTTGCAATTGCCGGGAATAAGGTACTTATCCTTAAGATCCTTACGGTTGTCCTTAGTCAGGTCAGAAGTTGCAATATGGTTTAATCTAATAGCTAGATCTTTCTGGATGTCTGGGCCATATTCTTTAGTACAGGTTGGATCATCACCTAGAATTTCCATTAGGTCTGATTCCAATTCTACCACCTGTATTTCGTTTGCGTTAGAAGCCGAGCTATCAGTCGGTAGTTTTTGTGACTGCGCCCCTGAAGTACTAGTTTCACCGGTGGGCGTGGGCGCGGACGCTGCGATCGTATCGGTCGATAGCGGTGCACCAGCGGCCTGGGCAGCAGCGTGTGACGGCGGCGCGGCGGCGGCAGCGAGCGGCACGGCAGCGGCGGAACCGGGCGGCGTGACGGCGACGTCAGCGGGCGGCGCGGCAGCCACGACTGATTGTGGGCGGCGAGGCTCCATGGCTGGAGGCGGGTGGACTGCAGCGGTGACGTACTGAATCATCGGTTCTTCTTCAGGTTCCGAGAAATTATACCAACTCGAGTGAGCCGGTGAGTGATTATCGTTTTCATCTTCATTATCGACGATAGCGATGGATCTGCGCTCTGTAAGCAATATACATATTTTGCTATAGAGCTTATGAAATTATAGTAGACGGTAGACTGGTACAATACTGTGGAAATCCCCTTATGGTAAATCCCTTTATAGTATGTACTTACAATAGGAGGTGGTAAGCCCCTTATGGACTTCCCGATTCCCATAAAACACAATAACACCTTTTTGGTATTATGTTTTATTTAGTTTTTGGTGAGGAAAGCCCCAAATGGACAGTCCGATACCAACAAAAAAATATAGTGATAGTAGTTCGATAGAATATCGATAGATGCATTATCTCATTGCACTCATTTATGCACTTTACTTACCCGGTGGGTCATAAGGCAACCGCCTGCTATCATCTGATGACGAACTACGAGAACGACGTCGACGCACGTGTTTCATTTTTCGTTTTAATTTTCTAACTTTCCGCGCGAGATGTTCATAGTCATCATCACCATGTCTTTCACGACGCCTTTTAGGCATTTTTAAGACTTTTTACTAGATGAAACTGTAGGAAAAACTGTAATTGAAAAAATAAAACGATAAACGGTACGAAACAGCGAAGCACTGGAATGAGAATGAAATGATGGCGGCAGGTCCGCGGGGAAGGGATACAGGAGCAATTGTTCAGCTACCTACCTTTATACAATTTTATTTCAACCTTATTTTCTCTCAAATACAGTGCGAAATAGCCAATCTGGTGTGAGACTACATGTGTCTAATGCTAATATCGAGAACGAAGCTTGAATGTAATACTACAGCGCTGATATTCTGCCAGTACCAAATTAACTGTGCGCGCAGTTTGGGAAACTAACCCATTTTGTAATTATAAGTAAATATATATAAGCAATATATTATTATATCTAAAGATGATAAATAAGATAAAATATACTAAGTGAGAGTTATAGTGGGTATATGCCAATAATAGTGTGTATAAGATAAAAAGAAAAAATAATAATAATAAAAATACGTTAGGTGTGAAATTATCGAGGGTATTTCAAGTATTTGAGCGCTGTGTTGAAATGAGGTATTTACGATATTCCTTTTTAAACGTTATCTTATATTTAATACTTCGTAAAGGAGGAGGATCGTTCCAGCATTTTGAAGCCGCATACCTGAAAGACCCTCGAAAAAGAGCAGTTTTGTGGTGAGGGATGGAAAATACGTCAGAGCATGGCCTCTTGCAATTGCTATCATCATATGTATCTTAGTACTTTACTCGCTACACATATCATGAAACACCATAAAGCAAACACACAAACAAAACATAACAACGTAATTTTTGAGTCCAGTATATTACAATCAGTTCATCTAAAAATTCACAAATTCACTACGTTCTTCTACATTTTTGATACTTTATTTTACAATGGCTAATTTGGAAATAATAAATGATTTTGACAATACAGCTATTAATGAAAGTCATCATATCTATGACCCTGACAGTTGTTTCCCAATAATTGGTAACAACAACAATTTTACCGTTATTACACAAAATATAAGGAGTATTAATAAAAACTTAAATAATTTTATTCTCAACTTAAGTAGACTTAAAATTACCCCTGACATAATTGTGTTTACGGAATGCCGTATTAGCGAAAACTTGCCTTCTTATAGGTACTTTAAACAACCACGACTATCACTGCTCAAAAATATATCTCAATCAAAATGATGGCATTATCGTATTCACAAAATCAGGACTCAATGTGCAAATAATCGAACCATGATTTGCTGATGAAAATTGCTATATTGTCCAAATAAATGGTAAAATTCAAATTATTACAATCTACAGATCGCCATCTAAACAAAAGATTGATACTTTTCTCATTTCGCTTGAAAAAGTACTTGAAACATATAACAAGGTGGAAACATGCATAGTAGCAGGATATATGAATATAGACCTTACCACAGCTAAACCGATCCGAACTAAGGTGGAATAATATTTAGATTAACTTGCTCACCATGGGTTTGTCTGTGGACATATGTTTCCTACCCGACTTGAGCTAACTTGCTTAGAGCACATGTTTTTCAAAAGTAGAAATAGATCCCAAAAAAGTGCATATTGACAGCCACTTTAGTGATTCTAGCATAATTAAATACGGTGTGCCCTAGGGTAGTGTGCTGGGTCTGACATTATTTTTGGCCTACATAAATGACCAATGTAATTTTAGTCTGGAGAACGCAAGCATCTTTACAATGCAGACGATACCGCAATTATTTTCCACGGCGACTGCTGGTTAGAAGCTAAAAGTACTGCAGAGAAAGGTCTAGGGAAAGTACAACAATGGCTTCAACACAACTTACTCACACGCCGATACGCTGAGACGCATCTGCTAGACTGTCCAGCATCTGTTGAAGATCCTGCAACGTTTCTGCCATAATGACAATATCGTCTGCAAATCGTAGGTGAGAGATGTGTTCACCGTTTATATTGATGCCGCAGTCTTTCCAGTCCAGAGTCTTGAACATATCCTCCAGAGCGTTAGTAAACAGTTTCGGCGATATGACATCGCCCTGTCTTACTCCTCGACGCAAGTGGATATGTTCAGTTTCCTCGTTCTGTACTTGAACGGTCATCGTTGCGGCTTCATATAGACATCTCATCACCTTGATGTATCGCCAGTCGACTTGGCATCGCTGCAAGGATTCCAGAATAGACCAGATTTCGACGGAGTCGAAGGCCTTCTCATAGTCCACAAAGGCTAGACACAAAGGCCGATTGTACTCCTTAGTTTTCTGTACAATCAGCCGTACTGTGTGGATGTGGTCTATGGTGCCACTACTTCCAAATCGTAACCACTTCGAAATCCGGCCTGTTCCGGAGGTTGAAATTCGTCAAGTCTTCACGCAAGACGGTTCATGATGACCCTTGAAAACAACTTATATACGTGAATCAGAAGCGATATAGGTCGATAGTTTTTCAGAAGAGATTTATCACCTTTCTTGTAAAACAGGACGACGACGCTTCTGTGCCACGCATGTGGAGTTCTCCCAGAGAAGAGGACAGTATTGAACAACTCCTGGAGCTCCCTCAGTACAGGAGTTCCACCTGCTTTAAGTAGCTCAGTCGTTATTCCGTCTTCACCTGGGGCTTTTCCATTTTTGAGTTGTTTAAGGGCCAGCGCGATCTCGTTTTAGCTTATTTCAGGCAGGTCTTCTGTGTAGTGGCGTGTAAGGGTGGCTCTGACATCCTCATCGCGACAAGAATCGGGTCGAGGTGCGTGTGAGGCGTACAGCTGGCTATAGAAATTCGCAACCTCCGAGAGGATCTCTGGCTTTGAGGTAACTTCAATCCCCGCAGATGTGGTCAACTTCGTCAGGTGGCTTCTTCGAAGTGACTGGACGAACACTTTTGACCCCCGGTTTCGCTCGATTGATTTTTGAATCAAGAGCGTATTGGAAGCACGGAGGTCGCGTCGTACCAGTTTCGTGATGCGTTTATTGAGTACCCGGTGTTCTGTCGAAGTTGACGGGGGGTTTTCCCGTCTTTCACTCATAAGGTCCAGAGTCTCTCTCGAAAGTTTAGATTTCTTGCCCGTACGCCTCATCTTGCAGAATTTTGTACCCTCTTCTCGTAGGATGTCCACCACTTCGTCGAGTCTCTGGTCTGGCCTTCTGTGGTTTCCAGCGGTTTTCCAGTTTAAACTGGAATGGTTTGGAGCCCACAATGGTTTGAAGCAGATTGGGTCGGAGCCTGGACTTCATCACGCGAACTCTTTCACGCTTGAAGTCGATATTCAGAGTGCCTCGGACAAGTCGGTGATCGCCTCCGGTGTTAAACCTAGCAAGCACTGAGACATCTCTGAATATGCGTTTCTTGTCCGTCATGATGAAGTCGATCTCATTTTTTGTGTGACCATTGGGATGACGCCACGTCCACTTCCTATGGGGCTGCTTCTTGAAAAATGAGTTCATCATAAACAGTCCCTCTTTTTCGAGGAAGTTAACGAGCGTCTGACCTCTGTCGTTTCTGCTACCAAAACCGTGTGGCCTCACCGAGCATTCGCCGCTAGTTTGCGCTCCCACTTTAGCGTTGAAATCTCCCAGAACAACGCTGTAGTGGGCCCTACAGGTGTTATGTAGGGCCTTGGAGATATCCTCATAGAAGGTCTCCACTTCGTCGTCCGAGTGTCCCGCGGTCGGTGCGTACGTCTGCACAACTTTGAGGGTATACCTCTCAGTTAGCTTAAGTATTAGGTACGCTACCCTTGTCGAGACACTGGACATTTCTACAACGTTGTTAGAGAGATCTCGATGGACCAGAAACCCAACGCCGCTCTGGGAAAGCTGATCTCCCTCTCTGTAATACATAAGGTGGCCCGATTCTAGGGTTACGGTGTCCTCACCCTCTCTGCGAATTTCGCTTAGCCCAGGATGTCCCACCTTATGCATTTCAGCTCCTCCTCCAGCTGTAACAGGCGTTCGTCAAGTCGCAGCGTTTGTCCGTTGTACGTAGCCAGGGTCAGTTGTTTGTGGGGTTGGCGGCCTGCCGTAGTTTGGGGATTCTTAGCAACCCCTGCCCCGCCGTAACCATGACCGCCGCCTTGATCAGGATTAGCGGGGCGGCTGAGAACTGGGGACCGTCTATTATGTAGCATTGCCATAAAAGGTTTTGCCCATAATCGCCACGCTGGGCCATGCGGGTTGGCGATCGCAGGGCGCAGCTCCTCGCACCAGTGACGCTGCTGCCCGTCCCTGGTCTTTATATCCGCTGCGCATTGGAATGGTTATACCGCCATTCTTCGGTTGCCAGAGCCTCGTTCGTTAATCAGCAGGATGTGCCACGAGCAGGAGAGGTTGGCTGGGAGCGTTGAGATGGTAGACAAGCTCCCTTACATCCCATTTAGACCATTGTAGACTCTAATAAACTTGATACCTATTTGCTGCAAGCTATTGCTAAAACCAAAGATCTAGGCCTCCAAAGCGAAAAAAAAATGGTCAATAATTTTAAGGTCGACTTTACGTTGCATTAAAAAAAAAAGTAGAGGTGATGGATGACTACAGATTTTTTTTTACGTCTCTGGAGTTTTGGCTATTAAATGGTATGTAATTTGTTTCGATATCTTTTTTGTAACTGGGGTTGTATTTCGACAAAATTAAAATTACGTGGAAAATTACAAGTTTTGGAATTTTATGCATGCAATGATGGAAAATATTGAAACTAACATATCAGAATGGGTGTTTTTATTAAAAATGAATCAAAAAATCAAATAACAAATCATTATCATTAATTAAAAAATAACAAATCATTAAAATTATTATCATCTTCTTCTTCTCTCGTGTGGGTATCGAGAGTCTATGGACCCGATGAACCCTGGTGTCAGAGTTTTTAAACCGCCTAGTAGCACAACTATCAGGCCTCTGACATGGTTTGAGTAACGACCACTATCAAAGACAGCAACCGGGACCGACGGCTTAACGTGCCCTCCGAAGCACGAAATCTTTTTCTTTTTCGGACAATCAGGTGATTCAGTCTGCAATGTCCTAACCAAACTGGTAAAAAATTCACAAAGTGATAAATTCTCAAATATCAAATTTGTGTTTCCCACCTGGGAATCGAACCCAGGAGCTCCGGATCGAGAGTCCATGGCACTAGCCACTAGACCACGGAGGCAGTTATTATCAACAATTAAATAACACATCATCAAATCATAAATCTTGTTCAAATTGTTGTCCATTATTTCTATTGCAAGCCCTGCACCGATTTCTTATTTCCACCGTTGTAGTGCGCATAGTCATCTCTTCCTTCATTATTTCAAAGGCAGCATCGATCCGTCCGATTAACTCCTCTCGACTGTTCACTTCTGTCTCGTATACTAAATCTTTAGCCCTTCCCCAGACATAAAAGTCGAGAGGAGTGAGATCTGGTGATCGCGCGGGCCACGGAATTGGACCACCACGACCAATCCATGAATTCGGGAATGAATTGTCTAGAAATTGTCTTACATTTAAACTCCAATGAGCTGGGCACCCGTCGTGTTGGAACACAATAGGGCCTTCCTCTTCTTCAAAAACCTCTTGCAAAAGTTCAGGTAAATCGTTCATAAGGAACTCTAAGTAATTGTTCCCGTTTAGGTGGTCAGGTAAATAATGCGGCCCTATTAATTGGTTGCCGATTACACCCGCCCACACATTTACACTGAACCGGTGCTGGAAGCCCCTTTGTCTCTTGGGTGCCCAGTAGTGTAAATTATGGTAGTTTACAATCCCTTCTTTGTCGAATTTAGATTCATCGGTCCAAAGAATTCTTCTTAAAAAGTTTGGATCGTCCACATCTGTGTGCAGCAAATGGCGGCAAAACTGAACACGCCTCCCGAAGTCATCATCTTGAAGGCCTGCAACAAAAAATACAAGAATTTAATTAACTACTTACGAAAAATGTGTCTTACAATTGTCTTACAATTCACGGAAAGGACAAACTACCTGAGGACACTATGTGCGAGACGTACCTTCTTATTGTTATTAAAACAAATTAATGTAATTCTGAGAAAGAGACTGAGAAATGGGGTAAACAAAACTTCAAACAAATGGAACTGAATACATACCTTGAACCGGAACGTAATGGAAAGCATGCCTTCCATCGTGCCGGAGAGTAGACCAGACTTTCCATATTCTCAGGCCAAGTGTGCGAGCTACCTGCCTTATGCTCTTGGTAGGGTCAGCGTGAAACTCGGCAAGGATTTGTTTGTCAATGTTAACATCTTGTTCTCTGACGTTGACTCCCGGCTCTCGGAAGTTGAGGTTGCCAGTATTTCGTAAACGCCGATAAGTACTTGCAAACGTCGGGTGACTGGGTAGGTGTCGGTGAGGATAGCGTTCCCGATAAATTCTACGCGCTTCACGGGTATTCATGTTAGCACTTCTATATGCCAACAAAATGTCCGCATATTCCTCATTAGAATATTGATTGGCCATTTTAAACCACAACAGTCTTACAACAGTCGTAACAAAATGACAAACTTAACAAAATGTCCAAAACAACAAAGTGAAATTAACGAGAACAAAGGGAAGCGCAAGAGCACGTATGGTCGCGGAGGCAGTTAAGTCTCAACTAAATTCCTTACTCTACACAATAAGGAAATAATTTCAGCATATCACTATTAACTGCTTTCTTAAAATCTACAAGATATATGTTAGACCGCTACTGGAGTACGCCTTTCAGATATGGAACCCTTATTTTGCAAAAGACACTAATCTTCTGGAGAGTGTACAGAGGAAGGCCACCAAGATGCCATTTCAGTTAAGGAAAAAGAGCTATGAAAAGAGGCTGGAAATTCTTAAGTTACCAACCCTTAAAGACCGAAGGAAACATGGTGATCTCATTGAGGTGTACAAAATCCTAACTGGAAAATATAATTGCCCAAGTCTACAGGATATTTTAAACAAGAGCACTGTACATAGAAGTAGGCATATGAATAATGCACAACTAGCAAGGACAAGATCCAATACAAATGTTGGCTACCACACTTTCAACAACAGAGTCATTAATACTTGGAACAATCTCCCTCAAGATATTGTTGATGCTCCCTCCACAAACACTTTTAAAAATAGACTTGACAAGTGGTTAATTAATAATAAAATTTAAAAAGTGTATAATAAAATAACATACAATGTGTAAAACTTTCAAGTGAATCATACAATGGACTTTAATCAAATACTAGCGCACACACCAGCTACGGATATAGCCACATCAGCAATTCTGCTGCTCGGCTATTATTAAATAATAATAATAATGTTCAAGAGGACGTCCACTTGGCTTAGGCCCGTGACGTCTGAAATACCGGTTTTCAAAAAGCCGAGATGGAATAACCATAAAAACTAAATAATAATAATAAATAAGAAGGGAGGGATTCTTTTATTTGCGGTCCAGATACCTGTGGTACGCCAAATGAGAGAGAGAGACAAAAAATACGTTATGAGCATGCTAGCACAACCATTAAGTACCTGCGCTGCGTAAGCGTTCCACAGAGAGGAAAAGAGACAAAAGATAGCCGTTATGAATTATTATTAAGGCACAAGAATTAAATAAAAACTAGTTATCTGTACTTTGTAACCACCCGAACCGTAAGTCGTTACATTATTTTCACATTTGCTTGCATAAAATTCCAAAACTTGTAATTTTCCACGTAATTTTAATTTTGTCGAAATGGTCTGTTTCTGTAAAAAAAAATACAACTCCAGTTACAAAAAGATATCGAAACAAATTACATACCATTTAATAGCCAAAACTCCAGAGATGTTTTAAAAAAATCTGAAGCCTTCCATCACCTCTACTTTTTTTTTAATGCAACGTAAAGTTGACCTTAAAATTATTGACCATTTTTTTTTTCGCTTTGGAGGCCTAGATCTTTGGTTTTAGCAATAGCTTGCAGCAAATAGGTATCAAGTTTATTAGAGTCTACAATGGTCCAAAAGTTACAAAAAAAAAATTAAGCTAGCTTTTTTAAAAAAAAAGATAGATGGGTTCAAGGGTTTTTTTTTTTAAAAAAGCTGTTCGCCTACGATTTTTTTTAATATCAAAAATAGGTAGGGGACGACCCCACCTACCCCCCATTTTCGTTTGTAAAACCCGCTGCCGAACACCCTATACTAGCTGCGTACGCGCGGTTTGTATGGAAAACACACAGTGTCGAACATACTGAAAACGCTTCTACGCGGGTACTTACAGAATATTAGAATGGTTTGCGTGATTATTTCTAACCTAGGCTGGACATCAGGTAATTAAAAAACTCAGTCAATTAAAAAGTCCCTTTAAGATCGGTTAAAAACGATCAGAGTTCAATTTCCTGCCTACCCCCTAAGTCAGGTGGCGTGATTATTTGTATCGTAACTTTGTGTTTAAGTAATGTTCAGTCAAACAAAAAAGTTTAATCAAAATCGGTTAAAAACGACCGAAATTCAATTTCCTGAGTCATGAGGCGTGATTATTTGTATCGTAACTTTGATTTAAAATAATGCTCAGGCGGATAAAAAAAGTTCCAAAAATCGGTTAAGAAACAGCCAAATTTCAATTTCCTGCCTACCCCCTAAGTCAGGTAGCGTGATTTTAGGTATCCTAAGTTGCAACCCGGGTAACACACAGTTGAATAAAAAAAGTCCCATCGAAATCGGTTCAGCAGTTTTGGCGTGATGTGGTAACATACAGACAGACAAAAAATTCTAATAAAAATCGTTTTGATCTTTATATCGTTAATAACACCTGCTGCAATTATTTTTTTGTAAAAATATTTAATGTACAGACACGACCCTTATAGAGAATTATTATATGTATAGATATAAATGCAAGCAAGAAGAGAACTTGGGGATTTGATAGAGACTTTAAAAATTTTAAACGGCCACTATGACCTATCTAACTTTGATGCCCTATTCAATCGAGACCAAAATAGCCGTTTGCGAGGTCATAGCATGAAATTGACAACTTGTTTCTCACACAACAACCCACACAAGCACTTTCTTTCAAATAGAGTGGTTGCTAACTGGAACAAGCTACCTCAAGATGTAGTGACAGCACAGAATACAAATGTCTTTAAGAACAAATTGGACAAATACCTACAAAACTTCAATAAGACAAGCAAATCGTGAACAATGGGATACAGGCACTATCAGTTGCTACAACTGCCTGCCTGATTAAATAATATAATAATATAATATAAAATAAATCATATATTTTTATTATATCTAGATTTAGTTAATCAGCTGTATATTTTGTTGACGTTTGTAAAACTAAATAAATATTCTATTTATTTTGTTATATATGGAGCGCAATGGTGTAATGGATAGGGCAGCTACCTCCTTTGTTTTTCGGTTTTCGAATTTCGTATGTAGGTACGTTTATTCGGGACTTTTTCCGTGCTTCGGAAGGCACGTTAAGCCGTTGATCCCGGACCCCGATTAATATCGTTTAATACCGTAGATATTAGTCGTGAAGCCATTTCAGAGGCCAGTGCTAAGCATTGGCTTGAAAACTAACCTAATCTAGGATTGGGTCTGGTTTCCCTTCTGGGTTGCGGAGGTCAGATGGCAGTGGCTAAAATAGGTAGACCCCGTGACATACGGGATAAGGCTAGGAAGACGATGATGTGTAGATTATTGTTGGACTTTCGAGTGAACACCATTAAACACCATTTGAAATAGTATTTTGTCAATGAGTTTCAAAAATTTATCCTTGAAGTCAGTGGTGACTCAAGCCCTCGTTCTATGACTCCGATGATTCAACAAACAGGAAACTAGGACATATTTGAGTGAGCTCCGATAGTACCATAGAAACAATAACTTAGAATTTTATATTATGTTGTAGAAAGACATAAATCATGAATCAAGAAAATTGCCCGTCTTCTGAATTTGTAAAAATTAGGATTAAGTGTTAAGAATTTCAAATAAATAATCCATAATCAGGAAGAGAAAAATAACATTTTAACTTTTTTTTACTACATAGTTAGTTACCTAAGTACCGATAAAAATATCCCACTACTGCAGACACTTCTTATTAGGAATGATTCAGAATACTTACAAAAAATATTTCTGTATTTTAAAACATTCTTGTATTCGATACTTACTCAAAGACATTTCTATAACCTTCAGTTCTGTGCGACATTTTGTTATATAACATAAATGAACGAGGAATAATAACTCATTCGTAAATTTATTTGTAACACGATTGGTACACATCCTTTGCATTTAATTTTAGTCAAAATGTACAGTTTAATTTGTTTATCATGTTTAATTCTAGTGACCATTGAAGCTAGAGTACTGAAAGAATTTATATTGCCACCTGAAGGGCTGTCAATGGATATAATAATGAGATCAAACACAAAAGCTGGTGAAAGTCCTTTTGCTGCAATGACGATAAGTTTGAGAAAAGATAAAGTGACTATATCTACAAAAGAAGAACCAAAGAAGAATCAAGCAACGAACAACCCTAGGACACACAATATACCAACAACCATTCGACCTTTGAAAAGAAATTATGGTAGAAGAGTCGAGACTACGGATCTAGGATACGGTCCTTTGCCTGAAATTGAGAACCGGTTTCTATTCCGAGGTGCAAAATGTCCTGCTGGTTATGTGAGACAAGGAGATATATGCTTTCCCATTCCTCCTGATTATGACCCTGAACCTGAACCAGGTGAATATTAGGATCTTTTCTTTAATTAGGTATGTACACTACAAAACAAAATTCTTTATTGCACAAAGAAACACATACAACCGAAATAAAAAGGAACAAACGTGACAGTACAATATAGGCGGCCTTATTGCTAAAGTAGCAATTTCTACCAGGCAACCTTTGGGTATAGAAATTGTACAAGCAGAAAGCGGGGTACTGCATATTACTACATATAATACTTAGACAATTATTAAACACTATTAAATAAATATTTCAATAAAATATACTGATAGAAGGAATATACTGAGAAGGTGTCTTCAATGCGTATGCGCTGTCGGCGCCCGTACAGGTAACTATGAAACCAGTTAACCACCGTTGGAGATATGTTATGAGAACGCAAGATAGAGAGGTGAATGTCATAGTCTACTGTGTTAAAAGCGTTACTGAAATCTAAAAAAGTTAACACTGTTAGCTCCTGATTTTTCATGCCAAAGCGAATATCATCAGATATATTGACTAACGCAGTAGTCGCGCTATGACCGGGCCAGAAACCGGATTGAAATGGTTTCAACAGGTTATTTGAGGATAAAAATGACGTGAGTTGTTGATGAACCAACCTTTTAAGGACCTTGGAGAGAAATGGTAGGATGGAAATGGGACGGTAGTCGGAAGGAGAATTAGAATTAGGCTTTTTTGACAAAGGAACGATTTGTATGTACCTACAATAAAGAATTGTTTTGTTATCCACACCAATATACTTGAGATATTGGACTACTACAACTACCACTTATGATGCAGAAAGGATTAAGCGAAATACATAAGAAAATGAAACGGATAAACAGAAGTCCAACTACACCTAGTTGCAGTTCTAGCATCATATATCTGAATGTCTACATTTCCGAAGTTTTCAAAGCAAGAGAGAACAGACACTTATCTTCAGGGCGTGCTTGAATCAAGAGAAACCCAAGTAAAATAGAAAATAAGTAACAGGATGGGAAAAATAAAATATTAGACAATCAGTCACATTTTAAACAGTCAATCACAAACCTCAGTCTCGTATACTAAAGGACGACTTTCTTGAAGACGATTGAGAAATTTTGCCCTTGTAATATTTACACTTAACCGCTTAAATTAAAGGTAGAATTTCAAGTTAATTGCCATACACCGTACATACGAGTATTATAGAAATGAGATAGCTCCGTGAAAGCATTTGAATTATCCATACTATAAAATCTTTTGTCAAAGGTTATGAATAATTACGTGAATATTGAATCCAATGTAATTCGCTTCATTTATACTTAATCAAATATGGAAATACTACCTATGGATAAAATACTTTTTCCGTAACTTTGTCATTTTGATGTTGCTTATGAACTGTAAATAAATGAAAAGCTTCTTAAATCTTGTACCTAAGTAGTTCCTATACATTTTATGACTTTAAAGAACTTGTACCATCATCCATCAACTTACAAACTTGCTTGCTCCCATGCTGGACTGGGAATGAGAGAAAAACATAGAATGTGCCAGCTGCATTTCCTCCAGAGCATGCTGTAAAAACCAGCTAAGGGATTTGAGCGTTTCAGTAGTTTTAAGTGTTTTGATGTGAGGCGCGGATTGGCGCCGAGACAAACTTTATCAAGTTTAGGGGCCCATTTATATGTAAACCTGTAATAATTCTTGTAATAAATATTTATAAATAAAAAAAGCATATTGTAATTTAGGCGGTAGGCTGACAACCTGTCACTACAGCAATATATGTCCAAATCTATCTTAAATAACCCTCAAAACTTTGTCAGACGTGGCGGAATTACCGTTGTTTAGGTTGTTTACACTCTGCCTACCTAGTTAGGGATAAACGCGTGAGTATATGTATGTATGTAACTTACAAACAGGAAACCCCGTTTTCTATCGACCGGTGACGCTCATTGTAGCAACAGCAAATTAGAAAAAAGAAAAATACAGGGTTTTTTTTAAATTCTGTCACGTCATCATGACATAAGGAAAGACAGACAGATGAGGATACTTTATTTTCTATGAGTGGTTCAGCAGTTTAAAATAGATGAAGATGAGTCATACAGCGCTAATAATAAATGTAATTCTCTTGAGTAAATGTTCAACTGCCTCCGTGGTCTAGTGGTTAGAGCCGGTACGATCCGGAGGTCCTGGGTTCGATTCCCAGAGGTACACAAAAGTTGATATTTGTCAATTTATCACTTTGTGAGGTTTTCTCCAGTTTGGATAGGACATTGCAGGCTGAATCACCTGATTGTCCAAATAGAAAAAGGATTCCATGCTTCGGAGGGCACGTTAAGTCGTTACTCAAAACCGTGTCAGAGGCCTAATAGCTGTGCTACAAGGCGGTTTGAAAACTTTGATAACATGGTTCATCGGATCGTTCGACTCGAGAATCCACTCGCTAAAAAGAATAAGAAAAACAATGGTCCACCAATTGGCGGTTGTATTATTTGCCACCTAATCGAACTGCTGTTTGTTCTTCCATGCTGGACTGGGAGCGAGAGAAAAACATAGAATGTGCCAGCTGCATTTTCTCTCGGGCATGCTGTAAAAACCAGCTAAGGTATCCGAGGACTTCAGTATATTGTAATTTAGGCGATGGGCTGACAACCTGTCACTACAGCAATATACCTACAAATCTATCACAAACAACCCTCAAAACTTTGTCAGACGTCACGAAACGACCTTTGTTTAGGTCGTTTACGCTCTGCCTACCCCATTAGGGTTAAAGGCGTGATTATATTTATGCATGTATGTAATCGAACTGAATCATTTCCAGTTTAAAAACTATTATACGGCCATTTGCTAACAACGACATCTACTATAGTAGTTGTGAACTTACTGAAAACCTCAACCCTAGTGGTTCAAACACGCTAGGTGGGAAATTCGCAGAGGAAATATTTAAAGTTTCCTATTTATTTGCCTAGATGGCGCTATGAGGAACAAAATTAAATAGAGAGCTAGAATTTGAGTATAGTAGAATACTTAAAAATATTATGTCTAGGATGTATCGTAGTTGCTTTCCATTTTCGGGAGAGTTAATTATTCATTTTCTGAAATCTGTAATGAGATTATAAGTATCTATTTCTCTTTCAATTAGCAATAATATATTGAGTTATCTACTTGAAAGTATGTGGCGTTGAGAGTATTTTTCAGTTTCAACCAAACCTAAAATCATCTATACATATAATAAATCTCTAGAAGGGTCGTGTCTGTACATTGAATATTTTTACAAGAACAATATTGCAGCAGGCATTATTAACGATATAAAGATCTAAAAGGTTTTTTTTTAGATTGTTTGTCTGTCTATCTGTCTGTATGTTACCATATCACGCCAAAAGTACTAAACCGATTTCGATGGAACTTTTTTTACTCAGCTTTGTGTTACCCGGATTGTAACTTAGGATACCTAAAATCACGATACCTAACTTAGAGGGTAGGCAGGAAATTGAGATTTGGCTGTTTCTTAACCGATTTTTATGTTTTTTTTTATTCGACTGAGCATTATTTAAAATCAAAGGTACGATACAAATAATCACGCTTCACGACTTAGGAGGTAGGTGGAAAATTTAATTTCGGTCGTTTTTAACCGATCCCACAGAGACTTTTTATTTGACTGTTTTTTAAATTACCTGGTATCCAGCCTAGGTTAGAAATAATCACGCAAACCATTCTAATATTGAGTAAGTACCCCAGTTTCAGCAGTCAGCAGATCCCGCTCCTACGTGCGGAGAAGCTTTTTCAGTATGTTCGACACTGCGTGTTTTACATACAAACCGGGCGTACGAAGTCGCGGGCACAGCTAGTTTGAAATAAAAACGTACCTATCATTCGTAAAAATGGTACACTGAAACAATTATTATTCGTTTTTGAACGAGAATATCTCAACATCGTATGCCGAGTGAATAACAAAGAACGGACAGGAAAAGGGCATACTGTATTGTGTGGGTTTTATTTTTATTTTCCGACGACATTGACCTGGTTAACTGTTAAAACCCGAGCAGAGACATTCAAAACAAAACAACAACAGTATTACTGACTGACTGCACTTTGTCAGCATTTAAAATGGCGCCCACGGATTTGATCGAATTGTATTGCTTTTTTTGTCTACAAAACAATTATTTGATACATACATATATACATATAATCACGCCTTTATCCCTAATGAGGTAGGCTTAGCGCAAACGAGCAAAACAAAGGTCGTTCCGCCACGTCTGACAAAGTTTTGAGGTTTATTTAAAATAGATTTGTAGGTATTTTGCTTAATTATTTGATATCACAAAAAAAGATAAAAGAAAGATGACAAACCAATTGTTTGAAGTCTGTAGAAGTGTTTGTACGAGTAAATACATACATATAATCACGCCTTTATCCCTAATGGGGTAGGCAGAGCGTAAACGACCCAAACAAAGGTCGTTCCGCCACGTCTGACCAAGTTTTGAAAGTTATTTATGATAGATTTATATGTATATTGCTGTAGTAACAGGTTGTCAGCCCATCGCCTAAAATGCAACATACTTAAAACCTTTGGATCCCTAAGCTGGTTTTTACAGCATGCCCGGGAAGAAATGCAGCTGGCACATTCTATGTTTTTCTCTCGCTCCCAGTCCAGCATGGAAGGAGTAAATATAAAAATATTTGAAAACATATGATCTTAAGTACATTATATATCAATGTACCTCCTTCTATTATGCATACATACTAACATACATATAATCACACCTTTATCCCCAATAGGGTAGGCAGAGCGTTAAAGACCCAAACAAAGGTCATTCCGCCACGTCTGACAAAGTTTTGAGGGTTATTTAAGATAGAAAAAAAAAACTGAAATTTGTAGATCTTTCATTTGCTGCCATGCTGGCCTGGGAGCGAGAGAAAAACATAGAATGTGCCAGCTGCATTTCCTCCCGGGTATGCTGTAAAAACCAGCTAAGGGATCCGAGGGTTTCAGTATATTCTAATTTAGGCGATGGGCTGACAACCTTTCACTACAGCAATACACCTTGAAATCTATCTTAAAAAACCCTCAAAACTTGCTCAGACGTGGCGGAATGACCTTTGTTTAGGTCATTTACGCTCTGCCTACCCCATTTGGGATACAGGCGTGATTATATGATGATGATGATTTTGATATGCAGTCGGTGGTTTTTTGCGTTATCTGTCATTTATATCCGCCGTCATATGATATGGCAGATAAAATTTACAGGAATACTGGGGAAACATGCAAAAGCGCGTCAAAATCTAGCGGACAAAGTTTGAAACCATAGAGTATAAATCGGCTGTCCTTTTTAATTTTTGTTTTAAAGTGACAGATGGATTTTAATTTTAGTTTTAGCGGGTGGTATCTAGGATCGAGCTCCAACTATACAAATTTTCCTATTGTGGTGCACCTCAGAATAGTTGCTGGTAATAAATAATGTTACTACCGCGTTCAATTGTGATTTATGATAGTTGTTTGTTCTTTAGTCATCTCCCTAGCCTTATCCCGTATCTCACGGGGCTGGCTACCTAATCTAGGGGATTGAACGAGGGTACTGGTTTAACACAGAGCGACTGCCATCTGATCTCCGCAATCCGGAAGGGGAATCAGGCCCAATCCTAGATTAGTTCAGAGTTTTCAAGCTGCCAATGCTTAGCAATGGCCTGTGACATGGCTTAACGACTAATATCTACGGTATTAAACGATATTAACCGGGACCAACGGCTTAACGTGCCTTCCAAAGCACGGAAAATGTGCCGAATAAACGTACACATGAAATTCGAAAACCGAAAAACATACTGGTACGTGGTGGGATTCGAACCACGACCTCCCCGCTCAGAAGCCACCGGCCCTATCCTCTACACCATTTTTCTTTAGTGATAGTAGGTACTTACCTATTATAAATAATAGGCCATCTCACTTACCAACTATTGTAATGTAACAGCAGTAAATAAGATAATGCTATCGATTCGTTGAACGACTTTACTAAATCTACATATGTAAATATACATACAAATAATCACGCCTTTATCCCTAATGGGGTAGGCAGAGTGTAAACAACCTAACCAAAAGTTGTTCCGCCACGTCTGACAAAGTTTTGAGGGTTGTTTCATCTAGATTTGTAGGTATATTGCTGTAGTGACAGCAACCATACCTACAATATACCTAAAAATATAAATATAATCACGCCTTCATCCGTAATGGGGTGGGCAGAGCGTAAACGACCTAAACAAAGGTCATTCCGTCACGTCTGACAAAGTCTTGGGTTTGAATCCCCCCGGGCGAAATCTTTTGTATGTATATTATTTAGAGGTTTGCAAAGAGATTGTTTTTCTCAGAAATTGATAATTTATATAGAGGCTTCGTTTTATGAATCAAGACTTCATATTGAATTAAGAACAATCAAAGATAAGTTTATTTATTGCTTGGAGTGGGTACTTTTGGAAGGTACCTATGCTTAATTAAGTAAGTATTAATACTCTTTATACTAATTAATCTTACTGCTGCTTAGGAAATAACTTTTCTTTTCTTAGATTTTTATCTTATTTTTTATTTTTTACCTGTCACTACAGCAATATAAAAAAAATCTATCTTAACCAACCCTCAATTTTTTGTCAGACGTGGCGGAACGACCTTTGGTTAGGTCGTTTACGCTCTGCCTACCCCATTAGGGATAAGGGCGTGATTATGTGTGTATGTGTGTGTGTGTGATTTTTTATCCTATTTACATTCTTTGACACAGTTCCTTAAATAGTTTTTATCGTACTATAATATTAAACTGACGAAAGAATTTGAATACAAGAAATGTCATAATTCAAATGATAATACTCCAACAATAAGTTTCAGCTTGAAAAAGTTAAACTCATATTAATTTTCCGATGGCACAATTCATGAAACGGTCATCGCCAGAGTTTCCGGTATCACCATTAGGGGCTTAAAAAAAAAGATAAACAGTGACCTTCAATCTACGTCTATCTGTGGGTCGTAAAGTTGTGTGAGTGCGTCGGTAGTACGACGCGTCGTGCGTCCGACGTCCGTACGACGCGTCGTCGGCCTGAAAGCGCGGCAACCATTTGTCAATTGATTCCCGATATAATGAAGGGTAGTTACATCGCATCAGAGCGAGCTGTCAGAGGCGGTCTCAGTTCGGTATAGATTTCTGGTGTTTCACGATGAGGGGTGAGGGGGAAACTGCGTGCGCAGCCACGTTTTTATACCTGTCTCTCTTCCTCTCACTGCCATGTCGTTTCCCGCGCTCGCGACCTACACAGCCTACTTTTGCGTGCTATTTAATTACACGCGTCTGTGTGGCCTCTTGTTTATATTGGGCTTGATGCCACTTTAAATTGATTAATTCCTTCGACACCTTCGATTCTTAGACACGATATGGACTCTCCCGTGGTTTTGTAACGACTTGTTCATACTTTTCATAAACAAATACTTTTTATAAAACTTTCAAGGGAAACTCTACCAATATATTTTACAGACTTTATCTACCTCAAATCTCTATCTTGACCCACGTAGGCAGCGGATGTACGCACAAAATATTTGCAGCTACAGCAAACTTGTAAGAAGAATAAGAATTACTTTAACCTACTTACAAATTCAGTACAAATTTAGATAAGGAAACCGAAACCAAACAACGTCAACGTTCATAAGGTGTAAACAAAGCTTCGACGTCGACAACCGCATGTAATATTCAATGGAATCAATTAGGAGTTCCGTTGAATAGGAAGAAAATCCGAACGCGTTGTGGAGGCGCCTTAGGAGAGTTTTCCACAACTCACTACCAGCGTGCCGCCGCCTCGTCGCACGCAAGTTTCCACGCACACACGTGCTCGCGGCAAAACCAGCCGAAACTCTACGCGCAGCCGAAAAAGCTCCGCCCGTCCCGCTCACACACAGTCCCCTGTCCCATTTCAACAGGTTTCGCCTTTCAGCAGTTGCACTGTGGAAAACGTGCCAGTAGTAACACGGCACAAACAGTGCGGGGAACACACGTCGCATCCGAAAACTGAAAACACAGTTTCACTGACAGGTCGAGTTCGGCACCACCTGCGCTTGCCGCGCGCTCGCAGTTTTCACGCGAATTTGTGTTGCGGGTGACATGTTTCGCGATACATACAACTATTTATAAGCCGATGTAACCTGTGTCAGTGCTTTTAGCCTGATGGCTCGCGGTGTCTTCGAAAAGTCGCTTTACGCGCGTCAACACGTGCGAGCCATGGGACCCGTCAAATACGAATGTGCCAAAAACAATAGCCAAATTAACTGTAAATAAAACCATGTAACAACCAAAAAACTATGTGATGTGTGTGATGTAACCGTGAATTGAAATGGAATTCGTCGAGGTCTCGGGGGATTCGAGATATGACGATGTAATCAATGTTTACCTCTTCTGTGTTGTGAGTAACGCTTAGTTTAAATTATTCTAGTGTAATAAACATAGTGGAAGCGATGTAGCTGTGGATGCCAAAAAGACCTTTCTAGACTGACGATTAGAAAGTGTCAACAATGGTTGTGATAAAATAAAGCAACTATCGGACTTATTAATAAACAAATCTGGTTGTTATTTCTCGTGCGTTGTGATTAACGCTAGAAGCAAATATAAAGTATTTATACACGAAAAAATCTGAGAAAGTAAAGTATTTATACAGTACCTGTTGTAGTGTTTCTATTTGAATAACAAACGATGGTATAAGGGTTGTCTGTGCGACGTTCTGAACTAATTTCCCTAGAGGTTGTGAAATACAATAAGGTGCGGAAAGGACTTGGGGGTTCCTTTGTTGGTGTGGTTGTGGTGTTGGTGAGTGAGCTGTCGGTGCCGGGACCCCAGGGTACCGCATCCAAGCAGCCACAGTGACATCGCCACGATTGAAGGTAAGATTTACTTGTAACAATTAATATGCCTTAGGTACTTAAAACGGGTACAAACACAAATAGGATACAAGTACAACTTATCTTAAATTATTTTATACATACATATAATCACGCCTTTATATCCCTAATTAGGTAGGCAGAGCGTAAACGACCTAAACAAAACGACGTTCCACCACGTCTGACAAAGTTTTGAGGGTTGTTTAAGATTGTCAGCCCATCGCCTAAAATGCAATATACTGAAACCCTCGGATCCCTTAGCTGGTTTTTATAGCATGCCCGAGAGGAAATGCAGCTGGCACATTCTATGTTTTTCTCTCGCTACCAGGCCAGCATGAAAGTAGTATCTTAATACTCTTTTATACACTTAGCTATTAAGTTAGTAACAAAGCTTTGTACGGTATTCAAATATGTGACACAAACAAATTTCAAACAAAAGACAAATAGAAACAGCTCTACACTTACAAATCAAATATAAAGAAATATTTACTAGTCAAATCAGCATTTTTTTATGAAATTACAAAAACAACTTTTTTTTGTATGATAATAGCGAGACACGACGTCACTCCTTGGAAAATACTGGACTACTCAAATCAATAACTTTATTCGATTATTAAATCTAAATGTGTATTTTCTTTACAATTATTAATGGGATCCACAATATTTTAGCCATCAGTTTTAAGTATAAATGTTTTGATATTTTTAGCTACCCAGTCAACACGCCTATTTATGCCGTCTAATAAAATAGATTTTATTAAAAGTTTTAACACAAACACATTTTCATAATATCATTTTTCTATTACACAAGTTGTGTTGGTACTCTAACAATCTTCCATGCTGGACTGGGAGCGAAAAAAAAACATAGAATTCGCCAGTTGCATTTCCTCCCGGGCATGCTTAAAAACCAGCTAAGAGATCCGAGGATTTCAGTATTTTGCAATTTAGGCGATGGGCTGACAACCACTCACTATGGCAAACTCGTGGTGGAACGACCTTTGTTTCGGTTGTTTACGCTCAGCCTACCCCATTAGGGGTAAAGGCGTGATTATATGTATGTATGTATGGATGTTTTGATAACTACGATTTTGACTATCTTAAACTCGAACTCTATTTTGCAAATGCGCTACGAGTTTTTAGCTATCTTAAAAAAGCAGCAGATAAAAAAAAAGACTATAGTTTTTTCTGCCTTTGTTAGTTTAGCCATGCTAGTTAGGTCATCTCTGTTTTCGTTATTATATCAGTAGTATTTCATTCGAAGCATGCTGCTATTTATTGCAACACTTCACCTAACTTCTTTAACTCGTAGCAATTTGTCGTTTTTATTTCTTTGGTGAATTTCACATATCTTTGGTATATCATCACCTTCCTAGCCTTATCCCGTATCTTACAGGGTCGGCTACCTAATCTACGGGATATCTTTGGTAAATGAAACCCGTAAATTGCGATGTTAATCAATACAAACAATAGTATATAATACAAAAAAGGCGCTGCGTGTATAAGTTTATTGAGATTGTTTTAAATTCTATTTGGGAATTAGTGCGTTTGTATTCTATAGGTATTAGGTACTCCCTCAATTAGTTTTATTTAATGTTATCCAGTAAATACAAATACACCATCAAAATAAAAAAAAACAGACACTAATAAATAAGCTTTTCTAGCCTAGAATATTAGGACAGTGTAGGTGAAAAAAAAAATAATTAAGACAAACGTTTGAAAGATCCAAATATTCGTCGAAACTATTCGAAACAGACATATAATTTTAACATAGAGACAGCTGTTGAGAAAGCAGGATAGAATGGCGACAGAAATAGCTCTCAGTTCGGCAAATCGCTAATGAGTAGTCAACGCTTAGTCTTATATTAGCGAGTTCGGTTTTAGTACACGGAACAATGGATGTAAAATATGTCATCGGGATGAATAATCCGTGCATAACGACTTAAGGGCGAGGATACATCAGCTGAAAGAATCTTTGAATGAACACTTCAGTTTGGGTTATTGCTAAAGTCAAAGTCAAATCATTTATTTCCAAATAGATTCCTAAGAACACTTTTAGAACGTCACAAGCGAGTCTGTTACAAAGTCTTTTGCAAAGATATTGACCTTCTTACCAAAGATATGGTGCTGATGATGAAGCGAGCTCATTCTAAAGAACTGTTTCTTTTACTTTTTTGGTTGTAGGCATTCGGAAAGACAGTAAGTTTAAATTAAAATAAATAAAACAACTTTGTAACAACAAGACGACGCCGGCCACCATCAAAGATGACAGTTTTGTATTTTTATACTTAAGTTTGTAATTCTATCTTTTTCAAAATTAGAAATGGGTTTGCTGTTGACTCTAGACACTATAGGTCAGGGATGACCGTGACAGAGCGGACGATGGTGCGAGCTCACCCAGAAGATGCCTGTTATGGCACTGGCAATCTCACGCACCGAAGGAACACAGCAAGCTGTGTAGTGCCGGTCTCCGGTGAGCGGTGGTCGCAAGCCTGAGTCTACCACCGCTTTGTAGGGATCGTTCAGCCGGACTTATTCACAGACAAGCTTGTGTTGCCGTTGCCCGGGGTGGACCACTAGGAGGTAGATTCCATCCCACCCATATCTAATAGGACGTAACAAATTTAATACTGTTAGTGATAAATTGATGGTTTTCCAACGTTTTAATAGGTACAGTTATTGCTCACACGGAAACTGTTTATCAAATCGGACTGTTACCCCAAATAATAAGTTCATATGAAATTTAAATAATAATAAGGTTAGAGAATTCCTGTGACAGTGTGCACATGCACATCCCAGTACAGTCGATTGCCAAATCGCTAGGAACGTCCCAACGACTGCCAAGGAGAATACTATCTCACCGACCTTCTTCGTCTCAAATTGTTTCTTCAATTTAATTTAATTCAAAATACTTCATTGCACTTAAGGGGTCTCGTCAGTCAAACAAATCATAATTCACTGAAAACAAAATCAACCGAAAATCCGGTAGATCAGATTGAGCTTTAAGTAATGAAGTTTAGCATTTATAACCTCATAAAGTTGCAACTTATAGGTCGTTGCAGTTACAGAGAGAATTTTTTTGGGTAAAACAACCACTTCCAGCACTTTTGCTATCTATAACTGCAGGGAACACTGAATAATTAATTTATACATACATACATATATTCACGCCTGTATCCCTAATGGGGTAGGCAGAGCGTAAACGACCTAAACAAAGGTGTCCCGCCACGTCTGACAAAGTTTTGAGGGTAATTTAAGATAGAATTCTAGGTATATTGCTGTAGTGACAGGTTGTCAGCCCATCGCCTAAATTACAATATACTGAAAATTAATTCATAATGCTTAAAATAATCTTCAGTACCTATACTTCCATCTGATCTACCTACCGATTCTCGATTAATTGCCCTTGCGTTTTTAACTGATGAGGGCGCTAGTGTGCACCGGGGATCCCCTTAAGGAAACAAGTAATACACATAATAACATAACAAAAGTACAACTTATGCAGCCTTATTGCTAAGGTGACAATTTCTACCAGGCATCCTTTAGGTGATAGGAAAGTGCGTAACAGTTAGCGGGATAGTACAAATTTTAATAAACTTCTTATAGACATCACACAATAATACTTCCTCTTCTTAGCGAGTGCATTCTCGAGTCGAACAACGACCCGAAGAACCCTGGTGTCATAGTTTTCAAACCGGCTAGTAGCACAGTTATTAGGCCACAAATAATACTTAGAATACTTTTACGGGTACGCGCTACTGTTACTTCTGAGACTTCTTTAGGATTAGTACCCTGCAAGCAAAGTCTGGTAACTTTGCTTCTAATTACAGGGCTGTCAGGTTATTATTACTGACTTCATATTTAAACTTTTACAGTTTAAATAAGCAAACAGATGTTCATAACTTAATTCAATTACAATATAATACAAATATAGCGGACTGTATCAGAAACGTATCGTTTTATTGCAAGCGATCGAACCCGATACTATTTTTTTCTATAATCAAATGCAGACACAAATAATTTTAACTTTACAAATAAGGTCTACCTTTGACAAGTTGACTAATCAATTTATTTAAATGTCATACATATAATCACGCCGCTATCCCTAATGGTAAAGGCAGAGCGTAAACCAACTAAACACAGGTCGTTTCGCAACGTCTGACAAAGTTTTGAGGGTGATTTAAAAAGATAGATTTGCAGGTATATTGCTGTAGTGGCAGGTTGTCAGCCCATCGCCGAAATTACAATATACTGAAACCATCGGATCCCTTAGCTGGTTTTTACAGCATTCAATGATCATCATTTAGAAAAGAATATAATAAATCTAAAATAGGTAGTATAATTTATATTACAATGAAAATATACCCAACAAGTAAATTAAATATGTCAATTTTCAACTAACTGTCTTAATAACTACAGACACAAACTTAATTTAAGAATGCCACAAGTAAAAAAACTTTGAAATGGTTTTTCAAACTATCTCAACATGGTGACTGCTTACTTTGAATACGGCGTAGGCATCGTAGCAAATGACTACGAATTACTTAGTATGTACTTACGTTTTATTGATAGATCAGCCATATAGTTTACCTATATTATCATTTATATTTTATTATATTTTGATCTACTCGTATGTTTCACGGACGTGTTACTTTTTTAATAAAATAGTCATCTGCCTCCGTGGACTAGTGCCTCCCGATACGGAGGTCCTGGGTTCGATTCGTTCCCAGGGGGAAAACACAAAAGTTGATATTTGAGAATTTATTTATATCACTTTGTAATTTTTTCCCGTTTGGTTAGGACATTGCAGGCTGAATCACCTGATTGTCCGAAAAGAAAAAGATTTCGTGCTTCGGAGGGCACGTTAAGCTGTCGGTCCCGGTCGCTGTCTTTGATAGTGGTCGTTACTTCAACCATGTCAGAGGTCTGATAGTTGTGCTACTAGGCGGTTTTAAAACTCTGACACCAGGGTTCATCGGGTCCATAGACTCGATACCCACTCGACAGAAGAAGAAATAAAAAGTGGGATAAAGTGGCCTTAAGGTTACTGTTTTCTGCAGCCACAGTGTTAAACATCTTGGAAACGGCGGGTATTTTATAAAAAAAGGTCGAGATCTCTCGGTAATACCATACTTTGCGAACTTTTATCTAACAGGAAAGTAATTACGGTCGTAATTAATGCTTTTTTAATCACTTTTTAATATTTTCCCTTGACGCTTATGCCTCCATTGTGATGTAATGTTGCAAAACAAATGGGTTTTAAGAGTTATTGCTCTTCGTTTCGTCTCGGCTCGAATCGTAAAATGGCTGACTCGTAGCCGCAAACTGTTTATTCTGTTTCATTTTCTGTAATTACCTACTTCTAATTTGTTATGACTAGCAGTCATTAGTAATGTACTGTAAAAAGTTCGAATACCTGTGTCGAAGCGATCTTAGTAATACCAACCAAAATGCCTGTTCAACCCACACCATCAATTATTTTCCACCTCAAACAAATAGTGTTATATTTTTAGGATTTCCTTAAAATAATAAACAAAGCCCTACCACTTCAATTAGAAACAGAGATGAAATAGAAAAATAAACGGTTTATCGCATGGATGTGTTTATTGTGTAATTTAAGGCCTGTCACATTAGTTTGACAGCCATTAACATAACATAACATAAAAATACTTTATTGCACGTATGAATACAAATCATACAACACAACAGATAACAACAAAAAACAAGTACAACATAGGCGGCCTTATTGCTAAGGCAGCAATTTCTTCCGGGCAACCTTTGGGTGAAAGAAAAAAACCCAACCCAGGTGTCATTTCATTAACCTTTTTATTTTCATTTTAGATTTAAGTTAGATATTCATCATCATCATCATTTCAGCCTACATCTACCCACTACTGAATATAGGCCTCTTCTTTTAATCGCCATCTACACCGGTTCTGTGCCTCCTGCATCCACTGTTTCCCCGCGATCGCCACCATATCATCAGTCCATCTGGCTGGTGGTCTGCCTACTGGACGTTTTGATGATAACGGCAGCTAGTCCGTTACCGCCTTGGTCCACCGTCCGTCGTCCCGACGAACTAAGTGCCCTGCCCACCCCCACTTCAGTTTCGTGATTCGTTTCCCGACATCGACGAATCTAGTTCGGAGTCTTATCTCTTCATTTCGAACACGATCCTGTAGTTTGATGCCTAGCATGGAACGCTCCATGGCTCTTTGAGCGACCTTTACTTTGTGTACGCTTTCCCTAGTGAGCGTCGATGTTTCGGCACCGTATGAGAGTTAGATAGTACTTATCTTAAATTATTTCCAAAATACTTTAGCCCAATTTGACACGATTTCCTGTAATTTACAACTGTTCCAAATTAGAACACTAAATATGCCATAAAACCGCCTGGAACATTCACTATGTTATTTTGGAACCACTAATGTTTGTGGCAATGTATACACGTAGTTAACGATATCAAGAAGAAGATTCAAATTATTCTATTGTTGTATCGCCCGTGTATCGTAAAAGTTATACTTATATATTTACAAGAAATTCTTATTACAGAATGCAAATATTGTCACTTCACTCTTTATTCATGTCATGATGTCATAATAAATTATATTATTTTCAGTCGTAAAACTGCAGTGAGCATGTGTGAATCGAGATTCAAGGTTGGCACAAACGAAAAATGTGCGTAAGTGTTAGTAACTATATATATGTAGTACAAAAAGTGGCAATGTCAACTGAATGAAACTGATAATATAAACAAGTAATTTAAAAACATCAAAAAACCTAGCTGCGTGGAATACTAAGTGTGCTTTAATACTTTAAATTGTCACAGATCTTAAATTATTGTTTAAAACGAAAAAAGATATGGGAATACTAGAATTGATTTTCAAATACCTATTCAACGATACCCCATTCGACATTGTTCGTCGTCTTAATTTTTTTAATTTTCACAAAATGGCGTCTAATTATCGCCATATTATTTTTTGACTTAATCAAGTATTTTGTAACACTCGCATGGTTAAGACGAATCGATTGACAAAAGAATCATTAAATTCGGCTCTCGCATTTGGTCTATAGAGCGCCACAGAGGGTCAAACGCACCAGTTACAAAGATAAGCTAATAAACACATTACCGTCCTTTACGTTGCGCAATCGGGTAAAAACCAAACCACACACAAAGTGTTATCTGAATTAACTATACGCGATGTTTCATGCCTGAGGTGGTAACCAACTGAACTATTACATGATAAAGGAGCAATAAGATAGAAGATAGTTTCTAGCGAACCACTCATATTTTCTGTGATACTTTTCTTCCATGCTGGCCTGGGAGTGAGAAAAAAACATATTGTGCCAGCTGCATTTCCTCCCGAGAATGCTGTAAAAACGCGAGATTCGAGGGATTTAGTATATTGTAATTTAGGCGATGAGCTGACAACCTGTCACTACAACAGCAATATACCTACAAATCTATCTTAAATAAACCTCAAAACTTTGTCAGACGTGGCGGAACGACTTTTGATTAGGTCATTAATGCTCTGCCTACCCATTAGGGATAAAGTCGTGATTATATGAATGTATGTACTTTTATCCGTAATGTATCTAAAAGAAAACAAGTAGGGTAAAATAACGTTTAGTGAGTCTAAGATCAATTATATAAACATACATAGTTAAAAGAAATAGGTGGATTGCTAATTAAATAAAAAGATGGAGCACGATAGTTAATTTAGGCCATGACTCTAAAATCAAGGCTGAAATCTTAAAAAAATACATGTGACTGTTCAGAAATAGAATCGGTTGAATCTATGACACATTCTTTGCGCTTGTGTGTGGACTGCAGACGTAGAGACGTGGCCAATTTTGTCTGCAGATTATTTGCACAAGACAATTATTAACACAATGAATAATTAATAAAACAGTATAAAATGGAAGTCGAAGTTTATCGAAGTAATAGTAAGGAAATTGCATCGGAGACTTTATCCACGATTTGTTTCTAAACCACGCAACGGACTTTAAAACGGTTTTCATATACACGTTGATAATTGTCTCTAGAAGGTTTATATATTTTACTTTTATCTAAGTTTATTTATTTATGGTATAACATAATTGTACATACATACATACATAAATCACGCCTTTATCCCTTACGGGGTAGGCAGAGCGTTTAACGCCTCGTAAAAGGCGCTTTCGCCACGTCTGACAAAAATTGAGGGCAATATTAGATTGTAATATGTATTGCTTTAGTAACAACAACATAATTGTCATCACTGCTATATTAATATCAAAGTTTATAATCTTTGAAGTAGTCTATTGCCTTCCTCGTTGATGTCCCGAGGTTTATCTAAGTAAATTGCATTCCTGCAAAGCCGGTGTGGGTCTCTAGTAAAGCATAATAAAAATACCAATTTAAAGCTATTAATCACTAAATGAATTCGAAAATCAAATACGGTGGGCGGTGTTGTGTGATTTTCACTCTCTATGAAGAAGACTCTCGTAAAGAGTCGAAACGTAGAGGTCTAACACCTCCGTTAAACAAACAAGTGAGTAGTCGTTAATTTGTCAATTTAAAGTTAATACAAAACAAGGTTCATAAGTTATCCTTTCGAACATTTTTCACATATAAGCATTAAGGTATCTCTGGATTACAAGTATCATAAAGATTGCAATTCTAAAGCACAGCAGCAAACGTGTTAACCAACATGTGGTCCATAACGACCACTTTAGAATAACGCGCCATTAAACCGGTAGATCTCGGCGGTGTCTCTTTAATGTTCAAAAATAGAATTAGAGAGTTTATTCCGACCTTGGGCGGAACTATTTCATAACTATAACCCAGTTATGAAGATTGTTCATAATTTTATTATGTTGGGTTCAGGTGTGGAATACTTTTCTGTACAGCAACGACAAATGGAACTGTATTCTTTGCTGAAGGTCAAGAGTCCATATGTTTGACTGAATAAATAACTAAGGCCCATATTTATAAACAGCACTTGAGACTAACAACGAGTTTGAGTTCATATCAGAAATGTCATTTCAGTACAAAATAAACTGTCAAATCCATAATTAATATAGCTCTCGATATTGAGATCGCTTTATTATTACGAGCCTAAACTATTTAGAATAAAGGTAAACAAATTTTCATGACTGTTTATTCAAAATCACATTTCAAAAATAAACTATGCGTTTTGGCAAATTTATTAGATGACATACATACATACATACATAAAATCACGCCTTTATCCCTTACGGGGTAGGCAGAGCGTTAAACGCCTCGTAAAAGGCGCTTTCGCCGCGTCTGACAATAATAATTGAGGGTAGTTTTAGATTGTAATGTGTATTGCCATAGTGACAGGTTGTCAGCCCATCGCCTAAATTACAATACACTGTAACCCTCGAGTCCCTTTTGCTGTCTTCTACAGCATGCCCGGGAGGAAGGGCAGCTGGAACATTCTATGTTTTTCTATCTCTCCCAGTCCAGCATGGAAGTATGTAAGTATTATTAGATGACTAAAACTACTATTTCAATATGTTATCATATCTTATAGCTAAAACTTATTTTAGAAGCAAAATTTTTGATTAAAGACATGAAACTTTGTTTACCGTTATTCTAAACCTGATTTGGAAATGGTATAAATACATTATAATTCCTAAGTACCTGCAGTCTTTTGTAGCAAAAATAAGACTAGCTTAGTAGTAGAATAGGGATGCATAAAGGCGTACATAAATACATACATATAATCACATCCATATCCCTAATGGGGTAAGCACGGGTAAGACCTAAACAAAGGTCGTTCCGCCACGTTTAACAAAGTTTTGAGGGTTATTTAAAATAGATTTGTACGTTATTTTAAATAAATTGCGCCGGTTTTATTGAAGTAATTTAGACTATTGCATTTAATACATACATACATATAATCACGCTTTTATCCCTAATGGGGTAGGCAGAGCGTAAACGACCTAAACAAAGGTCGATCCGCCACGTCTGACAAAGTTTTGAGGGTTATTTAGGATAGATTTGTAGGTATATTGCTGTAGTGACAGGTTGTCAGCCCATCGCCTAAATTGCAATATAATGAAACCTTCGGATCACATTCTATGTTTTTGTCTCACTCACCGTCCAGCATGGAAAATTTCTTAGATTTCTTTAAATTGAAAATATTTAGGTACCTACCAACTCTGCTTGAAAAGTACTTTAGTTAAGAGGAAGGAATTTCCTTCGCATCCACTTTCAAATGACACGAAATTCAAATAGGAATCATTATTTTAATCCGTGGTTCTTTTCGGTTTCTTCGTCAGTTGCCAGAAATAAGAAATTTAAATGCAAGCGGTTCTTTAGCCTATCTCGAAAATCTTGGCTCTCACTAATGAGTTTCTCAATGTAAATGTACGTGTTAATTACTAAGACAAGATATATTTAATGAAAAGAAATACAATAGTTTTGAATACTATGTGGTATTATTTATACTAAACTAGCGACCCGCTCCGGTTTCGCACGGATATCATCAGTGTTTCTCTACTACATTATGCATGTATTATACATATAAACCTTTCCTTTCTTTCTCTTGAATCACTCTATCCATTAAAAGAAACCACATCAAAATTCGTTGCGTAGTTTTAAAGATCTAAGCATACATAGGGATATAGGGACAGAGAAAGCGACTTTGTTTTATACTATGTGTGATACTATGTGAGTATGTGTGTGTGACTAATACAAATCTTGCCAACTATTTTCACAATAAAAAATAATATTGCCACATTAGCCACAATAGCTTCTTACACTTCTTCTTCTTAGCGAGTGGATTCTCGATTCGAACGACCCGATGAACCCTGGTGTCAGAGTTTTCATACCGCCTAGTAGCATAGCTATTAGGCCTCTGACATGGTTTGAGTAACGACCACTATCAAAGACAGCGACTGGGATCAACGGCTTAACGTGGAGGACACGTAAGCAAGGAACCCTCTATCTTTTTGTAATTTTGTTATAATTTGTATTTGTTGTAATTTGTATTTGTTGTAATTTGTATTTTTATATGGGCCCCGTAGAAGCCTGAAATAAAGGTCTATTATTATAATTTTTCGGACAATCAGGTGATTCAGCCTGCAATGTCCTAACCAAACTGGGAAAAACCTTACAAAGAGAATGAATTGACAAATATCAACTTTGTGTTCCCCCCTGGGAATCGAACCCAGGCCCTCCGGATCGTAAGCCCATGGCTCTGACCACTAGACCACGGAGGTAGTTGAAAGACACTTATTTATTATGATGATGATGGTTGTGGCCTACCCACAATCGGAGAGTGATTTCCATACCGTCGCAGAGTGGCGTGCATGTCGGTATTTTACAGGATACATTTCGGGGAGTGCGCGTTAGCACTTCATGACCTTATACCCCCCTCCCCTTTCCATCTCCGGAGCACGAGGCGTGGACGGGGGTTCCACCCTTATGTCGTGGATATACCACAAATTCGCACGAAGCGGTTCGCTTCCACATTCTTAATGCGAACGGCTAAGGAGTGGAACTCCCTGCCGGCGGATCTGTTTCCGGAACAATATAACCTGGGCCTTTTCAAGGCGAGAGTGAATAGGCACTACATAGGTGAGTATGTTTCAACATAGTCCGCATCGTCACTTTCCACCAGGTGAGATGGCGGACAAATGCTCGCCTATATATATTTAAAAAAAAAAAAAAAAAAAATACACACAACGTTTGGCAACAGATATGATGATATTTATTTAAAAAAACATCCAAATCTATCATAAATAACCTTCAAAACTTTGTCAGACGTGGCGGAACGACCTTTGTTTAGGTCGTTTACGCTCTGCCTACCCCATTAGGGATAAAGGCGTGATTATATGTATGTATGTATTTAAAAAAAAATGTTTGACAATATTATTCAAGATCTTCAATTGCAGTCTTTCTGTGTTTTTTTTTGTCTATTTTAAGTGAATGACAAATCACTTCCAAAACCGTACTTTTAACAGAATTCATGTGATTCTTAGGCTTAAAAATAAAATAATAATTTTGACATACATACATACATAAAATCACGCCTGTATCCCTAATGGGGTAGGCAGAGCGTGAACAACCCAAACAAAGGTCGTTCCGCCACGTCTGACAAGTTTTGAGGGTTGTTTCAGATAGAACTGGATATTGCTGTAGTGTCAGGTTGTCAGCCCATCGCCTAAATTACAATATACCCTCGAATCCCTTGCCCGGGAGGAGATGCAGCTGGCACATTCTAGGTTCTTCTGTCGCTCCCAGTCCAGCATCAATCATCTGCAATGTCTTTTAGTTTAGGAATGTCACAGTCTCTCCAGAAAACAATGCGTCGTGGAGAACATTTCATTGCCACATTCCGTGGGCGGTTGTAAAAATACCCGCGTCCAATCTTTTTTTGACATGTGATGTCTCACTGCAGTTACGTGAGGTGACACTGTATATATAGAAATGAATGTGATTCATGGCTATGTGTAAAATATACAATTCTCTAAAAAAATTCATTGAAGTCAAAGCAAAATATTACTCGGATAATATTATATTTTTTTGGTGCTTCGGAATGCACTTTAAGCCGTCGGGCCCGGTCGCTGTCTTTGATAGTGGTCGTTACTCAAAAGCCATGTTAACGGTCTAATAACTGTGCTACTAGGCGGTTTGAAAACTCTGACACCAGGGTTCATCGGGTCGTTGTTCGACTCGAGAATACACTCGCTAAGAAGAAGACTCCGATTAGACAATAATATGTGCTTCTCGAAAAACGTCTAGGTATGTTCATTCATACATATAACCACGCCTTTATCCCTAATGGGGTAAGCAGGGCTTAAAAGACCTAAACAAAGGTTGTACCGCCACGTCTGATAAAGTTTTGAGGGTTATTTAAGATCGATTTGTAGGTATATTCGCGTAGTGACAGGTTGTCAGCCATTCGCCTAAATTACATTATCAGGTTCAGGCCATTCAAATTTATTTTACCTCTGATGTCAAATACAATATGTTGGCTACGAGCTACTAGCTTTGTGAAAATGACAGATTTCGGAAGTAAAATAACTATGAAAGGTCTCTCTTTTGTTACCATATTAATTGAATATCAGGTAGTAAACCTCTGACACCAGAGGTCATCATTTTCGTTTGCCGATTCGACTGAAAGAAATAAACAAAACATTTTGCATTCGTGTAGTGCAAAGGCTGAAACTCGGCCTTTCCATAAAACAAAAACATACTTCTACTTTCAAATGCTAAAGTTTTTTCATGTTATTAAATATTTTCATGATGACGTGTCTGTATCGTGCATCAACGATTTAGTAGCGCAAATAAATTTTCTCGATATTTAAGTGCGTTTACGAAGAAAAAATATAAACATTGAACTTTTCATGTTCGATTTGAAAAGAATGAAAGAAAATAAAGATTCTTAAATGTTTGCATTACTATTCATGAGGCACATAAACATGAACACACTCGTAGCGAGGCATATTTTTAACTGACAGTTCGAAACTAAATTTCTGACGAAAACTAAGCTACCTTTTTAGTAACACTTCGAGCCCACAGTAGGTACAAAATCAGCATAAATCCGCTCGGAAAATCGATTGGTTCGGAATCGGCACGAAAGAAAGCGAGCTATAGGATGTCTCAATGAGTAATGTCCCCGGCGATTTAGCTGTCACCCTCGATAGAACGGACGCCATGATTTATACAGCGTGCTCTGGGTCGCAGCCAGCTGCTGGCTCCAGTTAAGCTTGCGCTTTATTCTCAAGCTGCACGGCAACATTCGCTACATCCTATAGCTTTGATACGTCAATCGGAAATGTCGATGCTTCATACTTTAGTTTTTCTTCTCGTATCTAGTTTTATTGACCTAAGACGATATCAAATTAGGTATCAAATGTATCTCCTAAAGACATTCGAAGTATAACAAAAGTCTGTATTTGGCTAAAATATTTTTGACTTACTAAGGAAGATTTTACAGTTTTATGTGCATCCACTTTTATGGTACCAGATATTTCTTTGATTTTTTTACGTTCTTCTACAATGTGGCAAACGATTTCAGATTTGCAAGTGAAATAAAGACGCAAAGTGCCTGCTTTATTCTTTGTTTTATAGAGTGCTGCTGTTAAACTGGCATAAATCAGAGAATGTTCTTTAATTTAAGGAATTTTAAAATTTAGTTCAGTTGTGGCATTGATTATTATTTTTATTGCTGTTGCTAACGTACAAAGTTTATTTAAACTACCTACATCTACCTCCTGTGAAAGGCTCTCTAATGAGATAAAGTAAATAAATAGTTATTATTTTTTACATAGATTTTAGAGTGGTCCCATTTTGCCCTAATTATCTGAATGACAAGATACAAATCAATCTATAAGGGCAGCAACACACAGGCGTCACTTACTACGCGCAAGGTTGTGCTCAACTCGCTATCAATGCCTTTTACATTGCCTACAACACACATGCGTGGCCTTAAGGTTTACGCGCGTCTAGCGATAAACTCTACGTCGGCATTGACAGCGGGTTCAGCGCAACCTTGCGCGCAGTAAGTGACGCCTGTGTGTTCCTGCCCTTAGATCCATTTTAAAGTAATATTTATTTATTACAATTCCATTAATGCATTCAAATATTTACGCCTCGATTTTTTTTTCTAATGAAGAACACAATGTAACAGAAAAATGGCGGCTTGACATAACAGCGGCTTTAAAAGGTGGGAACTCAACAATGCCGCGACAGCTGAAGGGGTGTCCCAGTTCCGTATTCTTTCCCTTAATGACACTGCCCGAAGTTGAAGTATTAAAATGAGCAAGCACTTGTGCCTCATGGAAGACCTTTTATTATGCACCAGAGTCTTTGCTTGTTTACATTCAATATCATAAAATAATTGAATTTTAAATAATTTAAGCTTACAGGATTGAATGCTATCATTTTGAGTGCAACGCGATCCTAATATCTTCATGCGGAAAAATCGTTTAATATTTAACGAATGATATCATTCGTTTAATGATCAGAACACAAGCAAATATCAAACTATGCGCATACAACATACAGCAAATTTTAAAACAAACTGTCGTTCCTTAGGGCAGCAACACACTGGCACCATTTAGTGCAAGCAAGGTTGCGCTCAACGCGCTGTCAATGTGTTTAGCATTGCGTACAACACACATACATCACTTTACGCACTACGTATAGCGCTGAACTCTACGTCGGCGCATCCTTCTGCCAGTAGATACGCGCGCGTAGAGCGTAAGGTGACGTTGTAAAACATTTTGCAATGCAAAAAACAATGACATATGTTGCGCGCAATCAAGTATTTATTGCTAAATTTGCAATACAATGGTTAATAATAAAAAGGTCGCTGCTGGACAAAATCGCATTTATTTGTCGTATTAAGGTTGTCTTGTTTCATAGGCAGAGCATAAACGATCTAAACAAAAGGTCGTTCCTTCACGTCTGAGAAAATTTTGAGGGTTATTTGAGATAGAATTGTAGGTATATTGCTGTAGTAACAGGTCAGCACATCGCCTAAATTGCAATATACTGTAACCCTTGGGAGAGCCCGATGGTGTAGTGGATAGGGCCGCTGCCTCCTGAGCGGGAGGTCGTGGTTCGAACCCCACCACGTACCAATGTGTTTTTCGGTTTTCGAATTTCATATGTACGTTTATTCGGTGCTTTTTCCGTGCTTCGGAAGGCACGTTAAGCCGTTGGTCCCGGTTAATACCGTAGATATTAGTCATTAAGCCATATCAGAGGCCAGTGCTAAGCATTGGCGGCTTGAAAACTCTGACCTAATCTAGGATTGGGTCTGGTTTCCCTTCTGGGTTGCGGAGGTCAGATGGCAGTCGCTCTGTGTAAAAACCAGTACCCTCGTTCAATCCCCTAGATTAGGAAGCCGACCCCGTGAGATACGGGATAAGGCTAGGGAGATGATGATGTAACCCTTGGATCCCTTAGCTGGTTTTTACAGCATGCCTGGGAGGAAATGCAGCTGGCACATTCTATGCTTTTCTTTTGCTCCCAGTCCAGCATGGAAGGTTCCAGCAAATATACGTAAATGTCTAACAAAGGATTTATCGTCAGTTTGTTAGCCATTTTTTTCTCAGTGTAGCCTCCAAAGTTTACTTTGAACTAGCTCTCATTACCTGATTGCAACAAAGTTTCCCACAAGAAGCAAACCAGTTCGGACTGGTTCGGAATGTATTTCGTAGAGTCGTAATGATGTTGAGCTTAAACGAACTGCAACGTAGTTCTATTTGACTCTGTTTAGTTCTATTTTAGTTTAGCTAAAGTCAGAATATCGAGTTCTGTGCTAAAGTTTCATGTTAAAAGTTTATTAAATGGTAACAATATTTCATAACTGTTTAAATTTCTATTTATATTTACAGTCTTGTCACAGTATATATTGTTATCTCATGTTCAGTTTTACAGGCTGGCTGGAAGAGATCTTTTTATAGAGATAAGCTCACCTTTGTGAAATTAATTTAAATTTGTTTATTTATTGTAAACTTTTTGTACACAATAAATACATTATTTAATTTATGACGAGACAGTAATTCAGTAATTGAGGCGATGGGCTGACAACCTGTCACTACAGCAATGTACCTAGAATTCTATCTTAAATAACCCTCAAAACTTTGTCAGACGTGGCAGGACGACCTTTGTTTAGGTCGTTTACGCTCTGCCTACCCCATTAGGGATAAAGGCGTGATTATATGTATGTATGGTTTTTTTTTAAACTATAAGCTATGGCGAGTAATGAATGTGACACATTTACATATTGTTAGTTTGAAGAACAATTTAAGGTTTATTCTATCTTCCAGTTCATTTTAGTCTTTGTAAAACTTTGTAATTTTTAAGTAAGCTTCGTAGAACCTTATTTCGGCAAATTAATTCCTAAGTTGTTCAGCGGCAGAGCTCACGATGGTACATAAAGATACAAACAATCTTCCTAACAATAATTTATTAATCCAGTGAGTTCAAAATTTGACTTCGCAAACGAAACTTTCAAGTTCTTTAGCCGGAAGACTCAATAAGCGTTTCAAATATTTGTTCAGAAACTTTGTATCGGGCAAGATGTCTAGCACGACGCGGTTTTCTATGAACGTGGGCGGGCGCTGCAGTATGAAAAAAAAACTATCAAATTAATGTCAAATCTCTAAACTAACTACCTCCGTGGTCCTGTTCCTGATCCGGAGATGTTGGATTCGATTCTCAGAGGGGAATACAAAGTCGATATTTGTAAAATCACGTTGTGAAATTTTCCCCACTTGGTAAGGACAATGCAAGCTGAAACACCTGATAGTCTGGAATTAAAAATATTCCTTGCTGTTCCGTGTTCTTCGGAGGGCACGTTAAAACGCCGGTCCCGGTTGCTTCGATTGTTGCTACACAAACCGTCAGAGGCCTATTAGCTGTGCTGTATTAGGCAGTTTAAAAACTGTGACACCAGGTTTCATCGGGTCGATTGCCTCGAAATCCACAAGACAAAAGAAGAAAAAACAAACACGATCACACACATAGCTCCCACTAGGATTTCCTGTCTTAAGGTGCCTTGGACATACACAGCAACATCCATAAAGATACCCAAAACCAGAAACAGACACTAAAATTCATCATTCAAATATCTGCCCCGGCCGGGAATCGAACCCGGGACCCACTGCATAGTCGGCAGATATACTGCAAACTAGGCTATGCGGGCCGTCATAAACATACTTACATATAATCACACTTTTATCCCTAATGGGGTAGACAGAGCATAAACGACCTAAACAAACAAAGATCTGACAAAGTATTAAGGGTTATTTAAGATATATTTGTAGGTATATTGCTGTAGTGACAGGTTGAGAGCCCATCGCCTAAATTACAATATACTGAAACCCTCGGATCCCTTAGCTGGTTTTTACCGCATGCCCGGGTGGAGATGCAGCTGGCACATTCTATGTTTTTCCCTTGCTCCCAGTCCAGCAACCAAGGAAGAGCCGTCATGAAGCATGTTAAATCTCAAGATGGCGGCGTTACTTCCTTTTTTGGCCACATTCATTTAAAGCGTGGTCGCACAAGATTTGATTGGTTCGTTTTCTAATCATGAACTTGATAGCTAACAGGAGAAAGAACAGGATTATTAAATAAGTTTCAAAATTATTTGAAGCTCTGAACATATTTGACTAGGATTGAGAGTCGACGGGATTAATAATATCTTGATTGTTTAGTACTGAAGTCAACTGAAATATTAACTGAATGTACCTACGAATAGTAATTAATTGTTAGTTTGATGTTAATTTAGTTTTATTCGAATATGTTCTTTATTTTATATGTTAAATGCAATGATTTCTTCCATGCTGGACTGGGAGCGAAAGAAAAACATAGAATGTGCTAGCTGCATTTCCTCCCGGGCATGCTGTAAAAACCAGCTAAGGGATCGGAGGGTTTCAGTATATTGCAATTTAGGCGATGGGCTGACAACCTGTCACTACAGCAATATACCTACAAATCTATCCTAAATAACCCTCAAAACTTTGTCAGACGTGGCGGATCGACCTTTGTTTAGGTCGTTTACGCTCTGCCTACTCCATTAGGGATAAAGGCGTGATTATATGTATGTATGTATTAAATGCAATAGTCTAAATTACTTCAATAAAACCGGCGCAATTTATTTAAAATAACAGTGACAATGAATTTGAATTAATAATGTTGAAAATAAAAAGTCTTATCTAATTTAAAATATTTTTTTAATAGCAATATTCATAGGATCATTGTGTAAATAAAGTATTTAATATTTCTATGTCGTTGTATTTGTAGTAGGGTACTACGCAGTGTCTACGGCGTAGCAAAACTCTACGAAATTATCGAGCCTCTACGAGTAAACACGAACATTACGTGACATTACTTGTTGACTGGGTGGCTAAAAACATCCAAACGTTTCTACTTAAAAATATTGTGGTAATCATTAATGATAAAAAAAATCACATTTAATAATCGAGTTAAAAGTATAGTTATTTTTATTGATTTGAGAAGCACAATATTTACCAAGGACTGACGTCATAAGTCGCTATTTTCATATAAAATAGCGTTCTTGACATTTTGTAAAAAGTTGCGGATTTGACTAGTATGAAACTAGCGAGTTACTTAAATCAATAACTTCTATATTGTTATCTCGATTATTAAATCTAAATGTGCATTTATAAAAAAAATATAAATGAGTTTCAGTCAACACGCCTATTCATCACAGTTCACTGAAAGGTAGAGTTGAAAAATCACCTGTATACCCCCCCTGAAGTAAAGTAACACGTGACTGGAAGTGAAATCGGCTGGAATGGCGCCGCGGTCACATCCGGCGCCATATTGACAGCCCGCAAAAAATGGCCGCCTAGCTAACAGTTATTTCAAAGCAAAAATCACAGTTTGTCGTGTCAACAACTCGTTTTGGTGCAACGTTTTTGAAAGTACGGGTACATTGAAAGTTTTTCATGTTGTATTTTGAAAACCTCTGTTGTTTTAAAGTAACAATAGAAGTTTTGGCATGTCAACTCACATTTCTAGTTGACTGTTGGCTGCGTGATGGATATCCCAATGTCAATGTTTAAAATGTTTGCGAATAGAAATACACAGCTAAATTAAAATGGTTTGCAACAAAGTTTGAGCATGATAATTATTTATTTTTATTTTAATCGTATGGATTATAACATGTCAAATATGCGAAATTAGAACTAAATATTAATGTTAAGATTACTAAGACATATGACCTAATTATTGTTTTATTTATTGACTGACTAGTGAATCCACTAAATATCGAACTGACTTAAGCGGACTAAACATTTCCAGGAATTAATTATTCATTACATTAGTTAGATACATACATACATACATATAATCACGCCTTTATCCCTAATGGGGTAGGCAGAGCGTAAACGACCCAAACAAAGGTCGTTTCGCCACGTCTGACAAAGTTTTGAGGGTTATTTAAGATAGATTTGTAAGTATATTGCTGTAGTGACAGGTTGTCAGCCCATCGCCTAATTAGTTAGATATAACGCAAAAGTTAAAAGACATATACACTACACTGCCAAAGAAAATATTACTTACCTACACTGAATTCCCAAATACATAACTTTAATCTCTTTAAAATAAGAGTGAATAAGGTTTTCTGAGTGAGTTCACACAATTGTCTTCTCTTTCACCTATTTTAAGCTTAAATATAATATAATAATAGGTCAGGGGAGCACATGGTTATAGATAGAAAATCTATTCCAAGATTGTTACATTGATCCAAAATAATAATGTCCATTAAAAACCTGTCGTCTCTAAATCTGTTTGCTATATTTCATTAACCTTAAAGCGGTTCAGTTTTCATTTCTCTAACGCCTCGGAAAAGATTAACGGGCTCCACGTGCAAGGTTTTCTAATTTCCAACTGTCAAGAAATATTAGAATTTAATCGGAACACTTTGTTGTTTTTATTAATTCGTGTTTCGGCTTTGACGGCGTCCGGCCGTGAGCCGGCGAAGGTTTCTATTGTGATGATGAGTTTGGAGTACGTTGCTGGCTTTCTTGCTGAATTTCTTGGCTTTTTTATTGAAACAAACTGCTTCTTTTATCCTTATTTATTAAGTTTGCTTTTATTTAAATTGCAGAATCATTAAATAGGTATTAAAAGATAGAAATGACGAAGGAAATTTTAAATACTCGCCTATATTGATAATGTAGCATAAAAGACCCAAGTTGTAATCTACTGAAAGCAACTCGCCGAAGGAAGACGAAATCAAATTCATTTATCGACAACAGATAGATGATACCCGTTTACTATATTACATCTTCAATCGCACCGATTGCGAAAACTCGAGAAGTTTTACTGGCTCTCATAAATAAGTGACAAAAGTTGTTCGAGCGTAGAAAGTTGCTCACACATAGCAAGGGACTTTTAAGTCGTCTGTCACGGATGTCGCTCCAGTTTGAAAAGGGCCGACGAATCAGGGGGAGGCAGGGGGAGACTGGCATACTAATGATTTATGTTGTTTCTCAGAGAGTCGCTCGTTTCATCCGCGGCATGATAAATGTTTGTTACGCAAGCCCGGTCTACTCTCGCAGTACGGGACAGATTATTTAGACTCTAATGTAGTGGTATTCAGTGTAAATAAATGTTTGAATCTCAAATAGATGTAGTACTCGCATTTGATTTGGGTCTAGACTAAATTATTAATTCAATAGCGGTTTGTTGCTGTTAGTAATGTTACCAATTTTTGGAGTTATTCTTAAGAAATGATAATTACGTTCTCTCATACCGAAGTACCACTGTGAATCTAATACCAATGCATGTTATGTACCTACTGTACTTATGTAATTACGAAGATCTAAATATTATAAATTAAAAAATTGGTTCACAGGGAATTATTGTGTAGTTTGAGTCAGATCAATGAACGTAAAGAAATCTTCAGTATACCACACTTTATTTACTTGGCTGACATGAGTTCAATCAAAATATTATCGACTCGAAATACATACATACATATAATCATGCCTTTATCCCTAATGGGGTAGAGAGAGCGTAAACGACCTAAACAAAGATCGTCCCGCCACGTCTGACAAAGTTTTGAGGGATATTTGAGGTAGATTTGTAGCTATGTTGCTGTACTGACAGGTTGTCAGCCTATCGCTTAAATTGCAATGTACCGAAACCCTCGAATCTCTTAGCTGATTTTTATACCATGCCCGGGAGGAAATTAAGCTGGCTCATTCTATGTTTTTCTCTCGCTCCAGTCCAGCATGGAAGTATACTCTACATACACAATGCCTTCATAATCTAGTTTTTTTTTTTTATTACGTCATAATAATTCATCGCATTTTACTAAGCCCGTTGCGTGTACACGTTGCGGCGGGGCTAATGCGTGCATTCTCCGCGGCAGTAAATCACGCGTGTCGATGTGTCGGTGCCATGTATCCCCAACCTACCCGATTCACCGCATTACCGATTTTACCGGTTTTACGCCGCTACTTTTACAGTAATGCGCCGCGCCAATCACACTTTTAATGGCAACGAGGAATGTGTGAGTGATATTTTTCTGTTTTGGGTTTATTTGAAAAGAAAGATAATAAAATGTCATTACGCCTTTATCCCTAATGGGATAAACAGAACGTAAACGACCTAAACAGATTTAAAATACGTTGCACAAAGCGAAGGAAAGTGCTGCATGCGCTTTAGCGCTATTTAATTTATTAAGTATTTAATCACTTATATTTTACCCAAGGTTGATGTTGCTTTCAGTGTATAATAATTATATAAATAAGACGAGTAAATTTATCTTTGTTTCTATCAAGAGCACTTCAATAGCTTTTCATACAAATAAATGGTTTTCTCTTGAACTTATCTTGATCCGAGTCAAGTACGAAGTAAGAAGATAAATTCCACCTAGAAACAGATCAGAACGCGGAAAAAGCTACTTGATACTTGTTTTCAGTAATAAAATAAATTTTCTTTGTAATAAAATAGGTGGGTACCTAAGTACCATTATATTTATCATTATTAGTTATTCTAAAAGTCAAGTAGGCTTTTAATGTCTTTATAAATTTTCGTATAAATCTTCCATGCTGGACTGGAAGCAAGAGAAAAATATTCCATGCTGGACTGGGAGCGAGAGAAAAATCTTCCATGCTGAACTGGGAGCGAGAGAAACACTTAGATCGTGCCAGCTGCATTTCCTCCTGGGCATACTGTAAAAACCAGCTAAGGGATCCGAGGGTTTCTGTATTTTGTACATTAGGCGATGGGCTGACAACCTGCCAGTAAAGCAATATACCTATCTTTAATAACCCTCAAAACTTTGTCAGACGTGGCGGATCGTCCTGTGTTTAGGTCGTTTACGCTCTGCCTACCCCATTAGGGATAAAGTGATTATATGTATGTATTTATGTATATTCTTAACCATTACCGGGATTTCTCCTCTTCAAAGCCATCAATCAATACCTTTCCGTACCCAAATAACGTATAGCTAATGTAGGAAGAGTTGACGCCCGGTAAATATATGCAGGCAGGCCGGGAAGCCTTCTCTAAATCTTGCAGGGTATCGGGACCCTCATCACGGACCCTAACTATCCGAGGGGATCAGCTGATTGCCAATGATATGTTGAGATGTCTGCCTGTATTTATGCATGTACTAGGTTATGTAAAGAGGAACATTAGAAACATAAAATCAATATATATTAGAGATTGCATGGTAAATGGGATGGTTTAAAAAATGTCCCTTTAACAGAAGGCCCGTATTTATTATTTTGATAAGAAATGTAATTTTAGTACAAAACGGCTTGTCAAATCCATACTTTATATTGCTGTCAATCTTGAGATAGCTTTATCAATACGAGCCCTAAAGTCAACAAAAACGAAAGAGTATGAACTTGCTAGTGAAACTGCTTTGTACTAAATTCTGCAGCAAAAAGTTTGGCTATTTCAAGAAAAAATATTCATCATAATGCATACGTCATACCTATTTGTTGGAATACAAATAATTGTAAATACTTAGAAATATGACACCATTGTTAATTTAGTACAAAGCAGTTTGCAAATTGCAAATAATTTGGAATAAGATTCTAATTGTATACACTTTATTCCAACAAATAGGTATGACGTACGCATTATGATGAATATTTTTTTCTTGAAATAGCCAAACGTTTTGCTGCAGAAAAGTTATCTAAACGTGAACGTCTTATATCTCCAAAGCTACACAAATCTCAGCGATCCACACCGTCCGAGGAATTTCAAAATGGTCGTCATAAACTACGCTTTCCGTTAGACGACATAGAGTTGATTCACACCAAGAAGTGACGTGACGCGAAGCTTGAAGCTGCTTGGAGACGCATCTCGTTATACCGCGAAGTGATAGAATGCACTGCGCGGAATATTCGAGTTAATACTGTCGATTTTTGCGACATAATTCTAATTTTTGGCTAGAGCTGTCACTTTCTTAACTTTGACATAAGAACAGGATAAACACATGACATTGATATTCCTAATTTGACATAAGACTGCTTAAGTTACGTAAAATAAGAGACCATGCTCTATGCTCAGTTCTTATTTAGAGTATCTTACATCAGATTAGGAATGTCAAAGTCATATGTTTATTTTTTATCCTGTTCTTATGTCAAAGTTAAGAAAGTTACAGCGCTAGCTAAGAATTTACTAGTTTGGTTGGTGCGTCCAGAATGGCCGCCAATGTTTAATTTCTGCGTATTTCACACAGTAAAATAAAGTTCTATATAGCATCACGCTCTCGATAGGCGCGCGACGCGTCGCATCGCATCGCTTCCTGGTGTGAATTGATACTTAGACGACATATTTTCATGGAGATATATCGATGTTAGCTTCTTAGGTGCGGATCGCTTGACTCGGAAAGATACTCCATTTCAGCTTCTATTCTAACTTAGAAATGCCTAAGCTGATTTGTGATATCAATATATCAAATGTCTATTTTCTAGTAGACGTATGTGATATGTTGGTGATGGAATAAACCATTACTCATATTTATTTTATACATACATACATACATAAAATCACGCCTTTATCCCTTACGGGGTAGGCGGAGCGTAAAACGCCTCCTAAAAGGCGCTTTCGCCACGTCTGACATAAATTGGGGGCAATTTTAGATTGTAATGTGTATTGCTGTAGTGACAGGTTGTCAGCCCATCGCCTAAATTACAATACACTGTAACCCTCGAATCCCTTTTGCTGACTTATACAGCATGCCCGGGAGGAAGGGCAACTGGAACATTCTATGTTTTTCTTTCTCTCCCAGTCCAGTATGGAAGTTTTATTTTATCTGTAGCTCTGATGTCAAATAAATAGTGGGCTACGCTGAGCAAAGTAAGAGAAAGTCATAGAAATTGCTACATTAAATTCCAAAGGTGTTGCTATGACATAGATTTTGGCAAAAGAAGGCAAGGTAGGTTAACAACCCTGATTGTTTGAAGAACATTTTGCTACAATATAATGTCTCAGATCTGTCTCGACATTTTTTCACTGTATCAGTTGCCAAAAGTAGACATAGCACTATAATAATAATAATAATGTTCTTTAAGAGCGAGTACAAAGACGTCATGAATCAGAAGAGAGCGCGATCAAAGACCTGTAATTCATAGACGCAGCTTTATTTAATAAAAAAATGATCACGGCAGGTGGAGCTTCGATCGCACTGATTCGCATTTAGAGCTTATGAGAAAAATCTTTCAACTCAGATTTATAAAAAATATATATAGTTTAGATTTATTTAGAAATAAAACATATAAGGTGACATCATTACTGATAATTGTGTGAACCTGGAACTCCATCTGCCGTTTTTAATGTTTTTCTATAGTAGAATTGACATAGTAGAGTACTGAATATGATACATAAAAACATGTTATTCTACATTACATTCTTAGCAAATTGTTTCTCTATTTACCTTATATTTCTTGGGAACTATTGGTACTAACTAATTATGTCAGTGGTTTAATAGAGAAAGCCCAGTCTATATCATAATAGATCTTTGAGTGCCGGCTATTGTTTCTGTATTGTATGCCAACTTTTCTCATTCCCAAATATAACGGCAACTAATTACAGATTAGACAAACAACAACGATTACATCGGGATATGTGGGTAGTTCGAGACAGGGACGGATCTACAATTTACCCTTGTGGATCACAAGCTAGTTAGACAGTACACGAAAATTGTTGTTTTTCCACTAGACGGCACGGTGACGGCACGGCAACGTCCCGATAACCTCCTAGTTCCAATCTGAGCGCACACACGCATGCGCATACTTCGTACGAATACAAAGAACATGAGGATTGGCCGGCGCCGGTATCGCTGGGAATCAATGCCATGCCGTTGCCGTGCCGTGCTGGCACGTGGAAAAGCATTCCATATAACTTTATTGATTTTGATAAATTATCTCTTTCACGGTACCGTCGACGGTGCCGTGCCTTCGCCGTTGCCGTCGCTATGGCATTTAGTCGAAAAACGCCCATTAGCTGCTTCTTATTTTATCTTATTAAGACATACAAGGATCCGACTTCTGGGCAAAGGTGTTTTCCAAAAAAAAAAACTAAGTACGTAAGTAAAAAAAACATTTTATTAAGCGTAGTAACCGCACAAGGTAACCGCGATTAAATTATGATGTAAAGAATTTATTTACTTGGTTTCATTGAGTTTTGTTTATACTACTTTAACTTCATCACTACATAGTATAAAACAAAGTCGCTTTCTCTGTCCCTATATCCCTATGTATCCAAGAGAGCCCGATGGTCTAGTGGATAGGGCCGCTGCCTCCTGAGCGGGAGGTCGTGGTTCGAATCCCACCACGTACCAATGTGTTTTTCGGTTTTCGAATTTCATATGTACGTTTATTCGGTGCTTTTTCCGTGCTTCGGAAGGCACGTTAAGCCGTTGGTCCCGGTTAATATCGTTTAGTACCGTAGATATTAGTCGTTAAGCCATATCAGAGGCCAGTGCTAAGCATTGGTGGCTTGAAAACTCTGACCTAATCTAGGATTGGGTCTGGTTTCCCTTCTGGGTTGCGGAGGTCAGATGGCAGTCGCTCTGTGTAAACACCAGTACTCTCGTTCAATCACCTAGATTAGGAAGCCAACCCCGTGAGATACGGGATAAGGCTAGGGAGATGATATCCCTATGTATCCATAAATCTTTAAAACTACGCAACGGATTTTGATGCGGTTTCTTTTAATGGATAGAGTGATTCAAGAGGAAGGTTTATATGTATAATACATGCACAATATAGTAGAGAAACACTGATAATTTCCGTGCGAAGCCGGGGCGGGTCGCTAGTTATTAATCTAAATTAGATATTATTTCGAAGGTTAACATAAATTTTTGCACTCAGTTTAGGGTGACTCTCACTTAGCACTATACCTGGTGTTATTAATATACGGGCTGTAAGGGACAGCGTCCTGCAAACTGATAGAGGTTGCTCAGTCAACGAAACTGAACAACTATCAGTAGGATTTTTTTTCAGGAAGTAAATATAAAGTTTTGCTTTTCAAACAAACTGTCTCATCGAGATGGTCTTTTGGTCATGGGAAGGTTAATTTTAATTTTCGTCAACTGAAAGGATTTCCTGTCGTCAACTGAGCAACTCCTAAGAGTTTGCGGGACGCTGTCCCTTACACTTGGTGTGTATAGGTATAGTAATCAGTTGCTTTGCTGCTGCATGGACGGCCGTGGTTACGGGTTCAATTCTAACTTTTACATACATACATACATATAATTACGCCTTTATCCCTAATGGGGTAGGCAGAGCGTAAACGACCCAAACAAAGGTCGTTCCGCCACGTCTGACAAAGTTTTAAGGGTTATTTAAGATAGATACATACATACATACAATCACGTCTTTATCCCTAATGGGGTAGGCAGAGCTTAAACAACCTAATCAATGGTCGGTACGCCACGTCTGACAAAGCTTTGAGGGTTATTTAAGATATTATAGGTATATTGCTATAGTGACAGGTTGTCAGCCTATCGCCTTAATTGCAATGTACTGCCCTCGGATCCCTTAGCTGAAAAATATATATTATTATAAATTAAAAAATATAATAACAGAAAATTATAATATGACTTTTATAAAAGAAAAATATCTTTGGCCTTGTGTCATTCTGTTTGTCCTTTACGTACTGACAATAACAAAAATCGTAACGGTCTCTCTGTCCCAAATCCGTGAAAACACGGCCCGTTCCGTTATGGCCCAATAACGATTATAAAACGACGACCAAATTGGAAGAATAATTCAAGCAGTGGGTGGAACGGGATGATATCTATACAGGGTCTTTCAGCTTAAGAATATCAAGTGAATAATAAAAATAATAAAATAATAATAACTGTTTTATGATTCGTAAAAAGTAAAGATTTTTTTGTGCTAAAGCTTTTAGGGAAAGTGTTGTTTTTTTTTAATTTAATGTGAAACGCATAGAATGGAAAAGATATACATAAATGAATGATGGTTATTTATTTATTAGGTCATATTTTTTAATATTTGACTTATACCAACAGTTATTATTTCAAATGGTTTTTACTTTTAGGCTAATTTTTATAACAAATCTTAACACATTTTATACATACAATATACATACATATTATGATTATTATTATTTTTTGGACAGGCAGCATATATATGCTGATAGATCCCATCAGTGTTGGATTTATGTTGTTCGGTTATCACTATTCACTATTATTATAAATAAATATAATCATGTCATTATCTCTAATGGGGTAGGCAGAGCGTAAACAACCTAAACAAAGATTGTTCCGCCACGTCTGATAAAGATTTGAGATAGATTGATAGATGTAGTGACAGGTTGTCAGCCCATAGCCTAAATTGTAATGTATAGAAACCCCCGGATCCCTTAACTGGTTTTTACAGCATGCCCAGGAGGAAATGCAGCTGGCACATTCTATGTTTTTCTCTCGCTCCTAGTCCAGCATGGAAGAAACATTATACCTATTTTAAATCAAAGACTCTGTATTACACAGGGTTGTACCTACAAACAGTTAGAACACAACTCCGCATTTGAAACGGCAAAATTGGTTGAGTTAATTTCATTGATGAGATGATTTTGTGGGGTAACGCTGTTCACAGATTTACTGTTATAGCCTTTTGTGTTAGTTCACACCGTCATGTTACACGACGCGAGCGTGATGCGACTTGAAGCTGCTTGTAGATGCATCTAGTTGTACCATGTTTTACTAAGAAGTGACAGGCTTCATCGCGTGGAGCAGTTGTGTCAATAAATGAATAATATAGCGTTAACACTGACTAAACAGACCTGAAGAGTGAAAGACGGAGAAAGAAGGAGAAAAGTACTTTTGGACTGCCTGTAATCTCTTTCAAGTACCTATGATGTCTTTTTAGTCCTCGGTCAGACTATAAATAAAGTTCTATAAGAAGTTAGCTGCCTCCGCGGTCTAGTGGTCTGAGCCATGGGCGCCTGATACGGAGGTCCTAGGTTCGAGCTTGCCAGAGGGGAACACAAAGTTGATATTTGTAAATTCATCACTTTCTGAGATTTTCTCCAGTGTGGTTAGGACAATACAGGCTGAATCACCTGATTGTTTTGAAGAAAAAAGATTCCATGCTTCGGAGAGCACGTTAAGCCGCCGGTCCCGGTCGTTATCTTTGATGGTGCTCATTACTCAAACCATGTCAAAGGCCTAATAACTGTACTATTAGGCGGTTTCAAAACTCTGACACCAGGGTTTATTGGTTCGCTATTTGACTAATAAACCCCACACGGTAACAAGAAGTAGGTATTGCATCACGCTCTTGAAAGGTGCGCGCCGCGTTGCGTCGCGACTCTTCCCAGTGTGAATCGATTACTGATGCTTTGTTTTAATGATTTTACTGGGAATAAACAGACCCGTTCTCGTGATTAGCTACATTTGTTTGTGCTAATACAAATTAGCTGCCAAGTGTCGTAGCGAAACGCATTTCACTGTAATTTTTATTGTTATTGTTCGAATTGGGTGATAAACTTTAAAATGTGCTTCATGGCACATAGGCTCGTATTTATAAAGCAATCTCAAGGCTGAGAGCGACATTAAGTATGGATTTGTGATATGAACTCAAACTCGCTGTCACTCTCAAGTGCTGTTTAAAAATACGGGCCTTAGTAAGACAGATGATAATTGCCCCTTTTTTGTGTCTGGAGAAGAGGGTGGGAAGGAGGTCTTAAACCTCACCTGTCACCTATCTTAGGATATATTCCTCATCATCGTAAACAAGACGAATGCTGCAGGTGGATTTGTTTCCAAAACTCTATAATTTGAGTTAACTGCCATGCTGGACTGGGAGCGCAAGAAAAACATAGAATATGCCAGCTGCATTTCCTCCCGGGCATGTAAAAATCAGCTAAGCGATCCGATGGTTTCAGTATATTGCAATTTAGGGAATGGGCTGACAAACTGTCACTACAGCAATACATACATATACATATAGTTACGCCTTCATCCCTAATGGGGTAGGCAGAGCGCAAACGACCCAAACATAGGTCGTTCCGCCACGTCTGACAAAGTTCTGAGGGTTATTTAAGATAGATTTGTTCTTTATTTTTTTTTTATTTAACCCTCAAAACTTTGTCAGACATGGCGGAACGATCTTTGTTTCGTTTACGCTCTACCTATCCTTTTAGGGATAAAGGCGTTAAGGCCTATATGTTTGTATATATGTATGTACTGTATAATTTTGAGTCTGTCCAGGCGAGAGTAAATAGATATTATTCGGGCCTGCATGCACCAACATCACCGACTGGTGTATATCCCATTCGTTTCTAAGAGATAATTGTTGCCGTGCAAAATCGAACGTTGTAGTATAGTAAAGTAAAGTAAAGTAAAATTTATTTGGGCATTACAAACACTTTTCAAACAGTATAGTGATTGGTGTCTCCCTTTTAGCTAAATTGCTTGTGTCGGGAGACACCACTCTTCCTAAATATGCACTTATTTATAAATTTGTAGGTATCCACAAATATATATATATGTACTAATTTTACTAAGCTAACAAAATTAAATTAAATGAAAAAAGAGATAGTAATAATAATACAAACTCTCATGGATGTATATTAAGTCTATTTGTGTCTTGATTCCTATGTAATTGTTCTGTGTATGTTTCTGTGTACAATAAACTGTTAAATAAATAAAAAAATATGTTAGTATGGCAGGAATAATATCTTAAAAACGAATGAGCTATAGTTATTTCCCTCGTCGTAGTCTTTTGTCGACTCGAAAGAAGAAAGTCTAATTTATTATACCTACCTTTAGTTTCACACAGACAAGAAATTTAACAGCAAACTAATCATCTAAAAAAATGTAGCATATTAAAAGCTTACATTACCTGTAATACTATATACATGAAATGTGTAGTAGGTAGGTACCACCTACTAAGGTGGTCCTGATTTTACGAACATATTTTTTTACCGGGGCACCCTCTAATTATGTGCTATAATATGAATACAGAAGAAAATTGACAACTCCATAATCTAGAAAATCTGTACTAAGTCTGCCAAAACAACATATTGGGTATACGTAGGTACATGTACAAAATACTCGTTAACACTAACCTTTAGTTACTAATGATGTTACTTTTCCTACCATTACACGGAATATTGCTTACGGCACTACGGTAGGGTAGGTAGCAACTGATTGGAGAAATTGCCGCGAGAATATAATGGCCTTCGGAGGGCAAGAATGTGCAAGTTGGCGTTATATCTAGCATTAAGGTGGGCTTCTACTACATCATCATCTCCCTAGCCATATCCCGTATCTCACGGGGTCGGTTTCCATGAAGAGGAAAATGATATGTAGAGGGATTTTTATGTAAAATTAATTAGTTCTTTACTGTAGTAGTGATGTGTCGTAAGCGTACCCAGAATCCTGAAAACATACAATACAATACAACATACTTTATTGCACTAAAAAAAAAACACATACAATAGTAAGACCGACAACATAACAGAATAAAAGTACAACACAGGCGGCCTTATTGCTAAGGTAGCAAACAAAACATACACCGTTAGCTGCTTTAAGCTTCTTTTCTTAAGGAAGTTACTTACGAGCATTCCCCTTATACTTAGGTGCTTCAAAGTTCTTTGATAAATTATTTTGTAAATAAAAAGTGTTATCATGGTAGGAACATGTTTTTTCATTGAAATTAAGGGTTTTTCACGATAATCATCATACCTGCTGCTTAGTTCGGAATAACAATTCTTCTGATGGGTAGGTTTCGATTCGTCAACCCGATGAGTTTTCAATTTTTCACATCGCGTTTAAGATGACGATACTTCCCAAGTGGCGCCCCCATTAGTAATTACTATAATTGATTTATAATTTATCCTAATTACTATAACTTGATTCTGTTCTACCGGTTTTTCGATTCACTGCGCCTTTAGTGAATTATGTTTTTTTTCCTAATGGGGGCGCCACTTGGCTAGTATCGTCACCTTAATGCAGAAAATTTAATCTCATTGAGACTTTGCTACATACTTTTATTCCTTTCCTTCCTGGTGGACGAGCACCATGAGGTAGCGTCCTTCGTGAAATTATTGCAGGTCCCGAAAATAGGTCAATTGCCTTGAGCGAGCGAGAGATCGGAGATTTAGAGCGGGATAGGGATGTAGGGGTGCTAGCTAAGCCATTATGAAGGTTTTTCTCATAGAAATGTGGTCGTCCCTATTTGGCTAGGAACACGGATTCGCTGTACTGAAGTGGTGACTCAATAGGTAATAATATAAGGAAAATGATATTATAAAGTATTCTGGACGAGATTATTATAATACATATTTCTATAGAATCGCGTTTTCAATAGTTCATTAATTAAAATCAGAATGATAATAATATGAGGCGTCTTAATTGAATAATTTTTTTTTATTAGAATTATGTAGAATTGTGACCTATGTAAAATTTATTAATATATATTGATTTCAATTACATTTTATCATTACTCTGATATGTGCAGTGTTATGCAAAAAATTGAGTCATTAATCTACCAATACTTATAGAATTCCTTATGAACATACCTTTCTCAAATTAGAATTTAATTTTAGAACGTTTTGAAATCCAAAATGGCTGAACAAAGAAATAACGTCACTTCCGTTCTTTTTGCTATTGTTTCACGTTTGGTTGTTACGCACGAGCGGCTTTCGGTCAGTCTATTTACTCTCAATATAAAACTCCCCGCTTTAGAATGAAAAACACACACACGCACACACATATATATAAATCACGCCTCTATCCCTAATACAGTAGGCAGAGCATCAATGACTGACAAAGGATAAAGTCTTATTTCACTGCTACGCGTTACATTATTTTTAAAATGAAAGAATAAAATACCTGTCTTGAATAAATATCCCGACTTAAAATTTAATTATAAAACCTTCTTAAATCAAAAATGACCGATGAATAAGATACTGATAAATAAACGACTACTCACTTGTTTATTTAAGGGAGGCGTTAGTACTCTACGTTTGAACTCTTTACGAGAGCACAGCTCGGACACTCCTAACTATCATGTCATTTTGATCACACATCGACAGACGGCACCTTGCACTTGGCATGAGTTTGTGTGCGTGTTATTAGGACAAAATTTGTTATACCGGTCATAATCATGACTTGATTAATCTGGTTCTTGCTTAAACCAACGTTTTGAAGTAGTTCACTGTAACTGAATAGTTAGAATAGATTAGGTTGCATATTTTGTATGAATTTATTTACCGTCTCTCATCATTGTAGAATCTAAAAAAGTTTCTTTTGGAGTCATATCTTGTTATAGAAAGACATCCGTAAACGGAACAGTATCTAACCATCTTTGGAACCCAAAACTTTATTATTTCCGTTACAGTAGGAAAAATGCGCACGCCATACCCGCTAAGTGTACGCTCAATGTGGCCCACAATCCGGCGCGGAGTGTGACGTATGTCGGACTGGGGAAGGGAGGTGAATGTCCATTCTGTATATAGTACTATTATATATTCTGTGACGAGAGTATTCTTCACATACATACATATAGTCACGCCTTTATCCCTAATGAGGTAGGCAGAGCGTAAACGACAAAAACAAAGGTCGTCCCGCCACGTCTGACAAAGTTTTGAGGGTTATTTAAGTTAGATTTGTAGGTATATTGCTGTAGTGACAGGTTGTCAGCCCATCGCCTAAATTACAATATACTGAAACCCTCGGATCCCTTAGGTCTTCTTCACGGAGAGAGAAAATCACACAACACCGTGCGAAGAAGTCTCTCGTAAAAAATCGAAACGTAGAGGTCTAACACTTCCGTTATACAAACAAGTAAGTAGTCGTTGATTTATCAGTATGAATAACCCTTGTTCGTCATTTAGTGATACCAGAATGATTCGTCATGTCCATAATTTTTGCTATTGTTTTACCTTTGATTTACGCACAAGCGGTTTTTGGTCGGTCTTTTTGATCTCTATAGGAAATTCCCCGGACTTAGTATAGGATGACTTTATAGGTATACATACATACATACATATAATCACGCCTTTATCCCTAATGGGGTAGGCAGAGCGTAAACGACCTAAACAAAGGTCGTTCCGCCACGTCTGACATAGTTTTGAGGGTTATTCCAGATGGATTTGTAAGTATATCGCTGTAGTGACAGGTTGTCAGCCCATCGCCTAAATTGCAATATACTGAAACCCTCAGATCCCTTAGCTGGTTCTTACAGCATGCCCGGGAGGAAATGCAGCTGGCACATTCTATGTTTTTCTCTCGCTCCCAGTCCAGCTTGGAAGTAATATAGGTATTACTGCATAGAATATACGTAATGCAATACATGATCTGTGTATAGTGCAAGAGTAGGAAAAAATTTTTTTACCTATAAATAAATATAGTTCCCGTGATAAAAGTGCCATGTTTTTGAGAGGAGACTCCGTGAAGAGATTTTTTATAAATCAAATTAATAAGTCAAATTACAACCATGGACTATAAAATAACATATGACTGTTTTTTATGTCATACTAAAGAATTGTCATATTAATGTATTTTTTTACTTACATACAAATAATCACGCCTTTTTTCCTCATGGGGTAGGCAGAGCGTAAACGACCTAAACAAAGGTCATTTCGTCACGTCTGATAAAGTTTAAAGGTTGTATAAGATAGATTAGCATACTGCTGTAGTGAACGGATAAGATAGGCATACTGCTGTAGTGACCGGTTGTCAGTCCATCTCCTAAATCATAATAAACTGAAACCCTCGGATCTCTTAGGTGGTTTCTACAGCATGCCTGGGAGGAAATGAAGCACACACATTCTATGTATTTCTCTCGCTCCCCCGCCAGCATGGAAGAATTATTCGTGTGTGTATTTTCTATATTTTATGTCATACTAATTTGACTCCCACGGAATACCGTACATATTTCAAACGTAGAATGATGTCTTCTGTAAATGCCTCAGCTCCGTTTTTGTTTTGTTTCACATTCGGTCGACTCGCACGACTGGTTTCGATTGCTCTATTTGCTCTCTATATCAAATTCCTTCGCTACCCGGTATTGGTAAAGCTCCTTTTAATATTTTACAGAGTACAGCATACATTTTTCATATCTGAATAGAAGTAGTAATAGGTATTTTTTAAACGTGTCTTTTAAAGTTGGTTATATAATCTAAGAGTAATAATTGCTAAGAAATAAGAGCCAATCTATCAGCCAAGCTACCAGTATATTAAGAGAGACAAACAGAACTGCTTTTATTCTATGAATCATGTTATAGATGGTATAAATGTAAATTGTTGCTTCTTTCTTCCCAATTACCATGTTAGACACTGTTGTTGATATTTTCATTTTGACAGTGGCCATAAAGATTCATATCTTTGGGAACGAGTTCTCACAAAGATATCTGCATTTTAAAGAGTTTTATCCAGCAACTCCATTTTATGCGAATGTTTTTTTCTTTGCGTTTTGTTTCTGCTATTTTTTTCGGTCTCGATAGGGGGGCGGTACGAAGGAAATGAACTAGATGAAACAAACGCCGGCTCTTTGATCGTGCCGCCAGCTTATTTTGTTATAATCAACGTCGGAAGGAGTCTGATGAAGGTTCTTTATACACAAGATGTCAAATATAGTACTTACTTACCATTATATTTCCTAGAACCTTTGTTAGGTCGTTTACTCCATTAGGGATAAAAGTGTAATTATGTATGTATGTTTCCTAGAAATAAGTAAGAACTACACTTGAAGGAATTCATAAACAGAAAAGATGTAAGAAGTAATGCGCATACGTATGTACATAGCTTGTGGGGATATTCCGACCAAAGAGTATAGTAGTCGTAAAAATCACCTAGGCGTTACGAGTAAGTATATTGCAAAACGGCATTGTTATTGTATTTATTTTGCCTTTCGTCTAAGAAGGATCAATAAATTAATTGTCGTATGCAATTAATAATAAGGAACGACTTGAAAATCAACTCGCTAAGAAGAAGGAAAACTAAAGATAAATTTGTAAATAACATTTATTTTCAGAGCTATTGCCACATTCTTCTTCTTATGTCTAGTGTTTTTCCGGCGTTATGCTAGGGGTCCGCTTTCCGGATTTTTCTACTCCACCTTACTTGGTCTGCGGCATCCGCTGGAGTAAGATAGTTCTCTTCCATATCAACTTTAACGAGCTCTAGCCAGTGCTTTTTCGGTCTTCTGCGTGATCTATGGCCTTGAACAGTGAGGTCGAGGCATCTGTACAAAAAGTCATCTAGTTTTAACTTCCATGCTGGCCTGGGAGCAGGAGAAAAACACCAAATGTGTCAGCTGCATTTCCTCCCGTGCATGCTGTATAAACCAGCTAAGGGATCCGAGGGTTTCGGTATATTGCAATTTAGGCGATGGGCTGACAACCTGTCACTACAGCAATATACCTACAAATCTATCTTAAATAACCCTCAAAACTTTGTCAGACGTGGCAGGACGCTTTTACGCCCTGCCTACCCCGTTAGGGATAAAGGCGTGATGTTATGTATGTATGTAGGTTTTACTAAGGTTATTTTACACACAAAAACAGCACCAATAAAAGCTTAAGTTAAACAACTGCTTCTTAAGAATTTAATATACCGGGTGTAAGGGCAGCGGCCCGCTAACTCACACGGGGTTGCTCAGTCAACGAAACTGAACAACTTGCACCAGGATTTTTTTTCAGGAGATGAAAATAAAAATTTACCTTCCCATACAATATTACCACCTCAATCAGACAATTTGTACGGAAAAGCAATTTTTTTTGCCACTTTCTGAAATAATAACTTGCTGATAGTTCTTCAGTTTCGTTGACGGAGAAACCCTTATCAGTTTGCGGGACGCTGTCCTTTACATCCCGTATATGCAACTCATCAAATAAATTAGTTTCCTTAATTAAACAGCTGTTGAGCTTGCTACGGCGACGTCTTTTGAGAACCACCCGAGCGTGAGATTAGAGCAACCACGTACTACGTGACGTCACGTTAATACAATCGGTACGTGATAGGAAACATGCGATCTCGCAAATTCCAATAAAATTGTCTATGTTGAAAATGATGTGAGTGGTGAAAATACCTGAAATGCAGAATTGGGTAAAATGTCATTAGGATGAGATAATACATACATACATATAATCACGCCTTTATCTCTAATGGGGTAGGTAGAACGTAAACGACCTAAACAAAGTTCGGTCCGCCACGTGTGACAAAGTTTTGAGGGTTATTTAAGATAGATTTGTAGGTATACTGCTGTAGTGACAGGTTGTCCGCCCATCGCCTTAATTACAATAAACATAAACCCTCGGAACCCTTAGCTGGATTTTAATGCCTTCCCGGGAGGAAATGCAGCTGGCACATTCTATGTTTTTTTCTTACTCCTAGGCCAGCTTGGATGAGATAATAGGCCGTGTATTTGAGTTCCTTCAAAGTAAATGTCACTATCCATTTCCCGTAAAGAAAATCAATGTTATTTACAGGAATTTATTTTTAATAAACATAACCGTGCCACAATAAACTGAAATAAAATAGTTTCAAACACGACTAAACCGTATCTAACTACAAAGCTAAACTACACACAAAGCCATAACAGCCAACATATCAATTTAGCTTTGAAAGCATTTTAAAACGGAACGTCTTTTGCTTTGAAAACAATCTATACAGGGTTTTAAAAAATACTGAGTCACTTTAAACCTCACGTTCTACTATACTAAATAACTTTCCCAACGTAAAATTAAAAAACTGGATAATAAAAAGCCTTCCCATACAAGAATGCTTAAACTTATCCTCAATTTTGTATGGAAAAGGAAAAAAAGCGTTTAAAGCTCATGGCTCATAGTTTTGTGTTTTGGGAAAGTTGTATATTACTTCCATGCTGGCCTGGGAGCGAGAGAAAAACATAGAATGTGCCAGCTGCATTTCCTCCCGGGCATGCTGTAAAATCCAGCTAAGGGATCCGAGGGTTTCAGTATATTGTAATTTAGGCGATGGGCTGACAACCTGTCACTACAGCAATATACCTAGAATTCTATCTTAAATAACCCTCAAAACTTTGTCAGACGTGGCGGGACACCTTTGTTTAGGTCGTTTACGCTCTGCCTACCCCATTAGGGATACAGGCGTGAATATATATATATATATATGTATGTATATTAGTACTTAGAACGATCTTTATTAGTTTCTTTATTCTTTATTGTACACACAGATATTCTTAAATTAACTTAATCTAGATACATTATGTACAAAGGCGAGCTTAACTCAAAATATTTGAGTTGTCTTGTTTCTTTATTCTTTATTGTACACACAGATATTCTTAAATTAACTTAATCTAGATACATTATGTACAAAGGCGAGCTTAACTCAAAATATTTGAGTTGTCTTCCAGCTTACCGTGTGAGAGGAAAAAATATATATAGATAACAGAAGGCAAGAGTGTACGCAAAGACTACAATAAGCTACATATAAATATCTTTACATACATAAGTATAAAGAGCCCGATGGTGTAGTGGATAGGGCCGCTGCCTCCTGAGCGGGAGGTCGTGGTTCGAATCCCACCACATACCAATGTGTTTTTCGGTTTTCGAATTTCATATGTACGTTTATTCGGTGCTTTTTCCGTGCTTCGGAAGGCACGTTAAGCCGTTGGTCCCGGTTAATATCGTTTAATACCGTAGATATTAGTCGTTAAGCCATATCAGAGGACAGTGCTAAACATTGGCGGCTTGAAAACTCTGACCTAATCTAGGATTGGGTCTGGTTTCCCTTCTAGGTTGCGGAGGTCAGATGGCAGTCGCTCTGTGTAAAACCAGTACCCTCGTTCAATCCCCTAGATTAGGAAGCCGACCCCGTGAGATACGGGATATGGCTAGGGAGATGAGGGAGATGATGACATACATAAGTATAAATACTAACCAAATAATTGTATAAATATTATTAGTACATACAATACGTGGAATATAAATAAATATATATTATACACACTTACATGTAGTAAGAATAATACGACATATGAATACATTTATGGGGATAAAAAATGCTCCTTCACTCTTCTCTTAAAAACATCCAAAGAAGGGCTTGCATCTTAATTGTTTAAACTGAAGGAACGCAACACTTTTTTTACACCCTGTATAAAAGTGTGCAAACCTTTTCCTTAGAAACACAGCTATTCGTTTCTTGAGATACACGCTTTTGGCATTCCGCTGCGAGTGACTGTGGTAACCTACATTTGTGTTTGTTTGTTTGTTGTCAAGTCGTCTTGAATAATTTAGGAGCGGGTAATTCTGAACTATTCTCTCTAACTGGCTGATTAACATTGAACCTTGACATTTTATCTGGTGGTACAAATAGATTTGGCTTAAAGTGGACACATGTAGATTCACTTGAGAAAAACCTACATACATACATACATATAATCTCGCCTTTATCCCTAATGGGGTAAGCAGAGCATGAACCACCTTAACAAAACGTCTGACAAAGTTTTGAGGGTTATATAAGATATATTTGTATTGTAGGTATATTCTGTAGTGACAGGTTGTCAGCCCATCGCCTAAATTACAATATTTTAAAACCCTCGGCTCCCTTAGCTGGTTTTTACAGCATACCCGGGAGGAAATGCAGCTGGCATATTCTATGTTTTTCTCTCACTCCCAGGCCAGCATGGAAGAAAAACTTAAAAGGGACAATATTTATCAAGTTATTAGCTATCCGCCCCGCGGTTTCACCCGCGTTAAATAAGTATTCATGTGAAAATTAAGATTTTGCGCGGTTAGAAGGAGCTTATATCCTTTTCCAGGACCTAACCTGTATATGTGCCAAGTTTTATCCCGATCCATCCAATGGTTGAAGCGTGATTGAGTTACAAACATCAAAACTTTCGCATTTATAATATTCCTAGCATTTTACACCCGCGGCTTACTTAATGAGTTTTCCCGCGGTAATCAGATATTTGATATGATAGCCGTAAAACGTAACATTCTAATGGCGAAAGAATTTTTGAAATCGAACCAGTTGTTTTTGAGTTTATTCGTTCATACATACACACAAAAATACAAATCTTTCCTCTTTATAATATTAGTATAGATACATACATACATATAATCACGCCTTTATCCCTAATGGGGTAGGCAGAGTGCAAACGACCTAAACAAAGGTCATTCCGCCACGTCTGACAAAGTTTTGAGGGTTATTTAAGATAGAATTCTAGGTATATTGCTGTAGTGACAGGTTGTCAGCCCATCGCCTAAATTACAATATACTGAAACCCTCGGATCCCTTAGCTGGATTTTACAGCATGCCCGGGAGGAAATGCAGCTGGCACATTCTATGTTTTTCTCTCGCTTCCAGACCAGGGTGGATAAGTAAAGATACTCGTATAATATAGGTATTATATTAAGTAGGACTAGGACTCTACGGAGAAACTGTAGTTCATTTTGAATTGGCTAAGTATCTTGAATGCTGTTTACTTGTACACTACTACGCTTACTTACTTCCATGCTGGTCTGGGAGAGATAGAAAAACATAGAATGTGCCAGCTGCATTTCCTCCCGGGCATGCTGTAAGATCCAGCTAAGGGATCCGAGGGTTTCAGTGTATTGTAATTTAGGCGATGGGCTGACAACCTGTCACTACAGCAATATACCTAGAATTCTATCTTAAATAACCCTCAAAACTTTGTCAGACGTAGTGGAACGACCTTTGTTTAGGTCGTTTACGCTCTGCCTACCCCATTACGGATAAAGGCGTGATTATATGTATGTATGTATGTACTACGCTTAATTACACACTGTTTAAACTAAATCGGTTTAGTTGGACTTCGGAACAGTTGCGCTTCTGAAATTACGCACTTGACGACATTTACGACTTCCAATACTGTCTTTACTGACTACTGTTTATTGCAGTTCTCCCGATTTTCGATGACAGCAGCCAATATTCCAGAGATCAACCATCTACGCGGGACTTACATTTCAGTGCCCAAGAGTTTGCGCAACACACACGTGCACTCCTAATTCCTTCAATCCCTTATGTTGATGGGATAGAATGACTAAGGCCCGTATTGATAGGATAGCTAGTTTGAGTTCGTATCAGAAATTACATTTGAGTATAAAAGGACCTGTCAAATCTATACTTAATATTGCTATCAATCTTAAAATCGGTTTATAAATATGAGCCTAAAAGAAATCAGGTGCAGCCGACAGCATTGATCATCTTCCTTTTTGGATAATCAGTTGATCAGCCTGCAATGTCCTAACCAAACTAGAACTACAACACAAAGTCCCCCGCCGGGAATCGAATCCGGGGCCTCCGGGTCGTGAGCCATTGGCTCAGACCTCTAAACCACGGAGGCAGTTACTTATGTACGTATATGTATTTACACTACCCAGCGATGGACGTTTGACGAATGTCAAATGTCAGTTGTGTCTTTAGAAGGGTAAAGGGGACTAATAGCGGACAATTTAGCGAACAATATCGGCAATATCTCGACTTTAGTGAGTTTCGGCTGGTCGACAAAGTTTGCCCGTTATACCTCTAGTACCCATTGTTAGGGTAAGGTGACCTTAGGGGCCGTAGTTTCGAGAGGAAGAAATACTTAGGAACTTATCATAAGAATAATCGTTGCGGTAAATCGTACTCATACTTTCATCTCAAAAGTTAAACGGAATAATGATGCTGCACTCGCAACACCTTATTAAACTTGGTGTAAGGGACAGCGTCCCGCTAACTGATAGGGGCTGCTCAGTCAACGACACTGAACAACTTTCACCAGGAAATTCTTTCAGGAAGGGAAAACAAGTATTGACATTTCGATACGAAATGTTCACGTCAATCAGACAATTTCTAATCCTGCTGATAGTTGTTCAGTGTCGTTAACAGCAACCCCAATCAATTTCCGAGACGCTGTCCCTTACACTTGGTATATTTAATTCAAAATCAACAAAAATCTACAATACATTAGGTATAGGATTATTTTTTAAGAGTACTTCATCATCTCCCTAGCCTTACCCCGTATTTCACGGGGGCGGCTATTACAAGTGACTGCAACACTTCAAAACAAATAATAGATAACTAATACCTAGTTATACGAAAAACTAGATCTTCTTCGCATTTTAGAGTGAAAAGCTCGATTCATTTTGTCTCCATCTTCCGAAGATTTATACTAGAGATAAAAGCAAACTTATTTTATTTCCCATGAAAATTACGGTATTCCACCAATACGGATCCAAAATTCATTCATAATGCGCACAGCAAAAATGTGGAACTCAATACCTGCGTCTGTGTTTCCGAATGCATTCGATCTCCAACACTTCCAAGTTAGAGTGAACAGGCATCTTCCGGCTCGCCCCATAGTCGAATCCATCTCAGTCGCTCCCGACCTAGACTGGAGTCAAGAGCAAACCTATATCAAATAAAAAATAGTCAATCATCAAATTGTCACATCAGAATGAAAATATTTTTTTGCTTCGTCCTTATATAGGTAAATTATCTAGTTTTAATAATGAATCAGTAAACTAATATAAATTCAGCCTATACAGAATACAGGTATAACAGATGTGTTTCGTAACTAAATTACTAGAATGTCAGTTCCAATTCTGAAAACTGTTCTAGTTGTTGACGATTGGATTCCGCGTAGGGTTGAACGGCAAAAAATTGGTTCTGACCTGTCGTCCAAAAATTCAGTTTTGCTTTACATAACAACAAAATAATCCGTTTTGTTCATTTTCCAGTGTAGGAAAATTGAATTTTGTAGATTTCGTCCTACATTTCCATAATATGTTTTCGGATAAAATGTGACATTTACCTCTGGAAAAAACGTCTTTCCCACGGGAAAAATTATTCACCGTAGATGAAACCGCGGGAAAGAAAAATAGTATGCCTTCAAAACGATTTCTTTGCAGACTCAACGGAAGAAATAAGAAACAAGGCAAACTTTCACAAAGCTTTTGAGTTTCTCATTTTATCAGTTTATTAGAAGTGCAGTTTTCTTTTATTTTTCTATCAGCGATGGCCCGGCACGCTGGCAGCATATAAATCGTGTTCTCTTTTCAAAATTGCCGGTTATAGCTAACCCGAAGCAATAAAACAATAACTAAAGGAGGTACCACAAGGTAAGAGGGGCCGCGTAGACGTTTTTTTTATTGTTGTGTTCAAAGCTATATTGGCTATTGTAGTATTAAATGGTGTAAATAAAATTAAGTAAGTACTTACAATATAAAGTTTGCTATAGTTATATGTAAAAGCCACGGTTTACTTTCAAGAGACAATAGTGATTATGATGTACATACATACATACATACATATAATCACGCCTTTATCCCTTATGGGTAGGCAGAGCGTAAACGACCTAAACAAAGGTCGTTCCGCCACGTCTGACAAGTTTTGAGGGTTATTCAAGATGGATTTGTATTTTGTACGTATATTGCTGTAGTGACAGGTTGTCAGCCCATCGCCTAAATTGCAATATACTGAAACCCTCAGATCCCTTAGCTGGTTTTTACAGCATGCCCGGGAGGAAATGCAGCTGGCACATTCTGTTTTTCTCTCGCTCCCAGTCCAGCTTGGAAGAACTTATGATGTACCTACCACATACACCTACTTACTTATTTGTGTATATACGTAGATGTAAATAGGTCAACGTGAATTAATACAATTACGGTGTAATTACTTAAACGATATAATGGGTCGCATTAATCATATTTAAAACATCCTGATGCAAAGACTGTCCTGACTGACTGTTTATGGCTATTCAACACGGAAACGGTGAGTGTTATGGGCACCTTTTCGCCGGGGATGACAATAGGCGGGATTTTTGACTAAAATCTGTTTGGCTGTAATATTTTGAGTCTTTATTATAATTTTGTACTTTTTCTACTTTGTACGATGTATTGTTTGTATTTTAATGTAAAATTATACTTTTTTTTGAAAGGATATTATAATATAAGCTACACATATATTTATTTAACAGTTTATTGTACACAATAAAATACAAAGAACATATACGTATAAAACAAAGACACAACAGGCACAGCTTATTTCTAAAAATAAATCTCTTCCAGCAGACCTAGGCTAGTGAAATAGCATATATATATTTTTTCACATTAATTTACTTTAATTGAGTCGGTTGCAATTTATTAATATTTGTCATAGAGGCGCCACGTTAACTGTCGTACCATAAACCAGAACAGGGATTTTAAAATTTAAGGGCACTTCACGTTCCGATTAAGCAATCGAGCATGTAGCGATATGTTCACAGTCAATAGTGTCATAAAATATCAATAACAAAGTTATAGAGCCATCACTTGCCGAGGGAGAACTAATCAATCCGGGACATTAAACAAAAACAGTTTTAGACTTTAATGGATGGTGATAAAGGTCAGTTTAGTTTAGAATACTAAATGGTCAAGGGTTACATTCGAAGATCTTTGTTTTATAACGCGGTATAATGCTATGTAAGTTTAATTTTACACACACACACACACATAATCACGCCTTTATCGCTAATGGGGTAGGCAGAGCGTAAACGACCCAAACAAAGGTCGTTCCGGCACGTCTGACAAAGTTTTGAGGGTTATTTAAGATAGATTTGTAAGTATATTGCTGTAGTGACAGGTTGTCAGCCCATCGCCTAAATTACAATATACTGAAACCCTCGGATCCCTTAGCTGGTTTTTACAGCATGCAAGGGAGGAAATGCAGCTGGCACATTCTATGTTTTTCTCTCGCTCCCAGGCCAGCATGGAAGTAAGTTTAATTTTAGATTTACGAATTAGGCTGTTTTAAGCGATTCTTTACTTTTCTCTGATATTAGTCCAAAAAACGCTAGTATAATAGTAGTTTAGTAAAGAAAAAACATATGTGGACTTGCTAACGCAGTTTTTTGTCCAATATATATGCCTATCCATACCAACTTACTAGAAAACTAACAAAAAATATCAATGGATATAAATCTATAAGTGTACCTCTCACATATATAAGTTAAAAACCCTTTTTGGCAAATAAACGTTTTTACTTTTTATTTATTTATTATTATAAGTCAGACTCTAGCCATAGCATGGGTGTTTTTCCACTAGACGACACGGCGAAAGCAACGGCGACGGCACGTTACATAATCTATAAAATCAATTAAGTTATACGGCACGCTTTTCCATTTGCCGGCACGGCATTGTTTCCCACGGCATCGTGACGGCACCGTTGGCGTGCCGTCGCCGAGCCGTCTAGAGGAAAAACGCCCATTCAAGCAAAAAATATTAAAACATGCATTATTATAGGAGTGAAGTTACCTCTCACATCGTCTACATACATCTTCATTTATCAATATTTAAGACATACATACATACATGTAATCACGCCTTTATCCCTAGTGGGGTAGGCAGAGCGTAAACGACCCAAATAAAGGTCGTTCCGCCACGTCTGACAAAGTTTTGAGTGTTGTTTAAGATAGATTTGTAGGTATATTGCTGTAGTGACAGGTTGTCAGCCTATCGCCTAAATTGATATCAATATTAAAGACAACAGAATAAAATATTGTGATATTATAAAAAATAAAAGTACCGAAAAAGGATTATAAATGTTGTAGGGTGGTTTAAGTCCACTCAGCCAAGCTGTGTCCACAGCTTTTTTCACTTTTGTAA